>CM031236.1:337830531-340230531 GCA_018340775.1 Taxus wallichiana var. yunnanensis
AACATCCTTATAAACACATTGCCTCATTATTTGTTTCATGCGGTGTTCTTGGGGTTGCTCACGAATATGTCTCTGTTCGACTCTTCATTGAAACATTGCATGGCATAGTAGTAGAATGCTTATATCTTCTCCCAAATGCATGCATTACCAATTGGGCTACCATGAGATTTGTATTTGAAGCAAGGTTCAAACCAGATAAATATTCTCACCCCTTATTAGCATAGCTTACCCACATGAAGGAATCTTACGAACCCATGCAGGACTTCATAGCAAAATTCAACAAGCTAATTCGTAAGATTCTAGATCATGTTGTTCCTAATCTCAAGAATCAGAAATGTTTCTTCATCAACGCTCAACCTCCGGATGCGATATTCTTGTTAAGAAGATCTGGTAATCCTGATTTGGCCACCGCTCAAGCTACGGCCACCGAAATAGAAGATGATCTTATTCTAGCTAGAAAGATCAGAAAAGAATCATCCAAGCCTAAAAATCAGAGTTCTTCTCAAATACTACTGATCCAATGATTCATAATATGGCTAACGAATTGATCGATTTGAAAAATAAAACGTCTCAATAGGTGAGCAATGTTCCGTATCAGGATATTCCTAGACAAAATTTCAATAATACTAATGGTGCTCCCACAAGAGATAGACCGCGGTTGACTATTGCTCAACCTGAGACTAGCTATTGAAGCTCCTCCTATTAATGTTATAGTAGAGATAGTCAAGAAGAGGAAGAACCAAAAGAAAAAGATTCTCAAGAAGATTTTGAAGCTTCGGGATATGTTGATGAGTCCTATGACGATTCAGCTGGCGACTCCAACATTAGGTATTTGGAATACGAGGAAGATGGATGTGAACATGATGGTCAGTCATTTACGGTCTTTACTCTATCCCAATCTCAGAATCCTATAAAACCAATTGAAGGATCTAAGGAGAAGAATAAATAAGCTCCTGTGGTCATGGCCAAGAGAGGCTCTCCTATCTCTAAGACAAACTAAAAGGAGATAACTAAAAAGGTAACAACTTCTTCTTATTCTCCTTCTCCTACTCCCAAGACCAGTACCTCAGCTCAAACCAATATAACCAAAACTGAGCCTACCATCATTCCTTCATATACTACTTTTGACATTATTGACCATGCAAAAAGAACTAAGATCCAAATGTTAGAAGCTAGAATATCTTCAGTCAAATCCTGAGCAATTTGAAAATCTTGCCAAATTCATTAGAAGCAAGGTTATTGTTCCTTCATCTTCAAAAGGAATTTTTTCAAGTCCTATTCAACCTTCACCTCAAACCAATATGACCTCTATTTATTTTTTAGGAAAGATCAAACCATTTTATTTGTCTTTACTCATAAACGGGTTCAAATTCAGCAATTGCATAATTGTGCGCAGAGCTTCCGATAATGTGATGCCCACAAAAGTGGCTCATGCCCTTGGACTTACATTAACTAAATCATATAGATGGTGTTATTTCATGAAAACCAAGAAAGTTCCTTTGATTGGTCAAATAAAGGATGCACAATTTGCATTTGTCACCTTCCCAAAGAAGAGAGTAAAAATGACCATTCTGCCAGTTTGCTAATATCCTAGCCGCTAACTTACGGTATTCTCTTATGAAGAGGTACTGTCTTTCCTTGAAAAATCTAAAAATTTTAGTGAACTATATTTTGAAGGAAAAGAATTAGGTTTTTGTGAATAGTTTTCAAGTTCATATCAAGTCAAAAATGATCACCTAAAGCATTACAAGAACAAAGTATGGGACAACATAGAATGCTTCAATGCTTTTCTATCAAGGAAGTTTTGAGGGATTATAACAACAAAGTTGATTCGTTGGCTGTGTCTACATCTCTTCTCCTTCCTCATCCATAGTTCAAACAAGACACGTACACCATCAAGATTGTGTACCATCCCAGTGTTCCAGATAATTCAGCACATTGGCAAGTATTCAATGATGATCAACAAGTCGTCTTTCATTGAAAAAGCTGAAAATTTTAGTGAACTATATTTTGAAGGATAAGAATCAGATTTTTGTGAATATTTTTCAACTTTATATCAAGAGATTGATGGTGAGTTCATTCAGTTTAAAGGTAACAATATTCCTAAAGGATTGGTTTCTCTGGAAGGTTTGTTCGATAAGCATGACCGGTTTATTCAGGGTAAAAGGCAAGTTGAAGGTGCTTCCTCGTCAGAGGTAGATCAAATTAACCTGGGTTCCACTGATCAAACATGGATGGTAAACATCAAGTAAATACTGTTCACCAGAGGAAAAATAAATATTCTCTTCACTCTTGAAGAGATATATGGACGTCCTAGTGTGGTCATATGCGAGATCTATAGTCTTTCAAGCCCAAGGATGTGCAACATAGCATTCCCTTGAAGCTTGAAGTTAAATCCCACATGCAGAAGTAGAGACATTATAACCCCAAGATCTCAGGGACTATTCTTGCAGAAATTCAAAAAATGTTAGATGTAAGGATTATCTTTCGATCCATCATTCCACCTGGGTTGTGAACATTGTCCCTGTGAGAAAGAAGAATAGTGAAATTTTGATTTGTGTTGACTTCTGAAATCTCAACTAGTCTTCATTGAAGGAAAATTATCCATTTCCCATCATGGATTAGGTATTACAAATGGTCACTAGGGTAGAAATTTTATCCATGCTTGATGGATTTTTGGGATATAATTAGGTTGAGGTAGCTACTGAAGATCAACATAAAACGACATTCATCACTCCATGGGGAACCTTTTCTTATAGAAGGATGCCTTTCGGTTTGATCAATGTCGGAGCCACATTTCAAAGAGCTATGGACTTAGCTTTCAGGGATTTGATGGGCAAGGTCATAGTTGTGTATTTGGATGACTTGATGATCTTCTTTAAAAAATGAAGTGATCATTATGATCACCTAGACAGGTACTCTTAAGGTGCAGGTGTCATGGGATTTCATTAAACCCTAAGAAGTCCATGTTTGGAGTGATAGAGGGAAATTTGTTGGGTCATATTGTGACTAGAGAAGGAACTAAGATCAACCCAGATAGGGTGAAGGCCATTCAAAGCCTTACCCTACCCATAAGCAAAACTGGGGTGCACTCATTTTTCGAGAAGGTTAATTTCCTAAGAAGATTTGTACCTGATTTTGCTGATTAAACCAAGGATATCCTTGGGATGATGAAAGGGAAAATCCATTTTGATGGAGCACTAAAGGAAGCTTGCTTTCAAAGAATTCAAAAAGGCAATTGCACATGCCCCCATTCTAGTATGTCTAGACTTCAAAAAGATTTCATCATGTACAGCTATGCTTCTGCTCATACAGTATTAGCCATCTTGATATAGGAGAATGAAGAAGGAATTGAAGCTCCCATTGCTTTCATGAGCTTCCCATTAAAAGAACATGAATTGAAAATGTCACAAATTGAAAAGCATGCTTATGCGGTGGTGAGAGTAGTGAAACATTTTAGGTATTACATGCAGAGTTCTCATACCCTCATTCTCGTTCCTGATACTGCAGTTAAGTCCATTTTGACTCAACAAGAGCTGGGTAGTCAATGGGGTAAATGGATAGCTAAATTCCAAGAGTATGAATTGGACATCAGACCTACCAAGTTGGTATAAGGAAGGGTCTGTGCCAATTGATTACTAAAAAATATTGCTGAGGTAGAATGTGAAAAAACCAAAGATACCTCTTTGGAATTGCCCATGGTGCTTTTTGTGAGCACAACCGATGAATGGTACATAGATATTGCTTTCTTTCTGACTTATGGTGAATTCCCCAGCATTTAAGCCAAAAGGAGAAGAGGACAGTTAAGTTAAGATCTGCAAGATACATTTTGTGGGATAATGGAATGTACAAGAAAGGTATTGATGGTGTATTCCTGCGCTGTGTTGATAAGTCACAACAGGTGAGGTTACTAGAGTCCTTCCATAATATGGCATGTGGAGGAAATTTCTCCTCCTCCATGATAGCTTATAAGATCCTATGGGCCAGGTACTATTGGCCTACTCTCTTTCGAGACTCAATAGAATGGGTGTCCAAATGTGAAGCTTGTCAACATTTTGTTGGTCACCCTAAGTTAGCAGCTCTTCCCCTGAAGCCTGTGGTCATTGAAGAACCTTTTTACCAATGTGGAATTGATTTCATCGGGGTATTAAATCCTTCCTCCAAAGTGTAGGACACAACTACATGCTCACTACCATGGACTATTTCACCAAGTGGGTGGAAGCTGCACCCATCAAGTAGGCAACCTCTAAAGCTGTCTGTAATTTCCTCAAAGAAAATATAATTGTTAGATTTGGCATGCCTCACAAGATCATTTCAATAATTCCTCTAATTTCTCATCTCACAAGTTAACATAATTTTTTACAGATTTGGGATCATGTTGGCTCATTCATCCAATTACTACCCTCAAGGAAATGACCAAGCTGAATCAAGCAACAAAAACCTGGTGACCATAATTAGAAAGTTGGTTGATGAGAATCAAAGGACATGGCACAAAGCATTGTATGATGCATTGTGGGCTGATTGGATTACTCCTAAATGAGCTATTGGGATGTCTCCATTCCAGGTGATGTATGGGATTAATGCTAAGATACCTATCTCGTGGAATTACCAACCTTATAGTTGGCTAAAGCAATTGAGGATGAAGATTTTCAAAATTCGATCCAGAAGAGGGTTATGTACCTAGCGAGGTGCTAGAAGAAGAATGGAGCAAGGTGGTGGATTGCATCATAGACCATCAAATCAAAGTCAAAAGAATATTTGACAAGAAATCAAAGAAATGTGATTTCCAAGTTGGAGATCTAGTACTCCTTTGGGATAAGAGAATAGAACAAAAAACGATGCATGGCAAGTTTGATTCTTTATGAAAAGGACCTTTTAAAATACATCAGTTGAATGGTAAAAATAGATTCTATCTCTTATACCTTGATGGATATTTTCTCCCTCTACCTTTCAATGGTTAACATCTGAAGTTGTTCACTCAAGTAATGAAATATGCTCTCTTGCATTGTACATAATTTGTTTTCTTTTTTGTTTTTTTCCTTTCTATGTTTGTTTTTGGTTTTCTTCTTTCCTCAGACTCCGTAGCCCAATGGATACAACTAGAGATTATGAGTTCTCTTCCTTTGATGTCACCAAGAAAGTCCCCAACTGGAGCCAAATGTTATCTCATTATAGTGATTCTAGCTAAAATTAAGATAACCATAGAAATTTTTGGAAAAATCTCCTAAAATGCCCTTTTGAGGAGATTTTCGAGTTTTCAGTTTCAACAACATGAATTTTTTTTTACATGCTATATGCAAATTGTTTCCTGAAACTTGAAACCTAAAACTAGCCAGTGTTTCGGGTTTTCAGAATTCATGAGCATTGGAACATGACTTGCAAAAAGCATGTTACATGTCAATTGACTTCCAAAACCTGAAACCTGATATGTCCCTTTGTGTCGGGTTTTTGGAATCTTGGAACACCTAAGCATCTCATGTTTCATGTCATCTATTTCTCAAAACCTGAAACCCAAATTGATAGCTAATCCTTTGTATCAGTTTTCGGGCACTCCAAGCATGATGACATGGCATTAACTCCGAGTTGTTAGGTAGTTGGCACACATGTCATGTGAAGTGTAATAAATGTAGGGGTTTTTATAAATAGTTGGATTTACATGTCATTTGTATCTATTGTACTTTTGGTTGCATGGATTTTCTCATGCATGCTCTCTCAACCTTTGAACCCGATTTGATTTTGTGCTTGATTGTGTGATTCATTTTCAATTATTTTTCAAATTTGCTGAAGGTATTTTCTCTGCCCTCTGCTTGTGAGGTTTGTTGAATATGTTTTTGTGATGTTCTTTGTGACGTTCTCCTTCCTTTCCTATTTTTCTTCTAGGTTTAGGGTTGTATTCCAATAGAAATTATTGATTAAGAGTTCACCCTTAGGGTGTTTTCCTATTCTATACCTTGGAATATACCTTTTTGTGTTTTAAAGAAAAGGAGAAGAATACAAAGTCCTAACTGTTGAAATGGTGGAAAGATTACATGTCTTGACATCTCAAAAACCCGATCCCTTATTTTGGGTTTTGCAGGGTGTTTTACAATCTCCAAGTTCCACAGTTTTGAGGATTTTCCAAGTTTTGGACATCCAACATCATCGACATCGATTTTCCAAAGTGTGTTGGGTCTTGTGAGGTGCTCAACATCTTCTGATTCCTGCAGTGTTTTGGGTCTTGTGAGGTGCTCAACATATTCCAATTCCCGCAAGTGTGTCGGAGTCTTGTAGAGTGTCCAACACCTACTAAGTTCCGACACTCTCTCCAGTGTGTCAGGTTTTGTGAAGTGTCCGACAAGACCTAAGTTTTGACACTCTCTCTAGTGTGTCAGGTTTCATTAGGTGCTTTACAAGTCTTAAAATCCGGATAGTGTGGCGGGTCTATGGGGTTTCTCAGCAAGCTTCCAAGTCCGATTGCTTAGATAGGAGTTGTCTAGGCATTCTTTCTTCAGGATTTCTCATGTCAGATCTTGGATCATCTAAAGACAAGTCAGATAGGTCAGGGAAGATGAAATACAAGTATCAGAAGATGGAATCCCCCTCCTACATAGATTGCAATTATGACATCTGAGATACTGAACTCGGTAACATTGACATGGAGGATTTCTGGAACATAACCAAGGATTCTTCTCAGAGTCCTTGGATGAAGTCAATAACCAATAGTGGCCTCCCTCTTGTAGTAGGATTTCCAATGTATGCTCAATACCCTAAGTTCATTTTCACCTGTGCTTCCCATTATGACTCGGAATCTCGCTCAATGAAAAATCAAGTAGGAGAAGTCATAGTGAAGTTGGATGGGGGTTATTTTGATGACCTCTTAAGATTACTCAACTTTCGGGAGTATGTTGATGTAGATCTTAAGTCACAGCATAGAAATCTTGGGAAAAATATCATGAAGACTCGCATCAAGCATGTGAATAGAAAGTTCTGATCAAAACCAAGCCAACCATCTCAAGGTTTCCCAAGTTTTTCCCCAGGAGTGATTTCATCCTTGAAATCAGCAACATCATCACCTTGCTAAGTCAAGTATTTGGACTCCCTGAGTCAAGGGACTTCTAAGGATGGATGTATCAATTCATGGTTATTATGAAGAAGAATGAATAAGGGATTGATTGGAGCAGTCTCATAAGTGATGAGATTGATTCCCGATGAAGACAATATTGATTACGATAAAATTCTATATGTCATTGTATGTCACCTATGCAGCGATTGGCACGGGAAATTATCCAGATTGGATGCAAAAGGAGATAGTGTAACAGAACACATATATCGGTACCTCCCTCGGTGACAATGAAAGGTTCTGAAGATCAGTTTAGAAGAGTGAACGATGCTTTCTTTTATGAAAATATTTGTAGGATGAACCCTGATCTAAGGAAAAGAAGAGTCTCTGATGAAGCATGGGCCGAAGTATCAAAATGGGGATGCATCTTCTTGCAGTTCAAGAAGTTCACATACCTTCATGTGGTCATGTATCTAGGTGATCCTTTTAGATTGCCCAGATTCCTAGGTGATAAGATGATCCTAATGGAGTTGGTAAGACAGTTGTTGGATTTCCATAAATTCCAACAAAGAAAACACAAG
The DNA here is from genome assembly GCA_018340775.1 of Taxus wallichiana var. yunnanensis. Classification (NCBI taxonomy): domain Eukaryota; kingdom Viridiplantae; phylum Streptophyta; class Pinopsida; order Cupressales; family Taxaceae; genus Taxus; species Taxus wallichiana. The sequence goes on from CM031236.1 coordinate 337,838,152, forward strand.
GCTGTTGTATCCTTTCCCATTTCCATTGGAAGGTACATGTGCTCAATGGTGGTTAAAGCTAAGAACGTGGTGCATGAGCTTTAGGAAAATTTAAAGAAGCACATGAAGCAAAGAGATGGATTTAATTTATGAGGAGTCCTTAAATCATACAGGACTTTATATCTACATGTTCCCAACATAGAAGATATTTGGGTTGATCTTCGAGATGAAGTTGCCATCCAGAGAAAGGATAATAGCAGATTGACAACTAAAGAAATATAGATTCTAGATTTATCTAAAATCCCAAAAGGCATTAAAGATGATGAGAGTGTCCTTGATGCCTCATATGATGGGTTTAACGAAGATTAATATGTATTCTAGGCCATTGATTGGTCCATTGCTGAGAAAGCTTCTATCACGGGAAGAGCTACTCAAATTCTTACCTGTACTAAGGCATGGCTCATTTCTTGGGGAATGAGTTATAAAGAAGGGAGTTTTGCAAAGCTAGATGCTTTGGAAGAGGGACCCTCAAAAGGAAAAAAGGAAAAGGATAATAACCCTTCCAAAAGGCCAATGAAGGTTAAATTTGTAAGAAAGGGAGAAGACCAAGTAACTACACTAGTGGCTACTCTTCCACAAATAGTTGAGGTTCTTGATTCACCTCCACAACCAGAACAAGGGAGTCTTCCTTCAAGAGAAGAAATTATTCAACCTTCCATTCCTCCTTTGGTAGACATTTCATCAGAGGTAAGTCTTCCTCCCACTTCTCAAGCTCTAATTTCGGAATCCTTGCCTCCTCCCATTCAACCATCCTTGCCTCAGATTTCTTCACCAAGTTCCTCAGCCATGGCTAGTATCTTCTCTAGCCTCTCACCTCTTCCCACTAGACCCCAGTTAACCTGTGGACATGCCTCCTCCTATTATGCCTTTATTCCCTGAATCCACTACCATGGGCACTACACTTACGGTGGTTCCCACTCCACAAGCTAATCCTCCTCCACCTGAAGATGTGACCATAACACCTGCAATGGAAGAAACTTCTTCCAATACGCCTCAATGGTTGGTAGATCAGACTTCGAGGAAGAGGAAGGTAGTTGTCCCATTACCAGCCTTTGATTTCAGTTCCCTCAAGGTCACTCCCACTAAGTCACCAAGAAACCCAAAATAGTCTCAAGGATTTTAGTGGATGCCTCAGGGCATAAATTTGTAGAGATTGCTACTCCCACAGCTGATAAAACTAAGGATGACATAATGGTCACAGATTATCAAATCACAAGGGTGGCTCTAGGGAAAGTAACAATAGAGGGAGCACAAGTAGGATACACAAGATGCCATGAATGTGTTGTGCTAGAAGTTGAGGGAAACTAAGGAAAATAGAGATGAGTTAAAAGAGAAAGTACAACAGCTAATAGAAGTGCTACTCAAGCTCTCAAATCCTCTGAGTCAACACCATCATCCTCTACTCCTATCGGGTTCGATTTCTCATCGGTACCCATGATCGAGAAGATTAATGAAAAGGGGAGAACGGTCGATGAATGGACCCAAAGGCTGCTCCTACAAGGAAAAGAAGTCATCAAAGATACTGTGGAAGTCTACCAATCCTTAGAGGATATAAAGAAAGATGGAGAGAAAATGGATGATGAGTTTTTAGCAGAAATCGGGAACCTAGAGTTGACTTTTGAAGCTCTCCAAACACTGAAATAGGTTCCATCCTGCATCTTGGTTGAAGAGGGCATCATTCCACATGGGGATAAACATTTTCAGCTAACTAAAGCCATCAGATTCAGAATAAATATTCTCAATGAAGCTTGCAGAAAATTGAGAGAATCAAGAGATCAATTGGTCGATGGTAAGAATGACTTAGAAGAAGAGCTGGTCAAAATTTGTGCTAAGGTGTTGAGTGAAGGCTCGGGTATCCTACCTGTTAATGACCTTTACAAACAGATCCATGAATCAATTCAACATGAACTAACTTACAGATTTGGCACAAAAATAATTAACATGTTTTTGAAAATTGAACATTCTTTGGAGACCTTGAGGAAACTGAACAAGAGATTGAAAAAGATTTCTGGAAATGCTAGTGATACTTAGGAAACATGTGAAGTTCGAGTGATCATTCCACCATGCTTGGTGAGAATGAAATGCATGGTATAATTTGAAAATTCCAAGAATTTCAGAATGAGTAGGCTTTGTTGGAGTATTATAAAGATGATGATACGAGAATAATAAAATGCAACATGTCATTTCAATCTTGAAATCGACATGTCTTTTCATTTTTATTTGGTCACATAGGAAGAAAATTTTGACTTGGTCTCTTGTGGGAGAGTCAAGCAAAATAGGACTCTCGTTTAAAAGACTATTTTCTAGGATTTATCCTATTTTCTCTCAACACCTTTTATTATAAATAAGGGATGTTTATGCATTCTAAGTGGTTGAGATTTTTGGAATATCTAGAACTATTGTGAGGAAGAAAAAATTTGGTTTTTCTTTTAATCATTTGAGGAATAGAAGTCAATGCTATTCTGCAAACTTTTTGTTGTGAGATTTGTCTCTCTTAAGATATTGTTCTTATGTTCAGGATCTTAAGCTATTCTTTGTTTAGCATTTTCAATCATTTTAATTTTTTCAAACATTACATTACATTTGTTATCTAGAACTCGTATGATTATTTCATGATCTGTGTTTTCTTGAAAGAAAATACATTCCCGTCATTTCCTTTCCATTTTGTATTCCTTTCTAATCCATTCTATTTTGAAACAACAACATTGTTACCTAGTGTGGATATGGATTTTGGGATTCTATCCCAACCCCAATGGTTAGATTAGTGTAAATACTATACATATTATTTCTATTGTGTTTTATATTAGTAATAAACATGCAGCCTCACTGTCTTGAGGAGGGATTTAATCCTATTCACTGTGGTTGAACCTCATATTTTGACGTGACAAAATATCCAACCAACACAAGGCTGTACTTTTGAGAAGGCTTGGGTCTTCTTGAGAATACAACATTGTAGTTGACATGTGGCATCACCCTTCCACATTGATCATCTAGATCTACACACATCTGGAACTCAAACTTGAACCTGGTTTCTCTCTAGGTCTAGATAGGAGCATATTTAGGATATGAATTAGCTTCCAAAGGCTCAGGGTACATTTACACATCTAGATGACTTAGGTCAAATGAGTATGCCCATCTACCCTAATCCTTTGTGAGTGTCTTCCTATAATAGATTATGTTTCTATCTAGGGCTAATGTAACACCTGGAACAAGTGGACTGACTGTAGTCAATAAAGACCAATCATGATAATAGAAGAGTGAGGTGAAGGAAATATTCCAAAATGATGAGTATGCCATCTAGTAATAGTGACATGCACAATATGTTATAAATCTTTGGCTAAAGTATCACAAATTGTTGGTTGTGTTGTCCTATGTCACCAAGTTTAAATTAACGTGATATTAGATGAATTTTGGTAACAAACATTCAGATATGTTCTTTAAACAGATCACTCAGTACCCAGTGTAGGGTAGGATGACAAAGTATACAATATTTATTCAATACATAAGATAACATAAATAGATCGGTAGCTTACCGAGTTATGTGATGAATAGATCAGTGAATCACCGATTGATTACAGCTATATATGTTTATCCATTGAATTTGATTGACATGGAATGTTTGTTCTAAATATTGCTTTATTTAGAACATTGAACATTATTAATAATAAAAAAAATTCTCTTGATTCTAAACTCTTAAAATGGGAATGTTACAGGTAGGACAGGGGTGCCTGGGCATTAAAGACCTCTTCTAGGCACATGTGACTGTAAAAATGGTCAAAACCTAATTTTTTAATGTCTCATAAGTATAAAAATATTCCCATTTGATAACCTATATTTCACTCTTTTATCTTTGAGGGTACTTGTAACCTTTAAAACAAATATCACCTATAAAATTCCATAAACCACATCAAATCCAAAAATGAAAGATGAAGAATGGGAATCGGGATCGACCCCCAGAGATCACATCAAGAGTTATCTTACAACCAAATGTTTCAATACATCTCATACTCCATGTAGTTTTGGTGATTGTGTGTAAGAATCGTGCCCTAGGATTCCTTTGTACAAGTGCACTTGGTAACGGGTTGTAGTTAGATGTAGTAATGTAATAGAATGTGTGGATGGAAAAATGAACTTCTCCTTCCTATTTTGTGTATGTATAGTTACCACCATTTTTCCTTGAATGGATACTAGATGCATGGTTTTGGAGTTCTCTAAGATCCTTTTATATGCAAGCCTAGGTTATGTTAGTAATGCTTAGTGTTTGGTCCTTGATTTTAAACACATAACTATGTATTTATATGATTCCCTTGTTTGAATTTCATAATTTACAACTTGAAGGCTAGCCCATAAGTGAAAAATATTCCAAAAATATAAAAAGAGACCCAAAATAAGTGAGTAAGGTGAAAATAATTCGGGATCTCTTAGAGGGGATAGGGTCACATGGGCGTTCCTATCCTTTTGGGTGTTTGGTGTCTGGAACCATAAAGGATAAGTAAGTTAAATTCTTACTGGAATATAGGGTGTGCAAGACCAATTATAAAACAAGAATGTAATGAAATTACTTGTATAATTCATATCATGAGTAGAAATATAACACCAAATAACACAATATTCCAGAATAATGATCTCAATATGCAATTAGAATAGATTCACCACTTAGAGGGGGAAACCTCAAAACCATACAATAAGAATCAAATGCTCCAAATGATGATGAAATACTACCTAAAATCCCCTATATATACTATTCATATGTTATGGCCAACACCAAGGTCGACCTACTAAGCATGAGAAAGTATTAATGATATAATAAAATAATATGGTAAGCCACAAGTCGGCTACTCATATCCTAATACAATCAATAGGTTAAGGGTGTAGTATGCCCCCAATGTTGATAAGCTCTAGGTGCTACTATAGGAATGTCATATCTTCCCATGTTGCATCTTCATTATCCATATTCTTCCACTTGATCAGGTACTCAGTAATAACCCGTGTCCTCAATCTTTTAGTACGTGTTTAAAGGATGCATTTAGGTTTGAAGATGATTCTCCCCTCCTCATAGAGCTTAGTTAACATTGTTTGGGCTGATACTCTCTGTCTAATTACTTTCTTCAGGAAAGAAACATGAAAGACTAGATGTATTTTGGTTGATTTTGGAAGTTCTAATTTTACGCGCTACAAGTACCAATCTTTTGCAATACTTGATAGGGGCCATAATACTTTAGTAAAAGTTTGTTATCCTTTTTTGTTGTTTCAAAGACATTTTCTCTTATACCACTTGTAATGAAATCACTTGTATAATTCAGATCATGAGCAGAAATATAACACCAAATAACACAATATTCCAGAACTCATATATCCATGGCATACTCATATATGAACTCTATCCAAAACCATTATTTAGTGTTGACATTAAGCCAAGTGAAAATGTGCTGAAGGATCATGTGGTTAGTCCTCAAAATAAAATACCTATCAAGAATAAAGCTCCTCCAATGACACAATTCATGTATCACCACTGCAACCTCAAGATCATATGTGGGGTGATTAATATTGTAACACTTTATCTTGTGGGACTCATAACTGATGACACACACTCCCCACCAAAGAACATCAACAAGTCCCTCTAAGGAAGAATCTGTACAAACCACAAAATATACAAGGATATATGTATCTGTAATTATATCTATGTAAGTCATGTGTTCTTTGAGCCACTGATATGCCTCACACATGTTAGACCAAATAAACTTCTTTCCTTTATGCTAAAGAGAAGTTATTGGTTTAGCAATCTAGGAGAAGTCCTGAACAAATCTGCAATAATACCCTACTATACACATAAAAATCTTAACCTTGGTGACCGAAATGGGGATAGGATAATTAAGAATCACCTTAATCCTTAAAGGATATACAAAGATACCATCAATAGAAATAAATTTCCCCAAATACTGAATCTCAGTTTGAAAAAGGAAACACTTGTTTAGGTTCCCAAAAATTCAATGTTCACACGTAACCTATCTCAAATGATCATCATACTCCTCTAATGTGTGAGAGTGGATAAAAATTTCATCAAATGATATCAACATGAATCCTTAAAGGAATGTCATAAATAATTCGATCTTGAGACTAGTGAACAAGGCCAAGGAATTAGTTAACCTATAGGGAGATATTGTGAACTCATAGTGGTTTTATTCGGTCTTGAACATAGTCTTACGAATATATTCCTCTATAATATGAAGCTACCGACACCTAGATTTGATATCAATCTAAGATAACCCAATGGCTCCCTTCATCTAATTAAAAAGGCCATAAATCCTAGCTAAATGGTAATGATTCTTAACCATTACTATATTTTATTGTCTGAAATCACACAAACATGAAGAGATATATCCTTTCTCTTCATATATAAAATAGGTGCACTACAAGGAGAAACACTAGGTAGAACAAGTACCTTATCCAATTAACTCCTTCAACTAGATCTTGAGGTCATGAAGATAAGGAGTGGTCATGTAGTAAGGTTCGCAAGAGAACAAAATTACACCTAGTACTAGATTGATGGTGAAGTCTACCTCATCATATTTTGGCATCCTAGGAAGCTCCTTAGGAAACACATTAGATAACTACCTAAAAATTGGATAATGATCTAGGGGAAAGCTCTTGGTATAATCCTTAGATCTATCATTAATGGTGATGGAAAACATCTAGTAGCCCTGATGCATACACCACTTAAGTAACATCGCAAACATCACACATAAGGATACTTGGTCCCTTAACTCTAAAATAAAAATCATGCTAATAGAGTTGTCTTTATACTCTATCATTGATCTGACAATATAACTTCATTTGATGAGATTCAAGCCAACACATCACCAAAAATACCTCATATGATACCAAGGGTAAGATATGGAGGTCATAAGTGGTGGAAAACACCCCTAATTATATGACACAACTCTCCTTATAGGTGTCTATGGTGAGCTTGGCCCCAGTAGCCAACTATGATTGTTATTAGTCTAACTATCTAGATACAACTAAATAACACCAATCCACAACTAAACATGAAATAAAGGAATCTGATGCATCAAAATCAAACATCACTAGAACTACTACATTCCTAATTTTACCTCAAATCTTGATAACTATATACTAGTACTCAGACTGGTGTTCATCGAAGGCGGTGTAGAAACAATGAGTACACACTACGTTCACTAATGGGTGAACAAATAAAGAACTAGATGGAATATCCAAAAGTAATCTTTGAGGTAAATTACTAACATAATGACTAGGTTCATAGAAAACAAAACAACCATGCCTTGGTCTAGAACCACTTATAATGTTTTGAAATAATCCTAAGGTCCCTTCCCTAGCCAAATGTTGACTCGAGTGGCATGTCTCTACCGAACACCTAATCCTTTATCTCTAGAATTATCCTAACCTGGCCCAATCCTATCTCTTTAAACATCTTGATATATTTTAGGTCACTAAAACAACTCGGGAGTAGGTGTGGGGGTATCAAAGTAGACCGCATGGGTCTAAACCCTCCTCATGAAGGTGGTGGGGCACTCTTGGGTCTAGTGTCTTGTTGTAAAGGTTCCCTATCTTAAAACTAGGTAATTTTTCTATCTCTAGACTTTTGGGCCTTACTCTTGATCTCCTCTACTAAATACACCTTTTCCACTTCCTACTGTAAGGGTTAGAGATGACAAAATTCTAACTCAAACCATTAAAGTCTACTTTTAGTCCTCTAATAAAATTGTTTTCGTATAGTTTCTCCTCTAGGAGATATTCTACATACTATAGTAGATCTATAAAATGGCACTCATACTAGGATATTATATTAAAACCCCGATGGAGGTCATGAAATATATCTATCCTCCTTTATATGAAGTGCTCAAATGTATAACATGATCTGAATTTATCCTTGAATAACACCCAAGTGATTGTCTCTAGTGTGATATTGATATATGAATCCTCTAAATACCCAATTTGTCCTTGATGTTTGTCTAAAATACCAAAACTGAAAAAAACTATCCAAGCTAAGAATCCATGCCTCCGCATTGAAACCATACTAAGAAACTCTAAAAGTGGGTGGTTACATCCTAAGAATATCTCCAATCACGCTTATCAATCAAAATATGTTAGTACATGGATATACAAATCATTCCAAAGGTAGTGATGATTTTATCATGAGTGATGGCACCATTATTGGTGATCATGGTCAATGAAACACATTGAGTGAATCTTGCATTATAAAAATCCTTATTCAGGGGTTATCTTGGGCTATGGGATCTCACTCACCGGTTTGGAATAAAATGAGACAAATAAGCATGAGACTTCTCATGTTGAGGTCGCTCTACCATATTTTATGGCACATTAGCTTCTACGACCTTGTTTGTGTGGGTAATTGGTCTTGAATAACTCCTATCATCTGTTAAAGGGTATGAAAAATTTTAATCCCAAACTATATGAGAATTATGTATATGTGAGAAAAAGGGTGGTGACGTAGGTGGTGATGCAAGTGATGATGTGAGTGGTTGTCCATGAATGTAGCATCTATTGTCCCATTTCACTCTCCTTGTAAAATCAGACAAACATAAAATATTGCATTTATGACAAAGTGATAAGAATCCACTTTTAAGAAAAGGTGATAAATTTGATGATTCGTCTAAAGTATCCCCTAGGAATCTCTTCATGGTTACACAGATCTAAGAGATTACAAAAATATTCAAAGGAAGGTGTAGGCTTAAATACGAGACACCGAGTTCCTAAGGCTATCCCATAGAGCTCATTGGAAGGTTACATAGGTGATTCGAGCCACATGATAAAGACTAAGTCCACCTCTATGTGCACCAAGTCATGTGTAAGGGGACCAAGTTAACACGACTATATGGCAATGTGTAGTTAGTGATTTGGCCAGTATAACACATTGAAATAAGCATTAACTCCACCCCCTTTTCCATGGAAAGCAACAAAATTAATAATGGACCCACCTACTTTCATGCAAAATCATTATAAAATATAGGCAAAACATTAAAGGAAGGGGAAATATTTTCAATGATGCATTTCAAGAAACAAATTAATTGCATAGTCCCGTGGAGAAGAAGAGATGCCCAACAAAACCTAAGGAGTTAGCCACTCAAAATCCCATGACTTGCGCATTTCTCAACAAAATTGCACAAAAATGGTATCATTGGAATCTTGGTTCCTATCCTAATTCACAACAAAAAAAATCTAGGGATTGATGGATATTTTAGGGTAAATTTTGTAGAAAATGAACATGTTCTAAGAAAGTAGCTTGAAAATTAGTGGAAGTGTAATTAATGGGCATAGATGGCCATCTCTCCACTACTGCAAGTTATGGGAAGTATGGGGAGGATTTTTCAAGTTACAATCATGCTTTTCACCCACCTTCGTACTTTGCAATTGATGCAAAAGCTAGATACAAGATTTCTTTCCCCCTTTTCTTTCTTTCCATTTTTCTATAAATTGGGGATTTTCCCTCATTTGGAGGAAGGATGATTTGAGTAGAAAAACTCTAACCATTTTATTTTATGATGATAATTTTCTACAAGAGTTTATAGTGGACTCCTTACATGGTGATCTAGGCCTTTCATTTGTAATATTTTGAACTATGCATACCCATGAAGCAATAGATGTAAGTTTGTGGATGTATCTTCCCTTGCTGTGTTTATTTGCATTCTTCTTGCCTCTTCAATATTATTGCACGTGTATTGTGTCTACCTTATGATTTTGTAGGGTTTCATTATTATTGTGTGTGCATGGGAATGTTGTTGTAAGTGATATTGTTAGAATGTGGAGAAATGTTATCACCCTATATAATGTGCATTTTTCTTCCATTTTCACACATTGGGGTAGTTCTCATACCCTTATTTTGGTACATAACCTTTGCATAGTGTAGATTCTAGTTATTTTAATGTTCTTTATCTTTCCTGGTTCCTTGGAAATGATAGATTCGGGGTAGTTATTCATTTTCTTATAGTAGAGTTATTTTGCACTAGGATTAGGATGAAGAACCAACTTTCTCTGGAGGTCTATCTCAAGTACCAAGTGCCACACTTGGAGATAATACCCATGTTACCCATTCATAGTGTTAGATTAAGCACACACACTTGTGCAAATGAGAGGGTGATGTGATTTGGTCATAACAGTTCTAACACACTTGATGGGACATCACATAGGTCAAATTTTTATCTTTCAAAGGTATTCTATCATAAAAAAATCAAGCAATCTTCTAGCCACTTTGCATACCTCCATTTCTTGATAATAGTACTAACACACACTGGTGGGACATAAAAAAATGTTAAATTTTTATCTTTCAAAGGTATTCCATCATCCAATAAAATTAAGCAATGTTATAGCCACCGTGTATACCTCCACTACTTGATAACAGTTCTGGCACACCTGGTGGGAGAAGGAAGTCAAGATCATTAGTTGGAGTGCAGTTCAATATTTGAATTAGATTTCACTTTTGATAGTTTTGTGTGTTCCTGTTATGATTTCAGTATTTAGATACATATGTAAAACATACCTGGCGACTCCATTTTGCCCAAGCAACCAAATTCTCTAAAATTGTAGACCTTTCTTCCATCCATTTTCATTCATCTTTATTTCTATGTCTTTCATCTTCTTCTATTCATGAAGTTACGAAATCATGGCTTCACTTCCCATGTGGAATTCATACTTGCAGCGAGTAACCATACAAATGAAATACACCTCCAGGCTTGCAAGATTCATTTGTAGGTTATTATCAGCCACCTCAGACCAATTCTATGATTACGGTCAATCTAAGTATGCGTACTCACAAGAACAAGATGAAAATCATTATGGATATATGCCTGAGTATGCAAAAACTCCAAAATAGCAGCATGATGATCCTGAAGGGTATTATACAACAGAGGTGATTATTTATAGAGCAAGGTTCAATAGTTAAAACATAACATGGTATTGATCAGAGCTAAGGAGATGAAAATAGTAGATGGAGTTGGTTTCAATGTTCCAAATCCATGGACTAGATCTTTTCCAGGTAAGTTAAATCCCCAACAAAAACTTTAGTTCATAATTAAAGTATTGACTCAAGTTGGGGAATGGATTAAAATGAGGGAGGCTTGTGAACCTAATGTTATCCAAACATGTCAATGGGAAGCCATGCAACCATCCTATAGCTTCCCTAGGCCTCAATTCATGCAATCTCCAAATCAATGTCATCTAGTTGCTGCCCCAACCATGTATTCACATTATTCAAATTCTAATCTCCCATCCCATTTTGATTCTTCTTCCCTTTTCCCTCCAAACAAACCTTCCCCTCAAAAACAACAATAATTCGCACTTCTCCCACCTCCAAAAATGATTCCAAGATCAAGTACGACCCAACCCACCCCTCCTCTTACAAGTTCATGTTGGGAAGATGAGACCCCAAAAACTAGTCAAGGGCAACAAGAAGAGAATACCAATGAAGAAGAAATACTAAAGGACTTGAAAAATTTGGCTTTGAGATTTGGTATTGAAAAAATTCCTTTGATGGTTAAACCAACTGAGAAATAGAATCATAATCCTAGGAGACAAAAGGAAAAGAAGAAATGTCCTAGCAAGGAGGATTTGGAAATAAATTTGAAAGAGTGGGCTGCCAAATTTAATATCAAACAAATACCACTGATGGTCAAGCCTTTGATGAAATTTGATGTCTCAAAACAAGAGGTGAAAGCTGAAATTGTAGTAGCAGCAAAGAAAGATCAAGTTGACGATGATCGAAAGTAGTTTTCTTAGAGTGTAGTGTTTGTAATGGAACTTTATTTACAGATATTTTAATCCATTACCAGCTATAAAATCAGCCAAAGAGGAGAAAAAACCAGCAATAGAACAAAAAGAGAATCGTGAGAAAACAAGTAAAGATAAGTTCCCATGTGTGCAGAATATATCAAGTGAATGTGATGATCCTCATTTCCTAGCATGCCAAGAGCTTGCAACACTCTTAGAAATTCGCAGTAGTCTACCAAATTCATCTCCCAATAGTTAAAATTATTTGAGTGTAGAGAAAAACATGAAAGAGGTCCCAATTCCTTCTTCCTTCCCATCCTCTCGAAACTCTAGTTTGGAGGATAAATTTGAGCTTACTGACTTTGTGTTTGAAGAGGAAGAATATTGGGGTGAAAATTTTGGAAATATGAAGGTCATGATGGGAGAGAAAAATTCTTTGTCGCAAAGAGGGAAGTGAAGAGATTGCTTGTCTTTATGACTTAGAGGAATTCTTTGATGAAGAGGAGCCTGTGGAAATCACTACTTTTTTTACTCCATCACGCATCTTTCAAGAACCTATTGCTAATATAGAGCACATGGAAAAAAGCAAATCAGATTTAGGGGCACTGAATGAATAGGAAATCATTGAAATTTTTTAAATTTCATATGAAAAATATGATTTGACTAATGAGTTACATATTGAGGACTTCCATGATACTCCAAAGGGAAAAGAGTGAGAATATTCTACCTCTCTTGTACCACATGCAATAAGGTGACACATTAGTTTCCTATAGATGTGCAAGAAGAAGAGAAACAATTCATAGACAATCACCTTTTACAGGAAATTCTGCATGAAGGATTTCTTATTAAAGTTGGATTTTAGAGAAATGGGAAAATTTAACAGACCAAACCTTTCCCAATCAGATTCTTGGCTTCATTAGAATCAAGTGGGAATCCAAAACTAGTCATGCTTTCCTTTAAGCATGAGGATGAGACACAATGTACTAAGGATCAACCATTATGCCTCCTAAAACTGGACGAGTAGTAGTTGGAGGAGGTGTTTTTTTTTTTCGGTTGATACCTTGAGGTATGGAGTGAAGAACCAATTTTTAGCTGGTCTTTCATTCCCAATTTCAATCATTCTTAGTGTCAAATAATCTATGTGGCTACCAATTATAAGGAAGGGTATCTATTTCTCAACACCCGTGGAAGGTTTTGTTTAGTTTCCCACTTCCTTGGATAGTGTAGGAGTAGGTTAGGATTTCATTTCCTCCAAGTGTTTGTGAACATTGTATTGGTGTAGATTAATTTTAGCTTCTGTAAGTTTTTTTGCACATGTTCTATTACTTAAAGTATGTGCCTTGTATACATTTCATCATGCTTATTTAAAATAAATTAGGCAAGAGAGAAACTTAAGGTTCAGTAAGCAACAATTTCTATCTTCAAAAGATCCCAAATACAGAGCAACTAAAATCAAGGCTAAAGAATATATTTCAAATATATCATTTCTTGTTTCTTCATACCGACAGTTGAGTTTCTTAGTTTCCCCAAATCAGGAAATAAGATGTTGGAGCAAAAATCACAAGGATTCTTTATTCAATCTTAATGGATCACTGTTGTTGGGAAAAGGTGAAATTCAAGATTGGCATTAATATTCTACTCTAAAAAAATTCCAAATTTTCTTATGAGAGTTAAGAATGTAAGTAAGCGACACTATAGATGATCGGGGTCAAGTTTTCATGAGGGTTATGTAGAATCCATTCCCAATGGATAATTCATGATAATTAGTCATACTCTATTTAACAAGAAAATGACACCTTGAGTCACCAAGTTTTATCCCATTTCACTCTCTTTGCGAAATTAGACAATCAAGAAAGCTTGAATTTTTGACAATGATAGGGATCCACTTACAAGCAAAGGTGATAAATCGATGATTTTTCTAAACTATCCCCTAGGCATATCTTCATGATTGTATGGATCCAAGATATTGCATAAATATTCAAAGGAAGGTGTAGGCTTCAATACAAAGTGCACCAAGTTCCTCAAAGTTATCCCATCGATCTCATTAACATGTTACATAGGTGATTCGAGCTACATAGAAAAGAATGAGTCCACCTCTGTGTGCACTAATTCAAGTATAAGGGGACCAAGTTAACACGGTTGTATGGCAATGTGTAATCACCGAGATGGCCAAATATAACACATTGAAATAAGCATTAACTCCACCCCCTTTTCCATGTAAAGTAACAAAATTAATAATGGCCCCACCTACTTTCATACAAAATCATTGTAAAAGATATGCAAAACATGAAAGGAAGGGGAAATATTTTCAATGATGCATTTCAACAAACAAATTAATTGCACATTACCATGAAGAAGAAGAGATGCCCAGCAAACCCTAAGGAGCTGCAATCACTCACAATTCCATAACCTAAGGATTTCTCAATGAAATTGCAAAACATTGGTCTCGTTGGAATTGTGGTTCCAATTCGATGCATAACAATAAATAATTCCAAGGATTGATTAAGATTCAAGGGTGTATTTTGTAGAAAATGAACCTGTTAAGATAAAGTATCTAGATAGTGGGTGGAAGAGAAATTAATGGGAATGGATGGCCATCTCTCCATTTCTGCAAGTTATGGACAATATGGGGAGGATTTTTCAAGTTATAATAATGATTTTTACCCAAGTTTGGTACTTTGCAATTGATGTAAAATCTAGATCCGAGATTTTTCGCCCCCTTTTTTTTCTTTTCATTTTCTATAAAATGGGGATTTTCCATCATTTGGAGGAGGGTGATTTGAGTAGAAAAACTCTTCCCATTTTGTTTTGTGAAGCCAATATGCTATAGGGATTTGTAGGGGGCTCCTTGCATGGTGATCGAAGCCTTTCATTTGTAATATTTTGAACTGTGCATACCAATGAAGAAATAGATGCAAGTTTTTGGATGTATCTTACCTTGTATTTATTGAAATTCTTCTTTCCTCTTCAATATTATTGCAGGTGTATTGTGTCTACCTTATGATTTTAAAGGGTTTCATTTTTATTGTGTGTGTATGGGAATGTTATTTTAAGTTATGTTGTTAGACTATGGAGAACTGTTATCACCCTCTCTAATCTGAATTTTTCTTCCATTTCCACACATTAGGGGTTGTTCTCATACCCTTATTTTGGTGCATCACCTATCTAGTTCAGATTCTAGTTATTTTCATTCTCTTTATCTTTCCTTGGTCCCTTAGAAGTGATAGATTAGGAGTAGTTAGTAATTTTATTTTAGTAGAGTTAGTTTGCACTAGGAGTAGGATGAAGAACCAACTTTATTTGGAGGTCTATGTTGGGCCTTGAAATATTGACTAAGTACCAAAGGTTGTGTGCATGCAGGACTAGCGATAAGAAGGGCACACAAAGAGAAGTGCACATGATAAAGAGGTTTAAGAAGGGTTGAGGAGAAACCTGGGCACACGTGGAAGGCAGAACATAGGTTCAAAGGACTTAGCCATATTTAGTATTCTAGAAGCACTTGAGGAAAAAGGTAACCCAACTAGGCATGCTTTGAGTGGATAAGGTATCAGCCTAAAACATTAGAGGTCAAGAAAAGTATATTCCACACAGATAATATTCCTAGGAGACATCATTATAGAGAGTGGAGGGTTTACAAAGGCACAAACATTCACCATTGGAGGACCAAATTGACACTTGGCATGTGATCTTCTCAGAGAAAAGGCATGGTGGTGGGTTTTGATCCTATAAAAAGAGATGCTCGGAAGTAAGGAAGATGCATGAAAATAGAGAAGAGAATGCACATAGAGTAAAATATTGAGTAACAGAATGCTCCAGTAATATTAGGGTTTATAACACTTAGTATTGAGGATATGAAGGATGTAATAAGCCTTTGTATGGTATTAGGGTCTGTAACAAGGATTCAAATGAGAGGGTATAGGTAGGACCTTTTATCAAGGAAGATATGTAGGAAATAAGTCCTTTTCATTTAACCCGTATGGTTTGAGATGGCTGTTTTGATTGTAATGTGGCTACAAAACCATTCAAACTGAATATATATATATGGAATCATTCGGATATCATGCTTAAGGGTGTAAACCCTCGTGTTATATGGTTTTCATGACTCATATCTAGTTTATTGTGCTTGTTACTTATTATTGAATGTAATGCATTAATGTATGGATATGTTAGATTCTCCTTCTACCTTATTAACTGAATGATTGTACTCATCATTCTCGTAAATCATTTTCCAATAATGGACAAACATTCTCAAAATGCTCACATAAAGGAGGCATTCAATGCCCATGCATGCCTTGGGTGAGCACCCAACTCTTGCTGGGTGATAGGACGACGCATTTTGGGTTAAAAGTGGTATTAAGGGTACATAAAATGACTACATCTTGGTTTCGTTTCTGGGATCTATTTTCAAAGTTATTGTGAGAATGATGCGTGATGACAAAATAATTGATGCTGGAAAGCGTCGAAGCATGGCTTAAGAGCATAGAGGATGAGTTTTCTCAGAGATTTAGTATTGGAATTGAGTTTGATGTACATAAATGGGTAGAATAACATATGTATCATGAGCTATATGAGACTTTCTTTTGCTACTTTCCAATGGTGTTGTATGAATGGATTTCAGCATATGCATATAGATCAAGCTACTACTATATATCTCGCATGTGGACCCAAGATAAGTATAATAGGTTGTAGAATTCTGATCTGACTTGGACACATGTTGTTGATCATTAGTGGAGAAGACTGCCGACTAGTTATACCCTGGAATACGCTATTTCTACATATTATTGTTTGTAGGTTGCTGATTTTGAGTTATTAAGGGATCCTAGAGGATTGTTTTTACTTGTTATCCCCTTAGCTATAAATATCTTGATAATCACACTAAGTTTGGAAGCATTTCCTATGGACTGCTAAGCTTCTTCTGAGTGCTAGGTGAGGAAGCTAGCACAGAGAAAGATGGTGGACCTTGTGGATAAAATGGAGAGGGAAGAGAGATGACTCACGTATAATGAATCTCTTGAAAGGGAGTTATCTAGACAACACAAAGTTTTAGGAGTGATTGATTTATGGAGACAGACATTGTGGCAAGGAATTGAGTTTCACGTGAAGGATGTGGAGCCTGAGCAATCTATGCTACACCATCTAGGAAAGTGCGTGAAAGATACCCCTTCATCTTCTGATGAGAGTTCATCACTTGCAGAAATGATATCCACTAGTATCCATCTGAATCCACCTGGTGACCAACTCCTAGTGCTTATTTTTCTAAATCAAGAGATAAGTATTTCTAACCCAGTTGGTATTGGTGGGAGTGATCAATCTACACCTAGGAGGTATAAATTTTCATTTAGCACATCTATGACTACACAATCATTTCCTATGTTTGGAGGTATATTGTCTAGAACGATGTTTGGAAAAATTATGGGTACACAAATCTTGGGTATTGCATTTGGAAGAGACGTGGGACACACATCTAGTAGTGGTGTAATAATACAAACTATTGGCATGCAGTTCATTGCAACAATGGGAACACTAGGCACAACCACTTTAGGGCCTTTATCAGCTATGGGAGGTGGATTTGGTGGAATAGGAGCTAGTGGACTTGGTGGATCTAGAGAATCTAGTGGATCATGAGGAGTAAGAGCTAGTGGATCTAGTGGATCTAGTGGTGGAGGAAACACCAGAGGAAATCAATGTTCGAATCGGTGGACATGAGCCTCAACCACCTTAGTAATTATTTTTTGAAATGTATTTGTATATACTAAACTAAAAAGGTGTTGATGATGTTGCAGAGCATGAAAAAAATGGGAGGTGTTATGGAGTGCGAAGGGGATCACTACCCCATGACGGAAGGAAAGTCAGTTTGTAAAGATGTGCAAGGATGTGTGCATTGTTGGTACTGGAAGTATGACCCCATCACATAATGGTATATTACACCACACTACGGAATACCTTCTTAGCTAAATTTTATATCCATGAGTTTGAACAAAAAATTATTAGCATGTCAAGGAGATTCAACAAGGTATGGTAGAGTGTGTGGGAATATGACACCCATTTTAAGACTCTCTTATCAAAAATGTCTTATGATATTCACCCTTCTCAAAGATGCTTAATGATTTGTTGGAGGGTTGATAACACCTTTTAGAGAGTGATTTCACAAAAAAATTCAAATACCCATGCAAGGGCTTGGAGACTACCCTATGCCATTGATATTGGTGTGCACCAAACTAGCCTCGCAAATAATTCTAAGGAATATGGTCATCACTATGAAGGGCATGCAGATGGAGGGGCATGTGGAAGAGGTTTCAGAGGAGGATTTTATGGTCTTGGAAACCATGGAGGAGGAAGAAGTGAGTTATCTTATGGAACTTGTTACAATTAGGGATCTATGGAGCACTATAAGCGTGAATGCCTTGATATGTTGTAATGCTCTTGGTGTTGAAAGAAGAATTAGTATGAGGAGCACCTAAAGCTATTTGAACATATGAGCTAGCACCAACAAAAGGAAAAAGGCACCAAAATGGTAAGCATTAATAATTCCTAATCATAATGGATTCCAATGGTGGCGTGTGAGTCGTAACTAGAACCTATACTAGTGATGACATGATCTAAAGTTGCATGTGCAAGGGATAAACCTAGGAAAATCCAATAGTTACTAGAGGAGAGGTGGTGCAAGGAAATTATCCGGACCCTACTCATCATAAATAGGTGTATCAAGAAACCATGGATGTAATTTGAAGCCTACAAGGAGAAATCTAGTGCCTAAAGGAGTAGTGAAGGAAGTTAGAACAAAGTTAGAACAAAGAAAGAGAATTTAGACTCCACAGAGGGATATGGATGAGATCGGGAAGTATATAAAATGCTAAGGCATGATAGTATCATTCCTTTTCTAGGGGATGGTTGTGAGAAAAATTACCACATGCCATAGTAGAGAGAAGAGCTGGAGGTAGGTTTTGCATGCTACCTTCTCCCCATAGCCTCGACCTTGAATGTGGTCTTGGATGGGTGGCTCATAAGCAATATTCTGATTGACAGGGGCATGGAAATAAATGTTCTCACCCTTGACACCTGGAACCAAATGGGAAGGCCCCCACTATAACCATCTTCAAAAATTTTGTATATGGCCAACAAGACAAAGGCAATGCCCATTGGTGTTTTGAAATATGTTTCTATCATTATCCAAGGGGTGAAATTCACTAGATATTTTGAAGTCTTGGCATTAGCTAAGGTAGAAAACTTTCCAGCATTACTTGGGCACCCTTGGTGTTATAAGAACAATGTTGACCTATAGTTCAATAAAGGGTACATAAGTTTTGAGAACAAGGAAGAATGGGTAATCATCCCCTTGACCAATGGGAAGTCAACACCCTATACTGACCCCTTGGGAAAAGAATTTATTGATAGGATATATGTGCACTCTATTAGAAATCCTGAGGTGATTAATCCTATGGAAGGAGTTATTCAGTTTGTAGACGCTCAATCTATGATTGATACCACTAGTGTAGCATGTGAAAATTGGGTGCACATGACTTATGAGTTAATTGGGTGGTAATTAACAGGATTTATTATAAGAGTAAAAAGGGTGCATTCAGTCAAGTGCCTGTGAGGAAAAAAATTTCCAAGTTACTCTAGAGAGTCCAACCCTAATTTTTCTTACGAGAGATGGAGACCCAATGGAAAAGTGAGATAAAAAAAAGAAGGATGCTTAACTATAACTTTCTTGAGACCATAACATGTTGGTGGGTGACCCATCACAATAGCCTTATAGAGTGGTGCAAAGTGAGAATCATGTTCTTTGTTTGGTTTTCTTGAAGCAATGTACCCACTAGTATACAAGACTATCATGGGAAGGAACCCACCTCATTTCACATCCAAGAATGTGAGAAATTCATGATGGAAGGTGTAGAATCCTTTCCACATTATTTATCGGTGTATAAGTTGTACTCCACCTTAAAAGGTTGTGTGCACGCATGGTACATTCACTCAAAGATGCACCGTCAGACAAGAAATTGGAAAGAGTTAATGGCTGACCTCCTTCAAGATTTTGAATATCAGAGCACCAAGCCATTAGTGGATAAGGCATTATAAGTTATTAAGATCCTAACAATGAGAGATAGTGCCATGACAGGGAATAGAATACTAGAGTTATTGGGTGAACTGGTTTGGAAGTGCACTTTGATGAGGAACAATCGAAGAGAAATAACTTGAGTGTGCATGCATGGAGAAGGAGAAGGGAAAGATGGTCTATGTGATAGATGGCAAAGAGATGGAGAATTTGGATGCTAACCATACTGAAGGTATGTGCAAAGTTATGGATAGTGTTGATGAGCGAGTGTGTACTTGACCCCCTCAAAACAAATAATGTTAACATCACCTCAAAAGTAGAACCTAAAGAGGCCACTATTGGATACTATTGGTCAGAGAAGGAGGTTTTAAAGATTAATGATCTATTACATGAGTTCAAGACCTATTTCTACATAGATACCATGAGCTTAAAGGCATTCACCACTCCTTGGGGAGATGAAAATCACGTTAAAGGAGGGTGTGCACCGAGTTTGAAAGATACCTTACCAAATGAATCCAAATTTGTGCATTTAGGTCAAGGAGGAGATAGACAAGATGATCACATCAAGAATCATTGAAGTTGTGGAGGAATCAAAATGGATAATCCCCGTGGTCATCAACATTAAAAATGATGGAAGGATAAGGATTTGTGTTGACTATAGGGACTTAAATGTGGTATGTGTAATTGATCCCTTTCCAACCCCTTTTATCGAGGAAATCCTAGAAGGAGTAGCTAGGCACGAGATCTATTCCTTCATGGATGGATTCTCATGGTATCATCAAGTTAAAATTGTAAAAGAATACCAAGAAAAGATAACTTTCTCCACTAAATGGGCAATGTTTTCCTACATGGTCATGCCTTTTGACCGAAGAATGCACCGCTATGTTTTCACGCATAGTGGTCGAAGTATTTCAGGATTTTATCCATAAGCTCCTTTAGGTCTACCTTGATGAATGAACAGTGTGTGGAATAGTGAAAGACCATTGTGAAAATTTTTGATTAATGTTTGAAATATGTTGGTAGTTACACATATCCCTCAACATCAAGAAATATCTCTTTGATATTCCATTTGGAACCCTATTTGGGCACATCATATGTAAGGAAGGCTTGTTGGTGGATCCCGCCAAAGTTGTCATTATTATGGGATTAGGGGAGCCTACCAGCTAGAGCGCACTACATAGATTCCTTACACATATAGGGTACTATCGGAAATTTATTAAGGGGTATGCCAAGATTGATGTGTCATTGGAAAAGTTACTAAAACACAAAAGTGCATTTCACTAGGGATAGGTGTAGTACACAACATTTGATACATTGAAGAATAGGCTTATCACTATGGCCATATTACATTTTCCCTCTTAGGACAAGCCATTCCATGTACATGTTCATGCTTAAGGGATGGTGATTTGGGAAGTCCTAGCACAACCTGGAGAAGGAATTTTTGACCACCCCTTGTGTTTTTCTAGCAAGAAGTTAACACCAACAAAACATAACTACACTACTACTGAGCACAAAGCACTATCAATGATCTACATGCTACAAAAATTAAGGAAATATCTGTTGGGAATGCCCTTCATATTCTACATGGACCACGTGGCATTGAATTACTTGGTAAATAAGCCCGTTTTGCAAGGGCACATATGTTGGTGGGTCTTATTGTTTCAAGAGTTTGATTTTACAGTTGTTATGAATCTAGGAAAGAGTAACTCAGAGCATGATCATTTGTCAAGGATTGAATCAGGGGATGATGTACAAAGTATTGATGATACAATTCTAGGCACGCAACTATTTAGGTTGTGTCACATGCCCTCGATTTGGAAGATATTATTGTGTTTCTTAAAATGAGTGTGGCATCGAAAGTAATGAGGACTCTGGAAAGAAAACAATTATCCATATGCACCGCACCATATATACTACTAATAAGTGGATACTTATAAAAACTAGACCACGATGAGGGTTTATGTTGGTGTGTGTCTGAATATGAGTGCATTGCAATCATGGAGGAAGCACACAGTGGGATTGCAGGAGGGAACTATATAGGGAATGCCACCACATAAAAGATTCTACTAGAAGGGCTGGTGGGAAAGAATCTACTAGGATTGCATTGAGTTTTGCAAGGCCTATGACCATTTCTAGTGCCTTAGAAAATGAGGAAGAATGAATGAGATTCCCTTGAGGTTGATAGCTAGCTCAAAACCATTTGAGAAGTGGGCCATTTATTTTGTCAAACCTATTTCACCTGCCACGTGAAGGATTGGTTTACACTATATCATCACTTGCACTGACTACTTAACAATATGGGCAGAGGTAGCACCTACAAAGGACTGCACAACAACAACAACTAGGTTTTTGTGGGAAAATATAATCAATAGATATGGATGTCCTCTCGAGCTTAAAAATGATAGAGGTACCCATTTCTTGAATGATACTGATTAGAATCTTATTGGTAGAATTCATGATATTCCACCGCAAGACTACCCCATATCACCCACAAGATAATGGAACTGTTGAGGCATTTAACAAAATTTTGAGTCACATGCTGACAAAAATTTTGATGTGGGAAGACAAGATTGGGATGAAAAGTTTTAGTTGTACTATGGGCGTATAGGACTACCTACAAGAAATTAAACAAGGCCACACCATTTCAATTGGTGTTTGGCATGGAAGATGTTTTACCAGTAGAATTCATACTACCATCCCTACATATTGCACATGCAGGAGGATTAGCTAATGAGCAAGCAATATTGGAGCGCATATAGAAGTTAATCCAGTTGGACGAAAGGCGATCACTTGATAGGTCGAGAAAAAATGCTGAAAAGGCACAATAAAAAGTATGTCATGATCACCATATTAAAAAAAACAATTCAAGGTTGGGAAGATGGTATTTCTTTATGAATCCAAATTTTTACGCCATCCTGGGAAACTGAAAGTCTATTAGTTAGGACCATATATCATCTCATACATCCTTGATTCAGGCACATGCCAATTATAAGCACTAGATGGTATGAGGTTACCAGGCCATTTCAATGGGAGTATGATAGTATGAGTTCCTTCAAATCTTTGAGAGCATGTGCGAAAGGATCTTTGGTCGATAATGAGTTTTACGCGCTATAAGGTTGGAGTTTCCATGTAGGATTAGGCGTGGGGGTAAAAAAGCGAAGGTTCACTTATGAGGAAAAAGTAACCTTTATTGTAAAGGTATCATGGTAGGTGACATTGCATTTATTACAAAAAATAAGTAAAAACTATAAGTAAGAGGTTGGAATACATTATTGTTACATTGCATTTGTGATATCAAAGAGCTCTTGTAAACTAGGGAATCCTTGGAGAGAAGTTGCGTGAAAAGAGGGTTGTAAATATCTAAGTGCATAGCTAGGTTGATCAACAATACAAAGTGTAAAAATAGTACACATGCATGAGGTAGAAGGTTGTATGAGTTTCAAAAACTCATAAGTGAATATGTCATTTTATGGAAGGAAGAGTTTTTTCAAGTTAGGGTTCCATAGCTAGGAACAAGATTGAAGGGATTTTCACGTAAGAGTAGATATATAGAGTTAAGTAGATCCAAGATCAGAAGGAAGAAAATAATTTTTAAATAACATGACAAGAGAAAATGGCACCAAGGAATGTAACCACCATTTCACCGAAGAAGGGCAAGGGAAAAGGGAAACAAGTTGTCTCCACTAGCTTCAATGAAGAATGGTACGCAGAGATGAAATACCCAAATGGCATATTGCTGGGAAAAGAATGGGTGTCTCACATGTGAAATATGGTTGTAAGTGACTAAAACCATCGAACAAGCACCACAAAGAAAGATATGGCATTGGAAATGGTTAGACCTATAGATAAAAGGATACCAGATGGAATGCCAATCTACGATGATGAAGTAAAGATGAAGATGGAAAAGTTTAGGTTATTACAACTCTATGAGTTTCCCTATTTTGGAAAACCCAAGTGGTTGTACCAATGGATAATGTCACACATTCATGAAGACCATTTTTACTTCACAGGATGAAGGATGAGGATAACTCCCCAGATAATTTCCAAATTTATTGGTCTTACCTATGAGGGAGATTCTTATGATGACTTGGATGACAAGGAGGCCATCAAGAAGACTGTGGAGGCCTATGACTACAAGAAGGGGTCACGGTACTTCAACATCTCTATGATTTCCAACCCTATGATGAGGATGGACACGTGCTTAGTATCCAAGTTGAATGGACAAGAGAGGTGGACATAGTTCAAGAAGTCCTAGTTGAATGTTTGTCAAAAGATCTCAGAGGGCACAATATTTAAAATCTCGAAATTCATAGTTGAAAAAAATATTGGTGTCACACGTGATGGAGAAAATATAATGTTTGGTAACGTCCTCTTTACCATCATCTTTTAAGATATTTGAGTTCCCGATGGGCTAGAAAAATTTGTATGGGAGTAACTAGATGATAACCCCTCACATGCCAAGAGATTGAGAATTACACTTGCAAAACAATGACGAATGCCCATAAGGCACACCTATAAAAATGTGTTATGAACCTCATGTGTGGATTTCACTAATGGCTCAAGGTTTTGGTGTAACGGTTCATTACATTTGGTATCAGAGTGACCACCCATGTTTGAATCCCACTTGGTTGGTTACATTGTGTAGCCGGGGCCCATGGGGCACCTAAACGTCGGTGAAGTGGGGCTCATACGTATGGGAGTGCGGGCACAAACCCAGCCCGAGTTGGGCTCTACGGAAGCGTGGTGGGATGTTATGATCCTCATGTGTGGATTTCACTAATGCCTCGAGGTTTTAGTGTAACGGTTCATTACAAAATGGCATAAGAAGATGTGTGATGCATTCGGCACAGAGTGGAGGATACCCGAGTAGTTAATTGTTTTTCTACAACGTGAAACTAAATTCACTATATACCAACACTTATGCATTGTCTATTTTACCCTAGTATATCTTGCCAAGGGTCCCTGATGCAAGCTATCATTCTCCTTCATGACACAATACTTCTAGGTAGGTGTCAACATGTTCAAGGAGGAAAAGAAGTTAAGATTTGACCTCAACACGGTAGATCAATAATACCGTAAGCTGTGTAGAACCCTGATATACCAAAATAAGTGCACATATGTGGAGAAGTATGTCTCCCATGAAATCCACATAATGAATCCAATGACCTTACTTATTTATGGAAGAACCACAACAAGGATATAACTATACATAAGGCTGAAATATGAGAAAGAAACCTATGTGGAAAATGAAGTCTCAATCCTGAAGACCCTACCACAAGAGAGAAGGCCACACCAAGGAAGACGGAGAGATAGGAGTCTCTTGAGAAAAAAGGAACCAAGTATGACGACAACACAATCTGTAGGCACATAGGATTTGAGTGTAAATCCAAGCACCTATACATGGAGAAAAACTCCCCTACAAAAGAAAAATAGAAGACACCTAAGGAAGAAGCACCAGAGAAAGAAAAGCCCCTAAAAAAAAAGAGTCACTAGCAAGAAAGGAGTTTCCTACTAAAGAAGAGAAAGAAAAGTGTCCTATACTAGAATCACTAGTTAGGAAGAAGAAGAGGAAGACTTAGACGAAATGGAGAGCCAAGAGGCTTACAATGGTGACAAGGATAACGATGAGAATGGAGAGTCTCAAGACCATCCTGTGTATGGCATACATGACTCAGAGGAAGGGAATGAAGAGAATGATGAGGAAAAAGAAGACACTCATGACAAGGGGGAAAGTGAGGAAGTGAACACTAAGGATCAAAGGACCCTAAGCTTGACCAAGGAGCAGATAGAAGATGCCACAGAAAGGGAGGTAGCAAGCATAATAAAAGACTTTGTGGAATAGGAGGTGGAGCATAGCATCGATGTAGTACTCAAGGATATGGAGGAGGAGAGTGTAGAGAAGGAATATGGGAGCATGGGTAGAGATCCCAGCCTAATAGTAAGCTTCCATAAGGAAACACGCATGAGAAGGAAGAGTGTGGTAGTGGTGCAGGAGCAAGGAATGAGTTATATCAATGATCTGAATAAGGTCATCGCGTGTGCTTCCAAAGTACCTTGCCTTCTAACAAACTCCTTGCATGGTATTCATTCAAAGAAGAGAGCAACATACCTTCATATAAGAAATATTTTATCTTGGGATTTTGAGTCCCATGTTGATGATCCGGAGTTCGAAGTCAACCGAGAGGTGTTGATGAAGATACTAGAAACTAATTGAGTGAACCCTCTAGTGAATTCTCAACAACTATCAAATGAGAAAGTGTGCAATAAACTCAACAAGGTATTAGTAGAGGTTGAGTCAAGATTCTTTGGGAGGAATGATATAGTAAGGGTCCTTGAAGAGGAACTGGAGAAGTAGAATGAAGAAATCATTGAGAATAGGAAGGATTTAAATCAGAGGATCTTATTAGCACATAATTAAGGTGTGAATTGAGGGAGGAGAAGGGGAAGGTGCGCAAGGTGTAAAAAAGATAGAGATGATTATGGACACCATAATATTGAAGCACCCAGACTTGGGCCCACCTGAGATAAAATATGAGTAAACATTTTAATGATTGGAATACTTAACCCACATCCTCACCATGAAAAGGAGATTGCTTGCATTCGAGTGAGTAGAAGAGGCATTGGTGCACCGAAGGAGGAATAGAAACTGAAGATCGGGGAAATAGTTACTTGATATTCCAAGCTCCTTACCACTGTAAAGACCACCGCAAAAATAGTTGAGGCTGTGTATGACAATTGCATTGATAGAGAAAGGGTAGCAAGCATTCTAGTTGTTATGCATGAGGTGGATCTGAAGGAATTCCAAGAGAAGAACAAAGGAAATAGGGAAGAGTGGGAAAAAATCCTAGCTGAAATTGAAAATAAGTTGGAAGCAATCAAAGGCTTGCAAGGTTCAATTAATAATCAGCTTAAGGAGTTGTACCCCCAGGTCACTCGTAGAATGGATGTGCTAGATGACCTTAGCAAGTAGTTAGAAGGAATTTGATATACGTTGAATGCTAAGGGTGATGAATTGATTTTTGAGGAGGTGAGTGCTCTAGTGGGTGATCTACTTTAGAGTTCGGGGTGAAGTGGATTCCTGAGAAAAGATTGAGGCAAAAGTAAGGAAGGATATCCCACTCCTCTTACAGTAATAACAGATTCTTCCATTCTTCCATTCTTTCATTATTCATTCAATTTGTCTGGGCCCTACTATTCTTTATTCTTTAAAGGAGAAGGATGTTTCTGAGGAAGGAGAACATATTTAGTGTGGGGTGATGTTGGGCCTTGAAGTATTGACTAAGTACCAAAGGGTGTGTGCGCGCAAGACTAGTAATAAGAAGGGTGCGTAGGGAGAAGTGCATAGGAAAAACAAGTTTAACAAGGGTTTAGGAGAAACCTAGGTGTGCGGGGAAGGTATAACACATGTTCAAAGGACTTAGCCATAATTGGTATTCTAGAGGAACTTGAGGAATAATGTGACCTGACTAGGCATGCTGAGTGGATAAGGTACCAACTTGTAACCTTGGAGGTCAAGAAAAGGATATTCATGCAGGGAATATTTGCATGAGATATCATTATAGAAAGTGGAGGTTTTACAAAGGGATAAGAACTCACCATTGGATGACCACATTGACACTTGGCATGTAATCTACTCAATATGGAAGGCACGTAAATGGGTATTGATCCTATAAAAAGAGATGCTTGGAAGTAAGGAAGATGCACAAAAATAGAGAAGAGAATGCAAAGAGAGTAAAATGTTGAGTAACATAATGTTACACTAATGCTAGGGTTTAGAGAACTTAGTGTTGAGGGATATGAAGGATGTAATAAGCCTCTTTATTGAATTAGGGTATATAACAAGGATTCAAATGGGAGGGTATATCTAGGACCTTTTATCAAGGAATATCTGTAGGAATTAAGTCCTTGTCATTTAACTTGTATGGTCTGAGATAACCTCTTTTGATTGTAATGTAGCTACCAGAACTATTTGAATTGAATTGAATATATATATATATGGACTCATTCTATATATCATGTTTAAGGGTGTAAACCCTCATGTTAAATGGTTGTCATGACTCATATCTCATTTATTGTGCTTGTTACTTGTTATTTTTAATGTAATGCATTAATTTATGGATCTATGAGATGCTCCTTCTACCTTATTAACTAAATGATTTTACTTATAATTTTGGAAATCATTCTCCACTAATGGAAAAACCTTCTCACAATGCTCATATAAAGGAGGGGATCAACTTCCGTGTGTGCCTCGGGTGAGCGCCTAGTGTCCGCTCGGTGATAGGCCGATGTGATTGGGTTTAAAAGTGGTATTAAGGGTACATAAAATGACTATAGTCTATCTCAAGTAGCAAGTCCCACACTTGAAGATAGTACCAATGTTACCCTATCACACTATGAGCTCAAACACACACACACACACACTTGTGAAAATTAGAGGGTGATGTGATTTGGTGATAACAACATCCTTGGCCCCTATCTACGATAACAACATCCTTGGCCCCTATCTACTCCACATCCTCTTATTTTCATATATATCCCATAATGACATAAGGAAGGAAATTAGATTATCATCATAGGTCATTTTTTTGAGTTTAGGTCAATTTTTAGTTGTTAGTAAAATTCCAGCCTTTTTCTTGTCTAGATTAGGGTTTTTCACTTCACTAAATGACATGTTGCATACCTATTTATCTAAGTGGGTTTGATTAGTTATCCTTTTCAATTAATAGTTAATTAATCTTATTTTTTAAAAATGAAATATATTCTAGATCTCTAGATCTCTTAGTGTTGAAAACTAGCTTTGATACCAAATATAACACCTCGCTTCGTGTCACCAAAAATAGACCATAAAATAAGAACAAAATTGTTATCCATTAAGTCTTAGTGTTTTCATTGATGTAAAATCCACTGATGGAAAGGGTATTATAAGGTCATATGAGTCTCCATGAGGTGCTAGTCAAAGGTCAAACATGAAGGTTGATTGGTAGTGTCATGTTGGGTGAATCCCTATAGTGTTCTGGAGCATGATTCAGTCTGCATGGTCATAGTATGAGTCCTCCTAAGTTTACTTAAGGTTATTATGAGGTCCATCATGGCTGGTATGTTGTGCCAAGAGTGTCCAAGTGTCTTTATGAGGTCATCAAGGTCAATTTTGTTGAACCATATTAAATTTGTTGGTGTACTCATTAATGTCACATGGCATTTATGGAAAATGAGGAGTTAAATGTAAAGTATTTTGATGCCTTCTAAATGGTTGTTTTTGGTCACAAAGTGGTCTCTTGGTGGTTTATTGAACATTCAATATGGTTTGAGGGTATTATAGGGTGATATAGGCTTGGTAAGTGATTTTGGTACCTGTTGGAGGTATGGAGATGGTTTATGTGCTTTTATTAGGTGTCCCACAGGTCTAAAATCGTGTTTCAAGGACGTGCAAGATCATCTATGGTGAGCACCATGTCATTTGTTACAAGTCACAGTTGAAACTAGCTTATTTAGGCCTAGGTTTAGAGCCTAATGAGGTGTACGAGCATAAATCAAGCCATGAAAATATTATGCTAGCATGGGAGGAGCCTATGAACACTTCTTAGAGAATTTATGAGCATCTAAAGGTCATATTTTAACTCTTGAAGGAAAATTTATAGATTTCATTAAAACTACCCTTGAGAACTAATAGTGGAACGTTAGGTAAATGGGATTGGTCTTGACTGCACATGATAATTTATGATCAATCAAAACATGAATCATGTAGAGATAATTATCATAGTGCTCTGGGTCTGATTTCATGAAATTTTGAAGAATATTGTTGAAGATAATCAAGTTTTACTAAAACCAGATAAAGTGAGAAGGCCTAAAATAGTGACCTAACTTCTTATCTCTCAAAAAAATTGACAAGGCTTCTTTAGATAAATCATCATATGATTTTTTGAATATCACTCCAAGATTGAACTCTTACAAAATTTTTGAGGTCAAATGATTAAGGAATAAACAACTTCTCTTCATTTTTCTATCGTAATCAAACCCACTCCAAACACCTTTTGCAGAGATATGAGTAAAAATCATTTTGAGGGCATTAAATCACTTGTGAAAGTTGATTCAACCACTCATGGTTATACAATACTTATCTTAGGTCAAAATGGTGGCATCCTTATTCTTCAAGTTTGACTTTTCCATACAAGTTTGAAAATGTTTTGCAAGTTTTTGGTTATACAATGTTAATTTGAATGCTCCAAGTTGAATCTATTACTGGAAAAGATGGTATGTGATGTTATATTATATTTCATGAAGATATTTTGGAAATTTTAGTGCATTTTTTATGTGAATTCAATTATTATTCCACTTTCACCACTTAAGGGAAGTCAAATCAAGACAATTTTGAGTTGTGCTTGTAATTTTCTCTTTGCATCTCTGCATTCAAGTCATTTGAGGTGGTTTATATGATTCTCTTTAAGTGATCCTACCATATATAGTCATAATATTGAATCTTTTTTCAGCAAGAAACCACTAGGTAAAAATTTTCATGTAACACCTTAAGAGCAAGTTCACATAGTCTGAGAAATACTTGTTTTTCATGACCTTATTCATTGTTTTGGTGAGTCCATTTAGTGTGGAAAGTTGACTAATGTATGGATATTCTCAAAATTTTGCCTAGATGATATGAAGAAAGATCTATATAGGTAAACCATATCTTCTTTGAGGAATGTTTCTATGTTCTTGTGATAGTCATGAAGGATTGTAGCGGTGGCTCTAAATCTTGAGCTTCTCCTTTAATTTTAAACAAAATAAGGCTTAGAACCCATGGTAAGAATCTCTATTGAGGTTATCATACATTCATTTTGACATAAAAGTAAAGAATGATGTGTTGTAAGCCTTCATACTACAAACTATGGTTTGAATCTTGAAACCCTAATTAAGCACAATCTTGAAGATTAAGCAAGTGATGTCTCATTTATATAATATTATCTAATACATGAACTTGGGGTTTTGTACCGATTTTCATCCTTCTTGATATATGCCTCTGAATTCATGTTCAACTAATAATGTTATGGTGTAAAATAAATTCATAATGGTATAATTCTATAATGGAAAAATAGTTAATACCTTGTATTAATACACGAGTAATGAAGATGATCGGTGATGACATGACCTCCGACATGTAGATGATTAAGTGCTTAGATATAAACCTCTCCAAGCTAAGAAACCTCTTGAATATTTTTCACTTTTCAATCAAACTCATGTGTTGACACGAGTACTTGTTGATTGTGAAGATGAGTGTGCAACATGTACCTTTCTCTACTTTCTTTGATGATCTCCAAAGTTCCCATTTTTGATATAAACCTTTGTATAATTTGGTGTACCTGAATGTCTAGATTGGCATGATCTCCTAAAAATTTTCTCCTTATTTTTTCAGATTTTTTATGACTAACGCCTTACTCCTAATGCACTCATAAGTGCTAAAATGAAACTTGGAAGCTAAAATGGGACTTGTAAAGTATAAGGCAGAAAATGACCACTATAAAATGATTTTGAAGGATATGAATAGGCTCTAGAGAATATTAAAGGATGGTGTAGCTTCTTTATTCAATAATTACACTGTGTAACTATATCAAATATGAGCCTCAAGTTAGTTTACTCACCAAATACTGAGACAAGTCAAAGATGGTACTTACAAAAAGCAATGTTGCAGGAGAAGGAAGAGTGTCATGTTGTTTATGAACTTCCCATTCATTAATTTTTGAACAAAATGAAACTTGATAGTCCTAAAAATTCTATGCTAGTAATTGAAAAATGATCAGATGTAATCATGACATCTAGAGACAATTTTTGTGAAGACATTTTCATCTACTTGCACGTATGGAAGAGTGATTTAGTTTAAAAGTATTTAAAGGTAAAGGGAAATTTCATTATTTATGAGTCATTATTTTTCATAGAAATCTATTTTTTTATATAGATCAGTTATTGAAATATGTGAGCTAAGTGTGAGATTGATAAGGTGAAGAGAGATTTGATCATGTATTAAAGAAACTGTAATCGGAATTTATGTATGAGATTATCTAGGATCACTATTTTTTGTCTTAGAAACCTTAGGAAGTGAGTGATCAAAAATTGTTGTAAAGTCTAACTTAAATCTTAGAAAATCT
Organism: Taxus wallichiana var. yunnanensis; assembly: GCA_018340775.1. Classification (NCBI taxonomy): domain Eukaryota; kingdom Viridiplantae; phylum Streptophyta; class Pinopsida; order Cupressales; family Taxaceae; genus Taxus; species Taxus wallichiana. The sequence continues at coordinate 337,870,144 of CM031236.1, forward strand.
TGAAATTAGGTGCTTTCATGTAATTTATAGCTTGCAATAAGTCAAGTATGTGCTTGATTCTTGAATTTGGTGCTTCATGTTGAGTGGGTACTTAACAAACTTGTAACCTTTATGAGCATAGTGCGTTGGCTTAGTGGTTTTTCTTCCATCTTTGGTTTCCCACTTAAAGTTTTATCTCTCCATGTGTTTAACTTGTTTACTTCATGTGAATTGCATGATCGTTACTTCTATATTAAGTTGATACAAGTTTATTGGTATGAATTATACTAAAATTTTTGAATTGACATTGATTCAACCATGTCTTAGTATCCTAATTTATAACAACTAGTATCAAATCCCCATCCTTGTGTAGTGAGTTTAACAACTCAAAGGAGATCCAGAAAATTTAGGCATGGAAAGTAATCAATCACAACGTGGATTCACTACCTCCAATGCACATATCTTCAATGGATCAATTGTTCCTTCTAGAGTGTTAGAATGAAAAATTATCTCATGTCTCTGGGATTTTACATATGTAATTAATTTTTTAGTGGCTATACCATCTCAGCCACACCTCTAGTTGATGCAACTAGAAAGAGAGAAAGTGAAAACAACTCCAAATCCATGAATTCACTCTTATGTGGAATGAAAGATGATGAATTCATAAAAGGCATGCATTGTACCATATCCAAAGACTTTTGGGACAAATATAAAACCATTTATGAAGGAGATACTCGTAAATTAGCCAATGTTTAGACCTACTATGCTCATTTTAAAATCCTAAAAAATGAAGGAAGGTGAAAGTTTCACATTATACTTTCAAAAAATGAATGAAGTGATAAATTTGATTAGAGGTCTAGGAGAGAAGATAGATGATACTATGGTTGTTTAAAATTTACATAGATCCTTATCTCCTAAATATGTCTCCAAGGTGTCAGCAGTGGAGGAGGCCAAATACTTAACCACTTTTACAATGGATTATCTCCATGTATTTTAACCGCATATGAAATGAGAAAAATTGAGTCAAAATCATTCAAGAAAGAAGCATCTTTACAGGATGATAAGGAATCCCAAGCCAAGAAAAAATATCAAATCTGATATGGAGGTGGATGATGAGAAGGTTGAAGATATGTTTGTAAATAAACTAAAAAAGAGGATCATGAAAGTACAACGGTAAATTAACATGAAAGTTCTTCAATTATGGCCAATTTTGTCATTTTTAATCAAAGTTTCCTAAAAAAACAAGGGAGATCAAGATGAACATGATGAAGAAACTTCTCACAAGAAAAAGAATAAATTCAAGAAACATGGAGGTAATAATAATTATTTCAAGAACAAGAAAAATATTTATACTCAAGAAGGATCAAGCTCATTTGAATCTAGTGACTCCAAAAATATGAAAGTGAATATGAAGGTATGCAATCTGAAACTCTATTCATGACCATGGAAGAAATCAATTCTTATAACTCAAAAGGTAAAATTTAGTTTGTAGATGATAGCTTAGAAGAGGAGAATGTTGATGTGAATCTTGAAGACGAGTTAATTAGTGATCTAGAAGAATTGAAACATCATATAAATAATAAAAAATGAAATTAATGGTGAAATAGCATGAAGATAAAATCAGCCTTCTTGAGAAAATACATGACAAGAATTCTCAAGAACATGAAGACATGGTCAAGGAATTTTAGGCACAAATTAAGTTGATTGAGGAATCTTTCAAAACCAAGGAAGAAGAGCATATAAAAACCAAGGTATATTTGAATCTGATGCAAACCCAATTAGATCATACTTCAAGAAATTTGAAGTCATACCACAAGTTTGATAAAATAAAAATTGATCTAGATAAAATCCTAAGCAAGCATATAGCTTTTAATGAAAAATCTAGCCTAGGATTTAAGGAGGAGCATAAGAATTATGAAACAACATGTGAAAAAGTAATAAAAGTAGCTCAATACCCACAAGAAAGGAATGTTGATATAAATAATGTCAAAAAGAGATACAAATCAAGAAATAAATCCCAAGAAACAAGGTATGCACATTCATTTTATGGATATTGTTTCTCATGCAATATGTTTGGTCACAAATCTTCAAGATGTAGGATACTTGCAAAAGGCCATGGAAGACACCTTAATTCATACCAATTGATAAGAAAGGATGAACTAATTTTCTACAACTGTCAAAAGTATGGACATTTAGCCAAATTTTTCTATCAAATACCTCCAAAGCAAAACAAGAAGGTGTATATTGTGAAATCAGATACTATAAGTGTAAAGTAACAAGGTTTAATAGCCTAAACTTCCTTTCATTCTCAAATTGAAGACATGGAGTGGTACATAAATAGTGGGTGCTCAAGCCATATGACAGAAACAAGAGTAAGTTCATCTCTTTGGAAGAAAATGCATCAGGTATAGTGAGATTTGGTGATAATACATCAGCTAACATTATGGGAAAAGGAAAATTAAGTCTTGACAATGGAAAGACTATCATTGAAAATTTATTGTACATTGAGGGTATGAAACACAACCTTTTGATTTTATGTCATATTTACAAGTAAGGGTATTCAATTTTGTTTCATGAAAAAGGGTGTGACATAAAGAAAAATAAATCAGATAATGTGGTTGGCAAGGCAAAGAGAACGAAGAAAAATATTAGAGGATATCAACAAAGAAAAGTGATTCACTAGTAAGGTAGATTAGATTTGGATTTGGCACAGGAGATTAAGACATCTCAATTTTGATAATCTTATCAAAATTAGCTCCATGGGATGTGTAAGGAACATGCCTAAGATAAAAAAAAAAATTAGCTAATAATCTTTATAAAGCATGTCTTCATGGAAATAAAATAGGAGAAGTTTCAAATCAAAATATAACTCTACTACAAGACCTCTAGTGTTTATTCATATTGATCTTGTAGGACCAACCAGAACTTAAAGCATTCAAGGAGAGAGATAATTTGAGCTATTGATTGATGAATTCACAAGAATTACATGTGTTTCCTTCTTCATAAGAACTAGAAACGTTCAAGGCATTCAAAGCACTAGTAGAGAATGAGAAGAATGTTAAAATCAAGAGATTGAGATATAACAGTGGAGGAGAGTTTTGTTCAAATGAATTTGATGAGCTTTAAGAGAATCATGGGATAAGAAGACAATTATCAGCTACAAGAACAACTCAACAAAATGGGGTAGTAGAGAGAAATAATATAAGAGTGCAAGAAATGGATAGAACCATGTTGAGTGAATCAAAATTTCCATATGGATACTAGAGAGAGGAAGTAAGCACAACAATATACTTACTAAATAGAGCTCAAATCAAAATAAACAAAAAGAAGATACACTATGATATTTAAAGAGGAATACCTACAAGTGTAAAACACCTAAGAGTGTTTGAGAGAAAGTGATACATCAAAAGAGATGATGAAAATATTGACAAGTTTGACTCAAGATGTGATGATGTCATTTTCTCAAGTTACTTAGCTATTAGTTCTACATATAGATCCTACAATAAGAGAAAAAATATATAGTAGAGAGAACCAATGTTACAATTTATGAATCATATCTAAATAATAACACACCTCAACCCAAGGAAACTCCATAAAGTACTAAAAATAAGGATGATGATGAAATTATAGAATTTGATCAAGAAAAAGAAGATGAAGATGAACAAATACCTGATACAAAATCACCTTCAAGGAAGGTTAAAAGGGATCATCCACTAAATTGGATCGTAGGAAACAAGGAAGAAAGTATTCAATTAAGAAGAAGACTGAAAAGTATTCAAAATCAAGAATTAATTGCTCTCTTGTCTAAAATAGAACCAAAGAACGTCATGGAGGATAGCAAGGACCAAAATTGGATAAAAGGAATGAATTAAGAGATGGACCAAATAGAGAAAAATGAAACATGGGAATTTTTTTATGGGGCCAAAGAAAAGAACATCATTGGAACCAATTGGGTGTTTAGAAACAAGCTAAATGACAAAGGTGAAGTCACAAGAAACAAATCAAGACCAGTTTGCAAAGGATATGCTCAGGTAGAAGGATTGGATGTTTATTAGACATTTTATCTTGTGGCTATGATGGAGGCCATTAGGTTCTTTTTAGCATATACAACACACAAAGTTTTCAAAGTATATAAAATGGATGTAAATTCAGCATTCCTAAATGGGAACTTGAATGAGGAAGTCTACATTGAACAACCTGATGGATTTTCTCTCATTTAAGACATGTATTATGTTTATAGGTTAAAGAAGGCACTCTATGGTCTCAAGAAAGTCCCTAGGGACTGGTATAACATATTGTAGAAGTACTCAATTGAGAACGGCTTTAGAAAATTAGTATTTGATAGTAATCTATATATAAAAGAGGAAGAAGGCCACTTGTTGCTTGTTATTGTCTATGTAGATGATATAATATTTGGGAGTGATAGTGAGACTATGTCACATGGATTTTCAAAGGTCATGAAAAATGAGTTTGAAATGTCAATGCTTAGTGAACTCTCATTATTCCTAAGGCTACAAATCAGTCAATCCAAAGAAGGTATCTTCATCTCATAGATAAAGTACATCAAGGATATTCTCAAAATATTACAAATGGAAGATTGCAATCTAATAAGCACTCCAATGATTTTAGGATGAAAAATCAGCAAGAAAGATATCTCACCAAAGGTAAATCAAAGTTTTTATATATCTATGATATGAAGTCATTTGTATTCAATTGCATCTAGACCTGATATCATATAAGGAATTGGTTTGGTTGGAAGATTTTAAAAAGATCCGTGGTAAGACATCTTCAAGATATCAAAATAATATTTAGGTACCTCATGGGAACATGTTAACATGGAATCTCATATCCAAAATTCAATGAGTTTCAAATCAAATCCTTCATATATGTAGACTAGGTAGGAAACAATGATGATAGGAAGAGAAAAGCTAGTGCGAGTTTTCTTTGTAGGTAAGTGCCTGTATCTTGGCTAAGTGATAAATAGTATTTTGTTACACTTTCCACTTGTGAAACCGAGAATGTAGCAGATACATATATTTTACTCAAGGTATGTGGATTAAGAAAACACTTGAATACTATAAAATTTAAAATGAAGGTCTTATTCCTCTATCTTTGTGATAATACAAGTTTTATAAGTGTGTCCAAGAATCTAGTGTTGCACTCTACTACAAAACTTATACCAATGAAATACCATTTCTTGGGGTGAATTAGAAAATAATTAATCTTGAACATGTGTTAATAAAGGAATAATTTGTAACACCCTAAACTGTTGTTACTTCCTCCTGAGCATTCAAGTGTTGATATGTGATTTCTTTTGAAAAAGGATGTGCTCCTTTGATTGTGAAGTCATGCTTGATATGGACTGTATCTTCTTTGAAATTGCAGATCTTTGACTGAGTCGGAACATAATTGGACTCTTTTAATTCTTTCATTTTAAACCTGAGTTTAATCTGATCTCGGAATGAATATGGAGTTATCCATCTATAAGACCCAGCCTTGGATCAGTGGCATTGATCCAAGTAATGCTTTAAGTTTATTTGGGATGAACTAAAATTATAGACCTTTCGCAGGTTGCAAGGTCTGGATGCATTGACTAAACTGTTCCGGAGTCTAACTCAGGCTGATCGTGTTAAATGAATTGGTTCCCGATATCGTAATATCAGGAAGGTCTTGATCGTGGACCAGGTAATAAATTCAGATACATTTATTTCCACTAGCCTATTGGCAGTGCAGGAGTGAACCCTGTTCGTGAATGTATGTTGTAGATTCTTTTTCTGAGCATTTGAAATGTTAGACCTAAGCTGGATTTATTAAGGTTAGTAACCTAAAACTAAACTATAACCTAGGGGTTAGATTAGTGTTAATCTAACCTAGGCCTAGGCTATAAGCTAATGTTCTAAGTTAGTATCTATGTGCTATGAGGTTAGACTAAGTGTTATCTTAAATCCTAACCTAAGTTACTAACCTAACTAATGAACAAGGAAGAAAGGGGACCTATGGAAGGGTGCGAACCATGGGCAGCAGTTTCTATGGCATTAAATGGAGGGATAAGTATGAAGGACAAGTAATTTGGTAGAAGTTTTTAAACGGCTAGCTAGAGCCGACGTGGCAGGTCGCCAAAGTTGGAAATGGTCTTCGAACTAGTTTTATCCATCGCCAACTATGGCAGTCGGTGGCAATGGAAATTGAGCGGGAAATTAGGAGTAAATTCCATTTATGAACTTGGTCTTCGAGCTCGGGTTTCACGGGAAGGCATGCAAAATGGAAAATTAGTAGTTTGTTTGGTTTTTCATGCGCTCCGGTTTTCCCTCTGCCGATCACTGGTTCTTCGCACCAGTATTCTTGGTGTTGCATGGCAAGTATGAGTGTAACTAGCTCTTTTCTCTGGCAAGGAAAATTTATAAGTCATGGAAATAACAAATTTTTGTTGGTGAATCTAACTTGGAAAAAGAGGAGAAGGCTCGAGCTCTTTCAGTGGTCTTCTTTGGATTTTTAAGCAAATAACCAGGCATGTTAGGCCCTAACCTTTAAAAATCTTGCTTTCTTTCAAATGATTTCATTAGAACAACTCTGTTCAGATGATTTTGGGTCGATGGTTTTTATGGTAGCTTTGTGTGATTTTTGTTACTGTATCTTCTTGCTGGTTCGATTTTTCAATTTAACCCTTGATGGGTGTGTATTGTGTTTCGAACTGTTGCACTATTTCGTTGTGTTTTGCATTCCGGCTTAAGTTTGTGAAATGCATGCAAGAAAGTATACTAGACCTGCTCTGTGAGAGCCCATGAATTGTTCCCTTGTTGGGTTCAGGCTACAGTTGATACTTGTTGATACTTGTTGTTGATGCTTGTTGTTGATACTTGTCGGAAAGGATACTGATGGACTTTTGTTTGAATGTTCAGTTTAATTGGATTTCTTTGTAAGTTCTGTCATGGTTATTATAGGTGGTGGTTACTGAATCTTGTTGGGTTTCACTATGATACTTAGGTTATGTTGAACGGATAACTGGCTGTGTTACAGTATTTAATGCGACCCTGTAGAAGTTGTTTTTCCCTCCCTTGTGTTGCAATTACGGGATTTAACCCGTTGATGGTTTGCATTATATTTATTTATTTACAAGATGACTCTGTGGAGTCCTTGGATTGGTTCGTATATTATGGACTACTGTATAAGTCATGTATGTGAATACTGGTAGCATGATTCTGTCGGAGTCCTGGAGGGGTAACTAGTAATACGACTTCTGTTATCTTGTAATGAATACCTTCGTTTAAGTAATGAATTTTTGGTACAGACTCAGTTGGTGTACTTTTTACGTTTCCTATCTGTGTAAGCTTGAGCGAATAATGTTGTAGAGGCTCTGTTGGATTCTTTGTTATAAAATCAGTATTTAACTTCTGTATAAGCCGGATTTTGAATATTTACCATTGTTGGCATGGTTGGAATCCTTAACTTATGTTTATCTTGTATATCGGCTTCTGTAGAAGCTTTATCGTATATACTGTTGTTCGGATTCAGTTGAAATCCTTGATAGGTAACCAGGTATCTGCCTCTATATAAGCCTGATTTTGTACACTTGTTGTTTTTGGCTCTGTTGGGTTCCTTAAGTTAGATAGATATCATGTATCTTGGCTTCTGTAAAAGTGGGTCGTGATTACCATACTTTTCAAACTCTGAATGAGTTCAGATGTGAATACAGTATGTTATGTTTCTTTCTGAATAATTCCAGTTAAATGAGGCTGTGCATGTGCGTGGATTTTGTATGAATATCTCTGCATAGTCTTAGGGAAACATCATTTGCTTTAATGTCAAGGAGTCTCTTGTTGACTGCGATAAAAGAGAAGTTCTTTGATTTCAACCTTGAATCTAAAGCCTTACAGTGTTTAGTAGGGATTAGAGCGAGCTGTAGGTTGCTGAGAGGGATTGTTGTCGTGTTTGAGCATGATTACATCTTCTGTTGCATGGATATCTAGTCTGGAGCTTGATTGAACTTAGGAGTGCCGATCATTGCACCTTGACAAAGCGATGGCGGTGAATATCTCCTTGTTTTTCGCTTTGTGTGGAAGGTCATGTAGAGTCTATTTAATAGATAGTCATCACTGTTTGGCATGAGAGCTCTTTGTCTTGCTAGTAAACTACAAGTAGTTTGTTATATTTTAAACTTTAACAAAGCTGTGGTGCTTCTTGGTGGCCTCGTCTGATTTATTCACATGTGTTTAAGGTGAATGCTTTGCTCTTGGAAAGACAGGTACAGTCATGAGCTATTTCTGAGGGAAATATGTATGATTCATTTATTTCTCTTCTGTTGTAAAGTATAGGTTGATATAATTGTTTATCTAACTTTTGGAATTGTTCTAACATGCTGATGGAATCATGAAAGGTTATGATATTCATTTATTATGTTGAATATATTAGTCCGTCTGATGTTACTGTCCTTGGGATTCAGATGGATAGTTGTTTAGATGCATTTGTCTTCTTGGTCACTAACGTTTTGATGAAATATTTGAAAGGTATCCGAGACTATTTAGTGACTATAATATGAGCTACGCGTTTATAGTCATGTTTGTATTACAAGAGCATAGTCTGAAATATGTTTACTTGTTTGGTGAAATGATCTCATTTAAATAGGTTGTTTAATGAAAACAGTTGGTGGATTGCAATTGTTTTAAGAGTTAGTGCTTATCATGCTCAGTTCATCGAACTGACCCATGTTGACAATTTTTGCAGATGGTTTCCGTAAGTGGTAAAAGCACGCAGATCTGATAGGATGTTCAGATTGTTTAATTTGGTTTTATGATGAATTTCAGCTTGATTCTCTAAATGTACTATATGAGGAAAGATGTTCTTTTTCCGTTGAGTATTGTATCAAGTAAGCTGAAAGCATAAAATGTATTTGATTAGCCTGAAGGGAATAAAGTGAGATATTTGTTACTTATGTGTTTGTATTCTTATCTGGATAGTTTGACCTTCTTCGGATCAAATGATCTTGAGAGCTTGTTATTATTGTTTAAATTGGAGAATTTTTGTGATTACTATTGTAAGCTTGCAAGAATATGTGAATGAATACTTATGATTGTTTAGTAGTTCTAGTATGTTCTATCTAAAGCTAAATTGAAATTTAGATCACTGTCTTTCTGGAAGCTAGGGTAAAAATAAACCTAAGCAAGACGCTAAACAAGCTGGATTAAATTATTAATTCCTAGTCTTGATTAAGCCAGGACAACGTTTAATTGGATTCTTAATCATTATATCTTGATACTAATAAGTACGATATAAATTCAGTTATGAGAACTGATATAAACCAAAAAAAAGGGGTTTGGTTAGCAATCTCATGTGAAGGATGGGAGTAATTGTCCAATTTCGTTGATTTAGAATTATGTATATTCTATGAACTCCTTGATGGGACCTCTAGTCTTAATAACTTCTCTTGTGTATTGGGTTTTATTAAGAAGGGTCATTCTAAGGTGAGGAACCCAGGGGTTGGGAAAGACTACTCTTAAAGGGAGCGTCTTATGGTATAATTTAACTCAACGTATGTAACACTTTTTTATAAGTAGATCTTTTCGAGGCGGATTTAAAGGTTGACGGCACAAGTCAACTGCAGGGTTGTACCTCCGAGAAGATTAGGATCTTCTTGAAGATACAACAATGTAGGTGAATTATGACGACACCCTTTGTATTGATCATTAAGATTCTTAAACTCGAACAAGTTACTGGGACCGATTAGGAATGTGGTCACGTTATAAGGTGCTCAGAGACTCGGGGTATCTTGACACATTGGTTTAACTAGGGTTGACCTAGTATGTCATCATATCCCTAGTCCTTGGGAGCATCCATATAACATTGTCACCTTACTAATCCATTTCCGAGTGAATAACTTGGGATAGGAGGGACTGACAGAAGTCAATATAAGACATTCTACATAACATAAGAATGGGGTGAAGGACGTATTCCAGATTGACGAGTATGTCGTTAAGGAATACGAGACATAAGCAGTATGTTTCAAATCTTTGGCCAAAGTATCGTAAGCTGCTGATTGTGTTTTCCTAAGTCACCTGGTCTAAGGGATGAGATGCCAATGAATAATGGTAACAATTATTCAGATAGGTTCCTTAGACAGAGCATTCTAAATCCCAGAATAGGGAAGAGAACCACAAGAGTGGTGTGTTAAATAAAAATGCCAACTCTTATTACTCATGAATAGATCGGTAGATTACCAAGTCATGGAATGAATAGATCGGAGGTACTCCGAGTCATTACATTTGCATATGGTTATCTCGTAATAAGAATGGTTATTTTATTTGTGAGTTCTAAATTACATATTTAGAACTAGGATGCATTTATCAAAAAAAAAAAAAAATTGACTTGTTCTAATGTATAAAATGAGGATGTTACATAATTAGCTAATATAATGACCCAACCTCTACCAAAAGTAGTTTTTGAGAATTTTAAGACATAAATTAGGGGTAATTCCAGCCCTAAAGCAATCACTAAATATCTCATATTTTCAGGGGAGCATCCACTCAAGTGCCATAATTTCTACAAGGTTTCTCAAGATGTGTTTAGAAAAGGGGACTTAGTTCACTAGTTCAAGGAACAAGTCAATAATTTCAAAGAAAAGCATATGCAAGGGATGAAAAGGTATAACTTCAAGAGAATAGGTTCAGGGGGAGCTTTGAATCTGACTGAAAAAGAAATTCATGTTGTTGGTTAAGGACTATCAAAAAGAATTAATTATAATTCAAGGTGGGGCTTCTTGAGGTAAGTTCATGCCTTTTCATTATTTTCTTTCATGTTACTAATGTTTTGGATGTGTGTTATTGGAATAGTGTGTCACTTGTGTTATCATTGATGTTAAGTACATTGATTCCAAAGGGGTCTATGTGATCTAGGTATGTTGGCTAGGTGATATAGGTATGTTGTGTATGTTGGATAGGAGATATAGGGGTATATAAAGGTGCATATGTGTGGCTTGACTATATTAAAGCTATTATGAAGTTTAAACAAGGTCCATGAGGTGAGTGAGTTGTATTACAATGAGTCTTAAGTCATCTAGTGGAAGGTGCATGTTAAAATGGCCCATTTAGGCATGTATATGGTACTTGATGAGGTATGAGAAGTTTTCTTAGGTCATGTAAATCTCCTATGATCATGGTATCAGCCTAATAATAGTATCTACAACATGTGTGAGAAAACACTAGGTTCGGTGTAGCTCCCGGAGTCAAAATTTAAAAGTACACGAAAATTGACTTTGAGAACTCGTAGTGCAAGATAAATTAAATTATATAGGATAGAATATTATATGAATACTTATGGAAAATGGACTTATTTATCATGTACAGGGGTGATTTTTTGGGCTGCATGAAAAATTTCATCAAGTTATGAGAAGGTATGTGAAAGTTATGTTATTTTTTCTAAAACAATATTTTTGAAAATTGCATAATAAGGTGTCTAGATTCTTAACACTCAAGAAAAAATATAGTGCATCCTTTGGATAAATCATATAATTAATTTTTATAAAGGACTCCAAGCTTGAGATAATTAAAAAAATTTTAGGTGAATTTAACATGTTTCAAGAAATTCATGATCATTCTTCTACTAGTGTTTCCTCACTCTCCAAAGCTATTTACTAAGTTGAGCTGCCAAATTTAAATTCTCCAAATCTAAATAACTGGTGCAAGCTAATAAATATCTCACAATAATAATAGACCTCATCTACATCAAACTAATGACCCCATTGCTCTTAAGGTTAACTATGGTACATTGACATAAGGGAAAATTTTAGTGGCAAATTTTCGTAAACTCGCGAATATTAGGGATTTTGGAAATTAGAAATGGTAAATTTTCAGCAGTCGGTTGCCACCCAGTTTGCCAAAAATTTCAGCCGACAATTCATTTGTATGGGTCAGTTCACCTACTATTTATATGTAAAAATTAACTTATACATGTATTCACCGAGGTATAATACATAGCCCATGGGGGGTTCTAGGGGGTACCCATTTAATAATGACATCCAAAAAAGCGTATGTCCATACAACTTAGGTTGGATGGACAACCATTGTTTTTCATCCAACCTAGGTTAGACGATAGATGATAGATAGTTGTCTAACCTAGGTTGGATGGTCACCCAATGTCATCTAACCTAACCGTCTAACCTGGGTTTGATGGCAGATAATGTATGACCATCCAACCCAGGTTGGATGGCTTAGTTGGAAAACATATAATGTATAATCATCCAATATAGGTTGGACATCTGGGTTGGATGATAGACGATGGAAAATCATCTAACCCAAACTTGATGGTCAGGTTGGATGGTTGATGGTTGGGTTTGCCGGCTATGTTAGATGGTCGGGTTGGGCAGCTGAGTTGGACGGATGAGTTGGATGGCTGGGTTGGATGGTGGGTTGGACAGATGGGTTGGATGGTTGGGTTGGGTGGTTGGGTTAGTGTTATCCAAAATAAGCCCATGCTTGTTTTGGTTAACTTGCCTTCATTCTTCCTTCCTTTTTCTCATGGGAATTTTTTGCAAATTTAAAGCACTCAAAAGTTCCTAAAGATGGCTTCATCAAATAGGATTTTTCTTTCCCTTTCCGAGAAAGGTAAAGAAGTCCTAAATACTTGTATTTTTGAGTTATGGATTGGCGGAGTTTAAAGGGTAAATTTTCCCAAGGTGGGCTGGTGGACCTAAGGGAGAATTTTTTCCAAGAATATTTGGTGGACTGGCGGAGCGATGGGAAACTTTATACACTTAGGAATTTTTTGTCAAAATTCTCAAAGTCAAATTTTAGCCCGCAGCCCAAAGGAGGAACAAAGCGCATTAGCGGAAGGGAGAAAATTTTGCCAATTAGCATTTTGGGCAAAAGGGTTAAAATCAAGAAATGAGCCCGCAATCCCATCAACAAATTGGGAAGCGCCACGTGTCATTAGAGTGGTAGACCGGCAGAGGATTTTGGGAAAATTTTCCAATTTCGCAAAAGGGGGAAAAAGGTCAAATTTTGGCCCGCCGACCTGATTTTTGCCCTAATTTTCTCTGTTTTGCCCTAAATCTTCAGAGGGCCATATCTTTCGACTCAGAGCTCATATTTTCATGATCCTTATATCATTAGAAAGATGTTGAAATTCTCTACACGATGGACCCCTCAATTTTGAATTTTGATAGAGTTTGATGGGAAAAATTTGAAGAAATGTCTCTAGCATGGGAAAAAATGTAGAACCAACCCCCAACCACCAAAATTGATGAAGTATGGCATCCATTTCTTCTCCAACATGGCTGAATGCATCGAAAAATGGATTTTGAGGGTGCCCTTGTTGTTTTAATGAATCTTGTTGGTGGTTGGAGATGTCAAATCAATTTCCCACATTTTTTCACCTTTCTTTGGTCTGTTTGATTGATATATGCCGAATTTCATCTCATTTGAAAGGGTGGACAATTATTTCTTGTTTTTAGACTCCCCTCTTCCCTTTGGAAAGTGAATTTGTGGATTTTATCAGACCTTCCATTAAAATTACATGTATTTCTACCTTTTGTCCATTTGTAATACGTTGTATTGATCTGTAGGGCAATAATACACGCCTATGGGTGATTTATACCCATTTTTTGTCTTCATTGTTCTTATTTGATCTTCTATTACAAGATTTCTTATCTATATTTGGCTATTTCATGCAAATTTATGGTTTGTGTTTACCAACAAAATAATTTTCATCACTCCTTTAGTGTATCACCTTTGTTTTACTTAGTTTTGTTTCCTTTTGCATCTTTTAACGCTATATCCTTAGAATCTAGAGTAGGATTTAGCATTAAACCTCTACAAAATTCATGCATACACCTAAACATATGGGTATGAACCAGCTTTCTCTAGAGAGTTTTCTCACCTTTCAAGGTCCCACACCTTGGAGAAAACTCAATGTTGTGTAATCACACTAAATGACCCAATTCTGGAATGTAGATCTGAAGGTCATTTTGGGGGTGTTGTATATTTGCACTAATAGTTTTGGCACACCTGGTAGGACCTTAGAGGTCTTCATCTTCATTGCAAAAAAATTGATGTGTAATTTTTGTAAGTTTCTTTCTTGAAAGAGCCTTGATTTGCACATCTGGCGACTCCAAAAGGATAGAATCAACTGGTTTCAGTAGTCCAAGCTTGAAGATTCAAGAGAAACATCCAAACAAGGTCAAGGACCAGAGAAGAGGGATTTTTTAACTATCTCGCATATAGAAAAGAGGAGAAAGAGGAATAAGGATTCAAATGTCTCCATCTCCACCAAACAAAACTCTATCAACTCCTCCACCTGGTAGACCTTTCATCCAATCAACAAGGGTTCTCAGGCCAATCAGAATGGCACAACCCAATCCTTATGTCAAATTTACTGGTAGCATCCCACTTGCTCTCAATGCACAAAACCCAGTTCCAATTGTAGCATTGAAGAACATCCCATACTTTACTAGAGAAAATTAGACCACTCCTGGTGATCATGTCCAAGACATTGCTAATGTTTGTGCAATCCATGAGATTGTTGAGATGGATATTGCTGTCAAATTTCTAGAATATTCATCCAAAGGAAAATCCTTGCAATGGTTTAGAAGCCTAGCAGTAGGCTCTATTCAAACTTGGGATCATCTATGTGCAGCCCTCCATAACCAATTTGGAGAGAAAGGGGACAACTTGTCTCTATTAGAGAAACTGAAAACTATCAAGAGAGCTCCTAATGAGTAGCTAATAGACTTCAATTTCAAATTTTAAAAAGCATGGGATAGAATCCCATTGGTGGTGAGTCAACAACTCAAGGTGCTTTCTTATATTTTCTCAAGGCTTTAAATTCTAACATTTCTATGTTGATCCAATCCATGGGAGGTGAAACTCTACCTGCAACTTACAACATCACCATTAGGGCTGAGAATTGTTTGATCCAAGTTGGTAAACTTGCACCTAGGCCTCCTATGCCCTTATATCCAGAGTTGGGAAGCCCAAGTACTAGTCAAGAACCTACTTTAACCCCTATTCCCACTCCTAGAAATAAGAGTTCAAATGAAACTTCTACTTCATCCTCTAGTGCCTCAAATGAGCTTCAAGAAGTTATGAAACAATTGCAAAATTTGGGAAATGAGCTAGTTACGCTCAAGAGGTAGCAAGCTCAAAGTTTTAGGCCTTCTTATCAACCTTAAACTTAGCCTAATAGACAACCATACCAGCCTAATAGGCCACCTAACCCAGCTACAAATCAAAATCAAATAAGGCTTTCTGCCAATAGACCATTTCAGCCATATAACCCCAATGTTGCATCTACCTCTAAAGCCTTAGTGCTAGTGGAAAATAATATAGCTCAAGAGTGTGATTGGTGTTTCCCATACAATGAAACTCACAACCAATCTATGTGCTTCAATGGTGCTTTGAACCAAGCTTTGATGGTGACAACAACTGGTGTAGACAGTGAAGTGAGCCAAGAAACAAACCAATAACAAGGGACATCTCAATAAGATACAACTCTAAATGAGACTACACTTGTGAATGGGTAGGCTGAAGATTTTTGTGGTATGAATCAAACACCTTATCAGAGTTTAGTAGCTAACACATGATCAAAGAAGAGGAATATTGGTGAAGGGAAGTCATTAGATCCAAGTGATTCACAACCTTCCATCACTCCACAAGGTGTTGGCAAGAAAAATGTAGTTCCAAATGTGCAAGGACAACCCAAGCCACCTTCTAGACTAGATCAATGCCATTTGTTATAGCCCATGTACAAGAAAATAATGTGTAGACTAAATGGTAGTGAAGATATGGTTCATCCCCATTTAACATCATTGAACAAATGAAGAAGACCAATGTGAACATATCTATGTGGGAGTCACTATCCATCCCAGGAAAAAGGGATCTATTACAAGCTGCCATGAAGAATTGGTCAACCTCAAATCAGCTAGATCATATGCAAATGAAGGTACTCACAAATGCTACTTAGCCTGAGGGGAATCATGGAGGAAAACAAGGTAAAAATTTGAATCCCCCTCCATTCTATGTTTCATTGATCATTGGGGATAAAATAGTACATAATTGTATGATTGATTCTAGGGAAAGTAGTTCTGTGATGCCCAAGAAAAGAGATGATCAACTGGACCTTCAATATGAATTCATATCCAAGGGGTGGTGCAATTAGATGGGAAATTAGTAGCAACAGTTGGGGTAATTAAATTTTTGAGCCTTACTTTACATGCATGCCCCAATGTCACTATTTTTCAAGATGTGTCGGTGATAGCTTTGCCACCACTCTTTTCCATATGTTTGTAAAGGGATTTCATAGCTAGAATTAGAGGCTACCTATTTGTTGATTGGTCACACATGCTGTTTAGGACAAGGTATGTAGCCAAGGCCACAATCAGGTCCGGACCTATTGCAAACTTTCACATTGAGTCTCATATTCCAAGCCCAATCAATGCCAACTAATCGGTGTTTAATCAAGAGGATTATCCAAGCACACATGAATCTAACACCAAAGTTAGAAGCATTCCATATTTGACTCTTAATGAATGGGAAAGAAAGGTACATTCTTTTGATCCCTACAAGGAAATATAGTAACCTGAACTAGGAGTATATTACATGCATGAAGAAAATTAACCTCTTCCTAGCATCACCAAGCCACACCATAAAGATGACAATGAGGTATGGTAGTTGTTATTTGATGGATCAAGAAGTAGACAAGGTGCAGGAGGAGGAGCTATTCTTATTTCACCTCAAGGCATTAAGTATTATTCAACTTTTAGATTTTAGTTTGCATGTTCTAACAACAGTACTGAATATGAAGCTTTGATACATGGATTGCATTGGTCAAGGAAGAAAGGCATCAAAAACTTACAAATCTTTGGTGATAGTGAGCTGATTGTTAATCAAGTTAAAGGACAACATACTGCCAAGAATGACCTGTTCAAGAGCTATAAGAATAGGGTGTGGGATCTCAATGAGGATTTTGAGGGCTTTGACATCAATTCCATCCCTAGGAAAAGAGAACCAAGCTACTGGTAGGCTTGCAGCAGTTGGAGCAAATTTTGATGTTGTGGAGAGTATCAAAAGAGATAAAATGTAGTCAAACATTCATGTGATTGTGAGGCCATCAGAGCCATAAAATAATACAAGTTGGAAAGTGTTTGAGAGTGACCAACAAATCATCAATTTCTTGTAAGAGGAAGATGAGTTCTCAGCCAAAAATTAGGAAAAAATGGAACAATATGGTGATCAAGTGGTACAGCTATGTTGTCCCCTCAAAATTTCCCTACTTTTGAGAAGTTCAAAATTGAAATTTTGAGTTTATGGCCTTTTCTGTTGTTCTGGTAATGAGAAAATTCAAAAAGAATTTTTTGAAAAATCTACGTTTATGGGTCACTTTGTGTGATTTGCGGGTCTGTCAGACATTTCTGTCCCAGATGTCCCAAGTTCATTCGGGCTCCCTATTCGCCGATCGGCCGCTTTACCCGAAGTCCATTTCTTTCGGGCCCATCGGAACTTTTTGTCCCAAATAACACAAGTTCACCTAGGCTCAATGTTCACCTTTCGCCCGCATCGGCCGAATCACGCACTTCACGTACTTTTATCCCTCATGTCCCGAAAACATTTGTGCATCTTTTTTCCCGCATCCACCGAATCGCGCTTTCACGTCCCGCGTGTCCCAAATGAACCAAAGGCCATCCAGGCTAATTTTTCCCACTCTTCCCAAATATCTTACTTTTTAAGTTGGTAGATGTGTATTTAATGCACATTTATTACCTTTCTCTCTCCTAAATAGCTATTTAATAAGCTTCCCCTTACGCATTTTTGCACACTGCTTTCTTGCTATCTATTGCTCATACCCTCGCAATCAAAATTTCTGCGCACACACCCATTCCCCCTGCAATTTCATCAAGATTCCAAACTATGACCTTGTTTCGAGTTGCTATCAACATGAAGATCAAATTTCAAGGTCAGGAGCAAATTTCACCACTCGAGTCTGCCGTTCCTGATATCGGGGATAGTGAAGTTCATCACCTGGACTTCAGAGATTTCTGGACTAGGATGATAGACTCGAACCCCTCTCCTATGGCACAAATGATTCATGATAGTGGCTTGGCATTTACCGTTGGTTTCCCAATCTCAGTACAATGTGCAGATACAGTACTTGCATGTGGTGCTCATTTCAATCCCGACTCGAGTGAGCTAACAAATGTGCATGGGGAACTCATTGCCAAGCTTGATGCTACCACCATTGGCACTACCCTAAGGATTCCTGAGATGGAAAATTCTATAGTAATCTCTCAGAACCAGGCACATGCCCTCTTTGACCAAGACAGTGAGAAATACAAGGTGAGGGTGGCGAAGTCTTGGCTTAAAAACCCTAAAAAGGGGGCGTCCCATCTATCCAAGGTTTTATTTCATGTCGATTTCAATGAGGAGCTATCAGATTTTATAATCCTACTAGCTCAAGTCATGGGCTTACCCTCTACCAATGAGTTCCATTTTTGGATGTGCCCCCTTATCAACATGGTGTGTGAAGGAACTTAGAATATCAACTGGGTAGAAATCATTAGCATGAACTTAGTAGAGCAGTTGTCCAATGTACAACAAACCAAGAAGTTCTACATGACTTCATACATGATGTATACCCTAGCAACATCAAGGCAATGGTTTGGATTCACATACATTGATGCTCATAAGGGTGACCCTGTATATGCCTACTGCCCTCAATTCACCCTAGAAACTAGCAATCACAACTTCAGGAGGGTGAATGATGCTTTCACCATGTACATTGTAAGGCTTCTGGAGAGTGACACTACAAGGAGGTTCTCGGATGAAGCCATGAGCCTAATAGAAAAGTATAGTGCTTACTTCATCCAATTCAGAAAATTCTCCTATATCAGGCTTGTAGGCTATGAGAGCACCCCTCTTAAGCTCCCTATGTTCTGTAATGATAAAATGGCCTTAATAGAGATATGCAGGCAATTAGACAAGTTACACAAGACCTGTAGGGATAAGAAAATTATTGGCATGCACTTCTCCATATCTTTGGGAAACTACACCTGCATGAAGGGTCTAGATGCACTAAACATAGAAAGATCCCTAGCTCCCATCACTGTCCATTTCTTCAGGCCAAGAACTTGTTTTGATTTGAAGAAATTTATTGAATAGAACATCAAAATCAATTACTATCATAGGGCAGACACAAAAGACTATTGGGATGACTGTGTTGATGATTTTGAGGCAAGAAGGAGACATTACATCAGGTTTTCTCTTCAACTGATTCAGAGCTTAATTTGTATCAAGTCCCGAAAGGCTTCAGGATGATAATTCTGACCTGTTTTCATATGAGTATGACACCTTGGTCAAACACACTCCCTTGGAGGATTTGGATTGGTTCAAAAATGAGAAAGATGATCTGGATGAAATCTTAGCCCCTTTCTTAGTAAGAACCAAGATCTGGTTTGATAGGAAAGTTTGTGAGCTTAGAAGGCATTCAGGTGAGTCCTCCTCTAAGGATATTTCAACACCATGGAAGGAAGCATTGACACCCAGTTCAGAAGCACCTATGTAGACTCCTCCTACCTCCTCAACTAAAGGTCCTACATCCTCCACTCCTTCCTCATCCACTCAAGTATATCAGAAGAAAATTAATGAGGTCAAAAAGGAGCCTTTTGAAGAAGATCCCATGATGAAGCATTCGGAATTGCCCTCAGGTCTAGAGAAAATTATTGTTCTCAGTGAAAGTGAAGAGAGTGAAGTGCAGCCTCCATAAGTGCTCTAGAAGCCCCAATGGATAAAGACAAAGAAGTCCAAAGCACTGAGCTTCCAAGTGCCATTGACTCCTCTGTACCAGAAGCCCCGAGCACTCCACTCATATCTCAACTGGAGGCAACAGTCAGTGCACACTTTGAGTGCCATGAGTTCCCTTTCTCTCAGCCCTCTTACCCCACCTTCCTCTTCCTCCTCTTTTGCATGGGTGCAGCCTTTTGTTGATAGTAGGAAGAGAAAGTCTTCCTCCGAATCTCAGGACCCAATTTTGATGTTGTGGTGGCCTTATTAGGCACTACTCCTCCTACTCTTGCCAAGAAGGCCAAGACTACCTCTAGAATTATATCTAATGCTCGGGGCTAGAAATTATTGGAGATAGTCAAGCCCAAGTAGAAAAGCCAGAGAATGATTTTCAAGCATCGATCTTGAGCTCTCGAGGATTCCTATGGGAGATTCCACCCCGAAGGTGAGATTCATAATCTCTAAGAAATAGCCACGGGGTAATTGGGAGAGTAGAAAAAGGGCAACAAACTATAGAGCAGCTGGAAGAGTAGGCTCAGGTTCTTATAGGTTTCATCAAGTCACTATTGTCTAAGGATAGTTTTAGACCCCACCCCACTGACCACTCTTCCACCACCTGTAATCCTTAGTCAAGATGAAGTCCAGAGTATCAAAGATATACATAGATATTCCATCTATGGAAGGGCTATGGAGGCCGTGGTGGATGATATGCTCGTTGCAGGATTGAATTTCATTGATGAAGCCTTCAAACTCAATGAGAAGGTAAATAATCTACAACAGAAACTCTCCTCCACTATGGGAAATATAGATAAAGAACTCAAACTCTGGAGCAATTGTATAGTAGACCTTCACCTTTTGGGGCAGACTGATGAAAATATTTTAATGGCGAGCAAGGTCTTTGATGATGCAAAAGATAATTTGTCAAAATCATGGGTATACAGTGTGGAATGGAAAATCAAGGTGTTGGAGGAGGCTTTGGGAGAATTGAAGAATAGCTGGCAGAAGGGTGAGGCCTTCAAGACTTTGGTGGTATCTACTTTCAAAGATATACATTGTCACCTCCATGATGAGACCTCTGGTGTACCCCTCTCCTTGCAAGAAATCAAAGCTCAATTCAGAGCTTTTGTCAAAGATAATTTGTTCAAGGAGGATTCTATTTCCAAGGAAAAGATGAAGGAGATCTGCTCTCTCCAGTCTGCTATTGAAGAAGCAAATAAAGATTATCATACACACATCAAATTTGACAAAGAGATGGAGAAGTGCCTCGGATTTTGGACCCAGTCCACTACCAACACATCGGTCCCACGTGGCAGAGACATAGCAGAGGTGTTGAAAATATTTAGACAGCGGATCCTAAAATCAGTGGGCCCCTCTCAATCATGAATGCATGTCTTCTTCTCCTGATTTTTCTCCCTCCTTTCTTTCCTCATCTCGGATTTATGGTAATCAGTTGGGGTTTTGCGTTAAGCAGCCCTTTAACTAAAAGAAGTAGTTACCAAGGGTAACTGATTTGTAAACTATATAATAGCCTCTCCTCACCATCTTTGAGGGGGAACTTGGCTTATTTCTGAAAGTGTAAGAAATAATATAGCAATCAATACAAAAGGATCTTCTTTCTTTGTTCATCTGATTCCTTTATTTCACAGCTATCTATTAAATATTATTAGATCATTTGTTTGCATAATACCAAGAAGCTTTGTATTCTTGTAAATGTTATTTATGGAACTATGTGTCCCTCCAAATTGCATCCTAGTAATTCAAATACAAATGGTCCAATTCCAATTCATTATATTCTGGCACACATAAGGAATTATTTTGTCAGCTATAATTCTGGAAAATTCTTTTCTCGCTCATTTTCTTGTCTTCATTCTTCTATGCTTTTGTGATTGATAATATATTTTAGTTCACAAAGTTTTCATGATACCTAAGTTCCACATCAAAGTTATGCGTTGTACATTTGTAAATAAGTTTTGATTTTAAATAAGGGAACCTCTCCCATCAAAGAGGAGGGACTTCTTGTCCCCTGACTGTTACTCTCATTAGGATATTCTTTTGATGACCAACAAGTGTGAACCAACAAACTGCCAAAAGGACTTGTGACTTTAGAGTCTATCTTCAATCCTAATTATCAATTTAGGAAGGAGAAAGCAAACATGCAAGTCAAGGGAGAGGATTCAAAGCCCATCTCAGTTGGAGAAGGAAAGTCACTTCAAATTGGTAAAGTGGCAACCGAGCAAGAAAAGTATGAATTCATGCAAATTTTCCAAGAGTTCCTAGATGTATTTACTTGGAGCTATGAAGACTTGAGAGGTTTCAATCCTAAGCTAGCTCAACACACAATTGAACTAGATCCAAGTGCTAAGCCCATCAGGAAAAAATAGAGACCGATCATTCCACACATTAAGCCTCTCATGAAGAAGGAATTAAATAAGTTAATAGAGGCAAGTATCATATTCCCCATCAAGCATTCAAGCTGGGTTGCAAACTTGGTTCCAGTTAGAAATAAGAGTGGAGAAATCAGGTTGTGTGTAGATTTTAGAGATTTTAACAGAGCATCCCTCAAGGATCACTACCCACTTCCTTCTATGGAGCAGATTTTGCAAGTTATTGCTGGCTCTGAGAGGTTTTCATTGCTAGATGGTTATTAGGGTATAATCAGATCATGGTAAAGGAAGATGATCAGTTCAAAACAGCCTTCACCACTAAATGGGGAACCTATACATATAGAAAAATGCCATTTGGGCTGTCTAATGGTGGAGCTACTTTCCAAAGGGAAATGGATATGGAATTCAAGGGATTGATCAACAAAATAGTGTTGATATACCTAGATGATATTACTATACTTTCTACAAGTGCAATAGACCATCTCTTTCATTTGAGACATTTGTTCCAAAGATGTAGAAGATTTTGGGTATCCTTGAATCTCAAAAAATCATATTCCTAGCTTATGAAGGCAAGCTCTTAGGCCACATTGTTTCCAAAGAAGGGTTAACAATTGATCCAGAGAGGGTTGAAGCAATAAGAGAACTGCCATTTCCAAGTCATAAGAAGGCTCTTCAAAGTTTCTTGGGAAGAATCAATTTTTTTGAAGGTTTGTTCCAAACTTTACAACCCTTGTCAAGCCAATTACTATGATGTTGAAGAAAAGTGTGGAATTCAAATGGACATCTGAAGGTAAGGAAATTTTTAGGAAATCAAAGAAGCAATCTCACAGGATCCAACTCTCATTAACCCAGATTTCTCCAAATATTTCATCCTTTATGCATTTGGTGGTGATGATACAATTTCTGCAATTTTAGTATAGCAAAATGAAGAAAATGCAGAGAAACCAATTGCCTTCTTTAGCTAGAGCTTGGAGGACTATGAAGTAAGGTATTCCTTTATTAAGAAGCATGTTCTTGCAATGATTATGATCTTAAAGAAATTTAGGCATCTAGTTTCAAACAACAAGGTTTAACTGTTGGTTTCTCATGTGGGAGTTAAAGACTTCCTCCTCAACAAAGATCTAAATGAAAAATGTGTAGGATGGATTACTCGTGTCATGGAGTATGACATTGAGATCAAAGTTGCCAAGCTGGTCAAAGGAAAGGGATTGTGTGAGAAATTAGCCTTGAGTCAACCAATTGAAGCAAGTAAAGAGAACAATGTTATTTTGGTGTTACAAGATAGCCAAGAACAAAGAGATGTTCAAGAAGAAAATGGTGGTGTGCTCACTCCTTATTGGACCCAAGACATAATGCAGTTCTTAAAAATAGGCATATGCCCTCGAGAGATGAACAAAGACAAAATAAAATACTTCAAATTGTAGGCTATTCCGTATGCACTTGTTGATGGTGTCTTGTTCAAAAAAAAGATATCAATGGAGTGTTTCTTGAGATGCATTGGGACAAATCAGATTGAGAAAATGTTAGAAGAGTTCCATGCTAGATCATTTGGGGTTCATTTTTCCCAAGAGTGACAACTCTCAAGATCATGAAGGTTGGTTATTATTCGCCCAAAGTGTTTAGTGATTTTCATGCATGGATCAAGAGGTGCAAGAATTGTGCATTCTTCACAGGAAAAGAGAGGTTAGTAGCACTTTCATTGCTCCCAATCTCATTTGACCATCCATTCATGCAATGGGGTTTGGAATTTGTTGGAGTAATTAATTCAAACTCAATCCAAGGGAACAAATGGATTCTAACAGCAATAGACTACTTCACCAAATGGATTGAGGTGGTGGCACTCAAAGAGGCAAATGAATCTAGCATTCTAGAATTCTATGAGGGGATAGCAACCAAATTTGGTATACCTACCACTATAATATTAGATAATGCATTGGCATTCATAGGATCAAAGGTAACTTAATGGGTTGTTAAAAATGGGATCTATTTGAGCACTTCATCAAATTATTACCCTCAAGGAAATGGCCAAGCTAAGTCCAAAAAAAAGATCTATTAAGGATCATCAAGAGGACTCTTGATGAAAATTAGAGGTCTTGGCACACTAAGCTAAAATCAGCTCTATGGGATAATAGGATGACTCCCAAGAGATCCATAGGTAATTCTCCATTCAAACTTGTTTATGGGAAAGAGGCGAGTCTTGGCTATATCACTTGAGTTGCCAACATTGGAACTCATAAAGAAATTAGAATTGTTGGAGTGTGAGCCCATGGAGGTTAGATATGAAGAATTGATGGAACTCTAAGAAATCAGATAGCATGCAGCCCAAACAATAGAGAAGGACCAAGCATTGATCAAGAGAAGATTTGATAAGAAAGCTAAGGCTAGAACTTTCCAAGTTGGAGAGTTAGTGTTGAAATGGGATGCAGACTAAGAAAAGCTAGGAAGGCATTCAAAATTTGATGCCATTTGGAGTGGCCCCTACATGGTCACAAAATGCAAAAAAATTAATGCCTTCTAATTTTCTACATTGGATGATGAGGAACTACAGATTCTTGTTAATGGAATCCATCTAAAGCATTGCTACTAGAAGGGAAACTTCTCGCCTTTTACATATTAGCTTAGATTTTCTTTTTTTTTCATTCCTCCAAGTGATTATGCACATTGTTGTGTTGTAGCTTAGATTTACATTTCCCTAAGTTCTTTGGTATAGGTTTTTTTGCCCCAAGGATGCATATTTTGCAGATCATGTTCCAGGTCAAAGTAATTTTCTACTCTCACAATCTTCATCTTAGAGATTTTCTAATGAATTGAGAGTAACAAGAATTTGATTTTATGACTCCATGCCCAATGGATTGCTTCAAGAATCTGGTCACTTCATCTAGCAGGTAGATGACCCCTCTGAGTCGCCAAAATTGTTATCGAAAATAATCCCATGCTTGTTTTGGTTAACTTGTCTTCATTATTCCTTCCTTTTTTCTAAGGTAGAGTTTTGAAAATTTAAAGCACTCAAAAGTTCCTAGAGATGACTTCATCAGATAGGATTTTTCTTCCCCTTTCCAGAAAGGTAAAGAAGTCCTCCTAACTCCTTGTATTTTTTGAGTTATGGATCGAGTGGAGTTTAAAGGGGAAATTTTCCCAAGGTGGGCTAGCGAACCTAAGGGAGAATTTTTGCCAAGGAGATTTGGTGGATTGGCGAGTGATGGGAAAATTTTAGCACTTAGGAATTTTTGTCAAAATGCTCAAAGTCAAATTTTAGCCCACAGGCCTGAAGGAGGAACAAAGCACATTCGCGGGGCCAAGGAGAAAATTTTGCCACTTAGCCTTTTTGGGAAAAAGGGTTAAAGTCGAGAAATGAGCCCACAATCCCATCAGTGAATTGGGAAGTGCCACGTGTCCATTCATCGGTGGAAGACCTTGGAAAACTTTTCCCTTGCAGAAAAGTTGGGCAGAATGTGATTTTGAGACATGCGGATCAATTAGAGAGTGCCATGTGTCATTAGAGTGGCAGACCGGTAGAGGATTTTGGGAAAATTTTCTAATTTCGCAAAAGGGGGAAAAAGGTCAAATTTTGGCCCGTCAACCGTCTAACTTTGATTTTAATATTCATAGGGCCATATCGTTTGACTCAGAGCTCATATTTTCATGATCCTTATATCATTGGAAAGCTGTTGAAATTCTATACATGATGGACCCCTCAATTTTGAATTTTGACAAATTTGATGGGAAAAATTTGAAGAAATGTCTCTAGTACAGGAAAAAATGTAGAACCGACCCCCAACCACCAAAATTGATGAAGTATGGCATCCATTTCTTCTCCAACATGGCTGAATGCATCGAAAAATGGATTTTGAGGGTGCCCTTGTTGTTTTAATGAATCTTGTTGGTGGTTGGAGATGTCGAATCAATTTGCCCACATTTTTTCACCTTTCTTTGTTCTGTTTGATTGATATATGCCAAATTTCAGCTCATTTGAAAGGGTGGACAATTATTTCTTGTTTTGTAGACTCCCCTCTTCCCTTTGGCAAGTGAATTCATGGATTTTATCAGACCTTCCATTAAAATTGCATGTATTTCTACCTTGTGGCCATTTGTAACACGTTGTATCGATCTGTAGGGCAATAATACACGCCTGTGGGTGATTTTTACCCCTTTTTTGTCTTCATTGTTCTTATTTGATCTTCTATTACAAGATTGGTTATCTATGTTTGGCTATTGCATGAAAATTTATAGTTTGTGTTTACCAAAAAAATAATTGTTCATCACTCCTTTGGTGTATCACCATTTTTTACTTAGTTTTGTTTCCTTTTGTATCTTTTAACTCTGTCTCCTTAGAATCTAGAGTAGGATTTATCATTGAACCTATGCAAAATTCATGCATACACCTAAAAAGAGGGGTAAGAACCAATTTTCTCTGGAGATTTTTCTCACCTTACAAGGTCCCACACCTTGGAGAAAACTCAATGTTGTGAAATCACACTAAATGACCCAATTCTAGACTGCAGATCTAAAGGTCATTTTGGGGGTGCTGTAGATTTGAACTAATAGTTAGATGATTGGGTTATACAGCTGGGTTGGATGGTTAAGTTAGATGGCAGGGTTAGATGGTTGAGTTGGATGGTTGGTTTAGATGCATGGGTTGAACGCCTAGGTTAGATGGCTAGGTTGGATTGATGGGTTAGATGGTTGGGTTGGATGGTTTGGTTGGATGTATGGCTTGGATGACTGGGTTGGATGGCCAGATCAGATGATCATCCATTGTCTATTGTACAACCTAGGTTAGATGCCATCCATCCCATTTTATTATGACATGAGATGATGGATGGTCGTTCAACATGGGTTGGACGGTCTTCCATTGTCTTCCATCCAACCCATACGTACAACTTGGGTTGGAGGGCCGAGGTTGGATGATCATCCATCATTTATCATATAACCTAGGTTTGATGGCATCCAACCTAGGTTATATGGAAGATGATGAATGACCATCCCACCTATTCGGATTTGCCACGAAATGGTTTTTCATAAATTCTCCATTGATACGAAAATCAATTTTGGAGATTCACCACCAATTCTAAACTAATTTTTCATAGGGGTATCTTAAAATGAACCTTGATTGGCATGCTTGTGTTGTGCATGGCTCATCCGGGAAAATCACATTTTTAAGCCTCCAAGCTTATTTTAATCAATAAGAGGTGGTGAAATGGCCTTGTCAAGATGCATGAGGTATGTTGATATTCTCCAAGTGCACTAGTGTTGTATGTAATATCTCCAAAAGTGTACTTTTAGTTTCCTTTTGTAGAGCTTGCATAGTTGTGGTGGCTTAATGGGCTTCATATCTTAGAGAAGACAATATCAAAATATCTTGAACTCCATGATGAATATAGAAAGAATGATCCTTTAAGGTGAAATTGTTATAGAATATATTTAGGTGATCTTATGCCTGAAGATAGTCAAGAAGAATATTGTATCCTCTGTGTGTAGACATGAATAAGCATGATAGAGTAGTTTCTTAAACCACAAGATTTCTTGGGCACAAATTTTTGAGGAGTTGTAGTATTATTTAGTCTTCATATCGTTTGGGATGATTGTTCAACACCTTCAAGAAATATTTCCTCTTCAAAAAATATATATTGTACTATTTTCCATCATTGTAGACTGCAGTTTTTGCCTCTGGGAGTGTTTGGAGGAGATTTAAATGTGAAAATTCATTTAGGAGGGTGGAAGTTGGTTTCACAACTACCAAGAAGCTTGGATTTTTTTCCTTTTTCTTGGAGCAAGAAATTTAAGTTTTAGTGCTCTAGGCACTCCATAGTACTCATAACCCCATTCCTATGGTTTACAACATAGTTTTGATTGTTTATCATCTTTTAAGAGATGAAAAATGATAGTTTTGGAAGAAATATTTTTATTCCTCATACAAAACATTTTCAAAAAGAATTTTTGCAATCCATCTTGTGTGTTAAGATAATTCAATGACATAAATTGTGAATGTCATGGAATAATTTTTAGGCTTGGGTTTTGAGATATTTGAGTGCATTTTCTCTCTTCAAGCTTGAAATTGAAGCATACTCATTCATCCCTTTAGCTTTTTCATGGCTTAGGAGGTCTAGTTGTGTAGGTGAAACTTATTGAAAGATAAATTTCTTGAGTGTGATAGTAGTGGATATGTGGTTGATGAGCACAACACTTTACAGAGGTTAAGTGCTAAACTATTAAGTGTAAATCCTTGTTTTGAGAATGCTATTACCTATACTCTGTAAGAGTGTCTAGTACCTCGGTGATAGTCAAGAGGGTTCAATATAATTAAAATCATCATTTGAATGCAAATAATTGGAACTGCTATAGTTTGAGACACAATGAATCTACTAAGCTCTTGTCTTTTGTGGAAATGAATGATGCAAGATCAAGTCATTTCAATTTGAATGGATGTGTATGGAATTTGAAGAGATCCAAATAATCATATTTTCTTTAAATTCCTTAAGATCTCAATATGGAATATAGAAAGACAATTATTTTCTCTTTCAAACAAGGTGAGAACTCTTGGACTTAAAAGAGATATTTAAAAAGTCAAAATGCTACCAAATGGAGCTCAAAGTTTTTTTATTATTATTGGCAAATAGTTTTTTGAAAGGGACTATACCCTTGAGAACAAAATATGGCCTAGGAGCCAGAATAGGAATGTGAACCAGAGAGAAAAGGATCAAAATCCAAGTGTTACAATGAAGCTCGAAGTAGCCCAAAAATAGCTACCCAAACGAGACAAAACAACAAAATTACTGCAAAAAAGCAGTAGAGAGACCGCAAAAAAACAGCATAAAAACATACAAGAACAACAAAAGAAACTACAACTACTTCTTGGTAGCTTTGTCAATGCTGGTCTTGATATTCTTCTAGGAGTGGAACATACCCAAAGTTGTCATGTGGGCAGCATCAGTATTATCCAGCTGCTCAATGGTCCTTTTGCTTTCCTTTTCGTTACCCCAAAGTGTAGCAGAACACCGCTGAGGTTGGAGACACTTTTGACATGTTGCTCAATGAACTCCTCAATCACCCTAAAGATGGCCATGTTGTAATCATGTCGAGTTTTGGCCTTCCCTAAACGGGAGTCTAAGGAGGTCAGCTTCTTATAGATATCATCAATCTGGCTGCTATCAATATCCCCCTCCTCCTCCTTTTTCTCTTGCCTTTCTGTTTAGCCAAGTTCTTAACCTCATCCTTCAGCAGTTTCATATCAGCCTCTAAGGCATCCAGCCTTTTTGAAGAACTTTCCATATGCACATCCCGGGGACTGGCACTGCTAATATTCAGAAGGTCATGTGCAATTTCTATTTCATGAGGCCCCTTCTCCACAAAGCAAGAGTCTCAAGGTTAAGCTTTCTAGAGGCCCTAGTAACTGGTCTTTTAGAGGTAGAGGCAAGGTGGGTGGTGGGAGAAACAGTAGGGGGAATGGAAGGAGAAGCTTGGACAGCCAGCAGGGGGGTGACTGCAGCGGTGGCAGGGGTAGATGGAGAAACAGGGTTGGCAGCAGCAGAGCCCGACAGAGGGGGAACCGAGCTAGGAGAGGAAGGGAGACTAGGGTACTTAAGAAGACAACATTAATGAAGAAACAAAATAATCCCTTGGTGTAAGGGAACCACTTGGGTATGCTTCTGAAACTCCAAAATGGAGCGTTCAAGAGAGTTCAGCAAGTAATGGGGAAAACAAACCAAGTGATTCCTACGGAAGTGGTTAAGAAAGATAAGATGTTTAGCAGGAACAGTGACAAACCTACCTTCCAAGGAGATGAACCGTATCATCATGCGAGTAACCTCATCATAGGGCGGAGGAATCGAGCTAACAAGCAGGCCCACTGTAACATATATTAGCTTCTCAGATCCTTCCACAAATCTCCTCTCTTCAGCATCTCTGTCGACCCTTTTGTTAAAGAAATGGTAGCCCTCCAAACTAAGGCCAGTCGCTTCAGCAATAAGTTCTTCATTGACCAAGATCTTCTGCCCCCCATAATCAACAGTCCGCTCCTTCCATTCCTTTGCAAAATGCACAGAAATGCTTTGATCATGCCCCTGAACCTTCTCCATGAAGTTGGTGATGCCACCCTTGCTGAGAATGCTCCATAGCTCAATATTATCCTTCCAGTCCGGGTCCGCACTTGGCTCAATTTGGCAGGGAGGTCCCCCCATCTTCTCTGTGCTTAACTGATTGCAAAAAATTCCCAAATTCTTGTGAGCGCTGAAACCCATCCGCTTCTTGCTATTGTAATCCACACAAGATTGGAAATGAGAGCCGTTGCTTTTCCCACGAACGGCTGCGTGTCTGCTGAACTGAGCCTGCAGAAAATTGCATGTGGGAATAGCCTGCTCCCTATCATCAATCACATTACTACTGTCTTGATTTCCATGGAGCTTTGTATCCGGCTTTTAGCAGTCGCAGTGCAGCCCGCATGCGTGATTTTCAAATCAATGTAACTCCACTTGGAGTTCCCCATATATTTCACACTAACATGTTTATTTGACATGATTTACATCATCATATTCTTTAAGTCAACATGTGTGGGAGTATTATTGATGTTGATCCACACCCAAAGATCATGACTCAGCTCTAGATATTGCTTGCGTATAGAAATCCACATGAATGTTGTTATGGAGCTGCTTAGGGATGCTATTATTATCCCAAACAGTGAGGTTAACATTAATGCCATAATTAGCCAGCGCATCCGCCAATTTATTACCCTCCCTGTAAGTATGCATGATCCTGATGTTATTGAAAGTATGACTAATACTTATGGACTCTGAGATAAAATCCTTAATGCTCCAACTAGGAGATGAGCATTGTTTAAGAAGATTAATGACATTCAGGGAGTCCCCTTCAATAATGAGGTTCTGAATATTTTGAGTCTGGGCAATTCTCAGGCCCCATAGTGCAGATAATGCTTCAGCAAAATGATTAGTTTGAATTCCCATTTTCCCAGCATATGCAACAATCAGATTACCTTTATGATCCCGTATCGCTCCTCCTCCTGCCGCTATCCTAGGGTTTCCCTTAGAGGCCCCATCAAAGTTCAACTTATACCAATTAAAATCAGGAGGATGCCATTTGATCGAAGATCTATCAATGCTATTCCCGGGATTGCTCCGACTGTTGATAGTTCCAATCTGCCAATTGGATAAGATGTATTCTTCATTCTCTAGATATCTCTTGTTCTTGGGGGGTTTAAATCTAGCAATATTTTCTTTGATACCATTAGAAATTTTACCAATACTAAGTTTATAGTTTTGCTTCTTATTTTTGAAGATAATATCATTTCTATCCTTCCATATCCTCCAGATTAAATGAGGGATAGCCAGCTTCCAGATCCTTTTAACAACACAATGCTTGAAGGGTGGGTTCCATTGAGTCCATAGCTGATTAAGATCCTTCGGCAACACCTAGAGAGATTCAAATTTAGAGAGGGCAAAACTCCATATTCTGGTGGCATATTCACAATGTATGAACAGGTGGCTGATATCCTCAGAATCATTCTTACAAAGATGGCACCTATTAGGAATTATAAATCCTCTTCTCATCAGGTTGTCAGTGGTAAGAATCCTACCTCTGATAGCCAGCCAAAGGAAAAAAATTTATTTTGGGAGTTAATTCAGACATCCAAATCTTGTTCCAATTGAACTCTATTTGACTATTATGGAAGAAATTATTATATCCAGATTTGACAGAGTAATTCCCATCATTGGAATTATTCCATACCAGCTCATCCTTGGAATCCAGCTGACTTAATGGAATAAGATCTAATTGATCTTGAAGGGAGGAAGTAATTTGCTTCAGATCAATTCTCTCCACAGTAAGTTTTTTCCAATTCTTGCTGGTACCATTTCCTTCAATATAGTCCTTGATTTTAATGCCATACTTGCTTATGAGACTGTCCTTAACCACCCCAAATCTGTCCATGAGATTTCCATTAAACCAATTATCCTCCCAGAAGTTTATGTCCCTACCATCCCCCACTTTCCATTTACTGCCCTGCTTGATGAAATTTCTGCTCTTGACCAAATTATTCCAAAAAATGGAACCATAGGGGAGGTGCTCATCTTGAAGATAAGAATACACAACTTGATGATTTAAATATTTTGCTTTGATTAAATCAATCTAGGGTTGTTTCTCAGACAACATTCTCCAGCCCATTTTAGCAATGAGGGCCTCATTCATTTTCTCAATATCTTTTATACCCAGACCACCCATAAACTTTGGGGTGCAAACCTTATCCCAAGCCACTAAGTGAAATTTGAACTTCTCTTCCATGCCTTGCCATAAAAAAAAATTTTAATCCTTTCAATTTTATCTCTGAAGGAAGATGGGATCTTGAAGAGTGACATGACATAGATGGGCAGATTTTGAAGAGTACTTTTAATGAGCAGGAACTTACCAGCACTAGATAAAGTGGCTCCTTTCCAACCAGCCATTTTTTTTGGAATCTCTCCAATAATTCATCCCGCACCTTATAAGAGACTTTCCTAGTGCCAAGAGGAAGGCCCAAGTAAGTGGCTGGAAGTGCACTTATTTTATAGCCCAAAATTTTAGCAATTTTGAGCTGCCTTTCCTCAGGAGTGTTGAAAAAGAATATGGTGCTTTTATCATAATTAATTTCTTGCCCAGAAGCAGATTCATAGAGCTGTAGTAAATCCTTGATAGCCTTAGCTTCAATGACTGATGCTAGAAGAAGAAGGATAGTGTCGTCCACAAATTGCTGATGGGAGACAGCTTGGCTGATGGAAGTGGGCTTAGAGCCATTTAAAAGCCCATCTTTAATCGCTTTGCCAATTGTTCTACTAAGATCTGTCACCAAAAAAGAATGAAAAGTAAGGGGGAGATAGGGTCCCCTTGTCTAAGTCCTCTGTTGCTAGTGAAAAAACCCACAGGCTCACCATTAACAACCACAGAGAATCTGGCCGTAGAGATACAAGCCTTAATAATTCTTCTAAATTTTTTGAAACCCAAATTTTGTTAAGACTTTGTCAAGGAAAACCCAAGAGACCTTGTCAAAAGCTTTATTCATATCAAGCTTAAGGACCATATTTGCCTTTTTATTATTTTCCATGGAATGTATGGTCTTGTGAACCATAATCACTCTGTCTTGTATAATCCTGCCTTTGATGAAGCCACTCTGTTGCCTTGAGATGAGATCATTCATAATGAGCTGAAGTCTAGTAGTAATAATTTTGGTAAAAATTCTATATATGGCATTCACAAGACTGATAGGTCTGAAGTCCTTGAAATCTTTAGCATCCATTTTTTTAGGAGCCAGCACAATGTGAGTGTTATTAAGCTCTTTTAAAAGATTTCCCATTCTATAGAATTCATTCACCACTCTGAGAAGATCCTCCGAACAGATTTCCTAGAATTTCTAGAAAAATTTATAGAGAACCCATCCGGACCAGGAGCCTTGTCACCCTCTAAAGCAAAAAGTTAAGATTCAATGTATCTGAGACGCATTGTCTCATCATTAATATTACCTGATCTGTAATACAGTTTTTGCATGAAACATTGATATTCTTTTACTCTTGACATGTCACACAATCTAGCTCTAAGGAACATAGCTGTATTCATCATTTTGTCATCGTCTATGTTTCCTATAAATTCTTTTATAACAATTCTTTGTGAGGGCTGTGTAACCAGCTTGTAAAATAGCTTCTTTATCTGGGAGTAAATCCCACCATTCTTTTAAAATACCAACAAAACCATTTGCAATTGTTGCTGCTATATTTCTAGGACTTCTACCATAAGTTTCTAACTGTGTATTTCCCCATCCAATCATGCCATGAACAACTTCTTTGATTTCAGGAATTTCTCTACATTCTAATTTATAGAAGTTGGGCTGAAGGGTCTGTACCCTTGTCATACCATGCAGTGGTTCTTGTGCTGGACTGGGTCCAGATCCTGATGGATCTGCTGATATCATAGGCTCATCATACTGAGGAGCTTCTATCTTAAGCATATTTATTTGCTTATCTTTGAAGAACAAAGGCTTATATTCTTCAAGAATTTCTTTATGGGGCTGCTTAGTAGAAGTTCTAGCTAAATTTGTAACTTCAGACCATGATACTGCTCGTGACCAATCACCTTCTTGTGGGCCAGAGACCTTACTGTTTATTTCCTGTATCTTTGGAAGAATACTAGGAATTTCTTCTGTTAAACATTCTTGAATCTCATCAAGCTTTTGATGAGTTTTTTCATTATCATCATGGAGATGGGACACAGATGATTCAACCAACTCATGTGTGTGAGATAACTGAGTTGTAACAGAACTCTTAATACTTGTAGTGTGATCTACCAAGGGCTGGACTAAATCAGTTATTTTTTGAGTAATGGCTTCTGGTAGCTCAGTAGAAACTATCCGATGATTATGTTGGACAAAGGTTTCTACTCTTTTAACTGATTTTTCTAAAGTATCTACTCTTTCATTTAATACTTTTAAAGCACCTGTAGAGTCACCATTTTTCCTGAGTTCTATAGCCTTTAATATCTTTTCTAAAGAGGCTATTTTCTCTGAATTGGCTACAACTTCTTCATGTACTGCCTTGACTGCTTTATTTGTCCATTTATCATTTTTGAGCTCTCTGAAGGCTCAAGCTGTTTATCTATTGTTCGCTGATACCAGAAAACTGCTTTCTGGGTTTGATCAGGAGAGATTAATTCATGTGATTCTGTCAATGGCAAAGAAGATGAACTAGTTGATGCCATATTTATAGCAGGGCCATTATTTGGAGCATATCTCTGACTGACTAATTTTCACAGTCAGAACACCACAAAAAATCCGTTGACGGATCATGCACTAATGAACTGTGGCTACAAAGAAAAGTTTTTTCTTTGTTTTGCTCTGGTGGCTTCTGTGTATTTGAACTTTCTCCTACTGTGAAATAAGAAGAATTTGAAGACACAGAATTTGTTCTTGACAGACCAATGTTAGAGTTATTCCTGAAACTCAATGTTACATTATTCTTATTTTCTGTAACAGCTGTAGCATTCTCAAGTCTGGGCTTGGAAGACTGAACAAATTTTTTGGACAACGTCCATTCTTTGGGAACCTTTATTTCTGACCATGAGATTAACTCTGGTTCTATCTTTTGACTTTCTAGGTTTACATGTGTCACCACACTGCTGACTTTAGACACACCGTGTTTAAATGTTTGGGTACATAGTATTGACCATCTGTAAATAATTTTGTAATGGATGGCTAATGGACAGGAACCAGATCTCATATTTAGACCGGTGGTGGCGTCTTACTTTAACGGGATCGCACTAATTAACCTGAATATCTGCTATATAAACTTGTCTTCACAGATGACAATTACCAACATACAAAATCAATTCGAAGAAATAAGCTGTCAAGTTTCAATAAACTTATATCTAAAATACATTACGCTCGAGAAATCAACCACTCGATACCAATTTACACAAGCTCGATACCAATCTACACAAGCTCGAAACCGAAACTTTATAAAGTAAACATGAACAAAATACAGATATCTTGATCTCCGAACAATTCATGAACAATGCTTACAACAATATCAAATACATCATCACATTCATAGTATTCCTCAAATTCTGAAAACTTCTCTATTATAATCAACTTATGATCACCATTTACAGTAATAAGAACATGTGTATCAAACATACTGAACTTACAAGATAAAGCCTCAAACTTTTATCACGGACTCGACTCTTCAATCTTACGGACTCTGTCTTTCCTTTGGTTCTTCACTGCGATGAGTTGCGAGATGCTTCTTTCCCGATATCTCCAGATGTAGTGAATGAAATGAAAGAGTTCTATATATAGACTTCTTTCAAAGCTTTTCACCTGGAACCGGAAGAACCGGAAACGGGAAACCGGAAAAAGGAGTAACCGGTTAGATTCCAAAGACTCGACAACCATGAGTACACACCACTCATGAAAGTGTTTATATGGACCCACCACGCACCGACTAAGATAAGATCGAATCTTATCTTTATTGACAAACGGCAACAGACCTGCCGTGATGGCCGACAAACAAAAAGCAAACCCACTAACAAGAATCTAAGGACTATCAAAAGTGACTGATGGTCCTGGAGCATCATCATCGAAGAGGTAGTGCTGTCATGTCTTACTGGAGCTTCCTCGAGATTCCTTTCTAGTCTTTCAAGCCACGTTCTGGAGATAGTGGCAGTCCCATCATTGTTGGGCTGAAGATGATGGCGTGTTGAAACAAATAATGATCCAAGATACGAAGATCTTGGCCCGGGAACAGGAGGACGTACAACCATCGTATGGTGGAGAATGATACGGCGCCAAAGAGTTGCATTAGGGCGCTCAACCAGATTCCTGACATTGTTAGTCTTAACATAATAATTTACCTTGACAAACCAAGGTATTTTACATTGGATTAAAACATTTGAGCTATGTCAGGATGAACATTCATTAAAGGAGAATCAGAAAGTTTTGTTGGTAAAAATTTTTGTAGAAAGAATTTAAAATGATTAGAAATATACTTCCTGTCTCCAATGGTAGGGGGTCTGTTCCACAAGTCATACTGAAGAGGATGCTCTTCAGTCCAGAGTCTGGAGTACTCAAATCTCCAAAGTGTATTCTTTCTGGGAACTAGCTGTCTGAGTCGTAGACCTTCTACTGGCAGAGGATCTGGCATTTCACATCTGTAAGCGGATCTCCATTTCCAGTGTAAACAACATTTGATCATGGGGTCCTGGATAGTATGAAATTCCCTTCCTAGAATTTCTGGATCAGCTAGTCTGCATTCAAGTTCGACATGGCATATTCTGTGACAGATATATAATCTCTTGATAACAAGAAAATTTGTGCATCTCTGGACATACTGTCATCATTAGCCTGTAAAGAATCAATGTGACCTTTACAATTTTGTAGTCCCATATGGTGCCATGTGGTTCATGTATTACTTGTGTTACATTGATGGCTTTGGAAGAATTCAGCTCTCGGCTGGCAAAATCTGCTAAAGAATTTGATTTGCAGAAATGTGTTCAACAGAGAAATCAAAATTATCAAACCATAAACCCCATCTCTGGAGTCTATTGAATGCTGACTTATTTGCAGGATCTCCTCCATTTAGTCTTTTCTTGAAATCCTTTAAATCTGATCTTAAAATAAAAGATTCATTTTGAACAAAAAACAGAAATGCTTTTATAGCCTTTTTAGCGGCTAACAATTCTTTGTGAGAGGAGTGATAATTTACCTCGGATCCTTGGAATGCACCAGAGGCATACCTACAAATTTTCTCTTTACCATTCTCGTGATTTCTCTTTTAGTCTGCTCCCCAATATTGATCACTGGCATCACACTCAATGATCTTTATACCTGATCCAGGGAGAGACATTGGCGGAAGATCAAGAACCGAGTCTTGATTCTTTGTACAGCAGTAGTCATTTCATTGCTCCAACTGGGAGCATTCTTCTTGAGACGTTTGTTTAGCAAAATACGGTCAGCGGCAATATTTTTATAAAAACCAGCTATGTAATTAACACAGCCTAAAAATCTCTGCAATTGCTGCTTATCAAGAATTTCATCTGGGAAATTTTGAATTTTGCTGACTACATGTTTCTGCATCTCAATATTTCCTGAACTGATTTTTATACCCAGAAATCAATATCTTCTTTAAAAGTTTCAATTTTGGAAGGAGACAGACAGATTCCATTTTGATACACAACATTGTAAAATCTTTCTAAATGTTCTACATGCTCCTTTGGTGATTTAGAGAATATCAGAATATCGTCTATATAGACAATCAAAAATTCAGATAACTCACCGAAAATTTTATCCATGATCTTTTGGAAAATGGATGGAGCAGTCTTGAGTCCAAATGGAAGGACTTTCCATTCGCATATTGTCCTCCAGGGACAATGAATGTTGTCTTGTACATATCTTCTGGTTTCAGGAAAACTTGCCAGAATCCACTCTTCAAGTCGAACTTGCTGTAGACCTTTGAATGCTTGATTCTGCTTAAAAGATCATCCTTTGCTGGGATTGGATCTTTGCTGTTGAGGCAATATATTTGTTTAGTGGTTTGTAGTCTACCACTAATCTTTTCTTGTTTCTGAGCTGTTCACTTCTTTTATTTACGTAAAAAGCTGCACAGGACCAAGGAGAATTAGACTCCTGGATGAAACCTCCTTTCAGAAGTTTCTGTATTTCTTCATGACATTCCTTGCGTTCTGCAGGAATCATTCCTCTGTGGTGCGCTTTAAATTTTGGAACAATCTCTTTTCCATCTGCATCTTTTATCAATTGCAGATCTAATGAACAACTATGTTTCTTCCTGTGAACAAAAGCATGAGGGTTATCACTGCAAACATTCTTCTTTATTTTTGAAATTATTTCCTCAATGCTGGTTTGACAGGTAGCAATGGATCTATGAATCCATAGATTATTAACTTGATTTTCTTTTCTTTTCTGGTAGAGGTACTATAGATTGAAAGAGTACCTTCTTGGAATCTTGATAGGAGGATTGAATAAAGATATATGATCTTTAGATATACTGAAAGTATGGCATTCTTTCAGAAATCTACTCCTAACAAGCAATCATAATTCTCCATATTATGCTGATAAAAATCTATATTCATGGAGATTCCTTCAATATTGATAAGAACTTTTGCCATAGCATTTGAAACAACTTCTCTCTTATCAAATCTAATTTTTATGTTGGTTTTAGACCAACAATCTGAAGGAATAGCATTTTCTCTAAGTAAACTTATCTCAGCACCAGTATCTACCATTGCATCTAAGACATATGGTTTAATATTGGGAATGCATATGGTAATAGCAATAAAAGGATTTTGTGTACAGCTGACTGTACATACCTCTGCATGTTCTTCTCCTTGGGCTGCAATGTGCTGATAAGTTTCTTCCAGGCTTTCTTCAGAATTCTTCTTTTCTTTTTCTTCTTCTGCAAGAAGTCTGGTATACTCACTGGTAGCATTACTAATGACCTTTTCAAGCAGTTCTAGTCTTCTTTTTCTCCATGCCTTATAAGCTTCAATGGAGGCTGTATCTACTGTTGTTTCTGCAGGTTGTTGTATACTTTCTTCAGGAAATAAGAAAGAATATGTTCTGGGAGGAAAATTACCTCTTCCTCGTCCTCTCCATGGGACCTGATCTTCCCCTGGTGGGAATTTGACGTTGCCTGACTTTCGCTGAAATGGAGGTCTGACTGGAAAGGGTTCATATGGTTCATCAGACTGAATATCTTGTTCTTGCTGCTTGCTTTGCTCTGCTTCTTTCTGTCTGATGTATTTGTCCTGCATTTCCCGAGCTTTTGCTCAGTGACATCTTTCTTGTAGTGTCCCAAGGGGGACAACTGTCATATTCACTTTGAAAACATTCTACTTGTTTCTGAGTAATTCTGCACTTGGAGGCATCATAGGATGAGCAAAGTTAGATACCATATTAATAGCAAAATTTGCAAAAGAAGGAATGGTATCATATCCACTGTCATCTGAACTATCACTTGCATCTGATGCTTGCTGTATCAGATTACACTGTTCTCCATCAAGTGATATATAAGAAATGTCAGATGAAAAGCTTTCTGTATCAGAAACTAGAGCATATTCATCTTCATCTATTCCTCTTATAGATAAAGCATTGACTTTGGCTTTACCTTTTTCTGAATCTTTGTGTGGACATTTATTTGCATAATGCTCTCCTTTACATATAAAGCATGTAGGCTTAAACCTTTTGTGCTTACCTATGTACTTATGCTTTCTGAACTTGAACTTTTTCTTTGGCTGTCTGTAAGAATCTTTAAACTTTGATCTTCTTGTATTTCTTATATTTCTTGAATTTCTTTTTCTATATGGATCCTCCCCCTTTGAAAAAGAGCAATCTTTGCAAGAAGATTTGCGTCTGTGAGGAGAGATTTCAAGATCAGGGCAACCAAATGGTTCAAGAGCATACTGCTATTCGAAAAAAACAGTACCTAAAGCTTTCGATGTTTAAGAGCTTGTTTGCGCTCCCACTTTTCTTTACAGAGCTTGGCATTTGTTTGATCAATTATTTGATTGATCGCACCAAAACTGAGTTCAGAAGTTCTAAAACCATGCATAGCTTTTTTATATTGTGTGGCAAAGTATGGAGGAAAAGATTCAATGTATCGGAGACGCATTGTCTCGTCATTGATATTACCTGAACTGTAGTACAGTTTTTGCATGAAGCATTGATATTCTTTTACTCTTGACATGTCACACAATCTAGCTCTAAGAAACATAGCAGTATTCATCATCTTGTCATCGTCTATGTTTCCTATAAATTCTTTTATAACATTTGCTTTGTGAGGGTTTGTGTAACTGCACTGTAAAATAGCTTCTTTATCCGGGAGTAAATCCCACCGCTTTGGTGATACTTCTGAATTTCGATCCTCAATTTTATTTTGGGAATGGCCTCCAACATAAAGGAAATAGCTTGAGTTGATGATATTCCTCTCTTCAAGAATTTTTTTATAAAAATCAAGCACTTCTTTCTTAATGCTATTGGGATCTTTTATGATATTTCTGTTGTTTTTAGAAACTTCTAAGATACTATTATAGGCTCTGTGCTTCGAGTAGTCATATGAAAGAACTTCGTGTTTCTGTCTCCCTCTTTGAGCCAAATAGCTCTAGATTTAAGTCGCCATAAAGATTCCTCTCTGCTGTAGATCGTATGCAACTCTGAAAGAATATTCTTTTCATTAACTTCATCTTCAGCCGATCTCCCCATAGTATCCATTTTTAATTCCAGATCCTGAAGCTTTTGTTTTAAATTTTTTTTTTTGTCAAATACATTACCAAAAACACTTTTATTCCATATTTTGACTTGCTTTTTGACATTTTTGAGCTTTTGAACCAATCTAAATTGAGCAGTGCCTTCGCCATTCCATCCCCACCATTCTTTTATCTTGTCATAGATATTGTCATGCTCCATCCACATCTTTTCAAATTTGAATGAGCTTCTGGTGGGTTTAGTCCAATTGAGAAAATTTAAAGCAATCGGATTGTGATCCGATCCAACTCTGGGTAGGGAAGAGAGGTGGAAGTCTTGACTGAGAATCTAGCTCGCTGAAATTAGAGCCCTATCCAATCTCACCTGAATAAACTCCTTTCCCAACCTTCTATTATTCCAAGTGTATTTATTTCCATGAAGATCCACATCTAAGAGGTTATGTTCAACAATAAAATCAGCAAAATCCTCCATACCAGTAGAAAAGTGGAGGTACCTCCAAACTTCTCACCTGGGTTTAGTGGGGAGTTGAAATCCCCCATAATAAGCCAGTTAGCAGAGCAATATTGGTTTCTAAATGTTTTAAGGTCAGCCCAAAGCTTCCTTCTACCACTAACCGAATTAGGGGCATAGATGTTAGAAAGGATCCATTCACCCTTATTCTCAATAGTAACAAATTTGATTGCAAGATGATTAATATTAGCATTGAGAATCATACCAGTACATTGTCTTTTATCCCAAAGTGTAGCCAGTCCTCCGGAAGCTCCCTGGGAGTCAACAGCCTGCCATTTCAGAGTTATCCCAAAAATTCTTTTTAATAGTTTCAAGGGTCTTAGCTTTCATCTTAGTTTCTTGTAGAATCAAAATACTAGGATTACTGGAATCCCGTAACTCCTTGATGGTTCTCTGCTTGGAGTTTCCATTTAGGCCTCTGATGTTCCAAGAAATAATCTTCATTTGGAATGATTGGTGGTTGGAATTGCTTGATGGTTCAACTGACGCTGAACTCCATCTGCAATGTCCCTCTCCGTTCTTTTAGATCTAAGAGTCTTTTTAGAGGGTCTTCCTCTTTTTGTACTTCCTCCAAAGTCAGCTATTCATCTAGCAGAAGATCTAGTTGTTCTGGATGTAGAGGTGTCCCAATTGTCTTTTTCTTTTTTTTATCACTGTAAAGTGATTCTGGGATCATTTCAAAACCTTTCATTCTTTTTTTCTTTTTTGAAATGACCATTGTGAATCCAGAATCTGGATCCTCCTTATCCATGATAGGCGTAACTTCTCCCTCTTCACGTTCTTTTTGAATCCTGTCAGGTGTGTGAGTAGCAGCTGATCTGGTGCTGAAACAAGCCAGTGAAACCGCTGTTATGTTGCTGGAACAAGGAAGTAGATCTGCATTACCATCTCCCCTAGGAGATTTTTTCTTCAAAGGTTCTTTAAGAGCCATACAGTCCTTGTTCGAAGTTTCCTTAGTGATGCACAACTGATTATCTTTCTCGACTATCATATTGCTCTGAAATTTCTCAATAGGGACTATATTAATCTTCACAGAGCCATCTTGCTCGTTCACCACCATGGATACCTTCAGATAGTCTTCTTTATTAGATGCTTCAATAGGTTTATCCAAGGATGTTTTCACAGATTTCTCCAAGATTTCTTTGTTAGATGCTTCTTGTGCAAAGCTGCCTTTGTGACTTTGGGGCCTTGAGATGAGATGTTTCCTTATTTGAGTTCTAAAACCCTTTTTTTTCCTTTTCTATTTAACTCCAAATCCTTCTGACTAGGGGCTTTGTCTTCATTCCAGCTATCCGTGCTTGGAACCCTACTATCCTTGTTCAGATCTGAGCCCTCCCCAGGCTGTTCAGCATCCAAAGTAGGGGTCTTCTTCTTGGAACAGCTTTTGTCAGAGTGTCCAATGCTATGACAATGTTTACATCTCAAAGTTTCAACCTCAATTTTTTGGGTCCATATCCCAAATCTAGATTTCAAGATTATGTGCTCCGGAAATTCCTGATCCATAGCAGAGAAAATAGAAACGAGCAAAAGCAAGCCTGGATCTGTTTCTCGTGGGTCCATCCAGCCCAATAGGTGCACCTAAGGATTTTGCAATATTTAGCAGAATTTCATCATCCCAGAAATGCAATGGTAGTCCTGGTAACCTACACCAGATTGGGATGGTGTTTATATTTTCAGTATTAGGATCAAATCCCAGATACCATTTTTTCAAAAAAAGGCCCATGTTACCCAACCACCAGGGACCTCCCAGAAGCACCGAATCCAAATCCTCTTGCTGATTAAATTTTGCCAGAAAAAATCCTTTTGGCATGATGGTAATGTTCAGGGCTCCCTTAGGTTTCCACTTTCTCAAAGCCCATTTTCTAATGAAATCAATATTAGGTCTAGAGCCAAGAAACTTACCAATGAGGGAGAGATTCACTTTGCTTAAGGCTCTATCAACAAATCCATCTGGGACCCTCAGGCAGGTGGCACCCTCGTTGTCCATTTCCCACGTGAACTGACCAGTAATTTTCGGACCCACCTTGAAGTTAGGGCTTTGAAGCAACTTATTCCAGGCCATAGGTGTGGATCCCAGCATTTCCCCATTTTTGTTTATAACCATCCGATTGTGGCCAGAGATCTGCTTTTCCTCAAAGATGCTTTGGTTTCTGCACCGCAGACTTTCTGTGGCCAGAACTGCAGAAACAACACTGACAGTACCTCCAGTGCTTTCTCCTTCGTTCGTACTCGTGCTCACAAATGTCTGATTCTGGCCACAGATCAGCCTCTCCTCAGCATTTTTAACCTTAGTGCATAGACATTCTGCAGCCAGAACTGCAGAAACCGCGTTGCCATAGTTTTCTCCATCGCTAGTTTTCTCCATGGAATATAAGTTTTTGAGAGGGAATTTGAAGAGTTTCTGCATATAGATAAATATTAACTTAACCATTAGTGATTTAGTGAAAATGTAATGTAAAAAGTGAAACAAAAACATATTTTTTAGGAGAAAGTATCTCTGTGAGAAATGAGTGAGTCCAAAATCCATAAAATTCAAGATTTTTGTGAATTTGAATGTTTAAGGAGGAGTTTGTCTTATCTACAAAAGGGGCTATTGTGTATATACCAAGGAGATGAAAAAAACACTTTTATCTTCTATTGATGAAAAAATTTCTACAAA
Organism: Taxus wallichiana var. yunnanensis; assembly: GCA_018340775.1. Lineage (NCBI taxonomy): Eukaryota > Viridiplantae > Streptophyta > Pinopsida > Cupressales > Taxaceae > Taxus > Taxus wallichiana. The sequence goes on from CM031236.1 coordinate 337,914,181, forward strand.
GAAAAACCCATTTGAAGTCTCTTTCAGGTATGTAGCTGGTTGTATTGGAATGAAGATGATGAAGTGTTTGTAATAACATAGGTTGATGAAGGAGATCAGTCTTGTTATTCTATAGTGTAAATGTTTTTTCAAATATTATTGATATCAGTGTCGAATTGTTGAACTCTTAATTGCATAATGTTGACTTTTTATGTGGATCAAATTAGTGTGCTTTGTTCTAAATTTTAATAAAGAAAGGATTTGATTATATCTTGTGTTCTTGTCATGTATTCATGTCATGATGGACTATATATAATTATGATCAAGCATTAATTTATATGATTTATAAGGGTGTATGTTTTATGTTTGAAATAGAAAATTGAAATGTTTTAGTACATGATTGATTCACCCCCCTCTCAGTGAATTTTCATTTCTAATAATTAGTATCATAGCATGCCCTTAGAAGCATCCTTAACAAGATAAAGGGATATATTTTGTGACAAGGATGGGAGATCTTTATCACATAAAGTGTGCAGTAGATTACTATAAAGAGAAGCTGGAGAAATTGATTGAATCACATGAGGAAGTAATCAAGTGTATTCAGACTCAACTCAAGGAATATCTAGATGAGAAAGAAGAACTGAAGAAAGAGTTAAGCATCATGAAAATTAAGTTATCATATTTTCAAGAGAGCTCAGAAAATATGAATAAGATGTTAGGAAAACAAAAGGCATATGGTGATAGAACAAGTCTAGGTTTCATAGAAGATTCATACAATATAGAGAAAAATGAAGGTGAATCAAGTCAAGGATAAAATGGAAAAATGTAGTCAAGCAAGGGATATAGTTCAAATCTTTCATCTCATGGAATATCATCCATTAGACATCCAAATGCATATAGACATGTTGATTTTCATGGTAATTTCTATAAGTGTGGTGCTTATGGACATAGGGCTAGTATGTGTAGTCTTAAGCTTGAAAATAAAGATTATTGTAAATAAAATACTCAAGGACATCCCTCTTAAACAAATAAGGAAGAGAAAAAAGTAGGTCAAAGATATGGAGCTGAATTTTATCACTGACATGAATAAGGACATCTAGCAAAGTATTGCAAAAAAGAGCCATCAAACACAAGGAGGTATGTAAGCAAGTTCAATGGTTATTTATATGCTTACAATGAATATGGGCATAGGGATTTTGAGTGTAAAGGAATACATGTGGAATGATTTAGGTGCAAAAAGGTAGGGCACATTGCAAGGTTTTCTGATGCAGGTTAGATGAAGAAAGAGATTAAAAGACCCAAACATCAAGCTTAAAAATACAATAAGAAGGGAGAAGATAGTCAAAGTTCTCAAAAGGATCCCAAGAAGGTGACTAATCAAATGGAGGAATATACCATGACAAAAGTATGTTCAGAAAAAGAAGAATCGGTAAAGGTGCAAGAAGAGGGTTTAAGACATGTTTAGGTCTCTCATCAAGCTCCTCCATGGTATATAGGTGCAAACAAAGCTTTAGAGTGAGGGGGAATTATCCTTATACATGTGTGTCTTCTCCTTGGTGTTGAGGTATGTTTTCACAAGTATTTAGCCTACTTACGGTGTTCTTATTAGTTGGTCATGTTGTGTATGTCAATTTTCATATCTTGTTTCTCTTCAAAGCATACAATTAAGTGATGTATTGTTTCCTATTTTTATTTATCAAATATTAAATAGTATGTCTGAGATATTTTAGTATGTGTGTGGATCATGAAGAATATTCATAAGAGATCCATAGTGTCATATCATCTTAGTGAAATGGTTTCTTTTGGTCAAAGTTTTTATCTGACACCTATCTCAAATCTAATGGTCTATTGTGTCTCAAGGTATGATACTCTGAGTCAAATTGAAGAATCATGTGTTATCTTTTTGTAAGTCAAACATGTATATGGGTGTATAATGTGAGTGATGCTATGAAGGATTCTCAAAATCTTGTTGAAGAGAGTCAAAAGTCTTAGAAGACTTGTTCATCCTTAAAAATAAGTCATGACTCCATAAGGTTGTGTAAGTCCAAAGTTTCATGGCCAATTGGTTAATAGGTGTGCTCATCATAATGAAAAATATGTTGTTTCTCTGAATAGATGGTGTGTAGTTGGTATAAGTCATCAAAGGATAACTTGACCAAGTAACTATCACAGGTTGGTCAATGAAGTGCTCATGATGTTTAACTAGTGCAAATCGAAGAGAATTCAGGTGTTTGTAAATCATGTCAAAAGGATGCTCAGGTATTCAAGTGAATTTATCTACAATGATTGTAGTTAATCTTGTTCTTTAGAGACCAAAATACACATGTTTTGGAATATCGTTGTTAAAACTAGATAATATCAGTCCATAGTAAGTGGTATGAAAAAAATATGTATTTGAAGGAGCTAATTGAGGTTGTCTAGCATGGTTTTTACCTTTGGTTTTCTTGATTGTTTCAAGGGTAACAACAGAGCTTGACCTCGACATGGCAGGATTTCTAGGATATATTTAGTGTGGATTGTGATTTGTTTACGCACCATTTTAAAATAATGGATAAAAATCTTCTTCTACTATGAACAATTCAGCTTAGAAACATTTAAAACAAAATAATGTTATTGCTTAAAAGAAAACACTTAAGATTTTATTAATACTTTTGATTGTGCTATAAAGTGAATAAGATAAACATGTGATTATCACTTATTTAGATTAGATACCTATTGACCAAAATTTATATGATTTAAATCTAGAGATCAGACTCCCTAGTATGTCTAGAGGTTTTTCATAAACATTGGATTCTATAGAACTAGTTATTTCCTCTCCTCCCCAGTAATGTAGGAACTGGGAATGGAGATGTACTCTTCAAAGAAGAATTTGGAATCCTCCTCCTAGGTGTCGTAAAGGCAGGAAAATGTTGTGTCAATTCTGGTTATGCTTATGTGACTATGGGAACTAAACTCTGAGGTACTATGGTAGTCTTCTTCCGGGTGCTCAAGGCTAGACTCATAATGATGCTCGTACTGAATGAGGTTTCTTGGAGTCTCAGTGCTTCATCATAGGAATCCCAAAAGGAATCAGTAGCTTCTTAGATATCCTGATTTATTGCAAAGATATCCTCTAGATGGTTGAAGGGCATGTGTTGGATTTCACAGAGCTCAAGATCATGAAGAACCTCATATTGTTCCCAGTACAGTGGATATCAAATGATAGGAAAAGCACCAATGTCAGCTAAAGGGTAAGTTTTACCACCTAATACCATATGAAAGTAACATTTTGGACAAGATATTAGCATATAATAAGGAAAAACAAGTCATTTTGATCAGATTATATAGAAAATATGAAAAAAAAAAAAACATAGGAATCACTGGTGATTCAAGTAAATTGTTGGCTATCAAAGAAATCACTAACAATTGTTGTTAGTTCTAATAGTTTAATAAAATAGAGCTAAGAAACTTGATCAAGTTATGATTTAAGGAGAATTCAAAATGTTGATGATATCTTGTGAATGGATAAACATACATTACCCAAAAACAATGTTCAAAGTAAGAAAAATGAACATATTACCTTGTACAATGGGTGAATTTAGTGGACGGATGGAAATGGATTACTGAATGGTGATAGCAAATGAAGAATTTGAGGAATCATGAGAAATGTGACATTGGTGTCAACTTATGAAGGATGTCTTGATATCTGCTACATTGATAATGAAGAAAAATGTACCTTCCAAAACATTAGAATGCCTCCCCAAAAGGGGTTTGAATTCAAATATTGATAGATCATCGACGATCGGCAAATCGCCAAGTGATTTTAGGAAATCCTAACTAAATTAGTTAGGCAGGTGATTTTTCCCAATCCAAACTAGAGATGGCATATTTCGAAGTAGTTAAAGTGGGAGGAGGGTAAATTTGGTTAGGATAAGAGGAGTTAGTATCTTTAGAAGGTTTTTTTAATTAGGAGTAGGTTAGTTATTAGAATTTTTAGTTAATTAGGAGTAAGTTTTTTAGAAGGTTTAGTTAGTTAGGAGTAAGTTAGTGTGTTTTTAGGAAGGTATTTTTAGAGATGATTAGGTGGTTAATGAGATGTTGTAGTGAGGTATCTTAGTTAACATAGTGATGTGTAAAGGGGGAATTATTAATTAAATTATTTAAATAATTTAGATGTGAGGGGTGTGTGATTAATTAATTAACTAAGGATAATTTAAGAGGGCATGATGTTGTAAATGTGGTTCTTTTGACTGTGAGTGTGTCTGAGTCGAGGGATGCAAATTTTGGTGTCTACATTTATCCCTTTTTTTTGGTGATTTTGATAATTTGCTAGACAAAAATGATGAAAAAGAATTGTGTTGATATGGGTGAGTCTACTTTGTAGGGCCATACTGTGATCAATAGTGTGTTTTGTTTTGGAAAAGGCTTTCTCCAACTATGTAGGTGTAAAGAAAAATGCTAGTGAATCAATTATCAGGGTGGTGAAAGGGCTCGATGTCTGCAGACATATGATCCTAACCAGGTAATGTTGTTGAGTGGGAAAACCAAGTGATGGGGGCTAAAGGGCTCATCTCCCATAGACGTATGGAAAATATTGATGTTGTGTTTATGTTGTTTTGACAAGATATCTTGAGGGCTAAGACCCTTTTAGGAGCATGGCACACTTGTGCAGAGGGTAAAATGTCATGTTTTTAGCAATATAGGCATAGATGCTTAGAATAAGGGAATCATCGTCGATTGGTCAAATCATCGATGATTACCCTAATCACTGAGAGATAAGGTTCCATGGAAAATGGGGGTATAAATACCCAAGTGTATTTTTTATTTGGCACTTTTCACTATATACAACAAGTACTTGTTAGAAGAGAGAAAAAAATTGTGAGTGAAAACTTGGCCTCCTCGAGATGCAAACAGAAGCCGGTCCTTGCTGAGGTAGTTTTAATCACATTTGTGTTTTGTTTTTTCATATTTTTAGGGATTTTTATCATTTTTGAGGAATTTAGGGCCATATTGGGGTGAGTAGATGCCATAGGGCATATTTACAGGAATCGCTAGTGATTCCTCCAATCGCTAGCAATTGAGGTTAATCTCCAGTGATTAACCTGCAACCTAAATGTTTTATGTTTTGAGTGAGAAGATGTGGTTTTTGATCAAAAGGGTTTAACTTTATTGATTTTTAATACAAAATTACACATGTTTGATTATTAGGCTTGTATTTTATGAGGATATTTTACGGTTACAAGTGTTTATTTTTCAAAAAAATTTACATCGTTATTAATGTTCACTTTCATGTGTGTATTTTGTAGGTGGATGCTCAGTTGACTATCCGAGACCACATCCCTTGATGTTAGATGAGGTTAGAGAGGATTTGTCTGATGATGACTGGGACCATTTGGAGGCTGTGGGATTTGGTGGGATGAGGTTTTACAGGTGGATTCATAGGTGTCACAACTTGATACTTGCATTGCTAGAGAGGTGGAATCCTTCCACCAACACTTTTTGGCTGCCTATAGGGGAGATGACCATCACCTTGGAGGATGTTCATCATATCACCAAATTCTAGTTAGGGGGAATCCTTTTATTGTATTTTAGATGTAGAGAGGGGATACCATGCAACAATTGTATGGAGGTGAGGCCACAAGGGTGTGAGATATTCCTTGGGAGCTTTCAATTATCAGGCCCTATATGATTCTGAGAGAGTGGGAGTCCATGGATGACTATGATGATGTTGGGAATTTCATGTTTTGCATTGACATATTCAATAAGTAAGAGATTCATGGATGGATGATGATGGAGATATTTATGGAGATGATGGAGCACCGCACAATCTTTGAGTGGGCTCCTACCTTGTTAGCATAATACATATATACATAGATCTATGGGCTTAGATGGCCCATAAGTGTTATGGGATTGATGTTGTATTTTACTATAGTGTTGGGCTCATGAGCACATCATCATTGCTCGTATGTTGGATTTCGGTGTTAATAATGTGAGGCACCTAGGTTTCATGAGATGGAGTGCGAGTCTTGGTAGAGTGAGGAAGGCCAAGGGGCCTACCTATTATAGAGACTTGATATCTGGATTACAGGTTGGTGACGTGATTTGGTGGCTGTATGTGGATTTTCATGATTGGCTAGAGTTTTCTAGAGATTTATTGTATTTATAGTAGAACACCTGGGTCCAGGGCCATAGAGCTGGAGAGGATGAGTTGATACACTTTATTTAGGTGATGAGATAATTTGGGTTGGTTCAGATATACCTGAGGATCCAATTTATATAGGTGGGAGGACAAGGATACTCATATCCCCATAGAAGTATTTTGTGATAGTGCCAACACCCATTTTGAGAAGCTAGGTGTGATGGGTCTGGATGAGGATGGTCATGTGGTGTCGATTGATGATGTGGGGTCACCCCAGATTTTTTTTCTTGGTGGTCTCGTTCATTGAGGAGTTTTGAGAGGATGAGGGTAGCAGAGAGGGAAGCCCAATTAGTTAGACAAGTGTGGGCTCAAGTAGAGGGAGGATGAGGAGGGTGGTGAGGCTGATGAGGAGAGGGTTGATCCATACATTTTATAGCTCAAGATATTACTATATGATGCTCAAGAAGGCCGTAGTGGAGGAAGAGAGAAATGTCTCTTGGAGAGAGTGAGATGACTTAGTGGGAGTATGAGATACTCTTATTGGAGAGAGATATGGCTTGATAGTAGAGCGTGATGGGCTCAATACATATCTTGTACATGTTTCTTTTGATAGAGATAGGTACAAGATTTAGATAGATACTTTAAGGAAAGCCCTAGGGATCACACGACCTTCTATTTTTGGCACAGAGTTATCAACATTGGTTATATAGAGAGGGGAATCTGCAAGACCTTTTGGTATGATTATGGTGTCCCATTATGAGGTTGTGAGAGTGGAGAGGGACTATTATGTGGATATGATCATCAAGAACTACCATGATGCCACTTTGTACGTTGATCATATAACTACCCAAGGGGTGTCATTAGCAGTGTCTAGGCCTAGGCCCAGTGGGATAGTGCGGAGTATGGGGAACCCATCTTAGAAACTGTCGAGAGGGGATGATGGTGTAGGAGGAGCTGGTGGTGTTATAGTGGGAGGCACTCCCGATCCTAGTTTGATGGACTTTACAGTTTGATTGTAGGCTCATAGAATCCCTTTTTCCTATGTATGACATTATTTTGATTGTATGGATAGTGGAATTTGATATATATATATATATATATATATATATATGATGGTGATGATTTTAGTTCTTGTGTTGATAGGCTCAGAGAAGTCCCCTGATGTGATATGGTTATTTGATTTTGTATATGATGATGATTATGATTCTTTTGATTGCTATAATGTTTATGATGTTCTTTTTATGCATATGTTGTATGAAATATGTGTTGGATATGATGATGTTTATGTTTTTATTATGAGTCTTGATGTTTGACTATCTTTTCAGGAGATGTGACCTAACCTCAATATATTACGTTTTAAAATGTGTTTAAACAAAATGAAGTAAAAGTGGAAAGAATGCCCCATTGAATAACATATGTGTAATGGGTTTTGATAACACTTGCACTTGTAACCTTTCAAAATGTTAAATGAGACTATCAATGGAAAGTTCATACTGATCATGGTGGATTTTGGAAAATGCATGTCTTTTTGGGGAAGAAAGGTTCTCCTTTTTAACAAATTTAGAGGGAATCAATTGCCCCACTCTTTATAAGAAGAAAATTGATCAATGCGGGAATTTTTCTATGGGAAATTTGATTGATGGGAAGCTTTCTAGGATGTTTTTTTATTTTGATATGTTTGTAGAGGCTGATCAAAATGGGAAGCATTTTTTCATGGGTAGCCATCCTTTGAGGGTATGGTCTACATCTTATATTTAGATTGAATGGTCATCCTTCAAGGGATCAGTCCATAACTTTAAAATGGTAGTTTCCTTGAGGGATCAGTCTACTTTACTTTTAATAATATAACGTTCAAATATTTTCATTCAGGATCAGTCTATTTATTTTTTATATTAATAAGAAGCATACGTATGAGGTTTTGGATTTATTTTAAGCTGGGAGAAAAACCTACTAAATATTTTGTTAAGGAGGGGATAAATGTATAGGTGGAACACATCCATATGCCCCATGTATTTAGAAAAAAAAACAATGGATTGATTATGGGCTTAGTAAAATGGAAGGTTGTTATTTTGATAAGATTTTAAAACTATTGTTATGATAATCAATCATTTAATAGTAGAAAGGCCACAAGTGCAAAGCATTTAGAGGTTCTACTCAGGTTCCTCATCAAGAGAAGTGAGACGATATGCTCCTAACCCATATTTATGAGTAATAATGTAGGGACCAATCCAATTAGGGGAAAACTTACCACGTTTACTTCATTCTAATTTAGTCACATTTTGATTTTCTTTAAGTACCAGGTCATTGATTTTGAATTCATGTTCTTTGACATGTTTTTTGTATGCTCTACTAATGTATTGTTGATAAAATTGGTGATGTTTGAGGGCTGCTAGATGCTTTTCATCCAATAATTCTAGTTGTGCAAGATGATTTTGGTGATATTCTTCATCAGGAATGAAATATTTTAAGGATACATGAGTGATGGGATTTGAATTTCTAGGGGTATGATGGCTTCAGATCCATAAATGAGAGAATAGGGTGTAGCACCCATAGGTGTATGGATACTAGTTTGATAAGCCCATAGAGCGAATGGGATTTGAGTGTGCCAATTCTCTACGTGTCATTTATGGTTTTCATGAGGATTTTGTTAGGTTTTTTGGAAGCCTCGGATTTCCATTTTCTTGAGGATAATATGGTGATGAGAAGCTTAGTTTAATGTTAAATGTATCACAAGAGATTTTTAACCTCCTTATTTTTGAAGGATTTACCATTGTCTATGATAAGCTTATGTGGAATGCCAAAACGACATATGATGTTTTGATATATAAAGTTAATGATGGGCCTTGACTTTTTGAGGTCAAAGGAATAGCTTCAACCCATTTAGTAAAGTATTTAGTTGCAGTAATGATTGAATGATGTTGTTGAGATGATTTTGGATTAATTTCACCAATGAGATCTAACCCCCATTGAGAGAAAGGCCACAAGTCTTGTGCGGGTTGCAATGCTTGACTAGGGATGTGGATGAGATCAGAATGAAGTTGACACTTAATACACCTTTTCATGTACGTGCAATAGTATTTGGTGATAGTGGGCTAGTAGTATCCTAGTTGTATGATACACTTGGTGATGGTGTTGCCACTGAAATGGCCTCCACAAATGCCATCGTGGACCTATTTGATTGTGTTGGTTGATTCGTGTGATTTGAGGAAACATAATAATACACCATAAAAACTACATTTGTAAAGGATGCCTCCTATGACAATGAAGTGAGTGACACATTGAAGGAAGGATCATTTAGTGCCTTGTGAAAAATGGTGGGAGTTTAGATTCAGTAAGATAATCAAACATTTGAGTATACCACAGATCTAATGGATTTTCATCAATGATGTTTATGGAAGGTAGCTCATTTTTATGTGAAGGATGGTCTAATCATTGAATGACTATAGAAATCTTAGTTTTATCCTTCAATTTTTCCATTTCAAAGGGATAAGGGATCCTAGAGAAGCCATAGTGTCTACAAACCTGTTAGAAGATCGTGGAATGGATTGAATGGTATAATGATCGAATGCACTAAGGATAAAGTTGACAATGACCTTATACTTTTGAAGGACCTCATTTTTACATTGGTACTCTCCTTTGACCTGACTGATGATGAGTTGTGAATCCCCTAGATTTCTAGATCGTGAACACCTAGGAGAATAGTAGTAGTTAAACCCATGATTAAGGCCTCATATTCTGCCATATTATTGGTGCATTCAAAGTTGAGTTTGAATGATAAGGGAATGGGAATATTCCATGGTGGTATGATGATGACACCGGCCCCTCCACCTTCTTGACATTTAGCACCATCAAAGAAGAGGGTCATTTTAATGGGGATGAAGTTTGATTCATAATTGTGGATTCATTAATGTTATTGATAGATTTGTTAGGAAAGTATTCATGGGGTGGTTGATTATCTAGAAGAGGTGCCTCAACAAGTTGATCGAAATGGCTTGACCTTTAATAGAATTTTGTGGTATGATTTCAAGATCAAATTCAGTCATAAGCATTAACCATCGAGTTATGCGGTCATTTTGGTAGGGTTTAGCATGCATGGCCTTAAGTGGATTAAAAATGGTGACAATGTATGTTTTTTGGTTGAGGAGATAATGTCAAAGTTTGGAAGTAGTGAAGTACAATGCACAACACAATTTTTCAGCTTTAGAGTAGCATGTTTCGTATTCATGGAGGGTGTGACTAATGTAGTACATGGCCTGTTCACAACCTTGATTATCACAAGTGAGCGAGCATGGATCCTAGGGCATGCTCCAAGGTAGATATGTAGAGATAAAATGGTTCTCCTTCATGAGGTGGCATAAGTACAGTGGTTATAATAGATATTTTTTGTAATTTTTAAAGGATTTCATTGATTTATAATCGTAATCCCAATGAAACACTATGTCTTTATGGAGTAGATGGTGAAATGGTTGATAATGGTTAGAAAGATGTGATATGAAATGTCATATGGAATGTAGTTTTCCCTTGCAAGTTTACAATCCCAAGGGTGGAGGAATTTCAATTTTTGGGATCGACTTCAATTCCATGAAGAGATATGATAAATAGTGAGGACACCAAAAACACATTTGGATTCAAGTGGAGACAAAACTGGATGAGATGGGTGAAGATTGATTCAAGACATTGAGATGATCCTTCATGATTTAGACTTCCCAAGGAGATCGTAATATAATCAACAATTTTATGAATGAGATCATGGAAAATGTATGTCATAGTGCATTGGTATGTTGCCCTAGCATTTTTGAGACCGAATGGCATAACACGGTAGAAAAATGTTCCCAAAGGGTTATAAAGGTATTTTGTGTTGATCTTCATTGGTGATAAGGATTTGATTATAACCATAAAATCCATCCATAAGGGAAAGCATTTTGGCCGTTATTAGGTCTATGAGTTGATCTATGTTTGGCAGAGGGAAATCATCTTTTGGACAATAAATATTGAGATCCCTGAAGTCTATGATACAAATTTTACCTAAATCTTTAGTTACTAGGATGATGTTGGAGACCCATTGTGGATAGTCAATGGGTATGATGAAGTTTGTGGATAAAAGGCATTGCAATTCTTCCTTGATAAGGAGAGATCTATACGTGGGTGCATCTTACAAAGATTTTGTTTGACCAAATTAACATTAGGATATGTGACAATGTTGTGTATGAAAATGTTGGGATCGATCCTAGGCATATCACTATATGACCAAGTGAAGGCTTGACTATATTTTGTTAGGAATGCGGTAAAATCATTCAATTCTTGTGGATTGAGGGATTGGCCGACCTTGACTATGTGAGGGTCCTGTGGTGTTCCTAAGTTAATATCGAGTGTGGATTCATTAAGAAGAGTGGGTGTTTTGGGTGGTAGGGATTTTTGAAGGTAACGATCTTTAGCTCCCATATGAGATAGGATATCTTGGTCATCCTGACATTGAAGGATGTCTATGGTCGGTGAGTCTTCTTCAACCATTTCTGGATGAACAAGTGGTAGAGATTTAGTGGAGTGGTTAGATTGATATGTGAGTGGTCCTAATGATATAGCATTGATTAAAAAAAAATTAGGTGGAATAGGTATGACATCATCTATGTTTATGGAACCTTGAGGGTTTGCGGGTGGTGATTCGGGTTCGAAATAATTGTGGAGGTAATTGGTTTAGATGTATTAGCTTCACATGCTATAGAAAGGGGGTTCTTATAACCTAGACCAATTTTCTCATGAGGTTTAAGGGAATGTAGAACTGATGATCATGGATCCCTTGTTCATAATGCCCAAGACCAAATCCTTTCCATGCATAGTGATGGAGATACATACAAGTGAATTTTGGATTATCAAGGGATTTGAAATCCAATGTGAAAGGCATGGTGTGATGTGGATTGATAATGTGAGATGGTGGATGGTCACATCCTCCATAGAAAATATTGGTTTTAAGATAAGTTGGACCATAAGAGATAATATCTCCTATGTTAGGGTCATACATGGGTTGTTTTTTGGGATGACCATATGTTTTTGGTGAAGGGATAGAGTTGAGCATGAGGAGGTGATATTCCCCAAGTGTGAGGCACTTCATGGATTTTCCAAGAGAAGAATATTCTAGTAATTTGGAAGAGGGGATAGAGGTGCTAGTAGATGCTTGATTAGATGATTCAAGCATGGATGTAGGTATAAGAATGTCATTTGGGTGATACATCATATAGCAATTAGCAAATGGATTGCATCAAGAAGGGAAATGAGCATCGCCTTCATGTTCATACTTGAGACAATGATGAAGGGTGGAAGGAATGCAGTGCATGGTCCATATCCAGGGGTGTCCTAGTAACATGTTGTATTGAAACTCTCCTTCTATAATGTAGAAGATTTTGGGTAGAGTTTTAACACCGACCTTGAGTGGAAGTATAATTGTGCCTATAGTAGGTGTGATAGTGTCATTGAAAGAGCGTAACAGAACTGGAGTCTAAGCGATAACAATGTTGGGTAGTTTGAGTTGATCAAAGGAAAGGGATGATATGATGTTGATGGTGGCACCACTATCAATCATGACCCTCTTGATGGATATGTCATTGATTTGAGCAGTGATGAAAAGTGGTAGGTCATGATCCTCTAGTCTAAGAGAGGGAATTTCAGATGGTTCAAATGAGATGGTGGTAGATGCTTTTAGGGAACCTATAAAATTTGTGAAAGGGGTTGGATCATTGGTTGGGATAGTGATGGATTAGAGGGCTTCTAACATGGCATGTTTTTGAGTTGGTGAGGTCTGCACAAGTTCATAAAGTGACATCCTAACAAGGGATTGGTGTAGTTGTTTAATAGCTACTTTCTGCAACGTGGTGAGTGGAGACATAGTTTCTTGTATTGAGACTCTTCCTTTGGATGATGTTGTTTGATTAGGATCTCTAGGAGCCAATGAAATGGAGACCTTAGGTTTATCAGATGGTGCTGATAATTCTGGAGGTGAAGGTATGGCAACAAAGTCTCTATCTTCCTTAGACCCAAATAGTTTTTTTTGACATTATTTTTGAGTGTGTGGTGACATGGACAACATTGACTTGGTGGTTAGATGATTTAGGGGTAGAATCTTATAAAGGTATTGAGGTTGATGTTGATGTTACATGAGAAGGAAGGAAGAGTGAACTGCTAATATTTTGAACTTTTGATGAAAGGCTCTACAATCCTCTATGGTATGGCCTTGTGTTCTATGGTAATCACAAAAGTAGAAAATTCATACCAGGTGGGATTCCACCCATGGTGATTTGATGGCTTGGGAGGTGGTAATGTAATGAGTGCTTCTTGTAATAAGTTATCCAAAATGGTGGCATAACGTCCTTTAGGTCCGAATGTAGTTGGGCATTCATTTTTCTTAGGAGGAGGTGAAGAAGTGGGTTGTTTGACAATAGTTTTTTTACTTGGTGGATGTGGAGGATTTTTAGTTGTTGCACCAAGTGGATGATGTAGTGGCTATGAAGGATAGTTAGGTTGTATAGGAGGTCAAAGGGAGAGGATCAAATGTGATTCCCTTTGCGGGGTGAAATATGGACTCATGGTGGGGGTATGATGTATGGGTTTTACCCCTGTAATGATAGGGTGATTAACCGGTATGGTAAAAGAAGATTCATGTAGAGGATCCAGATCTGAGGGGAGATAAGGATGGTTTTTAGGATCCTAAGTGATGTTTGATTTGGGTGGTCTCATAGGTCTTAGGTCTGATGTGACAAGAGGATTTCCAAAAGTGGGTATGCCTCTTGGATGGAATGAAGGACGGAAAGGAGGAGGATTACGAAATGATAAGTTTCATCATAATAAGGACTTCTAAAGACTTGAATGACACCTTGCTTATTAGGTCCTCTTGATACTTTAGATGAACTAGGTGTATTTTTTAAATTCAACGCTAGCAAAGGAGAATAATTTTGGATGGTGTGGTCTAAATGATTTATAGATTTCAGATTGTTTACTTTCATAGATTGGGGATGGACATGTCCTATGGTTGGCTTGGGTGGGGATGGTTGTGCTAAGAATGTTTCAAGTGGTATCATAGTTATATCTATAAATCTAGGTGTAGGCACTAATGTAGTCATGTCGGAGGGTAAGGGTATGGACTTGGTAACAACATCGGGTGAGGATGTGGGTATGTCTTTAGTAGTAAGCGGTGGTTTGGAAATTTCAAGCTTCTCAGATTTTGGCTTAGACTCTACGGGTGTAGGTGACAGAGACATAGGGAGACTTTGAGCAATGCATTCAATATGGGAGGTTTCTATGTTGATGGTTTCAAACTCATTGAGTGTTGGTGTTGATTTTGCATATTTTTTTTTGTTGGGTGATAAAGTGGTAGAGGGACAGGCTCAATTTTAGTTATCATATTAATGGTATGAATAATATTTTTTGTGGTTTCTCAAAGGAAGAGGGGTGATTTGGAAAAGGCTTCTTAAATATGTTGAGGCCTTGATTTGGGGGTGTGTTTGGATTATCTAAGTGAAGGTCACCCTTGTCAATCAAGTCTTGAAGCACATTGTAGAATGTGTGACACCTTTCGATGTCATGACCATTGACCCTGTGGTACTTACAGAAATCATTATCTCGATACCAAATGGGTTTCAAACTGATATATTGATGGGTCAAATGGGTGGAAGTGATATTAGATTGGAGGCAAGAAATTTATCAAAAAATTGCACCATAAGTTTTAGTTATGGGTGTATAGTTGCACTTGCTGACAAAAGCATTTTGGTGGTTGGATTTTCTTTAGGAGTGGATTTGACAACAACGACATTGGTAGCTGATGTATAATTATCTAAGTTGGATGGTGGATTTTGAAGGGAAATCCATTTTTGGTTTCTTAGGATGAATTTTTACCCATCCATCTTCTAGGGCTCACAATTCTAACTTATGGGCCATGGTAAAATCCTCATCGAAAGTTTGGAATGACTGGATTTACAGAGTAGATGAAATGTGTTTGGCACATGCATGACATAAAATTTTGATTAACTATGGCTATGGTAGTGTAAAGGATAGTTTGATTAGTAGTGGCCCTCCAATGGGCTACAAAATCAGCGATGGATTCATCTTCAAATTGTCTAATGGCATACAGATCATTAATAGTGATTTTACGGGCTATGTTTATGGAGAAGTGGTCTAAGAACAATTGTGCAAGTTGTGTGAAAGATAATAGTGAGTGTTGTGGGATGTTGTTGTACCAATCTAAGGTAGGACCAGAAAGGGACATGGGAAAGGTCCTCAAGCATGAGGTCTTGATCATGAGCTATTAGATAGCACACGTGACAAAAGGTGTGGATGTGTTGTTGGGGATCTTCTTTGCTATAAAACTTAGTAAGTTTTGGAAGCTCCTAGTGAGGTGGATATGGCTTGTATGGTATAGAAGGGTGAATGGGATCATTACAAATCTGATCATAAGAGAGCACATTCTTGGATGTTGATGAAGTGGATTCTAGGCTAGATATGTGGCTTAGAAGGGCTTGAAGAGGATTAGATTGTGTTGATTGTTGTAGGGATGAGCTATGTTGATACAAAGATTGATTGGGTTATGAGTATACTTGATACTGCTACAAAATGTTCTATTGGTAGGGGTGTTTTATTGGGAGATGTTATGTTGGTATGGGAGATTATGCTGATAGGGGTTGTTTTGTTGTGGGAAATGGTATGATGGAATATTTTGTTGATATCCATATTGTTGAGGTATGTGTTGTTGATTTTTTTGGGGAATGTTTTGATGATGAAGGATATTGCATTGTGGAATGTTCTGATGGGATGAGGATCCTTTTTGTGAAGCGATAGGTTGTGAGGCTTGAATATATTGGTATTGCAATGACATCGATACATGTGTAAGAGGTTGTGAATATGTAGGTGTTTTGAGAATACATAGTCAAAGCGGTGAAAGATGGATCTTGTTGTGGAACACTTTATTGTGGGATACCATATAGTGGGATGTTTTATTAAGGTAGAATGAGGTGTAGAGATCAATGGTTGTGAATGTTTTGGTATGTATTGTGAAACAAGATGTGTACTAGCAATGGCACTAGTGTTAACCAATGGTGTTGTTGTGGGGATGGACATAGTGATATTCTAGATGGGAGTAGTAACTTGTTGGGAAGACATAACTGTTGAAGGGGTGATGAAACTCAAAGGAGGTGTTGGCACGTATGAGGTGATTGGAGGAGTGGATGATGAAGTAGTGACATTGTTTAAAGGTGGCATGGATCCTACAGAAGGACTTGGAAAAGATGTGGGTTACTAAGAAGAGGTGTTTTACGACAAGATCATGTGAAGGTTGTAGATGGGAGATGACAAAACCTCAGATGTCTCTGGTTGGTTGATGGAAAATTGTTATTTCAAAGTTTCAAATGGATTTGTAGAGGTGAGAGATACTTGAGGTTGGCTATTGTTTGATGTTTTATATTGACTCAAGGTGTATGGATATAACTGTTGGACAATAGGGTCTTGATTTTGATCAATAAGGCCCACAATGGCAAAGGATGGATTGTAGGTGTGTTGGATGGATGGAGGCATGAATAGTTACATCTAAATGTTTCTTGCTGCTAGATAAGAATTAAGGGAAATGGGATTTGAATCTAACATTTCCTCAAAAATGGGGTCTCCCCTATTATAGAAAGGGAGTTTAGATGCTTGAGGACTGGAAGAAAGGAAGTATTCCTCTTCTTGAGATCCGGGGGGAGGGAGAATTTTACTATTATATCGATGTGGGGAATGTGAGAGTTTGTTGTCCTATTGTATTTCTATAATTGGCCCCTACTTCATGCCAAGTTTTTTGAGGGTCTGAAAAGGGGTTAGATGTGTCTATTTGATAGTATGGAAGTTGTTGTTGTGTTGGGGTAGAAGGTGTTGAAGTGTAAAATGGGATATTTTGTTGATATGTAGGTGGGGTGGACATGTTTTCAGGGATTTGATTATGGGCTTGTTGTCTAGTAAGTACCATAATAATAAAAACACAGAAAACACCCAAAAAAAAAGGAAACAAGTGGATGTGTTGTTTTACAAACAACAAGAAAGAACAATCATAGAGTGATTTTATAGTTATCTTGATTAGTTACAAAAAAATGAAATGTGTAAGATGGCGAACAAGGGTCCTAGGAAGTGGTCATCTAGGGATGGTTTCAGGTGTGTTTAAGGGAGGATTCCTTGATATACCCAAAGGTATGTGAGGCCAAACTTTGTACTACTACCAGTACAAGTGTGGTATTGGGGCCTACCCCCTCACTTCATGGTCCCATTGCGATAAGGGAGTCAGTGCTGACCCAAAATATACTAAGAGACAAGATATTTTAATCGGTGAAAAATTGAGTTAGCTTCCTATTGGGTGATGAAATCCCAATCAGTTTCACCTAGGTGGGAAATGTTTAAATGTGTTTTAGATTTTGATAGTGATTTGGTTGTGTGTGAGGGAAGAATAAGTGGATGCAACCAATTTCACCTCCCTAATTAAACTATGTGAAGCAAGAAGAATGAGAATGTTTTGTTTTAAGAGCCAAAATGAAATGTCGATTTTGATGAGAACATCCAATCAAGAATGCAAGATGGAAAGTTAAACAAATGGATTTAAAACTTACCATGAGAGCACTCCTTAATTTTAATTTTAATTTTAATTTAGAAATTTCCAAAGCATTTGCTTAGCAAATCCAGAAAATAAATTTTCTAGCAAGAAGAAACATGCAACCTTATTAGGAGAAACAAGGAACAAAATTCTACAGATGGATTTTGAAATGTGAAGAAAACAACACATGGGAATTTCACTGATGATTGAGGCAATCATTGGTGATTAGCAGTCAGTATAAACAATGCTCAAACTGATAATAAAATGAAGAAATTAATAGGACTTACTTTTTCCCACCAGGCATGCCAGAATGTCTAGCATGGTTTTTTTAGATTTGGTTTTCTTGATTTTTAAAGGGGTAACAACCGAGATTCACCTCGATATGGTGGGGTTTCTAGGATACCCACAATGTGGATTGTGAATTTTTGTGAACCATTTTAAAATAATATATCAAAATCTTCTTCTCTCCTGTGAACAAGTCATCTTAGAAACATTTAAGACAAAATAATGTTATTTCTTAAAAGAAAACACTTAAGATTTGATTAATACTTCTGATTGTGCTACAGAGTGAATAAGATAAACATGTGATTATCACTTATTTAGACTAGATACATATATGACCAAAATTAACATGATTTAAATCTAGAGATCGAGTCTGGTCTATATGTAGAAGTTTTGGAAACATTGGATGCTACAGAACTAGTTATTTCCTCTTCTTCCTCAGTAATGTAGGAATCAGGAATGGAGATGTACTCTTCAGTGAAGAATTTAGAATCCTCCTCCTAGATGTCATAAAGGGAGAAAATGTTGTGTCAATGTTGGATATGCTTATGTGACTATGGGAACCAAAATTCAAGGTAGTATGGTAGTATTCTTCAGTGCTCGAGGAAAGTCTCATAGCAATGCTCGTATTGAATGAGGTCTTATTGGAGTGTTAGTGCTTCATCATAGCCATCCCAAAAGGAATTGGTAGCTTCTTGGATATGCTGATTTATTACAAAGATATCCTCTAGATGGTTGAAGGGCATGTGTTGGATTACACAGATCTCAATATCGTGGAGGATCTCGTATTGTTCCCAGTAGAGTGGATGTCAAATGATAGGAAAAGCACCAATGTCAGCTAAAGGGTAATTCCTACCACCTAATGCCATCTGAAAGCAACATTTTGGACAAGAGATTAGTAGATAACAAGGAAAAACAAGACATTTTGATCAAATTATACAGAAAATATGAAAAAGCAAAAGAAACATAGGAATCACTGGTGATTCAATTAAATCACTGGTGATCAAGGAAATTACTAGCGATTGTTTTAGTTCTAACATTTTAATAAAACAAAGCTAAGAAACTTGATCAAGTTGTGATTTAAGGAGAATTCAGAATGTTGATGATATGTTGTGAATGGATAAATAGACATTACCTACAAACAATGTCCAAAGTAATAAAAATGAATAGATTACCTTACACAATGGGTGAATTTAGTGGATGGATGGAAAAAGATGACTGAATGGTGATAGCAAATGAAGAATTCGATGAATCAAGAGAAACATGCCATTGGTGTAGCTAATGAAGGATATATTAATCTCTACTATGTTGATAATGAAGAAAATCATACTTTTCAAAACATCATAATGCCTCCCCAAAAGGGGTTTGAATGCACATATTTATAGATCGCCAACGATTTCAGGAGATCCTAACTAAATTAGTTAGGCAAGGTTATTTTTCCCAATCCAAACTAGAGATGGTATTTTGAAGTAGTTAAAGTGGGAGGAGGGTAAATTTGGTTTAGGATAAGAGGAGTTAGTATCTTTAGAAGGTTTAGTTAATTAGGAGTAAGTTAGTGTTTTAGAAGGTTTTAGTTAATTAGGAGTAAGTTTTGTTTTTAAAAGTTTTTTAATTAGGAATAAGTCAATGTGTTTTTAGGAAGGTGGTTTTAGAGGTGGTTAGGTGGTTAATGAGGTGTCATAGTGAGGTGTCTTAGTTAACATAGTGAGGTGTAAAGGGGGAATTATTAATTAAATTAATTAAATAATTTAGATGTGAGGGGTGTGTGATTAATTAATTAACTAAAGATGATTTAAGAGGGCATAATGTCATAAATGTGGTGCTTTTGATCATGAGTGTGTCTGAGTCAAGGGATAAAATTTTTTTGGTGTCTTTAGAGGTATCCAAGAAAAATTTTTGGTATGTATTATCTATACAAGGATATCTGAAAGGGCTCAAGTGATTTGAGTTTTTTTGTATTCCTACAGGCATCACAGATTTCAAACTAACTATCATTGTGCTTAAATGATCTAATTAAGAAGAAACATTATTTAAAAGCTATGAATACTGCATTTGGTATGATATTTAAAGGATTTTTATGGAAGATTAGTCATATGGGTGTCTCTACCAAAAGTATGTTAAGGTATTCATATGGACTTTTGATAGTCAAAAGCTTAATAAGGTGCATCTAGACCTCCTATGACTTATAGTACCTCTGATTATGTTGAAGAAAGTTGCTAGTATAGTGAATTTAGTCTTAATGTAAGCTCTTTTAGGGTACTAATGTTGAGACTGAGGATGACTTCTCAAAAGGAATGGTTTGTATAGTATGATCATAACACTTTATTTATAACATGCCCAAGGCTCATGTCTAAATCTTGAAAGTGTTTTATCATGGTCTATTAGGTCAATTTTTGGTCCATTCTCTGTAAGTGCTAATTGTAAAAGTCTCGAGAGTGTCTTGGATAGATTATGATGTTATGATGAGATCTTTAAGGCATGAACATATCTTTGTTTGAAGGTATATGATACTACAAGTCAAAGGTAGTCTCTCAAAGTTTAAGGTTTCTAATTTGATCATGAACCAGCCATTCAAGAGGTAAGAAGGGATAGTAAGAGAATAAAGGAGGTTGTTAGTTCTTAAAGAAGGCCTATAAATATGCCTACATGTGTGGGTTTATATTGTGTGCTACAAGGTCTAAATGTGAAGAAAAAATGTGTTAGTGTATGATGGATAGTGAAGTATACCTACAAGACTAAAATTCTCTTTTAAAGATAAATTAGGTTTTGATAATGCATTATAAAGGGTCAACTATAAGAGTGATGAAGCATGAATTAGATTTCGGTTGTAATATTTATCAGTAAGTCCTCCAATTCATTGATGCACAATTGAGTTACCAAGTATCAGGATCATCCATGTTATGAACAAATAAGTACCAAGGGATCAATTTGAATCTAAATAAGTATGCGTCAAGTTAGAAAACTGAGAAGGAGAATCAAGTTCTTGAGAAAAGAATGTAGTTTTAGGACTACATTTGATGTGTTGAGTCTAAAATGATGATAGTACATTGTTAATATGATCAACTCCCATGATCTGCAGTGGTTGTTGATGAGATATCAAGTTATGATTGAAGCTTCAAAGGTTTCAATGTCTCTTCAAGGTTTCACAATGTGTATTTAAGGTCTCTCATGCTAATATGATGATGATAGTGGTTAAAATTGTCAAGGTTGACTAGGTATAGTTAGCTTTAAGGTCTAAACTAGAAAGCTACAAGTAAGGAGTTGACTTATGGACTGAGGTATTTCCTCATCCAAGGTGCAGGGGCATCAAAATGTTTGTCAAGGTTATTGATGCCTAAGATGGAGAATAAGGAGTGGTATAAGACTATCAAAACTTATTAAAGCATTAAACCTTCTCATAGTGATAATATTTTATCAAGAGTTACTGTACTTCAAATAATCTTTAATTTTTAGTGGTAAGGTTGTCTTGATTCATCCTCACCATCAGATATATTGTAAAGTGATAGTCACTAGAAGCTCTGTTGGAGGTGAAATTTCCAATACAAGAAGAGTTGTTCCCATTTGAATAATTTTTTACTTGATAAAAGTAGCATGAACTGTATTACTCAGATGATATGGTATAAGTCTTGAAGTAAGGAACATTTTGCTAAAGGTAGAGATCTATAGAGAATTTTAAGTTGTGTTTGTTAGGCATGAAATTTCACTAGGAGACTTGATAGGATTTGAGGGGGGGTCTAACATATACTCCAACAGTGCTTTAAGGTCTGAATATGGTAATAAAGATAGAGGGATCTCATTTTGAGCTTGATTATGCATGCACATGGTAAGGAGAGTATACATAGTTTTTAAGGGAACAAGAAGTCTTACTTTGCAGAATTCTTTGGGTGTATGCAAGTTAAACTGTAAGTGAATCAAGTAACATGCTCTATAAGGTATATTTTCATGTAACAAAGGAAAAACATATTGAAAAAGTGTCTCATGAATCTTGTCAAAACACTTGGGCATCTACAATGACACTCGTGCAAGGTATGTGCTCAATTTTTTCTTTATCTGTTGGATGTTGGTGATACAAAGTTAGGGGGAGTTACAGGAGATAGACTCATTATGTGTGTGTAGTATACTAGTGCATGGTAAAAAAAAAAAAATTAAACTGAAGTTGGGCTTTAGGGACATGTAGTCCTAACATTTGGATTGATAGCATTAGTGTAAAAATGGTGTTCTTGAGCATGATACAGACCAAGAAGAGGTAAGTCTGATGTTTTTATGTTACTCCATGATCAAAATATGGTTGGTATGAGTTGTGTACACCTATTAAGGGATTTCTACAATGTTTTCAAACTTGAAGAAGGAAAAAACTAATATTTGAGATGTGAAACCTTAGTCTTGAGCATGGTTTTGACTTAAAGGGTGATGTTGAGTATAAATAAATGACAAATCAAGGAGTGCAAAAACTCGGGGGAGCCTAGTTGAAGTTCATATCAAACTTTCTCATATTTTAGAGTTAGATAAGATGGAACGCATGCCTAGGGGGAGCTTTGTGCATATAAGTTGTCTTTCTCTTATCTTGAGTCACTTGTTTCCATATCAAGTCCATGAAGACCTTTTTCATTATGTAGAAGGGGGAGAGGTGTGATAAGAAAAATGTAAATGAGGGTCATATAAGGGAGTGAGCCATAAATTTTTATAGGATGGTTTCCATCAATGACAAAGGGGGAGGTTTTTGTAATATTTTTTCACTTGTATCGTCATTGATGTCACAACGGTCTAGGTGATCTAGTTATAGTAGCTAGGTAATCTAGGTATGTTTTTTAGGTGATATATGGGTATCCAAAGGTGTATATGTGTGGCTTGAGTCTCTCAAAATTTTTATAAAGGTCAAACAAGGTCCATGAGGTGAGTGAGAGGTATTACAATGAGTCTCAAGTCATCTAGTGGAAGGTGTAGTTGAAACTAGCTTATTAAGGCATGTCTCTAGTACTTGATGAGGTGTGAGAAGTTGGTTCAGGTCATGGAAAGGTCATGTGAGTATGGGAGATGCCTAGGAATAGTGTATAAAACATGTGTGAGTAAAAAATAGGCTCAATGTAGCTCTGGGAGTCAAAATTCAAAAGTGCATAGAAAGTGGCTTTGAGAACTCATAGTGCATTTGAGGAAAATGAGAGGAAATAGAATATTACATGCATACTTATGGAAATGGACTTATGGATCATGTATAGGGGTGAGTTTTTGGGATCCAAGAAAAATTTCATCACGTGCTAAGAAGGTATGTGAAAGTTATGCTAGTTTTTATAAAACGGGGATTTTTGAAATGGCTTAATAAGGTGTCTGGCTTCTTAACACTCAAGAAAAAATATAGTGCATCCTTTATATAAATCATAGAATTAATTTTTATAAAGGACTCCAAGCTTGATTTAGTGAAAAAAAATTTAAGTGAATTGGACATGTTTCAAGAAATTCATGAGCATTCTTCTGCTTGTGTTTGCTCTCTCTCTCTCCAGGGATCTTTCCTAAGTTGAGTTGTAAAATTTGAATTCTCCAACTATAAATCACTAGTATAAGCTATTACATATCTTAGAAGCATGATATACCTCATCTAAGTCAAAATAATTATCTCATTTCTCTCAAGGTAAACTATGTTACATTGGCATGCTTGTTTTTTGCAGGGCTAGTATGGGATAGTCATGTGTTTTAGCCTCCAAGCTTGTTTTTGTTAGTAAGAGGAGGTGAAATGGCCTTGTCAAGATGCATGAGGTGTGTTTCTCTTCTACATGAGAAAATTGGTGTGTTGATATTCTTCAAGTACACTTGTATTTTATGTAATATCTCCAAAAGTGTACTTTTAGCTACCTTTTGTAGAGTTTGCACACTTGTGGTGGATTAATGGGCTTCATATCTTAGAGAAGATAATATTAAAATATCTTGAACTCAATGATGGATATAGAAAGAATTATCCTTCAAGGTGATACATTTTTAGAAGATATTTAGGTGGTCTTGTGCCTGAAGACAGTCAAGAAGGAGATTATATCCTATGTGTGCAATCATGAACAAGCATGATAAACCAAGATCTTAAATCACATGAGTTCTTGAGCACAAATTTTTGAGTAGTTGAGTCTTAGTTATTCTTCATATCATTTGGGATGATTGTTAAATACCTTTAAGTAAGTTTTCCTCTTCAATTAAAATATTTTGTACTAGTTTCCATCATTGTAGGATGCAAGTTTTCCTATTGTGAGTGTTTGGAGGAACTTTAAAGGTGAAAATTGGTTTATGAGGGTGGAATTTGGTCTCAAAAGACCCCAAATATGGGATTTTTAAATCTTTCTTGGAGTGAGAAATTGAGTTTGTAGATCTCTCGTGTACTTCACAATACTCATAACCCTATTCCTAGGGTTTATAACATAGTTTTGATCATTTCTCAACTTTTAACCAATGAAAAATGCTAGTTTTTAGAATAAATATTTATCTTCCTCATACAAAACATTTGGAAAAATTATTTTTACAATCCATCTCATGTGTTAAGATAATTCAATGGTAGAAATCATGAAGTTCATGGAATTTTTTGCAGGATAGGTTTTGAGATGTTTGAGTGCATTTTCTCTCTTTAAGCTTGAAATTGAAGCATATCATTCCTCCCTTAAGTTTGTTAATAGATTAGGAGGTCTAGTTGTGTAGAAGTAACTTCTTGAAATCTAAATTTATTGAGAGCGATAGTAGTGGATCTTTGGTTGATGAGCACAAGATTGTGCAGAGGTTAAGTGTTAAACTGCTAAGTTGAAATCCTTTTGTTGGAAATGTTATTACCTATTTGGAAGAGTGTCTATGACCTCAGTGTCAAGTTTAATATAATGAAAATCATCATTTGAATGTAAATAATTGAAAGCTGCTACAATCTCAGACACAATGAACCTTCTAAGATCTTGTTTTGTATGGAAATGAATGGTGTAAGATTAATTCATTTTGATTTGAATGAATGTGTATGGAATTTGAAGAGCTTTAAATAATCATATTTTCTTGAAATGTCATAAGAGATTGACATTGAATGTAGAAAGACAATTATTTGTATCTTTTAAACAAGGTGAGAACTCTTGGATTTACAAGGGAGATTTGAAAATTCATAAGACTACCAAATGGAGCTCAAAGTTTTTGAGAGGGAATTTGTGGAGTTTTTGCATAGAGGAAAAGAGTAACTGAACCATTAGTGATTTAGTGACAATGTAATGTTTAAAGTGAAACAAAAACATATTATGTAGGAGAAAGTATGTCTTTGTGAAAAAATGGGTGAGTCCAAACTCCATAAAATTCAAGAGTCTTGTGAAGTTGAATGGTCAAGTGAGGATTTTGTCTTGTCTATAAAAGGGGCTAGTGTGTAGATAGCAAGGAGATGAAAAAATGATTTTATCTTCTATTGAATAAAACTTTGCTACAAAGAAAAACCCTTTGAACTCTCTTTCAGGTCTGTAGCTGGTTGTAGAGGAATGAAGATGATGAAGTGTTTGTAATAACAGATTGATGAAGGAGAAGCATGTCTATTTGTTCGTAGTTGAAATATTTTGTTAAAGCATATTGATGTGAATATAGTATTTTTGAACTCTTAATTACATATTGTTGACTATTGAT
Organism: Taxus wallichiana var. yunnanensis; assembly: GCA_018340775.1. Taxonomy (NCBI): domain Eukaryota; kingdom Viridiplantae; phylum Streptophyta; class Pinopsida; order Cupressales; family Taxaceae; genus Taxus; species Taxus wallichiana. The sequence goes on from CM031236.1 coordinate 337,939,773, forward strand.
ATGGATCAAATAAGTGTGCTTTTTTCTGAATATGAATAAAGAAAGGCTCGAGTATATCTTATGTTCTTGTCATGTATGTATGTCATGATCGACTATATCTAATTATGATCAAGTATTAATGTATGTGATTTATGAGGGTGTATGTTTGATGTTTGAAATAAAAAAGTAAAATGGTTTTATTACATGACTGATTTACCCCCTCTCAGTCCTTTTTCATTTCTAACATGTGTACCTTTATCATAGATGTCAAAAAGGGAGAAAATTCTATCGAAATAAGGATTGAATACTTTGAAGATTTTGGTGTACTGATTTTCCATCAATGATTCTAAGGTTTTTCCCATCAATGATAAAGGGGATATTTCTAAACCATGTTGCATTGGTTTCTATTTTCATTGATGTCACATGGGATTAATGGAAAAGGAGTGATATGTAAAGTAGGTTGGCTCTTTTTCAATGGTTTTGTTGGTCACAAAGTGGTCTCATGATGGTTTCTTAAACATTCAAGATGGTTTTAGGGTGCTACAGATTTGTTAGTGAGGTTGGTTCCCACTAGAGGGATGGAGATGGTTTATGTAATTTACTCATGTGTCCTACAAGTATGAAATGATGTTAGAAGGATGTGCAAGAACTTCTAGGGTGAGCAAAATGTCATGCATTGCAAGTCATAGTTGAAACTAGCTCATTAAGGCCTAGTTATAAAGCCTAATGAGGTGTATGAGCACAAAGAATGCCATGAAAATATTATGTAAGCATGATAGGAGCCTTGGAAAATTTCCTAGAGAATTTACAAGGAATACTTTAACTCTTGAAGGAAATTTAATAGATTTTACTAAAACAACATGTTGAGCCCGGAAAAAATGACTAAGTCCTAGCGCATAGGATTAGCGCACGGGGAAAAGCAGTGGAGGAAGAATGTGCATGAGGAAACATGCACAGGATAACTAAGTTACACATTGACAACTTGAACGATAAACCAATTTTGAAATGAAGGGATAAAGTTGGACATGGAGTGCACAGAGGTTTGCATGTGGGATTAGAAAAGGGTTTGAGACTTAGTCACATTTTGGACCATGGTTAGAGTTACGATAAGGGACACGTGGAGATACAACTAGACTTGATAGTGGATAAGGTTAGATAATGGATAATTTTATCCCAAGGAAATCATATTCCATGATATGGTTATCATGATGTGAATAAGAGTTGTAAAGTAGAGTTAGTTATGGTTTAGTTGGCACTTACATGTTTAGTGTACTTGAGTAGGGAGGGGTATGATGACATTTGGCATACGGTTTTCTCTTGAGTGATGTTGAGGTGGTAAAAGAGAGCTCCCACTCTATTTAAGAATTCATTTGGATCTAAAATAAAGGATACGAAGAGGATGTGTGATGCAAGGTAAGAGACGCAATAGGGACTATAGATGCACAGGAGAGAGCATGGCTAAGAAATCTTTGAGTAGAGTCATTTTGTAGGTTTAGGATGATATTTCTTGATGTATCCAGTTAGGTATGACCCTTTTGATGTAATCTACCTATTGTAAATAATTGTGAATCAATATATCTGATGGATTGTTCTAAATATCTATGCTTAATGGATCTGAGTGTTTATGTTCTATATTATGTTCAGATTAAGATATTGTTCATGTATGTTTTTTTAATATTCATAGTCATAATATGGATCATTTAATATTGAATCTAGTTTCTTTATATCTATCATAAGATGTATGGATTTATGTTTATACATTGTTTTGTTATTCATGGTAACATTCTTGAAAAAACTCACATAGAAGAGGAGTCTGACTCCTTCGCCTGCCATGGGTGAGATCCCTGTTTATGATGGGTGATATGACAATGCACCAGGGAATTAAAGGGTTAGGAAAAGTGACTACATCTTGGTTTTGTTTTCAATACCTCTTTTGAATTTGTTGAAAAATGGTGGATGATGGAAGAATGTTTGACCTTACTAGTGTGGAGACTTGGCTTGAGAACACGAAGGATGAGTTTGCATAAATATTTAACACTGGACCTAAGTTTGATTCATGTACATGGGTAGAGGAACATCTTTATCATATGATCTATGAAATTTGCATTTGTTGTTTTCCAATATAATTGTATGAATGTTTTTTGGTGTATGCATCGAGGAGAGGTTGGTACTATTAACCTCATGTTTAGACATAAGAAGATTACTAGTGGCTTCATGAAGTTGATATGATCTGGACTCATGTTGTTGATCATTTGTAGAGTGGTGTGTTGACTAGCTACACGTTGGAATACATAGTTTCCACTTATTATTTCCCAGAGGTTTCTAAGTTTGAGTTCTTTTAAGAACTGAGAGGACATTTCTTACATGTTATAGCATTATTCATCAAGATCCTAATCATCACTATGATTTTAGAAGTGTTTCCTATGACTAGTTAAACTTCCACTCGGTGCGGGGTGCGAAAAAAAGGGTGGGAGAAGTGATGACTCCTATAGTAGAAGTGGGGAGAAAGAGAGGTGGGTCAAGTATAATGAGTCTCGAGAGAGGGAATTAGAGAGACATTGTGATATTATTGGAATGATGGATGTTTGGAGGTAGATGTTACGGGAAGGATTTGAGGTTCATGCAAAGGATGTGGAACATGAGTAGTCTATATTACCCATCTTGGAAAATGTGAAAGGAGAACCCCTCAGCTTTTGATGACATCTTGGTAGATGGAGAAAGGATATGGACCATAGGCACACATTTTAACCCACCTAGTGACCAAGCCCTCATGTTTATTTTTCCATTCTCTTAGACAACTATCGCTAGTCCGATTGGTGATATTATTAGTAAGCAAGTATCGTTAGGTAGATATCATTTCTCATTGAATTAATTTATGGATCATGTAAACATTTCTTGTGTTTGGTGTTATCCCATCCAGCACATCATTTGGATAAGGTGTGGGCTCATAAAATATGGGTATCATGTCTATAAGTAGTTCAACATCACAGACTATTGGTGCCCAGTTTAGTACAATGGTGGGAATGCATAGTATCGCTACTTTAATCCCTGTACCTACTATAGAAAAAGGATCCAAAGGATTTGGTGGATCTAGAGGGTCAAGAGTTAGTGGAACTAGTGGATCTAGTGGTAGAGGAAACACATGAGGGAATCAGGGTTCTTGATCTGGTGGACAAGGACCACAACCCCATTAGCAGGTATTTTATGAGATGTATCTTCATTTAACCAATTATAAAGGTGTTGAGGATGCTAAATAGCATGTAGAAAAGTGTGAATTGTTATGGAACACTAAGGGGATCACTACCTCGGAGCGAAGGAAAGACAATTTGCAACTATGTTGTAAAGGCGCACACATAGATGGTACCAAAAGTATGACCTTCATCACATAGTGGTGGATTAAATAGTGATGTGTGATGCCTTCTTGGTGGAATTTCCTATTCATGAGTTTGATCAAAAGAGCATCAATATGTTCAAGTAGATTCAACTGGGTATGGAAGAAAGTGTGCAAGAGTATGATGCGCATTTCAAGACTCTCTTTTTGAATTTATCTTATGATATCAATCCCTCTTAGTATGCTCATTGGTTTTTCAAAGGCTTGATCACACCTTTTAGATGATATATTTCACATAATACTTTCATGGATCGATGTGTGGCCTTGGAGGCTTCTTTATGTGTTGAATTTTTGGGGAGTCTTGATACTGAGATAAGTCCCTTATTGGAGGCACAAATTTCTTCCATGGTGAAGAAAATCTATAATTTGTCTGCAAATTCGGTGCATGAGACTTGTAGCAGACTTGGGTGTATAGACCTGTGAAGTAGAAGGACACACCTAAGATATTTTCCCTCGAAATTTAGTACGCAACATGTCCTTAGACTATGAAATATGTCATGGGGATTATGATCCAAGTAGATTCCCTTTGTTACAATGCGCGCTATGTAAGAAGGATTCTTGATATTGTAAGATTTGTACATATATTACACATGAAATAAAGGATTTATATTTGATAGACAAGATTCATGATGCACTGATGCAATCTTGGTGTGCACCGAGGCCAACATTGTGAATAGTTCTAAGAATGAGGGGCATCATCATGAAGGGCATGAAGATGGCGAGAGGAAGGGGAAGAAGCTTTTGTGGAGGATTCAGAGGTCATGGTGGTCACGGTGGAGGAAGGAGTGAATTTCCCCATGGAACTTTTTTCAATCATGGATCTATGGATCATTATAAGCATGAATGCCTAGATTTTCTTTGTAATACTCATGGTGCGAGAAAGAAGTGTAAGTATGAGGATTTCCCTAACTTCTATGATCACATGAGCTAGAAACAAAAGAAGGACGAGGGTGGGAATTGTTAGTTTGAAATGTGTTGAACCCCTATTCATTCCTATGGTGATGTTTAATACGGAGTTGGATCTTGTATTAGTAATTACACACATTGAAACTATGTGTGCTAGATAAATACCAAAGCGAGAGGCTTTGAATTACAAGAGAAGAACTTTTGCATGGAAAGTACCCGATCTAACTTATTAGGAGGTTTACCAGAAGAATTGGAGGTAATTAGGGGCTTACAAGGAGAGATCCAGTGCTTGAAAGAGGAGTCATAGAAGTTGAAACAAGCAAAGAATGATGAGATCCCTCAGAAGGATGTTGATGATGTCAAAGAGGTATGTAATATATTGCGCTAGGAAAATTTCATTCCCCTTTTAGGAGAATGTTTAAGAGGAAAGGTAGTACGCACTAGATGCGAGTGTGAGAGGTAGATCTTGCATGCTAATTTTCCCCCTCATAGTATTGATTATAACAATCATATCATAATGAATGCGGTATTTGATGGATGGATTATGAGAAACATACTAATTGACACAAGTGCAGAGGTTAATGTTATTACCCTGGATGCATGGAATCAAATTGGGAGACTGCCATTATAGCCATCTTTTAATGTGTTGTACATGGCAAATAGAACTATAACTAATTCCATCGAGTCTTGAAGGATGCTTCATAACCATTCAAGGGGTGAAGTTCACTTTGGGGATGTTGAATTAGTAGCACTTCTTTGAGGAAGATAGTTTTATAGTATTACTTAGGAACCCTTGGTGTTATGTAAATAATGCTGATTTTTTCTTCAATAAGGGATACATTAGCTTTGAGAACAAGAAGGAGCACATTTTTTATTCCACTAAAGATGGTAGGTCTAAACCTTATGTCGAGCCTTTGGGGAAGAAGACATCAATATAATTTATGTGTACACTATCAAAGACCCATAGATTATTGAGCCATCAAGAGGATTCATTTAGTGGGATGATGCTCAGTCCTTGAGTGATACGAATAGCATTACATGTGATAATTGGGTTTATGGGAATTATGAGTTGGTTGGAAGAGAATTAAAGGGAAATTTGAATCATTTTTTCAAGTTGCATTGGTTAGGCACCGAGAGGAAGACAATTAAATTACATGGGAGAAGGTAACCCTGATGTCTTCTTGCATGCTATGGAAGTCTAGTGGACCTGTGAAGTAGAACAAAGGAATATTCTTATTTATACCTTGCGTGGGATAACATCACGTTGGTGGATGACTCATCAGGATAATCTTATAAAGTGGTGCGAGGTAAGAATCATGTTCTATGTTATATTTCTCTGGACCAATGCACCTTAAAAGATATATGACTATCATGGGAAGGAATCAACCTTGTACCATGTTCAGGAATATGAGAAATCCTGGATGGAAGGCCGGAAGATTTATCCCCTTTAGGCTAGGTGTATAATTTCTATTCCACTCTACGGGGTTATGCATGCACTTGTTATGTCCATTCCGAGTTATGTCATCGAGATAGTAAATTGGTAGGAGTTGATGATAGGTATTATTCAGAATTTTTATTATCGATATTCTAAACCATTAGTGAATGAAGCTTTGTAGGTAGTTAAGTTCCTTACTCTAGGAGATAGTGTGAAGGATGAGGAACTCATCCTATATTTTCTAGGGGAACTTGATTTGGAGGAACGCATTCAATAGGAATAAATGGATGAAGTGCAGTTTGAGCACACCTTCCTAGAAAGGGAAAAATGAAAATGGTGTACTTTCTCAAAATTGAAGAAATAAAGAACTTATATGTTGATCATATAGACGGTATGCATGACATTTTGGATAGTGCAGATGAGAAGGTATGTGCTTACCATCAACCATAGAAAAAAAGGAAGGTCAACATTGGCACGCAGGAAGAACCAAAAGAAACAATCATTGGTGATTACTAGATAGACCAAGAGGTCTAAAATATAATTGAGCTATTGCATGACTTCCAAGATTTGTTCCCACATGGATACCATGAATTGAAATGAGTTCATCACTCATTGGGATAGATGTGGATTAAGTTGAAGGAATGTGTGTGCCCGATTAGGAAAATGCCTTATAGAATGAATCCTAATGTGCACGTAAAGGTAAAATAAGAGATTGACAAAATGTTAGAATTTGGGATCATTGAGTCCATTGAAAATTCTAAGTGGGTTAGCCCAATGGTGATTAGTATCAAGAAATATGGAAGGATATGGATCTTTGTAGACTAAAGATACTTGAATGTTGCATGTGTGATATATCCTTTTCCAATGCCTTTTACTGAGGAAATATTGGAAGGTGTAGCAAGGTGTGAGATCTATTCTTTTACAGATGGATTCTTAGGGTATCACCATGTAAGGATTGCAAAAAAAGACCAGGAGAAGACTACTTTCACCAATGAATGGGGAAGTTTTTCTTATATGGTTATGCCCTTTGGGCTTAAGAATGCACCTGTTGTATTCTCATGCATTGTGGTGCAAACATTTCAAGAATTTATTCATAAGATTTTACAAGTCTACCTAGATTATTGGACAATTAATGGATTGGTACAAAATGATTATGACAACTTGAGATTGATATTTGTGAGGTGTAGATAGTTAAGTATCTCTCTAAACATTAAGAAAGTTTTCTTTTCTTCTCCTTTTGGCACATTACTAGGTCATATTATTTGTAAGGAAGGTTTATTGGTGGATCTTGCCAAAGTTTTTGTTATTTTGGGTTTGGAGGAGCCTACTAATAAAAGTGCAGTGTGTGGATTTTGGGGCATATGGGTTACTATAGAAAATTCATCAAAGCTTATGCCAGGATCATCGCTCCTTGGAAGAACTATTGAGGCATAAAGGAAGATTTCAATGGGCTGAGGAACAACAAGTGGATTTTGATGCGTTGAAGGAGAAGCTTACTATTACGCCTATTTTTTGCTTTAAATCTTGGGAGAAGCCCTGCCATGTGCATGTTGATGTATAAGGTATAGAAATTGGAGTAGTGTTAGCACAACCTGGAGAAGGGATTGTTGATCACCCTTTATGTTTTACAAGTAGGAATTTAACTCCAGCGAGCAGAATTATACAATAATGGAGCACAAAGCATTGTCTATTATTTATGCATTGCATAATTTTAGGAAGTACTTGTTGGATACTCCATTTATATTTTACATGGATAACATGGCTATTAATTATTTGGTAAACAAGCCCATGTTGCAGGGGAACATATGTGGTTCATTTTATTTCAAGAGTTTGACTTTCTAGTTGTAGTTAAACTAGGAAAGTGCAAGTCTGGACTGGACCATCTTTCTAGAATTAATTCATGTGAGGACATGTAAAGCATTAAAAACACAATTTCAGATGCACGATTGTTAATATTATAATGCACACCCTCTCGATTTGGAGGACATTTTGTCTTTTTATGAACATGCATGGCTCTGATGGAATGAAGAGTATAGAAAGGAAACAACTTGTCATTCGCGTCATGCCTTATATGTTGATTGGTGGAGATCTATTAAAAATTGGTCGGGATGATATTTTACTTTGGTGTGTACTAGAGAATGAGCACATGGGTATTATAGAGGAATCTCATGGAGGGATTATTGGTGGACACTATGCAGATCGAGCCACTACGTGCGTAAGATTCTGATGGCTAGTTTGTAGTGGGAGACATTGTTCAAGGATTTCCAAGAATATTTAAGGGGATGTAATCATTTTCAATGCCTTGGGAAGCCTAGACATAGAAATGATATTCTATTGAGGCCTATAGAAAGTGTGGAACCCTTTGAAAAATGGGAAATTGACTTCATGGGCCATATTACCCCCCCCCCTCAATGCACAGTATAGGGTTGCACTACATCATTATTTGTACAAAATATCTTATGTTATAGTCAGAAGCAGCACCTACGAAGGATTGCATTGCAACAACTACAGCAAGGTTCCTTTGGGAGAATATCATAAGCAAGTATGGATGTCCTTTGATTTTAACAAGTAATAGAGGTACTCATTTCTTGAATTAAACTATTAGGATATTATTGGAAAAATTTATTATAGCCCATCATAATACTAAGCCCTATCACCCACAAGCTAATGGAAATGTTGAAGCTTTTAACAATTTTAAGCCACACATTGAAAAATATCTATGATGTTGGAAGGAAGGATTGGGATGATAAAGTCTTTTTTCTTCTTTGGTCTTATAGAAAAACCTACAAGAGACTAAACAAAGAAAAAACCTTTTAGTTGGTGTTTGGCACCGAGGCTATTTTACCAGTTGATTTTATGTTGAGGCTATTACATGCACAGGAGGATTTTCTAATGAGCAAGAACTTGAAGAAAACATAGACAAGATAATTTGGTTAGATGAGAGGTGCGCCATAATTTGGTTAGAAGATAGAGAAATAAAGATAGAAGTCCTGACATGATCAACACATTAAAAATAAGAAATTGGAGGTTGGAAAGATGGTTCTTTGTATGATTCCAAGTTTTGTACCACCCTGGGAAGTTCCAAGTGCATTGGTTGGGACTGTATGTTGTGACCTATATACTTGACTTATGCACTTGCTAATTAGAAACTCTAGATGGCACACATTTTCTTGGTTTATTTATTGGGAGTAGGTTGAATCCCTACTATAAATAAGTATTCTTGGTGTTTGTAATAAGGTAGTGTTGCCACTTATATTAGGTTCCTTTAATGCATGTTACTTTTTATTTTTTTGCTTTCTTCATTGCTATGTTTTTAATGTTTGTTTGGTGTGTTGTGTAAGAATAATGTTTGTGTTCCATTATCCAATTACTATCTAATAGGTTTCATGCAAAGAGGACCACACATACTTTTAATGTGGGGTGGAGAGCACAGTAACATGAACACATTTGGAGCAATGTTGTTGGTGGCTCGAGAGAGAAAAATAAAAGTGCGTGGTATCATAGGAATGCATGTAGCATAGGTGATAATGTTTGGAGATAAAATGGTGTCAAGAAATAGTTTTACGAAATCCACGTATAGTGATGAACGTGCGGAGCAACATGAGGTAGGTGGCAGAAGGAAGAACTACGTATAAGATAGGTAGATATAATTTTTCATTGAGAGCACACGTAAGGGAGTATATGGTCAATGTATTTTTACACGCGAGGAAGGTTGATGAGGTTAAACACGAGTGGTCTTGCGAAGGAAACATGCTAGAAAAAACACGCAGGAGGAATGCACTGGAAAAATATAAATGTAATGCGGTAGTATGGTGGTAGGTGGCATGGAAATTAATGTTGTAAAAATTGGAAAACTATAAATAGGGAGTCGGGGTAAGTTATTTTCACCTTGCATTTACTTGTAGAAGAGCTCTTGTGAACTAGGGCATCCTTGCGAGAAATTTGAGAAAATCACATGTGAAGTGAAAGATTTGAGAACTAGATTAGAACAAAATACATGAGTGTGCATAAAAGTGGTTATTTAGAAGGATTTCTATGGGTTTTAACATTATCTTGTGGAAGAAAGGATTTCCACATTAGGGTTTTAGAAACTAGGGCATGGGTTTGAAGAATTTGCGTAGAAGGATTAGAGATAAGGGATTTAGGAGTAAGAAAACAATATACAAGGATTAATAAGGACCCGATAAAGAAAATGGTACCAAGGAAATGATCAAACATTTCACCAAGAAGAAGGGAAAGGGAAAGGGAAAACCAGTCACGTTGACAAGTTTCAATGAATAATGGTATACAAAGATGCAATACCCATATGGGGTATTATTGGGGATGGATTAGGTATCTCAAATGCATAAAATGTTTATAGTGATTATAACCATAGGACATATAAAACTAATAAAGAGATGACATTGGAGCTTGTTCACCCTACAAGAGAAAGAATAGAAGATGACATACTAGTGTATGATGACTCGTGAAGAGGACATTGGAGAAGGATGGGATTTTATAACTCTATGAGTTTCCATTTTTCAAAAACCCGAGAGATTATATTAATGAATTGTGTCACATGTGCATGAAGATTACTTTTACTTTATAGGAAGGAGGATGTGCATAACTCCATAGTTGATCTCCAAGTACACTAGACTTATCTACATAGGAGAGTCATTGGATGATGACTTGGGAGACAATGAGGTTGTCAAGGAAATAACTAAGGCATATGAATACAAGAAGGGTGGGTGTGCATTTGATATTTCCAAGATCACTAAATCAATTATGAAGATGGTCATGTGTATTTTCACCAATTTGAATGGACAATAATAATGGAAACAAGTGAACAAGAGATGGTTGAACATTTGTAGGAAGGTTTTAGAGGGGACCATCTACAACATCTTGGCCTTCATTGCAGAGGATATCATTGATGTCACACGAGATGGAGATAAAATTACATATGGTAATATTCTTCTTACCATTGTGTTTTTAGAGATTGGAGTGCCCAATGGGATGAATAACAATATTTGGGAGTACCCTAATGAGAACCCCTCCCCAGCTAAGAGGTTTGAAGCATATACTTGTGAAAGTATGATTTTTATATACAAGGCGTGCTTGGATAAGTGGTATAAGAAGATGCGTGATTCATTTGGAGCAAAGTGGAGGATTCTAGATTAATTTCTAGCCTTGTGAAGGATGAGGTTAAATTTGCAGTATACCATTAGTTATGCATTTGCAAGTTCACATTGAATGATGGCATTAAGATCCCATGGTTTAAATTACCGTTTTCCTTCACAACGTAGTATTTTCAGAGTGCATTTAACAGGTTTAAAGAGGCTAAAATACTCAAGTTTGATATAAGTGAAGTAGATCAAGAGAACTGTGCGCTACACGAAACACTTGTATATCCTCATAAGTAAGCGTATGTGGATAAGTATGTCTCTCATGACATAGACATGCTAAGGAACGTGGAATTACCACTTATAGGCACAACAACCATAAGGGTGTACATACACCTAAGGCCTAAGTTTGAGAAAGGCACGTATGTTGAGGATGATGTCTCCATCCCAGAAGACCCTACCAGAAGGAAGAATATAATGACAAAAAAGAGAGATAATGAGGAAACTCCAAGAATTAGGGCACCAAGCATGTGTGTGGTTCATACCACAAGGGGCATAAGAGTCAGGCATGGGAATGAGCACTTATGCTCATTTGAACAAGTCCCCAATGAAGGAGAATTCCTAGTGAAGGAGAAGTCCCCAGTAAAGGAGTTGTCTCTGGTGAAGAAGAAGCAGATGGTAGTGTAGAGTATAGACTCTAAGAGAATAAAGAGCATGAAGGGTGATGAGACTAGAGAGGAGGACAAGGAGCATGATTCAGAGAAGAATCCCCCTATGTAGAATGTACATGAATCTGATGAAGAGTGGAATGAATCTTCGAGAGGGATCTCAAAAGGGATAAAAAGAAGTGAAGAAGAAAGGTGAATGAGACCCCGCACATATCCGGTGAATAGTCGGAGGAAATGGCGGAGAAGGAGGTGGTAGGTATCATCAAATACTTTGTAGAGCATGAGGTGGAGCACATTGAGGGAGAAATGGATAAAGAGAAGTATGAAAGAATGGGTGGGGAGACAAGTTTAGTAGTTGGTTTCCCAAAGGAGTGAACACTGATTGGCAAGGGCGTGTTGACATAAAAAGGACCCATAGTGACTTATGATAATGATCCAAACAAGGTCCTACGCGTGCATTTCTAGAGCACAGTGCCTACATACCACCTCTTTTGTTGGTTTTCATTTGATAAAGATGGTGCGTAACCACACATAAGGAAGATGTTGTCATGGGATTTTGAGTCCCATATTGATGAGGTAGAATTTGAATTCAATGTAGGTGCATTGCTAGACACATTGAGCTCCAAGGAGGTAAATCCTATTGTGGATTCTCAGCAATTGGATGATGAGCATGCATGTAATGCATTGAACAAGGTGTCGATGGAGATTGAAGTAAGGTTATTTAGGAGGAATAACAAGATTAAATCATTGGAGAAGGAGATCGAGGAAAATAATAAGGATATTATAGAGAGAGACAAGGAGATAAAGGGAAAGGAGTTTATATATTTGTAGTTGAGGACTGAGTTAAGAGAAGAGGGAAGGTGCAAAAATGTTACAGAAAGTGGAGGTTATCTCAAACTCCATTATTTTAGTGCACAGATTTATCCCCCTTACACAAAAGTATGAGTTGTCCTTCCACTGCCTCAAATATTTGATGCACATCATCATAGTGTAGAAGCAACCACTTGTACTGGAGTTAGAGGAAGAAGTTATGGCATGGTAGAAAGAGTGAGAGAGATTAAAAATTAAGGAGACCATAAATTAGTACACTAAGCTTCTTACTGCAGTGAAAACAATGACTCACATGGCCGAAGTTGTCTATGAGAAATGTGAAGATAGAGACAGGGTGGAAAGTGTGTTGGTTGCTACACATGAGGAAGATTTGAAGGAGTTCTGAGCCAAGAAAAGAGGAAATCGGGTGGAACATGACAAGATCTTGGTGGAGGTTGAGAAGAAATCCAAGGCAATTGAAATTTTGAGGACCTCTATTAAGAATAAAGTAAAGGAATTATATCTTGAGATAATACATAGGATGGATGCGCTAACCGACCTTAGCAAGCCAATGGAGAATATTGTTGACACATTGAAGGCTAAGATTTAAAAGTTGACATTCAATGAGGTCAATGCGTTGATAGGAGATTTATTTAAATAGACACAGAATTAGGTGGATTCTTGGGATGATATTGAAACATCCTTGAATAAAACTTTCCCAATCCTTGTACAATAGTAGTAAAAGTCTTTTGTTCTTTAGCATAAGCCAGATACAGGTTATTTTATTCTTCCATTATTTATTCTTTGTTAGAGATCATATTATTTTAAATGATGCACAACACATTTGGTGTGGGGTAATTTTGAGCCAAAAATATAACTAATTCATAGGTCAAAGGATCAGCACGCGGGGGAAATAGTGTAGGAAGAAGATGCATGAGGAAGCATGTGCGGGGATAACTAAGTTGTATATGAACAACTTGAATAGTTAGCTAGTTTTGGAATGAAGGTCTCAAATTGAACATAGAATGTGTGGAGGTTTCCACATGGGAGCATAAAAGGGTTTCAAACTTAGTCACATTTTGGACCACGGTTAGAGTTACAAAAAGGGAAATGTGGAGATGTGACTAGATGTGATAGTGGATATAGATAGAACATGTATACTTATAGCCCAAGGAAAGCATATTCTAGGATATGGTTATCATGATGGGATTAAGAGTTGTAAAGTAGAGTTAGTTATGGTTTAGCTAACACTTGCATGTTTAGGGTACTCGAGTATGGCGGGGTATGATGACATTTGGCATGTAGTTTTCTCTTGAGTGATGTTGAGGCGGTAAAGGAGAGATCCAACTCTATTTAAGAATGCATTTGGATCTAAAATAGAGGATGCAAAGAAGATGTGTGATGCGAGGCAAGAGATGCAAGAGGTACTATAGATGCATGGGAGAGAGCATGGCTAAGAACTCTTTGAGTAGAGTCATTTTGTAGGTTTAGGATGCTATTTCTTGATGTATTCGATTAGTTATGACCCTTTTGATGTAATCTAGCTACTCTAAATAATTATGAATCCATATATCGATGGATTGTTCTGAATATATATGCTTAATGTAGTTGAGTTTTATGTTCTTTATTATGTTCATGGTTTGGATCTGGTTCTTGTATGTAATTTTAATCTTCATAGTCATAATATGGATCATTTAAGCTTGGATCTAGTTTCTTTATTTTTTTCATAAGATGTATGAATTTATGTTTGTAAATTTTTCTAATATTCATGGTAACATTATTAATAAATCTCACATAGAAGAGGGGCCTTTTTCTCCTCGGATGAGCTCCCATTTTAGGATGGGTGATATACTGGTGCGCTTGGGAATTAAAGGGTTAGGAAAAGTGACTACACTACCCTTAAGAGCTAATAGTTGAAGCTAATTAAAATTATATTAGTCTTGACTATACATGCTAAATTATGAGAAATCAAGCCATAAAACATAAAAAGGGGGTGTTTTATTGCTCTAGGTTAAATTTCATGAAATTTTGAAGAATATTGTTGAAGATAGTAAATTTTTACTAAAACTAGGTAAAGTAGAAGGTCTAAAACAATGACCTAACTTCTTATCTCTCAAAAACCTTGACAAGCCTTCTTGGATAAATCACGAGAGTCTTTTTTTAGGATCAATCCAAGACTGAGTGTTTTCAAAATTTTGAGGTCAAATGGTTAAGGAAAAAAATAATTTATTCCTTTTTCTAGCAATGATCAAACTCACTCCAAACACATATTTTGTAGTGATAGGAGAAAAATAAATTTTGAGGGAATTAAATCACTTGTGCAATTTCATTTAACCACTCATTGTTGTAGAAGACTCCTCCTAGGTCAAAATGATGGCAAATTTGTTCTTCAAGTATCACTTTTCCATACAAGTTTGACCCTATTTCACACGTTTTTGCCTATATAATGCTGATTTGAATTCTCCAAGTTAAATATACTTATGGTAAATATGGTATGTGATTTTCTCTTATATTTCATGAAGAGATTTAGGAAATTTTAGTGCATTGGTGATGTGAATTCAAGAAATCTTCAACTTCTGTTGCTAAAGGGAAGTCAAATCTTGATAATTATGAGTTCTTGTAATTTTCTCTTTGTAATCTCTATATTCAAGTCATTGGAGGTGGTGTATAGGATTTTATTGAATTTATCCTACCATGGATAGTCATAATAATTAAATTTTTTCAGTAATAAACCTCAATGTTAAAATTTTCCTAGAACACCTTGAGGTCAAATGGTTAAGGAACAAAATATTTCTATTCATTTTTCTACCAATTATAAAACTCACTCCAAACAAATATTTTGCAGCGATATGAGAAAAATGCATTTTGAGTGCATTAAATTACTTGTTAAATTTCATTCAACCACTCATGGTTGTAGAATAATCCTCTTAGGTCAAAATGATGGTAACTTTGTTCTTCAAGTATCATTGTTCCATACACATTTGACCCTATTTCACAAGTTTTTGCCTATACAGTGCTGATTTGAATGCACCAAGTTAAATCTCCTTTTGGGAAATATGGTATGTGATGTTCTCTTAGATTTTATGAAGAGATTTAGGAAATTTTAGTGCATTGTTGATGTGAATTCAAGAAATCTTCAACTTACGCCACTAAAGGGAAGTCAAATCAAGACAATTATGAGTTGTGCTTGTAATTTTATCTTTGTAATCTTTGCATTCAATTCATTGGATGTGGTGTATAGGATTCTATTAAATTTCTCCTACCATTGATAGTCATAAGAATGAATATTTGTCAGTTGGAAACCTCCGAGGTCAAAATTGTCCTATAACACCTTGAGAAGAAGTTCACAAGTATGAGAAATAATTGCTTTTCATGACCTTATTCATTGTTTCGTGAGTACATTTGGTGTGGAAAGTTGACTAAGGTATGGAGATTTGAAAAATTCTCCCTAGATGTTATGAATAGATATCTACATAGGAAGACTATCTATTCCTTGAGGAATATGTCTATGTTCTTGTGATAGTCATGAAGGACTGTAATTGTGGCTCTAAATATTGAACATCTCCTTTCATTTCATGTAAAAGAAGGCCTAGAACATATGGTAAGAATCCATATTGAAATTATCATACAGTCATGCTTAGGGTTCATTTTAAGAAGCCCCCTTTGAAAAATTATTTTAGAATTTGTGGCAAATCTCAAAAATTGAATTTTAAATTATTGGTGAATTTATGAAAAAATGTTTCAAGGAAATGTGATTTTGGATGGAGAAATTTTCTCAAGGTTTTTCATAGCTGGATGGGTAGGTTGGGAGGATAGGTTGGCTAGGAAGGTTGGCTAGGTAGGTTGGATGGGTAAGCTAGTCAGGCAGGTTAGTCGGGTAGGTCAGGTGAGTAGTAGGTTGGTCGGCGGGTAGTAGGGTAGGTTGGTCGGCAGTAGGCATGACAGGTAAGTTGGTGGGTAGGTTGGATGGGTAGGTTGGTGAGTAGGTTGGTCAGGTAGGTTGGTCGAGTAGGGTAGTCGAGTAGGTTGGTCAAGTAGTCGTCGGTCGGAGTAGGTTGGTCGGGCAGGTTGGTCAAGTGGGTTGACCATCCAACTCTTTCATCCAACATCTTATTCGTCCAACCCTTAGTTGTCCATCCCCTTACCCATCCAACACCTTAGCCATCCAATCCCTTAGTTGTCTAACCCCTTAGCTTCCCAACCCCTTAGCCACCCAACCCCTTACCCGTCAAACTCCTTAGTCATCCAACCTCAGAATTTCTAATTCTTCCACCATAAATCTTAGTCGTTTAACCCCTTAGTTTCCCAATTCTTGGCCATTCAACCCATTATCTCTCCAACCCGACAACATATGTTATATGGTGCTGATTTTTTATATTTACTTTGGTGAATATTTTTATGAAATTATTCGTAATGGTGGTGAATTACTTTCATAAGATCTTATATATGTGTAAAATATAGGCGTAATGAATAGTAAAAGGGACATGTCGGTCAAATTTTTTGGTGAATAAGTTTGCTACGAATCATAGAAAATTTTCCAATTCGAATTTCCATAAACCTCAATTTTTATGATTTTATGAAAATTCACCACTAAAATTTTCCTTGGTCATGTTGATGTAAAAATAAATAATGAGGTGTCTCAAGCCTTCAACAAAGACTAGGGTTTGAATCCCAAAACCTCGACCGAGCACATGATCTTGAAGACTAAGCAATTGTGGTCTCATTGGTATAATATCAAGTAATACATGAACTTGGGGTGTTGTACCTATGTCCTTCCTTCTTACAATATGCCTCTAACGTCATGTTTAACAAAGAATGTTGTGGTGTAAACTAAATTCCTAATGATGTAAGTCTGTGTTAGAAAAAAAGTGAATACCTTGCCTTAATGCATGAGTCATGAAGATGATCAGTGATGGCATGACCTCCTCATCACTAGAGATGATAAAGTGCTCAGACATCAACCTCTCCAAGCTAAGAAACCTCTTGAAGATATGTTCACTTGTCAAGTTAAATCATGACAGTGACCTGAGTACTTGTCGACTGTGAAGATGAGTGTGCAACATGAACCTTTCTCTTCTTTCTTTGATAATCTACATTGTTCCCATTGTTGATATAAACCTTGTGTACTTGAATGTCCAGCTTGGTATGAGATCTTAAACCTCTTCTTCTTCTTGTTTCAAAATTATGATTACTATAACCTTACTCCTAATGCACTCATATGTGTTTAAATGAAACTTGGAAGCTAAAATGGGACTTATAAAGTATATGACAGAAATGAAGCTGTATAATACTATTGAAGGATATGAAGAGGCTATAGAGAATATATAGTATGGTGTAAAATCTCTAGTCAATAATTACACCTTGTAAATATCCCAAATATGAACCTCGGGTTAGTTTACTTTCCAAATACTTGAGACAAATTAGACATAGTAGTTATAAAAAGGTATGTTACAGAGAAGGCAAAGTTTTAGGTTGTTTTTGAACTTCCCATTAGTTAATTTTTATACAAAATGAATCTTGACAAGCATGACAAGTCTTTGCAAGTAACTTAAAATGATAATATGTAATCATGACATCTAGAGACAATTTTTGTGAAGACCTTTTCATCCATTTTCATGTATGGAAGAGTTAGTTATTTGAAAATATTTTGAAGGTGAAGGGAAAAGGTCATCCTCCATGAGTAATTCTTGTTTATAACAAGAAATTTTGTGTATGGAATTGTTGAAATATGTGAGATCAATATGAGATTGAGAAGGTGAAGAGAGAGGTGATCATCTATTAAAGGAAGTGTAATAATAAGTTATGTATGAGCTTATCTAGGATCACTATTTGTTGTCTTAGAACCTTTTGAAGTGAGTGATAAAAATTGTTGTAAATTCTGAGTTGAACCTCAAAACATCTTGAAAGTAGGTGTTTTCATAAAATTTGTAGCTTGAAATTAGTCAAGTAGGTGTTTGATTCTTAAATTTTGTGCTTCATGTTGAGTGGGTTCTCAACAAACTTGTAACCTTTGTGAGCATAGTGCAATGGTTCACTAAGTTTTCTCCCATCTTGGGTTTCCCACTTAAAATTCTATCTCTCTATGTGTTTAGCTTGTTTACTTCATGTGAATTGTGTGATTTTTTCTTTGATATTAGGTTGAAAAAAATTATTTGTTTGAATTATACTGAAAATTTTGAATTGACATTGATTCACTCCCTCTTAGTGTCCTAATTTCTAAAAATTTCATGTGATGTCATGGGTTGTAGTAGTCTTTCTAGGCCTATTCCTAGTCATGAAGCTTTTGGTTTGGTATGGTGACTTGAGTTTTAGAGCTGAGAATTATTTTTTAATAAAGGTTATAAGTTATATGACATGTATGATGTGTTTTAGGTTAGTTCTTAGTGGTTGGATGGTGTTTCATGGTCCTTGGGAACCAAGCAGGTAAAGATAAGATAGGAAAGCATAGGTATGTTGTTATGATTGGATATTTCTAAGAATAATTGATAAATGTGGTGAGTTTGAGTAGTTATATAATTTTTTCATGATGCTTCATGAAAATTTTTAGGTAAAAGTGAATAATATTTTTCAAGATATGAATTTTTTGGTAAAATTGATTGTTCTAGAGTGTGTTTTTATGCTAAAAATGGACCTTCTGATGCTCGTTGTCAATTATGTGCTTTGCATGGGAGCTATAGGTTTTGGGGTGTGTTTTAAAACTGATGTAATAATATTTTCCAAAAATAATGAGGTGGTTTTATTTTCAATTTTATGAACAATCGTTAAGAATTTAAGTTGCTTTGAAACCCTAGTTAAACCCTAGCTTTAAATGACTTGGAGAAAATTGCTAATACTAAGAAAAATTGATTCCTTTTTCTAAGGTGATGATTGGAGGTTATATATCACTCATCCATATTTCTAGAAAGGTATATTAGAGCATGTAACATTATGTGGGCCCCACTCAAATAGGAAGTTTTATGAATATTTTTAGATTTTGGAAAATTATTTCATTAAACCTAATGAATAAATCAATATTGATTAGAACTGGTAGTTTTACTATATGTCCATGATAATTTTATGTCATGGTTGAAGTCCTATAGGGAATAGTGTGCCATATTTATTAATCTTGGTCTTTTGGCCTAAAAGGAAAATTTTGAGAAGTTGTATAGACTAACCTAGTTAAGGGTCTTCATATTGGATTTGGAAGGAAACATAAGATATTTTGTAAATAATATTCAAATACCTTTCCAATGGTATATAGTTTGTATCTTGATTATTTGTCTTGAATAGGTGTGGTTTGCATTGATGGATGTTTCATGAGGTCTATAAATCATCGAGATGATTTAAATATCAGTGGTTTTCCAATGAGTGGTCACATGGTATATTTGAGATGTTCTTGGGTGATCTTGAGCATGATAGGTGAAGTTTGGTTCCTGGAAGCAACTATTTTGAGTAGTACATGAGCCTACTTGATAGATTTATGTATAAAATGATTGTTCAATAGTAATATGTGAGCATGGATGATGTCTTTATGATATATTTTACATGTGTGGGGAATTTGGATTCTTTACAAAGTATGGTGATGTGTATGGATGTCTTTAATGAGCTAGTGTGATGTTTTGATCCTATTTTTCTTGTTTTATTGTCTTGGTGTATTTCCAACCTACATGTGTGTCTATTTTATGAATGTGTATGAATTTAATGTTATGTTATTAAGTTTTATTAGTCTATCTCCTTGGTCTATATCAACCTATGTTATGTTTTTGAAATGGGAAGCATATAAATTACTTGTTTTGGTTTAATTTTTAACTAGTTGTGCAGCAAGGGGAAATGAGACCAAGGTTAAATAAATTAGTTCAAGTGCATAAATATAGATATAATTATGTGGTTTAAAATCTAAAGAGTGATGAAAAGCATGATTTAAATGGTTTGAATCTAAATCAGTCCATGAAAGATCAAGATAGAGTGAGTTAAAGGAGAGAGAATTTGAAGAGTGTTTTAAGGTGTGTGAACTTAATTAGTGATCTCCATCAGTTGTTGGAAAAAACAATATAGAAAATATCTTCATTAAAATGTGGTTAATTTGGTTCTTTATCATCTTAGAAGGTTTTATCCTCCTTTTGTAGTTAGTTCTTTAATAAATTAGGCATTGGTGCCTCACTAAATTAGGGGTTGGTGCTCCATGTAGGGTTAGTGGCTCACTAAATTACGGGTTGGTTCTCTTTGTTGTTGGAATAAAAATGGAATGAGAGAGGGGTGAATCAATCCTACAAAAAATTCATTCCATTTACCATTTATCATTCATTAACATTTACACAACCATTCAATCAACCATGAACCCTATGTGTGTTTACTTAAGAATTAAAAAAACCATACATAAGAGAAAAATCAAGAGAGTACACATGAACATCAAATATAAGTGGGAAGCCCTCAAGGTTAAGAAAACCCAATGAAACACAAACATTATATTTCCATGTTTCAAATTTAGTGAGATACTAACCCCATAAATAACACCAACCCCTAGTTAAAAGAAATGAAAAAAGATCTTTGATGTGAACCATAAAAGAAATACCAAAAACCCTAATATTCTTCCCTCTCCTCATAGTAGAAATGGATTTGGGCTTGGCATCACTGGTAAGGGGAATCAACATCTGGGCATGATGGATGGATTCCAAAATAGGATGGATGTTGAGGATGGAGGGGCATTGGCAGGATCTTACAAAACGCATTTGATCCCTATGGTATCCCATCGAATCAGTTTTGATAGTAGTAGCCTTAATGTATCAGCCAAACCACTTCGAGGTGATTCCTCACCAAAATTCCATACTAATTTTTAGTAACCACTTGATCATAGTAAATCTACTCAAAGTTAATATAGAGCTGCTCTAATTATTTTTTAGTACATTGAATGGAAATACTCCGTGCATTTAGTTCCAAGTGGCTTGTTCAGGGGAAGATTCTAAAATATATACTTTCTCACAAACTAGGCAGTAAGGTAGGTCCATATGGCCTTGTTTTTTTTGGAAAGCTTCTTACGGATGAATCCTTTCTCATCTCCTATGGGATAGTATGGTATTCCATGGTTTTTATGATAGGTTTTCTTCAAGGTGGAGCCAAGGAATGTGGCCCTGCACCCTTCAAAGAGGAACTCTTTAAAAATTCTATTGCTTAGAAATCAAATGCAGTTCCTCATCCCCCGCCTACATTATGGAGCAATTTTCTCAATCCCCTACCTTGGAGATCAAATATGAGGTATCCTTAGATTTTTCACAAAAATTGAAAACCAAGGCCATTATTTGTAAATTCAATGGTGTTTCATCATCATCTAATGCGTTGATTTAGTGGATTCATTCTATATGGATAGAAAACTGCCATTACTTCCTTTTTTTTCAAGGCTTTTTCATTGTTTACTTTAATGATTCAGAAGATTATCAACGAATTAATGAAAAGGTCTTTGGTTCTAAGTATGAGCAGGTATTTTTACTACCCCATGTTTTCCTCGGTTTAATCCGAACACCTTCTCCATCTCTCATGTTATTGTTTGGGTAAGATTTCCTAATCTTCCCCTTCATTTTTTCTTCACAGCAAAGGAGATAGGAAATCTTCTAGGGCGGTTCATAAAAGAAGATGCCAAGAGGATACTGATCAGATTACATACCTTTTTCTGAATTTGTGTTGATGTGGATCTCAACAAGGGACTTCTAGATAGAATGACCCTCAATATGGGAGATATAACCCATTCTCATATTCTTAAATGCGAAAATACAACTTTCAGATGTTAGAATTGTAGGAATTTGGGTCATATCCATGTGGCTTTCCCTCGAGAATAAAACCAAATCTCCTAAGAAAAATTGATATATGCCCAAACATTGGAGCTCACCAGATCTAGAAGAAGATGAAGACAATACTAAGTCGAGAAGATCAAAATCTATAGATACACTTCCATCTATTATAACACAATTAGATATTGCACTTGTTAAGGAGGTGGGGCAACCACAAGTTAATGTTCCTTCCTTGGAGAGGCCTTCCTTAGCAATAAAGTGTCCTCATGAATCGATAACTCGACATGGATAAGGAGGATTCCCATCCTCGGGGTAAGGAATTATAGATATATTCTCCCATGGACCTTTTCAAATATAATCCTCTTATTTCAGAAATTATTTTACAAGATAAGTGGAAGGTAGTGTGTTTGAAGAAGGGAAAGAAGGGAAAGCATTAATCCTCTTATTTCTGTCCTCTTTATCCCTCTTTCTATTCTTAACTTCTTTTTTCTAGCCTTGTAGATTTTTGGGGTTGTTTCTCCCCTTTCCTTTTTCCATTTCTTCTACTCCCTTTGCATTCCTATTTGCTGAGTCATCAGCTGCTTTATTACACGACATTTACAAGCCCCTCTCTTATCCTTGTTTGTGACTCTTCTTCTCTTTCTTTGTTCATTTTTTTATTTTTACCTATGAGATTCTTCTCTGTAGTGATTCATGGATGTATATCACCTTTTTGGATCTTTGTATAAGGATGCAGGTCCTTTCAAAACCCCCAAATATTTACCAATTTAAAAAAAAAACACCAACCCTAGTTTAGTAGACTACCAACCCTACAAGGAGCACCAACCCATAATTTAGTGAAGCAACCACTCCATAAGGATGCTAAAACCCCCTAATATAACTAAACACCAAATCAGCCACCTAAATATGATGATCTCTAAAAAAAAATTCTACCACAACTGATGGAGATATCTAATTAGTTCATAACTTCACTTTCAAACCCTCATTCTTATAGCTCACTCTATCTTATTATTTTTCAACTTATCTTAGCTTAAAAAACTTGCTCACATTCCCTAAACATTATTCAACCTGAAACACACTTCCTCTTATCTGAAATATTGTAATCATACATGCTACACACTCACACTAGGGTCACACTTTTCCATCTAAAAGAACTTGTTCAAAAAATAAACTCAAATCACTACTTAAAATATTCTTTTCTTATTTTTCACCCAAGGTAGATTGGTCCTCATGCTCTATTTATACTAGTTCATCATAAAAATTCCAATGGACTTATTAAAATGTTCACATATGACCCATATAGGCCATCCATGCCCAAAACCACTCATCTTACACAAAATAGGCTTAAAACCCCATCACTAGGATGAGTAAAACTATAATTATTCAAGTTCTAAAATTCATCACACATGTTTAATATAGAATAAAAACATCATCCATGGTCACACATTTTCTTAGACCATTAAGGCTCATATCCTTCACTAAAAATTTGTTTCCAGCACCATGTCTTCACATTTGGGCATCACGCACACTCCAAATCAACTCAGTTATGGTGTGTAACAACTATATAGAATCCTCATGACCTTTAAATTAAATCCATTCATGTTAGAGCTCTTGAAGCATCCATGTGGAAAAACTTAAAAAAATCTTCTTCACCAAACTAAGCTTCCCAGAAAGCAGTTTCACAAATCCAAATGGTTTGCACCTTTTTTGTAAATTTCAAGACCTAAAAATGACTTTAATAGGAAAAAAATTCATCCCTATTCACTATACATGTAATATAAAAAATTAACTCATCCATATCATTCATCAACTAACTCAATCTTCTAACCTAAGAAAAACTCTCCTGAAAATCAACATACCTTCTTCTTCACAAACTAACTTGGATGACCCATCTAATAGCCTAACTAAGACATAATTCATATATAATTATAAATCCCTATGAATCCTCTTTCCTTAACATATTATAAATCCTTCCAAATTCAAGTGAAAGGAATTAAACCAATCCCATATATGTAATGTAAATTGATGTTTAAGCCTTCTAAGACTCAAAAATTGAGTTTGAGATCAACTTTATCCATCACTTGAAAATCTCTTCCAAACTTGAAAAAATAATATAAAAAAATTATAAATGATTTTTAACCACTCAAAACCTTCACCAATAATGAAAAAAACATAACGATCAACTTACCTCATGAAGCCACTTAACACCCTGCTAGATCATGCATCTTCAACATTTAAACCTTAGATAAAAGTTCATACCTTCTTCATTCCTTATAAAAATATCAATTTTGATACACCAATGGAAATATATGTGAACAAGGATCATTAAAAAACTTTAATGGATTCCTAACTCTTGATGTAGCTCCTGCAGTTCAACTTTTACTAAAAGCTGCTCCAAATTGCCCAAAAAACCAGTCTTCATAAATAGGGAAAAATGTACCATTTTTCATATAAACCATGACCTAAAACCATCATCAAAATCTATAAAAATTTAGGGGATAAAAATAATGTTAATCTATTCTTTACCTTCTTTGGATAATTTTTTCACAAATTGAAGATCTTCAGAAAAAAGAATTTTCATGTAAGGTCCACATACATTCAAAAGAACTAATGCATCTTTTTGGAAATTAGTTGGAGTCCTATAAAACATAAAATCATCACTTAAGAAAAATAAATCAAGATAGAATCATTATACCTCTTCTTCTCCAAGTCACTCTTAGCTACGGTTTATCTAGGATTTCAAACCACTTTACATTTTTAATGATCATTCATAAAAACATGAACATAAAACCACCTCATTATTTTTTATAAAACCTTCATAACTAACCAAATAAGTTATTAAAAGTATCTCATGTCCCCATGCAAAGAATACAGATTCATAATGAACATTAGAAGATCCACTTTTCTTTAAAAACACACTCAGTAAAACACCCAATTTTTCCAATACTTGATGTATTTAAAAAAAAATCTTCATAATAACATAAAACTTGTCATTAAGAATAATAACAACATCCTCTAACTTTCCATACTCACCACGTAGCCCAGATACATTTGAAACGCTCTAGTTAGTAAGACATACCTTTGTTATCTATCATGTTTCTCACCTGCTTACTTCCCAAGGACCCTGAAACACCACCAAACTCTGAGGACTAACCTAAAACTCACCATACACCTTAGATACACTATCACCATGTTGATATAGTATTCCAAAAATACTGGTAAGCTTCAAAACTCATACCTCCATCTCATTTTGCATGCTCTAAGACTAGGAATAGGCTTGTAATGACCTTACTCAATACATATAACCCATGAACTGACCTTTCGAACTCATTAAGACTCATGTACACTTGTAACACTCCTTATGGACCATGGATGACCTCAATACAACCTTCACAAAACTTGGGAGGACACAAACCATGACTAGGCCCACTCAACCATGCACGAGGATCTCCTAGAACACCACCAAACATGACACTACCAATCAAAATTCATGTTTAACGCATAACTAACACCTCATAGAGACTCATACAATAGCATGACACTATTTTACATCAATTTACTTGACATCAATGACAAAAAACACACAACGGCCAACAATCTCCCCCTTTCTCATTGATGGCAACCATCTTCAGAAACATTGATGGCACCCAACAAGAACAACACCTACTTAACTCATTACCATGTTTATGATGCCTCTCAGCCCCTTTGACATCTATGAAAAAGGATACAATGACAATACTACATGGAAAATAACAATCAATAATGATAATAATATAAAACACCACTTATTTGACTCGAAAGCTCCCGGGACCTGGAATCTCTCCTTTTGACTCCTTCAATAGCATATGAAGATATTATGGTCCTAATGAATCATGAAAAACAACTCCCCTGAACATTTTATCCTTTATTTTTTCTTCATTGTTGCTCAAACATCACATTCTATAATTGTTTCAAGCTCAATAACACCAACTCTACCTTCATAGTTGTCAAACACTTTCTTTATGACCATATGCCCTAAATCTCATCTTGAGTGCCTTTTAACCAAGTTCTCTAAGGTTTAGAAGCCAACATACCTCATGAAAATTATTCACATTACTCCTCTTATAATCATTGCATCCATCTCTAACTAAAAAAGCAAATTTTTGAATTCATACCTTGTCCAATTTTCTTGAATCTTCATCATGAAAATATACAGGTCCTAAACATTATTTTCGAGAGAGATCGCCACTTTTCATAACAATATGCATGTTTGATCATATAGAATCTCCCCTACAACTAATGATAAAATACTCTATCTTGAGTCTTTTCTCACAAAATATCTAGTCACCATTCCACTTAATCAAGAGACTAATTATCCTCCCCTTTTCATGAAAATTTATCTCATACCTATACCTCTTCATTTTACACAACTACACAACTCATATATTTCCTTGACAAGATATAATACAAGTGAAAAAACTATATAAATCCACATATCAAAGCACATTTATTCTCCTCAAAACATTTACTCAAACAAGATCATCACAAACTTGTAGTCTCATACTTACAAGATTAGACCTTATTCACTTATACTCTACCTCCTACATCATAAATTTATTTATGAGACAACATGTAGACTTTTTTATACCACATAACATCATTTTTCAAAAATATAAACCATACATACCTACACCGGACACGGAACAAGATTTATTTGACATGATTCATGGATTGGAACAAAGAAAACCCTATCTTGAAGCATCCTATAACAAGTTAATTCTTCCAATGAATCAGATCTACCATACCATGAAAGTCAGATCTTCAACAAGTACCAACTCTTCAAACATATTTTCCTTTAATAGTTATTAAGTATGCCTCTAAAGATGCATGACAGACAATATTTAAGATCACTAGTTCCACTTGAAATTAATAACATTTTATAACTATTTGAGATTACTCCTTCACTTACCCAGTAGAGATGATGCACTTTAGACCTTTGACAACTATAGCTCAATATAGAAATCCTTTGTCATAGTCTTATCGGTTGGAAAACTCATTTTATGAACACCTCATACCATGATAGTCTCAAGAAAACTATAATACCTTGATATTTTTATTCTTTCTTAGTCATGACATACCTTTTTTCTCATGACTCGGGCCACTTGAATACATTGTTAATTAAGTACTTTAACCACATATCCATATGGGGCATCTCTTACACACATGATACAACACTTTTAGAGACATATTTCATTAAGAACTCAAAAGATATACAAAATACAAACTCATATGTAGCCAAATACCTATTGTAGCCCTTCTCATGGCATTATAAAACTTGAAGGCCTTGTCAAATTTTTGAAATAAATGTAAGATACACTAAACCTATGTATCATATGCTTTATCCTAAAAATACACATCATTTTTATCTCCTCGGTACTTCCTTATGCTACTGAACATGTATTTTAGTTCTCTTTAGCCTTTAAAGACTTAACAATCTCATATCATCAACACACACTCTTATTGAGATGTGAATTACTATGATGATATCATGAACATGTGTATTCATTTTTAATCCCTTAGAATAAACTTCTAATCCCTTGTGCATCGGCCTATCACCTAATAGGCGTTGGGTGCTCACCCGAGGTGCACGTGGGTGTTGAGCCCCTCTTTTATGTGAGCATTGCAAGAAGATGTTGTCATTGATGAAAAATTAAGTGTAGAAAATTAAATGATCATGCATACATTTTGAAAGCATAGGATGAGTCATTTACACCAACATACCCATTCATATAATAAAAGAAACATCATACAGATAGTAGATTTTATCCATAACATAAATAAAAAGGCACTAGGGTTTACACCCATGAACATTATATTTAGAATAGAACCATATATTCATATTGATCATAGTCCAGTAACCACATTACAATCACAAGATCCATAATAGACCAATATATAGATCTAACTTAGGTATTAATAGTTATACCTAAAAAAATTAGCAAACCCATCCCCCGAGATATGTTAACATTCCTACAATCCTCTAATGAGAACCCCAATCCTTAGAACCTCTTATTATTTCTGCAGATCTTTTTCTCTCATCCTTTCTATGATGATCCTAAATATTCCCCTCATTGACCCATATGGTGAATGCTCTCTCCAAAATGGTCATCTCCCTTTTCTTCTACCCGAGCATCTCTATAAATAGGTTTATCACACACAGTCATGCCTTACTTTAGGAGTAGATCGGTTGCCAAGTTTCAAGGTGGTCCTCCAATGGAGCATGATTCTTTTGATTCGATCTCTCCACTTTCTATAATTATGTCTTTTGGAGATGTAATTCCTTCATCCGGTTTTTGATCGAGCCTCTCAAGGTCTCGATGGCTTTTGACTTCTTCTCTACCTTAGCAAGGATCTTATCCCACTCTTCCATGTTTCCTTTATTATTCTCTTGAAAATACTTGAGGTTTTCCTCATGCGTAACAACTAGAATACTTTCTACTCTATCCCTATCAATGTATTATCATAAGAGGCTTTAGTTATCTACTAAAGTGGATTTTACAGAGGTGAGGAGCTTGGTGTACCGAGAGACTATCTCCAAAACCTTCTACTTTTCCTCTTTCTCTTGGTGCACCAGTGCTTCCTTAGCTGATTCCAATGTGAGTGGCTATATTTCCATTGTAAGGATGTGAGTTAAATATTCTAGGCATTATAAGGTCAATTTGTATTTTTGCTCGGGTGGTGCTAGGTATGGATGCTTCAATACAATAACAACTGTAATCATACCAATTTTCTTATATACCTTGAGCACCTTTTCATTTTCCTTCCTCATCTCTCTCCTTAATTGTGTGCTAATCAAATCTTCTTGCTTTAGATCCTTGATCTTTCCAATGAGCTCTTCCTTTTTATTTTCCAATTCCCCATCTAGGAATCTCACCATGTCATTCCTTTTAAAGAGTCTTGCCTCAACCTCGACTAAAAATTGTTGAGCACATTACAGACTTGCTCATCAAAAAATTGTTGTGCATTTACTAGCAAGTTTATTCCTTTGGTCTTCAGCACCCCGTGGTTAACTTATAACTCAGGCTAGTCGACATGGGACTCAAATTCCAAACATAGAATTTTCCTAGTTTTTGGGTACACACCTTCTTCTTTGAATGAATACATTGTCAAGAGTTGGTTTGTAGGCACAGTTCTTTAGAACCATACACACGGTACCTTATTTATATCATGGATATAACCCATTACCTATCCCTATGCTACTACCACGCTCTTTCCCCCTCTGTTTGTTACCTTCGGAAAGCTCACTGCTAAGCTGGGATCTCCACCCATGCTTCCATACTCCTTACCTACACTTTCATCCTCTATTTACTTGAGTATTTCATTAGTGCTCCAATCCACTTCTTGCTCCACTAACTTCTCTCTCTCTACTCTCTCTTGGCCTATCTATCTCCTTGGTGAGGGTAAGGATCCTTTGATCCTTAGTATTTACTTCTTCACTCTCCCATTTTCCTTGAGTGGCTTTATTCTCCACCCTTCCCCTCACTTCTTTCTTCCTTTGATTCATGTACATTGTACATGGGATGGTCTTGAACCTCTTCATCCTCGCCATCGTCTCTTTCACCCATGTAGGCCTCCAAGCTCTCTGTCACCTCCGATTCTTCCTTCCCCACAACCTTATACTTCTTCTTCACTAGGGATTCATCTTCTTCCTCAGTAGGTGATTCCTTTCTAGAGAATCTTCTTGTTCTAGAACCCATACCTCATGTGTATTTTCCTTCTCCTCGATGAGAGACTTCTTCCTGGGTGTGTATGTGCTTGGCTTCACAACTGAGTCTGACATGCCCATAGATTGTGTTGTCTGCACACTTGGTGATTTATTCTTTGGGGCCTCTTTCTCCAGGGTCTCTTCCCTTTCTCTCTTCTTTGGCACTTCATTCTTCCTACTAGTGGGATCTTATGGGATGGAGACATCATTCTCCAAGTAATCACTCTTTTCATACTTGGGCCTAATACACAAGTATACTCTTGTTGTGGTCCTTCCAGCAATTGGCAGACATACTTCTCCACATAAACATGCTTCTTGGGGTATTGAGCTTTATCCATAAGTCACGATGGTCCTGGTCCACCTTGCTAAGGTCAAACCTTACTATTTTAGCATCCTTGAATCGGTTAACCCCCGATTGGAAATCTTGTGT
This sequence comes from Taxus wallichiana var. yunnanensis, assembly GCA_018340775.1. NCBI lineage: Eukaryota > Viridiplantae > Streptophyta > Pinopsida > Cupressales > Taxaceae > Taxus > Taxus wallichiana. The sequence goes on from CM031236.1 coordinate 337,969,996, forward strand.
AGTGAAAGAGAAAGGAAATTTGCACCATGGAATCTTAGTCCCATCGACAGAGTGAAACGCCGCCAATGTAGAAATGTTGACAAATAGAAAACATATCTTCTCCATTTACTAGTGTTGGAAACTATTCTATTATCCTCCACTCAGCCCTGAATTCTTCGTGCATTCACTTGTACAATTTCTCAAGGTGCACCTTCTCAGGTGGACATCATGGTTTCACATGTGTATTTTTCAAACCTTTTCGTTGGGGAGGGATCTTCATCTAGATACTCCCATGTGAACTTCTCTATCTCATCAGGAAATCCAATTTCCAAGAAGACGGTGGTGAGAAGAACATTATCAAACATTATCGTATCTCTTTATTGTGCAACGCAAATGATCTCTTCCACATTATAGGCAGACAAGTTATAGATGGTCCCTTCTAAAATTTTCCAGCATACATTCAACCATGCCTTGTTTATTTGTGTCCACCTCTCTTGACCATTCATCTTGGTTACTAGGTGCACGACCATCCTCATCATGGGGTTGGAGATATTAGGGATGTCAAAGTAGTGAGACCCCTTCTTATAGTCATACTCTTCCATGGTCTTCTTAATAGCCTCTTTATCCTCCAGGTCATCATCTAACGAATCTCATTCACATATAGGGTTGGTAAACTTGTAGATGAGATGGGGAGTTATGTGCATTACACATCCCACAAAGTAGAAGTGGTCATCATGCATGCACAACATCAACTATTGGTATAACTACTCGAGCTTTCTAAAATAGGGAAACTCAAATAGTTGCAGTAGCATGACCTTATCCAATTTTACCTTCACCTCATCATTGTAGATTGGCATCCCCTTTGGTGTCCTCTTATCTATTGGATGAACCAAATCTAGTACCATTTCCTTTTTGTGGTACTTGTGCGATGATTATAGTTTTCATGTCCATCTTCCTCACATAGGATACCCATTCTTTCCCAAGTAACACCCCATATGGGTACTGCATCTCTCGCATACCATTCTTCATTGAAACTAGTGGTGGAAGTTTGTTTTCCTTTTCCCTTGCCCTTCTTAGGTGAAATAATTTCCTTATTTGGTTCCATCTTCTTGATGGGTTAAAAAAACTCTTCCTTGATCCACCTCATCACTTTGCTCAAATATGTGGCTCAACTCTATGAAATATCCTTCTAGTCCCATGCCTTAGCTATATAACCCCACCCTATAAAACCATTCCACAAGACGGTGTATTCCACTGAAACCTTCTTCCCTACACCTTTGTACTCCTTCCACTCTAGTTTGTAGATCACCCTAGTCACGTACTTCAGATTTTTACTCTTCTTTCTTCACACAAATATTTCTTTGTAGATGCCCTAGTTCGTAAGAGCTCTTCAATATCATAATAGTAAGGTAAATAATGATGTACATGACCCTTTACTTATAGATTTTTTCTATCTCCCGCAATAAATGTTATGCCCCTACCAAAGTAATCAGTATTAAATGTGGATTTTCCACTAAAGCTGATATTAAGCACTCTTGCCCACGCACCCAATCCTGTGTGAAAAAAATATCTACAACCTTCCGCGCATAAAAATCCTTGGCGACTAAATATTCTTACACACGCGTCTACTGACAAGTGCCAAAAGCAATTTTGTCCTTGACCTGATTTTTCCCTTTTCTACTTCATGTTGTTCTTGCGATTTTCATCCTTTGTACGTGGTCTTTGTAAAGCCTTCCTGACACAAAAATTTCTCATCCACCTTTTCCACACGTGCTTTCCTACCTTACGCAATTTTTATCTTTTATCTTGGGCCATTAAAACACAACTTTCACTTCCAAGCCTCTATTTTATTTCACTCTCCACCCCACACTTGAAAAAGATGCATATCCTTATGCACATACACAACCCTTGAAAGTAATAAGTGGTTACATGCACACAAGGTGTGTAAAAAGAAACACAACAGAAAGTAATAAGAGACAAGAAAGGAAAACACAAGGAAAAGAAAAACATTAAGGGAAATCCTAGGCTACCTAGAAATACTACCTTATTTACAAACACAAGGAAGAATTTTTACAATAGGGCTTCAATCTACTCCCATTGAAATTTCTGGTTGTATCTATCAACACACCGATTTGAATCAAGGATGTATGTGATGATTTATGGTCCCATTCAATGGAATTTCAGCTTCCAGGATGGCACAAAATTTAGAATCATATAATAAAACCATCTGCGTAACCTCAAATTATTATTTTTTATTATGACGATCATGTCATGCTTTTTTTTTTCTTTGTTTCTCTATCTTTTGACTCCATCTAGCAAGTGATATCCTTTCCTCTAGCTGCAATAACTTATGAATCCTTTCTTTGAGTACTTGTTCATCAACTAATCCTCCTGCACACGCTATACGTAGTGTTGCTAGCATAAATTCAACCGAAAAAATAGCCTCCATGCCAAACACAAATTAAAATGTTGTGGCCTTGTTCAATATCTTATAGGTTATTTTATATGCCCATAGAATGAATAACACCTTGTCATCTCAATATTGTCTCCCAACATCATAAATCTTAGTTAATGTATGACTTAGTATCTTGTTAAATGCTTCAGCAAACCCATTCACTTGTAGGTGATAAGGGGTTGTCTTGTGATGGGCCACCATAAAATATGTCAACAAAATCCTATCCATTTCATTCAAAAAATGTGTACCCCTATCACATTTTAAAATCAATAGACATTCATGCTTGTTGATTATGTTCTCCCATAAGAATCTCATTTTGTCACTATTTTGTAATCCTTTGTAGGTACTTCCTCTACCCATCTTTTCAAGTAATTAGTGCAAGTTATGATGTAACATGAGTCAATCCTTCGTGTAGCAGGTGAAATTAGTCCTATAAATTCAATTGCCCACTTTTTAAAAGGTTCAACACTGGCTATCAGTCGCAAGGGCATTTCATCCCTCCTTCCAAGTTTTCTAAGGCATGGCAATGGTCATAGGCCTCATAAAACTCAATACAATCCTAGTAGATACTCTCCCACCAAATCCCTACAATTATAATCTTCCATGCAGTTGCATTTCCTGCATAGTTTCCTCCTACAATCCCACCATGTGGTTCCTCCATGATTGCAACGCACTCGTGTTTTAATACACATCAGCGTAGAACCTCATCATGGCCTAACTTGTACAAATCTCCACTAACCAACATGTAAGGTGTGACATGTATAGCCAACTTGATTTCTCTCCAAATCCTTCATTCCTTCCAACACCACACCCGTTTTAAGAAACATTGCAATATCCTCTAATTTAGATGACACACACCTTAACATAAAAATTACACATCTAGCATGATATCCTCAATGCTCTATGCATCCTACCCTGAGTTAATTCTTGATAAATGATAAGGTCTGAATTACTCTTTCTTGGTTTTACCACAACTAAAAAATCAAATTCTTGAAATATTGGGACCCAATAGAATATGCACCCTTGCAAAACAAGCTTGTTCACCAAGTACTTCAAGGACATGTGATTTGTGTAAAATATGAATGGTGTCACCAGTAAATACTACCTAAATTTATGTAGTGTGTACATAATTGAAAGTGCCTCAAGCTCAGTAGTTGTGTAATTATGTTATGTTGGTGTCAACTTCCTACTAGTAAAACATAAGAGGTGATCAAAATCCCCCTCACCAGATAGTGTTAGTAATGTTCCAATGGTTATTCCTGAGGCATCAACATGCACATGGAAAGGATTATCCCAAGAGGGAAAGTGTAATATGGGTGTAGTAACAAGCTTATCCTTCAATGTGTCAAATTCCCTTTGTTGTACCCCTTCACATTAAAAGGCACTCTTGTGTTTAAGCATTTCCTCCAAGGGTGCGATGATCTTGGCATATCCCTTGATAAAATTCTTGTAGTACTCCATATGCCCTAAGGATTCCACATACTACACTTCTAAGCGTCGAGGCTCCCCAATCTTACAATTCTTTGCAACTTTGGTGGGATCCATCAGCAAGCCTTCCTTATATATAATAGGCCCCAACAGGGTTTCAAATGGAGTAGTAAAGACATATTTCTTAATGTTGACGGATATCCTCAACTTCCTATATCTCTCAAACATCAGCCTCAAGTTGTCACAATGGTATTTTACTAGCCCATACATAGTCCAATCATCTAGGTAGACCTGAAGAAATTTATGGCTTAAGTCCTAGAAGGCTTGTACCACGATGCATGAGAACACAACAGGCGCATTCTTTAGCCCAAAATGAATGACCATGTAGGAAAAAATTCCCCATTTAGTGGAAAAGGTATCTTCTCCTAGTCTTCCTTTATAATTCTAACTTGGTGGTACCCTAAGAACCCATCCATAAAAGAATAGACCTCGCGCCTAGCTACTCCTTCCAAAATTTATTCAGTGAAGGGGGTTGGAAAAGGGTCAATGAAACACACTGCATTCAATTCCCTGTAATCAACAAAATCCTAATCCTCTCATCCTTCTTAATGCTTATGACCATTGGACTTACCCATTTTGATTCCTTAATGGCTATAATAATGCCTGATGTAATCATCTTGTCTATCTTCTCCTTTACCCATACACGTAAATTCAAATTCATCCGATAAGGTCTCTTTTGAATTAGGTGCACACCTTCCTTCAAATTGATCCTCATTTCCCCTAAGGAGTGGTGAACACCTTTGAGCTTATGGTACCTACGTGGGAACAAATATTGAAACTCATGAAAAGGACAATGATCTTAGAAACTTCTTTCTCTGACCAATAATCCCAATGATATCTTCCTTAGGTTCTGCCTCTGACCCAATGTTAACCTTATTTGTCTTCAAGGGTTCCTGGCAGGCGCGCACTCACTCATCCACGTTATCCCTAACTTTGCATGTACCTTTAGAATGGTTAACATCCAAACTCTCCATTTCTTTACCATCTATCACATAGACCATCTTTCATTTTTCCTTTTCCATACGCATGCTCAAGTTGTGTTTCTTTTGATTCTTCCTCATCAAAACATGTCTCCAAACTAGGTTCACCTAATAGCTCAAGTATCCTATCTTCCACCATAGTGCTATCTCCCATTGTAAGGCACTTGACCACTTGCAACACCTTATCCATTGATGGATTTGTACTCCGATACTCAAAATATTGAATGAGATCAGATGTAAATTCCTAAATTCCTTGTCGATGATGCATTTATGAGTGAATGTACCATGCACATACACATCCTTGTAATGTGGAATACAACTTATGCACCCATAGTGAAGGTGGTAAAGCTTCTACACCTTCCATCTAGGCCTTCTCACATGCTTGGATATGACATGAGGTGGGTTCTTTTCCATGGTAGTCTTATATGATAGTGGGTGCATTACTTCTGGAAAACCTAATAGAGAATCGGTTCTCACCTCGAACCATTATATAATTCTCTCATGATGTGTCACCCACCAACACGCTGTGGTCTCTAGTAGGTTATAGCTAAGTATAACTCTTCTTTCATTATCATTTTTCCACTGAGCCTCCATTTCTCGTAAGAAATCATCAGGGTTAGCTCCTCCAGAGTAACTTGGTAAATTATTCCCTCTTAGGTGCTTGACCAAGTGCACTTTTATTACCCTTGTCACCAATCCTCTCAATTCTCACCCAATTAATTTGTAAGTCTTGTGTGCCCAATTTTCACATATTATGCTAGTTGTATCACTCATAGACTGAGTGTCTTAAAACTGGATAACTCCTTCTATAGGATTAATTACGTCAAGGTCTCTAATAGAGTGTACATATATTATATCAAGGACTTCATCTCCCAAGGGCTTAGTAAAGGGCGTTGATTTCCCATATGTCAAGGGGATGATGACATGTTCCTCCTTGTTCTCACAACTGATATACCCCTTGTTAAACCATAGGTCAACATTATTTTTGTAACACTAGGGGAACCTAAACAATGCTGGAAAGTTATCCGCCTTGGCTAGTGCTAAGACTTCAAAGTCTCCAGTGAACTTGGCCCCTTGAATAATGATAACCGCATCCTTTAAGACACCAATGGGAATTTCCTTTTCTTGTTTTCCATATACAACACATTTGAAGATGGTTGTAATGTGGGCCTTCCTATTTGATGTCATGCATCCAAGGTGAAAACATTGACTTCCACACCCATATCGATCAGAATATTGTGTAGAAGCCATCCATCTACAACAACATTTAAAGTGATCTATTTTCATAGTCAAGGTTGTGGGGAGGAAGGTTAGCATGCATAACTTACCTCTCGTGCTCTCCTCCTGTGCGTGGTACCTTCTCCTGTAACCATTCTCCTAGTAAGGGAATGATATTTTCTTCCCTTATCATCTTGCATACTTCCCTAACCTCATCTAGATCCTTCTGCAGAGCCTTAAAATTCTTCCTTTACGTTGTTGCCTTGATTGATCCTTCACACATTGGATCTCTCCTTGTAGACTCTGAATCACATCCATATTCTCTTGATACACCTATTTTTGATGAGTAGGGTCTGGATACTTCCCATATACCACTTCTTCTCTTATAACCAATGTTATTTGTATTGGTAACTCCCTAGTGTGTGCAACCTTTGCTTGTGTCATCACTAGTATAGGTTCTAGTCTAGACTCACACACCACTCTTGGCATCCACTATTAGTTGGCCTTCTTTATGCTTACTATCCTAGTGTGTTTGTCTTTTCATGGCTATTGGATCATGTTCTCAAATAGATCAAGGCACTCTTCATGCTTATGTTTATTTCTACACCACGAGCATTGCAACAGATCAGGACACTCACACATATAATGCTCTCTAGACCCACAGTTATAACACATCCCACATAGGAACTCACTTCTTCCTCCTCCATGGTTACTATGGCCATGAAATCCTCCTTAGAAGCCCCTCCCATGTGATCCTCCATCTGCACCTCCTTCATAGCAGAGATCATCATCCTTGGAACTTCTTGTAAGGTGGTGTGGCACACACCAAGATCAATGACATCATGTATCTAGTTAATTATCCTATAATATTTGGTTTTATAGATCATAGAGGTACATATTTTACAATAGCAAGACACATTCTTAAGGATTACGTGTTATAGTAGTGAGCATCTACTTGCATCATGGTCCCCATGGAAAATCTCATAGTCCACCATCATGGTGTGTACCAAACTTTGAGGAAAAATATCCTTTGTGTGCCCCTCTATCTCACAATTCATGCACCATAGACCACTGCGAGTCTCATGCACCGAGTTCACAGATAGCTTCTCCAGTTGCTTCACCATTATAGAAATTTAAGCCTCAAAGAAGGGGCTAACACCGGTATCTACACTTCCAATATCCTTAGCATGCAAGGAAGCCTCCAAGGCCTTGCATGGGTCTATGAATTTCTTGTGTGAAAGCACTCTTCTAAACGATGTTATTAATCCTCCAAAAAACTAATGAGCATGTTGAGAAGGATGGATATCATAAGATAGATTTGACAAGAGAGTTTTGAACCATGCATCATATTCCCACACACTCTTTTCCATTCCTTATTAGATCTCCTTCAAGGTGCTAATGCTCTTCTGCTCAAACTCAGGGATATGGAATTTGGCTAAGAAGGCATTCTGTAGTGTGGTGTAATCTACCACCATTTGATGGGGTCATACTTTCAGTACTAACTATGCACACACCCCTGCAACATCATTACAAACTGACTTTCATTTCACTATTGGGTAGTGATCCCCTTTACGTGCCATAAAAATTCACACTTGTGTACATGGTCTATAACATCCTTAACACCCTTGTAATCTCATAGATGTAAAGAAATATTAGAAAATACTTGCAGAGGAGGCTAAGGCCCTTATCCACCTAATCCAAAACCTTGATTCCCTCTAGTGTTAACTCCACCACCAGATCCACTAGATCCACTAAGTCTTATCCCTCTAGATCCTACAGATCCACTAGTTCCCCTAGATCCTACTCCACCAAATCCTCCTCTTGTAGCTGGCAATGGGCCTGAAGTGGTTGCGCCTAGCATTCTCAATGTTCCACTAAACTACGTGCCAACGGTTTGTGATATTTCTCTGATACCAGACGTGTATCCTACATCACTCCCAAATTTGATAACCAAATTTTGTGTACTTTTACTTTTCCCAAACATCCCTCCAAACACAGGAATTGTTTAGGTAGCCATAGATGTCCCAAATGAGAAGTTATACCTCCTAGGTGCAAATCGGTCACTTCCCACTAATACCATTTGGGTTAGCAATACTTGTTTCTTGATTTGGAAAACTAAGTGCCAAGGGTCGATCACTAGGTGGGTTTAGATGTGCGATGAGAACTCTTCTTTCTCCACACAACGAAGTCTCATTAGAAGATGAAGGGGTTTCTCTCCCATGCTTTCCAATATGGGGTAACACAAAATATTCAAGGTCCATGTCCTCTTCATGAAACTCAATTCCTTCCCTGACCTCGTGTTTTCTAGCTAACTCCCTTTCACACACTTCACTATACTTGAGTCATCTCTCTTCCCTCTCCTTTTCTACCACAAGTTCTATCATCTTCCTCCACCCTATTTTCCTCACCCAACACTCAGAGAAGCTTAGCCAGCCATATGGAATGCCTTCAAACTTAGCGTAATGATCAAGATATTCATATATAATGGGATAGCTCACAAAAATGATCCTCTAGGTTTCCTTAAGAACTCAAACTCAGCAACCTATGGATAGGAATACATAGAAATGACATATTCAGGTATAACTTATTAGCACACTTTCCACCAGTGATCAACAACACGTATCCAAGTCGGATCCACATCCTGTAGCCCCTTGGTAATCATCTTGGGTCCAAATGTGTGATCTATGAGTACAGTCACTCAATCTGGATGCATATGTTTAAATCCATTCATACAATTCGCTACAAAGAAAAAAATAAGGCCTCATATTACTCATGATATAGGTTTTCTTTTACCCATATATGTGCATCAAACTCAGTCCAAGATACTAAATATTTGAGCAAACTCATCCTCCATGATCTCAAAGAATGCTTCAACACTTTCCAAGGTCAAGTTCTCTGTCATCACACATAATCCTCACAAAAACTTCAAAAAGAGGTCTCGGAAAAGGAACCAAGATGTAGTCATTTTTATGCCCTTAGAATAACCTTATAATCCCTTACATCATGGCCTATCACCCAATGGGTGTTGGGCATTGGGTGATCACCCGAGGCACGTGTGGGTTATCATTGATGATAGATTAAGTGCAGAAAATTAAATGATCATGCATACATTCTGAAAGCATAGGATGAGTCATTTACACCAACATACCCATTCAGATAACAAAATAAACATCATACAAATAGTATATCTGATCCATAACATAAATAAAAGGTACTAGGTTTACACCCATGAACAATATATTTAGAACAGAACCATATATTCATGTTGATCATAGTTTAGTAACCACATTACATTCACAAGAGCCATCATAGACCAATATAGATATCTAACTCAGTTACAAAGAGTTAAAGCTAAAAAATTTAGCAGACCCATCCCCTAGATATGTTAACATTCGTACACTCCTCTAATGATAACCCCAATCCCTAGATCCTCCTATTATTTCTACAGAGCTTCACCTTTTATCCTTTCTATGATGATCTTGAAGCTTCCCCTCATCAACCCATATGGTGAATTCTCTCTCCAAAATGGTCTACTCCTTTTCTTCTACTTTAGAATCTCTATGAATAGGTTTAGCACGCACCTCCATTCCTTCCTTTAGGAGAAGATGGTTGTCAAGTGTCAAGGTGGTCCTCCAATAGAGGATGTTTATTTTTATCTGATCTCTCCAGTTTCTGTAATGATTTATTTCAAGAATGTTCCATGTGTGGAATATTCTTTCCTTGACCACCAAGTCATCGGGTTGGCACCTTATCCACTCAGCACGCCTAGTTGGGTCACGTTTTTCCTCAAGTGCCTCTTAGAAAGCCTGAATATGACTAAGTCCTAAAATCCTTTACTCTGCCTTGCGCATGCATCATGGTTTCTACTAAACCCTTCTAAAACCCATGTCCTATAGGCATTGCCCCGCACACCCATCCTCTTCACTGGTCTCGTACGTTCACACACCCTTTGGAACTTAGTCAATATTCTCAAGCCTAACAACATGTTCTAACTCCATTATGAATAATACACCAAGCACACATATGTTTATGGTTTACTTTCCTTCTTCATCCTCTAAACCTCATTTATGAAGAAACATGGTCTTGGAAACAAAATATGGAAGTTGGTAACACTTTCTCCCATTTGATATGCTTCATAATATTGAATTGCCAAATTGTTTGATCAATACTCTGCTACCCTCATGATTGAATACTGACAAGTACATTATTTATATGATTTCTCCTATCTTAGAACCACTTTTAAAAATACTCCATGATGGATGAATGAGACTTATAAACATGACACCAAAAACCGATACTTAGAGAAAAACAAATTTAATAATGACCCAAACCATTTTGATGGATACACAAGCTACATGAAACCTAAACACAAACATTAACTCTTAGAACTTCTAATCAAGATGAGTACATACTCTTTAGCTACTCAGGATACATAAAAACTTACTAGACTCTATGAATATATACTTTCATGACCACCTCTTCTTGACACTTCTCACAAGATACATTTGAACATCAAGACACAGATGATATAGATTTCTTGGAGTGTTTAAGATCCTTGACACAATCCTTGATGAATAAATTCAAACTCGGATAATTCACAAGGATTTTCTTGATGAACATACCATCACAGACCATCTTCTAACATTTGAGACCTTATATAGATGCATTTGCACTTTAGATTGCATATTTACACTTGGATGTGCACTTGGACCATTTTTTCATCTTTGAAAATATGATGAACATAGCTTAACACACTTGACCAAAGAATTTTCAAGAAAAATTTTGGCACTTCTTGGCCATATAATACCAAATAATCACTTATAAACCCCACGAACTTCTATAGAAGACCCTTGAAGACCTTGTATATTCATAACTATCTTAAACACATGACACTTATCATACTTATGGACTGGGACCAAGAATTTGACTAAGATTATTTATCATGGACTATTATATGATTTTAATGATGATAACATAAGTTATCCTTGACCTTGTACTATTTATGACAAATTCAAACAAAGATCCCTTTCTTAATGGATAGACTAAGACTCAGAATATTGATTCAACATGAAGCTTATCAAAACACTCAACATGATGATTGAAATCATGACCTACAAAGAATACATCATGATATAACAACTCTTAAACTCCTTTCTTAACTTTCACGCAACCTTAAGCCCTTTTGAATAATTGAATCACTAGCTTATATTCCTCATATCTAACAATAAATCATAAGAAACTAACCAATAGTGATGGATGAGATAGAGCTTTACTAATCTTGGACATATATTGACAAGAACCTAAGGATATGACTCCACAAATTTTGATGGCCTCTTATGTATACCAACACTCTTTCCAACATTGAACACCCATAATTATATCATGACTTATACCTTGAAAGAGAAATGACAAGGCTAGATGGACACATCTCACAACCCTAAACCATATTTTGACAATATTGGAACATGAACACTCAGACATTATATATCTAAAGACACATAACACTTACTTGACTCTTATGAAATCATGCTAGTGACTAGTACAAACACTTCAATGGACTTTTTTGTGGAAAAACATGGACTATGACAGATCCAAATCAGTACCTAAACTCTAACATATCAAACACCTATTAATAATCATGGAAAAAAAACTCATGGAGAGATCATTTAACATACCTTATCACACTTGATGTATTCCAAACACCTTGCTCCTTTAACTTGTCAAACACATAAGATTGCATTACTTCAACTCTTGACACAAGCTTCTTGTCCTCATTTACATTCCTAATTCTTTTTCATCACTAACCACCTTTTTTTCATTCACTTTGACTGAATCATAATCTATTTTGGAAATCTTTGGCTTTAAAAATTCCTTCACCTTGGGAGTTTCATTATTCTTCACTTGTCTAGATGGTTCATGAGAAAAGAACCTTACAATATGACCCTTGTGATGACACTTATGAAAAAAATCTCTTTCCTTTCCCTTGACTGATCACTCTTGTGGTCATTTCCATTGCTTCAAGGGTACACATGTTGTTGGTGCTCAAAAATTTGGGTACCAACACACACAATTGAAAAATTCCTAAAATGACCAAAACCATTACAATCATAACAATAACTATGAAATTTTTCATACCTCATTGCATTTAGATTTCTAATGGGATTAGGCCTTGAATAAGCCTTATTTCCATGAACACCATCATCTTCACTTATTTTGTAACTAGGATGATGTTGGTTGATAGAGGAGTAACGCGAATGGTAGGCGACACATAGATGGATATTGTTGTTCTCACTATTTACTGAGGTCTTGCAGGGTTACCACATGTAGGAGGAGGATAGGGAGAATCACATGCCCCTGATGATGTGGTAGTAGTTATAATGGAGTGTAAGTATCTATATATGTCTATTTTGTGTATTTTGTTATCAGTTGATGATTTGGTAATGGTTATCTAACACGTTGTGTTATTTTTGTGTAGGTGATGTGTATTGGTCCTTGATAGTCGATAGATCCATACACACCTTGATGTAAAATGTGCCTACTGATATTCTTGGTGGAGGCATACTTGAGCGAGTGGAAAAGATCACTAGATAACATGCCTATTTATTTAAGGCATTGGTCATAGTGATAGCCACATATATTGTATTTCTATCCAAGAGGGACGAGACATGTGAGGATAATCAAAGATATCGTGAGCATTAGGTAGTGTTCCTTTAGCTTAGTATGTGTTTGTATGTTTTGTGGATTTCAAAGCATCGGTTTGAGGAGGATTCTATGGAGAACACCTTATTACGTAGGCAAGTGGAGATATATCAAGGCCACGAACAAAGTGGCGTAGAGTGAGTGGTGAGGCATCTAGTTCTAGGGATCTCATAGTACCCAAGAGTGATAGTGATGATGAGGTGTGATTAGTATTATTGTATATGATGTAGGGGATTTTCCCCTAGTGATGATTGTATTCACTATATATGTATGGAAACATGTTTTTGATATATGATGATTTTGTGTTGTTGTATATAGATGTCACAATGTGATTGATGATGTATGGTTTGATGTTTATTATCATATTGTATGTGATATGTTATATATTGTTCATGTTTGATGGATGGTAATTAAAATGTGTAATGGGAATGATGATAGATAACAAATATAATGTGATTGGTGAGTTAAATGAAATGGAAATCGTAACATGTAATTAGTGTAATGTCGATAATAATATAGATGTAAAAATGTAGGATTGTAAAAACTAACGTGTTGTAATGAATAATAATGTGATGTAATCATAAAGTGTTAATATGATGAAACAAAAAGGGGTAATATTAACAATTCCCCAGCGTGTAGATGGATAGGCTCTTATAGTCACAAAATCACGCACTTACTATTACATTTATACTGCCAAGTATGTTATTTTATATATGGATCTCGTGTAAGAAAAGTATTCACTAATGACATATCCCCTAGTCTTGTCATCAATCAGTTGGTCCTCATCATCATTTGTCTTTCTCACTCATTAGTTATTTACATAGTTTTTTTCATCTCTTAGGGAGTCCCAGGTTGTCGTTATTTAGTCATTTTTCATCTCTAGTCTCTAACTAGGGCACCTAGAAAGGTATTGGGCTGCTCATTGGTGCCCTGGTCCTCTTTTTAGGAACCCTAGTCCAAGTTTTACTTTATTCTCATTTAGGGTTTTGAGGTTGGTCGTTATGGTTTTTGTCTCATTCCCCTATGTACTAGTTGACATGTCAGGTCATTAGTAAAGAAATTTGAACAAGAGATCCCTATATAAACCTAAAATACTCACTATTCTAAGGGAATACTATCTACTATCAAGAGCTAGCTATCTACTAAGGTAAAGGACTACATTTGGGAATCATTTACATCTACATTACACAAGAATAGGGGAAAAGGGTTTTATTCATTCTATTCCATCCACCATTTACATTTTACATCTAGTTATTGCCCCCTACTTTTGGTTCATTGATGTTAGGGAACCCTAGGAACACAATTGCACACACAAGAACATTGAACTACATTGGAGTCCGGAATGTAGTACAAGGTGCTTATTTGTAAGTCCACCATTGTTGTAGCTAAGGTTAGTCTCACCCATTCATTTGCATCTTTATTTTTTTAGGAATTTTATGCTTTATATGGGGTTTTGTAGGTATATCTTCATCATTAGCTTGCGGGGACATAAGCGAAGCCATTGTGAAAACTACATGATAAAGAATAAGATATTATGAAGACGTAGTGACACCGCTGTCGCCAAATCCCGAGCTTTTTGTAGACTAGAGCACCTAGACTACAGCACTGTGGTACCCACAGTGCCCCAATCCTCTCCCAGTGCCCAGTCCATTATGATCTTCAGTTTTGTAACTTCCTAAGTTACACCTTCATATTCATCCTTGTCCACACATCATCATGTCGAAGTCGAACACACAACGAGGTAAGTCATCTTCATTTTAGTACCTTATCACTCCCATTTACATTATTTAATTTTACTTAAATATCAAAATAAAATATTTAGAGTCAATAACTCAAATTATACCATTTATTACATTTTTCTACCTACTTAGATTAACTTAGAATATAGCTATTAGTTTAGTTAATTTTAGTTAATCATTTTTTTGAACTTGGCATATTTCACGTTTAGGATCCTCATTTTTCCTATATCATGGGTCAATTTTATTTATCTAATTTACTTAGGAGATACCCTAATTGTTAGGATGCTTTAAAAAAATTCTTAGACACTAAGTATTATGATGACAATATGCCACCACATGAACTAAGTCCTATGCTCCCTTTTATATTTAACAACCCAAGTGAGTCTCCATCTACTCAATCCCAATTGTACTCGAGTCAATCCTTACATACATTATTTCAAGATAAATTTGCAGCCATGGAATCCACAATCACATCTCTTAGATCTAAAATTCAACAACTTAAGGATGCTTCTCAATCACATGTTTGTGTTCCTTATCCATCTTATATGCAATCTATGTCTAATACATGTAATATGATTGAACCTCAAGATACACCATTGCCTAAACCTCTCATGTTTGATCACAATACCATGACACATGACATTTTTCCTCACCTCCTTAATCATCAGTTGATCACTCTACCACATATGCAACATTATTCTCCTTATTGGTTAGCAAAATATCAAGGTCATCCATACTGCAATTATCATCAAATTAATGGACATAATGACAATGATTTCCATACTTTTCATCGCATAATCCAAAGTATTAAGCATTAAGGTCTTATTTCATTTAATGCAAAACATCTTATTACAAAGGTTACACCCACATGGGCTCCTAAGGCTACTCCTTCGGTTAGTCATGATCCACCTAAGAAATCACCTACGGTATCCCCAAGTCAACAAAGTCAACCACCTATCCAAATTAGTTTAGAAACTACTCCTACTAAGTCATCTATTGCATTACCAAGTAAACGTAAGTAGTCTCCCTTGAGACTCAATGCAACTTGGCCTCCTCTCAAATCTAAGATCCAACCAATTAATTTTGTCCCAACAACTAATCCTCCTACTAGTGGTCATGAAATATTTTCAACTTCATGACCATCGCATAGTTCTCCTATTGACTTTATCCAATCTAGTTCCACCACATGAAAACTTGGTCTTTGGTAGGTGACTCCTATTACTCTACCCTCCTAATGACACACTCATATTATTATGGTTCTTATATGATTGTTGAGGGTCTTTTACCATAAAGAACCTCATTTCATCTTACATTACCATATTCCTCCATTACATCACCACCTATACATACACACATCTATAATACTTTAACGCTCCTTACACATCATCAATTAAATAAAATCTATAATGCTTCATCACCCTCATACATCATTTATCACATAGTACACACGTTATCATACACTTGGGGTCATGAAACTCCACCTTCACCCCCACCTTTTCTTGGCATAGCTACATCTATCATTACTACATTTGCATCTATTGATTAGGCATCCTCATCATACATTCTAGCGGCATTACCCGATGCCAAAATATTGTGCTTCAGTTCACACTTTACTATTGAGGGATTACTACACATAAATCCTACACTTTGCACAATATTTACTTTGCACTACGTCTATTCACACATTGTGCATCTTCCATCATACATCATACTATTTATTATACATATCACACATTTCTCACTGTTAGGTTGCATACACATATTGCCTTGTATTTTACACATAACATCTCTACACTGCATCTAGTGACATATGACTTCCATCATACACTGCACATCTTCACATCATGCATTTTCTCCATATTATACTAGCCTCCATTATATACGAGTCTAGCATCATTTCATTATACATATTACATCACTACTCTACCTATACGTGTTACATCGTATACTACACATTACACTTTATGCATTCTACACATATCACATTGTGTGTTATCCATTACATTTTACATACCTTACATTGCATTTACGCACCACACATCCTACATCATACTAGTCTTCCTTATACACACTTGCATCTAGCATTACATATTACTTCTCATACACATCACATAATGCACACTTCACACTATTAGTCTATCTATGCATTTTTGCATTGCATCCTATACATTGCATATCACACATCCTACACATCACATGGTCATTTTTCATCATCACATATATTACATTTTCTTCTACGTGCTGCACTCACCACCCTATGATGCACTTTAGTTCCTCGATGCATACTTGACTACCAAGGGTTTAAAAATCAAATAGACCTTACACTCATTTGACCTTTCATCATGTGACAGTTCTAGCTTAATGACATACACTTTAGGCTAAATCATCACCTATTATATCATTTTGTAGTGTTATACACCTTAGGTTACATCACCACTCCTTCTTCTCATCTGGTAGTGATATATGATTAGGGATAAATCATCACTCCTCCATTCATATTATAGTGATATACGCTTAGGCTAAATCATCACTTATATGTTCATCTAGTCGTGATATATGCTTCAGCTATAGGGTTCATCCACTCACCATTTCTAGGTCACATATTATCACTACACCTACACATTCACCATAGCACGTTATACATAACAAACATTACTAGACCTTTTCCCGATGATGCACTCTCGTTTATGGTTCCTTATTGACTATTGAGGGGAAAAACAAAATGAACCTCATTGAATACACTTCTATCCACTCAGGGGGCAAGTGGATCCTATCACTCCATCTTACATTCCATTCCATCCATCCACAACATACTATATCTTATGGTTATTTTTACTCTTTCTTATTCATGATCACTTTATTATACATGCTAGTTAGTCTACTTGTATGTCATTTATCCATATCATCCACACATGTGCATTCATGCCATTTTCTAGTTGTGATCGTAGATACATGGTATCTTATATGCAACATGGATGCTCACCTTATACCATTCCTACTACATTGGTCGTCGCTGGGGCATCCACATTCATCTCTCATAGGTGATATTGTTTCATTTCGTACTTAGCACTTTACATTCCTTGGTTATACATGTTTTTGACATACTAGTATCTTTCTAACTTGCTAACTGGGTACTTCATGTGCAACATTTTTTATGTAAGGATATTGGATTCCATACTTGTTTGTTACATTGTCTCGCTATTGGTTACTATTGTTTATGGGCCTTGCCCTTCATTTGGTGTGCACACTTGTTTGTTTTTTGCGGTCATGATGGTCGTGCATATCTTGCGACATCATGAGTGATGTACCATGTTTGCAACCCACTTCATGTGGCTTAATTTTTCTTCTTTTTGTTTACATTACTACTTTGTTTGTGTAGCTTACACATTTTTTTCCATTATGCTTGTATGTTTACACTTGTCTTTGGCTAGCCTTTTTGTTTGTGTGTGCCTCGATTTTTAACAAGCACTTTTCGGGATTATAATGTACATGTGGTTGGTCCTATTTTGGGGCCACATTATCCTATAAATGAATTCACATGCTCTCCCAAAGAGGGGAGCATCATTTATGCATTTTTACATACTAACACAGATTCTATACCGATTCGGTTCGAGCTTATATACATCGATTGGTTTCAAACTATTCTATAAACCTCATACAGAATGGATTTTATAGGACATATTTTCATTAACATTCTGGGAATCCATTTTAGGATTGGAGGTTATAGTGGGTGTGCCTCTCTACACTACTTTGTCCAGTGGCATCAGATCACCCAAAAATTAGGACAATATGGAGATCTCTTCACACATTCAGGCAAATAGATAGAGCTTAGAGGACACAAATAATTTCATCCCTACACTTATTTTTCCTATGGCATGAGATCACCCAAAAAACTCACAGACCGGATATCTCTTGTACACCCTTTCTCTCAACATGTATCAGAGCACATGTTCCATTTGCATTTTCATATTTTACATTCACATGCTTTCATATACATGCATATTTTACATTATGTTCTTACACATACATACATACATACATACATACATATTTGACTACTTGATCATTTTATCCTTACAAGTATGACCGTATGAGAAATAAGCAGTCAAATGGGTGCAACAATAATAATATCTTCAAAAACAAAACTTTACAACAACACATGTTTTACTAACCATGCAGTAATGTTATCACAAAAAAGTAGCACCCTGAGATTTGGCAATGCAAATCTCTACTTTTTGCTAACATGGGGTTATCCCTCAAGTTGTGGGACTTGCAAACTTGAGATAACCCTCTAGAGAAGGTTGAATTCCTCTTCCTAATCTAATGTTAAACTACTCCTACTCCTAGAAAGTAAAATGCAGCTAACTAATCCTAAACTAACCATACCAAGGGACCAAAGAGAGAGAGAGAGAGAGAGAGAGAGAGAGGGGTTAGAAAGATGCATGAAAGGGAAATCCTAAGCTAAAAGGTGGTGATAGCACCAGAAAAGGGGTGAGAGACACTCTAGTGAGGGAGAAAGAGAAATAAATGAAGAAGGGAGAGGCCAGACATAAGTGACACAGACCCAAAGATTCATTTTCCATATTTTATCACATGAAATGTAAAAAATGAACTAGCAAGGAGAAAGACAAGGTTGTTGCTAAAACAAGAAAGGACAGAAAAATGTGTCACAAAACTAGCTTATTCGCAATAAAAGTATGCATGACCATTACAATTACACATGAAGGCACAAGAACACATTTCAAGCTCAAAATGAAGGTTTGACAACTCATAGCTGCTTTGGAACAAATTTGACAGAGTTCCATTACAGTTTTTGAATGTCCATCCTTTCAAAATGAAAGATTTTTACAATATATAGCTTAAACGAAAAGGAGGAAAGAGAAGAGGGAAAAGAGAAGGGATACAACTTTTATGGAATTCAACCACCAACAATCTACATTAAAATATTCTACAAATCACATGGGCACCTTACAAAGCCATCATTCAGTCTATTTCATCCTGCAGAAGCAAATGAAGCCATGCTTCATCAATTCTAGTGGTTGAGCTACCTGATTTAATCGTTTGTGTGCCTAGAACAGTCTTCTTCTACCTCCAAAATCCATGTTTTCTATTTTGACCCACCAAAATCCACCAAAATCATATTTTGATGATGTCAAATTGAAGGCCCGGCCCGATGAGAGCTATCCAACAATATAAAAATTTTCTAATTTGGAGCTCGAGGTCAAAAGATATGGCCATTTAAATATTTTTCCTCCCGTGAGGCACAAAAACTAGCACGTGGCAGCCTTTAATTAGTTTAGGGATCAGCCTCTACCAACATGTACTTGTTTCTCCTTTTTCCAAGTATTGATCTCCCACTGGTTTGTAATATCACAGTTTACTTCCTTGCTCGCCATTGTTCTTTTTTCTTTTCCTTTTCAGGAGTTTCCTTTATGGAAAAATGGGCCAATAAAACTCTCGCAACATTCCTTGGGGTGTTAGACTATCCTCGACCTTTCTCAATCTTGATGACACATGTACCAATGAGAAAAAACCATTCCTATGACATTTTAGACCTTGTCAAACCCCCCTAAAACGTGAGCCAATAACAAACAACCACGTTTCTTCACAATTTGCCCCTCGACTGACTATTACAAAATGTGAGCCAATAGAAGGGCTCCATGCACTTTGCATGTCAATCCTTTTGATCTCTAACCTCTGACATCCGTGAAACATCAACCAATGAGGAAGCTCCATGCCCTAATGTGATGTCGACCTTTAATTGATGTCCCTTCGATAGTTGTGAAATATTTAGCTAATGAGAAGGCTCTACATGACCTCGTGTCATGTCATATTTTCCTTAAGCCTTCGTGGTTTTTCAAGGCTTTGAAGGGAGAACCAATTAAATGGTACCGCGTAGCTCTTCTTCACATCATATTTTTAAGTTAGGGGACTTAGAAAATTTTGGCTTTTAAGTTAGCTATCAGCCATCTCATGGGCTTGGACCGAGCTTATGTCATGTGTCCCCATTGAAGTCGACATTGATTTTGATGGGAATTGGAACATCGATTGGCTTCTATAACCAACCCTCCAATATTTTTAAACTATGCTCCCATGGGTTTTTGAATACCAGTGACCAGTGCATTTGGGAGGTGCAATTTGACTGTCATTTGACCATCAAAGACCTATAAACATGGCTAACTCCATTTTTTTAAGTTGTTGAAGACAAAATAACCTTGGGGGTAATTTTGGATAATAGTTTGGTGACCTCTTAGGGTAATCCTCCTGCTAGATTAGATGAGTAGCCTTATGCATCCATTAGGCATGGGGTCAAGCCCAAAACTTAAAACCAATATGTAACATTGAAATTTCTTACCCTGTGGCCGTATGAAGTAGGAAATGAACTTAGGAAGGTTTAGAAGCTTGAAGTTGATCTGTGGAGCTCAAAATGAAGCTTTGAAAATGCTCCAACTATCTGATTTCACCATTAAACTACTCAAGCTTGAGGTGAAGCTAGAAGTGACCATCTCATTATAATAATTTCTAAATTTGATTTTTGAGAGTGGAAAATTGTAAAAACTCGAGACTTCACTTTGTTTACTCTTCTTTTGATCTACTAAGACAAAGAAAAGCATCTGAAGTTTCCTCAAATCTGATTTTTGCCAAGTTTTGGAGAAAAAATAAATTGAATCCTTGACAAATAATGAAGCATTACAGAGTTAAGGATCACATGCTGATTTGGAAATTAAATGCATGCAACTAGCACTATCCCAAGTAGTGAATTTGACTAAGGAAGAGGCACCACGAGCTCTTGATCAAATGATCATTGGGGCCAAATGATTTATCATTTAAGCTTGCCCCATATCTGATTTGGCCAATAAAGACTTCCTAAACTAAAATGGAATGTACAACACATAAAAACTATGTACAAAATATGAAAAAAACATACATGCTCCAAGTGGAAACATGCAGAGTGTGCAAAATGCACTTGTTCTACTGAAAGAAAACCTACCTACCCTACCCTAACCAAAATAAGGGAAAGCTAAACAAATCCTGCAATAGGAAGGGAGAAATAGCTTCCCTTCTTTACAAAGTGTGGCCATGTAATTAATTTTACAATCAACATAGCCATTAACAAGAGTGAAAAACTGACTTGTAGCTTATTTTCCACCATTTTCTTCAAAGTATCAACAAACAAGACAAATACCTCTTTTAGTTTCTCTAAATTTGGACTTGAGAGGCATTGTTGTTGACCTTTGGTACATTGAAGATCATCCTCATGCTCTAAAATGAGCATGACTGGTTTCAACTCTCCTTTTAGCTCTAAACTAGCTATAGATTTTATTGGACATGTGGCCTTGGGTACCATTGGGCTGATCCTTTTGATTTTCCCATTCCTTTGAAACTCATTCCCATGAATGGGGACATCTTGCAGAATTTTTGGAAGAAGGTGTTACTTGCAAGGTGATCTGAATGTTTCTCTACCTCTACAAATAATATTTTCTCTTCCAAAACTACCCTTTCCATGATGACCAATTTTACCTTGTTGTCATCATCTTCCTCCTCCTTCATGGTAGGTTCATCAACAACATCAGATTCAAGAAGATAAATAAATAAGCTCTCAATGATATCTTCTTCATCGAGAACCTCTAAACCATATTTGTCTTCCTCTATGTGTTCCTCTTCCATGGGACTTGGAGATAATTGTTTCTCCTCCTCTATAACTAATTCTACAATTGGTGCTAGATCAAAAACATATGAAAAGAGTGTTCATTCATGCACACTATATTCTAAGTAAGTGGACTGATGATCATCATTTTTTCACTCATGCTCTTTTGTTGTTATAAAAATAGCCTTCACCTCTTGCTCTTGAATCACAACTTCTTGAGGAGGCTTAGTCATTAATGGAATTTTCTTGATATTGAACTTGGCAGCCCACTCTTTCAAATTTATTTCTAGTTCTTTCTTGCTAATATCTTCATTATTCTCCTCTCCTTAACCGATTTTCTATTTTTTTCTCCAAAAATGGGTTTCAGACTATAATAGGAAGGGTGGGTTTGGATTAAACTAGATTTTGTAATGTTTGAGGTTGTGGGAGTGGAAAAACATCTTGTTTCTTTGGAGGGGATGGTTTCTTAGAAGGGAAAAGGTTAGAAAATTTGAGATGAGATGGAAGAGTGGAAGATGGTGAAGTGGAATCCATATTGGGGAAGTAGGTGAGAAGGTTGTAAATTGAATCTCATGATGAGATGGTGTTGTTTGGGGAATATGGAGAGGGTTATGGGATGGAAATGTAGGTATCTCCCATTGACAGGATGGACCAACATTGGATTCATAATCCTCTATCTCCGAGACCCATATTTGAAGTTGAGGTGGCATCTCGACTACAAAAATAAGATTATTTTATGGGATATAGTGCATTGGCATGGGACCAACCCATGGACAGGTGCCATGAAGCCAATCCTGAATGCTTTGAGTTGATATATGGCCCTTTTTACACCATAGTTTCCTCCATCTTTCAAATCTCCAACTACAAATCAACATCACCAGGTGTGAGATAGCCTCCAAAATTTGCATAACCCTACTCTTCAATAGCTCCATAGTTCGGTGGATGACCAAACTGATCTACATCTTGCTCATATGGGTATGCATATTGCTGATATTCATTGTAGTATGGATCTGGAGGTGTTTGATAGTAACTTGAGAATATATGTTGCAAGTGTGGAGGTATGTCTGAATAGCATTACTACTACAAGTGTGAATTCCATGATGGGAATGAAGTCATGATTGCAAAACTTCATGGAATGGAATAAAATGGAAAGACATGGAAAGAAAGATGAATGAAAATGGATGGAAGAAAGGTCTACAATTTAGATAAAATGGGTTGTTTGATTAGTGGAGTCGCTAGTTGTACTTGAACATGCCTCCAAAGGCTGATATTTCACCAAGAGCACAAAAACTTGATGAAATTAAGATGTAAATCTCTTCACTCTGGTCCCACTAGGCATGTCAACACCTTTGTTATCACAAGAAAGTAGCACCCTAAGATTTAGCAATGTAGATATTTACTTTTTGCTAACATGGGGTTATCCCTCAATCCGTGGGACTTGCAGGATTGAGATAACCCTCTAGAAAAGGTCAGATTCTTCTTCCTAATCTAATTATAAAATAATCCTACTCCTATACAGGAAAATTCAGCTAACTAATCCTAAAATAACCATACAAAGGGACCAGGGGGAGAGAGAAGGTTAGAAAGATGCATGAAAGGAAAATCCTAAGCTAAAAGGTGGTGATAGCACTAGAAAAGGGATGAGAGACACTCTAGTGAGGGAGAAAGAGAAATAAATGAATAAGGGGGAGGCCAGACATAAGTGACACAAACCCAAAGCTTCATTTTTCATCTATTATCACATGAAATGTAACAAAAATGAACTAACAAGGAGAAAGACATGCATAAAAATGCAATAACTAAAAGAGAGGCAAGGTTGCAGCTAAAATGAGAAAGGACAAACAAATGTGTCACAAAACTATCTTTATTGCAATAAAAGTATGCACAAACCATTACAGTTGTAGAGAAAGGCACAAGAACACATTGCTAAGCTCAAAATGAAGGTTTGATGGCTCCCAGGATGCTTTGGAAAAAAATTAACAGAGTTCCATTGCATTTTTTAAATGTCCATCCTTTCAAAATGGAATATTTTTACAATATATAACTTGAATGAAAGAGAACGAGGAAAGAGAAGAGGGAAAAGAGAAGGGGCGTGAATTTTCAACCACCAAAAATATACATTAAAATCCTCTACAAAGCACATGGGCACCTTACAGAGCCATCATTTAGTCTATTTCATCTTGCAGAAGCAAATGAATCCATGATTCATCAATTTTGGTGGTTGAGCTACCTGATTTAATTGTTTACATGCCCAAACAGTCTTCTTCTACCTCTAAAATATGTTTTCCATTTTAACCCACCAAAATCCACCAAAATAATATTTTTATGATGTCAAATTGAAGGGCTCGATGAGAGATTTCCAACAATATAAATTTGTCTAATTTGGAGATTGGGGTCAAAAGATATGGCCATTTAAATATTTTTTCTATCGGAGGCACATAAAAATGACACGTGGCAGCCTTTAATTGGTTGGGATCAGCCTCTACCAACATGTACTTGTTTCACATTTTTACAAGTGACGGTCTCCCACTTGTTCACAATATCAGGCTTTACTTCCCTACTCACCATATATCTTTGTTCTTATCCTTTCCAAGATCCCTTTATGAAAAAATGGGCCGATAAAACTTTTCCGTGTTCCTTCAGGATGTCAGACCATCCTCAGACCTTTTTTAGTCTTTGCAACACGTGGACCAATGATAAAAAAACACGCCTCTCATATTTTATACCTTGTTAGACCCCCGAGAAACATGAGCCAATAAGAAATAACCATGTTTCTTCGCAATTTTTCCCTCAACTGACCATTGCAAAATGTGAGCCAATAGAAAGGCTCCACACACTTCGCATGTCAGTCCTTTTGATCTCCAATCTCTAACATCTGCAAATCATTGGCCAATGAGGAATCTCCACATGTTGATGTATTGTTAGACCTTTCTTTAATTTCCTTTTGATAGTTGTAAAATATTTAGCCAATGAGAAGGCTCTACGTGACCTCAAGATGTCACATTTGCCTTAAACCTTCACGTTTTTTAGGCTACAAAGGGAAAACCAATGAAATGGCACCAAGTATCTCTTCATGTCACAAATTCTAAGTCCGGGTGATTTAGAAACTTTTTGGCTTTTTAAGCTGGTTGTCCTATCTCATGGGCCTAAACTATCGAGCTTCGCCATGTGTCCCCACTGAAGTTGACAATGATTTTTATGGGTATTTAAACGTCAGTTATATTTTATAACCAACCCGCCAATGTTTTTAAACTACACTCCCATGGTTGTTTGAATACCAATGGCCACTACATTTGGGAAGTGTAATTTTAAGACTATTTGACCATCACAGACCTATAAAAACGGTTAAGCTCATTTTTTACAGTTGTTAAAGCCAAAACAAGCATGAGGGGTAATTTTTGATAACATGTACATCACACACCGTAATATCTACACACGCGTTCTACCCTACGTTCACTCTCATCAATTTTTCTTTGTGCATTTTTCATATTTATTTTCCACACTCCTCCATATTTTTTCCTTCCACGCTCTTTCTAGTCCTTCGGCACATTTCTACTACACTCTTCATGGATGTTAGGTATGCATCTCTATCTACTTTATGTTACTAAGATTTCCTCTCGCCAACATTAATTGGGGTAAAATTTAATCACAAAATCATATTCTTTAGACATTATTTATCTCAGTCTCATACTACTATTTAGAAGGTTCTTGAGTGAAGAAAGTACTAATTAACCCTCATCTTTTGGCCATCTTGTTCTATTTTATTTCATCATTTACAGACCTCTTGCACTCCATGTGCCCAGTCATCTTATTTCATCTTCCGTCATTTTAGCCTTGACTGGGGTGCCCAAATTAATATTGGGGTGCCCATGGGTGAATTGGTCCCACCACGGCCACCCCGGTCCTTTTGCACTTTCCCACCACTTTTTGGGCTCTTTTTAGATATTTGAGGTCTTTATCTTTCTTGTGGTCAGCGTTTTCAAGGTTAATTAAAAATTATACCAAGAGAACCCTATAACTATAAAGTTATCAGACCATAATGAGGGACCTAGCATCACTTAATAATATCACTCACCTAGAGTTGTATCCATCTATTGCATTGGAGATCACTTACATCCACATAGCTCCATCATCAAGGCATAAGGCTAGGAAATTTACATCACACTTCATAGGGGGATTATATTATATTCCATGCACACATAGTATTTACATTTTCTACATTTAGTTATTGCTCGCTACTTCAAAGATTATGACTTTCACAAGAGCATCTAGGGAAAATTATACACTCACTCACCAGAAATACATTTGGGTCTAAAATGTAGTGAAATGCTTAGTTAGTAAGCCCATTGTTGTGGAAGTTGAGGTTGTTCGACCCATTCATTTTCATATTTGTTTTTAGGGTTTTGATACTTATTTTGGTCTTTTGTAGGTCTTTACATCATCTTGGATTATTGGTGACACTCAGTGCAGGATAGTGAATCAGATGTGATAGAAAACAAGGGTTTCAAAACATCTTCCAAATCAGTGAAGATCAATTTCAGAGATTTTTCACAAACCAGGGCACCTGTGTTATAGAATAGAGTGTGCACAGTACCCTGGTACCCCTTCTCAGGCCCTTTAGTATAGGGAATCAGTCCAGATCCATCCTTTTCGAATATCCTACACAGTCATTCTTACTTCCTAATTTTCATGTCACCTTTATGACATAGCCCTATGAGTATCTCATTATTCGCTTGAGTTCTTTCCTCTTCTCTCTTACATATTATGGTTAGCATTTCCTTTTTCATAGTTTTTTATGTCATCTTTACATTTATTTACAACATTTATATACTTTATTTAGATTTTTTCATATCTTACATTAATTATCCCTGGACTACTTATAATTAGTTAATTTTAGTTTATCGGGAGGTATGTTTTTTTAAAGAAAAACCAAAAGTTGAGGAAAGCCACATGTGCATAACTACCATCCAATCTCAAGTGCATGATAAGTTGATAAAAATAGTTCTTTGGGATACTTCAAGAGTTATAAGGTATGTGTTATGATCTATCCATGAGATTTGAATATATGCTATTGATAGGTGGCTGAGTTTATAGGGTATCTTTAGATGTATCTTTCAAGTTCATCAAATTCTTGAAGTTGTGTCTTAGTTTTCATCTAACAAATAATAGTCAAAAGGTGAAGTGTATCTGATATGATCAATTTAGGGATCAAAAATTTTGATATCACTATAATTGGGTATGATTTTATCATCATGATGTTAGGATTAAGTTCAAGAAGTGTTATTTTAATAAGTGTGTAGGCTCTATCAAGATGGTCCTAAGCATATAATTCTATGGTGTGGTATCATGATTGAATTTCAAGTTGTTATTCATGAGAAATTAGAATAAGATATCACGGTCAAATAGGGTAGACTCATTGGCGTAGAAAAATGTGTTGAGAATTCTTATCAAATAGTGAAAAATTTAGTGGATCAACCAAGAAAAATAATGTTCCTTCAATTAGAGGTTGGTGTATGTCTGTGACACCCTTAAAAGTCAGCATTACCTTGATTTGTGAAGTTTTTTCAATAAGTTTCTCATGTTACTATTATAGTCAAAGTGTTCAAATAAGAGTCATGGTTATGAAGACTCCCGATAATATTGTGTTTTGGTTTGAGCCTAATGTTATGAGGTCTGTAAAGGATGAATTTTTGTCATCATGATCTTTAAGGTTATATTCTTGGTCTATCATGTGTAATTCATCATAGTTAATTTTTAAGTATGTCTATGCATTTAGTCACTACCTCAAGGTCAAAAGAAAAGTCTATAATTTTTCTTGAAGGATTCTAAAAGGATGCAAATGAATCTCTGAGGTATAAGTAGTATGTTTCAGTAGTTAGGCATGTACACATAATTATGGTGTGTATATTAGATTGGTCCATTAAGAAAGGGAAGGTAAGGTTAAGAGGTTAAGTCATCAAAGATATGTCATGAGTTGGGTATTATTAGATTGATTGTATGTTGAAAAATTACATTGGTCCATTAAGAAAGGAAAGGTAAGGTTAAGAGGTTAAGTCATCAAAGATATGTCATGAGTTGGGTATTATTAGAATGATTGTATGTTGAAAAATTACATTGGTCCATTAAGAAAGGAAAGGTAAGGTTAAGAGGTTAAGTCATCAAAGATATGTCATGAGTTGGGTATTATTAGAATGATTGTATGTTGAAAAATTGCATTGGTCCATTAAGAAAGGAAAGGTAAGGTTAAGAGGTTAAGTCATCAAAGATATGTCATGTGTTGGGTATTATTAGAATGATTGTATGTTAAAAAATTACATTGGTCCATTAAGAAAGGAAAGGTAAGGTTAAGAGGTTAAGTCATCAAAGATATGTCATGAGTTGGGTATTATTAGAATGATTGTATGTTGAAAAATTACATTGGTCCATTAAGAAAGGAAAGGTAAGGTTAAGAGGTTAAGTCATCAAAGATATGTCATGAGTTGGGTATTATTAGAATGATTGTATGTTGAAAAATTACATTGGTCCATTAAGAAAGGAAAGGTAAGGTTAAGAGGTTAAGTCATCAAAGATATGTCATGAGTTGGGTATTATTAGAATGATTGTATGTTGAAAAATTGCATTGGTCCATTAAGAAAGGAAAGGTAAGGTTAAGAGGTTAAGTCATCAAAGATATGTCATGTGTTGGGTATTATTAGAATGATTGTATGTTGAAAAATTACATTGGTCCATTAAGAAAGGAAAGGTAAGGTTAAGAGGTTAAGTCATCAAAGATATGTCATGAGTTGGGTATTATTAGAATGATTGTATGTTGAAAAATTACATTGGTCCATTAAGAAAGGAAAGGTAAGGTTAAGAGGTTAAGTCATCAAAGATATGTCATGAGTTGGGTATTATTAGAATGATTGTATGTTGAAAAATTACATTGGTCCATTAAGAAAGGAAAGGTAAGGTTAAGAGGTTAAGTCATCAAAGATATGTCATGAGTTGGGTATTATTAGAATGATTGTATGTTGAAAAATTGCATTGGTCCATTAAGAAAGGAAAGGTAAGGTTAAGAGGTTAAGTCATCAAAGATATGTCATGTGTTGGGTATTATTAGAATGATTGTATGTTGAAAAATTACATTGGTCCATTAAGAAAGGAAAGGTAAGGTTAAGAGGTTAAGTCATCAAAGATATGTCATGAGTTGGGTATTATTAGAATGATTGTATGTTGAAAAATTACATTGGTCCATTAAGAAAGGAAAGGTAAGGTTAAGAGGTTAAGTCATCAAAGATATGTCATGAGTTGGGTATTATTAGAATGATTGTATGTTGAAAAATTACAAGTATTGTGACTCAATTATTAATCCAAGAGTGATTATTATTAAGTATGGTCTTTTAATTGATCTCTATTTGACTCAAAATGGAATTTTTAAGGATATTATATAGTATGCTTAAGTCACTTGAAGTATTATCCCATACGATGATCAAACTAAGTTTTATCTAAGAAGATATAATGATGTGTCTTGTGGTTTGGGTATGGTTCTTATATGATACAATGGTACTTAAAGGGTTAAGTACATTAGAGAATGCATATGACAAAGGTTCAGTTGTTGAAAAATTTCATTCAAGATGCTTTTTAAAGATTGATAGATTTCTTTGAAGTTTTCAAGTATGAGTTAAGTTTTCTAAAGATGAATCCAAGAAATGTGTGACATTTGTTTGAATGAAAAATAAGGTGTATGTAATTTTAATGAGAGACCAAATGATCCAAGGTACCCAAGACTATGCAAAGACCATTATAAAATAAGAAGTACATTGACTTCATATTTCATGACAAGATGAACGTGATATTCAATCAAGTGTATATGATGGTTAGAAGGACTAGAATCATGTAACATGTCCGTGGAGGCATTTCAGAAGAGGGAATCATATGGTCAGGTATTATATTCTCAAGGTATGACTTCCTATAGATTAGATATTGATTCATGAGTTGAGAGGAATATTGTGTAATCTTGTTATATGAAGGCTATAAAAATACTTCTCAAGTCATGAAAAGGTGATGTTCTCGTTAATAAACATGATTAAAATATGTATAGGGATGCTTGATGTATCTCAGATTAGAGTATTGGAGGATACGTTGAATTCGCAACATTGTGTATGCCTAGTTTGAGGAGTTTAAGCTTGATGGAGGTCTAAAAATACATCTAAATCAAGGTATGTATTTTTTTTTACTATTAAGGGCTTACATAAGGGTCGGGTGGTTGATAGTCATGTGATAAGGGATTTAGGACTATTTGAAAATGGGAGTAAATGGTTTTCATGGAAGAATAGTAATCCAAGAAAAGAGATAGACATAGTATGTGTTAAGGTTGCAGGATTGTGCATTGTGAGTTTTATGAAGATATGAAGACCTTATTGGGTCTATTTTTGAGAATATTCATGAAGATTTATCTAATAATGCATTCAATAAAAGATATAATTGAGTAATGTATGCAAATTTTCAGAATGCATTTGAGGTGTTTGTCCTAAACATACCAAGGTATGTAAAAATAGTCATTCTAGTGTCTAAGATTCTGATTTTTCTTCTATTATGGCTTGAAATAACGCATATCAATATGGGAATAATGTGAAATCTATAAAGAAACAAGAAAATTGTCTTGAGTGTGTTTTCATAGTGCATAAAAATTTATGCTAGGTCAAATTCAGAAGTTGTCAAGTGGTGTAAAGGTGTATTAAATACTTATGGATGAATTAATATTTGTATAATGCATGTATAAGGTATTTTTATAGTGTGTAAAGATGTGTGAGTAATAATTACTACTCAGGGTTGATAACAAGATTACAAATTTGATGAAGGTTAAGGTTTTTAATCTTAATTAAGGTGATATGAAGACTATTCAAAGGAGAATACAAAATTTCATTAATGAAGGAAAGGTTTTTCCCCTATGTTGACTCTAGATTGATATTCTCCTAGTGAGGTGTGAATTTTGATGTTCACTATCAAATATTACTCTCTAAGTCTTTGTGTTTTTAATATGTTCTCCAAGGTCTATAGGTTTGAGATCCTCAAGTTTAAATCGAAGCATCCACTTAATCGGTGATTGCAAGGTCATTATTCATGATTGAATACTTAGTTTTCTCAAAACCTATGCATACTCCTAGGGGGATTCAGAGTCCTTTGCATTCTTGAAGGAATTCAAATTGTATTTCAATAGGAATTATTAGGATGGTGGAAGTCTAAATGTTATGGTATTTATTTCAGATGTTAGGTCTATGTTATGAAAAGGATAAGATGATTTCAGTATGTACACATACGAGCTTGTGAAGGTGCCCCAACCCTAGGTATGACTCTAAGTCTCATTATTTTAAGATGGTGTAGTGTTGCAAGATCATGAAGTAGGTGTACAATTATAAGAAGTTCCTTAGAGGAAAGGGGAGCTATTAATGGTTCTAAAGTAAGTGGACAAGGTGCTATAAAGTGTTGTCAAATTGTAATGAAGGAAAACATTGATGTGAAGATTTTTATAAGCATGTACATGTATGATTATATGTTATAATGATGAAATATAGTTTTGTGTAGGTCTCTGTTAAAGAAAAATGAGTCATTTTTTACCTTTGTTCAAGTTTTTAGGTATCAAAAGGAGTATCTAAGAAATTTAAATGGTTTTATTGCTAGTAATAATATAGGAGTCTTGTCAAAGCTCTAATATTTGATAAGGTTTGAAATAGGGTAGTATAAACTAAAATTTTGATTCATGAATAAAGTGATTTATTATGACTCTCTTCGTGAAATATGAACAAGGTATGAGCTCAAATTTTTATTTTTAGTTAATGAAGGGTGATACAAAACTAGGGGGAGCTATAAGGAAGTGTGTCATGTTGTGTATAGGATTTCATTGTTGGAAAAAGTTTTTCTAAATTTCTCTAAAGATGTGGTTTAGGGAAAATGGTCCTAAAGGTGGTTTTGAAATCATTAGAGGTAGATTTGATGATTTATTACATGGTATAGTCATAGATGGTGATGGATGATAGATATGAAGACGAAAATGAGGATATCAGTTTAAGGGTATGAAAACTCATATTTAGGTCCAAGGATCATTATATGTTGTTGTTAAAGATGAAGAAGAGAAAGTAAATTCAAAGGGGGAGTCATATAAGACAGTAAGTAATTATTTTCATTATGTCTTGTTGTGTGTTTTCATTTTCCATGTCTAGTCATCATTATAGCCTTTGTCATAGATGTCAAATGAGGAGAGAAGCATCATAAACATGGAAATGAGTTCATGAAGAAGTGTTTTGTCTTAGGGTTTTCATCAATGTTTCTAATGGTGGTTGCCATTAATGAAAAAGGGGGATATTGTTAGCAATTGTGTCTTAGTGTTGTCATTTATGTCAAATAAATTGATGGAAAAGGATTTTATGAGGTTATAAGAGTCTCCATGAGATTTTATTTGAATGTCAAAAATGTAGGCATATTGGTAGTGTCATGTTTAGTGAAGTCCTATGGTGTTATAGAGCATGGTTCAGTGTGCATGGTCATAGTATGAGTCCTCCTAAGTTGACTAAAGGTTATGTTATCCAAAATAAGCCCCTTGCTTATTTTTTGGCTAACTCCCTTCATTCCTCCCTCCCTTGTGCCTCAGTTGAATTTTTTACTTTTCAAGCACTCAAAATGTTCTAGAAATGGTTTCATTGGATAGAGAATCTTCTCACTTTCCTAGAATGGTAAAGTTTTCCTCCTAACTCCTTGTATTTTTCAAGTTATGGCCAGCGGAGTCTGAGGGAAATTTTCCCATGAGAGTCCCACGGCCAATCAAGATGTGCCACGTGGCATCGGAACGGCAGGGGTGGAGGCAACTTAGAAAATTTTCATCAAAAATTGGTGGGGCACACAAAGAAATTTTTGGCCCGAAGGCCCGCCAACCAATGGGAGGAGGCCACGTGTCCTCAGGAGCGTCGGGGTTCGGCTCGGCGGAAGGAAATGGAAAAAATTTCCAAGGATTGGCGCAAGGGGAAATTTGGAAGTGTAGGCCCTAGGAAAATTAGAGGGTACTACATGCCTCGAAAGCATCAGGTGGTGGGAGAGCATAGGAAAATTTTCCTTTTTCCAAGCGATGGAAAATATTGAAACGAAGGCCCAACCAAGGAGGCTCGCGACCAATCAAAACATGCCACGTATCCAGGGAGCGGCAAAAAATGTAAAGGCAGGCCCGCGGAAGAGAATAACTTGTCAGGCTCAAGCCAATGCAAGGGTGCCACGTGTCCTATTTGGGGAATAGACATAGTCAGAGAAAAAATTGGAAGCACGCCCTCATGACCAATCAAAACATGCCACGTGTCCCAAGAACGTCGGGCGATGGGAAACTTTTGGAAAATTTTCCAAAGATCAAAAAGGTGTAAAAGGTCAGGGAAAAGCTCACGACCAATCAAAACTTTCCACATGTCCTTGGAGCTTTGTGTGGTGGAGATTTTTGGGGAAATTTTCCCAAAGTCAAA
The DNA here is from genome assembly GCA_018340775.1 of Taxus wallichiana var. yunnanensis. Taxonomy (NCBI): domain Eukaryota; kingdom Viridiplantae; phylum Streptophyta; class Pinopsida; order Cupressales; family Taxaceae; genus Taxus; species Taxus wallichiana. Next base: position 338,003,682 of record CM031236.1, read on the forward strand.
AAGAGGGAAAATTTCAAATTTTTGGCCCGCCAGTTCAAATTTTCCCTAGTTTTGCCCTAAATCTTCAGAAGGGCATAACTTTTGATCCAGGCTCAGATTTTCATGTTCTTGGTGGCATTGGAAAGATGGTGAAATTTATATACATGATGGAAGGATCAATATTGTGTTTTTGTGGAGATTGAGGAGAGAAAAAATGGAAAACGTATCTATCATGGAGAAAAGAGAACTGACATTTCAACCACCATTTTTAATGAAGTATGGCTCACATTCTCTCCCAGCATGGTCAAAAACATCAGGGAATGGTTTGGCAGGGGAACCCATGCTATTTTAATGTAATTTGGTTGGTGGTTGAAGCATCCACTCATGTTTTCCCGTGTTTCTCCTTTCTGAGCTCGAATTTTCATTGTTAAAAGCCAAATTTGGCTCATTTGTAAAGGGTTGGACATTTTTATGTTTTTCAGGCTCCCTCTTTCACCTAAAAAGTGATTTTGTGGATTATGAGACCTCTTCTAGGACTGCAATATGTTTTCTACCTCTCTTGCTATTGTAATGCATGTATTTTTGATATTGGAAATGACAATGCAAGCTCTGTGAATGAGTTTCAGTCCTCTGTTTGTGTTGTTTGCTTCATTTCTGATCTTTCATTATAGTTTAGCAGTTTTTGCATGATGTTTTGTTGCATTTTAGTGATCTATGTCAATTTTTAGAAGTAAAATGTTCACCACTCCTTTGGTGTATCACCTTGTTAGTATTAGTTTTATTTCTTTTGCATTCTCTATCTCTGTCCCCTTGGAATTTAGAGTAGGATTTTGAGTTTAAACCTCTGTAATTTTCAAGTCATACATCTAATTAGAGGAGTTGAGGAACCTAGCCTCTAATCTGGAGATTATTTTCCCATTTTTACCAAGTCCCACACTTGGGGAAAAGATTCAATGTTGTGCATTCACACTAGATGTCCAAATATCAAACTAGAAATCGATAAACATCCAGGGGTGCTATGAATCCACACTAATAGTTTTGGCATGCCAGTGGGACCTTAGAGGTCTTCATCTTCATTACAACAAGTTGATGTGCATTTGTTGCAAGTTTCATGCTTGAAAAGAGCCTTGATCTGCACATCTGGCAGCTCCAAAGAGAAAAAATCAACTGGTTTCAGCAGTCATAGTCTGAAGATTCATGAGAAGAATCAACACAAGATCAAAAGCCGAGAAGAAGGGTTGTCTGAGTATCTACAGCTATCCCCTGGAAGAAGGCATAGAGGAAGGAGGATTCAAAGGTCTCCATCTCCACCAAATAGAACTCTATCAACTCCTCCACCTTCTAGACCTTTCACTCAATCAACAAGGGTTCTCAGGCCAATCAGAATGGCACAACCCAACCCTTATGTCAACTTCACTGGTAACATCCCACTTGCTCTCAATGCACAAAATCTAGTTCCAATTGCAGCATTGAAGAACATTCCATGCTTCACTGGAGAAAATCAAATCACTCCTAGTGATCATGTTAAAGACATTGCTAATGTTTGTGCAATCCATGAGATTGTTGAGATGCAAATTGTTGTCAAATTACTGGCATCTTCATTCAAAGGGAAAGCATTGCAATGGTTTAGAAGCCTTGGGGCTGGTTCAATCCAAAATTGGAATCAATTATGCATAGCCCTCCATGAGTAGTTTGGAGAAAAAGGGGACAACTTGTCTCTTTGGAACAACTGACAACATCAAGAGAGCTCCCAATGAGCAGCTGATGACTTCAACTTCAGATTTCAAAGGACTTGGGATAGAATTCTAGTGGTAGTAAGGCCAACAGCTGAAGGTGCTTTTCTATACTATCTCAAAGCTTTAAATTCTGATATTTCTATGTTAATTCAGTCCATGGGAGGTATGACTATACCTGCAGCTTATAGCATTGCCATTAGAGCTGAGAATTGCTTAATTCAAGCTGGTAAGCTGGCTCCTAGGCCTCCCATGCCCTTATACCCAAATTTGGAAAATCCAAGCACTAGTCAAGCACCTACTATAGCTCCTATCCCCACTCCTAGAAATCAAAACTCAAATGAAACTTCTACTGCATCCTCTAGTGCTTCAAATGAACTTCAAGAAGTCATGAAACAATTACAAAATTTGGGCAATGAGCTGGTTACACTCAAGAGGTAGCAAGCCCAAAGTTTTAGACCATCTTATCAACCTCAAGCTCAGCCCAATAGGCAGCCATATCAGCCTAATAGACCACCCAACCCAGCTGCAAATCAAAATCAAACAAGGCCTCCTGCCAATAGACCATTTCAGCCCTATAATCCCAATGTTGCATCTACCTCTAAAGCTTTAGTGCCAGTGCAAAATAATATGGCACAAGAGTATGATTGGTGTTTCCCATGCAATGAACCTCACAACCAATCTATGTGCTTCAATGGTGCTTTGAACCAAGCCTTGATGGTGACAACAACTGGTGTAGAGAGTGAAGTGAGCTAGGAAACAAACCAACAACAAGGAACATCCCAGCAAAATGCAGCTCCAAATGAGACTACATTAGCAAATTGGTAGGCTGAGGATTTTTGTGGTATGAATCAAGCAGTGTCTCAGAGTATAGCAGCCAATACAAGGTCAAAAAAGAGGAATATTGGTGAGGGGAAGTCATTGGCTCAGGTGATCCACAACCTTCCATCACTCTCCAAAGTGTTGGTAAGCAAAATGCAGTTCCAAACATGCAAGGGCAGCCCAAGCCACCTTCTAAATCAGCTCAAATACCAACTGTTATAGCCCACGTGCAAGAAAAGAATGTGTAGACCAAGGGGCAGCAAAGAGATGTTTCATCCCCATTTAGCATCATTGATCAGATGAAGAAGACAAACATGAATATATCTATGTGGGAATCATTATCCATTCCAGGCCAAAGAGATCTCCTACAAGCTGCCATGAAGAATTGGTCAACTTCAAATCAGCAAGTTCATATGCAAGAGAAGGTACTCACCAATGCTGCCCAGCCTGAAGGGAATCATGGAGGATAGCAAGGTAAAATTTTGAAGCCCCCTCCATTCTATGTTTCATTGATCATTGGGGATAAACTAGTACACAATTACATGATTGATTCTGGGGCAAGTAGCTCAGTGATGCCCAAACAAATAGCTGATCAGCTGGGTCTCCAATATGAAGTCATATCCAAAGGGGTAGTGCAACTGGATGGGACAGCAAGTAACAATAGTGGGAGTGATCAGAGATTTGAATCTTACTTTGCATGCATGTCCCAATGTTACTGTGTTGCAAGATGTGTCAGTAATAGATTTTGCCACCACTCTTTGCCTTATGCTTGTCAAGGGACTTCACAGCTAAAATTGGAGGCTACTTATCTGCTGATTGGTCACACATGTTATTTAGAACCAGATATGGAACTAAGGCCACAATCAGGTCTGAGCCTATTGCAAAATTTCACATTGAGCCTCATACTCCAAGCCCAATTAATGCCAACTGTTCAACATTTGATCAAGAAGATTATCCAAGCACAGATGAAGCTGATACAAAGGTTGGAAGCATCCTAGATTTAACTCTTGATGAATGGGAAAGCAAGGTGCATGATTTTGATCCCTACCAAGAAATAGAAGAATCTGAGCTAGGAGTCTATTGCATACATGAAGAAAATCAGCCTATGCCTAGCATCACCAAATCAGACCATAAGGATGACAATGAGGTATGGCAGCTATTCTTTGATGGATCAAGAAGTAGACAAGGTGCAGGAGGGGGAGAAATGCTTGTTTCACCTCAAGGTATTAAGTATTATTCATATTTTAGGTTTTAGTTTGCATGCTCTAACAACACTGCTGAATATGAAGCTTTGATACAAGGATTGCATTGGTCAATTAAAAGAGGTATAAAAAATCTACAAGTCTTTGGTGATAGTGAGCTGATTGTTAACCAAGTTAGAGGAAAACATGCTACCAAGAATGATCTGCTCAAGTGTTACAAAAATAGGGTGTGGGACCTCATTGAAGATTTTGAGGGCTTTAACATCAATTCCATCCCTAGGAAAGAAAACCAAGTTGCTGACAGGCTTGCAGCAGTTGGGGCAGCCTTTGATGTTGTTGAAAGCATCAAGGAAGATAAAGTACAACCAAACATTCATGTGATTGTAAGGCCTTCAGTGCCAAATAATAATGTAAGTTGGAAAGTGTTTGAAAATGATCAACAAATCATCAATTTCTTGCAAGAAGAAGCTGAGTTCTCAGCCAAAAATTAAGAAAAATTAGAACAACAGTATGGTGATCAGGTGGTACAACTGAGAACCAACAAAACTTCCAAAGGACTTGTCACTTTGGAGTCCATTTTTAATCCTAATGATCAATTTAGGAAAGAGAAAGCAAACATCCAAGTCAAGGGAGAAGATTCAATGCCCATCTTGGTGGGAGAAGGTAGATCACTTCAAATTGGTAAAGTTGCAACCAAGCAAGAAAGGTATGAGTTTATGCAACTTTGTCAAGAGTTTCCTGATGTATTTTCTTGGAGCTATGAGGATTTGAAGGGTTTCAATCCCAAGCTAGCTCAACACACCATTGAATTGGATCCAAGTGCTAAGCCCATCAGGAAAAAGAAAAGGCCAGTTAATCCACACATGGAGCCTCTTATGAAGAAGGAATTGAATAAGTTAATAGAGGAAAGTATCATATTTCCCATCAAGCATTCTAGTTGGGTAGCAAACTTAGTTCTAGTCAGAAAGAAGAGTGGAGAAATCAGATTGTGTGTAGACTTCAGAGATTTGAATAGAGCATCTCTCAAGGATCATTACCCACTTCCTTCTATGGAGCAGATTCTGTAAGTTGTTGCTGGCTCTGAGAGATTTTCATTGCTAGATGGTTACTCAGGGTACAATCAGATCATGGTAAAGGAAGAGGATCAGTTCAAAACAACCTTCACCACCAAATGGGGGACTTATGCATATAGGAAAATGCCATTTGGGCTATCCAACGCTGGAGCTACCTTCCAAAGGGAAATGGACATGGTGTTCAAAGGATTGATAAACAAGATGGTGTTGATATATCTAGATGATATCACTATTTTTTCTAAAAGTGTAGCAGATCATCTCTTCCATTTGAGACAAGTGTTCCAAAGATGTAGAAGATTTGGGGTATCCTTAAATCCCAAAAAATGTATTTTTCTAGCTCATGAAGGAAATCTCCTTGGCCATATTGTTTCAAAATAGGGATTAACAATTGATCCAGAGAGGGTTGAAGCAATAAAAGCACTGCCATTACCAAGCCACAAGAAGGCCCTTCAAAGTTTCTTGGGAAGGATCAATTTTATTCAAAGGTTTGTGCCAGAATTTTGCAGCCCTTGTCAAGCCAATAACCATGATGTTGAAGAAAATCATGGCTTTCAAATGGATAGAAAAAGGTAAGGCAAGTTTTGAGGCAATTAAGGAGGCTATCTCACAAGCTCCAACTCTCATTAACCCATATTTCTCCAAGGATTTCATCCTTTATGCATTTGGAGGTGATGATACAATCTCTACAATTTTAGTACAGTAGAGAAAAGAAAATGTAGAGCAAACCAGTTACTTTCTTTAGTCAAATCCTGGAGGACTATGAGGTGAGATATTCTTTCATTGAGAAGCAAGTTCTTGCATAGTGATTAGGGGTTTGAAGAAATTTAAGCATCTAGTTTCAAACAACAAGGTTCAACTGTTGGTTTCTCATGTGGGAGTTAAGGAATTCCTCCTCAATAAGGACCTAAATGAAAAGTGTGCAGGGTGGATTACTTGTGTCATGGAGTATGACATTGAGATCAAGGTCACCAAGCTGGTCTAAGGAAAAGGATTATGTGAATAGCTAGTCTTAAGCAAATCAATGGAAACATGCAATGAAAAGGATGTTGTTTTGGTGCTGCAAAACAACCAAGAACAAGGTAATGTTCAAGAAGAGAATGATGGTGTCCTCACTCCTTGTTGGACTCAAGATATAATGCACTTCCTACACATAGGCCTATGCCCTCCAAAAATGAACAAAACCAAGAGAAGACACTTCAGATTGCAAGTTGTCCCATATGCACTTGTTGATGGTGTTTTGTTCAAGAAAGATGTAAATGGAGTGCTGCTGAGATGCATTGGAACAAATCAGATTGATAGAACATTGGAAGAGTTCCATGGTGGGATAGCTGGGGGTCATTTTGCACCAAGAGTGATAGCCCTCAAGATCATGAAGGTTGGCTACTATTGGCCCAAGGTATTCAGTGATTGTTATGCATGGATCAAGAGGTGCAGGAGTTGTGCTTTTTCACAGGAAAAGAGAGATTAGCTGCCCTTCCATTGCACCCAATTTCAGTTGACCAACCATTTATGCAATGGGGATTGGACTTCATTGGGGTCATCAACCCAAACTCAAGTCAAGGACACAAGTGGATTCTAACAGCCACAGATTACTTCACCAAATGGACTGAGGCAGTGGCACTTAAGGAAGCAAATGAATCTAGCATTCTAGACTTCTATGAGGGGATAGTAACTAGATTTGGTATACCTACCACTATAATATTGGATAATGCATTGGCATTCATAGGATCCAAGGTGACTGAATGGGCTGTCAAAAATGGAATTTATCTGAGCACTTCATCAAATTATTACCCTCAAGGTAATGGCCAAGTTGAGTCTACAAACAAGAACTTGTTAAGGATCATCAAGAGGACTCTTGATGAAAATTAGAGGACTTGGCATACTAAATTGAAATCAGCCTTATGGGCTGATAGGATCACTCCCAAGAGATCCATAGGTAATTCTCCATTCAAGCTTGTTTATGGAAGAGAGGCAATTTTGCCCATGTCACTTGAGGTGCCAACATTGGAACTCATGAAGCAATTGGAATTGTTGGAGTTTGAACCCATGGAGGTGAGATATGTAGAATTGATGGAGCTCAAGAAATTAGAGAGCATGCAGCCCAAGCAATAGAGAAGGATCAAGCCTTGATCAAGAAGACCTTTGATAGGAAAGCTAAGGCTAGAACCTTCCAAATTGGAGATCTAGTGTTGAAATGGGATGCAGACCAAGAAAATCTAGGAAGGAATTCAAATTTTGATGCCATTTGGAGTGGCCCCTACATGGTCACAAAGTGTAAGAACAGCAATGCCTTCCAATTGTCTACATTGGATGGTGAAGAACTGCAGATTCCAGTGAATGGAATCCATCTAAAGCATTGTTACTAAAGGAAAACTCTCTACCTTGTACATATTAGCTTAGATTTCATTCCTCCAAGTGCTTGTGCACATTTTTTCATTGTAGCTTTTTTTTACTTTCCCTAAGTGCTTTGGCATAGGTTGTTATCCCAAACATGCAGTTTTGTAGGCCTTTGTTCCAGATCAGGTGATGATTCTACTCTCACAATCTTCCTCATAATTTTCTAATCAGTTGGGGTTCCAAGTAGATAATTTTATGACTCCATGCCCAATGGATTGCTTCAGAAACTAGTAACTTCATCCAATAGGTAGATGACCCCTCTGAGTCGCCAAAATTGTTATCCAAAATAAGCCCCTTGCTTATTTTTTGGCTAACTCCCTTCATTCCTCCCTCCCTTGTGCCTCAGTTGAATTTTTTTACTTTTCAGGCACTCAAAATGTTTTGGAAATGGTTTCATTGGATAGAGAATCTTCTCAACTTTCCAGAATGGTAAAGTTTTCCTCCTAACTCCTTGTATTTTTCAAGTTATGGCCGACAGAGTTTAAGAGGGAAATTTTCCCATGAGAGTCCCGCCACCCAATCAAGATGTGCCACGTGGCATCGAAATGGTGGGGGTGGAGGAAAATTAGAAAATTTTCATCAAAAATTGGTAGGGTACACAAATAAATTTTTTATCTTGAAGGCCCGCCAGCCAATGGGAGGAGGCCACGTGTCCTTAAGAGTGTTGGGGTTCGGCTCGGCAGGAAGGAAATGGAAAAATTTCCAAGGATTGGCGTAAGGGGAAATTCGGAAGCGCAGGGCCGAGGACCAATTGGAGGGTGCCACATGCCTCAAGAGCATTGAGTGGTGGGAGAGTGGAGGAAAATTTTCCTTTTGCCAAGCGATGGAAAATATTGAAACGAAGGCCCGACATCACAAGCCGCGACCAATCATAACATGCCACATGTCCAGGGGCGGAAAAAATGTTAAGGCAGGCCCGTGGAGGAGAAGAAATTGTTAGGCCTACACCAATGCTAGGGCACCATGTGTCCCATTTGGGGAATGGACACAGTCAGAGAAAAATTTGGAAGCGCGCCCCGTGACCAATCAAAACATGCCACATGTCCCAGGAACGTCGGGGCGGCGGAAACTTTTTGGAAAATTTTCCAAAGATCAAAAGGTGTAAAAAGGTCAGGGAAAATCTTGACAATCAAAACTTGCCACGTGTCCTCGTAGAGCTTCGTGTGGTGGCGGAGATTTTTGGGGAAATTTTCCCAAAGTCAAAAAGAGGGAAAATTTCAAATTTTCGGCCCGCCAGTTAAAATTTGCCCTAGTTTTTCCCTAAATATTCAAAAGGGCATAATTTTTGATCCAAGGCTTGGATTTTCATGTTCTTGGTGGTGTTGGAAAGCTGGTGAAATTATCTACATGATGAGGGATAAATTTTGTGTTTTGGTGGAGTTTGGGGAGAGAAAATGGAAAACGCCTCTGGCATGGAGAAAAGAACAGAACTGACATTTCAACCACCATTTTTAATGAAGTATGGCTGCATTCTCTCCCAGCATGGTCAAAAACATTGAGGAATGGTATAGAAGGGGAAACCATGCTATTTTAATGGAATTTGGTTGGTGGTTGAAGCATCCACTCATGTTTTCCCATGTTTCTCCTTTCTGAGCTCAAATTTTCATTGTTAAAAGCTAGATTTGGCTCATTTGTAAAGGGTTGGACATTTTTATGTTTTGTCAGGCTCCCTCTTTCACCTAAAAAGTGATTTTGTGGATTATGAGACCTCTTCTAGGACTGAAATATGTTTTTTACCTCTCTGCTATTGTAATGCATGTATTTTTGATATTGGAAATGACAATGCAAGCTCTGTGAATGAGTTTCAGTCCTCTTGTTTGTGTTGTTTGCTTCATTTTGATCTTTCATTACAGTTTAGCAGTTTGTGCATGATGTTTTGTTGCATTTTAATGATCTGTGTCAATTTTAGAAGTAAAATGTTCACCACTCCTTTGGTGTATCACCTTGTTAGTATTAGTTTTATTTCTTTTGCATTCTCTATCTCTATCCCCTTGGAATTTAGAGTAGGATTTTGAGTTTAAACCTCTGCAATTTTCAAGTCATACATCTGATTAGAGGATTTGAGGAACCAACCTCTAATCTGGGATTATTTTCCCATTTTTACAAGTCCCACACTTGGGGAAAAGATTCAATGTTGTGCATTCACACTAGATGTCCAAATATCAAACTAGAAATCTGATAAACATCCAGGGGTGCTGTGAATCCACACTAATAGTTTTGGCATGCCCAGTGGGACCTTAGAGGTCTTCATCTTCATTACAACAAGTTGATGTGCATTTTTTACAAGTTTCATGCTTGAAAAGAGCCTTGATCTACACATTTGGCATCTCCAAAGATAAAAAATCAACTGGTTTCAGCAATCATAGTCTGAAGATTCATGAGAAGGATCAACACAAGATGAAAAGCCAGAGAAGAAGGGTTGTATGAGTATCTACAGCTATCCCCTAGAAGAAGGCATAGAGGAAGGAGGATTCAAAGGTCTCCATCTCCACCAAATAGAACTCTATCAACTCCTCCACCTTCTAGACATTTCACTCAATCAACAAGGGTTCTCAGGCCAATCAGAATGGCACAACCCAACCTTTATGTCAACTTCACTGGCAGTAGTCCACTTGCTCTCAATGCACAAAATCTAGTTCCATTGCAGGTATTGAAAAACATTGCATACTTTCACTGGAGAAAATCAACCACCCTCCGGTGATCATGTTAAAGACATTAAATGTTTTTGGAATTCATGAGATTGTTGAGATGCAAATTGTTGTCAAATTACTCGCATCTTCATTTAAAAGGAAAGCATTGCAATGGTTTAGAAGCCTTGGGGTTGGTTCAATCCAAAATTGAATCAATTATGTATAGCCCTCCATGAGCAGTTTGGAGAAAAAGAGGACAACTTGTCTCTTTTGGAACAATCGACAACCATCAAGAGAGCTCCTAATGAGTAGTGATGTGACTTCAACTTTAGATTTCAAAGAACTTGGGATAGAATTCCTGTGCAATAAAGGCCAAACTGAAGGTTCTTTTCTATACTATCTCAAATCTTTAAATTATGATATTTCTATGTTAATTCAGTCCATGGGAGGTATGACTATACCGCAGCTTATAAGCATTGCCATTAGAGCTAAGAATTTCTTAATTCAAGCTAGTAAGCTGGCTCCTAGGCCTCCCATGCCCTTATACCCAAATTTTGGTAAATCCAAGCACTAGTCAAGCACCTACTCTAGCTCTTATCCCCACTCCTAGAAATTAGAACTCAAATGAAACTTCTACTTCATCCTCTAGTGCTTCAAATGAACTTCAAGAAGTCATGAAACAATTACAAAATTTGGGCAATGAGCTGGTTACACTCAAGAGGTAGCAAGCCCAAAGTTTTAGACCATCTTATCAACCTCAAGCTCAGCCCAATAGGCAGCCATATCAGCCTAATAGACCACCCAACCCAGCTGTAAATAAAAATCAAACAAGGCCTCCTACCAATAGACCATTTCAGCCCTATAATCCCAATGTTGCATCTACCTCTAAAGCTTTAGTGCCAGTGCAAAATAATATGGCACAAGAGTATGATTGGTGTTTCCCATGCAATGAACCTCACAACCAATCTATGTGCTTCAATGGTGCTTTGAACCAAGCCTTGATGGTGACAACAACTGGTGTAGAGAGTGAAGTGAGCCAAGAAACAAACCAACAACAAGGAACATCCCAGCAAAATGCAGCTCCAAATGAGACTACATTAGCAAATTGGCAAGTGCTAAGGATTTTTTGATATGAATCAAGTAGTGTCTTAGAGTATAGTAGCCAATACAAGGTCAAAAAAGAGGAATATTGGTGAGGGGAAGTCATTGGCTCTAGGTGATCCACAACCTTCCATCACTCTCCAAAGTGTTGGTAAGAAAAATGCAGTTCCAAACATGCAAGGAAGCCAAGACACCTTCTAAATAAACTCAAATACCAATTGTTATAGCCCACGTGCAAGAAAAAAATGTGTAGACCAAGGGGCAGCAAAGAGATGTTTTATCCCCATGTAGCATCATTGATCAGATGAAAAAGACAAACGTGAATATATTTATGTGGGAATCATTATCCATTCCAGCCAAAGAGATCTCCTACAAGCTACCATGAAGAATTGGTAAACTTCAAATCAACAAATTCATATGCAAGAGAAGTTACTCACCAATGCTTGCCCACTGAAGGAAATTATGGAGGATAGAAAGGTAAAATTTTGAAGCCCCCTCCATTCTATGTTTCATTGATCATTGGGGATAAACTAGTACACAATTACATGATTGATTATGGGGCAAGTAGCTCAGTGATGCCCAAACAAATAGCTGATCAACTTGGGTCTCCAATATGAAGTCATATCCAAAGGGGTAGTGCAACTGGATGGGATAGTAGTAACAATAGTGGGAGTGATCAGAGATTTGAATCTTACTTTGCATGCATGTCCCAATGTTACTGTGTTGCAAGATGTGTCAGTAATAGATTTGCCACCACTCTTTGCCTTATGCTTGTCAAGGGACTTCACAGCTAAAATTGGAGGCTACTTATCTATTGATTGGTCACACATGTTATTTAGAACTAGATATGGAACTAAGGCCATAATCAGGTCTGAGCCTATTGCAAACTTTCACATTGAGCCTCATACTCCAAGCCCAATTAATGCCAATTGTTCAACATTTGATCAAGAAGATTATCCAAGCACAGATGAAGCTGATACAAAGGTTGGAAGCATCCCAGATTTAAATCTTGATGAATGGGAAAGCAAGGTGCATGCTTTTGATCCCTACCAAGAAATAGAAGAATCTAAGCTAGGAGTCTATTGCATACATGAATAAAATCATCCTATGCCTAGCATCACCAAATCAGACCATAAGGATGACAATGAGGTATGGCAGTTGTTCTTTGATGGATCAAGAAGTAGACAAGGTGCAGGAGGGGAGAAATGCTTGTTTCACCTCAAGGTATTAAGTATTATTCAGCTTTTAGGTTTCAGTTTGCATGCTCTAACAACACTGCTGAATATGAAGCTTTGATACAAGGATTGCATTGGTCAATTAAAAGAGGTATAAAAATCTACAAGTCTTTGGTGATAGTGAGCTGATTGTTAACCAAGTTAGAGGACAACATGCTACCAAGAATGATCTACTCAAGTGTTACAAAAATAGGGTGTGGGACCTCATTGAAGATTTTGAGGGCTTTAACATCAATTCCATCCCTAGGAAAGAAAACCAAGTTGCTGACAAGCTTGCAGTAGTTGGGGCAGCCTTTGATGTTGTTGAAAGCATCAAGGAAGATAAAGTACAACCAAACATTCATGTGATTGTAAGGTCTTGAGGCTGCACAATAATGTAAGCTTGAAAGTGTTTGAAAATGATCAACAAATCATCAATTTCCTTTAAGAAGAAGTTGAGTTCTCAACCAAAAATAAAGAAAAATTAGAACAACAATATGGTGATCAGGTGGTACAGCTGAGAACCAATAAAATTCCAAAGGGACTTTTCACTTTGGAGTCCATTTTTAATCCTAATGATCAATTTAGGAAAGAGAAAGTAAACATCCAAGTCAAGGAAGTAGATTCAATGCCCATATTGGTGGGAGAAGGTAGATCACTTCAAATTGGTAAAAAGTTGCAACCAAGCAAGAAAGGTATGAGTTTATGCAACTTTATCAAAAGAGTTTCCTGATGTATTTACTTGGAGCTATGAGGATTTGAATGGTTTCAATCCCAAGATAGCTCAACACACCATTGAATTGGATCCAAGTGCTAAGCCCATCAGGAAAAAGAAAAGGCCAGTTAATCCACACATGGAGCCTCTTATGAAGAAGGAATTGAATAAGTTAATAGAGGTAAGTATCATATTTCCCATCAAGCATTCTAGTTGGGTAAAAAACTTAGTTCCAGTCAGAAGGAAGAGTGGAGAAATCAAATTGTGTGTAGACTTCAGAGATTTGAATACAAAGCATCTCTCAAGGATCATTACCCACTTCCTTCTATGGAGTAGATTTTGCAAGTTGTTGCTATCTTTGAGAGATTTTAATTGCTAGATGGTTACTCAGGGTACAATCAGATCATGGTAAAGGAAGAGGATCAGTTCAAAACAACCTTCACCACCAAATGGGGGAATTATGCATATAGTAAAATGCCATTTGGGCTATCCAATGTTAAAGCTACCTTCCAAAGGGAAATGGACATGGCGTTCAAAGGATTGATAAACAAGATGGTGCTGATATATCTAGATGATATCACTATTTTTTCTAAAAGTGCAGCAGATCATTTCTTCCATTTGAGACAAGTGTTCCAAAGATGTAGAAGATTTGGGGTATCCTTAAATCCCAAAAATATATTTTTCTAACTCGTGAAGGAAAGATCCTTGGCCATATTGTTTCAAAAGAGGGATTAGCAATCGATCCAGAGAGGGTTGAAGCAATAAAAGCACTGACATTACCAAGCCACAAGAAGGCCCTTCAAATTTTCTTGGGAAGGATAGATTTTATTCAGAGGTTTGTGCTAGACTTTGCAGCCCTTGTCAAGCTAATAACCATGATGTTGAAGAAAAGCATGGCTTTCAAATGGACAACAGAAGGTAAGGCAAGTTTTGAGGCAATTAAGGAGGCTATCTCACAAGCTCCAACTCTCATTAACCCAGATTTCTCCAAGGATTTCATCCTTTATGCATTTGGAGGTGATGATACAATCTCTGCAATTTTAGTACAACAGAAAGCAAAGAAAATGTAGAGCAACCAGTTGCTTTCTTTAGTCAAAGTCTAGAGGACTATGAGGTGAGATATTATTTCATTGAGAAGCAAGTTCTTGTAGTGATTAGGGGTTTGAAGAAATTTAAGCATCTAGTTTCAAACAACAAGGTTCAACTGTTGGTTTCTCATGTGGGAGTTAAGGAATTCCTCCTCAACAAGGACCTAAATGAAAAACGTGTAGGGTGGATTAATCGTGTCATGGAGTATGGCATTGAGATCAAGGTCACCAAGCTGGTTCGAGGAAAAGGATTATGTGAACAGTTGGTCTTAAGCAAATCAATGGAAACATGCAATGAAAAGGATGTTGTTTTGGTGCTGCAAAACAACCAAGAACAAGGTAATGTTCAAGAAGAGAATGATGGTGTCCTCACTCCTTGTTGGACTCAAGATATAATGCAATTCCTACACATAGGCCTATGCCCTCTAGAAATGAACAAAACCAAGAGAAGAAACTTCAGATTGCAGGTTGTACCATATGCACTTGTCAATGGTGTTTTGTTTAAGAAAGATGTAAATGGAGTGCTATTGAGATGCATTAGAACAAATCAGATTGATAGAACACTGGAAGAGTTCCATGGTGGGACAGCTAGGGGTCATTTTACACCAAGAGTGACAGCCCTCAAGATCATGAAGGCTAGCTACTAATTGCCCAAGTTATTCAGTGATTGTTATGCATGGATCGAGAGGTGAAGGAGTTGTGCTTTTTCATAGGAAAATAGATTAGCTTCCCTTCCATTGCACCCAATTTCAGTTGACCAAATATTTATGTAATGGGTATTGGACTTCATTGGGGTCATCAACCCAAACTCAATTCAATGACACAACTGGATTCTAATAGCCACAGATTACTTCACCAAATGGATTGAGGCAGTGGCACTTAAGGAAGCAAATGAATCTAGCATTCTAGACTTCTATGAGGGGATAATAACTAGATTTGGTAAACCTACCACTATAATATTAGATAATGCATTAGCATTCATAGGATCTAAGGTGAGTGCATGGGTTGTCAAAAATGGAATTTATCTGAGCACTTCATCAAATTATTACCCTCAAGGTAATGGCCAAGCTAAGTCTACAAACAATAACTTGTTAAGGATCATCAAGAGGACTCTTGATGAAAATTAGAGGACTTGGCATACTAAATTTAAATCAACCTTATGGGCTGATAGGATCACTCCCAAGAGATCCATAGGTAATTCTTCGTTCAAGCTTGTTTATGGAAGAGAGGTAATTTTTCCCATGTCACTTGAGGTGCCAACATTAGAACTCATGAAGCAATTGGAATTGTTGGAGTTTGAACCCATGGAGGTGAGATATGCAGAATTGATGGAGCTCCAAGAAATTAGAGAGCATGCAGCCCAAGCAATAGAGAAGGATCAAGCCTTGATCAAGAAGACCTTTGATAGGAAAGCTAAGGCTAGAACCTTCCAAATTGGAGATCTAGTGTTGAAATGGGATGCGACCGAGCAAAAAGCCACGAAGGAATTTAAAGTTTTGTTTGTATTTGGAGTGGCCCCTAGATGGTCACAAAGTGTAAGAACAGTAATGCCTTCCAGTTGTATACATTGGATGGTGAAGAACTGTAGATTCCAATGAATGGAATCCATCTAAAGCATTGTTACTAAAGGAAAACTCTCCACCTTGTAGATATTAGCTTAGATTTCCATTCCTTCAAGTGCTTGTGCACATTGTTTCATTGTAGCTTAGTTTTTTACTTTCCCTAAGTGCTTTGGCACATGTTGGTTATCCCAAACATGCATTTTTGTAGGCCTTTGTTCCAAATCAGGTGATGTTTCTAATTTCACAATCTTCCTCCTTGTAATTTTCTAATCAATTGGCATTCAAGCAGAGAATTTTATGAATCCATGCCCAATGGATTGCTTTAGCAACTAGTAACTTCATCCAAAGAGCGAGATGACCCTCTGAGTCACCAAAATTGTTATCCAAAATAAGCCCCTTGCTTATTTTTTGGCTAACTCCCTTCATTCCTCCCTCCCTTGTGCCTCAGTTGAATTTTCTTTACTTTTCTAACACTAAAAATGTTCTATAAATGGTTTAATTGGATAGAGAATCTTCTCGGCTATCCAGAATGGTAAAGTTTTCCTCTCTGTCTCCTTGTATTTTTCAAGCTATGGCACAGGAGTCTAAGAGGGAAATTTTCCCATGAGAGTCCCACGGCCAATCAAGATGTGCCATGTGGCATCGAAATGGCGGGGCGGAGGAAACTTAGAAAATTTTCATCAAAAAATTGGTGGGGCACACAAAGAAAATTTTTGGCCCGAAGGCCCGCCAGCCAATGGGAGGAGGCCACATGTCCTCAGGAGCGTCGGGGTTCGGCTCGGTGGAAGGAAATGGAAAAATTTCCAAGGATTGGTGCAAGGGGAAATTGAAGCACACTCCCAAGGACCAATTGGGGGTGCGGCGTGCCTCAGGAGCATCGGCCGGTGGGAGAGTGGAGGAAAATTTTCCTTTTGCCAAGCGATGGAAAATATTGAAACAAAGGCCCAAGCGTGCATGCTCGTGACCAATCAAAACATGCCACATGTCCAGGGTCAAAAAAATTAAGGTGGGCCCACGGAAGAGAAGAACTTTTCAGGCCCATGCCAATGCTAGGGCGCCATGTGTCCCATTCAGGGAATAGACACGGTCAAGAGAAAAATTTGGAAGCGCGCCCCGTGACCAATCAAAACATGCCACGTGTCCCAGGAATGTCGGGTGGCGAGAAACTTTTGAAAATTTTTCCAAAGATCAAAAAGGCGTAAAAATGTTAAGGAAAATCTTGTGACAATCAAAAATTGCCACGTGTCTTTGGAGCTTCGTGGTGGTGGAGATTTTTGGGAAATTTTTCCAAAGTCAAAAAGAGGAAAAATTTCAAAATTTTTTCGGCCCACCAGTTCAAATTTGCCTTAGTTTTGCCCTAAATATTCAGAAGGGCATAACTTTTTATCCAGGGCTTGTATTTTCATGTTCTTGGTGGCATTGGAAATATGGTGAATTCTCTACACGATGGAGGGATCAATTTTGTGTTTTGGTGGAGTTTGGGGAGAGAAAAATGGAAAACACCTCTGGCATGGAGAAAAGAACAGAACTGACATTTCAACCACCATTTTTAATGAAGTATGGCTCGCATTCTCTCCTAGCATGGTCAAAAACATCGAGGAATGGTCTGGCAAGGGAACCCATGCTATTTTAATGCAATTTTGTTGGTGGTTGAAGCATCCACTCATGTTTTCCCGCATTTCTCCTTTTTGAGCTCGAATTTTCATTGTTAAAAGCCAGATTTGGCTCATTTGTAAGGGTTGGACATTTTTATGTTTTACAGGCTCCCTCTTTCACCTAAAAAGTGATTTTGTGGATTATGAGACCTCTTCTAGGACTGAAATATGTTTTCTACCTCTCTGCTATTGTAATGCATGTATTTTTGATATTGGAAATGACAATGCAAGCTCTGTGAATGAGTTCCAGTCCTCTGTTTGTGTTGTTTGCTTCATTTCTGATCTTTCATTATAGTTTAGCAGTTTTTGCATGATGTTTTTTTGCATTTTAGTGATCTGTGTCAATTTTTAGAAGAAAAATGTTCACCACTCCTTTGGTGTATCACCTTGTTAGTATTAGTTTTATTTCTTTTTCATTCTCTATCTCTGTCCCCTTGGAATTTAGAGTAGGATTTTGAGTTTAAACCTCTGCAATTTTCAAGGCATACATCTAATCAGAGGAGTTGAGGAACCAGCCTCTAATCTAGAGATTCTTTTCCCATTTTTACAAGTCCCACACTTGGGGAAAAGATTCAATGTTGTGCATTCACACTGGATGTCCAAATATCAAACTAGAAATCTGATAAACATCCAGGGGTGCTATGAATCTACACTAACAGGTTATTATAAGTTCCATCATGGTTGGTATGATGTTTTAAGAGAGTGCAAGTGTCTATATGATGTCACCAAGGTAAGTTCATGTCATGTCATGGGTTGTAGTAGTCTTTTCAAGCCTATTCCTAGTCATGGAGCTTATAGTTTGGTATGATGACTTGAGTTTTATATCTGATCAGTATTTTTCAAACAAGGTATCATTATGGTGATGATTTATATGACATTTATGATCATTCTCATGTCATTTCTTATTGGTTGGATGGTGTTTCATGGCCCTTGGGAAGAAAGAAGGTGAAGACACATTATGAAAGCATAGGGTAGTCACTATGGTTGGAGATTTGTGGGAATAATTGAGAAATTTTGTGAGTTTTGTAAGTTATATTATGTTTCCATGATGCTTCATGAAAATTTTCATGTCAAATTGAAGAATATTTTGCAAGATATGTTATTTTTGGTAAAACTAGTTGTAGAGTGTGTTTTTATGCTAACAATGGAACTTTTGATGCTCATTTTGAATTATTTATTATCATGGGACCCATATGTTTTGGGGTATGTCTTTCAAATGAGATAAGAATAGTTTCCAAAAATAATGAGGTGGTCCGATTTTTAGGTTTTTATGAACAATCGTTAAGAAGATAAGTTGGTTTGAAACCTTAGTTAAACCCTAGCTCAAAGTTACTTGTAGAAAATATCTCATACTAAGCCATAATTGATTTATTTTACTAATGTGATTATTTTATTTTTATAGGAATCCTCCATATTTTTATAAAGGTATTTTAGATCACGTGATAGTATGTGGGCCCCATGAAATAGGAAAGTTTCTAAATGTTTTCATTTTGTGGAAAATTCTTCCATTGAACCCAATGAATAAATACAAATTGATTGGATCATAGGAGTTTTAATATATTTCCATGATAGTTTCAGGTCATGTTTTAAGTCTTAGAGGTAAAATATTTCCCTATTTATGAATACTACTCTTTGGGCCTAAAAGGGCACTTTTGAGAAGTTGAGAGATTAACCTGGTTAAAAGTCTTCCACTTGGAGTTGGAAGGAAATGTAAGATGTTATGGAAATAAGATTCATATATATTTCTAATGGCATATGTTTTCTATCTTTATGATATGTTTTTAAGTTATCTAGCTCGGTTTTTAACATCAATTTTGACTGTTTCATGACATGATTACCTTGGCTAAGAAAATTGATGTAGAAGACTCATATTTTAGATTAAAGGATGTTTTATATCTATTGAAGAGTGAAGAGGGATGAATTTTATTTTTATTGAAGGAATTTAGAGGTCTTGAAAGTGACAGAAATGGTGTAAACAAGTTGTGTTTCCAAAACTAAATTTTTGGCAACTCACTTTGGTGAAGAGGAAAAGAGGTGTGGTTTGCATTGATGGATGTTTCATGACATCTAGAAAGTATGGATTTGTTATATAGGTCAATTTATTTTCCAATGCATGGTTACATGGCATATTTGGAATGTTATTTGTTGATCTTGATCACGTTAGGTGAAGTAATGAGTTCCTAAAAGTAGTTGTTTTGAGTAGGAAATGAGCCTACTTGATAGAGTTATGAAGAAAATGATTGGTGCAAGGTAATGTGCAAGCATGGATGATGTTTTTATGGTATATTTGAAATTTTTTATTCCTTTCAATATTGAAAAATTATGGTGATGTGTTTAGAGGTCTTTAATGATCCAAGTGATGAGGTTTTGAGCATATTCTAGCTTGTTTGGTTTTTTTGCTACATGGGTCCATTTTATGAATGCGTATAAATGTAATGTTATATTTTTAAGTTTTATTTTTGAAATAATTGTTATGGATGGACCTATATTATGTATTTTTACATGATAAGCATATAAAGTGTTGGTTTTGGTTCATTTTTGAACTAGTTGTGCAAGGGGGAAAATGTGACCAAGGTGAAATAAATAAATTTGTTCAAGAGAATAAATATAGATTTGAGGATGTGGTTGAAAATAATAAGATTGAATAAGATAATGTGTGTAAGGTTTTGAATCCAAATTTTTCCATGAAAGATCAAGATAGATCGAGTTAAAGGAGAGAGAAGTTAAAGAGGGTTTGAAGGTGTGTGAGCTAAATTAGTGATCTCCATCAGTTTTGGAAAAAACAATATATCAGATATATTCAAATGAAGGTAGTATATTTAGTTTTTAATCATATTAGGGGGTTATATCCTCCTTATGGATTTGGTGCTTTATTATATTAGGGGTTGGTTCCTCACTAAATTAGGTTTTGTGCTCATTATGAGGTTGGTTCCCCACTAAATCAAGGGTTAGTGATCATTTTTGTGTTGGTTCTAACCTAAATTTGAAACATGTATATAATAAAGTTTAGTTTTAGTGTTTTTTCTTCCCCTTGAGATTTTCCCACTTAAATTTCATGTTCATGTGTTATTGTGTTCTTCTTTCATATCCTTTGATGGTTATGTTTCATTGATAAATCTTAATGAATAATATATGATGGATGGTTGATGAATTTTAATGGTTAAAATGAATGAAATTTTATACGCACACTGATTCACCCCCCTTCAATGTTTGTACTTCAAACAAAAACTAGGGTAATTTTTAAATAGAGAAAGATTTGAAACAAAATGCACAACACATTAATGAGCATATGAAACCAAAAAAACTTCCCAAAATGGTATCTCATAATTAATTAAGTATAACCAAGACACTTAACTAATTATCATTTCTCAGTAACTAGTTCAAATTTGACATTCTTAACTTTTACCCTTCATTGGACTCAAAATGCTCATTACAATTTAACAAGAATATTTATCTAATTTGATTTATTTTTATTTTTCCATAATTATCATTTAATGAATTAAAGTTGTTAATTTTGTAGTAACATCCCCTCAATTAACATAATTTTCCATAAATTAAATTAATCCTCTTGATTAAATCAAATTTTCATTTAAACTTTAAAATTTATTCATTTGATTAATTTGATTTACGGGAATTGAGTTATTTCACTAAATTATTTTGAT
Source organism: Taxus wallichiana var. yunnanensis (assembly GCA_018340775.1). Classification (NCBI taxonomy): domain Eukaryota; kingdom Viridiplantae; phylum Streptophyta; class Pinopsida; order Cupressales; family Taxaceae; genus Taxus; species Taxus wallichiana. The sequence continues at coordinate 338,024,515 of CM031236.1, forward strand.
TCCCCTACATTAAATTAATTTACGTGATCATTTTAATATCCATAAATTAAATTATTTTACATGATTAATTTAATTCCTCTAAATTAAGTTAAGTTGATAAAACCATTTACCCGAATAACTAAAATTAATTATCCCCTTATTACTCAATTAAAAGAGAAGATTATAGTCTCAAGTTTAATTATTTAAGTTGGGTGGGAGATGGAGCATCCATTTCCCACCCTTAAAACCTTTTAATCACCTCCCTATATCCTAGGAAACACTAAAACCCTAAATTTCTCTACGTTTTCTTATTTTAGGTTTCTAAAAGGATGCACACTTTTTCTCTCCATTTTATCTGGTTTTAGAGCTTACATGGTAAAATGACAATGGAGATAAACTCTCCATTTTAGATTTACACTCAATGATATTATTTTTTATAGGCTATTCATTTACATTTAATATCCAATACGGTTTTAATGGGGTTTTTATTTTAATACTATAGCCATGGATTATATTTTTTTCTTCTTTTTTATTTTGTAAATATAATATAAATCAATCACAATGAGGGATTTGTATGTACATGCATAAAATGTAAGGACCTCGAAAATCGAGGTCCAATTTTTTATTTTTTTTACATTATTCCCATTGCTTAATTGATATGTTGATTTCACGCATAATCAAATCATACAATTATATAAACAATCATATGTGTTAAACACATCGATAAAAATCAGCTTTGAGTCCAAAGGACATTTCATTATTTTCAATATCTCAGTACAATCTTATAAGGTTACATGCAATGGCAAAGAGCCTCATAAGCTTATATAATATACTGATTATTTCTAGTAATACATCAAGTACAATTTATTCCATAACTGAAATATAAAAGTAACTAATCAAGATCTGAAATCAGCTTGAATCCCTTCAAATTATTTCCTTTCCCTTATCTCCGAATGGCCTATATTTTCCACAAAGGGTCAGCTCAAACTGAACTGGCAAGGATTTCCATTTTCATATATGTAGTATTCTACAAATGAAAACATATTCATAATATACAATCATGCATCAAGCATACTAATTCATTCATTATTATAATAATGATTTCAAAAATCATGTATACATGCATGAACTAACCAAGTTCAGAATATCTTTCAAGAGTGGTGTCTTTAACCATCTTACATGAAAATGCATAAAACTTACCTCACGTAAGGCTGATTACATAATGCATTTCATAATATTATTTCATGCCAAATCAAATCAGCATACCAACTGTTTGAAGAAATGTCACATATAGGCTCCATAAAAAGGAGAAGGCATGATAAGCAATTGTCAAAGCATCAACATGAACTTCACTTTACAATTCTTACAATGAACTTTATGCCAAATCAGATCAGCAACATAACATAATTTCCAAGAGGACCAAAGATCCTTTATACCCAAGAATGCATGCCAACCATATGACAAAATGTCATATAATGAACTTCACATATATTCCAAGGAATGCATACCAATTGTATGACAAAATTTCATATCATGAACTTCACTTCACAAGCTCAAAATGAACAACATGCCAAATCAGATCAGCAACATAACACATTTTCAAAAGGCACAACAAATCCTTTATACTCAAAGAATGCATGAGAACCGTATGACAAAATGTCATAATATAAACTTCCAATATAATCCAAGAATGCATTTCAGCAGCATGACAAAGTGTCATAAAAGAATTTCACATAAATTCCAATGAATCCAATCTAGCAGCATGATAAAATGCCATAAAATAACTTCACATAAATTCAAACGAATTTTTTCCAGCAGCATAATAAAATGCCATAAAGATATTCACTTCAATTCCAACAAATTCATTTCAACAACATGATAAAATGTCATAATCCATACTCATGTATTTATGTCAATAAAATATTACATATCAATCTGTTTGATGTAATGTCACAACACCTCATTCTTTAAATATTCTAGCCAAATGATTTCACACTAATCGTTTGACAAAATGTCATAGCACAACATTCTTTCAAAATTCTATGTCAATGATTGCACACGAACCATTTGAAAAAATCCATTTACTACTAGCAGCAAAGAAAACAACAATCTAACTACAAATCTGGAGCATATAAATCACCCCAAAGCATCGTGCTTTGTTAACTAATGTTGCAACAAAACAACACATCAAATTTTAACAAAACACAGCAAGGAATTAACCAAAACTGAGTGCTATAACATCCAACACTGCAGCAACAAATGCAGCAATAATTTAATTAAAAAAATAACACTTCTAATGTTGTTACAACATCAATAAATCAATAAAGAAAGCATCGCTTCTAGCAGTTATTACAGCAGCAAAAAAATAAATTATAATAGCTAAATAAAACCAACGAATCCACAAAAATGTAGCATTCTAACATTTAAAAATTCAGCTTGGATATCAGTCCAAAACCCATAGAAAAAATGTCAAGAAATCTTCTCTCAACACCCAAGTGAATAACCTCATTTAATTTCAGATATCAAGTAAGGATTTAAAATGAAATCTTTGGCTCTCATACTTGAGAGATCTGAAATATATAATTCCCATAATAAAATAAACACATTTTTCAAATACCCATAAAGGATTGATTCTAAAAATATTAATACCCAGAATAGATAATCCATATTTCTCATTACCCAGAAGAGGAATAAAACTGAATATGCATTTATTTGTAAAATATTGCATAGATAAAAACAAGAAACCCTTGCCTGAAAGATTCGAGATGAAGAAGACCAAAAACCCTTTGTGCTTTTCCTCTTTCCTTCTCTATTTTTCTTCCTCCAGCTTCTTAGCTCCACACCATACAAAATAAAACTCCAAAACCTTATTTATTTTTCTAGAAAATTTCTCCCCAACATTGTTGCAATAAAGAATGGAAAGATCCCAAAATACAGGCCCAAAATCAGCTCCAGATGGCCGTAAAACTTCCATGAAATCCTCCAAATTTTTTTTGACATGGTCTCTCCTCTACTTCCTCCTCTCTTCATGCCATGCTAAATGGTAAAAATAAAAACCTAACTCTCCTTTATTTCATGGATTCCAAAATCCATTTAAATATAATTAAACTTAAAAAATGCCTCCACTTAGCTTTAGGCTAAGTTTAATTTTTATTTATTTATTTATTTTAAATAAAACTATGTGCCACATTCCACAAGGAATAATTAACACATAAGTTAATGCCAAAATAATTTGAATTCCACAAAATATCATTACAATTAAGAATTATTTAAATGTTGAGCTCATTAACCAAGCAAATCAAAATGTCATGCATTTATTACGGTTGAGGGTAAGTGCAGCAAGTTGGGGGACAAAAAGGGGGTCATACGTGGACATCATATTGCAAATAACAACATAATATCAACTTGTAGGGATTATTAGCAATATATACACTCAAAATTAGAAAAACTTATATCAATATGAATCGTAGCATCCGGAATCTAGTTTCTAAAATACTGATTTTTTTTTAAAAATGGACAAGATTAGCTATATTAAACACTCAAAATTTAATGACTTGGTTTTTTTTTAAAAACGCCTATAAGATTATAGTCCGTTTGCCCACAATTTGGATGACCAAAAATTGATATATATTTTTCTCCTTTGGTGAGAAGTTAGATGCCACTATCTATCTTGGGATGAATTTTATTTTGTACTTTTTTGAGCAATATTTTATTTTTTATGATTTTTTCCGTGAAAGTGGTATGAAAACATAAAGAAAACAAAGCACTTTCCGTTTGCCCGCCATAACTTCATAAAAAAATATTGAAATCAAATAAATTTTTTTGAACATGTATATAATTTTTCCACAGTTGGGATGGTATAAGTTTTATCACATTCTGATAAGTGAAACAAAATTTGTAGTCTTAAACGTAGACATAAACATTCATGGGAAAAAGTGTCTTAAAGACCTACTATTAGTAAAAAATTATAAAATGATATTTATCCTATTCTATTCACTTTAAAATCAGTATTTCTACAAAGCTAACAGTCTCCCCTATGCAATGGTACCATTTTTATGACATATGTTTTACTTTTCGGCATGGTTCAAGTCCGCGGAAGACTAAATTTTATGTTTTGTTGTTTTTAATGTAAAATTCAGGATTTGATGTCCACTTAATTGTCCCCCAACTTGGTGCACTTACCCTTGAGTCAAAACATCTAGATAATATTTTGACACTCGGTTATGTTACTAACATACCATCATAAATTAGGCTTAGGTTAGATCACGTAACCTATATCTTAGGTTAGTTAGGCTAGCAAATGATATTAAATAATATCACACGGAAGCTACCAAAACGCTGTCACCGAATCAAAAGGGTGAGTGCTAACTCATGGAAGAGTGGGCACTTGTGCGTATACTCACATGTGTATGCACACAACTATGCTAGCTTATATACATAAGTATATATGCTCACATACCTATGATCATACCCATATGGGTATATGGATGAATGTCCATTCCTTCGTGCTTTATACTCATACCTTTGATGAATGACTAACGAAAACACAAACTACAACCAAGAAGAAACAACCAACAGATTTATTAATAATAATGAGTTCCAAGAGTCGGGATGTTACATCCTCCCCCTTAACAAGGGTAATGTCCCGATTACGAGACTTAAAAAGAAATGGAAAATTATTTCTTACATACTCTGCATCTTCCCAAGTGGCACTTCTTTCACTTAGGTTATCCCACTAGACCAAAACTTGTTGGATATCTCTATTTTGCAACTTAATGCTTCACTGCGATAATATCCTTACCGGCTCAAGCTGAAAATTTAGCTTATCATCTACTTGCAAGTTCTGCCAAGTTAGCACATGTGAGGGATCATGCACATATTTTCTCAAAAGTGAGACATGAAATACGTCATGAATTTTAGAAAGTGAAGGAGGAAATGCTAACCTGTAGGCTACAACACTAATTTTCTCTAAAATTTCAAATGGACCAACAAATCTGGGTGCAAGTTTAGATGCCTTTCCAAACTTAATTGAACTTTTATGAGGTTTCACCCTCAAAAACACTTTTTCACCCACCTGAAATTCTTTTTCAGTCCTTTTCTTATCAGCATAACTCTTTTGTCTATCACTTGCAGCCTTTAATTTTTGTCTTATAACAATCATCTATTGATCATATTATTTTAAAACATTAGGACCTGTGGTTACCCAATTTTCAAGGCCTTCCCACCCCAAGGGTGTTCTACATTTCCTTCCATATAAAGCTTCAAAAGGAGCCATTTGCAAAGAAGTATGATAAGTATTATTATAAGCAAATTCAACTAAGTGCAGAAAATCTTCCCACTTGTTTTGTTGGTCCATAACATACATTCTTAGCATGTCTTCTAATACTTGATTTACTCTTTCAAGTTTGCCCATCTATTTTAGGATGATAAGAAGAACTAAAATGTAGCTTTGTGCCAAAAGCAGCTGCCAGAGTTTTCCAAAACCGAGATGTAAACAAAGTATCTCTATCAGTAATAATCAGTTCAGGAACTCCATGCATCTTACAACTTCCTTCACAAATCTATCAGCAAGTACAGGTGCATCATCCATTAGATTACCAGGAATAAAATGAGCAACCTTTGTTAGCTTGTCAACAACAACTAAAATAGTATCATGCCTCTTTTTAGATTTTGGCAAACCAGAAATAAAATCCATAGTTATAGTTGCCCATTTGTCTTTTGGAATGTCATGGGGAAAAAGCTTACCACCGGGATGGCAATGATCAACTTTCACCTTTTGACATTCTAAACATTTAGAAACAAATATAGCCACATCCTTTTTCATACCAGGCCAAAAATAAAATTGTTTCAATTCATGAGTCATTTTAGTGACCCGAGATGTGCAAAATGAGGAGCTTGATGCACTTCTTGCATCAGAATAGTTCTGAAATTTCCTTCAAAAGGTACGTAAATTCTACCTTGGAACCTTAGAAGACCATCTAAGTCCAAGGAGTACCCAGCATACTTTCTATCCACTATTTCTTGTAACAAATTTTCAGTCATTTCTATATAAAATATCTATTTTTTGTTGTTGTAATAACAATTGATCCTTTAGCAAAAAAATTATTCTAGAAACAAAAAAAAGTGGACTCTATGGATGAGTGCATCAGCCACTCGATTCTCTTTACCTTTGACATATTTTATGTCCATATCATAGTCACTAATCAATTCCAGCCATCTCCTTTGTCGGGCATTCAAGTTGTCTTGAGTAAATAGATGCTCCAGACTTTTATGATCTATTCTAAGTTTGAATGACTTACCCAACAAGAAATTTCTCCATTTCTTAAGAGCATGAACTAATACAGCCAACTCTAATTCATGTGGGGATATTTCATCTCATTAGGCTTTAATTTTTGTGACTCATAAGCCACTACCTTTCCTTCTTGAGTTAGTACACCCCCTAAACCATCTAGGGATGCATCAGTCCAGACCTCAAAAGGGTTGTTTGGATCTAGAACCAACAAGATAGGTGTTGTAGTGAGAGCATGTTTCAACTTTAAAAAGGATTCCTCACACCTAGTAGTCCATTCAAAACATTTACCCTTTTATTGTAGCGATGTGATAGGATGGGCTATTCGTGAAAATTCATTCACAAACCTTCTATAGTACCCAGCCAAACCCATGAAACTTCAGACTTCTATCACATTTTTAGGAGCTAGCCATTCTTCAATAGCTTTAATCTTGGATGGATCCATAGAAATCCCATCCTTAGAAATGATATGTCCTAAGTAGTGCACTTTATCTTTATAAAACTCACACTTAGACAATTTTACATATAATTTGTGGTCCCTGAGCCTTTGTAGAACCATTCTTAAATGTTTTTCATGTTCTTTCTCATCTCTAGAATAAATTAAAATGTCATCCAAGAAGACTAATACAAACTTATCTAGAAAATCTCTGAAAACACTATTCATTAGGTTCATAAAAGCAGTCGGTGCATTGGTCAAACCAAAAGGCATAACCATGAATTCATAGTGTCCATATCTTGTACGGAAATTTGTTTTATGCAAATCTTCCTCTTTGATTCTAAGTTGATGGTAACTAGACCTTAAGTCAATCTTAGAAAATATATCTGCCCCTTTCATTTGATCAAATAAATCATCTATCCTAGGAAGCGGATATTTATTCTTAATGGTAACCTTGTTGAGCATGTGGTAATCAATACACAACCTTAATGTACCATCTTTCTTTTTAACAAAGACCATTGGTGCTCCCCAAGGGGACACACTTGGCCTAATCATTCCTTGCTCAAGAAGTTCTTGTAGCTGAACTTTTAGCTCTTGCAAGTCCACAGTATTCATTTGGTAAGGTGCTTTAGAGGTAGGGGTTGAACCTGGCATGATATCTATTGAAAAATCAAACTCTCTTTTTGGGGGCAGACCTAGCAATTCCTTAGGAAAAACATCCCTAAAATCATTTAATACTAGATAATCATGAAAACTAGGTTCCTTCACCTCAGAAGACTCTTCCATGTGTAAGGAAAATAAGATACATCCCTTATGGACTGCTCTTTTCAACTGTAAGGCAGAAAGAGTGGGTAAAAACTTGTTGTTTTTGATACCAAACAAAACTTGTTCAAAGCCAAAATCATCAAAACAAGTGTATTATTTTGTCAAAACAATCAATCTGAGCTTTATGGTCTTGCAACCAATCCATGCCAATAATCATATCATAAGATCCCAAAGGAACAACATGCAGATTTAATCTAGTTTTAAACATCCCTAGATCAACTTCTATTTGATCTAAATATTTAGAAATCTACACTTTCTTACCAGTCCCAAATTCTACTTGCCATTTTTCTTTCATAGGAACAATTTTCAGATTTAGCTTTTGCACTATTCTAGGAGACACAAAGCAATCAGATGCTCCATAATCAAATAGAACAAAAATTTCAGTGTCAAATATTTTACCTCTAGTCTCAATAGGGGTTGCTTGGTGCTCAACCTTGCGGTTATCTACTACTGCATAGACCTGGTGGCTTGTTGTCTTGCTTGCAAGGAATTCTAGGAAATCTCTTTGGTAATGGTTCTTACCACATGTCCAATAGCCTTGTTGAGGTTCTTTTTTTGCCACTGGAACCTTGTTGGCTCCTATAGCAGGTGTGTATCTATTACCACCAGCCTACTGATTATTTTGTTGTTGTTTAATGGGAGGCCTTGGCCCTCCCGGTTATTATTTCCATGAAACTTTCCATTGTTCTGATTTCCATTAAAAGTAGTCCTTTTGAACTCAAGTTTTTGGTAAGGTCCAAAAGAGGAAACAACAATCTTCTTACTATTTATTGCCTTCTCTTTCATTTCCTGGTGGTATTTTAGTTGAGACTGCTCTTTTTCTTCAGCCATGTAGGTTGCACTAACTACTTGTGCAAGACTCTTAGGGTTGACCATATTTACGTCTTCTTTGGATAACCTCTCTCAAACCTAGTTTGAACTTGGTTACCTTGGACTCTTCATCCTTCATATAGTCCACATGATGGATCAGATCTAAAAATTGAGCTTCATACTCAGCTACAGTCATGTTATTTTGTTTCAAACTATGAAACTCAGTTTGCTTCCTTTCTCGGTGATTAGCTGAGACATATCTAGTTGAATTTCTTCTCAAATTTTTCCCAAGTAATGGTGGAATCCACATAACCCTTAACTTGCTTCAAATGATCCCACCACAGGACAACATGCTCTTCAAGGTGGTAAACTACAATACGGGCCTTGGTATTGGAGTTGTAATCATGTAGCCCAAATTATTGTTGTAAGTTAAACAACCAAGCCTCAACTTTATCACCCGAGTCAGTGGATAACCCTTTGAATCTAGGAATAGGAACTTTCTTCAATTCCTTGAGGAAGGGATCTATTACTCTATTCCCTATGGGTAAATCTTCATGAGCATGTAGCTGGTTGTTCAAGTCTCCCAGGTTTACCTCATGCTGGTCATGTCTTACTTGATTACCCCCTAGGCCACTATTTTCTCTAGGTTCCTCTCATGAGCTGTCAATCTATCTTGCAAAGTGTTGATAGTCCTAAGAAGTTCATTTAGGAATTCTTCAGTGGGGTTGAGGACAGGGTTGATGTTTTCACCAACTCCTCTACCTGTACCTCTTCCATCTCCTCCCCTTTAGCCACCATAACCTTGGTTTGGATTATTCACACCACCACTACTCGAGTTCTTACCATTTTTCCTGGTAAGTACAAAGAGAAGTATTAGATAACATTCCAGAGGCCTAAGTGTTATACAACCTTTTCTCACGATATTAGTGAAAGGACCTCAAAATCGAGGTCTAATTTTTTTATTGATTTTTCCATTATTCCCATTACTTAATTGATATGTTGATTTCTCACATAATCAAATCATACAATTATAAAAACAATCATATGTGCTAAACACATTGATAAAAATCAGCTTTGAGTCCAAAGGACATTTCATTATTTTCAATATCTCAGTACAATCTTATAAGGTTACATGCAATGGCAAAGAGCCTCATAAGCTTATATAATATACTGATTATTTCAGCAGTACATCAAGTACAATTTATTCCATAACTAAAATATAAAAGTAACTAATCAAGATCTGAAATCAACTTGAATCCCTTCAAATTATTTCCTTTCCCTTATCTCCAGAATGGCCTGTATTTTCTACAAGGGGTCAACTCAAACCTGAAGTTCACGATTTCCATTTTCATTTATGTAGTATTCTACAAATGAAAATGTATTCATAATATAAATTCATGCATTAGCATAATAATTCATTCATTATTATAATAATGATTTCAAAAATCATGTATACATGCAGAAGTAACCAAGTTCATAATATCTTTCAAGAGTGGTGTCTTTAACCATCTTACATGAAAATGCATAAAACTTACCTCGCATAAAGTAAATTACATAATGCATTTCATAATATTATTTCATGCCAAATCGAATCATAATACCAAATGTTTGAACAAATGTCACATAAAGGCTCCATATAAAAAGGAGAAGGCATGATAAGCAATTTTCAAAGCATCAACATGAACTTCACTTTACAATTCTTACAATGAACTTTATGCCAAATCAGATCAGCAACATAACATAATTTCCAAGAGGAACAAAAGATCCTTTATACCCAAGAATGCATGCCAACCATATGACAAAATGTCATATAATGAACTTCACATATATTCCAAGGAATGCATACCAATTGTATGACAAAATTTCATATCATGAACTTCACTTCACAAGCTCAAAATGAACAATATGCCAAATCAGATCAGCAACATAATGCATTTTCAAAGGCACAACAAATCCTTTATACTCAAAGAATGCATGAGAACTGTATGACAAAATGTCATAATATAAACTTCCAATATAATCCAAGAATGCATTTTAGCAGCATGACAAAGTGTCATAAAAGAATTTCACATAAATTCCAATGAATCCAATCTAGCAACATGATAAAATTCCATAAAAGAACTTCACATAAATTCAAACAAATTTGTTCCATAAACATAATAAAATTCCATAAAGATATTCACTTCAATTCTAATGAATTCATTTCAGCAGCATGATAAAATGCCATAATCCATACTCGTGTATTTATGTCAATAAAATATTGCATATCAACTATTTGACATAATGTCACAACACCTCATTCTTTAAATATTCTAGCCAAATGATTTCACACTAATCGTTTGAAAAAATGTCATAACACAACATTCTTTTAAAATGCTATGCAAATGATTGCACACTAACCATTTGACAAAATGCAGCGTACTAGCAGCAAAGAAAACAAAAATCTAACTACAAATCTGGAGCATATAAATCAGCCCAAAGCATTGTGCTTTGTTAACTAATGTTGTAGCAGAACAACACATAAAATTTTAATAAAAACACAGTAAGGAATTAACAAAACTGAGTGCTATAACAGCCAACACTACAATAACAAATGCAACAATAATTTAATAAAAAAACAACACTTCTAGCAGTTGTTACAACATCAATAAATCAATAAAGAAAACAACGCTTCTAGCAGCCATCACAGTAGAAAAAAACAACTTATAACAGCTGAAGTAAACCAACGAATCCACAAAAATGCAGCTTGGAGATCAATCCAAAACCCATAACAAAAATGTCAAGAAATCTTCTCTCAACACCCAAGAGAATAACCTCATTAATTTCATATATCAAGTAAGGATTTAAAACGAAATCTCTAGCTCTCATACTTGAGAGATCTGAAATATATAATACCCATATTAAAATAAACACATTTTCTAAATACCCATAAAGGATTGATTCAAAAATATTAATACCCACAATAGATAATCCATATTTATCAGTACCCAGAAGAAGAATAAAACTGAATATGCATTTATTTGTAAAATATTGCATAGATAAAAACAATAAACCTTTTCTGAAAGATTCGAGATGAAGAAGATCAAAAACCCTTTGTGTTTTTCCTCTTTCCTTATCTATTTTCTTCCTCAAGCTTCTTAGCTCCACACCGTACAAAATAAAACCCCAAAACCTTATTTATTTTTCTAGAAAAGAATTTTCCCAACATTGTTGCAATAAAGAATGGCAAGATCCCAAATTACAGGCCCAAAATTAGCTCCAGATGGTTGTAAAAACTTCCATGAAATCCTCTAGATTTTTTTTGACATGGTCTCCCCTCTACTTCCTCCTCTCTTCATGCCATGCTAAATGGTAAAAATAAAAACCTAACTCTCCTTTATTCCATGGATTCCAAAATCCATTTAAATATAATTAAACTTCAAAATTCCTCCACTTAGCTTTAGGCTAAGTTTAATTTTTATTTATTTATTTATTTTAAATAAAACTATGTGCCACATTCCACAAGGAATAATTAACACATAAGTTAATGCCAAAATAATTTGAATTCCACAAAATATCATTATAATTAAGCATTATTTAAATGTTGAGCTCATTAACCAAGCAAATCAAAATGTCATGCATTTATTATGGTTGAGTCAAAACATCTAGATAATATTTTGACACTTAGTTATGTTACTAACATACCATCATAATTGATGAGGTCTACAAGAAGCTTGAGTCCTTAGATGGCAGATTGGGGAATGCTAAAAGCCGCAATGATTGCATATTGTCTACCCTCAAAAGCATTTATAATTTCATTGAACAACATGTCCATAGTGTCTGCAGTTTAAGTGGGGTTAATGAGGACATTTGGGGTCCTAAAGAGAAAAGGGATATTGCAATTGCCCAAGCAGATATGCAAGACTCCTCTCAGGCTACTGCCATTTCCTTCTTCATGTCGCTGCAGGCTATCAAGACCAAGATTGACAGAGCCATCAAGTAACGGGTTGTTGTGATGTTGTTTTTTGGCTGCGATGTAGTTGTCATCTGGCGGTTCTGGAGCTGTTTTTTGGTAGAGCTCTATATGTTATTTCTCCTTTGGTTTCTTTTTGATCTTTCCTTATTTCTTTTGGATCTTTGTACGTTTAGATACTTTTTTCACTTATATTGTAATATTTTGTTGTTGAGCCCTTCTTGGTTGACTGTTTTTCCCTTCTCTAGGTTGTTTCTCTCATCTTCGCTATTTGGCTTTTGAGCCCTTTTGTATATAGGGTATAGTCCCTTCAAAACTATTTTCCCTTAATAAAAAAAAAACATACCAACATAATTTAGGCTTAGGCTAGATCACGTAACCTATATCTTAGGTTAGTTATGCTAGCAACTGATATTAAATAATATCACACGAAAGCTACCAAAATGATATCAACAAATAAAAAGGGTCAGTTCTAACTCATGGAAGAGTGGGCACTTATGTGTGTATTCACATGTGTATGCACACAACTATGCTAGCTTATATACATAAGTATATATGCTCACATACCTATAATCATACCTAGATGGGTATATGGATGAATGTCCATTCCTTTGTGCTTTATACTCATACCTTTGATGAATGAATAAAGAAAACAAAAACTACAACTAAGAAGAAATAACCAATAGATTTATTAATAATTTTGTGTTCCAAGAGTCGGATGTTACATAAAACCATACCGTATACAAATGTGTGTGTGTGTGTGTATTTGTATGTTTTTAAAGTGCGAGAAAGAGACAAGGGGTCGACCTACACACAGTACACCTAACCATAAATTTTTGCCCCCAAACTATGTAAAAACACACACACACACACACACACAAAGTAATGAACCATTCTATAACATGTATTTAGCCAAGGTTTTTCTACCCACCCCATATGAACTTCACAAGGTTGAAACACACTCTTAACAGATCAAAATGCATTTCTAGCCACTTTTTTCACTTTGAAATGCACCCTTGCATAATGGTGTGACAACTCTCCTTTCAATTGAAAAAATGGAAACATTCCTAGGTTGTGGGTGACTTGTATATTGGAGTGAGTCTCAATATATGATTGGTTCACGTAGTGTAACACCTAAACTAATTCTATATCCTAAGGATAAATCTACTCTACCAAAACCACCTAAGGAAAAGGGGAAACGAAGGAAGGGAAAAACTTAAAAGATGGTAATACACCAATTTGTTTTGAATACCTTATACTTATTTTGATCACATAGATGAAGAAAGGAAGCCACACACACTATATGATAACTAAAAATTATTAAATCAAATCAAAAGTGATTCATGAAGGATTTGGAGTTAATTGTCACAAGATAAGAAGGGGAAATAAATGGCTCTACAAAAAAATCCTATAAAAACACATTAGACATAATTTAGGACTTATAAATTGACATGAGAATGCATAAAGGCATGATATTTTAAAAGTGATAAAACAAGGATAGATATATATAACAAAATAAAATCAGTCCAAAACATAATATGCATTAAAAATAGATTGTAGAAAGGTAAAAACTCCCTTTATTTCTCCAAGATGTGGAATAAACAGAAAGAATCAGTTTGACCCTTGCTTTTCACCCGTAATGACCTGAATTGCTCTAGAAAAAGAATGAATAAGTAGAAATTATCGTTTACAATGTATTATGAAGCTTTTATATAAATTTTAGAGAGATAAAGGAAAGAAGAAGGAAGACATGCACGTCTAAATGTAATAATATAAAAACATGTTTTATTTCTCTTCTTTGTTTTTTTTTGTCAAAATAGCTTTCTCAATTTGATTTAAATTAGTTTTGCATTAAAAATAGGACTTTACTTCCAAAAATGGAAGAAAAGTGTCTTCTTTCTCTCTTGCATGCTTTAACCTATTATTAAATTTTTTCTGCATTATCCGGGTGATTTGTGTTAAAAGATAGCTTCTTGTTTCTTCTTGAAAATCATTTATAAATAATATGTGATTTTTCCCAGGGTGTAAAAAATAATTCTGATTTCCCACTTGTTTGATGAAGTGCATGTTATCACTTCTATTATTGCTCATTTAGTCTTTGAATTTCACCTTTTGTGCAACTTGTGTGTGACTTCATTTCCATATATTGTGCAGATTTACACTTTTTGTAGGGATAGTGACCACTAGGTTCATATTTTTGCATGTTTTTTCATTGTTCTAGAGGCTAGCAACCACTAAGCTTTTTCCCTTCCCCTTTTCTAGAGGCTAGTGAATGCTTGGCATTTTTCCTACCATTATTCTAGAGGCTAGTGACCATTAGGATTTTTTCCTATAAATGTATGGCATGACCTATACTTCACATATTTATTATATGATCTAAATAATCAAGGGATCTTATTTGGATAACAATTTGATGACTTTCGAGCACATCTTCCTACTAGATGCAAAAATCCAAAGAAAGACCGAGGAATCTATTGGGCATGGAGTCATGAAGTAATTTTTATCATGTCTTAGAGCTATAAAAAAATGAATAAACCTCACGGGAATGACTACAATATGCTAGAAGCACTTATTATACAAGAATAAACCATCAAAGTGCATGAAGTACACAAGGAAGGAAACTACAAATAGTAAAGTTCACAAATTACTTGGAGGAAAGAAAACACAACATTCTAAAACAAAGGTGAAACATGACCTCAATAGAAAATTTTGAGGAATATCCCATTAACTGTGTTAAACAGTTCAACACCATTCATCTTAGATAGTTGAAAGACATTTTTTTGTTTGCAACCTATGATTAAATATGGTCCACTCTAGAAAAATAAAATTTTATGTGTCTTCCTAGTTTAGTTATTTATTCATCCCATTTGAGAAAAATGTCTCCTTGTCTAAATATTCTTATAGTTTATTTCTTATCAAAATACATTTTTACTTGTGCTTGATGGCATTCCATCATTCTCATATCCTTTTTATGATATCTTCTAACTCCATCAACTATGCAAATTTAATTTCCGTTGAATTATATTCCATCATTTCCATCTATTTAATGAGGTCTATATATGGTAACTCATTGGAAATACCAAATGTTACTTCTCTACCATAGATAAGCATGAAAGGATAATTTCCAATTTATCTTTTAGGAGTAATCATGTTATCCCATAAGGATTATTTGAATTTTTATGTCAAGATCTATATTTTTTTGCCATAGTTCTCTTGATGATCATCATATTGAGTTTTTTTAGAACTCGCTCATTTGTGTTGAATATAGACTCAAGAGTAACCAATACTTGAGGTATCTTGATAGACTTTAGCTAAATAAATTGATTATCATATTGTTATTGCAATCTCTCTTGATTTCTATCTAAAAATTCAGCTTCTTCTAGAAATAAATTACATTACTACTATTTTTATATACTACTTATATATATCCCTCTTGATCGATATGGAATATTAACTCGAGCAATCGATGGAAGATAGCATATATACATTTTTTTAATTCAATATAGGAACATATTGAATGTTAAAAGCATAATATTTTTCAATTAAGTCCCATACCCTATTTTTGTGAGATCTCGGAAGTTATTCTTAGTTTCATCATGTCCTCTCGACTTTATTACCCACTAACTCAATATCGCCAAAAACTTGAAATTTTCTCATTCCTTTCCTTCTTTCCCATTGCAGATAGTGTATAAGAGATTAATACTCGATGTTTTATTCATATAAGAAAAATAAAATATCAGAGATGAAAAATAATTTGTCCTTGAAGGGTGAATTAGCATGATTCCTCCACCTACTTCATTAGTACTTCATGATCCATCAAAGTATAAGTCCCAAAAACCTTCTTCTTAGTGATCTATTTTGAAAAGGTTAGGAATAATAACATTTTCTTCATGAAAAAATATGTTTCAAGATTTGATTCTTCAATATAACCATGTGGATCGATATCATGAGTTTTTGTATCCCATTCATTCAAGAATAAATAGGAATTACTTCAAGAAGTTTAGTTGGCTCTTGGTCAACTAGATGGTCTTCTTCATCATTGATCATGAAATTTGAGTTAATCACACTAGGAATATAAGTATCTATGCGGTGTACCTTGAGATTGGTTCAGATCATATGGTGTATTTTTGCCATACCTTGTTCTAAACAACATGTAAGACCGGTCTGATGATAAATATCCTCTAATTTTTGTGAAATCTCTAGAAAGGCATAAGGAAAAAAGAGGAGGAAGATCAATGATAAAAACATATTGAGGAATGGAGAAGTTAGGGCATGCATGTAAGGTTAAATTCATTCCCTTAATGACTCCAAGAGTGGCTACAGTGTTCCATCAAGCTAAACTACTCCCTTAGAAAGAGGCTCATAATCTAAACCAAGTTTTTCAACAATTTGTTTGGGCATAACTGAGCTAGAGGCTCCGAGAATCAATCATGCAGTTGTGAACTAGATTTTGACCTATGATCAATGAAACATATAAGGGAGGTGGCTTGATGCTCTTGTTTTCTTGAGATTCTTTTAGTTCAGGTGCATTGGTGAGCACAACCTTAGATGGTTGGCTAGAAAGATTGAGGTTTGACATGGATTCTTGCAGGATATATTTTTTTCTGGGAAGAGACAAAGTATCCCATATTGACATACTAACTTTGGTTTTCTTCATATGCTCAAGGATATTAAAATATGGAGTACTAACCTTCTGTGTAATTTTCTAACAACAACACCTTCTTGCATTGGAGGAATGGAGATTGGAATCTCTTGCTGACTTGGAGATTTTGTAGGCTTATTTATTTAATTGTTTTTCGATTTAAGACTGGGATAACAAATTGTAATGATGGAGAATTTGGAGAACTACTCTTACAAATAAGATACTCCACTTCTAATGCTCTTTTATTAGACCTTTTGTTGGTTTCCACAAAATTAGAATTCTAAATTTTCTGATTGTCAAGTTGATTCATTCCATAGAAGTCATCTTATTTCTAATTGATGAATGTAGTATCACTTTGACCGATTCTTTTGATACTTCCTATTTTGGTGAGTCTCAACTAATAGAATTTATTACATAGTAGTTGTTTATGCCAAAACCACCTGATTTTGAATACCATTGAAGCATGAATTATGATTTTAGGGCTGATTACATGGGTAAAACCACTCAATATCTTAGATCAGACAATTTTAGATGGGAATAATTACTTTGGATGTGCTAGAAGCATTGGGACTTTTTGATTGGATAGGCCTTAGATTAACAAACTGACTTGGGCCTTGCAAACTTGGTTCGAAATGGGGTCTTTTATTTTGGTTAGAAGGATAGTAATGTCTAAAAATCTTATTTTACTTCCTATTGATAACTACTATCTCATTCCCATAATCTTTTAATATGAATTTTTTCTCCTGAAATTCATTTGATTGGCTTAGAGTTGCACTTTTTTTTCACGGGATGAGAATAATGTGTTGGAATTGGGGCTATTGTAGGTACTTGGTAAGAAGTGGGAGGAGAAATATCTTGAAATATTGGCATAGAAGTCCTTGGAGATATATTTCCTGCTTATATAAGACTATTTTCATCCTTAATTGCTATGTCATAAGCATCAGGGAGTGTCCCTCCACCCATTGATTGTATCATCATTGAAATATCAAAATTCAAAGCCCTTAGATGTTACAATAAAGAATATTGAGGGGTTAGCCTTACCAACTATGAAATTCTATCCTAAGTCCTTTGAAATCTTTAATTAAAATCAATCATGAACTCTTGTGGTGCTCTCTTGATAGTAGTCAATTTTTCAACCAATGAAAGATGATTTGATTTATCCTTAAGGTGCTTAAAGGCACTTCTCCTAGATAATCCCATGCAGTGATGAAATTTAGTGGAAATCCTATATTCCATTGTAATGCTTTCCCCTTCAAAAAAGTTACTAATAATCTAAATGTGACATCATCTTGAGTAACATGATAAATAGAACATATATTGGAAACATATTTTACATGTTCTATGGGTGTAATCTGATTTTCACTAGTAAAAATGGAATGCTCTTAAGGGAATTAATGTTGAGCTAACAACAATGGGATACTAACATTGAAGGGAACAAAAACTAAGTTCTTGGAAGGTCCATATTCAGATTGAAGATGGGTGTCGATAATTTGGGAAATGAAGTTGGTTTTTTTAGATAAACAAAAGACTTAGGATATGGTTTGGAACTTGAAAATATGCTCCTCTTAGCTAAATTCAAAGGTAATTCAATGAAATAAAATTGAATACCTTTTGTAGATGATCTTGTTGAAATATTTTGCATGAAATACAGACCGATTTGTTACTAGGATGCTCTTTTAACTTATATATTTTCTAGATGTTGAATGATAGTGTCAGTAACACTGATGTTTTTCCAAGAACAACACCTAGTTATTTAGAAAATTATTAATCTATCAAAATTTTTGAATACTTTTCCCACTGGGCATGCTAAAAATTGTTTTCACTTTGAAATGTACCCTTGGAGAATGATTTGATAATTCTCCTTTAAATTTACAAAATTGAAACACTCATAGTTTTGGGTGACATGTATATTAGAGTGATTCTCAAGAGAAGGTTGGTTCCCTAGCGTAATATATAAACTAATTATATCTCCTAAGGATAACTCTACCCTAATAAAACCAAGCAAGGAAAATGGGAAAGGAAGGAAGGGAAAAATGAAAATATTATGATACACCATAATTTTTAAGGACCTTAGACTACTTGAGATCACATAGATGAATCAAGGAATCCACACACACCATACACTAACTACAAATTATTGAATCAAAGAAAAAGTGATTCATATAAGGGTTTGGAATGAATTTTCACAAGAAAAAAAGGAGAAACAAATGGCTCCAAAAAAATCATGCAAACAACCTATTAAACACAATCTATGACCTGCAAATTGACACAAGAATATATAAAGACATGAGAGATTAAACTAATAAAAAGGATAAACATATATCACAAAATCAAATCATTACAAAATATAATATGCATTAAAAATGTATTGTAAAAATGTAAATAAAAGATCCATTTATTGCTCCAATATGTGAAATAATCATATAGAATCACTTTGACCCATGCTTTCTCACCCAAAATGACTGAATTTCTCTAAAAATAGAATAAAGGAGAAGAAGATATATTTTACAATGTGTTTAAAAGATTTTATCGAAATTTGAGAGAGAGAAAGGAAGGAAGAAGGTAGACATACAAGTTTGAATGTAAAAATAGAAAAAAATGCATTGTTTATCTTTTTTATTTTGATTTTTTCAAAATAGCTTTCTCGTTTGATGTAAATCAGCTCTACATTAAACATAGGATTGTACTTCCAAAAATAGAATAAAAAGATATTATTTAACTCTTTCAGATTTGATCTATTTTTTTTTGCATGCATCATCTTGAGTGATATGTGTTAAAAATAGCTTCCTTATTCTAATTTTAAAGCATTTCTAAATTATCCTTGATTTTTCCTGGGGCATGCGAAGCTTTTTAATTTTCCACTTGTTTGATGAAGTGTGCACTATCACATTTTTTTCTTTCTCATTTTGGTCTTTGAATTTCATCTTTTGTGCAACTTTTGTGTGACTTCATTTCCTTATATCAAGTGTCTTTACGATTTTGTAGGGATAGCAACCATTATGTCCATATTTTCTCGCCTATTTTTTCATTGTTCTTGAGGCTAGAACCGGTAGGATTTTTCCCTATGCCACATTACGGAGGATAGCGATGACTAGGATTTTTTCCTACCCTTTTCTAGAGGCTAGAAACTACTAGACTTTTTCCTAACCTTGTGTGGCATGACCTTCCCGCACGTCCTGGATCGTATGATCTAAATAAGTAATTGATCTCATTTGGATAATAACCATATAAGGGACACATTTTCAACATTTTAAAAACTATAATATGTATACACACACATATACACAGTATTATCCATAACATTTTTTTAAAGCAAAAGAGGTTTACTATCTAAAGAGAAAGAAAATAATAATTTCATGGAAGTAAATATGTGAAACGACCATTATTATTTTCCAAGTTTATATTATCATGAATATATCTATTTTTAAACACCACAACTACATTTGGTCAAAATTACATTAAGTTTTAAATTAAAATTCTAAAGAATAATCTAATATTAAGTGTTTATAGGTATTTTAATAGATAAAACCAATTATTATTTTATTATGAAATATATTCACATATACACACACATACACATATGTATGTGTATGTATAGAACTATCCTTAAATTAATTCTAGAATTTAATTGGAAATACATTTACAAGGATAAATTACATCACCAAAATATGAGATTTCATAAGGAATTTTTTTAATTCCATTCAAATTTAAAAATATTTATACTTTCCTTTTTACTAATTTCCCCAAATAACATTAATTTCACTAATTGTAAAGGAATATAGAGATTAACCATACACAAGAGTAACTTGAAAATTTTACTATCTATTTTTCTCTTAGAACGCAACAAAAGTGCAGTTCCCAAACTATTATTAGAAAAAAATTATCTCATCACTACCATTCCACTAAATAATAAAAATAACAATTAAATTCCTTCTTTTACAAGCTCAAAATAACCATGGGTTCTTTTCTTTTCCTAAACAATAAAACCATCTCTTAAATGAATTATTACAAACTTTTCAAAAAGGAAATAATAAAATAAATTCAATTGGATAAGCCTCCCCAAAGAGGGAACACCGTATCTAATTCTTAGAAGTCTTCTTCTTTCCAAATATCACTTTCCAAATTCCATTTTCAAGCTCCAATATTTCTAATAAATCTTCACATTTATTGGTTTATTCCCAAAGTTTAGGCATAATTATATTCTCATCTCAATATGGTGTGCATATTATCCTCTCTTCAATCCCATCTAAGAGAGGGGTTTTGAAGCACAATGAATAAGAGGGGGTGAATTAATCTTCTAAAACTTTCATTCAAACAACCATGCACAATTATAAACCTTTAAGCATTAAGAAAAAGAAACAATGCATACACCATCAACCATATGAGAAATTAACACATAGACACAAGATATATGTGGGAAACACTCAAGAGGAAGAAAATCCACTAAAACTCTGCATGTATTACTTATCAAAAATGGTTTTTTTATTGAAACATCTACTTCACAAGGAGCACCCACCCCTTTACAACATTAGTGAGGCACCAACCCCACAAGGAGCACCAACCCCTATTTAGTAGAAAATCCGCCCTACAACAAGACTAAAACCGCCCAAGATGACTAAGCACCCACTTAGCCACCTGAATATGAAGATCACTTAATGACCTTATTTCTCAACCAACTTATTGTGATCACTCTTTTAGTTCGGTTCACTCATAACTCCCTCAAACTACTCTCTCTCCTTATTAACTCATACATGCACCTATGAGTGTTGATTAGGTCATATGACCTTGAATATATATTTACATTTTTTCTCACCTTCTCCTCCCTCTTATTTTCTCTTTTATATATCCCTCTAACCTCTTCACACACTTCCTCTTGCTCACTCAAACATCCATTCCACTCACTAGCTCAAATGAGCAAATACAACTTATTTATATACATGACTCATGCCACAATCCACTCTAGGTTAGAAAATACCATTAGAACATGTAATTTAAGTCATAAACAACATTAATACACATTAAATTACTTTAAAAATTACATTTCAATACCCATTAGGTCAGCATAAGCCTTACAAACATAAACAATACACAACTAGGTCTCTAACACCAGTTTTCACTTCCAACGGTCAAAATTTGAACTTCAAGGAAACTTATCATCTCCATCATGACTCCAAAAGCTCTAAACATTTCAAAAATATCTTATCAAAACCAACTACATGCATGAAACACTCTACTCTATTCATATTTAGTATACACCACTCTATTTGGCAAGCACCGCCTATTAGGTTTAATCACCTAATTTACCAGTCCTCAAAAGCAAACAAATTTTCACACAAAAATATTCTCCAAGAAACATGTGGAATATTAACATAAATTATTGACCTCAAGAAACTCAAAATAATTGTGGAAACCTTGAATTCATTGACAAGACCCCAAAACACTTCCATCTATAAACCGGTCAATCCTGCTATTAGGTCTCAAGAACCAGTCTTGAGATATCTAACCTCCAACATCTTCAAGGAAACTTTTAGACACTTAAACCACTTGGAAAACTTCACTAGAAACTCCACCAACATTATTAGACACTCACATACCTATGTTACATGAATAATATTGATCATGCATAAATGTTCCTTAAGCCTTCTTAACAAGCCTAATTGGGCTGATTAGGCCATTAGAGCTTAAGCCAAAATACACCACTTCTGATCAAACCATGAGCTCAAACACATCATGTTAGACCTCTACAAGCTATCCATGCTCATATTTCACTACTACACCATGAATTTCTAGCAAAAACTTCTTGGACCTACACATTGGTTTTTCACATTTTAGGCCATTAGCAGTAGGAAACTTTGGGAGAAACATTTCACCAATTTATTACATAAAACTGATCAAAATATTATCATGGAAATTTAGAACACATCCCAATATTGAGGAATCAATTAGTTTCACTTCATGAACCCTGTAACACATACTTGTACATGAAAATATTAACAAAATAGAGGTTTTTGGTAGTTTTCCATTATACCCGGATTATACCACCACCACCAAAATGAGATCCAAATAATTCTCTAAATTCTTGAACCATCATACTATCCTTTCCATGTCATTTGGAGATCAAACCCTTCATATTTTTTCCATCTCTATTAGACTAGGGTTTTAGCAAGGTTTAAACCTACTTAACTTCTCAATAATGGTTCATAAATGTTTGACGAATAAATAAACCCATTCCACTTGGAAAAAAATATTATATCTATGCCATAACATCCACAAAAATCCTAGGTCCTTATTTAGAATACACACATGTGGGGGAGTACTTGAAGTTGACCATCGAGTTAGGAACGACATTTTGAGAGATCATAAATCTCAAAACAACTTTTCATGTTTCCTTGTTTGATCTATGACCTAAAAATTTGCATACATCTCTAAGATGACCTCCTCCATGATTGTTAATGCCCATTAATATTTAATCACCTCATAAACTCACCATGTTACTGTTAGTGAAAATCTACAGCACCCCCTAAATGACCTCTAGATTTGTAGTCTAGAATTGGTTCATTTAGTGTGATTACACAACATTGAGTTTTCTCCAAGGTGTGGGACCTTGCAAGGTGAGAAAAATCTCCAGAGAAAGCTAGTTCTTACCCCTCTGTTTAGGTGTATGCATGAATTTTGCAGAGGTTCAATGCTAAATCCTACTCTAGATTCCAAGGAGACAGAGTTGAAGATGCAAAAAAAGGAAACAAAACTAAGCTAAAACGGTGATACACCAAAGGAGTGATGAACTTCTATTTTGCAAATAAACACAAATCATAAGAATGTAACATAGAACATGCACAAATTGCCAAGATATAATGAAGGATCAAGAAGACAATAATAACACATGAAAGGATTGAAAAATCATTCACAGAGCATGCATTATCATTCCCAGTTTTTAATACGATGCATTATAATGGAAAGGAGGCAAAAATATGTGTTGCAGCTTGTATGAGAGGTCTGAAACTCCATGAATCCACTTGCTAAGGAGAAAAGTGGAGCCTACAAGAGCAAAACGTCCAACAAAAAAAAGGATTGAATCCTTTTCATTTATAACTGAAGCAAAGAGAGAGAAAGAAAAATAAGAAGCAAATCAGATCTTATAATTCAACAATCTGTCATTAATCCCTTTCAAATCAGCCTACAAAACCATCAAAGTGATTCCTTTGTTCCTATTTTGTGTGTTGGAGGAAAAAGCGATGGATTTTAGCAAAACACATCTCTTCAAGCAATCTGATCTTGGATTAATGGTGTGAGAAGACATTTTAGGATTTTTCCCTCATCAAATCAAGTTGATTCTTCATCCTTGGCGTGTGGGAGAAGGCAACCATGGTGGATTGCGCATAAAACAACTAATTTGAAGCAATATGGTTCGCATTAAAGGCATGAAAGACGTTTCTAGATTTTTCTTCCTCAAAACCTATAAAAAAAAATGATTTTTTACTCCTTTAATGCATAGAGGAGATCAATATCTTTCCAACGAGTCTGATTTTTCCCAAATCTGATCTCTGGATTGAAAGATATGCCCATCTAAATATTTAGGGCAAAATTAGGGCATAAATTTAGGCACAAATTTCAAGGCACAAATTAAGTCAAAAATGGTGGTGAATCAGATTTGAAAATGGATCCATGGGCCCAAATTTTACCTTTTGCACTTTTGGAAAAATTCCCAAAAAGCTCTACAGCCCCCCAGGTCCGCATCACACATGTCGGCCTCTTATTGGTGTGGAGGTGTGCTTCGCTTTCTTCCTTCACGGGCCTGCAGCCTCAAACTTCACCTTTTTCCATTTTTTAGATTTTGAAAAAATTATCAAACACCTCTGCATCCCCATGCTCCCGCATAACACGTGTCGGCTTCAAAATGATCTCGGGCCTTAAGCAATTTTTCTCCATTTTCTCCTTTGCGGGCTTGCGAGGCCGATTTTGGACTTTTGAGTTTTTAGCCAAAGAGGCTAAGTGTCAACAATTTCTTCCTGGCCCCACGAGTCTGCTTCCTTCCTTCATCAGGCCTGCAGGCCAAAATTGTCAACAATTTCTTCCTGGCTCCACGAGTCCGCTTCCTTCCTTCATCAAAGCCCGCAGCCAAAATTTGTCTTTCTACCTTTTGCCCAAAAAGGGATAAGTGCCAAATTTATCTCCCGTATCTTCCAACCCATCAATTTCCTTGGCAAATTTTCCAACTCCACTCTGCCAACCCGAGACCCCCTAGAAAATTTTCCTCCTTACCTCCACAGCCCGCTTAGGGAAAATTTCCCCTCCAAACTCCACCGAGCCATAACTCAAAAAATACAAGGAGTTAGGAGGACTTCTTTACCTTTATGGAAAGGGGAAGAAAAATCCTATCTGATGAAGCCATCTCTAGGAAATTTTTAGTGCTTTAAAGTTGCAAAAATCTTCCTACAGAAAAAGGAAGGAAGAATGAAGGAAAGTTAACCAAAACAAGCATGGACTTATTTTGGATAACGATTACCAAGTTTTCCCTTGCCTTCTTGCCTTGTCTTATTACACTTGCCTCCAAGGACCTTGAATATGCACTATACACCTAAACCATGACCTTGTACACCTTCCACACATTTTCTACAATGGCACAATACTCCTTACATGCTTACTATTTTAGATGTTTTTTAGTTAATTTTTATAAATGCATAAAATACCAAATACTCAAATTGGCGGGGATTGTTGATACCTACACCAATAATCGTAATTTTGGTATGATGGAGTGTAGACAAAGAAAAGGATCCTCCTTTCATCAAGTGATAAAATTGGCAAGTAAAGATAGATAAACAAAGAGATATTAGTTAAGGATAATAATGAGTTTATCGGAAAGTTCGATCCCAGGAATCCAAAGGGACTTCCTTGAAGGGTGTCAATTCATTTGATACAATTAAGTTATTTTGATCATGATAAGATAAATAATGATAGGAATTATTTTAAACTCAATATGGATAGCAAGACCATGTTCAAACTCATAAGTGTCATAGGTTAGGAGGTGTTAAGCTCAAAGTCCTCAAATTAGTCATACTAGAACTCTTCAGTAGCTTCTCGCTCTTCTTGGATGATTTCAATCTGATCTTTGATGTTTTCAATGTTTGGTGTGAATGTAATGGTACACAGGATGAGCTTGTGGATAATATCAAATTATTACCACATGAACAATTGTTGGATGATCGGAAGACTGTATGTGTTGGTGATAGGATGTGACATACTTAGAACAGTCATCTACAAAGCATACATATTGCAAATAACTTGTTACACCAAAATAAACTTAGATGAAAAGGATGATTATATAAATAATTTGTGTAATATTTACATTTTATAGATATATACGGTGATACATGCAAATTGTGGGTGATCATATAGATTGTTATCGATCCCTATGAAAATTTGATGTCTCAATAAAAGAGATATTTTGATAGAAACAAATAATTAGAATGATTTTTTGGCTCCTATTTGATATGTAAATGAAACAAAAATATATTTCACTAATGAATTTCTTACCTTATACATAAGAATTAATTGAAAATACCTACAAATGATAGTAGAAGATTTGTAATATATCTACTAGCTTGGTAGGAGTGTCGAGGACATTTGAAGGCTGGTGATAATTTCTTCTTATTCTCTAACATAACATAGCTTCATTGCAACCATTATGGATCCCTAAAATAGGATCCTTGAGGTCCTATTTATAATCGTTGGTGATCTATTAGGATCATTGGCAATCCAGAAGTTTTGGAGAAATAAACTTGGAAGTGGTTTTAACCAACTCCAAGTTAGGATTTCATGGGTGGGGATGTAAGGTAATGTGGTTAGGATGTTAAGAGGTTGGGTAATGGGGGTAAAAATGGGTTTAAATGGGTTAGGGGAGGTTAATGAGGTTTTAGGGAGGTTAAGGTGGGTAAGTAAGGTTTATGGGGGTAAAAATGTGATTTTACGGGGGTGAGGGTAGTGACTTAGGTTATGATTAGAATGATAGTTTTAATGATTTAATGTGCATGGGGTTTAGGTTAGTCATGTACGGTGATGAAAACCTAGTATTCGTATTTTCCCCTTTTTGTCTAGTGGTTTGTGATGGAAAAACTGCTAGAAAAAAATGAGTAAGATGGTTTGATTTGTGCTTGGATAGGTGGTTCCCCCTCAAATTAGGGGTGATTGCGATGAAGTGCAATAATCACCAGTTTGAAAATGTTTTCTGAATGAGATATATATATATATATATATATATATATATATATATATGATTTTTTTTAATCTACCCCAAGACTATACACGAAAACAAGATTACCAAAAAGGTGGGATTTATGCTACCATGGAGTATAGATGTATGGCAACAAGATTCTCACAACATATAGATGTATGGCTAATGGGAAGAAACTATGGGAAGTGATCCTGGCTAGGTATGTTATCCACACATGTTTGATAAATGTTGTTTCGATAAAGGTGGGCTTCTAAATCTAGGAAGTCAAGTGATAGGGGAACCAACGAGTTCATGTCCTATAGATATTTGACTTGTTGGTGATAAGGCTACGAGATCCAAGGTGGATTTAGATAAAGGCATGGTCTAAAGTGAATGAAATTTTGTGACAAAATGATAATTGGATAAGGGTACGGGGTTATACAAGGATGATTTTGATAAAGTGAAGTAAATCATTAGTGATTACTTAGATCACCAACGATTGAAGAAATTTTTTTGGTGGTTATATAGATATCCTGCAATCGTGGGTGGGAAAAATATAATATATAAGGTGTACGGGAGATTCATTTGAAACACTTGTGTTTTTGTGAGATTAAGATTCTTAGGGCATTGTTTGCATGATTTTGATTTTGATTGAGTGAGATGGAGGTAGTTAGAGTGGATAGAGACTTTAGACACTCATGCGTGCTAAGGTAGGTGGTGTAATTAAATTTTGTCAATTTTGTATTTTTATGTTGGCTATGGGATCATCGTTGATTTCATATGAGATCATTGGCAATTTATAAGATCAACAATGATTGGTAGTGATTGCCATTGATTAGGTAGGATCGCTAGTGGCTTAGTTGGTTTTATATATATGTTTAGAAAAATGTTATATTGTATTACATGATTTTGATTGGGTGTTTTATATAATATTTGGTTTTCATTTTCATGGATGCAAGCTAGAGACTAATTGACTACAGAGGACATGGTCCCAAATATATTTGATAATGTTCGCGAGTAGTTATCGGATGAGGAGTGTGGGAATTAAGAGGTAGTGGGCTTAGGTGGGATGCATCATTACCAATGTATCTATAGGGATATTGTATTACTATTGGCCTTGTTCAAGAGGTAGAACCTTGTTAGCTACACTTTTTGGTTTCTAATAGGGTAGATGAAATTTATTCTAGAGGATGTGCAGTAAATTCTATACTTTCTATTACAAGGTGAGCATATTTATACTCTTCATAAGGCGAAAGGGATGATATGATGCAATGCTTATATGGAGATGATGGTTATGAGGTTATGTTTTATGATGGAGGATTCTCATACGGGTCTTTATATTATGATGATGAGGAGGGTTGGGCTCTAGTGACTATGATGATGTTGGGTATTAGTTATTATGCCTTACCAAATTCAACATGAAGGGTGATTGTCATGGATGTTAACCGGTGTGGTAGGGGATATACTAGAGAATAGGAAATTATTTATTTGGTCCCCTAATTTTTTTGGTGTAGGTTTATAGAGAGTTGTGGAATTGGAGGAACAAACATAGATTTGGTGTTGATGTATCATTTTTGTTAGAGTATTAGGCTTACGAGCATATTGTAGTGGATCATTTGAGTGGACGCCATAGATGAGATGGGTGGATTATGATTATACGATCGGTTTTATGAGATGGATATTGGATCATAGGGATACATGGCTAGTTCAAGATGAGGATTATAATAGGAATCTCCTAACTAGTCTAAAGATAAGTGATGTGATTTCGAGGCCGTATATAGGTTTCCCATTATGGCTTGATACGGTGATGTATCTAATGGATATAATGTAGGATAGGTACGTATAGAGGTGGATGGAGGGTGAGTGGGATTATATTTGATTTGGCCATGTCACATGGAAATTTTTTTCTAGTGCACGATGTGATGGAGGAAGCAAAGTGATCTACCTGGTGGGATGATGACAAGATATATGTAGCACTATCGGTTGTTAGGGAAGCGATTGAAATAGTGGATGAGGATGGATTTGGCATAACGGTATATTCCCATGGTGTGGTGACATGAAGTGATGATGCGGGGGTGATAGTGGCCTACATTACGTGGTGGTAGGGGAAATTAGGTGAATTTGATAAATGGATGCGAGCTCATGTCAAAGTGGCACCTCAAGATGGCAAAGTGGTGGTGCTAAGGGATGAGATGGAGAGGATAGGTAAGTAGTGTTAAAGGCTACCATATCTCATTTGTAGGTGAGAAGGCCACATTTTTAGTTAAGAGAGATAGGTTAGGGTAGTATCTTATCACTATACGGACATATATTACTTAGGTTATAACTAACCATGATTGATATCGGTAGTAGATACACCTTACAAAATACCTATGGAGTGATAGGTACTTCTATTTCTAGAGTTTAACTACATGCGGTGAGAGCTCGGGATAGCGGCCATCCTGGGACCACCAGTAGTACAAGTTTGGCCAACTACTAGTTGTTATGTAACAAAATTAGATACTATGAAGAGATATTATGAATAAGGTTACATGATGAGCCTTGATACATGGTGTTTCTAGCATGGAGGAAATCAGCATCATCGGGTAATATTGTGAGAGTTGGTCGGGTGCTAAGAGGTCCAAACATAAGACCGAATAGAGGTCCTAGTGGTGATCCGGGGATGAGTTCCCGATGGAGTATCTATTTGATGGACATCCATTTTACTTAGTAGATAAGGATGTGATGATTTTTGAATGTATGAGGATCTCTCGGAAGCCTATGTATATGTATAATTTTGATACAAAGGGTTTTTATACCCATGATGATGTATGTATATTTTTGGTATGTCCATATATATGTGATTATGATTTTTATTCATGTGATGTTGATTAATTTTGATGTTGAGTTGTATTGATGAGATTTTTTAGATTATGATGTTAGATGTGTAGATGTGAAAATGTGATGTGTTGATTTTTATGTTGATATGGTGTGACTCGAATATAGTTATTTTGATATATAAATTTAAAAATGTACTTCAATCATGGTTAAGAATAAAATATAATTTTCTTTTCTTTTATATTGTATTTGGTACATATATAATGTGATGGTAAATATGAAAATGCACTTGAGGCCCTATAAAAATGTTAACATATAACTAATAATAATTCGTCACATGTGGAAGCTTGGATATGTTTGGGAAATGTGCTTATGTAAATTTTACAACACAAGAAGGGTTGATATGTACCTAGTACGGGAGAGTAGATTATCCTTTTTGATGGATTGTAGGCTAATGCCACAGCTAAATTATTATTGTACAAACCAATCAATATGGGAATTTATCTTTAGTTGGAATGTTGATCTATGTGAGAAGATTTCCTATGTTATATATATATATATATTGAAGGTTGATCGATGTGAGAAGCATTTTATAATTATATAGGTATCCATCATTTAAGGAATTGGTCTACACTTTTTATTTTATGATTTTTATTTTTGATATATGTCCTTCGAGGAATTAGTCTATATTTTGATTGAAAACTATCCTTCAAGGGATCAGTGTATATATTTGATAATGTGAATCCATAGATATTCTTAAATTTTTATTTATATGCTAAGTGTGTGCCTAGTAGACCATGAAAGGATGATAATGATGTATACAATCACAAAATTGATCCCTTAGTATGTATTTATTTGGTAGGTAAAGGGTAGATGAGAGTAATGACTGTGGGGTGTTGATAGGGTTCTTCATCAATTATGAGGATAATCCAAAAAGTAAAGGAGAAACCGTGAGACATAAAAGAAGTTGTGGATAGAAGATAAATCTGCCAAATACTAAATAAATCCACATAATTCTAAAAAATCCACCTACACAACATAAATCCACAAAATTCTATCTAGAGCCGCAACACAAAGAATACTAGAACAAAGTGCGGCTTGATCCGATAGAGTCACAACCAAAAGAAATTTCTAATGGATAATTTTTTAAGAAAGGATATTTATTTTACTTAATTATAATAATATGAGTGTAGAATATATAGAATAGTGTGTGTATACAAGAAGAGAGATATATGAAATTGTATGAGAAGTGTGTGTAAGAGACTAATGTAACTTATTTTGAGATATAAATAAAGAGTGATGGTTGATGTAATGTGTATAATCTATTATTTTATTACATTCTTTCTATTCATTTGTTTGAATCTAAGACATATTTTCCTAACACATCCTTAACAAAAGGGAAAACTTCTTAACCCTCATGTTATTGTTTAGGTTTGTGGCCAACTTTTGGTGTCGATCCCATGTTCCTTTTGTTAAGTAGATGTCCTGGAAAAATTTCACCAACAAGGTATTAGAAGAAAACATTAAAAGATATTGAATATTGGTGGGAAAAAATATTGATATATTCATTAAAGGAGAAGCAAAGAGACTTAAAGCATCTTATAAAGGAATTGAAGCCAACTTCCTCGGAAAATACAGAGAAAAATTTTGGTCTCAATTTCCACATCTGTTGTGGCCTTGCATCTTAGAATGTGCAAAAGTAATAGATTGGTCATGTTTATACTTGAGGGAACCATTCAAGTGGACTCGAAAGAAGCTAAAGATACTCAGAGATCCAAATGAACCTTTTACAATAGAAATAGACTACTAGTTTGAAACTACATTAGATTCATATATTATTACTTGAGTAATTCAAGGTTGGACTAGTTTTGACCACAAGAAGGCTAAAGTTCTAAGTGGAGCCAGAGGAATATTTCTTAAACAAGTTCCTTTCTTAATCAAAATTATTATGGTGGAAAAAGGATTAATTAGAAGTTTAGATAAGTTCCTTTAGGGGAAAATCGTGGAATGGTGTACGTGAAGGGGGAAATGCAAGAGGTAAAACTAATCAAATATGATGGGGTGATGGTTGGGATGGAAGAAATATGATGACATGAAGAAAATAAAAATAAAAAAATTACATATTTGATAACGAGAGATATTAATATAATTAGGTGATTTAGTAACTTAATAAAATTAATAAATATAGGATAGCCGTAGAAAAGAAGAAGTTAGAGAAAAAGGAAAAAAAAAGATATTATCAAGGGAGGAAAGGATAAAGAAACTAAATGAAATAAAATAAAAATTAAACAAAGTCTAGAAAATAGGAAAGAAAGATAATCCAACTTCAAATGGAGGCAAGCATATGAATACCCTAGAAATGGAGGCGGACACTCATATTCTTACTATCATTATTACACAAGGTGGAGACCAACAATTTTTGGTTACCCCATGGATTCTCGCGGAGGCCATGTTAATTAGATGATAAAATACAAAATTCGTTATCATAACAAGAAATATTAATGAAATATTTATAGGAGTTAGTATATAGAATGGAAACATGATTCAAATAAATCGAGGAGTAGAGGAATGGGAAAAAGCTAAGGAAGAATCCCCCTCTTGATTAAATAAAGATGTGAAGAACAAGAAGAGGGTAATAAAGTGTAAGAACTAGTTAAGAAGTTAGGATAAAATAAAGATATAATAGAAGATAATGGAAAAACACATATTATTTTTGAAGAACAAGATACAAAAGAAGTAGAAAAGAAAAATAAGAAAATAAGTGATGAAGGGTTTGTAGGTTTAGAAGAAAATTATAGGTTAAGAGATGTTAAAGGAAGAAAGTTATTTGTGGAAGAGGATAATTATGAAAATTCACCAATAAAAGATGTGTCCCCCAACCATCATACTATCCTAAAGGAGATGACCCCCTGGATTGGTCACCATTCCATGTGCCGCTTCACACACCATTTAGAAAGGTATAAGAGGAAGAAATTTTGATGGATAGATATAAAAAATTGTAAGAGGAGAGCAATACAAGAGAAGAGATAGTGATTATTTAGAGAGTTATTAGGAGAACTCTATTTTGATATTGAACTTGCAAGAGATAAAGGAAGAAAAGGAAAAGCGCATAAATCCAATAACCAAAACAAAAAGCTAAAACTTCCAAAGAAACAACCACCATTTAGAATCAGATAAATCCTCAAGCAGTTAGAAGAATCAAATAGAAGATTAAGTTTTAAATTTTTTAAAAACATAAAAATGATGCATATGAACATATATCCATTCTAGACTCATACTGGAAAACAACAACGTGACAACTTATGCGGCCAAGCTATATGACTTCATAAGAACATTGAGAGAGGTTACTTTACTATGGTACATGAAGACAAACCTTCAAAACACTAAAGATTGGGATGTAATCAAAATAGAATCCAAGATAGATTGTAATTTTCTGAGACGCCTACAAAAAGTGTTAGTAAAATGAGAGAATTATTTCAATAAGAAGATGAATCAGTAAAATAATTCAGCTATCGGTTCAATAATGTTACAAGAAGGTTAGAAGAACCCTTGACAGATAAACAAAGAATTGAATGGTTCACTTCAGGCCTATTACCTTACCTTAGAGAATCCTTAGATGGAAAAAAATTACAAGTATCTCAGATGCCATAGAAATGGATATAAGGTTAGAGACACAAACTTTGAGAAGAGAACGAGAAAAATAAATTAAGATAGAGTTAGAGATGGTATAATTTGATCTAGCTAAATTGAAACTACAACAAGATATTCAAAGAAAAGAAATCCTTAGAAACAATTCACCACTCGGGAAAACATCATGTACAAAATATTTAGTGCACGATATGTTGTGTAGAAGAATGTAGTAAGATAGATTGTCCATATTTAGAAAAATCCAAAAATGTTGTAATAGTTAGAAAACACTCCTCGAAAAACATTCTTCTAATAACATATCCACAACTGACCAAACTTGGTGTGGTATTTTTATATTACGGGATCAACATACACATGATACTTTCCCACTACTAGAAGTATCCTCCGACAAATCAATTAA
Organism: Taxus wallichiana var. yunnanensis; assembly: GCA_018340775.1. Taxonomy (NCBI): domain Eukaryota; kingdom Viridiplantae; phylum Streptophyta; class Pinopsida; order Cupressales; family Taxaceae; genus Taxus; species Taxus wallichiana. The sequence goes on from CM031236.1 coordinate 338,058,523, forward strand.
TTTATTATAAAACATGTGTATCTTATAAGCTGTTATTATCACAATTATCTTACATTTGATGCCATGGAAGACTTAAAAGAAGATAATACCTACATATCGATGGCATCCAGACAAACTAAAAACCTCCACCCACACAACAACCAACCCTTAAACTAATAGTTTAATAACCCACGCCAATTCAAACCCCAATAATAATAGAACCTCCACAATATCAAGGATATCAAGGTGGAAAACCACAATATGGAGGAAGATATCAAGGAAACAACTACAACCCTAATTATCAAGGGTATGGTGGAGGATACAGAGGAGGATATAGAGGTAGATAACAGGGTGGATACAATAATTACCAAGGTGGTAGAGGATATAAAGGATATCAATGGAGAGAACACCAAAAATATTTGGAGCTAGATTTCAGGATAGAAGACCTATGCATTGCTATAAATGTGGGAAAGATGGACATTGAGCAATAAATTATACAGAACCATAACCTTATGGATTTTTTCATGAACGTGGAACACATGATTCTTTTAATTCTTTTAATTTCCCTAAAGCTACACAATTCTACAAAAATTAAGGGAAAACATAAGCATTAGGGAGGGATGCTCAAAATAATGTCTAGAATATTACTAAAATACCATGGGATGAGGAATAATGGTTAGAAAAGGAAAAAAATAGATAAAAATATTATAGGTCCAACAAGAGAAAACCATATAAGGATAAGAAAAAGTTAGAAGATAAGGAAAACTATTTTAAGAGGAGAACACATAAGAAATCAAATAGTGATCAAGATGAACCAAAATATAGAGTTGTTGTTACAAAAGAAGAGTTGTAAAGAAAGATCACACACATGGTAAAAATAAAGTCATTAGATTACCAAAGAAGAAGAATCATCCAACATTGATGACTAGTATCCAAAAGAAATTAGCCCAGAACTACATGATAAGGAAGTAGAAAAAAGCAAGGCAATTACTAAGAAATCTCAACATCATGAAAACACATAAAAATATTATTTTATGGAATATTAAATAACCACCCTTGAAGAAATAGCCGAATAACCATTAAATTAGGGATAATAGAAATGTCACATCCCATAACTTCATTCATTTTTTTACAAGGACAATTTGTAATATGTTAAGCTTTACAAATGCATGGGGTAAAATTTCATCACATAGATGAGTTTACATTTATACGTATGTATGTATACCATGAAAAGGATATACATACTTACGTATATTTATAATCCCAACCATATAACAAATCTTATCGCAAAGAATTCATGGGGTACTTGACATTTATAAATTATTCTTGCTACACTATGTTGTATTAGGCTACCTTACCTTATTGTGTGAGATTATGCATTGATGTATTGTTTGGTTTTTGTACTGTTTATGCAGATTTATTATCTTATTGATGGTTTTCTAATGGTTAGTAAATATGTATTTGGATGATTATGCTTTCTTACTGTTCATGATGATTTCACAATATTGATAAATATTCCTTGTGGATGTGATTATATTATATATTGTGGTACTTGGAGATAGTTCAAATTTCTATGATGTTAAACTAACCTACTTGTGTTTGATATGTCAGTCAAAATCCGCAATGTTGTGTGATTTCTGCCAGAAATAAGAGGATAAGTTATGATAAGTTTGTCATGGTTGTCATTTACTACTTATTGATCATGATATATGGGATTAAGAACCCAAAGCATTAATATTATTTTAAGGTATATATTGATGGAAATATTGGTAAGGTTATATTGATTATTAAATGATTTTATTATTATCCAAATCCATTAATATGGTAGTTGTCTTAAGGTTGGTATAAACCATGGTAATAGGAATTAAGATGTTTAACAATTATAATGGTTTTTGATCCATAGGGCATGAAGTAAATCTATTTGTTTAGGGGTGAGGTATAAGACCTCAATGTTTATCTTAATGTTATTACGTGTGATTATCCACTATACCTTTAAGAAATGTGGAAGTTTATTAAACAAGATATAGTTGTTGGTCGATCCCATGCAGATCCTTGGTAATTTAACTGTTTTAATTAAAATATCCCTGGCCACTTGTTAACCCCACTGTAATTTTTGGGATGGAAAAATTTGAAATTTAATAGAACCACTGATGTGGAACTGTGGAAATTGAATTCAGTGGCCGTATTTTTGGTAGATGTGAATATTTTTAGGAAGTTACATCGCATGCATGAGTTCATTCAATTTATTTTTGTATTTTTTCGTTAATCATGTTTTGGCAAGAGGTGCATGGAGGTTTGAAAGCTATTCATGGAAGATTTATTTTTGTCATCTCTGATCAATATGGATTCTATTATTTTTAACATATAATGCGTTTAAATTTATGAAGTTTGGGGAATTTTCTGGTGTTTTGAAGTGTTGGGTTTTTGGTTCGATTTCCTTGAAGATTATTGCAAAGAAATAATGAAGAATTTTCTAGAACTCTATCTCAAACAGGGATGGATATACTTCTCTCTGCCTTATTATTTGATTTTGAAATGATATAATATCTTCAAGAAAAAAAAATTATGAGTATTGAAGTTCTTTGATTTTTTTATAGGAAAATAGTAGATCTAGTTTAGTCCCTAAACTGGGTGCTCAAATATATGTCCATTTTAGTTATCTTTTAATTGTAGTTTCTCCTGTCGAGAATGAAGACTTTGTTTGTTGTATTTTGAGTGTCTGTTTTTCAATAAGTTTGATCTGGGTATTTGAATAAATATTACATTGGGATATTTTAGGTACAACCATTGTGCTTGTATAAATGGCCAGGAAACGTTTCACCTAGATCTTCAAAATATGACAAGGGATTACTTCCTTGTCTAAAGTTATACCTGGGACTGTATGGATGATTATTAGATCTAGTCAATTCATTAGAATCAATTTTAACTGATTTATCATCATGAGTATTTTGTATTCCTAATTATTATTTGATTTATGGTCATCACATACCTACATATAAGACTCGTTACTATCTTAGATGAAATACTCTATGTTTGATTCAAAAATAGGGTGAAGCTCGTGGAGCCTATAACTATAAAGTTTATTCAAATTAGTTAATAACGTATATTGTAAGAGCAAGCTTGGGTTTAGTCGTATACATATAACTGTTATAATCATGCTTGTATAAGGCGGGTTAGGGTTTTACTTCTTTTTCCTTTTTCCTTGAAGGATATCATGACTTGATAGATGATCCCAGATCATAATAAATGTCCTGGGGTCACATAAATTATTGTATAGGAGTCGTAAAGTATGTATTCACTTAACAATGACCCCAGTTCATGTTTTCAAAGAATGTACTTAGTCTAAGTTGATTTGGGAAATGCTTACCATAGGATAAGATGATCATTCTATGCATTCTATATGATTTTTAATGCAATCCAATGTTACCCTTTTTAGTATGAAGTAATTTTGGAAAACACACAAGTAATGGAAATATTTTGATTATTAGTTTAGTATAAGTGTTGAATACATTGATATTATGAAAATGATGTTTGGTTCATATTTCTTTCATATAAAGAATATATGGTTAATCACCCTTCCTTGAGATATATTATGTGGGTGGAATGTATTATAGATAATTCATAATTAAATTGTATTCATAATAGGGAAGTGGTGTAATGATTCTTGTGTGTTAATTCTTTACTGTGCACTTGATAAAGTGGAAGAAATATGTTTAAATTTGGTTACCATAACCATAACATAACTAACTTGGTAATAAACTTTGTATTTTGAAGGAATTCTTGCTAAATGGCTATTGTAAATTAGATGCATTAGCATTATCTAGTTGTTGATGAAAATAAATAGGTTTCAGTTGGATGTGAGATGTGCTTAATGCACATTATTATGTTGAATTTTAATTAGATAGAAACATGTACAAGGTATGGAATTAAGGATCTTTTTAATATACTTGTATCACTGTTTAGTTATATGTTTTGCTATAAATGATACTTTATTTATCGCCATTAAATCAAGTAAATGTTCAATTATTTCATAATGAAACAACTAGACATAGAGTTGTGTATTCCATGACATTTCTATTAAAGCGGCCATGTACAATGTTGTATTTAATTCTACATTATGTAGGGTTGAATGAAAATATGAGATGATTTAAGAAGAAATGTCGGGACTTGCATTGATTACTATTGTATTGATTCATATGAATGTCATAAATTAATTTGTACTTGATTCTAGCGTAAATGAAAAAATACATGTAATTGTTCAAGGAAAATGTGTACTGTTGTATTATATGATTATCTTCGATAATCACTTGTGAATATGTATTAATGTTATTAATTGATATTTCATGATTATGGTACGCTTTTATAACACACTAAACTTTTTCAATATGACTAACTAGTAAAAGGCTAACACCATAATAGCCTAGAGCCAAGCTTAAGCTTAAGAATGAAACATCATGATCAAATCTTAAAAGCATGCATTAATGGAAACTAAATGAAATCAAACATCTAATCTACAAGCATCCTTACTATGTGAGATGATTACTAATTAACATAGACCTAATTAGATCTAAGGGAAATCAAATTATGGTTTTTACTACTCCACAAATGGTGAGAGTATCTCTCTAACAATGGCTACAAGGCCATATTAGATATCCCTCTACTAACCAACATGAATATTGGATGCAAAGATTGAGCAAGCTAATCCAAGAAGGAAGTAAGGATCTTAATCATATTTCTTATATGATATACTAATCAAAGTATGGTGTAAAGTATGAAGGTGGGTGCTTAGTATTTTTATAGTTTTTATTTCGGGAAAACTTACATCTTGGTGCATGTGGGACTAAAAATCACAAAATAGATTAAGGATTTCTAATCACGATTAGTGAATTAACAAGATATTAGTATGTGAGGAGACTTAATTAACCACTTAGGGTCAATTAAGAGGCTAGGATAAGCTTTTGAAGCCTTCTGAGATGTCTTGGAGGGAAATGGGGTGATTTTGAATGGTTGGAAGAGGGGTTTGAGCCAATAATAGGGTTTATTGACCAAAACAAGGGTAAAATAGGTTTAATTAGTTAATAAATGCTACTTGTTTGTTCGGAAGAGGATTTTGTCTTATGATGTGTCGTAAATTGGCATCCTAAATGTGAAATAGGTTAGGTAATCAACAAAGCTTTGTTAACTAACCAAAATGGTAAGAAATATTAGTTAATTAGTGGAAATCATTAATTATAACAAAAATGGTAAGAATGAGAGTGATTAGTGTTCTTTTAGCAATAAGATTGCAAAAGCATAATTTAGGTGTCTACATTTTCCCCTGTCTAAGGTGAAGTAAGTGACATCACTTCAAACATAGTAGAAAAACAAAAGCAAGTAATTTTTGAAGAAAAATATTATAATGAAGGATTCCCCTTGAGTGTCGATGGGGTGATAGAAAAATTCAATCAATGATCGAAAACATGATCCAAACAGATAGAAGAAATAGGATAGGGATAAAATTGATTTTTATTGCCCCAGGTGTGTTGGAAGAAAAATTAATAGTGATAAGACATGACAGTGAATAATATAGGAATAACTCTTGCATCTAATCTTTCAATAAGCAACTTTGTTTCATCATGTTTCCCCTATGATCTAAATCATTGGCCCTTATTAAAATAAACAAAAGTGTAAAATAACATGAAAATTTATATTACTAACATTTGTTCATTACTAAAAATGTGTAACTCCATGCAACATACATAATGCAATGCAATACAAGAAATTAAACTAGCCAACCTAATAGAGAAATAAGTACAATCACACATACTCAAATAAACAACATTCAAGACAGTTGCACCAATGTTTTTGTTATCAAGCTTTAGTTCCCGAATGTTCATGTTATAATGACAAGGGTTAAAAATGGTGCCCCAAGAAAGGATACATGTGAGGGGAATAATGGAGGACACAAGTAGTCCCATGGAAATCATTCGTGCATTATGAAATAGTCTCTAGTAACTCATTGTTGCATGGGAGTACCAACATAGTAAGTAAGCCAACTTTGTTAATGGAGGTAGATCACAATGATCTGCAAGTCATTTGAGACAAGAACATACAAGAACTTAAGAAATATATATTTTTAGGAAAAATGTCGACATTCGAGGAAAATGGATTTGATACATACATCACTGTGTGCATGTCATTTACCAATTTTTTGAAAAAAATAATTTTTTGTAATTTTTTGGATTTTTAATGATGTTTACCATTTTTTGGATTATTTGAAAACTTTATACTATTTTCAAGTTTTGAATTTTTGGGAAGAAAATATTGTAGAAGAAATTACAAAGTCATGGGACATTTCCAAAAGAAGCTAGAAGGAAAAAATATGCCCCATGTAGTAGAAAGGGCCGTGGAGAAGAAAAAGCATGCCCCGGCATAGCAAAAATAAGAGAAAAATAATTATTTAAAAAAAATCATTGCGCGAGTGATAGAAGAATTTAGAAGAAACATGAAGGTCCTACGGTGCTTTAGGGGCAAGAGACATGTCATAGGGGGAAAATGGGTATATAAACCATGCCACGAGGGGTAAAAACCATCACGGTGAGTTTATTTACCACATACACTTACCCTTTTACTGTTGTTTGAGCTCTGACCTATAAGACGAAATGGTGAGAGTGAAAAATTGGAAACATTATGAAGATCACATTCGAGACTACATGTGTCTTTTCATGGATGGCCCATGTGTACACAAATCTAAACTTTCACCCTTGTCACTTTTTAGTGCATTTATTATTTTTTAATCACATTTATTAGAGTAGAAAACCCACTCGATCACATCAACGTAGCCCTTGTGGCATGTATGCATTCTTCATGGCGCGTCGACATGATATCATGTAGGCACAACCATGCTAGTGCAAAAATATGTGCACCAACATGAGAAATCCATATGGACATGGGCGCGCACGCATAGGCACGAAGATGAGTGTGCCAAAGTCATCATGGATGCACTTTGGCGTTGAACTTGAGTTAGGTGGGGAAGGGGATTACCTACATTAAAATATAGAAGTCTCGTATAGAAAAGGATGCACTAGAACTTAGGGGCGTTGGTGTTAAAATAGGCATGATGACACCGATTAGGGTTTGCTAGCATGGAAGGGCCAATTTGGATGGTCTTAGAAGAAATTAGGATTTTTTAAGAAAAACTTAGAGGATGAAAATAGAAGAATTAGTTGATGTAGAAGAACAAAATTGTAAAAATTACTTCCTTAACCTTGCAGATGGATCTACCTCGATTAGAGACATAGGAGCAACACGAGTGGCTCCGTGCCTACGAGGTAATTTTTTTTTATGATATCACATCTACTTGGAGACGTTACTAGGAGTTACAGGTCTCTCACACGTGGCTCGCATGCCGAAATTACCTTGGACCACATCCCGCTCACTGCCTTAGTTGAGAGATGGTGGAGCGAGAGCCAATTTTTTTCCTCCTGATAGGTGAGATGAGCATTACTCTAGAGGACGTTTGGTGGATTTTTAGAGTGTCTATTCAGGGTCAGTTGGTGACGTATTATAGCCATCACAGTCATAACTTATGGAGTATTACAACAATTTTTTGAGTAATAGTACATACCTCTTCGTGGTATATCAATGTACATTACCGGATGCATGGTTGATCCTCTCACTTGGGAAAGTTCCTGTATATTCATAGATCTTATCAGCACTTGTTGCTACACCGATAAGATTGGTGCTCATTTTTCTTTAGGCCTGATTGGAGTGATACATGGACTCATTAGTGTGGAGGTCTATTACTAGGGGTAGTGTATACTAGCCCATCCGCACGTAGATTTGCATTTTATAGCCTAACATGGTTAGAATACCGTGGTTTCGATGACTTTACTTCATATATGGGCCTAGGATCATATCGCTATAGGGCACCCAATAGGAGCATTGTGAGCCCGAGCTCTCGGTGAGCCATCTATTATGGGCTAGGTTCCTAATGGTGATGATATTTGTGGTCACATGGGAGATGCATATTTCTACTTGTGAGCTTTTGACAAGGTACAACCTTATATGATTACCTGTGTGGCCATACAAAGTTATATCAATGGACCGAGGATGCAGCATTGTTGAGCACTTTAGTCATTGATCATTTCATTATTGGGAGCAGGACATATATCCTTGAGTGGTATAGAGTGGACAAGGTCCAATGAAAGTTCGGTCTCATTGTGGGATTCCCAACGATGAGATATGGTATGGGTGGATATCGAGAGATACCTTTCATATAGGGCCATGGATCAAGATAGGAAAATCTCACACTAGTTTTCTATGGTGGTCTTGTAACCTTGGGTGCAACGATCAAAGGTAGTAGATCCAGGATGACCCCAAATTATGCAAGATGATATGCTATAGTGTTACCTTAGCAATTGATGATTCCATAGAAAGTGTTAGACACGGGTATAGTCATGGCATGGCATGTAGGGGATATAAGACCTTGATCCTAGGAATAGGGTCAGGAAGATCCCCAAGTAGGTCCAGGTAGGGCTGCAGGCATGGATATAGGTACATCAAATATTAGCTCAACAACATGTGGTTGTGCATAATCGTGTAGTGGTAAGCCACAAGTACCGGCAAAGATAATGGATGCCCTTTCAATTTCCATGACGAGCACTATTACAGGAACCTCCATCACCCCCACATGTGATTATAGTAGGAGGTGGAGGAGATGGAAGAGGTGGAGAGGATACGGAGGAGGATATACAAGGGGTAAGGATCTAACCGCTTTGTGGCAGCAGTTTTAGTAGGTTGTAACCCTACATCTTTAGGTTACAGTTGAGAGGGATCAGGCTATTGTAGAGAAATATCAGCTACAAATAAAGAGGGATCGTCTATAGATGGATAGAGATCATCTCACAAAAAAGTGGGATCAAGTGACCATAGTTATAGGCTGAAAGGGATCAGTCCTTATCGGAGAGAGTCCAACTACGGGAAAATCTAGTAAGTGCGAGAGTAGAGTGTGATATGCTTTAGCAGAGAGGTACTCCCTTAGGAGTATAATTTTGGAAATTCAGAGTGTCTCCTGGTAGTTGAGGTGACCTACTATAGGGTGTATTATCATGCAATCATCCCAACTTAGTAGAGAGCCCTTGACTTCATTTAGATATTCGGTGGCTTGACACGATCTAGATCACATAGGACCTCAATAAAAGTGAGGTCAATACAACATCCTTCCATACATCAGGCCTTAGAGTAGCATGGTTCAACACAAAACGGTGCAACACCTTCTATGGGTCCATCACAGAGATTCCCCACCTAGCGTAAGACTTAGGCCAGGCAGTCCCAAAGAGGGTGAGAGTAGTGGTTGACTCTTTTATTGATGTACTTGACATATGACTCAATATGAAGGTACACTTTTATATATATATATATATATATATATATATATATATATATATGTATGTATGTATGTATGTATGTATGTATGTATGTATGTATGTATGTATGTATGTATGTCATACATTTTTGTTATAATGCCTCATGATGAAGGCACATTTTTTTACCCATGCCCATGACAACATTTTTGTATCTGATATGTATCAAGACAAATTTTATTTTGTACTGGACATTTGATATATATGGATATATGATGATTGATGGATTACTGATGTATCATATTTTGTTTATGAGATATCATTCTTAATTTATATGTTTATTTTTGTTTATGTTTGTATCACATATTCTTAGATTATGATATAACATCGATGATATAACTTTACATGTTGATGAGATACTTTTTGTTTTACCTATCACATTTTGTGTATGAGATAGCATGTTTAATCCACATTTTTACTATGGTCTATGTTTGAGGGGGTACTAGAAGGTGGTCCCTCTTTCCCCTCATGGGGATATTATATGATGTTATCTTAGCATACATGTTTAATTTTCATTTTCATGATTACGTAGCTTAGTTGTTATTGATATATGATGTATAGATGTGATGATAGATGATATGATGATGAAATAGAAACAAACTACACAAGCAAACAACAAGCAAAAATTAATCAAATCTAATCAAAGAAACACAACTATCTACAAGTATGAAAGATAAAATGAACTCAATGTAATGCATAACAAATTAAAGTAACACTCAATCTAAGTAAGAAAATGAATTCAATTTAAAGCACACAATATGAAAAAGGTAATGCAACTAAAACTATACAAACCAACAACTAAAAGTAAGAAAATTACTATATTTTTGTGGGATAGTTTTGAAACATTTTTCACTATATTTGGTATTATCTCGTTACAATGTTCTATTATTTGTGGAGTTTTCTATGAATTGTATGTGAATGTTTTTGGATTTTCAACAATTTATATGAATTTTTTTTATGTTTTCCAAGAATTTTTCCGAAGCTCAATGCAAGGAAACGAATAAACGTGGATGCCCCCAAATTAGATGGGATGTACAAGGAAGAAAGGTATGTGTCATGTGTAATAAAAAATGATGTGAAGTTTCCCCCAGTGTGAGATGGGAATACACAAAGGCAAACTCTTTATACATAGAAGTAGGATTAGTTGAATCAAGGCTAAGAGGGCTAGGATCAAAAGCAACTTAGACATAAGGTAAAGAGTAGCTTAGGAAAAAGCTATCACTGTCCTAGACCTGAAATACTTGTGAACAATGAACCTTCCAAAGGCACCAAGAACCGGTATTCACCAAAGGACTTGTCTAAAGTGCCATAATCACGTGATTTTCACTATTGGATGCACTTGTTTATTTCTCTTTCTCTTTTTCTATTTTTACACCTTTTTGGTTGTTTTTTGACATTTTAGAGACCCCACTCTTAAGTTTAGAAACATTTAAGATGCATAGCCTTCATGGGTTCCCGAGGTTCCATACCATATGAGCAAGCAATTTTGTAGGTAGCTAAGCCAAACTTTGTAACCACAATATATGTCCCTAATCGGTTAGGCTCAAATTTAACCTTTTTTAGCAGTCTTTTGTGGTGTTGAACTGATTTTAGTTTAGCACCAAATCTCCTACCTCAAATTAATAAGGTATCACTCTTTTGTTGTAGATTCACCACAATCAATACTGATACACTTTAAGGTGATTACGGGCATGAATTCATTTCTCTTCTAATAGCTCCAACTCTTCTAGTCGGGCTACTTTGTAGTCTTCTTCTTCATTCAGGTAATCTCTCAACTCTATACGCAAAGAGGGGAGATAGATGTCTAGGGGTAGCATGACTTTTGTTCCAAACACCAGGGAATATGAAGTAACACTTATGGGAGTACGGATAGATGTTTTTAATTCCAAGAGGGTAGGGTGAATATGTAAATGCTAGTTACAGCCTGTAGTATTCACTATCTTCTCCATAATACGGATAAGAGTTTTATTAGAAGCTTTGGATTTCCAATTACCTTGAGGGTAATAGGGGTTGAGAATTTGAAAGAGATTTAAAAATGTTTACATAATGATTTCATAGTTTTTTTGTAAAGGACTTACCGTTTTCAACTACAATGGAAGAAGGGATACCGTATCCACAGATGATGTGGTTCATTATAAATTTGAATATTTATGCACCTTCACCATAGGTAAGAGGAATATCCTCTACCCATTTTTTGAAGTATTTAGTAGCAGTGATAATGAACTTGTGGCCATCTAAGGATACAGGGTTAAGCTTACATATATGATCAATCCCCCACTTTGAGAACACCCAATATGTCATGATAGGTTGTAACAATTACACCGACGCATGTATCAAATTTTCTTACTTATGACAATGCAAACATTTCTTCACATGTTTGCAGTAATCATTTTCCATGGTAGGCCAATAATAGATTCCTCTAAGTATCTTCTTTTCTAGGACGATCCCATTCGTATGAGCCCGCAAATGCCTTCATGCCAATATTGACACTTATTTTCTCCTCCACTATTATCTTGGACTTGTCCTCCATATGTATAGGATCGGGGGAGATCAAGATATTCTTCTTCAACAAGTGGTTCAAATATATTTTCATCTTCTCATGGGTCAACTATCTTGTTCATTGATTTTTATATTTGTTTGTCCACAACCACCTCAAAGAGGTTTTCACTATAGGACTTAGAATTGTTCTTTTTTCAAGGCTTTTCTATAGGAATTTTTCTCTTTCTTAATTTTTTTCTTGAATGATCGCACAATTCTACCTTCTTCCCAATGTACACACATGTATTGAGCTGAATGGATAATCTTTTCTTGTGGTCATTTCTTGGAATATTGTCATAAATTCCAAGAAAATCACCAATAGCCTCTTCATTATGAAATACGTCAATGGGGACATGGTATTATTGGTCCCAATTCATGAGTGACAGTAAATGAGGTTTAGTGTCTAAGTGGTAAGGGATAAGGAGGGGGTTATAGTTAGGATAGCCACATTAAAAATAGGTTTGTGGAGGAAAGTTCTTTGTAAAGACTACATCGGGAATCTGTTTCTCTTTCGAATTTGGATGGACTACCTTCACTTTCGGAAGATATATCCTTGACCTCGAAGGGTGAGAATCCTACACGGCCTAGATGTTGATACCATGCTTACCCACTTTATGATGAGGTGTTAGAAGAACTTCCAGTGTACCTTGTTCATTGTGGCCGCAACCATGTCCTTTATATCCCATAGTAAGCATCATTCGATTGGGGATAACATACCTAGGTGATTGATATCATAGAGACATTTCATCATATTCAAGATGAAATACAATATCTTTGAGTATCATTTCATCTTCTAATAATCCACTAGAAGTAAAAGTATCAAAAGGACAATTTTCCTTAGATCTTTGAAACTTGTAACATGGATTACCACATGCTTTAGCTTATAAGGGTAGGTTGTGAACTAGAATGGCATGTTGAATATCATATTCTCCACAAGAATTCTCTCTCACTTTCATCTCCCATGAATTGAAAGGATTTTGTGATGTAGAAGCACCATTTTCATTGGGAGATAAACTATATGGATCCTCTCATGAACCAAGGGCCTTTTACTAAACTAGAACAACTATCTATGTAGAAGGACATTCGTAAATGGTGGTAAAATAGCCTGAAAATTCTCTGTAATGAGAAAAAGGTTGGGGATCTCCTCGAAAAGTGAGAGGTTTTCCTTCATGGTGTAACTTTAAGAACTAATGATGCATTGAAGGTATGACTTACATGGCATGAATCCATGGGCAACCAAGAAATATGTTATAAGGGAGCTCTAAGTCCATGACATGGAAATTTGTATCTTGATTAATAGAACCCATTTCCAAAGTGAGAAAGTGATCATACTAGCTGATTGTCATTCTTCATTGTTATACGCCATTATGGTGATGGCCTTTGTCTCTAAATCAACTTCAGTACACCCTAGTTGTCAAACTATCTTTAGAGTACAAATATTTAAACCCGATACTCCATCAACAAGCACTCTTTTTACCTTCATAAGTAAAATTTATTATGACTTCAATATGTAATGGTAAGTTATGGGAGGGATTTTCTTATAGTATTTCCATTAGAATAAAGGTTATATGTTTTGAAGGAGCGATCAACACTAACATTTCTTGTAAATGCATTGGGTCGATATCAACAGACACTCATGATCCCTGTAAGGTCTTACAAAGGATTTCTTTATGAACATTAGAAATTTTAAGAAGGTATAAGATTGAAATCTTAGTCATTGTTTTCTCTAATTGGTCTAACACATCATAATGAATCTCTTAAGGAATAGGGGATGAGGTTCTGAAATAACAAGGAAACATCATTGTGTTTCCATGACGCACTCCCTTGATCTCGATCTTGATCATTTTGATGTGCTCACAGGTAGATCGACACAACCTATGAGGGCATCAAAATGGTCAAAATGGTCTGTCTTTGATACGTAATTAATACTCTTGGTTTGAGATGACTATCCTTGATTTGAATTTTCCTTTCCTTTGTTGTGCTTTGGGAAAGGTTCTTTAAATATCCCCATGTTTATGTTGGGATATTTATTAGGAGTGGTGGAATCCATTTCCACATCACCACTGTCGATTAAGTCCTAAATATAGTGTTTTAATTTCAAAACTTATCGATCTTATGACCTTTAATGCGGTGAAATCCATAATATTCATTTTCCCTAAACCATGATGGCTTAGGTGTGTCATCCCCATAAGGTGTAGTTTTAGGATATCTAACCATATTAACCACCTCTAATTGTTTTAATATTGATGACATAGAATCAGATAGAGGGGTGAAGTTACGACGTTTATACTCCATAGGTGGAGTTCCCTTTGCAAGTTTCAAGGGAGAGTGATTTTGAACTACTTTCACTCATTTAGAGTCTACTGTTCCATCACCCACGATGTTTTTGTTCTTATTAGGAATAAAAATTTCTTGTCAATAGGTTTGGAATCATTATGATCACAGCCACGTGAAAGGGGTTTTAAGGTCCCTCTAGCTAATAATGCTTTCTCTATTTAACTACCCTTTTCGATCACCTCTTCAAACATGTTACCACAATGTATTTGCAATTGGAATGTAATTTCTAGGTGGAGGTTGGGTACAAATATACCGATTAGTTTTTTCTCTGGTATCAATCAAGGGGGTAGCTAGCTAGCCATCACCATCATTGTAAGAAACTAGTGAAGTTCTCGTTATTTCGTTGTTTTACATTACATAAATATAACATGGTGACATAATTTTCTATATTAAATGAAAAGTGATGTAAAAAGTGTTTGGCTATTTTTAAATATGTAGATATAGACCCCTTAGGGATGTGTAAAAACCATTATAACGCTTGACCTCTCAAACTTCGTGGGAAGAGGCGAATGATATAGTTTTCACTATATGCGACCTCTTGACATGCCATATAAAATTCCTTAATATGGTCTCTAGGGTCACATTTTCCCTTGTATATTTCAAACTTTGGACAATCAAAATGACACGGAAAAGGTACTTGCAACATGGCTCTATCAAAAGGATATGGGCATAACTCTTCAAATTATTACATTTTTTTTCACTGCTTTGCCTTCTTGTAAATCTATAAGGGAATTTTTCATAGTTGAATACTCTTGATTAAAGATGTGGTCTTATGTAGGTGGTGTTGGCCTATACAAATGATTAAATCTAGTTGAATCCTCACCTTTATTTTCCACATAAAATTCTTCATAAGGTTCTTTACATGCCTCTTGATGAGGAGACATGGTATTGAATTCTTGGTATGAAGCTTTCATTTTATCTTTTATTATATCTTTTTCAAAGGTTTCATTGTTCCTTGTTTACGTGTGAAGATAAACATTCCAGTTGGTGAGTGAGAGCTTGCACTTTTGCTATATAATTACATCCTAAAAGGGTAATTCTTTATGATTTTCATAAGGAGGAGGTTTCTCATGATGATCATGTTCTTCATGGTCTTCAAAATGAACTTGAATATTAGGTATACGATAGTCTCTATTGTTTTTGAAAGGTATCTCTTCATCATTTTTTTCCATAAGTAGAGGCATGACCTGGATTTAAGATGTCGTTAATATTCCAAGAAGGAAATTCTTCTTCATCTTCTCCATAAACCATACTAGCTATGAGAGAAGGGTCAACCGTAGAGGGTAACCTTGCTCCAAGCTCTACAACATGCATTAGGACCTCATGTTTTTTTGTATATATAATCATCAAAGTGGGTGGGATTCAACTCAAAATTTTCTCGAGGATAATTCTCCTCACCACCACTATGATCAACCATGACGTTGTCTTCTAAAATTGGGTTTAACATGTCATCTCCAAAGGGACCTACCCCTATTTTTCGATGCCCCATTCTTGTGGTAGGAGGCATAACATGAAATGTTTTACTAAGGTTGACTAAAATGGACCCTAGGTAAATTTCCGCAGTGTAATGATGTCAAGTCGTCACAAAGAATGTGGAATATCAAATGGTCACAAATCCAAAGGTCAATATGAACCCAAGGATATCAAAGAATAAATAATACACACACTAACATAATATATGAAAATAAGTATCTAGGATAAGACAATTAAGCACAAGACTAAAATCTAGTCACAACAATAGTTTACTCCCTACATTTTTCCAAGATAGGTTTAAAGAAAATAGTGACAACACAATATCACCACTTAGGTCAAGTTTAAAATAAACAAGACCTAAATGCTAATAAAGTATTGATGTGACCCTTCAACAAGGTATACTAAAAACAAATTTTAGACACCAATAATGTATAAGTCTTTGAAAAGTGAAGTTACAAAAGCAAGCAACGTAACAACACTATCTAGACACATTAATCAATATTTTCAAGAAAGAAATATTTTTAGTATCAAAATTGTGTTATCACAATGTAAACAATGTAAACTGAACACTCACAAAAACTCAAGGAAATTTTAGGACAAAAAAATAATCCTAAGTATATCAACAAGTTACTATGCGTACGAGAAACATAACAATACAATTTAGACACTTAGACCAATTTTCACAATGGAAACAAGACATAAGTATCACAATTGTATGGCTATAATGTGGGCAAAGTGTAATAACTCAAAGGAATTCAATGATGATATTACCTAACTACAATGATAATTAGTCTCAATATGGGTGTGATACAAGCAAGGTGCCTCATGAGACTGATGCTTTTAGAGATGATTTATTTCTACAAAGCCTCATATTTTGTAGTAAAATGATGTAAAAAAACAAGAATATGAAGATATATCATTCACACTTAAAACACTTGCATTCCGGCATCAGAACCTAATCATGTAAGTAGACTAAAAAAGTGGTAGACATTATTATTTCTAGTATTAGCCATTTACGTTGTTATTATTTTGTCCCAAATGGGAAATAAGAAAAAAAGGTGTAAACCAAGTGGTGATGAAACAAACTAAGTGTAACTCCGTCAGAGTTTTGCCTTGTCTTAAGACAAGTGAAAACTAAGAGAAATTAACATGTCGTAGGTATTATGATGAATATCATGTAGTTTCAACTTAAATGGACTCTCATATTGTTTGAATAACAAGGTTTCGACTCCAAAAAAGTTATCACTTTGTGAGAGCTCTATAGAACATGATGTCTAAGTCAAATTGGCTCCAAGCCATAAGCTTCCTATTGGTTCTCTATCTAGGTGTCACAAATTACCTCTGTGAGCTTGATTTGCCAAGAAATTCACACTGACTAGTCTTGGAGTATCCCAAATTTACTTTACCCCCTTCGATAAAATGAGAAATAAATGTGTTCAATTGTATTTTCACTGGGGTCATAGTGGAGATAACTTTGAATCTAATCTTACCAATGTGTACTAATCAATAGGGTAGTGGAGCACTTTCCCATTTCTTTTACAAGGTTTCGTCTTATGTGAACTACTTTAGGGTTCCTAGGAATGTCCCTCTTTTTATCTTAAGGCTTATGCCAAAGGGAGTTTCTCCTAGTTTAAAGAGTACGAGTTGTAGCTCTTAACCAAAACCTGCATATACAATGTTTTACAAAGTGGTGTGTTTTCTTATCTTTTGGATTAAGAAATTTGGTATGGACCACCTTTTGCAACCTACAACACATGTGTATGTTAGAATTTGGTTTGAAGAGAGTTCTCCTTTATTTGGAAAGTGTTAGGTCCTACACACAAATAGTTAGTAGTTATCTAAAAAGATCTACAATATCATACAAAGAGGATTAAGTATTTTTTTGGCTCTCAATATTTTCCAAGGATGTGAGATAAGAGTATACACAACACGTAACCCAACTAGATAACAATAAATTTCGATAAGATTTCCATTTTATTTTTTAATACTCCTCTGGAAAGACAAAAAGGAATTTCTCAAATTCTAGGGTGCAAAATCAATTCCTTACCCACTAATTACCTTGGTCTTCCTCTTGGAACCAAAAACAATTCTACCACAGTTTGGAATGGTTTAATAGAAAGATTTCAAAATAAAATGGTTGGTTGGAAAGGGGCCATACTTTCTAATGCTGGAAAATGTCTGCTAATCAAAAGCACTCTTCAAAATTTACCTATTTACATTATGTCTCTATACAACATTCATGTTGTCTTTAGGGATAAAATTGAAAGGATTCAGAAGCATTTCTTATGGTAGGGAAAAAGGAAAGATTCGAGATACCACTTTCTAGCATGGGATCAAGTTTGTACTCTATAATAATCGGTGGGCTAGGAATAAAGGATATTAGAAAAATGAATATGGCCTTGATTTCAAAAATGGACTGGATAATGCTTGTTGAGGAGCAACCTTGGATTGATCTAATTAATGATAAGTATCTAGCTCAAGTAAATTGTAACTTTTTTCCCTCATGATGACCCAATTTACCGCAAGGGTCTATTTTTGGAACAATTTGATACAAATCAGGAATTTTATCAAAAAAAGATGTAAATAGAAGGTGGGAAATGACAAAGACATTTAATTTTGGTGTGATAACTGGACTATCCCCAATTTAAATGATAAATTTGGTTCTGTCAAATATATTCTAGAGAAAAAGTATAGAACTAAAGTCAAAGACTACATTGAAATGGAGGGTAATAGAAAAATATGGGAGCAGCTTAAGGTGGAAAGCGATGAGCTAAATCTCACAATCTCCTTAGTATAAGCGTAATCTGGATAGCATACCCCAAGTCTCTAATTGAAGTTAAAGATAAAATTGTTTGGAACAACTCAAGTGATGGGGAATACTGTCATCAAATTTGGATATAATTCCTACTTTGAAAACATCAAGTATGATTTCAAATGGAGTAGGATTTGGATGCCGAGCTAACTCCTAAAATCAATTTCTTCTTCCGACTTGTTCTTAGAGGAAGAATACTCATAAATGACAAACTCATCAAGAGACGATTTATAATTCCAAGCATGTGTTGCCTTTATAAAAAAAAAAGAGACTGAGGACATCAAGCATCTTTTTTGCATTTTGAGTACACTTCAAAGATCTTGAGTTATGTTTTTTCAAAATTTAATGTTTGTTGGACAATGCCAAAGGAATTTCTTCAATATTGGATTTAGTGGGATCCTCCTTTTAAACACTGTATTGTTCAGAGACTTTGGAAACTGGTGATGCCCCATGTTATATGGAGAGTTTGGAAAGACATAAATGACATAATTTTCATAAATAACAGACAACCTTGCAAGAAAAGATTCACTAAGATTGGTAATGCAATTAAAGACAATATTTAAATATTTAAAACTCCCAAGAAAAATAAATATCCTAAAGATGAAGAATTTATTCTCTCAAATTGGAATATGGATATTGAAAATATTCAAAAACAAAGAACTTCAAATATTGACAGGTCTCTAATTCATTAGATCCCTCCTCCAAAATCTTGGTATAAACTTAATTTTGATGGAGCCTCTAAGGGAAACCCAAAGGGGTAGCTACTGGTGGAGGAATAATTTGGGATCATAAAGGTTGTTTAGTTGCTTCTTATGTTGTGGCGAGAATGGGCAAAGTGAGACCAATCACTATCTGAAGCTCTATCGCCTTTATGGGGTCTAAGAATCACTAGGGTTACAACATTCAAAACATCATTGTTGAAGGTGATTCCTTAAATATTATAAATCATCTTAATCGATACACCCTCCGAGTTGGACTATTAAATATTTCATTTGTAACATTCCCATTTTAAGACTTTAGAAACAAGGGAAAAAAATTATATACATAATGTTCTCTGTTCTAAATAATCATAACTTAGAACACACATTCCATGCCAATCAATCTCATAATAGATAACCATATGCAGTTGTAAATGACTCGGTGAGCTACCGATATCTCATTTCATGACTCGATTAATAACCGATCTCTCATGTTAACTTAAGTATTTAATACTTAATGTATATTTGAATATGTTTAGTTCTCTTACCCTGCTCGTTTAAGAAACCTATCTGAATATTTGTTACCAATATTCATCTGAAATCACATTCCTTAAACTAGGTGACATAGGACAACGCAACCAAGTAGCTTGTGATACTTTGGCCAAAGATTTCCAACATACTGTTCATGTTACTATTCCTAGACAACATACTCGTCTAAATGAATGCGTCCTTCACCCCACTCCTCTTGTTATCTAGAATGGTCTTCACTAACTTCAGTCAGTCCACTTGTCCAAGGTTTGACCCTAACATAGGTTAGTGACATAATTTAGAATAGGGAGTCACTCGCAATGACCTAGGGTATATAGACATACCCTATCGACCTAAGTCGATTGGATGTGCCTAGTTATCCTAAGTCATTGTGAGTCATTTCCTATGCTAGATCATAACTCTAAACTGTCCTAGAGAGAAACTAAGTTTAAGTCCAAGTTTGGGTAGGTCTAGATGAATCAATGTTGAAGGGTGTTGCAACATGTCAATTGCAACCCTGTATCCTTGTGAAGACCCAAGTCTTCACAAAGGTACATATATGCAGTTGGTGTGTGCCAACATCTGGCAGACCACTTCATCTCGACGTACACACCTCAAGAGATCATTTCCACATAATTAGTTTAGGATTAAGATTTAGATTATAGTAATCTTACATAACCCTAATTCCAACAACCTTAAAGGTTTCCATCCCCATTTGAGTTGGTTAACTAATATGGAACTTTAAAGACTAAAGAGTGCTTTTATGTTCAATTAATTTTTGCATGACGTTCAATTAATTAAAAATAGAATCAACATCTATCAAATGATCTAATTAATGTGTTTCAACCATTCAAGGAATGTATAAGAACCAAAACAGGTTCTGATATAAAAGACTTCATACCTATGAAGTCTAAATGGTTATCGAACCCGTATATCATTAGTTTATTTTGCATCCTTTTTAGAAGAGGAGAACCTTCCTCATTATGGTTAAGTATTGGGGTTTATTATACCCATATCCAATTTACACATCCTGACATTATAACTACACGTTCATAACATCATAATCAACCATTCAAGATTAAGTAAGGAACATCAATACATACAACTTAGTAAGTTGCATTAAAGTAAGGGAATTTGTACTAATTCCCATTTATCCAGACAATTTACTGACATCAGGAATAAGGATCCAATCAGATATAAATAACAACATCAAGGATAAGATTATAGATTTTTCCTTCTTATTATGTACAAGAGAATAGACTCAATCAGGTTAAATAACTTCTATCTTTTCAATTCATCAGAATTAAATATACATCTTACAAACTATACATTACTGACATATTTCATGTCAACAATCTTAAGATCTTTTATATTTCAATTTTCCTTCCTTCAATACATTTCAATAATAACTCATAATTCTCTATAATGGTCCAGACTTTTAATTCAACCAATACATCATAAAATTTATTACGTTCCTTTATCACTTACAAAGTCCATCTACAAAAATTGCTAGCACGGGTTAGTTCATTGAACTAAGCATGCTAAGCACTAAGCATTAAAACAAAATTCTTTCAACTATCTGTTTCATTAAACCAACTCTGCTTTAATGAAATAGTGTGGTCAAGTAGACACATAAATCATTGCAATAATGACCTTAAAAGAAGAACAATTAATCATTTTAATAACATTCAAAGAAATGTCATGATGTAATCTACCATCTAAAAACATGTTATCGATAAATACCATTCCATCCAATACTCTTATCCATATCAAATAAAACTACCTTCTACTTATTTCCTTTACAAATCATCTTAATTTGAAATTCAAATGTAATAAAAGTCTCACACATCAAATGTGGCATCCTAATCCCAAATGCAAGGCATAGCCTAATTTATCAAGTTAGACCAAATATCAACATTAAGGTAGAATTTACTCAATGTACAACATCTCACATTAGTCTTCTATCTCAATTATTAAAATCTTTAACACAAGTCAAGAGAACAAGCAAGTAGTAATGATGACTAATCAAGACATTAAGGATAGTAGTGTAACTGATCCAATTAAATCAAATGACCAGATATACCCAAAGGAAGAATGACTGAGATGAAACAGTAAGAGCTTCCTAAATAATTCGGTTAGCCCGAATCCCATACACAACTTTAGAGAAGAGAATACAACCCATAACATCCTATTATATCCAAAGGTAGTGGTTAGACTTCACCTTAGAGACTAAAGAAGGAGTCAAATGCCATGTTCAAAAGGGAACTCCAACATTCTAACACATGGGAAGAAGGTCACAAAGGAAAATGCAAGCCCTTCACTACTTCCCAAACTCCTTAAAGAAAGAAAACACATAGAAGAAGAGATCAACAGAATGTGTGATTGTTGTGATTAGAATAGAATTTAACATGATTTCCCATCATGGACAACCAATGACTGAGACATTAAACCAAATCAAAAGGAGATGCAATGAAAAAAGTTGCAAAACACCATGTGGGCACTTACAGTCCCAACAATCACTCAAGGACATTAAAATTTTAGTCAAGGTCCACAATCTAACCAATTCCTCCAATGATGGAAACAAAACAATCAACGAGACAGACTCTCAAATGAGTCCTCATGGAGGTGAGAGAAATATATATTTTGAAAGGACAGAGAAGGTTCCTTCACGATTCGATTCCAAGAAGGTCCACCCAAAATCATCATAGCTTAGCTACAGGTGTACAACTACCAACAAATTTGTTCCCTCAAATCTTGCTCAAAGATCAAAGAATGAAAGAGTCCAGAAAACCCCATATTCAGAACCGGTTTCCATAGGTCAAAATAAGAAACGACAACATAAGTTTAAGGATCATCCTTAATGTTCACGATATCCCAATCAGGAGGGTTTTAACAAGTTTACCCCAGCAAGATACTCAAGAGGTCAATCCAGTTAAAGGACAGTTAAACAAAAACCAACAACATCTACTTCGATAGAGAAGAAGACAACAAGAACAGAGAAAAGAAATATCAAACATAGCTACAAGGACAACCCAACATCGACTCCAACAAAGCCAACCCTCGGTAATTAAATCCAAGAAAAGAAATAATTTATCCATGGCAAACATGATTTCAACAGTAAAAAGAATACACCTTCTTGGGAAAAATCACATGTCAATGATTTCATTGCAAAGAGGAGAAGTTAACAGTATTTCATAGATGTTACATCATTCAAGAATCTATTAATATATGCCTTACCTTCAAAATTATAAAAATTGGTCATACTTATAGAGAGGGAAACAAGGTGGCAGATACCTTAGCTAACTATGGTACCAATAATAATTTCACCACTTGGGATAGTGAAAATAACACCCCCAAGGAAATACAAAATGGTATTACCAAGGATAATTATGAGAATTCACATCCTAGATAGAATCTCTAATGAGATTGTGTGGGATTCGATCGATAATAAAGATGGCACATGCAAGAGGATTTATTCTAATTACCACTATAAATGCTCACATTCTTCTCAGATTTCCAGTTGGATTCTTAAAAATTGGTATAGGTAAAACAAAAATAGCCTTTTCATGGGTGGTTTTGTAGTAGAGTAATCATGGAAATAGTCGAGGAAGAAATATAGGGGAGCTCCGTGCCGTTAGAACCCAACTGCAATCCTACTTAGAAGGATAACGCTGAGCTATGGAATTATCTTCAAATGGGGGGTGTCTCCAACTTTATTGAGAAAATCCAAGGTCATGATCAACACATTTTAGTGTGTTTTTCCACAGATTGGAAGGACAAGAAGGTTAAATATGGAGGGAAAAGGGTGTTGATGAATGAGGAGCTAATTGCAAAAGTTACAGGGCTGGCTTTGGATGGCATCCGGTTCTTCAACAAAAGGATTGACAAAAATGCTGAAGCAAAGAAGTTTACTTGATGTAGGGGAGGAGATCATCTTTGTTATGGATGGCATTCAAGTAAGCTCCATTCGAAACCTTTCGATGAAATTACTAAAATGATGGTGCGGTTTATATCCCTTGAAGGTCGCTACATTATTGTTCCCACCAAACACTTGGTTTTCCTTAATCTCTTCAAGATAAATCTTGTTGTTTTCTTCCCGTACTATCTCATGAATTATTTAGAATGCTCCATTCTTGATTTTCAAAAACATACTAGGGCCATCCCCCTTCACTAGGGGCTCATCTTTCTCCTTCATAAGAATTGCCTCATCAATTTCCCCACCATTCCTATTTCCCCTAGCATTCAGCCCACTCCCTCTCACAGAACTCCCACTCCTAACCCGACCAATTCTTCCAATTACAATAATTTCAAGGCTAAGAACCCTACATCCCACAAAGCAACCCAGCCTACCTCTACCCGTGTCCTCCAGAGTAACAAGGATATGGAAATGGTTCACAATCTCTTACACATCAGTAATGAAAGGTAGGATAAAGCTTCCCAACAGGAGAGGGATAATATTCTCCTTATAATGAAAATGAGGTTAAAAATATCAAAAAAGAGATACATTAGCTAAACAAGAAAAAGGGAAAAAGAATGATAAATGATGATGCAGGTTTTGTCACAGATCAGACTGAAGAAATTTACAGAAAATTAAACTCACTGGATAATAGACTAGGGAGAAATAAGGATAGACATGATCATAATATGGCCATATTTAAAGCAATCATTGAGTTTCTTGAACAACATGTTAGAAGCATCACATTTTTGAGTGGAGTCCCTGAGGATATTTGAGGAACTAAAAAGGAGAGAAATCAGGTCATCTCATAACTAAACATTAATGACCCAACACATGTCACCACTTTAGCAATTTTTACCTCCCTGTAGACGATCATCTCAAGGATTGAAAGGTCCTTGAAGAAATAATACCTTCTGGGAAGGCTGGAGGAGCTCAAGTTGTTGTTTTATTTCTGATAGTTTGATGTTTTTTTGTTGTTTAGTCATTGTTATGACCTTGTTTTGATTTTTGTTAGTAGTTTACTTTTTTACTAATGTTAGACTTATCATAATATTTGGATTCAGATCCTATTTTTATGCTTTTTCATGTTGATCTAGTTATTGAGCCTTTGTTGTAATAGGGTATAGTCCCTTCAAAACTATTTTCCTTTAATAAAAAAGTTGTGAATAAAATAACCACCATAATGATTTATAAATTAAGGTTCATTCCCAATTAATCCAATTGACTTTTAGTGAAAAAATAAAGTTATTTTTATTCTTAAGATCACACAAGGTGTAAGAGAAGAGCATACACAAACATTAGCTTTAGTTGTTTATCAAATTAAAAGATCTTAAACTTAAGGATCATACAAATTCTATATGAAAATTTCATTCCTTCAAGCATAAAAATGAATAATGAAGTTTCCCACTTACTCTAATGTTAGAAAAATAAGGTTTAGAGCTGATTTTGATTCTCAATATCACACAAGGTGTAAGAGAAGAGCATACACAACCCTATCCCAAACTCATACAAAGCATGAAAACAAAATTAATTCATCAAACCCTAAGTAAATGTGTTATAAAACCTTCTCTAAATTAGAAAACTTGCAATAAAGAAGCTAAAAAACCCTAGAAAAATGACAGGAACATAAAGAAACAACAATTAAATTTTTTTAAGTTGAGCCAAATTTACCTTAGAATTCCAAAGACATCCCTTCACATAGTAGCGTGGCCCTAACACTAGTAGCACGTCTCAAACCACACGAGTGCGGCCTCGGTAACACTAGAGCACCTATATTAAATATGCATAGTGGATTAACGTGTGTGTGTCCAAAGAGGCACCAACGTGCACCTCAAAGAACCAATGTAGCTAGTACAAAGAGGGAAAATATTCATTGGAACACGTACACGTCCAAAGCAAAGTGTGAGCGCGGCTCTAAGAGCATGAGTACAGCCTTGAAGATGTGAGCGTGCCCCTTTCAAAGTGAGTGTGGCCTTGAAGACGTGAGTGCATACCAAAGGTAAAGAAATTACTTCTTGGTCTGAATTTGTTTCAAATCTTAGGCAACAATTTTATCCTCTTGGTTATAAGCAACAAGATATGATGGATTGGCAAACATTAAGACAAACTAAGGGACAAAGTGTTTAAGAATACACACAGGAATTTAGGAAAAGGGCTCTAATTTTTGGAATTTCTCTAAACACAGAAAAAACACTGCTCAAATATATTGGTGGATTACATAGTTATCTAAGGCATATGATACTTGTTTTAGGTCCTACTAATCTTGATTCAGTATGTGTTCAAGCAACCCATTTGGAAGCATGAGGAAAATGACAAAGGAGTCCTCTTTCTCTTCTTTTAATCAAAATAACAAGCAATCTAAAGGAAAAGGTTCGAAAGAACAAGGAAAAGGAAAGGGTAAGCATAAAACAAACTCTACTGTTAAGAAGGAAGATGAAAAACCATTTTGTAATCATTGTAAAAAAACCATGATGAGTCTAAATGTTGGAAATTACATCCCAAAAAGAATCCTAAATGGATGGTTAAGAAAGGAAAAGAAAAGAAAACAAACACTGTAGTGCATGATCTTGGTTCTGATTCAGGTGATGAAACCAAAATCACAGCTATGAGTTTTCAAGGCAAATCAACTCTTTCAATTTCCAACAATAGCACTACAAATGTTGCATCTTCTTCTAGTAAACAAACTATACCTGATGATAAGAAAAGGAATGAGCTTTTCCACATTAGAGTAATTTCAAAGCATACGAAAATTGATACTCTTTTTGATAGTGGATCTCAAGCTAATCTAATTTCTGAGGAGGTTGTTAAGAAACTAGGACTCAAAACTAAACCACATCCTAAGCCTTATCCTTTGGGCTGGGTTTGTGATGATGCAAAACTGCAGGTAACTAAAACTTGTACTTTCATATTTGCCATTACAAACAAGTTTATAGATGAGGTTGAATTGGATGTAGTTCCTTTGGATATTTGTGTGGTGGTTTTGGGAAGTCCTTATTTGTATGTCGTAAAGAAATATTCTATAGGGAAGAAAATAAATATTTGTTGGTAAAGGATGGAACTGAGTTTATTGTTAGAGCTCACCATTAAAATAATAATCTATCCTTTGTAACTGCAGTCAAATGAAAAGGCTTGTAAACTCAAGAAAAAAATTTGTGCTCATGGTGGTCAAAGCCAAAGAAAAATAACATGAGATGGATTTTGAGACTTGTGATCTGAAACATAAGGATGAATTGGTAAAAATTGTTTCTCATTTTGATGATGTTTTTCAGGATCCACAAGGTCTACCTCCCAAAAGAGGGGTTCAACATGAGATACAGTTTCTTCAGGATGCACCTCTTCCCAATATCGGAATGTACAGGTTGTCAGTAGTAGAGAATGAGGAAATCAAGAGACAGGTAATGGAACTTTTGGCTCAAGGTATAATTCATCCAAGTACATCCCCATCCAGTTCGCCAAATATATTGGTTCCTAAGAAGGATGGCACTTGGCGAATGTGTGTTGATTTTCATGCTTTAAACAAGATTACTATAAAGAATCATTACCCTCTTCCTAGAATAGATGATTTACTGGATCAATTAAAGAATGCAATTTATTTCACTAAGTGAGACTCAAGAAGTGGTTACCACCAAGTAAGAATTGCAGAAGGTGATGTGTGGAAAACTACTTTTAAAACAAAACAGGATTGTTTGAATGGTTAGTGATGCCTTTTGGTTTGTGCAATGCACCAGCAACATTCATGAGAGTTATGAATGAAATCTTTAGACCATTCATTGATAATTTCATTATTGTCTACTTAGATGATATTCTTATTTTCAGTAATTCATGGGATGAACATGTTAAACACATCCAGAAAGTCTTAGATGCACTAAGGAAAGAGAAATTGTATTTGAAGATGTCAAAATGTGAATTTGGAAAAACATCTTTAATTTACTTGGGTTATATTATAGGAAATGGAGAATTGAGAATTGATCCTACAAAAATAGAGGTTATTGTGAAATGGCCTAGACCCACTAATGTGACAGAAGTTAGAAGTTTTCTAGGTGCAGTTCAGTACTGGAGAAAATTTATTGCTAACTTCTCTTATATATTATCTCCTTTTCATGATTTGACAAGTATTAAACAGGTCTTTCAGTGGGGAGGAAAACAACAAAAACCTTTGATACAATGAAAGAGAAGATAAGTACCACTTTGATCTTGGCACTTCTAGATTTACAACATTCATTTGAGATTGAGACAGATGCTAGTGACTACGCAATGGGGGTAGTTTTGATGCAGAACAAACAACCAGTGTGTTACCATTCAGAAACCTTTACAAGTGCGGTAAGAAACTATCCAACTTATGATAAAGAGTTGTATGCTTTGGTTCAAAGTGTTAAAAAGTGGAAGCATTATTTAATGGGAAAAGAAACAATTATACATACTGACCATCAACCGCTTCAATACTTACAAACAAAAACCAAATTGCAGCAATCTAGACATTTCAGGTGGATGAGATTTTTACAACAATTTCATCTTGTAATCAGGTATAAAAAAGGTATTCAAAACAAGGTTTCGACATGTTATCTAGACCACCAGTGGTGGTAACATCTATTCTTTTACGAGAATTATTCTTTGGCTCATGAAAGTTACAAGGAACAACATGTAAATGATGTTGATTTTAGAGAAGTGTATGAGGATCTAGTAAGTGGGAAACAAGTAGGAGAAAAATATTATCATTTGCATGAAGGATTGTTATATCATTCTAGTAAACTTTGTATTCTAGAAAATGAGCGTGTGCATATGATTAGGGAAGCATGTACTTCTCTTATTTCAGGGAATTTTGGTGTTAGTAAAACAGTTGCACATTTACAAAAATATTGTTATTGGCCTAGAATGCATGAACATGTAAATAGGTATATTAAGGGATGTGTTCTTTGTGCCACAAGCAAGCCAAGTAACAAGAAATTAGGACTTTACACTCCTCTTCTTATTCCAACAAGGCCTTGGGAAAGTGTTTCCATGGACTTTGTAGGAGGCTTTCCCATGACACGGAAGAAACATGATTACTTATATGTGGTAGTGGATAGATTTAGCAAAATGTGTGTGTTGGTTCCATGTACTAAACAAATAACTGGTGAGGGAACTGTAAATTAGTTTTTAGTTTGTTTGGGTTCATTTTGGTTTACCTACTTCAATTATATCTGATCAGGATTCTAGATTTCTTGGGGAATTTTGGTCAACATTGTGGGGGTTAATGGACACAAAACTGAAAAAGAGCATTGCTTTTCATCCACAAACTGATGGTCAAACAGAGGTTGTAAACCGCACAGTGGTACAATTACTTAGGGGCTATAGTAGCAAACATCCTAAATTGTGGGATGAACATATTTATTATGTGTAACATGCTTATAATCGTGCCTTACATTCTTCTACTTTGAAGTCTCCATTTGAGACTTGTTATGGATATTTGCCTAATTCTCCATTAGATATATATTATGGACATGAAATTGTTGTTAATGGTTCAAGTGATTCTGACAAGGCTAAAATATTTGTGTAGAGAATACAACAAGTTCATTAGTATGTTTGTGAAAAATTGGAGAAAAGTTAGGCCAAGTACAAAGTCAGGCATGATAAACATAGAATTGATTATAAGTTCAAAGTTGGTGATTGGTTTAGCTTCACATCAACAAGGAAAGACTGACAGGTGAAGGTAAAAAATTGAAACCTATATGGTATGGTCTATTCCAAATATTGGAAAAAATTGGTAACAACGCTTTCGGTTGGATTTACCTCCATATATGAAAATCTACTCAGTTGTAAATGTTGAGAATTTAAGATTGTATGAACCACCTATGATTGTTGATCATGATGATTCTAACATAATGCCTTCCATTGATGATTTTTCTCCGAGTATCTTGATGAGTTGTAAGAAGACATCATTTTGGACAGGAAAGTAAGAACATCATGAAGGGGTGATATTGAGTATATTCATGTTGGGTTCAAAGGAATGCATCCAAACAAGGCTAAATGGATGGAAATCAGAAAGGTGAGGGAGAAATACCCTCACCTATTCACCAATTAAGTTGACTTTTGGGGTCCAAAAGTTTCTTAGTGGGGAGGAATGATCCAGAGGATCCTCACAGAGAAACACCGATCTAAGATCTTCTCATAATAATTTTCAGTCATTTTTAAAGCGTGGAGAAAAATTATATGATTCCGTCGATATCTTGTTTGCAGGAAATGGAGCTCGTTTGCAAAAGTTATAGCCCGCTGAAATTTTCGGGCAACTGGAAAAATTTGGAGTTTTGTGCAGGTTGGATGTGTGCACACTTGCCAAGTGTTTCAATCATATTGCGACATGTGGACAATTTGTGTGATGGACTAAAAGTGGTTTTTGGAACACCGGTCTTGGACACTCATTCGTGGACAAATGGACCCCGCTATTTACTGGCTGGGGGCCCTCAGCCAGGTTTGACACACTTGATTATGGAGGGGTGTCTTGGCCTCCTTCTCATATTATCATTATACCAACTTGTGTATATATATGCCTCTAATTGAATTTTTCTATGCATGTGGGACTAATTGATAAGTGCATATTAAACCAAAGACCAATTCCATATTCCACACATTTTAACCTATTCCATATTCCACGCATTATTTAACTACCTCCATATTCCACGCATTTAATTTAAACCTCCACAATCATTATTAAACAAGGTGCCTAAAACTATGTCAATGCATATCCATGCGCAACACTTATCCATCCACCAAGGCGCCCACATCCCAAGTGGCTAAGGTGGCTCAAAAGCCAATACAAAAGCACCCCCTTTGCATTATTAAATGCCTCCCTTCATTCACGCACCCACAATGTGGGATAAACCTCTTGAAATCCGCATAAGGAGAAGGAAGTGGAGATATGGGGGGGATTTGAACCATGGTCTCCATGGTAAAAGATAAGAGCTTTGACCACCATGCCACTTCTTGGGAAACATTATATAAGGAGTGTTATTGTATTTGAAGTGATATTCGGGTCTGTGCAAAATATTGAAATGCTCATAACTTGAGCTAGGAGTGGAATTTTGAGGA
The DNA here is from genome assembly GCA_018340775.1 of Taxus wallichiana var. yunnanensis. Lineage (NCBI taxonomy): Eukaryota > Viridiplantae > Streptophyta > Pinopsida > Cupressales > Taxaceae > Taxus > Taxus wallichiana. Next base: position 338,089,312 of record CM031236.1, read on the forward strand.
GAAGTAAAAAGCAACCTCTATTATTTTTGATAGAGGAAGACTGTGAGAAGGTAAAAATTTTGTAGAATTCTTTGTAAAGAATTATTTTCAAGATTTTAATAGATCGGTCCCATTCAACTGGACCCGAAGACGTAGGCCTCAAGCACCGAACTCCGTTATCAATTCTTGTGTCAAATTGTTGGTGAATTCTCTTCATTTCTCTATATTTTTTCATAGTACTTGTAGTTTTAATTATTTTATTAAAAATACATAAGGTTATAATGCTCAATTTTTACATCGAAAATCAATACAAAGCAAAGAAATGTGTGTGCACAATTGCTAGTTAAATTGTATTTTCAGATCATTTCATGATCAAGATGAACAGGAGATAATTTTCATAGGGGCAGCTAGTTTATCATTTCAAGGAAAAGAGTAAAGGCTAAATATTTGAAGTATCAAGCTCAGGGGATTATTATAGGTGTTAAATGGAAGAATATTTATAGTTGATTGAGTCTTTTCAAGAAAAAGAGTAGAATCTTTCTAGGGGGAGAGTATTAAGGTATGAGCATGATTTATTATGTTTTTCTTTCAGACTAATCAGGTTGTTGTGTTTGTGCACCTTTGTCATAGATGTCAAAGTGAAAGAGATTTTTCCGAAACTAGAATTAATTATCTTGCATATCGAAGATGTATGTGTATTGGTTTTCTCGTAAAAGCGTTTCGAGGGTGTTGCCATCAATGAAAAAGGGGAGATTGTTGAACCCTGTTGCATTGGTTTGTGTTGTCATTGATGTCACATGGAATTGATGGAAAAGGAGGAGTGAAATGGAATGCATGTAGGTGTCTATCAGTGGTGTTCAGTGCTTTCAAGTTGGTTCTTGAAGTTTTTAGGATGGTACATGATGGATTTAGGATGTTACAGATTAAAACGGTGAGGTGGTTAACTACCGAACATAGAGTGCAGGTTGGTATGCTTGGCTTAGATGTTCTATAGGTCATATATGGTGATATTATCATGGGAAATAGCTCTCACAAAGTGAGTCTCAGGTCATTTGGTGGAATTCATAGTTATATCTAGCTCATTTAGGCCTATTTCTATAGCCTAATGAGGTATGAAAGTTTGGTATAGGTCATGACAAGATAATTTGAGCATGGGAGGAGCCTATTAATGTTTTCTAGGGCATGTGTGAGCAAAAACAAGGCTTAGTTTAGCTCCTGGAGGTAAAATTCAAAATTTCACCAAAGTTGGCTTTGAGGACTAGCTAGTGTAGGCTAAGGTAAGTGAGATATGTTTGAATATTATAGGAATATTTATGAAAAATAAACTCATGGATCATGTAGAGGGGTGTTTTTGGTACTTCATGCCAAATTTCATCAAGTTCTGAAGAGGTATGTGAAAGTTATGTTAGTTTTTCTAAAACTGGTTCATTGAGAAATGCATTTTGAGCCCTCTGTCTTCTTAGCACCCAAGAAAAAATATGAAGGCTTATTTAGATAAATCATAGAATAAATTTTTAGATAGGATTCCAAGCCTGAACGGATGCAAAATTTTCAAAATAAATTATAAATAATTAAGGAAGTTATGAATATTTCACTACTAGTGTCTTCTCTCTCTCTAGGGCTCTTTCTTGAGTTGATAGGCTTAACATGAGTTTTATGACTCTAAATAATTTGTGGAAAATTTTACAATCATAAAAATCATATAAAATATTTTTCTAATTCAAAATCATGAATTCATTATATCTCATGGTGGATTGTGCTATGTAGGCATGTGTGTGCTTTGTAAAGCTAGGTCTAGGAAGTCATACTTTAAGCCTTCAAGCTTGCATTTCCTCAATAGAAGATGTTGAGAAAATTACTTAAGATTTTTTGATGTGTTTATAGTCCTCTACATAAGAAATATAGCTTTTTGGAACCTCCAGCTGCAATGGTGAAGTGTAAGTCTCCTCCAAATGTGCTAATACTCTCTAGTGTCATGTATATCTAAAAAATACTATATACTATGACTATAGAAGCATAAAATTAATTTATCTCTTTCCCTTTAAGATACAAGAGTAAATAAGTACATGGTTGAGGGAGGGGTTACAAATAGGTAGTCAAGTCTCAAAGCTGTCTCTCGATGTCTCCACAATTGTCCGGAGTGGCAAGTCTCCTCAAAATTCTTGCAAATGATGAGTGAACATGTAATTATTTTTTTTGTTAAGTGAGTAAGGCTTTAAAGTAATGGTGTTTCCATAAAACCTCTAAATACATTGTGAATAACATTCATTTGTTACACTATCATGTTGTCCAACCCTCGTATATTGTGTTTCTTAAATTTTGGGAGCAATTTAAAATGTTTCAAAAAAATTTATATTCTTGGAAGACATGTACGAATCTCTAAAAAAGCCAAAGAAAATTAAATTTTCAAATTTCATTCAAAAATGAGTGATAAATCACTTTTTAAAGGGTCTCGGGCTAGTACGATAGTGTCTAAAACCCTAATTCTAGGGTTTGAAATAGAAATTCGTTCAAATATCGAATTCCATCTAAAAAAATTTAAAAAATTGAATACATATTTGTTTAAGGGTATAAAGGATTTGCAACAAAAATTATGTAAATTCATCTTGAAATAAGGGATAATTCGATGACATTTGTCTTCAAACACATCCTTCATTTTTAGGCGAGAGATAGAATTCAAGTTTATGATTAAATTCTTTGAAATGTGAACTTTAAAAATACCAATAAAAAGGTTCTATAAGTCATGATAGAGGTCTAACAACAGATTTTTTTGTTTGGTTTGGATTCAAAGTGTAAAAACTCATGATAGTGGTGAAGAACAAATGCAAGCTTCCTATTTTCGGTCTCGGCTGATCTCTTGAGTGAAAATTCTTCATTGGCTAATCGCTAGATACTCTTGTAACCTCCTAAAAAGCTAAGAAGTGACTCAATCATCCCGATATGGCTTGGAATTGGTTTGAAATCTTGTTCTATGTATGATAATGATGGTTTTGGTCAACAATGAGTTGTGTTACTATTTCATTTGATAGTAGGAGTGAAATTTACATTGAAGGAAGTGATTCAAAGTTGTTGTAGACTCTAATTAACTTCAAAGGAAGATTGATATTCATGATACAACATGCACTAATGAGTTAAATTTATATGTACCTCAAGGACGTAGTAATATTTTCTCAAAATAGAGATGTTTTGGTTGAACTTCCCAACTGTTTACTTTCTTAGTGAAGCCTAAGAGTCATAAAACCCTCTAGCTCAAATTTTTAAGCTCTTGAAGAAGTCAAAAATCTACTAAACGATTACAAGCAGATGATGTTTTCCTCTATCTCGAATTGGAATATAAATATTTTCCATATGATTCAAGAACTATGAAGGAGAAAAAGGATCATTTTAAATAACATCAATAATTTTAAGAGATGGTGTTTCACTATTGAGAGTGCTCATCCAAGAAGATGTGAAGTAGTGAAAGAAGGTTGGTTTTTGAAGTTGAAAACCATTGAAAAATAAAGTAATGATATGATGGTGCAAGAACAAATGAAATTACATTCATAAAATGAAAGTGAGTGAAATTTGTTAATTTAGAGCAAGTGAATTCTTAAGGATAGTGAAAGCATGCGGTGTTGATATGTTCTTGAAAGGGTTATAGCGTATAAAAATACATGACATTGTTGCATCATATGTGGGGAATGTGTGAAAGTAGTGCAAAAGTGTGAACTAAATAAACTAGTCTAATTATGAGAGTGAAATTGGAAAATATATGCATGGTTTTTATAATGATACCGAAGGATTAAAGGTGTTGAAGATATAATTTAATGCTAGTGACATCTACATGATAGTTTTGAGTATTGAATATTCAAGAATACAAAGGAATTTGGGTTGGTAAGCCTGGAATAGTAGGTGAGTGCTTCAAATAGTCGAGACAAGAGGTGACGGGAAAATAAGAACTTGAAAATTGATAAAATTATAGTGAAATAATAATTTAGGTTGCAAATTTAGGGTCACAATCAGATGTATTGCATCCAAGATGAAGAGTGATCAATTTTTTATACACATTGAGTTGTATCTCAGTATAATCAGGGAGTTATAGCTTCCTTGCAAGTTGTAGCTTGCAGAAGGTCAGTGGTTGCTAACTGAATTAATTTGGGGGTTGTAGCTTCCATCATCAAGTTGTAGCTTGATTGTATTCTTGGGGTTGTAGCCTAAAAATTTGAGTTGTATCTCAACTTGAAATCATTGTAACTCCATAGGAAAAAGTGTCCCAGTTAGTTCTCGATTTCAGTGGGTTTTCTCCCATTTTGGGTTTCCCACATTAAAATACTATGTATTGTCTCTTTTTCATTTTCTTGTGTATGGTTTCATGTGCTCTTCTTAGCAAGTTTGAAAAGTAGAAATATCTAAGAAATTTTAATGAGACACTGATTCACCCCCTCAGTGTCCAAGTTTCCAACAGTTCCTCTCTTTAACAATAGATTTCCTTTTAAATGTTTAGGATTCCATACTAAATCAATTCCACTAGATGCACCAATGGAATTAATAGAAGGCTTCAGATTTTTTCCAAAACTTGTCTCATATGCTATGGAAATTATCTTTACTTAATTTTGTTTCCTAAATAGTAATAACATATAAATTTTTCTTTCTACAAGATCTTTTAGTATCCTCCATTTAGAGGGATTGTTAATCCCTCTCACATTCCACGAAATATAGTTCAATTCTTAAGAGTTACCATTTTCTTTCAAAAACCCTTCGATCCAAAGAGACATATGTGTCCGAGTCAAACTTTCATTAATATGACTACTCGGTGAGAAAGCAATAATTGATAGCTATCTTTGGAATTTTATATATGTTTCTTGTTTTTATTAGATCTTACACACCCTACAACCTGGTCAAGTATTTCACTTGTTAATATTTTATGACTCTAGACATGAGCGCCTAGCTAGGACGCAAAGGTGCCTAGGTGCCCTCATCCCCTCTAGGAACCACCGACCTCTTTCTATCTTACTCGTTATTTTTGGGCCTCTTTGAACTTTATGCATCTTTTTTTCTTATGGGTTGACCTTCCAATTATCAATTATGAAATTCAACTAAGGGAATCATATAAATACAAAGCTATGTGACTAAAATAAATGACCAAGATCTAATAATCTATTATCATCGCCTAATTTTGCATCAAAAGGCATGTAAGAGCATCAAAGGCATCCATATGGAACTCATACAAGCGATAAGGGACTGGATTTTCTTCATACACTTCATAGGAAGGGGAATTTCATTTTTCCATCCAGACATCTAGTTACTTTGGTACATCTAGCTATATCATGATATCAAATGCACGTGCATAAGGGATTTCTATGGAATAATTCTATCACACACACACACACAATAAGTATATGGATTATGAGATGTAGTGTAGCACTCGGTCATAAGTTCACTCGGGCAGGTGACCATCGGGAGTGCTGTCTGACTCCCCATATTGTATCTTTTACTTTTAGGATTTGATGCGGTTTGAGGGTTTTGTGGATCATCATATCTTTGCAAGTTATAGGTGAATTTTGTGATCATAGTGTGATATATAGGAGACCAACAATGACTACTAGCGACCATATTGCAACACTAAAAAATAGGTTTCGAGCTCCTGCATGATCACAGGTTCCTAACAGAGGTCTCTAGCACCTATGCGCCCCCGCCCTAGTCCAAACATGTTGGTCCAAGCTTATCCGATATTTTTATAATTTATAGTGCTTAATTACAACAATCTACCCTTCTTGTTCATCAGTTCTCCAATCCAAATCAGTTCCAAGGAAAATGTGAAATCAGTTAATTCCTTTACTCTCTCTCTCTTACACTTAGGTTTTTACATTTCATTATCTTATATCTTGTGTGAAATCTATACTTTAGTGTTTATTTATCATACGTGACTCTGTAATATTATGGTTTAGCATTAAATCCATTTTTGTTAAATCAACAAGACCCCAAAACACTTCCTTATCTAAAATTGCTCAATCCTACTATTAGGTATCAAAAACTAGTATTGAGCTATATAACCTTGAAAATTTTTAGGAAATATTTCAAAAACTTCCACCACTTATAACACTTCACTAGAAAGCTGTACCAATGTTCTCAGACAATCACGTACCTATGTTACATGAATAATATTTATCTTGCATATATGTTCCTTAAGCCTTCTTAACAAGCGTGATTGGGTTGATTAGGCCATCCGAGATTAAGCCAAAATGCATCACTTCTAAACAAACCATGAGCTCAAACACATCATAACATACCTCTACAAGCTATACATGCTCATATTTCACTGCTACACCATGCATTTATACCAAAAACCTCTTGGACTTCCATGACTAGTTTTATACCCTTTATGCCATTAGCAATAGGCAACTTTGGGAGAAAGGTTTCACCAATTTCTTGCAAAAAAAACTATCAAAATATATTCATGGAAATTTAGAACACATCTCAATCTTGAGTAATCAATTAGTTTCACTTCATGAACCCCGTAACATATACCGTACATGCAAGTCTTCAAAAAAAAATAGGTTATACTATAGCTTAGCATTACACCTGGAGCATGCCACCACCACAAAAATGAGATCTGAATAATTCTCTACATGTATAAACCAGCATACTATACTTATCATGTTATTTGGAAACCAAACCCTTCATATTTTGTCCATCACTATAAGACTAGGGTTTTAGGAGGGTTTAAACCCACTTAGCTTCTTAACAATGGTTCATAAAAGTTTGACAACCAAATGAACCCATTCCACTTGGAAAATTTTCTTATATTTGTTCCCTTACATCCACAAATTCTTAGGTCCTCATTCATAGTACACATGTGTCAATGAGTACTTGAATTTGACCATCAAGCTAGGAAAGACATTTTGAGAGCTCAAAACAACTTTTCATGCTTCCTCCTTTGACTTCTAACATGAAAATTTGCATACACCTCTAGGATTACCTCCTCCATGATTTTTTATGTAAATATATATACATTTACTATGAATTCAACAATTTAGGAGGGATCAAACAACAACTTTTACCCAAGCTCTGCGGTGAAGATCTTCAAGAATCAAAAAAATGGATTAATCTTGCTAAAAATTACCTATCTCACTTTAGGTGTCTTTTCAAACACTATACCATGTTATATCAACCTCATAAAATTAAATTTTAACTCCTAAGATGACCTCATTTCAATAAAAATCTATTAACACTTACCTTTTTTAACTTGTCCTTCACCTTCCTTCACTATCTCTTAGCACAAACAAGTAAATTTTTCCTATTTACTATTCACCAATACTTTATCCACCTTTACCCTATTTCATAAACTCCAAGAAATGTTATTCCAACTATAAAATTCCTAAAAAAATATCAAAACCTCAATTTCTCTTATCTTTCTCCCAAATTGCCCTTTAGTGTTCTTAAGACCAAATACCCTACATGATAAATGGTTAGAGCTATCCAAGAATACCTAGGAGGAAAGAAAAACTTTTCAAGAACCCCTTAGGCTCAATATAGTGTGTGTAAAATTTTAGAGGCAAACTCTTTATACATCTCTCACAATCCCTTTTTCACTTTCCTATCTATCTAGCTCTTGTAGCCCCGTCTTTTGACATTTTAAGGCATAACTTTCATCTCGGAAGGTTTAAAAATACATTGGAGGTATTTATATATACCTATTTACAATTTATATTTGTGTGAAATCTTTCAAGATTGGATGCCAACTTTGAACCCTACTTTTTTAGTAATTTGACCTTTCCAATTAGGTATAGATTGTGTATTCAACTTCTTAGGGAAGAATGTCATCAATATCTTAAAATACAATCAATGGAAACCCAAAATATATTCTAAATATGTTTAAGGACTTTTTCATTTTTATACCTTTCAAGTTTCAAAGCATGATTCCACATTTAGAGGTTTCTATTACACATTTACTTCAAACCCCTAATTATACACTTTGATGCCCTATGAAGTTTCAACTCCTTATAAAATGAGTGTTTCTTTCTTCCAAGGTTTTAAATTTGGTTCTAGGGTCCATTTATACCTCCTCTAAAGGTATGTTATTCCATTTGTATACTTTATTGAAGATATCTTCATCCACAACCATATATCTTGTTTGCATGCATATGAATCGGGTCTATGTGAAACCTTCACATCTTGCTTTAAAAAGTTAAAGCTTTATATGAAGAAATGATTCAGAATGTTTCTCAAACCACTCCTAATAAACACATCCAATTTACCTTTAGAATCTCTCTCATTTAATACAATAACAAACAAAATCCAAACAAATTGATTAATTGTCAAAGCACGATCAAAGTCATGTTTTCAAATAGTTTACTAACATGCAATGCAATATCATAATAGAAATCACCCCATAACCATGAAATGGTCTTTCAATAAATTCTATCATGTTTTATTCATTAAATTTTTTTCATATTCAATAAATTCTATCATGTTTTATTCATTAAATTTTTTTCATAACCCAAATCACAAATTATTTTCATTAACGAATCATTCATGCACATTCTCGATACTATTATTGTAGTCCATACATTAGTTTATCATTACAAAAGAAATATTTAATACCTAAAACCTATAGCCATATTATTTGAAATATTTCAACCAATTATATCTAATGCAAGAAAGGAATAAATCCTAATTCCTTGAATCACAAAATTTAGAACATTCAATACAAGGAAATATATCTATATAAAAACATATAAAATTGTATATATATATTATAATTTTCTTACAAATTTGTGTTTTCCTCCTCTATATTCCTTCCTCTGATCTACTTATTCCTCAAGGAATTTATCTCTCCACTCCTCTCACCTTCCTCATAAGGTTTCTCTCCTTTTTCCAACTAACTCTCTCATTAAAATTATACTCATGACTTAAACCCTAACTACCTTTTATGACTTCTCATATTCCTTTATAACACAATGAGGAATTTTACATCATTTTGAACATTTCAATTGACTCACACACTCTCTAGTACCCATTAATATATTAATAGATTTAATCACCCCCACTTAAAACCATCTAAATACCCTTAATATCAAAATCACATGTTTGAAATTTGAATTTGCAATTTGGAGGGAAAACTTGAATTTTGAATTTTTGAATTTCTTGACTCCATCTAACCCTATAGAATGAACCAAAATCTTCTTTTATGAACTCATGAGATGAAAAGAATTATAATTTCACATTTTTATGTCCTTCTTGTGATGCCCATGCATCATACTCCCAAGGTGGAGAAAAATTCCAAATACTTCTTGCTTGCATAGTTATGTCTTCAATTGGGTATTCATCATTTTTTCTTGTCCTTAGTCTTCTTTCTTAACTCCCATTGTCCTTTTTTGTCTCAAGACCACCTGGATCACATGCTTTTCTCTTTATCCTTTCATTTTCCTTTACTTTGATTTCTTTTCTTCTTGAATTCCATAATCACCTTCACTTTCCTCAACTTCCATTCTTGGTACCTACAAAAATAAACATAACAACAAATAAACATTGTTTCTCATGTTTTTCTACCTTCTTCATCCTGTATAGTGCATTTTCATCATGTTCTCATCATTAGCCTTGTCATATTATTCATTTCCTTGTCTATTTTATTTTTCATTCATGTTCTTCACCATACCAAGATGCTTCATGGTTGTACTTATTTCCTCTTTACTTTCATTTAGTCCATTACATGCCCAAGAAACCATCTCTCTCTCATATTTACTGCACTTTTATTTCCTTTATCCATCTCATCCAAGAATTCTTGCAATATCTCATCTACAATATCAGCATACCTCTCTTCTTCACCATGCTCATCCATCCACTTATCATTTCTTGTGACATGCTTCTCAAATGCGTAATTAGAGTCATATTTTACAATTTCAAGGAATTCACTCAAAGAAACATCAATGTCATCCAAAAAATAATCAATTTTTTTACCTTGTTCTCATATTTCAAGCATGTGTCTCTTCTTTAACTTATGAAATATGCCTGTTATCTAAGGGTTATTCATCCTTTTCTTTCATTTCATTGTCTCTTTCATGTACCTTACTTGTAATCTTTCTTTTCCGTACCATTCTTGTCTCTTTGTGCATTGTTTTATGTCTCACAAGGTCTAAATTCTATCTCTTACTTGGTTCTTGTTCTATTTCTCTTTCAATTTCTTTCTTGGGCTTTCCATTCTCTTTCTCTACTACTTATTTTTACATCCGTTTAGGCATCACATATCCAATTTCTCATTATCTAGTCTTGATATATCTTCACGGCTCTTTTCCTTACTCATCACTATATTATCGTCTTTCTCTTTGTATTCCTCTTTCCTCATCTTATTTTCCTCTTTTCTGATTTCTTCTATCAGCTTCATACTCCGATTTACTCTCACAAGTATCTATATAGGCCAATTTAATTTCTTTCTTATCACAAATATCACTTCTTCTACCACCACACTCTCATCTCTTAGCAATTCTCAAATCTTCTCCATATCCTTTCTCAACTCACAACTCTTGTTGCATCTATTTTTCTTGTTTTCTTTCGTCTTCTTTTTCTCTACTTCTTCTTTCTCTCTATCTCTTCTTGTGTTTTCTTGTGGCTTATAATATTCACCAAATCTCTTACCAACTCTTCTCTATCTATATTTTTCTCTTTTATTCTTGCCTCAAGAAATTTCTTCCACACCTCACCTAGGATTCCAAATTTTCCTTTTGGTTTCTTCACTCTCTTATTTTAATCTCACACTTTCACTTCTTTTTACTCTTCTCTTTATTTGTCACTCTTCATATGCACACTTACAATTTATTGTTATACACAACAACTTTTAAATTTCAATAATAAGCATATGTTCGATACCAAATGATGCATATTTATATACATTTACCATGTATTCAACAAGTTAGGAGGGATCAAACAAAAAAATTTATCCAAACTCTATAATGACGATCTTCAAAAATCCAAAAATTTCTTAATATAGCTAAAACTGGCCTATCTCACTATAGGTTTCTTTTCAAACACTATACCATTTTATATCAACCTCATAGAATGTCATTCTGACTCCCAATATGACCTCATTTCATGAAAACTCTATTAACACTTACATTTCTTAACTTGTCCTTCACCTTCCTTCACTAGATCTTAGCACAAAGAAGAAAAATTGGCCTATTTAGCCTTTACCAATGTTTTCTCCACCTTTACCCTATTTCATTAACTCAAGTAATGTTATTCCAACTATCAACTTTCTAAAAAATATCAAAACCTCTCTTTATCTTATCTTACTCTAAAACTACCCTTTAGTGTTCGTAACACCAAGTACCTTGCATGATCCATGGTTAGATAAATCCAAGCATACCCAAAAGGAAATGAAAAATTTTCCAAGAACCCTTTAGGCTCAATATGGTGTGTGTAAACGTTTAGAGGCCAACTCCATATACATCTCTCACATTCCCCGTTTTCACTTTCTTAGCTCTCTAGCTCTTGTAGCCCACGCCTTTTCACATTTTTAGGCATAACATTCATCTCATGAGGTTTCAAACCACATTATATGGCTTTCTAGATATCCATTTGCAAGTCTTATTTTTGTGAAAATTTTTAATATTGGATGTCAATTTTGAACCCTACTTCCTTAGTAATTTGGCCTTTCCCATTAGGTCTAGACTATGTATTCACCTTCCTAGGGTAGATTGTCATAAATATCTTAAAATACAAGTGGAAACCAAAAATTCCTTATAAATATTTTTAGGGAATTTTTCATTGTTATTCCTTTTAAGTTTCAAAGCATGATTCCACGTTTAGATGTTTCTATTACACATTTACTTCAAAACCCAAAATGTGCACTTTGATGGCCCGGGAAGCTTCAATTCCTTATAAAATGATTGTTTCTTGTTTCCAAGGTTTGAAATTAGATCCTATGGTCTATTTCAACCACCATTAATGGTATTTTCCACTAGTTTTGTACTTTATTTAAGATATCTTCATCCACAACCCAATATTTTGTTTGCATGCATATGAATCGGGGTATATGTGAAACCCTCACTTCTTACTTTGAAGAGTTAAATATTTATTTAAAGAAATGCCTCATCCTTTTCTCAAAAAAACCCTAATACACTCATCTAATTTAACTCTAGAATCTCTCTCATTGAATACAATAATAAACAAAACCCAAACAAATTGATCAATTGTCAAAGCATAGTCACATTTCTATTTTCAAATAGTTTGCTAACATGCAATGAAATATCATAATGGAAATCACCCCAAAACCATGTAATGGCATTTCAATAACTTCTATAACATGTTTTTAATTGAAGGGTTTCATAACCCAAATCACATATCATTTTCATCAATAGATCATTTATACAGTCTTGATACGGTTATTACTGGTTCATGCATTAGTTTATCATTTCAAGAGAAAGATTTAATACCAAAAACTTGTAGCCATATTATTTAAAATACTTTAACCAATTATCTCCATTCAAACAAGAATTTAATCCTAATTCCTTGAATAAAAAAATGTATAACATTCAAGATAATGCAAGATCACTATATAAAAACAAAGCACATTGTGTGTGTGTATATATATATATATATATATATATATATATACTGTAATTTTATTACAAAATTGTATTTTCCTACTCTATCTTCCTTCTTCTAATATCCTTCTTCCATGAGTAATTTATCTCTCCACTCCTCTTACCTTCCTCATAAGGTTTTCTCCTTTTTTCATAACTCTTTCATTTGAATTATACTCATTCCCTCTCATGACTTAAACCCTAACTTCCTTTTATGACTTCGCATATGCCTTTATAAAATAATGAGGAATTTTACATCATTTTGAACATTTTAATTAACTCAAACACTCTCTAGGACCCATTAATATATGAATAAACTCACTCACCCCCACTTCAAACCAACTAAACACCCTTAATCTCACAATTATATGTTTGAAATTTGAATTTATAATTTGGAGGGAAAACTAGAATTTTGAAATTTTGAATGTGTTGACTCCATCTAACCCTATAGAATGAACCAAAATCTTCTTTAATGATCTCATGAAATGAAAAGAATGATAATTTCACATTTTTTATGTCTTTCTTTTGATGCCCCTGCATCAATTTCCAATTCTCTTTCATGTTTTCTCACCTTTGAAACTCACCATGCTACCTTGTTTACCCATGCCTTATTTTCTTGTATTGTTACACTTGCTTCCAAGGACCTTGAATATGCACTATACACTTGAACCATGACCTTGTACACCTTCCACACATGATCTTCAATGTCAAAATACTCCTCACATGCTTACAATGAATTTCCTTGCCCTGCTTTTCTTCATACCTCATGGCATGCTTGCACTAAGTCTAGGATTAGGCCTAGTTATGCTTGTTTCAACCCATGCCATACTGAAACTAACCTTGATATCACCTTGTGGACACACATACACCTATGAAACATCTCTCTGAACATGTTATACACCATAACAACCTTACATAACACCTTTCTTTCTTGAACCATGCATCAATAACATGCACTCACTCCTAGACACCATGCCACTTCACCAATGCAACACTTCATGACACCAAAATAGGGCATTACCAATCAGCCTTGATGTTTATTTGTGATTGAAACCTCATGATGACTTGTACGCCACCTAGAAACTATTTTCCATCAATACAACTTGACATCAATGACAACACCAATGACATTATGTCCAACAAGGATGTGATTCTCATATTGGAACAAGGGTTCACACACAAACACAAAATGTAAACAATAATAACCACACCAAAAACATATTTAAAGACAAACAAATGAGTACCCTTCTCAAAATTAGTCCCTTATGGAGAGGCTAACAATGAATACTCAGCCTAATATATTTCAATATGTTTCGTTTTTGTAGTATAGATATTAAGTAATCATGCCTCAAACTACGTATTCTTCCATGAAACTTATAGCTCTCAAGCTCCTACTTGAGTTCCTTAATAATGATGGGAGAGAATCCTTCCACCATATCAAGGAAGTATCAAACTCCCCATAAGAGGGATTAAATGCCCATGTATGTTGTCTACTCAAATCCCTCACTTGTCCAATATCCCCATCCAAATTTGTTAGGATGGACTAGAAACATGTTCACAATAATAATCAATTTTCAAAAAACTCAAAAACACCTACATTCATAAGAAAATTAAGACTTCCATGTTAAGAAGCATACCTTGCAAAATAAAGCCAAAAATACCAAACTTCTAAGCTTTCAAGAAAAATCCAAGTACAAATACAAAGAAGACTTAAAGAAAGCACAAGCTCTCCCAAATTTTAGAAAATCCACAAGGATAAAAATTGAAACCTCAATTCCACCCAATTTATATGATAAATAATAAAACCCAAAAAAATAGGAACTAATGGATAGATATTTATTTGGCTTCTAGTCATCGTCCAACTAGATTCCTTTTCACTACTCTCCCCAAACCCAAGACAAATAAATGAAGTCATAAAAGATAATCTCCTAAGAAAAAGAATAATTATCCACCCACTTGAGGTGAACTGAACTCACCTTAATTGGTCTTGGAAATACCAATATATATTAATAAATAGGGTAACTAAATGCACATGGGAAGGTTGAAAGATCCAATTTGCATTGGAGGAGCCTTCCTAGCTATATGTATGGCTCGAGGAATCTTTTCAAGGCAAATGTATCCATCTACAAGATTTCCACACTTCCCAAAAATCCCATTCTTCCCAAATCCGAATTTGGGTGAAGGAGTGCTTTAAGAAGAGTGTAGCCTTCACTATAAAAGTTAATAACATCTTTATTAAGGTTAAAACAAGATTAGGCATAATCAGCTAAAATTAATTATAAGTAAAAGATAAGGAGAAATAAGAAATATATCAACCATATTCACAATGAAATTTAAATAGTTAAAATAACTAAAGCTAAGAAGGTATAATGAAAACCTAAATAAAATATTCATACCAAATTAATTAATTACAAAACATAATAATCAAAGCGATCACTAAGTGAATAGGATCCAAAATCAATAGGTTAAACTATATGAAAATTTTACATAACAAGGTGGTATAATTTGGAAAATGGCCAATTGTGCCAAACATGAGAGAAATCTTTTGAAACCCACATTCTCCATCCCTTGTAATCTACACACATATCATACATGATCGATACAATCTAAGCTCACAAATAAAAATCATTTGTATCAACAACCAACATTCGATCAATACAAGACACATTTATCACATACAAGAGGTGCATACATCCCAAAACATGATACACATAACTAAATATCACATGTGCTACCATAATCATCAATGAAAATATAAGAGCATCCATAGATATTCAACATGACATATAAATCCATCATATATTCATCATAAGGCTCATAATGTCAAACAACTAATCATACATCCTGCCAACAAGTTAGTATAATCACAATATACATCATATATCCATCAAAATCATAATTTCATGTACCTAAATCGTAATAAAAAATAATATAATAGTCTCAATATCATACAATGGAACAAAATAAGAATCAACATAATTTAAAATAGAGTGTCAAGAAGAGGTGGTACTACATACCCAAGATTATAACTATAGTAGAAATATTAAATCCATGAATCTTCATATAGGAGTATCGCTTACATGAGGGCCTGCAAGATCCTAAAGTTTGGGGGAGTTATGAGACTCATATAATCCCATCCTTTTGAATTTTAATACCTCATTTTGATTAGGTTATGAATGGACTTATTTTTTTTTAATGGATTTTATATGTTTTAGATATTAAGCTTGATGCATATATGATTAATTAACCTTGAAGGCATTGTGACTTGTTTGTCTCTTACATCCTACAATTTTTATGAGATATATAGTCTATATATATAAAATATGGAAACAAATGATAGGAATAATGAAAAAATGATCAAAATGCCTCAATTTTTACAAACTAAGGAAGCTCTAAACTTTTTCATTACAATTCTAGAATAGTAGAAAAAGGCAACATCCTCTACGAAAAGCACGTGACTTCCACGCAAATCACCAAACTCAAACATTAAATATGGGTACTTAAACCCACAAGATATGGAACAAATAAATAAGTCTTTAGCTACCAAGAAATGTATTAGGAGAATATTGGGAAGGATTTAATAGTCCATGAGGATCTTAAAAATATATCTTTTTGAACACATGGTAGTCCAATGTCATCGATTCAACATTCAATAAGAAAGAATGAATGAAAACTCTTCAATTTCTTATGATAAGTTCCTAATGTAATTTTCAAAATGGAAAAGTTCTTCGTTTATTTTAAATATGATATATTTAATAGTCTCCACTAGTCAATCAAAAATTTGGATTCATAAATTAGTTATATTATGAATTTTTAATATGACACCATAAATGGAGGTACTTTGACATTCATGAGAGGATGAAAGTATCAAACTTCAAGTACCTCTTACAAGTGTGTCATTATAATATTGAATGAATTTGATTTATGCTATTATCTCTTTTGTAAGGAATATAAAATTAGTTAAGGCAATTAAAAATTTTAAATCTTTGTTTTGGTGATTCTTGATTAATTTGAAGTTGAATCTAAAGGAAGAGAGAGGCCAGTCTTACCCAAGGAGGATGATATTTCATTGTTTAGTTTATTTCATATTTTTTCATTTAATTAATTGTAGATATACTATATTAGATAATTTGGTTAAAGGTTTCTTCATTTCTTCCATGTATTTTGTTTTATAGTTTATTGTTGTTTTCCTAGATTATTATTTCCCTGAATTACTTTATCTTTTGAATGTTTATGCCCTTTAACTTTAAATTGTGGGATTATTGGAAAGATATTATTATTTGTTTCCTATAGCATATATCCTTTACATGTCACCTTATTTAGATATATAATTAATTAAATTGAAAGAAATAAATGACCCTCATCACATACAACATATTTACTAATGTGAATCACCATTAAAACCATGAAAAACAATGTATAATTTTATCTATTTTATCATGAATGAAGAACCCCATGCCTGGTCACAAATAGCCCCTAATGGGTTCAAGATTCTCCTTGTTTCCTCTTCCTATCATGTCGTAGCTCTGTGATTTCCCAAATTTATAATATTACTTGATAGGTATTTTTATAAACTTCCATTGATCAGTTATAAAATCATGCAAATCACCAATTCATCTCAACTAACATTATTGACCTAAAATACCATAATAATCAAGAAAAATAAAATAGTTCAAAGTTGAACTAGATTATGGGTAGTCCTTTGTTAGTGTGAGTTATCCTATGTGTCCTCCTCACATATTGGAGGGTCATCTCACATGGGTTAGGTTTAGGGTTTTCTATTGAGTCATGCACTAGGGTTACTCAACACCCTATATGTACCCTTTCACTATTCATTTATGAGCATGCCAAGACACTCCACTATCTTTTTATGTGCAAGATTTGTTCTGTTATGCAAGATTGTTCAGTTATTGATTAATTCTTCTTGTGATTACGTTGGAGCCATTACGATTCAACCAGAGTGCAACTTGATCATGGTGCACAGTTTCCGATACGATTCGTCAACTCTTTCATGGTATCGAGCACTCAAGTGTGCAATATTACTCGAGCACTCCTTGTCTTCAACATGCCTTTCCAAAGCATTCTAAATATCATCGAACTCTTTCTAAGTTCATCTAAACCATTGTATTTTTTACCCTTATTATTGCTTGTGACTAGTGAGCATGTCTACCACAATCTTCAGCAAGGGGGTACTCTTTATGATGTGAGACATTTTTCTCACAACCAGGATTTGTTTTCACCTCCTTCCTTGTTTTTGCTTTGTGCTTGTTTACGATGTCCTATTTTTTTTACCGCACTCCACAAAACATTGTTGTGGTCTCCTCTCTTGTGCATTATTACGTTGATTGTAACTTGAGTTACCAAGTGTTTCCAACCGCATGCATGGACTGATTGTAATCAATGCACTAAACTATAAAGTGCCGAAAGTAGGGAGTTGTTATATTGTCCTGGGTGGTTGTGTTTCTTTTCTACATTTCTCTCTCTCTCTCTTCACTATGGATGCACTTTCAATTCCTTTGCTTACGCTATTCAACTTCTTCGAATGGAGATTGAAAATGATTATGAAACTAAGGGGTAAAGGGTTATATCACATCACCATGGGAACTGAGACTAAACCAGACAATGATCCTAAAAAATCTAAGTGGTTAAACCGTAGTGATGAAGCTTTAGGTCTTCTTTGCATGTCTATTTCTCCTAACTTTCTCTTCCACATTGAGGCATCTGAAACACCTAAATCTACATGGAAAATGCTAGATGTGATGTTTGGACAACAAGATGACATGAGAGCGCATGAGTTGGAAAATGAACTACTAGGGTTAAATCCTAGTGAATTTGAAAACCTACAAGCTTTCTTCTCGAAATTTGTCCACATTAGATTGTTGTTAAAGGGATTTCAAGTAGAGAAGAAATATTCTCAACTGATCTTGTTGATTCTCTCTAAGCTAGGTCCCAAATATTTTGTCTTCATGTCAACTTTCTACACTACAAAAGCTACTTTGGACGATGCTTGGACTATGCCCTCCTTTGATTATTTTTCATCCCAACTCATTCTAGAACAGGAAAAAATCATTCAAATAGGGTCTCTCAAGTCAATTCATATGCCCTTGTAGCAAGTACTATCAAGGAAAGAAGACTAAAAAGAAGAAAGAAACAAAGGATCAACCTAAGAAAGAAACCAAGACCAAACCTAAAAATGACACAAACACTTCGACTTCTGAGCCTAAGGCATAGAAAAGTAAGTTTTTGTGTTCCTATTGCAATAATTTTGGTCAGGACAAGCACCACTATTTTCAGAAACAAATTAATCACTTATCTCATTTACTTGAGAAGAATAAAATAAGTGTTCTGAATCCATAAAACAAAGTGCTCCGAAGGCCAAGTCTTCTACTACAAAAGGTTCTAAAAATGATAAGAAGAAAGGAAAGGCCCTTGTAGCTAGAGTTTCTCCTTCATCGACGTGGATTATAGATTTTGGTGCCTCACACCACATGGGTTCTTCGCATGTTGAGTTCTCCAACATCGAACCTTGTGGAATGTCCCAAATCATGATGGGTAATGACATGACAAAGTGTCGATTTCAGTAGTGGATCGATAGAGATGGATGGGGGAACATTCAACCAAGTGTTGAGTGTTCCTTATCTCTCTACCAATCTCCTATTGGTTTACCAAATTAATCACCTTGGTGAAGGAATGAGTGGAATTTGGTCCTAACTCGGTGATTATTCATGAGCTTAACAATGAAACTACAGTGGCTGAGGGAAAGGTGGATCACCGTTCATGGTTATATACCTTTTCCCACTTTACTTTTGATTCTATGCCCACTACCTTGCTCACTCATGCAAATGAGGTTAGTAAGCTATGACATGAGCATTTCGGACATCTAAATTATTGTTACCTTAAACAATTGAGCCAAAACTAAATGGTCAACGGGTTACCCTGCGTTAAGTTTGTGAAGGGTCTTTGTGAGGGTTGTACCCTTGGAAAGCATCCTGAAAATAACTTTGACAAAGGAAAATCTTGGAGAGCTACTCATCCCTTGGATCTTGTTCATAGCGATATTTTTGTTCCATTTCCTTCTCCTTCGTTTATTAGAGATCTTTATGTGCTAACCTTCATTGATGAATTTTTGCGATATACTTGGGTATATTTTCTTAAGCTTAAGTCTGAAGTCTTTGAACATTTTTAGGACTTTAAGGCTCTTGTTGAGAAACAGCAAAAAGGTCTATTAAGGTTCTTCAAAATGACAATGGAGGTGAATGTGTAAACAATAGGTTCATGGATTTCTATACTTCTAAAGGGATCTCTGTGCAGCATACCATTACTTATAGCCCTTCATAGAATGGAGTCATAGAAAGAAAGAACCATACTCTTAAGGAGATGGCCACTTGTATGATTCACTCGAAATCTCTTCATCTGCAATATTGGGCCGAAGCAGTGAATTGTGAAAATTACATTTAGAACCATGTTCCACACAAGGTAATAAGAGGGATGACACCCTTTGAAGCCTGGTTTGGATGCAAGCCTGAGGTTGAGCACTTTCGAGTATTCGGATCCAAGCTATGGCTCGGATTCCCAAGAAGAAACGTAAGGCTTTGGAACCACAATCCAAACCTTGTATCTTTTTAGGGTATCCTGATGGCATGAATTGATATCGATTGATGAATCCTACTTCTCATGAGATGTATATCAAGAGAAGTGTTAAGTTTGATGATTCTTATTTGACTTCTACTTCCCCACCTATTGAGGTTCTTCACTCCACGATTCATATTCTAACTCATCGATGATGATAATGCTATTGAGTGTGCTCCTCTTCCCGATCCTCCCAACCATCAGACCTCTGAGTCTTCTGATTTTGATAGTATTGATAATGAGGACTATGTCCCTTCTCACTCAAGTGAAGAATATTCTGACTCTGAGCCTGATCCTCTTGGTCCTCTTTGGGCTAGGAAAACTTTGTAAAGTGTTGGAGATTTAGTTAGAGATACTTCGGATATGAGACATACTCACTCAGATTTCATTGGAACCCACTCTTTCTTCACCTCTACTTCTGATCCTAAGTCTTTCTAGGAGGCTTCTGGTATTCCTAAGTGGGATTCTTCCATGGATGATGAGTATTCCTCTCTCATGAAGAATGATACTTGGGATCTCACCCCTCTTCCGAAAGGAAGAAAAATTGTTCGATGTAAGTGGGTGTTCCGAACAAAGTATGGAGTATATGGAGACGTCAAAAAGTTTAAAGCTTGATTAGTAGCTAAGGGTTTCTCCCAGATAGCTGGGGTTGATTATACTGAAACCTTTGCTCCAGTTGTGAAGATGACTTCTATTCGATTGAACCTAGCCATTTCTACAGAAGACAGATGGAAAGTCCATCAAATGGACGTTAAGAATGCCTTCCTTCATGGGGACCTAGAGGAAGATATCTACATGGAACAACCTCTAGGTTATGTCCATGATCCCTCCATTGTTTTTAAGTTAAAGAAGTCTCTTTATGGCCTTAAACAAGCCCCTCGGGCTTGGTATGCCAATATGGACTCCTTTTTACTTACATCAGGGTTTACTAGGTGCCACTCTAATCCAAATGTTTATATTGTATGGCAAGATGACTCCATACTCATTCTTGTTCTCTATGTTGATGAATTTTTGATCATAGGAAGCTCTTCCTCTATTATTGATTCTATGAAGATCACCTTGGCCAATAAGTTTTCCATGACTGACTTAGGTCTACTTCATTACTTCCTTAGGATCTAGATTTCACAATCTAACTCAGGAATTTTTATTTCACAACCTAAGTATGCTCTTGATTTGCTAGCTCATTTTCAGATGTCTGATTGCAAGTATTCTCCTACTCCTTTTCTTTCCGGGGTTAAGTTGGTTTCATATTGCTCTACTCCCTTAGTTGATGGTACTCTTTATCAACAGTTGGTGGGGAGCTTGATTTACTTGACTCACACTCGACCAAATTTATTGTATGTTGTTGGGATCATGTCTAGATTCATGCAGGAGCCACATGAGCTACATTGGAAAGAAGCTAAATGGATCCTTCATTATGTTCGTGGCACTTATACTGATGGCATTCACTATCATGGAGGGGTAGATATCGACTTAATTGGGTTCACATATTCTAATTGGGCTGGTGACTTAGATCATCGGAAATCTACTTGGCTATAGTTTATCTCTTAGTTCAGGTCCTATTAGTTGGTCTAGCAAGAAGTAGAATGTAATTGTGATATCATCTATAGAGGCAGAATATAGAGGAGATGTTAATGCTTTGCCAAAATTTCTATTTGGCTACTACAGGGGTATTCGACAGACGAGTTTGGCATCCACTTTCGATGGCCTACCATTATCTACTATGATAACACGAGCACTATCTCTATTTGTAGAAATCCAGTTCAGCATCAGCGGATGAAGCACATTGAGATCCATATGCACTTCATACAAGAGCTTATTCATGATGGTATCATCGACATTCAGTACATTTAGACAAACATCGATCGATTGTAGATTTATTTACCAAGCCCTTCACTGAGATGAAGTTTCTTCACTTACGGTCTCTTCTTGGGGTGAGGTCTTCTGCAGCTGCTCATCTTCTTTGAGCTATGTATTCCTTTTCTTCTTCTTCTTCTAGGAAGATTTTGTTTGTATATGGGCACCTTATCATGCCTTTAGTTTCCGGGCCCCATTGACACATCTTTCTTAGTTGTTTAGGAGTTTGTTCTCTTTTTGTTTGGCTCATCAAAGCCACTACCCCAACTTAGATAAAGGGGGGTGTTGGTGTGAGTTATCCTATGTGTCCTCCTCACATATTGGAGGGTTATCTCACATGGTTAGGTTTAGGGTTAGGTTTAAGGTTTGTTATTGAGTCATGCACTAGGGTTACTGTACGTACCCAAAATTGTAAGGTACTGTACTGCCAGAACAACGTGACACATGCCCCAATGATGATACAGGTCTCCTCGCAAGGTGTTCGGGATTCAGAAAAGCTCTCCAAGTGTGCGTTAACATCCCGCATGCCCCGCTTAGCCCCCGCGTGCTTTTTTTTTTCCTTTTCCCCTCTTTTCTTGGCCTTTTTCTCTTCAGTGATGAAACCGCCACCCTGCTTGGGTGGCGGTCTCGTGACTACCGCCCTGAACAGGGCGGCGGTCCTGTAACCACCACCCTGCTCAGGGTGGTGGTCCTTTACGTGTTTTCTAGAAAGCTCTTTTAACACGACTCACATAAATTCAACGTTTTACTAGCTTTCTTTCACTGCCATAAGCTTGCATTTATGATTCTGGTTCCCTGGAATAGTGTTTTGCCATTGTTTATAGTTTAAGAGTTCTATTTGGCTTTTACCTTGGGTAAATGCAAATGCTATAAATAGTTGGCTTGTGCTCAAGCAAATGGCCCCTCAAAATTTGCCTCTGATTTCTCTTTGCAATAGATTTAGTTTTCCTTTTGCTTAGAATGCTTAGTTTCTTTCATTGCATGCTTAGTTAGCATTGTTTTACTGTTGGTAAGCC
Source organism: Taxus wallichiana var. yunnanensis (assembly GCA_018340775.1). Lineage (NCBI taxonomy): Eukaryota > Viridiplantae > Streptophyta > Pinopsida > Cupressales > Taxaceae > Taxus > Taxus wallichiana. The sequence goes on from CM031236.1 coordinate 338,112,353, forward strand.
ACATATCCATCTTGTGCAAGCACTGCTGTTATTTCATCCAATCCATTGGAGTAGAATAGCTTAGGAAGCCATTAAAGTTACAGGTTTTGCTCCTCAAAAAGGATAGTTTCAGGTTTTGGATGCTTTATGTTGCATGACTCGCAATAGATCCCGTTAGGAATTACATAAGCCAAGCTCTGTACTCTTGCACTATCCCTCTCCTACTCTCATTGTATTCAATCAGTGTTCTGAGCTGCCTTTATCCCAATATCTACCTCTGTTGATGCTAGCATTACACACTTTTTTGGATCCACGTGAATATGAAGGAACGAGGAGATCATACTGAGGGGACAAGATCACACACACCAGTAGATTTGCCACTGTTCTGTAGAATCCAAGTTCTAGCTTTCAAAGTTCTAGTTAGAATCATATCAAATAGAGTAGTTAATTGCTTTATTTCAGTTAATTCTACTCTTGATATTGCCAAGGAAGCTATGGGGATTGATAGTTTCTGAGAAACTATGATTCACTCCTCACTTCTGAGGTAGGATTGAGAGTCTTGCAAATAGATTAGATAAGCTATTTCATTATTTAGAATAGATCTACAAATTGCACAGACAAATAGCTACACTCGGTTATTTTGTTTGTTTTAAATTGATTATTTTAGTTGTCATTTCTAGATATTTTAAATAGTTGCTTTCTTAAATTCGTAAATCTCATCAGAAAACACAAAAAAATAGAGAAGTCATACATACTATAAGTATACTTCACTTAGTTAAATTTCATTTTACTATAGTTCGTTTTACATTGTTGCTTTTGTATGACAATCACGGGACCTAAAGAGCTCAGGGAATACGTATTCGAGCCAATCGTTCCTCAGCCCAATCTCATCACAGCGATAACTGATATAGATCAAAACCTTAGGATTCAAGTCTTCCAAACAATCATAAGCTTGTAACAAATCAATTCCCAATTGAGTGGGTTAAACGTAGAAGACGACCAAGCACACACGTTTTGGTCAAATCAACCGAACTACAGATTACCCTAGGAAACATTCATATGACTATAGAAGGGTTCGAAAGAGAACAAACCTTTGGTTGTGATCCTTTGGTCCCATAGCCAGATGCAAGAGACACTCTTCTAGATATAGATACCAGCCTAAGAATCCAGGTTACACGAACACTGTAGGATATTCTGAGAAAATCACACAGTTATTGATCCTAAATATAGAAGCTGAGAAAGCATATGATTACTAGATATTAGGGATTAGGACTTGATTTCACGCATGACCATAACAGGTCCACAACAATTAAGAATCTACGGTTGTGACCCACAGATCCCATGCCCTAACGAATCCATAGGAGAATTAGACATAGACACCGGCCTACGTACACTAGTATTCAGATCTACCCCACTTCCACCTGTCATTATCAAACAATTATCCTTGCTAGACACAGCAGCTAACAGAGCTAGGGAATTCTGGACTAGGCCAGAGAATCATCCATAGAATTGGCTATATTTACCATCCACCATATGACCTTATCCGGAGACGTATACGAAACTATCCCAGGTCATTTTCCACATATTCCACAACCCATAGATCGAATCACGCCAGAGCTTGATATTGATTGGAGCCTTGAGCGATCATCATTGCCGATTGATCTATCACATCGATTCAGAGTTAGAAGGGCCTTCTTTGCCTTAGATTTGCAAATTCCACTAGTGCGTAATGAAGACATTAGATTGCCTAACTAGTTTGTCTACATCCCATACTTATTCCATCCCCACCGGTTGTCTTGCACGACCACGGGAGTTCGGGTACGAGGAAGAGTTGCTTGTAGATTCCCGCACTCGCTTGTCACTTTTCCATCGTATAGTTACTCAACACCCTATATGTACCCTTACACTATTCATTTATGAGCATGCCAAGACACTCCACTATCTTTTCTATGTGCAAGATTTGTTATGTTATTCAAGATTCTTCAGTTATTGATCGATTCTTTTGTTTATTATGTTGGACCCATTATGATTCAACCAAAGTGTAACTTGATCTTGGTGCATAGTTTCTGATACGATCTATCAACTCTTTCAATCACCATGTAAATACTTTAAACTACCTTGAAAATCCAAGAAATCAACACCATTTTCATGCATATAAAATAGGTTATCATACAAGTTATACAACCACAACTAGGGTTTTCAAGCAATGATGCAAATAGAATTGTAGCACCAAGCTACGCATGAGCGAGAAATGGACCCTACAACTAGAGAAGAAATTAGGTTAATTTTTTTAATGTTAATCTTATAAACCAAGTGTGTGACCCACTAACGAGACCACGTGACTAAAAAAACTTCCTCAAGTAGCATCTCATGATTAAATAAGCCTATCTAATATCCCTAACTAAAACATTTTCCATAACTTATTCAAAATCAAAGTTACTAAATTTTACCCCTAGGTTGGGCTCAAAATATTTGTTACAAATTAACGAGAATAATTCTTTAATTCCACAAAAAAATAGTTCATTTGATTAATGTAATTTAAATAGATTAAATTAATCCACTTAATTAATTTAATCACCCCATATTAAGTAAAGTTAACTCACTTAATAAATTTAATTTACCCTAAATTAAATTCATTTAATAAAACGATCTCGATTTCCCTAATTTAAATTAGCTTACTTGATTAATTTCTCTAATTTAAATTATGATAATTCACTAGGATGATTTAATTTCTTCATAACTAAATTAGTTTATAAAACATAAAACAGATTAACCTCTATTTAATAACTAATCCATAACACCCAATTAAAAGGAATGGCAATGAAAATAGTCACAATTAAATGTATTTAAGTCGGATGGAATATGGAGCATCCATATCCCACCCTAGGATTATTTTAATCTACACTCTAGATATTAGGGCCTCTCTTAAACCCTATAAATCCTTAAGGTGAGCTTATATAAGATTTTTCTCACGAATCTCTTACTTTTTCTCTCTTCATTTTTCCCATCTGCATGTTTCTGGAGCTTTAAGGGAGCATGAGTTGGAGATCATATCTCCTTTTGGATCTAAACTCCAAATATCACTCTCTTGTTTATTATTTATGGTTTATTCACATGTATTTCCCCCAGTTTGGACTTTTTATGGGGTTTTATTTAAATATTGCAATCATGGATTCATTTTCTTATTATTTCTTTTGTAAATATATTACAAATAAATCCCATTGAGAGGTTTTTATATATATTTATATACATGTGTGTGTGTGTGTTTATGTATATATGTTTATATTTGATTGATTTTATTTGTAGCAAAGAGAGGGGGTTTAGTCTTCACATAAGTGCACTGACCATACATCTACCCACCCATGTGTGTGTGTGAGAGAGAGAGAGAGAGATGTATTTTAAATACAGAGTTGTGTTTTAAAATGGAATGATAAAGGGTTGGGAAACCCACAACATAAGGCCCTAATTAAACTAAAATGCCTTCTAGCAGATCAAAATGTGTGAATATGTATTTCTTAGGATTTTTCACACACACACACACACATTTTTATATGGGTATTAACCACAATTTCATAACTGGTTTTAAATTTGCATAAAGTTTAAAATGAAAGTGCAATAGAAACATGTATCAATAAGTTTTTGAATTATTTTTGAATATATAAAAATTCATTACTTTAAATTACCAAATATAATCATATTTTTGCACGCACACACATGCATATATGTGTGTATAGGTACTCTACTAAATCAATTATGGATTTTAAATTGAAATGAGTTTACAAGATATTTATAACACAAAAATATGGTATTTTCTTAAGATTAATTTGTTCCAATTCCATTGATTTAGAAAAAATATACTTTCATGTTTACTAATATTCTAAAGAAATTGTATTTTCACTATTTCAAGGAAACATGGAGATTAACCATACGAATGAATATGCCTAAAATTTCACTATCTATTTTTCTCTATTAACTCAAAACAACAAGAAATGTTAAAACTAATATTACCTTAAATTTTTATCTCATCTTTGCTATTTCAAACTAGAAAGAAAACAAGAAGTTAAACACTTTCATTTGCTCCATCAAGATCAACATTGAATCATTTTCCTTTATCATACAATAAACCCATCTCTCAAATTAATTTTACAACTTTTTAAGAATGAAATAATACAAGAAATGCAAGTGGATGTGCCTCGTAAGAGAGAATAGAATGCCCAAATTTTTAAACAACTTCCGCTTTACTAAAACATTCCAAAAATATCCATTTTTAAAGATCCAAGTTTTCCAAAACAACATAGGATTGGTTTCTGCCAACCTATAGGAATTATCACATGCCCATCTCAATGGTGGTGAGCATACTAGCCTCCCTCCAATCCCATGGGAGAGAGGAGATGCTTCTTAAATTGGCACAATGGGTTCACACACAAACATCAAATGTAACAAAAATTAACACAACCTAAAACATCTTCCAAAAATAAAAGAAGGTAGAAATCCATACATCACCATAGGTATTTCATTATATTCTTATTTATTTGTAAAAGAGATAATAATTAACCATGCCTACAATGACTTATTCCTCGACAAAATTTATGTCTCCCAAGATCCTCCTTGAAATGTTCTTCAAACCCTTCTCCTCCTTGGTTTCCTTAAAAAATATGGGAGTAAATGCTTACACCATGGGAAAGAGGGATCCCACTCCACCATAGGAGGGATTAAATACCCATGTATGTGGGCTCCTTAATATCCATCACATTTTCCAAAATCCCCATCCCAATAGGTGAGGATGGACTAAAAATAACTTCACAACATTTACCATTTTCCAAACAACATAAAGCACATACGAATTCAAAACAAATAATCCTTTCTTGATAGAATCCTACCTTGAAAAATAAAGCTAAAAACACAAGCTTCAAAGCTCTCTAAGATCATCCCAAAAATTCAATCCCAAAATCTAACTCCAAGAAAACATAAGATCTCTCAATTTTTTGAAAATAAACAAGAATAAAAGTTAATGGAACCTAATTTCCCCAAATTTGGAGGAGAAATATAAAAAAAACATTGGGATATAGAATACTAGCAGGAAGGGAATGCTCTATTGGAACATAATGATTAAGTGGTATGGCCAACCCTTAATGTATATGGGTCCATCACTAATATATAGGTTAAAATTTAATAATATAAAATATTTCTATTTCTATTATTAAATATGCTAACCTAGGTATATACTTTAGGTTAAATATTTAATATCTTGAAATGATTATATTTCTAATATTAAATATTATAAACTTAGGTTTATGTGTCAACCATTTTAGGTTGAAAAGGTGGGTTGGGAGACATACCCGATCACCTTATATAAAAAGGACTTTAGGTCCTCATTTAATATATTCAGGAAATATATCAAATGTGTGTAAATCAAGTTATTTATTTTTACCCTTGGTAAATAGGGTTTCAAAGGAGGAGGTGATCTTATGGATGTAAAATAAGTTCTCTCGAAGTAAAAGGTTATTTTTCCACTATAAATAATGTGCCACCTTTTTATTTATTTCATGTAAGTATTTATTTATTTACTTATGTTATGATGTAATCTTTATTTAAATATTTATTACAACATTATGTAATATGTAATTATATTAAATCTGTATTTATTAGAATCCTCAAATTCTAACATGGTAACAGAGCAAGGTAAATTAAATAAATTAAGATCAAATATTTTTTATTTTATTTATTTAATTTGTACGAGTTTTTTCAACCAACCCGAAAGGGTATTTAAAAGTATATCTGGGCCCCTTCTTTTTCCCCAATTTATTTTGGCGTTACATTTGTGTAATTAAACTCTCAGTAAAAAACTTAGGTTTTTCAATTTTAAATCCCTAATTTTTGGGGGAGATGTAATATGATATGATTCTTAATTTCATTTATATTTTGTAAATTATATGGAATTAATGTTTGTTTGGAGATTGATGTGTGCACAGTGAAAGGGGCTTCAAATATTTACCTACATGAAAATCACATTAAAAAAAGAAAGGATTTATTACTATATGAAATAATTTTCATGTTTTCTATAATTTCAAATATTTGCAGATTAAATATTTTGGAAGGTAAATTCATACCCGTGTTCTTTGGTCCCCTCTAAAAGGATTCGATTTGAAAAACTATAATTTATAGTTAATTTATAACTATATCCTATATAATTTGAAAACTATATTATTATTTTTAAATAAATATATATATATATATATAATATTGATCAAGGTTTATATAATAATTTATATAAACATCATATTTTATATAGTTTTAGAAAAAAAAACTATATATTAAATTCTTAAACCATATTAAAATTACATGGGATTGAGGGAAGAGTCAACAGACCATATTCTAAGCCTAAGTTTAAATCATATTTAAACTTAACTTATAAATCTAGGCATATATAGTTTTTTTTTTTAAGAAACAAACCTAAGTTTGAATCATATTATATATATATATGGTTAGTTTAAACCACTTAAAATATAAATTTTATTATATTTGGTTTATATATGTTTAAAAAAAAAAAAAACCGGAGTGCTTACTTTTTTTTAGTAAGGGGGTCGTGTTTATTGCTTGGCCATGAAGGGATTACTTTTTAAATCTTAATACTTATTAAATAAAACCTAACATGTGTCCCTAACCATTTATATTATCCATGTAAGGGGGCGGCCCCATTCATTTATATCTTATAGTTTATAAAAACTATATAAATAAACTTATTTAAAGGTTTTCTTTTATATAAGAGTGGGAGTGGAGAATAAAATGAGATAATATCTCAGGTATAAATGTGGAACTCTCAAGTATAAATGGAGAATTAAAAAAAAGCTAGTTTATTGGTGGCCCACGTGAAGTGTGGTAAATATTTATTAAAATATTGGTAGTTATAGCCACATAAAAGTTTTAAAGTTTTTAGCTTGCAGGAATTATATAAAATATTTTGTAATATTTCCATAGTTTTAAATGTGTGCGGGGTAAAATTAAGAGTAAATGAAGGGAGGAGACAAGGTTCATGAAAATAGGGATTTCAATTTATTTCATTGGTCGGGTGAAATTACTTGTCCCCTCTGTAAAATATGCAGGTTAATCTATACTCTCATAAATTTACTTTACACTGGTAAAATTCTTTTAACCTGGTATATGTCCTTTAAACCCCTTTAATAAGGGTTATGTGTTTTTATATAAAAAAATATACTATAGTTTATAATTTTTATGAACTATATGTTATTTTTTATTTACATTATATAAACTATATACCTTTTTTTTTTAAATGTATATATTTTTACATTATAAATTATAATAGGTTATTATAATGTATTAAAATATAACCTCCCTAATATTATACAAAAGAAGAAATTTTAGAATTTCACATTCTGGAAATACACAACAAGTTTTGGCTTCATTAAATTTGACGTTCAAATGAGTGTCATGGTAGACCAAACATAAAACAATATGACAATCATTTAGACATCAAATTTAATCTCATAGGTTCCAAGAAACTTTCACTGTGTTAAAATTGACGGTCAAATGACCATCATAACAGACCAAAAATAAGTCATTATGATGGTCATTTAGACGTCAAATTTAAGTTGGCCAGAAATTTTTCTATATTTATTTTTTTCAAAAATTTGATGTTGTTATGCATTCTTAGGGTCTCTTCTTCACTTCTATATGGTCGAAAATATTTTTTATATAAATCTGGGGTATAATGCAGAGTCGTTTATATTGTGGGTTATTATTTTGATCATGGGAGGTTAATTATATGCATTTTATTGATAAATATGTATCTAACTATGTGGTACATTATATATTATAATGGGGTGTGTTTTACAAGTTTAGGAAAACAATGACGTCCAACTATTTCTATCTTGACAAAACCTAGATCCTGAATGAAACCAACTACAACATTTAGGTTAAAACAAAATTTATGGTGAGGAAACTCTGGACGATTATTTCTAGATCTAAGGTTTCTCCCACCGTAGTCGTCAAGAAACTATAGATAACATGAATGCATTCTTGTAACAAATGCAGGAGGCTCTTTCTATGATTTTGCATAATGTGAACGATGAGTACCTTCTACACATTGGTAATATCAAACATTTAAAAGAGGTATGGACACAACTAGAATCCATGCATGAAGGATACTTGGTATATCAAGGATAGTAATGAGAGTATAATACCTGAAGGAATTCAAAGAAATGGTCTGTATATTTTTATGATTTCTCTTTTGCATCTTGTTTTATATCTCAGATTTTGAATAATTCAAAACTATGGCATGAAATGTTAGGACATGTTAATTATCAAAGCTTATATGAAATGTATAGATATAATCTAGTGAAAGGTTTACATGTGTTGTCTTCTTCTCTTGAAGTTACTTCATTAAATTCTTCTAAATGATGGTTTTGATTCTGATTTAGTAAATAGTCATGATGATGTTTTGATGTTATAGATGTTTATGAAACTCTTATCTTCCTAGATAAGAAATTAAATTGGGCTCAATCTATGTTAAAAAGTTCAAATCCTATTAACCTTAGGAAAATGACTATAAGCCATCATATGTACCATGCATTAATTATCTTGTATGAACCTAAGCCGTGAAGTATTATAGGGTCTAAATGGATATACAAAGTAAAATATAATGTTGATGGTAATATTAAAAAATATAAAGCTAGACTTGTTCTTTAGAGGTTCCACTTAGAAAATTGGTATTGATTATGTTGAGACATTTCTTGTAGCTAAATTGAGTCTTGTTAGGGCCTTATTTGCAATTACCATTCAATTTGGGTGGGAAATCCACCAAATAGATAAGAAAAATGTTTTTTTGAATTACGATTTTAAATAAGAACTTTACATATTTCAACCTAAAGGATTTGAAGAAACTAGTAAAGAAAACTATGTTTGTATGTTGAGAAATCCTTGTATAGTTTAAAACAAAATATTACAGACTTGGTATGTGAAAATTGTTTCCTTCTTTAACTGTTAGGTTTTGTTAATTTTTTTCTAACAATGATATATTCATTAAGCAATAAGGCTCACATATTATCATTATATGTATATATGCTAATGATTTGCTTATTTCTAGTGATAATTATGATTTAATTCATATGATTAAAGAAAAATTGAAGCAAGTACTTTGAAATGAATGAGTTAGGTCTCTCACATCATGTTATTTGTATGATTATATTTCATTCTATTGTTATTTTTCAAAACACAATATGCAACCATTATATTGAAAAAAATTCTTATGATTGATTGTAAACCATTTTTGACTTCAATAGAAGTTGGAATAAATATTGATCCTAAATCTACATATGAAAAAGTTTGATCCTATTTGATATACTTTGTTAGTTGATAGTTTGATTTATCTAACTATAACTAGATCAGATATTTCCTATACAGTAGGAATTACTTCACGGTTTATGCGGGAAAATTTTTTTGAGATTATTGGAATCTTGCAAAAATAATTTTTAGATATTTGAATGGAACAATCAATTATGGGTTGTATTATAATAAGAATGAAAATGCTATCTTATATGGATTTTGTGATTCTAACCATATTAATGTTGTGTTATAAAATATACCAGATATGTGTTCAAGTATTTTGGTGTAGGAACCATTACTTAGAAAAAAATACAATCAACAATCTCCATTTCTTCTACTGAGGTAGAGAAGTACAATGGAAGAAGTAAAGAAGACATGTGGCTATAACGGCTATTGGTGGAGATACACATGGAAGCTAAAAGAAGTATTTTCTTCTATGTGTTGATCGAGTTATATTAATCTTGATTAAGAATAAATTTTAACATTAGATTACGAAGAACATTGAGATACATATACGCTTAACCCGTGAGAAGGTGCAAAGTGATGAGATAAATCTCAAGTTCATGTTGATGAAGAGCGGAGTTCTTTGAAATATTCACAAATTCCCCGAGTGCTTTGCAAAATTTTATTACTTTCGTAAAAATCTTGGATTGCTGGAGTTTCTATTGAGGGGGAGTGTGCATAACAATGTCACCTCCTATGAAACTTGGTTTTTGTAAAAATACCTTCAAACATTTGTAAAATACCTTCAGAAAGTGTAAAAAAACCTTCGGTAAAGTGTAAAAAGTCCTTCAGGCATGTATACCTCCTCACTTCTTCTTTAGAAAAAGTGTAGAAATATCTTAAAGGTGGTCTTCAGTAAACTCTTTAGTGCTATTGAGTTTAATGGTAAACATCTAGTACAAGCATATTGGTAAGGAGGTCTTCGGTTGTAAAAGGCTCCTATATTCTTGGGTTCAATAACCTTTTATGAGAACCTTGAGAACATGTATAACTCACAAATCATACTTAGCTACTGATCATGGGATGATATTTGGGATTCCAAATCATTTTTTACCAAAAGGTAAATTGAGTATGATGAAGGTGTCATAATTCATTCAATCGATATGCTAGCCTAAAACCTTTATGGTTTAAGGATTGTAAATCTGTAGTGTACCATGGGAAGGTAATCTATTGGCATATGTTATGTTATCCCACTTAACATTAAGGGAGAGTGTTGGAACATAATGATTAAGTGGTTTGTCCAACTCTTAATGTATATGGGTCCATGACTAATATATAGGTTAATATTTAATAATATGAAATATTTCTATTTCTATTCTAAATATGCTAACCTAGGTATATACTTTAGGTTAAATATTTAATATCATGAAATGATTATATTTCTAATATTAAATATTATAAACCTAGGTGTATGTGTCAACCATTTTAGGTTGAAAAGGTGGGTTGGGAGACATACCCGATCACCTTATATAAAAAGGAATTTAGGTCCTCATTTGATATATTCAAGAAATATATCAAATGTGTGCAAATCAAGTGATTTGGTTTTACCCTTGGTAAATAGGGTTTCAAAGGAGGAGGTGATCTTCTATGGATGTAAAATAAGTTCTCGAAGTAAAAGGTTATTTTCAAAGTAATTTTTACTCTATTGGAGTTTTCCACTATAAATAATGTGCCACCTTTGTTATCTATTTCATGTAATTATTTATTTATTTACTTATGTTATGATGTAATCTTTATTTAAATATTTATTATAACATTATGTAATATGTAATTATATTAAATCCGTATTTATTAGAATCCTCAAATTCTAATATGTTCATCATTCACCTATTATCTCTCTAGGAATGGGTAACAATAGTGTTTGTATCCCAATGAAAACCATACCAAACAAACTAGTGGTGAAGTTTGGCATGCATCTTCCTCCCCTAGATGTGTTGCATACAAGAGCCCACTCATCCTCAAATATAATAAAATTATGAATATCACATACCTCGGGCATATAAATGCACCCCTAAAAATGAAGAATTATATTATCCTCTAAAGAATAACAAACATAATATCCCATAAAGGGGCTCTATGACTAACCCTATGTCTCTGGCACCCTCAAAACAATTGTCCCTTAGAAGGTACTACAAATCATGTCTGAAATATCCAATCTCAATGTCAAGGAAAAACATAACATCTCCACCTTCTCAACACATCAGTGAAGACATTATCCTTTGAATTTGATATCATAAATATCTATGTCATACTATCATAAGAACTCCATCTAACACTATTGTTGGTTAGTGATATTAGTTGAGTGAAAATATGTTTAAGGATCTTGTGATCAATCCTCATTCCAAAATTCCTTCCAAGAAAAATTTTCCTCTAATTGCACAAGGCACGTATTACTACTTCAAGATCAAGATAATGTGTGGGGTAAATGAGATCATAATTCTTGATCTTGTACTCATAATTGATGACATGTGTACCTTGTAAGAACATCCCCAAGTCCCTCCAAAGAATAAAATGTATAGACCACGAAATTTGTAAGCAGATATGGAAATTCCAAGATAGATATAGAATTTTGACACTCTTTGAGTAGCTAAAAGGCCTTCTCACACATGTCAAACCAAACAAATTTCTTCCCTTTATGCTGAAGAGAAGTGATCGTATTAGCAACCCATGATAAGTTTTAAACAATATGCAATAATAACCTACTAAACCTATGAAACTCCTAACCTTAATGACCAAAGTGGGGGTATTCCGCTCAATAATCACATGTATCTTTGAATGATCTACAAATATACCATTTCTATAGATAAAATGCCCTAAATATTAAATCTCAATCTGAAAGAAGGAACACTTGTCCAATTTCCCAAAAAAATGATGCTCATGCAAAACTTGAAAAACTTGTCTTGAATTCTCCTCATGCCCTACTATGTGGAGTAGATTAAAATGTCATCAAGGAAAATTGACACAAAATGGTCTCGAAATGTCATGACGACTCCATTTACAAGGCTCATGAACACACTTGACGGTCAGTGTCGTTAGTCACCCCGAAGGGTACCATTTGTGAACTTATAATGGCCATAATAAGTCCTAAATGAATTCTTGTGGATATATTCCTTCTTAATTTGGATACAATGATACCAATAATTTAGGAAAATATTAGAGAGCACCCTAGCTCCCTTCATCTAATAAAAATTCCATCAATCCTAGGTAAATGGTGACCATTCTTCACTATTACTTGATTTAGCTTCCAAAATCTACACAAATATAAAGATATACATCCTTCTTCATAATGATCATGGGTGAGTCCCAAGGGCACACGCTAGGAAAACCAAGTCCCTTCTCAAAAAAATCTATTAACTAAATATTGAACTCGTGAATCTTAGGTGTAGTCATCCGATAAGGCTCTCAAGATGCCGGAGCTACACTAAGCATTAGAATTATGGAAAAGTATATCTCATCACATGATGGAATCAAAGGAAGCTCTCTTGGAAACACATCAAAAACTCTCTCAAAATTGGATAATCCTGTAGGGGTGATCTCTTGGGGTTTTCATTATATCCATCACGACTCGATGGAAAACATTTAACATTTTTGACGTATATACCACTTAAGCTACATGGTAGAGACCTGTTGTATATATCTTCCCCCTCGGGTAGATATGGGATTGGCACAAGTAAAGGGCGCACAACATAAGGTGTCAACATGAAGAAATTCATGCCTTGGCGTAGGTAAAGGGCGCACGACATAAGGTGTCGACATGAATAAATTTGTGCCTTGGCGTAGGTAAAGGGCGCATGACATAAGGTGTCGACATGAAGAAATTTATGCCTTGGCACAGGTAAAGGGTGCACGACATAAGGTGTCGACATGAAGAAATTTGTGCCTTAGCGCAGGTAAAGGGCGCACGACATAAGGTGTCAACATGAAGAAATTTTTGCTTGGCATAGGTAAAGGGCGCATGACATAAGGTGTCAACATGAAGAAATTCGTGCCTTGGCGCAGTAAAGGGCACACGACATAAGGTGTCGACATGAAGAAATTCACGCCTTGGCGCAGGTAAAGGGCGCATGACATAAGGTGTCGACATGAAGAAATTTGTGCCTTGGCACAGGTAAAGGGCGCATGACATAAGGTGTCGACATGAAGAAATTCACGCCTTGGCACAGGTAAAGGGCGCACGACATAAGGTGTCGACATGAAGAAATTCGCGCCTTGGCACAGGTAAAGGGTGCACAACATAAGGTGTCAACATGAAGAAATTTGCACCTTGGTGCAGGTAAAGGGCACACGACATAAGGTGTCGACATGAAGAAATTTGCGCCTTGGCACAGGTAAAGGGCGCACGACATAAGGTGTCAACATGAAGAAATTCACGCCTTGACGCAGGTAAAGGGCACACGACATAAGGTGTCGACATGAAGAAATTCACGCCTTGGCATAGGTAAAGGGGCACATGACATAAGGTGTCGACATGAAGAAATTCGTGCCTTGGCACAGGTAAAGGGCACATGACATAAGGTGTCGACATGAAGAAATTCGCGCCTTGGCACAGGTAAAGGGCGCACGACTAAGGTGTCGACATGAAGAAATTCGCGCCTTAATGTAGGTAAAGGGCACACGACATAAGGTGTCGACATGAAGAAATTTTGCCTTGGTGCATGTAAGAGTATGTCAACATAAGGATGGATGCGCCGGGGCACATCTTCAGGAGGTGCAACATTTTGAGCGCTGACAGGAAGCAGACCCTGACCCAGGTATTCAAATAGCCATAACTTTTCACAGGGAGCTCGGATTCACGCAAGGTTGGAATTTTTGGATATCTTTAATTGGGTGAGAAAAAATTCTTAAAAATACAAAATACAGTTCACCACTTTTTGGGTTTGCTAGGGTTCTCACCTACCGCCATAATGAGATAAATTAAATGTAACCTAGAGGTGGTTGGGGTAGATTTGGATTTCCTCTCTCTTCCCTCTCTCATTCTTCCTATAAATTTTAAGGAGGGGCTTCTTTATAAAGGTTATACATTCTTGTTTTCCCCTCCCTTCTTCTCTTTGGTAGGTGAGTTTGTGGAGTTCAAACCTCCCATTTAAAACTGTAATGCAACTTTGCCTCTTGGCATTTTGTAGTGTATTGTATCAATATTTGGAGTAGATAATGCATGTATGTGGATGATTCTCAACCCTCTCTATGTTTATTTTCATCCTCCTAATCTTTCACTACAATTTTGGTTATCTGTGCATGATCTTGCATTGCATTTTAATGGTTTGTGTTTATTGGCAAGATAGGTGTTCTTCATTCCTCGGTGCATCACCTTTGTTAGTTTAGGTTTATTTTTATGCATCTTCTTACCCTGTCTCCTTGGCAAGTTAGATTAGGTTTTTGAGTAAACCCTCTGCATTTTTATGTGTGCATCTGAACAGAGGAATAGGAACCGGCCTTCATCCGGAGAGCTTTCCCGATTCACAAGGTCCCACACTTGGGAAAAGCTCCATGTTATGCAATCGCACTGAGAGTCTCAACCCATCGAGTTGCAGACATTCAGGGGTGCTTGTGATTCACCATCAATAGTTTTGGCATGCCCGGTGGGACCAAGAGGTCATTCCACAAGATTTGAAGGAATTTTCAAGAAATTTGGACTTAAAAATTACAGGTTTTACAATTTCAGATTTTTCACCTTCCAGGCTGAACTTTGAAATCAATTTTCAAGGGCTTAACTTGCTCAAAACAAGTCAAAATTTCACCAATTGATAGATCGGGGGTAATCTTCAAAAGGGTATTCTTAGATTTTTGATATTTTGACTTTCAAAATTTCATGGTTTTTAGTATTTCAGTTTTCCTAGGTATTGAGCATGTCCCAAGTTCTGACACGGTGTATTTCAGGTTTTGTAAGTTGCCTTGCATGACCTGAGTTTTACCTGTACCTTTTGGGGATTAGTAGCTACACAACAAAACCTGATAACCGAATTGAAGAACTATATCTTCGGGTCCTTCAAGGTTTTAAATTCTATTTTTAATATTGTCAGGTTTGGTGTGTAACTTGGCAGATCCAACATTTTCAGGCTCATTCTCTAACACATCTAGTGACTCGAAGGGATAGAATTCAGTGGTGTAGCAAAAAAAGTTGCCCAGGCACATGAGAAGAATTCGAACTAGGTCTGATACTCGAGAAGAGGGGCTATTTGTTCACTTGCAACTATCACCAGGCAGAGGAAGGAGAGGAAGAAGACCACAAAGATCACCATCTCCACCTAATAGGACTTTATCTACCCTCCACCTGGTAGACCTTTCATCCAATCAATAAGGGTTCTCAGGCCAATCAGAATGGCACAACAAAACCCTTTTGTCAACTTCACGGCAAAGAGCCCACTTGCCCTCAATGCACATAATCTAGTTCCAATTGCAGCATTGAAGAACATTCCATTTTTCACTGGAGAAAATCATACCACTCCTGGTGATCATGTCAAAGACATTGCTAACGTTTGTGCAATCCATGAGATAAATGAAATGGATGTTGCTATCAAATTACTGGCATCTTCGTTCAAAGGGAAGGCATTGCAATGGTTTAGGAGCCTTGGAGCTGGTTCTATCCAAAATTGGAATCAGTTATGCATAGTTCTCCATGAGCAGTTTGGGGAAAAGGGAGACAATTTGTCTCTACTAGAACAATTGACAACTATCAAGAGAGCTCCCAATGAGTAGCTGACTGACTTCAACTTCAGATTTCAAAGGTCTTGGGATAGAATTCTAGTGGCCGTTAGGCCAACATAGCTGAAGGTGCTTTTCTATACTATCTTAAGGCTTTGAATTCTAATATTTCTATGTTAATTCAATCTATGGGAGGCACAACCTTACCTGCTACTTATAGCATTTCCATTAGGGCTGAAAACTATCTTATTCAAGCTGGTAAGCTGGCTCCTAGGCCTCCCATGCCCTTGTATCCAAACTTAGAAAATCCAAGCACTAGTCAAGCACCCACTTTGGCTCCTATTCCCACTCCTAGAAATCAAAGTTCAAATGAAACTTCTACTTCATCCTCTAGTGCTTCAAATGAACTCCAAGAGGTTATGAAACAATTGCAGAACCTTGGAAATGAGCTGGTGACTATCAAAAGACAACAAGCTCAAAGTGCTAGACCGTATTAGCCTCAAGCACACTACCAGGCTAGGCCACCATACCAGCCCAATAGGCCACCCAATCTAGCTGCAAATCAAAGCCAAGTAAGGCCTCCCACCAATAGACCATTTCATCCCTATAACCCTAGTGTTACATCTACTTCTAAAGCCTTAGTGCCAGTGCAAAACAACATAGCTCAAGAGTATGATTGGTGTTTCCCATGCAATGAACCTCACAACCAATCTATGTGCTTCAATGGTGCTTTGAACCAAGCCTTGATGGTGACAACTACTAGCGTAGAGGGTGAAGTGAGTCAAGAAACAAATCAGCAACAAGGGACATCTCAGCAAAACACAACTCCAAATGATACCACACTTGTGAATTGGCAAGCTGAGGATTTTTGTGGCATGAATCAAACAATTTCTCAGAGTGTAGCAGCTAACACAAGATCAAAGAAGAGGAATATTGGTGAAGGGAAGTCATTGGCTCCAAGTGATCTACAACCTTCCATCACTCCACAAGGTGTCGATAAGTAAAATACAGCTCCAAACATGCAAGGACAGCCCAACCACCTTCTAAACCAACTCAAATGCTAGTTGTTGCTGCCCATGCACAAGAAAGGAATGCATGAGACTAAAGGACAACAAAGAGATGTTTCATCCCCATTTAGCATCATTGATCAAATGAAGAAGACAAATGTGAATATATCAATGTGGGAATCTTTATCCATCCCAGGCCAAAGAGATCTTCTACAAGCTACCATGAAGAATTGGTCAACTTCAAACCAGCATGTCCATATGCAAGAGAAGGTCCTCACAAATGTTGCTCAGCCTGAAGGGAATCATGGAGGACAACAAGGTAAAGTTTTTAAGCCCCCTCCATTCTATGTTTCATTAATTATTGGGGATAAACTAGTACACAATTGCATGATTGATTCTGGGGCAAGTAGTTCTGTCATGCCCAAGCAAATAGCTGATCAGCTGGGTCTCCAATATGAAGTCATATCAAAGGGGTAGTGCAGTTGGATGGGACAGCAGTAGCAATGGTGGGAGTGATTAAAGGTTTGAATCTTATCTTGCATGCATGCCCCAACGTTACTGTTTTGCAAGATGTGTCAGTGATAGATTTTCCACCACTCTTTGCCCTATGCTTATCAAGGGATTTCACAGCTAGAATTGGAGGCTACTTATCTGCTGATTGGTCACACATGTTGTTCAGAACAAGATATGGTACTAAGGTCACAATCAGATCGAACCAATTGCAAACTTTCATATTGAGCCTCATACTCCAAGCCAAATCAATGCCAATTGTTCAACATTTGATCAAGAAGATTATCCAAGCAGATGAAGCTGACACCAAAGTTGGAAGCATCCCAGATTTGACTCTTGATGAATGGGAAAGCAAGGTACATGATTTTGATCCCTACAAGAAGTAGAAGAATCTGAGCTAGGATTCTATTGCATACATGAAGAAAACCGGTTTATTCTAGCATCACCAAACCAGACCATAAGGATGACAATGAGGTATGGTAGTTATTTTTTGATGGATCAAGGAGTAGGAAAGGTGCAGGAGGAGGAGTTATGCTTGTTTCACCTCAAGGCATCAAATATTATTCAACTTTCCATTTCCAGTTTTCATGTTCAAACAACACAACTGAATATGAGGCCTTGATTCATGGACTTCATTGGGCTAGGAAAAAGGGCATAAAGAACTTGCAGGTGTTCGGGGATAGCAAGCTAATCATCAACCAAGTCAAGGGACAACATGCTACAAAGAATGACCTACTGAAGAACTACAAGAACAGGGTATGGGACCTCGTTGAGGATTTCAAAGCTTTCAACATCGTGTCCATACCTAGGAAGAAAATGAAGCCGTGGATAGGCTCGCAGCTAGTTGGAGCAATGTTTGATGTGGTTGACAACATCAAAAGGAAAAAACACAACCACATATCCATGTGATTGTGAGGCCAGTAGTTCTAGATAATAACACAAGCTAGTAGGTGTTTGAGAACGATCAACAAATCATCAATTTTTTATAAGAAGAGGCTGAATTCTCAGCTAGGAATCAGGATAGACTAGAGCAGCAGTACAGTGATCAAGTAGTGCAGCTGTGGACAAACAAGCCTCCCAAGGATTTAGTAACATTAGAGTCTATCTTCAACCCTAATGACCAGTTTCGTAAGGAAAAGGCTAACATACAGGTCAAGAGAGAAGATTCAGAGCCAATTCCGGTTGGGGAAGGCAAAACACTTCAAATTGGTAAAGTGGCCATTGAGTAGGAGAAATCATATTTCATACAACTTTGCCAAGAATTCCTAGATGTCTTCTTGGAGCTATGAAGACTTGAGAGGATTCAATCGAAGTTGGCACAACATACCATAGAATTGGATCTAGATGTTAAGCCCATTAGGCAGAAGCAGAGACCAATCAACCCCCACATTGAGCCTCTAATGAAGAAAGAGTTAAACAAGCTAATAGAGGTGAGCATTATATTCCCGATCAAGCACTCAAGCTGGGTTGCAAACTTGGTTCCAGTTAGGAAGAAGAGTGGAGAAATCAGGTTGTGTGTAGACTTCGAGACCTCAACAGGGCATCTCTCAAAGACCATTACCCACTTCCTTCAATGGAACAAATATTGCAAGTGGTATCCGGTTCGGAGAGATTCTCTCTCCTAGATGGCTACTCAGGGTATAATCAGGTAATGGTGAAAGAAGATGACCAGTTCAAGATGGCTTTCACCACCAAATGGGGCACCTATGCCTATAAGAAGATGCCATTTGGGCTATCAAATGCTAGAGCCACTTTCCAAAGGGAAATGGATATGGCATTCAAGGGGTTGATCAATAAAATAGTTCTAATATATCTTGATGACATCACTATATTCTCCAAAAATGTAGTGGATCACCTCTTTCATCTGAGGCAGGTATTTCAGAGGTGTAGAAGATTTGGGGTATCATTGAATCCCAAAAATGTATATTCTTGGCTCACGAAGGAAAACTTCTAGGCCATATTGTTTCAAAGGAGGGATTGACGATTGACCCAGAAAGAGTTGAAGCAATTCAAGCATTGCCATTGCCAAGTCATAAGAAGGCTCTTCAAAGCTTCTTGGGAAGGATCAATTTTGTCCGCAGGTTTGTTCCAAACTTTGCATCTCTCGTAAAGCCAATAACGTTGATGTTGAAAAAGAGCATGACATTTAAGTGGACATCTGAAGGCAAGGCAAGTTTTGAGGCAATAAAAGAGGCTATATCTCAAGCTCGACTCTCGTCAATCCAGACTTCTCCAAGGATTTCATGCTATATGCCTTTGGTGGTGGAGACACAATTTCTGCAATCCTGGTATAGCAAAACAAAGAAGGATTAGAAAAACCAGTTGCTTTCTTTAGTCAAGGCTTGGAGGAATACAAAACTAGGTACTCTTTCATTGAAAAGCATGTCCTTGCAGTGATCAGGAGCTTAAAGAAATTCAAGCACCTAGTCTCAAACAATAAGATCCAATTATTGGTCTCTCATGCGGGAGTCAAGGACTTCCTTCTAAACAAGGATCTAAATGAGAAACGTGTAGGATGGATCACTCGTGTCATGGAATATGACATCGAAATTAAGGTCACTAAGTTGGTCCGTGGAAAGGGATTATGTGAACAACTAGCTTTGAGTCGGAAAGTTGAAGCAGGTGATGAAAAAGAGACTGCCTTGGTACTGCAGGATGGTCAAGAACAAGAAAATGATGATGTGGCCACTCCTTGTTGGACTCAGAATATGATACACTTCCTATAGGAAGGCCTATGCCCTCCAGAAATGAGAAAAGCAAAGAGGAGATACTTCATATTACAAGCCATTCCATATGTGCTTGTTGATGGTGTTTTGTTTAAAAAGACATCAATGGAGTTCTATTGAGGTGCATTGGGACAGAGTCAAATTGAGAGGGTGTTATGATATTTTCACGATGGAGATTTCGGAGGAAATTTCACCCCATGAGTAACAACTCTCAAGATAATGAAGGCAGGGTATTATTGGCCGACAGTGTTCAGTGACTACTATACATGGATAAGAAAGTGCAAGAAATGTGCACTCTTCATAGGAAAAGAAAGACTAGCAGCACTTCCATTGCACCCAATTTTGGTTGACCAACCATTTATGCAATGGGGATTGGACTTTGTGGGGTCATCAATCCAAACTCAAGCCAAGGCCACAAGTGGATTCTCACAGCAACGGACTATTTCACCAAGTGGACCAAAGTAGTAGCACTCAAGGAAGAAAATGAGTCTAACATACTAGACTTTTATGAAGGAATAGTGACCAGGTTCGGTGTGCCACCACTATCATATCAGATAATGCATTGGCATTCATAGGTTCCAAGATTACAGAATAGACTATCAAAAATGGAATCTATTTGAGCACCTCTTCAAATTATTACCCGCAGGGTAATGGACAGGCAGTCCACGAACAAGAATTTGCTAAGAATCATCAGAAGAACACTGGATGAAAACCAAAGGACATGGCATACCAAGCTAAAATCAGCATTATGGGCTGACAGGATAACACCAAAGAGATCTACAGGTAATTCTCCCTACAAGTTGGTCTATGGGAAAGAGGCAGTATTGCCTATATCATTAGAATTGCCAGCATTGGAGCTCATGAAGCAGTTGGAGTTGTCTGAGTTCAAACCAATGGAGGCCAGGTATGCAGAGTTGATGGAATTAGAAGAAATTAGAGAATATGTAGTTCAGATGATTGAGAAGGATCAGGCCTTAGTAAAAAGATGGTTTGATAAGAAGGCAAGAGCAAAGACCTTCCAGGAAGGGGACCTAGTTCTAAAATGGGATGCAGATCGGGCAAAACCAGGAAAGCATTCCAAGTTTGATGCCATTTAGAGTGGCCCCTACATGGTCATGGGATGTAAAAGTAGTAATGCCTTCCAATTGTCTACATTGGATGGAGAAGAACTCGATTCCAGTTAACGGAATCTATCTTAAACATTGCTACTAAAAGAAAAGGGTTTACCCTTGTAAATATTAGCCTAGATTTCAATTCCTCTAAGTGTGTATGCACATTGTCTTGTTGTAGTTAGGTTTCAATTTCCCTAAGTGCTTGGCATAGGTTTTTTTGCTCTTAGGTTGAATTTCTATAGTTCAGCATGCTCTCAAAGAAGGAGTTGTGGTATCAGGCTCGGGATCAGAGATCAAGTTGGTTTCAGGTTATTGCTTATGACTCCATGCCCAATGGATTGCTAAAAGGCCACTGATCTTCTACCTAGTAGGCAAGTGACCCTGTTGAGTCACCAAATTGTTGTATATATCTTCCCCCTTGGGTAGATATGGGATTGGCGTAGGTAAAGGGCGCACGACATAAGGTGTCGACATGAAGAAATTCATGCCTTGGCACAGTAAAGGGCACATGACATAAGGTGTCGACATGAAGAAATTTGCACCTTGGCGCAGGTAAAGGGCGCACAACATAAGGTGTCGACATGAAGAAATTCACGCCTTAGCGCAGGTAAAGGGTGCACGACATAAGGTGTCGACATGAAGAAATTCACACCTTAGCACAGGTAAAGGGCACATGACATAAGGTGTCGACATGAAGAAATTCACACCTTGGCACAGGTAAAGGGCGCACACGACATAAGGTGTCGACATGAAGAAATTCATGCCTTAGTGTAGGTAAAGGGCGCGACATAAGGTGTCGACATGAAGAAATTTTGCCTTGGCAGGTAAAGGGTGCACGACATAAGGTGTCGACATGAAGAAATTCGTGCCTTGGCGTAGGTAAAGGGTGCACGACATAAGGTGTCGACATGAAGAAATTTGTGCCTTGGTGCAGGTAAAGGGCACACGACATAAGGTGTCGACATGAAGAAATTCATGCCTTTGCATAGGTAAAGGGTGCACGACATAAGGTTTCGACATGAAGAAATTCGTGCCTTGGCACAGGTAAAGGGCGCATGACATAAGGTGTCAACATGAAGAAATTCACGCCTTGGCACTAGGTAAAGGGCGCACGACATAAGGTGTCGACATGAAGAAATTCACGCCTTGGCACAGGTAAAGGGCACACGACATAAGGTTTTGACATGATGAAATTCACACCTTGGCACAGGTAAAGGCCACATGACATAAGGTGTCGACATGAAGAAATTCATGCCTTGGCGCAGGTAAAGGGTGCACGACATAAGGTGTCGACATGAAGAAATTCGTTCCTTAGCGCAAGTAAAGGGCGCACGACATAAGGTGTCAACATGAAGAAATTCACACCTTGGCACAGGTAAAGGGTGCATGACATAAGGTGTCGACATGAAGAAATTCACACCTTGGCGTAGGTAAAGGGCACACGACATAAGGTGTCGACATGAAGAAATTTGTGCCTTGGCGCAGGTAAAGGGCGCATGACATAAGGTGTCGACATGAACAAATTTGCACCTTGGTGCAGGTAAAGGGCACATGACATAAGGTTTCAACATGAAGAAATTCATGCCTTGGCACATGTAAGAGTATGTCGACATAAGGATGGATGCATCGGGGCGCATCTTGAGAAGGCGTAACATTTTGAGCGCTGACAGGAAGCAGACCCTGACCCAGATATTCAAATGGCCATAAATTTTCACAGGGAGCTCAGATTCATGCAAGGTTGGACTTTTCAGAAATCTTACGAGGTCCTCTATCCAACTACAACTGGATATCTTTAATTGGGTGAGAAAAAATTCTTAAAAATGAAAAATATAGTTTGCCACTTTTTGGGTTTGCTAGGGTTCTCACCTACCGCCATAATGAGATAAATTAAATGTAACCTAGAGGTGGTTGGGGTAGATTTGGATTTCCTCTCTCTTCCCTCTCTCATTCTTCCTATAAATTATAAGGAGGGGATTCTTTCTAAAGGTTGGACATTCTTGTTTTGCCCCTCCCTTCTTCTCTTTGGCAGGTGAGTTTGTGGAGTTCAAACCTCCCATTTAAAACTGTAATGCAACTTTGCCTCTTGGCATTTTGTAGTGTATTGTATCAATATTTGGAGAAAATAATGCATGTATGTGGATGATTCTCAACCCTCTCTATGTTTATTTACATCCTCCTAATCTTTCACTACAATTTTGGTTATCTGTGCATGATCTTGCATTACATTTTAATGGTTTGTGTTTATTGGCAAGACAAGTGTTCTTCATTCCTCGGTGCATCACCTTTGTTAGTTTAGGTTTATTTTTATGCATCTTCTTACCCTGTCTCCTTGGCAAGTTAGATTAGGTTTTTGAGTAAACCCTCTGCATTTTTATGTGTGCATCTGAACAGAGGAATAGGAACCGGCCTTCATCCGGAGAGCTTTCCCGATTCACAAGGTCCTACACTTGGGAAAATCTCCATGTTATGCAATCACACTGAGAGTCTCAACCCACCGAGTTGCGAGACATTCAAGGGTGATGTGATTTGCTACCAACAAGACCATACATAGTTATATGTGTCTTTGAATTCTAGAAATAATAGTCTTGTTACCCAAGTCATCTCTACACTCTATGGTTTTGAGCTTACAATATAACTTATCTTGATGAGCGTCAAGCTAATTGATACGTAAAACTACCTCATAACATCCTTAGGGTAAGATAAAAGGTCACAAGTGGTGTAAAACACCCCTAATTATAGGACACAAATCTCCACATAGGTGTCTACATGATGGGCTCGCCCTAGTGGCCAACTCTACCTATCATTATTCCAACTTTATAGCAGCTACTAAACCACACTTGTCCATAACTATAGGTGATATAAATAATGTCTGTTGCACCAAGGTCAAGAAAACTCTAAGCGCAACATCTCTCGATCATAACTAAAACCTCGATAACCATATCCTAGAACTTAGTTGAATGGTCATCTATGGTGGTGTATATGTGATGAGAATTCCCTATGTTATCAATTTATACTCAAAGGTAGAACCAAGTGCTTTATCCAAAACTACTATGTGAGGGTTTTTATAACCATAATGATAAGGATTACCAAAAAAACATCCATTCCCTGGTGTAGAACCACATGTACTTTGTTGTACTAATCTTATGGGCCCTTCCCTAGTTGACTATAGAGTACAAGTAGTATGTATTTTTGATCACTCTATCTTATATCTCTAAAATTTCCCTTACCTAGCCTAATCCTAACTCTTTGAACATCCTAAGGTGGCCTAGGTTAGTGAAAAGACATATGAGAAGGATACGGGGTCTCACGGATTGATTATACGGTTGTAAAACCTCCTCGTGAACATTACGGGGTAGTCTTAGGTCTATTTTCTTATCATAAATGTTCCCTACCCTTAAAATGGGTGTTTTTTCTATCTCCAGACTCTTGGACCTTGCCTCTTGCATCCTTTTCTAAATACACCTTCTCCACTACCTGTACAAGGAACAAAGGATAAAAACCTAACTAAACCTATGAATTCTACATTTATTCCTCTAATAAATGGTTCACTTGTAGTCTCTCATCTTAGAAATAGTTGATGGGGTGTAGTAGGTC
Source organism: Taxus wallichiana var. yunnanensis (assembly GCA_018340775.1). Classification (NCBI taxonomy): domain Eukaryota; kingdom Viridiplantae; phylum Streptophyta; class Pinopsida; order Cupressales; family Taxaceae; genus Taxus; species Taxus wallichiana. The sequence goes on from CM031236.1 coordinate 338,137,268, forward strand.
TGGGAAATGGCTCTTTTATTGTGCTACTATGCAAGAACCTTGACAGATGTCATAAAACTCACCAATCCTCTTATGAATGAAGTTCTCAGATATATAACACACTTGAAATTGACCCTTAAACAACTACCAAGTGACTCATTATCATAATAGATGGAGCTTCCACTCCTCGATCTCCATAGATACCTTATACCTCTCATAGGATATGAATACCCAATATGGCCTTGATGTTATTCTTAAATACCTCAAGCCAAAAATAATTTTCCAAATTGAGCAAGCATACCTTTGTATTGAAACCATCCATAGAACATCTTCAATTTGATGGTTGCAACCTAATAAAATATGTTATCATGACCACGAGCCTTAAATTGTGAGTACATGGATATACTAATACCTCCAAAGGTAGTTATGATGGTCTCGTGGGTAATGGTGCGCTAACCGAGTTATAGTGGCATAGAAAAACCAACCAAATTACTCCCGAAGTCCAATGCACCCCTATCCAAAGGTTCTCTTGGGATATGATATCTCTTCCTCTACTTTGGAATACAATTAGATGAAGAAATATGAGAACATTTTTTACATTGTTATCCCTCTATTGTATAATGCAACACACTTGCATGAACAACTTTCTACTATGTAAGTAAGTTATAGTGAAGCACTCACATCATCGATGAAGGTTCTTAAGAATATATGGCCCAAAATATATGGCAAGTTGGTCCACTTGAGGTGAAGCGTGTGGTGATGAGGGTGGTGATGTAAGTGGTGGTCCATGTGTGTCACATACTCATCCTCTAGCCACTCCAATATCCACATCCTCTCCTCACCTAGGAATCCTTAAATTACACAAGGATGAAATTAGGTCATTGTTATCCTAAAATGACCCCCCCCCCATAAGGTCATTTTGGCACTAATGATATTATTTCAAGACTTATCCAAAATAATTGGGGAAAAATTCCATGGAGGAATGCTTTCTAATGTTATATTGAATAAAGGAAGCTTACTAAGGATTAGAAATGGAGGAGTTGGTGAAAATAATGGTTTGCGTTCATCCTAGATAAAATACTAGAGACTTTGGTTTTCTTTTACTCATGCCCTGATGTAAAATTCAGGTGCAAGTGTTTGTGAAAAGGTTTTTTTGGCATGTTTGATGGGGTCTAAGTTTAATATTCATTTAACACTAAAAATAGTCTTCCATGGCATAGAAGAGGAATGTGAATACTTTAACAGAGTTGGTGAATAGACCAAAAACCATGAGACAAATACATAGGCTTCCACATAGGTCATAAAATTTGGAGAAGGCCATTGGAAAACAAAAGACCTAAAAAACATAGGGAAAAAGTAAAAACTCCGCCAAGTATTTGAAAACCTACCAAACACCTCCAAAAGCTATGAAATATCTAATAAATGTTCAAATGTTCAAAAATGTTGTGAAATAAAGAGGAGAAAACAAGAAAGTTGTGGAATATGTAGGAGAGGTTTTTTACCCATAACTTTTGATGTGGAATACTGAATTGAGAAAAATAAATGACGTTGGAAAGCTTTCCTTGTCACCTTCATTTTTGAAACAAAAATTCTAACTTTTGATCAAGTTTCAGTGGGTCAATTATGAAAACATGGGTTAAGGGTAAAAAGGAACATTATAGGGATGCATAGTTGTGAACTCACCCTCCAACCACCTAAATTGATGACAAATGGCAATAATGTCTACTAGTACATGTCAGATAAAGTGTGGAAATTATCTAGCACAAGTTCCTGTGTGTATTTTTAAGAGAATTGATGCCTTTTCTCAATAGTTGAAGAGGAAAAGACATTCCCTTCTCTCTTTCCCTCTCTTTCTTCTCCCTTTACTAGAACTTGAAAAAATATATTTCATTTAGAGAGAAGATGTTCTAAAATGTGGAGGATCCATGTCAAAATGGTTTTCCAAAATGATTTGAGTTGCACACCTCAACTTTTGAATTTTTGAGGTGTTTTGTGCCCTTTTCTTCAATGATAATGGTTTGTACATACTTTAATAATAAAATCTTATGTTTGTGGTTATCTTCTGCCCGATTCATTTGTTTTATTTGCATTTCTTGCCTATCCATTCTTGCTATATATTTTTGCTTTTATGTCCCTTTGTAGGCTCCATTTTTATTGTGTTTCATGTGAGAATAGATAGTAAAATGCATGTTTCTTGTATGTGGTACTTATTTCTTCCATCTCCCTTCTTCATTTTCTTTCTCCTTTCTCCCTCATAGAATGTACATCCTCTTTCTTTGGTACTATCACCACTTTTAACTTAGTATTTCCATTTTATGCATCCTTATAACCCTCTCTCTCTCTCATTTACCTCTTGGAATGTCAAGATTAGGAGTATATAGTTATATTTTCATATTTTTGAGTAGTTTTAGCTCTAAATTTAGGTATAGGAACCAAACCTCACTAAATACTCTTCTCACTTTCAAGGTTCTACACTTGGATAAAAATACATGTTGTATAAGAGTTCTATTGTTCTTCATGAAAAATACATAGGGTCCTAAAAAATGATAATAGTTTTTTCATAGCTAGTGAGAGTACCAAAACATTGATCATTTTACCAATTTGATGTGTTATTTGTAAGTATCATCCTTTTGAGTCAGTTTCTTTAGCAAAACTAATGAATCTAATGATCCAAACAACACATTTTCTCAACCAGCACACCATTTCCTTTCCTTTCCATCATTTCATTTATATTTTCCATGAAGTTATGCAATCATGAATTCATTTTCTCAATGGAAACCACAATTTTAGCAAAAAGTGTGTCACTGAATTCACCTCCAAATTTGAAAAAATCATCTTCAAACAATTTCAACACACCTCTAGTTTAGTTTTGTGAACAAAATTAGAATGAGCATGCATATTATTATGATCCAAATTTAGATGCAAATTAGTATAATTACTCAAAATACCATGGTGTTAAGTATGAAGAAGAATATGTAGATTTTGAAGTCATCTCTCACTTGAAGAGAACTTTTAAGGTAGTGTTCTACGGATGGAAGAGATCATGTAGGACATGAAAGAACAAATTAAAATCATTTAAATTTAAAAAAATGGTTTTAGGTAGCCTTGTCAATGGGGATTTCCTATACCTAGTTGGTTTATTCCATAAAAAAAAGGACTTAGGAAATGAGTGAGTCTTTCACTCAAGCTGGTTGCATATATTACATATTTACATAGATTATAAGATGATTAATCTAAGATTAAGGAGCACGGTCAATGGGATGTTCCTACATTATTTCCACCCTAGTATAATATGTCCATTCCATATCAGCTTCAACCATCTCAACTGAATCGCCTAAGCCAAGGATCAAAGTTTATATCTTTCTCAAGGCTTTTCCTTCCATATCCTCTCCTACACAAGAATATATCATAACTTATCACTCATTGAAACAATTAAAAATAGGTTCAAGACCCATCCCATCACTCCTCTCACATTCCCAAAAATATTTTATGAAGATATGGATCATAAAATTAGTAATTGAGGAAACAAAAATCCAAGATCCCAATAGAGAAGAGCTATTGCAAAACTTGAAGGATTAGATTTCAAAATTTGAATCGAATTAGATGCCACAACTGATTAAACCTACACTATAAGTTGAGATTTAACAACATAATTAAAATCATATTTTATAAAAGGAAATGAAAACCAAAGTTCAAAATAGTCGGGAAAATCATATTTGGAAAATCATGAAGGAGACCTTACATTAGAAGAAATCAGCCCACTGATTTTGTTGAGGTTCATGATGCTTATGAGTTTAATTTTGGGTTTCCAAGATATTTGTTTGAGGAATAAGATGACACAATAATTACCAAATTATTCATCATATAGAGACTCGAGTTTCTTGAAGAATCATAACAAGAACCAGATCGAATTTCAAGTACTCTATTTGATGAAATGAATGGTGAGTTCAAGATTCATAACTCTTTGTTTGAAGAGTAAAATAAAAATATAAGTGTGGATACTAGGGTTTTGTGTAAGAACAAAAAGAACAAGGTTCAAACCAATTGGTAAACATCCAAAAATATGAGGAAAGTTCTCCTTATAGCTCCATTTATGGGGTTCGTAATCGTAGAAACCCTTGACTACATTAATATGAGTAAGTTGTAATGTTTATAGACATTGAAAAATAACAACCATATCCATGGAAAGTGGATCAAATCATCTAAACATGGAATATATAGATATATAATATTTCCCCTATGGGATCACATCCGGGAACATCCGAGAAGTAGTTATTTGAGAATAGTATAGCCCCGCTAAAATAGGGATGTGGCAACTAACCAAAAACTATGTTAAAGTAATATAATTTAATTATTTTAATTTTAAAAAATTATTTAATGATGAATTAACATAATTTTATTCCTAACATTCCCCCTTAATCCATCATGGTCTCAAGTGAATAGGAGTGAAAAATAATAACATAATATGTTGATAGGAGTTAATCATTTATTAGCACACACATGCTAAAAGAAACATATTCTAAGGTGAATGAAATAACCTTATCATTCCCCACCCCCCCCTAATTCAATATGTTCTCTCTGGATATCATCTTAATAGGATTAGTTGGATGAATTTTCTCCCTATGAACGGTGTGCAAGATATGGAATAGGCTCAATAATTGTCTATAAATGTCTAGGAAACCTCGTAGGTTAGCATGTGTGTACGTGAGAAAATCAAAGATCTATTCAAAATGTTTTGAAAATATTTTATGGGTTGGTTTTGGTTCGATAAAACCTTTGTTGGGTTGGCTTATATCTCAAAATTGGAACTGGTATGAAAACCTACCCTCCATTAACTTTTGTCCAATCCACTAGAACACCACTTTGTTGAGTGAACAATGAAGAATTTTTAGTATTTCATACTTTTCCCCTAAATTCTAAGTGCAAAGTGAAGAAAATAAAGTTCCATGGGATTAAAATAAGATTTGGGAACTTTATATTTATAGTGCATTTAAAATTATGTTCCTTATTATGTGGAAACATTCCCTTTAGGATGTATATTGAGTAAAAATTGCACCTTTTACACTTTATTCCAGCCTTTCAATATTTTTTACAAAATATCTTCCCACCAAAACTTCCCTAACCTATTTTTGTATCAAAATCTAGAATTTTTTTTTTTAAAAATTGTAATTTTGTACTAGATGGAAAGAAAGTAGTGGAAATTTGAATGAAGGTTACTTATTATGCAAAATAGAACTCCCTAAGGAAAAAATTTGATTTTTAGATCTTTGGCCTTTTTCTGTCTGATAATAAAGTACCGTAATAGTAGATTAAAAATTATCAAATAGGTTTTTCCTCACTAAATTTAGGTGCCCGAGTTTAGTTGTTAATAAGTGACTTGGTGGAGGTTTTGTTGTTAAATATGGTGGTTCTACCCAAATTTCCTCCAAAATTATTAAAAATAAAATAGAGTGGTTTTGGGGGTCAAATTCGACCTTCCCTCCCCAAGACACTTCATTTAACCAGCAGCGATGCTTAAAGTGCTTGTATTATCAATTGAGAGATAATATATTAATGCTTATTTCACTAAATTTGGACATATTCCGGTGAATCTAGACTCAATAGTTTTGGAAGAAATCTATCTATGTTTTTGTGTGTATTGGATTCCATTTTTGTCTATCTTTGGATTCCATTATTACTATTATTGGATTCCATTAATAGCAATTTTGGATTCCAATATTGTCATTATTGGACTTATTTGAGTTATAATTTCTCTATTATTATATTCCAATTATTTATTATTGGATTCCAATATTGCTATTATTTGATTCCATTTTTCACAAATATTGGATTCCAATATCAGTATTATTAGATTCCAATTTTGCCATTATTGGAATCCAATTTCTAAATTCCAATTTTTAGAATTAAATTTTGATATTTTAGGATTATTGTTTTGTTATTTTTAGATCCCCCACATAATAATAGCATCGCTAACTTACCAAATCCTAGTGGTCGTTAACTTACATAAGCCTTGGGGCTGCTAACTTACATAAGAATAGCTTCCACTAGGTGAAATAATCCTAGCAGCTACAAAGTTACACTAGCCTATAGGTAGAAGGTTACGTAGTCCTACGCACCGATAAGGTACATAATTCTAGTGGCAGCCAAGTTCCATAAGCCTAGCCACCAAAAAGTTACATCATCCTAACTCGTCACAAGATATATAAGCATAGGGGATAATAAGTTACATAAGATTGGAGGAAACTAAGTTACATAAGCCTAGTGGGTTCTAATTTATATAATCCTAGTAGATGCTAACTTACATAAGCCTAGCGGTTCCTAAGTTACATAGGCATCACGGTTGCAAAGACACATAAGCCTAGCGGCCGCTAAGATACATCTTTTTAACATTTATTTGATTAATTTGTAAAATGGAAATCATTTCAAAATAGAATAAAATCCAAATAATGTGAACTAATTTTATGTTTTTCCTTTTTATACATCATAAAGAACATTAAAGAGCTAAGAATTGTGTTAAATATGTTTTTTGAAAAAAATTATTTGAAAATTTATTTCCATAGGAAATCAATTCCTTTAGGATAATTATATTGAAAATTACATAAGGATTGATCCCTCTCAAGGGTATCTACTCCAGAAAATTTTAATTACAATGCATTAATTGTTGTTCTTGAATTTTTGCAAGGTATTCCTAGATATCATCATGTCCTCGATTCGGTATTTTAATTTGATATCTTTTCCATATTTTGCTTGGTCTCCATGCCCAGATGATGTTATCTATATCAATATCTGATGTGTCCCTTGGTTTTCCCCGCAATTTCTTTTTCTTTAAGCATTCTTCATACCTTTCTTCTTACGTATTATATTTTCTTGTGGGTTTCCACCAGTGTGCCCTTATCTTTTGAGCCTTTGTGTGAACATCCTATATAAGAAGTTTTTCTACCTTTCCCATTCATATAGGTATGTTATCATTAATTGATCTTACCAATATCATCTATTCATCATTCACATCCACTACTCGGTTGAACTCATCTCAAGGTCTATCACAAATAGGCCCAACATATATATCCTTATTTTAAAGGACATCTCTATTCTAGTATTTATCCATTTCAAGATTTGTTAGAGTAGGTATTTACCTTAGCTCATGTCACCTAGGTATTTTATTTACCTTTATTGTATTTATCCTCACCCACTTATGTGTATCGATATTTCTTTTATTTTATTTAGATATTAGGGGGATATTATCTAGTTGTTAGGTATAGTTATTTCCTTAATCTATGATATTGACTACTTATTTCCTTGATCTATGGTATTGACTAGATCCTTGATATCTACTTATTTCCTAAATATATTGTCTTAACTAGTTCTTTGATTACTAGTTCTTTCCTTGATTTATGGCTTGATCTACGACCTTGACTCGATTCTTATATTGTTATTCCTTTCCTATATAAGTAAGGCTCATTCTAATTGTATTTCATTGAGTTCCATAATAATATATCATATTGTTTCTCATTTATTTACAAAGTTTTAATGTAAATTTATTCTGGTGAATTTCGTTCATCTTATTGATCATGGTGTTTGATTAGCATATGAGTTCTTGGCTTGGTATGATCTGGTTATCGTTCCTTTTATTCTTCCATTCTACTAAGCCATTTTTTTATGGAGTATGAGGAATATAATTCTAGTGAATAATGCCTTAAGTTTCCAAAATTCTAAAAAACACAATCTTGAAGTACTCCCCCATTATCAAGACAAAGGTTCTTTATGTAGCTAGAATATTGTTTCTCAACTAAAGCCTTGAAGACTTTAAAGTGTGAAATAACCTCACTTTTATACTTGAGAAAATAAACCTAAGTACACCTTGAGAAATTATCAATAAACGTAAGTGCTTACTTAGCTCCATTGAAAGGGGTAGGAAAAACCATTAAGTCACTATGCACAAGCTCAAGTGGTGTAGAAGCTCTCTTAGAAAAAAATTTAGGAAAAGGATCTCGGTGGTTTTTCCCTAATGCACAGCCATGACAAACTCCCTCAAGACTAAAAACTCTAAGAAGACCATATACCATACCATGAGTGTTCAATTCCTTCAAATATTTGTAATTGAGATGTCCAAATATCACATGCCAAAGCTTACTCTCGAATCGCATGAGAAACCAATCATGTCCCTATAGAGGAAGTGTCATCAAAACCCTCAAAGTGATATAGTATAGAACTATGATCAATAATACCTTGAGCAATAAGTGAATGAGGCTCCAAAAAAATTGTACTTTTGCCCCATGTGGTGTAAAAGTCACTATTTTTCCTTGACTAGGATGAAATATTTGATATACTGAGTAAAGTAAATTTGTGGTGATGTTAGGAACATACAGTGCATCTTGGATACTTCCACCATCAAGGTGTATATCACCTTTTCCCTCAATAGAAAGAAAGGAAGAATCTCCAACCTCAATTTTGGAAGTAGAACTCAAACATAGAGAAACAAAAGATTCCTTGGAAGAATTCATGTGATGAGAAGCACGAATCTATAACCCAACTATCTCGTAAATGGTGACTTGAGATCTCCCAACAACATTAAGTGTTTTTCCCTACTGATTAAAAGGAGGTGGAGTGGAGATAGAAATTTTGTGTTTCTTGACTACATCCTCTAAGGCTTGCATTCTCTTATAACACCTATGTTATTCATGACCAATACCCCCACAAAAATAGCATGAAATGTTAGACTTATTCTTGTATTTAGAAGACTCCTTGGGTTTTGAGTTGTTTTCTTTGGGTTTAGGAGCATTTTGTGATGGAGAAGGGGTGGATTTGGTTTTACTTTTTAGTTTTCCCTTGCCCTTAAGATTAGATACAAAAATTACTTTTGAGAGGTGGAAGACTCAAGGTTAGACAATTTGGATTCTTCCCTATTAAGTCTTTCAAAAATGTTTCTAATTCAGGCATTTTAAATGTGTCACCTAAGGCATCCATGCTAGAGAAAAAGGTAGAAGCAAAAATTTGGAATGGTCCTCTCAACTTAGATAGAATCAATTAAACATACTCTTGATTTTTCTTATCTCTTCCACTCCCCTTCAATTGTGTCAAAAATTCTTGAACTTGGTAAGATATTCTATAATTGTTGGAAAATATTTAGGTTTAAGAGAGGTGATCTCAATTTCAAGTTGCATGGCTCTCATATGATCCACCTTACCAAATTAATCTTCCAATTATCCCATATTTTGAAAGGAGAGTCACATTTTCCAAATGAAACAAAAGACTTTCACTTACATAAATTCCTATCAAACCCATACACTCATCAAATTTTCTTTGGTACTAAAATTTCTCATATTCTCTAGTGAACATTGGTTGTTCTGAAGAAGTTAAATCCCATAATCCTTTCCACTTAATTATTGTTTCCATTCTTGGTTTCCATGTGTGGTAATTATGTGTTGTTAATCGCTCAACATGATCTAATGTAGAAGTATATAAAGATGTCATTCTCAAAAAATCACCATAAGAAATGCAAGAACCAAACAATGCAACAAGAGCCCCAAGTAATGCAACAAGAGCCCTCAAGATTTTGGAACTTTATAAGGAGTGTGTGTTACAATATGGAACTTTATAATTATAGTGTGATTCTTAAAATAAATATTTCCAATGGAAATATCATGAAAAAATAAGAACTTTTACAAAAAAATGGCACTCAAAACCGAGTTACCGATCAAAAATACAGGCTTTTCAATTTTATGCTTTGTTATTTATTTTAGTTGCCACTAAAACAAAATAAAATGATCTTCCCTTCACCACACAAATAAAATGAAAGGGGGATAGAGATAAGAACCTACTAGTATAAATCACAAACTTAAACCCAATGCGGATCTTGAAAAACCAAGAAAAACCCAAAAATTGATTTTATGGGTTTTTCTCTAATCGAAGTGGATTTCAAGATGAACTAATCTGAGTCTCTACAACAACAAAATAACTCGAAAATTGATTGCCTCTAGAAATGGTCTATTTTATAGTTGATAATAGGGTTTTTCCACCTTCTAACTCCAATGGAAGACTTTGTTTAACATAAAAATGCACGCAAAGCAACAAAATATGAACAAATATTAAATATATGAATATAAAAAAAAATTGTTTGCAAAATGAAACTTACTAACGGATGTCAACAGCAATCTCCTGCTCTGATACCATAAAATAAATGATAACCAAATTGTACCAATCCAATAACTTAAATGTTAATCAAACACCATGATCAATAAGATGAAATCAATTCACCGAATAACTTTACATAAAACCTTTACAAACAAATGAGTAATAATATCATATATTATTATGGAACTCAATGAAATAAAATGAGAATGAACCTTACTTATATAGGAGAGGAATAAAAATCTAAGAACCATCAAGGGTGTATATCAAGCCATGAATCAAGGAATGAACTAGTCAAGACCATAGATGTAGGAAAGAACTAGACATCAAGGATCTAGTCAATACCATATATCAAGGAAAGAACTATACATAACAACTAGATAATATCCCCATAATATCTAAATAAAATAAAATAAATATCCAAACACATAAGTGGGTGAGGATAAATTCAATAAAGGTAAATAAAGTACCTAGGTGAACATGAGCTAAGGTAAATACCTACTCTAACAAAGACATGGTGCACCCAATATCGATCATACATTGTGTTATCCTAAATTATTTTTGGCTAAAAGCATTCTCTCCTTATCATGTTATAATTGAAAAAGGGATTCCCTAGGGCACGCGAAACATTTTTCCAATATTTAATATTCGAAACCCAAAATTCTTCTCCACCATCTTTTGAATTTTTTCCCAGTGTGTGATGTATGCCTAAAGGCCTCTCATAGGTATATCAACTCTTTTAGTTCTTTGAAGGGTGAGAATTGAGGATCCCCTTCAAGAAAGAAAGGTTTTGCATCCACTGTTAACCCGATCTTAATTGGTTGTGAACATAAAGAATCCATTATTTATGTTTTGTATTCTATGACGGGAATGTTTTTATGACATGTAATTTAAACATCTTTTGTTTGATGATACCCATGATCTTTTATTTTCCATTTAGCATTTTTGGTTCCAAAAGTCCTTAAATTCATATACTTCCTTGATAAGGTATGAAGTGAATGTACTGGAATCCTCTTGGCATGTTCTATAAGTGTCCATTATTTTTGGCAAAGAGAATGTATCTAATTTGCACAATGTTGTTGATAATTTCCCAAATGTCGCATCTATGTCTTCATGTGTGTGACCCACGAGAAGAAAACTCATGAGCACTATGTTTAAAACCCTTATGTATTGTCGGTGTGGATGCAAAAGTAAACAATGTGCATTTTTTTTTCACTTGCATCATTATCTAGTTGCAAGTAAAGAACTAGTGGTTGTTTTCTAAATGAACTTGAACATTTGCTTACAATATTAGTTGTATGATCTTGCTCTTTTTCCTTCTTGTATTCCTTACACTTATCATACACATCATTTTGCAATAGTGCATCATGTAATGGGAATTTTGATGTCCCGCTACTATATAAAAAATCACAATATTGATATGTAAGTGGTTCTTTTAGCTTCCTAATACAGAGTGCCAATGATGTTATTTTGAAGTTTGTTCCTCATTCAAAGAAGGGAACCCATAGTGCAAACCCCCATTTTTTTGTCCATGTGTCATCATACTAGGAAAGGTGATGGGGAGGTTAATAGCATTGTTTATTGATTTTTATTTTCTCCCCATCCTTAGTACGTCATTTTTCATCTTGTCCATTTTTTCATGCACAATGCTCAAGTAGCTATTAGGTTGTTGTTGTGATTGTAATCTATGTGCACAGTAATTTGAATGACAACTTTGAATGTAATCAATGTGCCATTTCTTGCATTGATCTACTTTTGCCAGTGTTTCTAGAAAAGAGGTGGTTGCACATTTGTTTTTAAGCTCTGTGCACTCTTCACATTTGGAAAATATTTTTTCTTGGTGATTGAAACATGGGAGAAATGTTCTTGCCGTATTTTTGAGATTTGACTGTGACGTTGGAGGAACTTCCAACAAAGGTGAAATGCCCTCATTACACTTTTGTATGATGTAAGCATAACTATAACATACAAGTAGTAGTCTCATTATTACTTTAATACCATCTTGTCCCACCGAACGAGACATGTGTGGCGATATATTAGAATTCCTCTCCACTATTTTTGGTATCAATGCAATAGTTGCGATAATCGCTTAGACTTTGTTTTTGTTTTCTGTATTTCCATTTACTAGCCTCCTATATCCATTAATCCAATATTGTCTTTATTTATAATAGGTGATTTTGGGATTCCATGACATCTATACCATGCATTCTTGCATACATCATTTCCACATAACTTCAATTTATCTATAACTTTTCTCAGAAGTTTGACCTTCATCACAACTAGTAGCATTTGTGTTGAATACATTGAATACAAAGTTTTTATGGAAGGTTCATTCATCCCTATAGTTAAATTCCAACAATTATTGAAAGCGCTGAGAGAAAAATTAGAGAGACATCCTTCCTCTCAATAAGGTTTTTTCTCAACTTCAGACAAAAATTATTCTCTTGTTTTTTTCTCATTTTCCCTTTCCTTTGGTGTACTAGTTAGAGTAGTATTTACCTTTTGGTGTATGGAGGATTCAAATGAATTTGGGTATATCATTTGAGGAAATGGCTCTTCAAATGCACTCCACATTTTACTGAAAATTCTTCTGGAATTCCTTTTAGCCTTAATTCCATAACATAACCATCTTGATGGGCCAACTAGTCATTTGTGCAAGCCATTGGATGAGAGATCCTTCTAATATGGAGAAAACCTTACAAAAAGGCCTGATTAATTTATCAATATGCACCCCAAATGTATTTCTATCTAATTTTTTTAGTGCATTATGTCTCCTTCACAGACATTTGTATTTATTGCTTTTGTAAAAACATTGTGTTCTTTTGAACAAAAATGTATCAACTTCACATAAACCCCCTTTAACTTCAAATTGAAGTCACAATTTGTTGTGGTGGTTTTTTCTTGAAGTTTATAATTTTCATTCAAATGAAGTGAAGTTCTTGTTTCTAGATACACTAGGTTTTTATTGGCTAGGTAAATTCATTGTTGCATTGTAGACTTTGATAGCAATATTTGTATGTAATTATAATCTTCTCCAAAAAACACCAAACTGTGTGGGTCCCAACACTACTCCTAAAATCAAATGTTCTTCTTGTACCATGGATATAAACCCTTTAGTTATGTCACCTTCTTTCAGAGCACACTTATGTTTTAGCACCACATAGGTTATAACAAATGCATCCATGTCTTTAGGAGTTGTGAAACAATGGCTATCACTATTAGAATTCAAACCCTCATCCTCATCAAATGTATCCTCTGATTCACTGCTCATGATGTTTTTAATTCCATCACCCCCACATGTAAAACTTCTGAAATCACATGCTTAATCATTTTCTTCCTTTCCTATGGGATACAGTATCCCTTATTTTCATTTTCTTCTAAATTTTCATAATCATCAATTGTGTATGGAAATCTCACTCTACCATTCAATACAATACTTATTGTGATAATGAATAAGTTAGACCATGTCTCTACAATGGAGTGTAGTTTTGGATGGATAAACTAGTCCCTTTACAACTTTCACACCTTTGGATAGTAAATATACATGTATTCCTTCGAAAACAGAGTTCATTTTCAATTGTATCCACAAATAAAAAGAGAAAATTAGTAGTAAGGACACTTAAATATTGAACCTATGGAGAATTGAAAAATATCAATAACAATTCCAAGGTTAAAACAAATTCTTGAAATCACAATGAGAAAATAAAAATATACATCTTATATGAATATATTTGAAACCTCCTTTAATCTAAATATTGAACATATGGAGAATTTGGCTCCTATTTGACCATATTAGTGCTCCTATTTGACCATATAACACATTGTATTAGACTCTTAGATCCCGCTACTATGTGTATCATTTTATCCATAAAACACATAGTGTATGGCTTTAAAAATGTGTCTAGCCTAGCGTTTGTTGGGACTAAAAGTTTTCTCGCACACGCAATAACTAAATTATTGACTAGAATAACAGGTCAAATGTTAGTGATTGCACTTCAAAGTGTGAGTGATCACAATTCCAAGTGCAAATGCTCACACTTTGACATGTGAGTGATTGCACTAAGAAGTGTGAGTCCTCATCACACTTCATAACTCACGCTACTTAGTGTGATCACTCACACGTCGAAGTGCGAGCATTCACACTTGGAATTGTGATCACTCGCACTTTGAAGGGTGATCACTAACATTTTTACCTACCATTCTAGTCAAAATTTGTCTAGCCTAGTGGCCGCTAGGACTTAAATTTTCTTGTACACACAATAATATTGAAGACAACTATTTATAAAATTATTACTCGCACTAAGGAAAAGTTCAATGTCCTCCAATTTAAGTTTAGTAAATATTTAGGGCCATTAATATTGTGTCAAAGTAATTTGTTATTGTATTTTACTCTCTAATTATATAGGTATGTTTATTTGATGGTATAGAGTTCAAGTTTAGTCTTTATTTGATTAACAATGGTGTTATATACTTTAATTAAATTACAAGTGTTGATTGTTTCTTAGCTTTTTATATCTTACATAGTTTGTTAACAATTTAAAGACATCAAGAAAATGAATGAGGCTCTTATTACGAAAATGGGCTGGAGAATGCTATCTGAGAAGCAACCCTGGATAGAATTAATTAAGGCTAAATACCTTAATCAACAAGCAATCTTTTCTTTTCTTCAAGATGAGCACCTTCCCTATGGTTCCATTTTTTGGAATAATTTAGTGAAGAGCAGAAATTTCATCAAACAAGGAAGTAAATGGAAAGTGGGAGATGGCTGTGATATAAAATTCTGGGACGATAACTGGTTTAATGGCAGCCTTATGGATAGATTTGGTGTTGTCAAAGACAGTCTTGAAAACAAGTATGGCACTAGAATCAAGGATTATATTGAAAGAAATGGCAACAAAAAGAAATGGAAAAAATTTATGTGGATAGAGATGATCTGATCCAAAATATTTCCTCCCTGCAAGATCAGTTGGACCTTATCCCCTTAAGTCAGCTAGATGTTAAGGATGAATTGGTTTGGAGTAATTATATTGGTGGGGACTACTCTGTCAAAATTGGTTATAATACTTTCTTCAACAATAGTCAACCGAGTTTAAATGGAGTAGAATTTGGATGACTGAGCTAACACCTAAAATTAACTTTTTCTTTTGACTTGCTCTTAGGGGAAAAATTTTTACCACTGACAACCTGATACGAAAAGGTTTCATAATGCCTAATAGATGTCATCTATGTAAAAAAGACTCTGAGGATATCAGTCATTTGTTTATCCATTGTGATTATGCTACCAGAATATGGAGTTTTTCCCTCTCTAATTTTAAAGCTTTCTGGGTGGTTCCGAAGGATTTCAGTTAGCTCTGGACCCAATGGAGCCCACCCTATAAACATTGTGTTGTTAGAAGGCTCTGGAATTTGGTAATACCTCATGTTATTTAGAGGATATGGAAAGATAGAAATGATATTATCTTTAGAAATAATAAACATAATTTTAAGCTCAGTATTGGGAAAATTTCTAATGCTATTAAAGAAAATATTGCTAGATTTAAACCCCCCAAGAACAAGAGTTATCCAGAAAATGAAGAGAATATCTTGTCCCAATGGTAGATTGGAGCTGACAATATCCAAAATAATTCTGGTAATAGTATTGATAGATCTTTGATACATTGGCATCCTCTTGATCTTAACTGGTATAAGTTAAACTTTGATGGGGCCTCTAAGGGTAACCTTGGAATTACGGTGGGGGAGGAGTGATCCGGGATCATAAAGGTAGTTTGATTTTTTCTTATGCTGGTAAAATGGGGATACAAACTAATCATTTTGCTAAAGCATTATCCACTTTATGGGGCCTTAGAATTGCTCAGACTCATAATATCCAAAATCTCATTCTAGAAGGAGACTCGCTTAATATCATTAATCATCTTAATCAGTGTTCACCTCCAAGTTGGAACATCAAGGAATTCATCTTGGAATCCATAAGTATTTTCCAAACCTTCAATAATATTCAGATCAAGCATACTTACCAGAGGGTAACAAGGTGGCAGATGCATTGGCTAATTATGGCATAAATGTTAATCACATTATTTGGGATAATAGAGATCACATTCCTGAACTGATTCAAAACAACATACAAGTGGATACTTATGAGCATGCAAATTTAGGGTAAGAGAAATGAGCATTTGGAGTGGGACTTTAAGAATAAGACTCCCACACGTGCTGATATTAAAACAACACTCAAGCAGATCTTGACGGGCAATCAAGGTTATAGAAAGTATAATGATGACTTAAAGTGGATCTATATGAAGATTAAAGCCACACATGTGGGAAATATTGTGCCTATAACAACTTTTAAACAGGGTTTTATGGATTCTCAAGTCAGTAATAAGGATGATGATGATGCTGGAGTGGGTTTCTAAGGGGACGAAGTTCACACATGCGGGTTTTCCCAAGTACATAGCAGCATTCACGCAGGAATTCGTGGGAACAACAACGGCTACACTAGTCATCATTCACATCACATGAAAAAAATAGAGAAAGGTAGACTGGTAACTGCGTCTACTATAGAACTCCTCATAGGGATTTTGAAAATTATATTTGCAAACACTTACGCACGGTGATAATGGGAGGTGCCCCTTGTCAGATAGAACCCAGCGAGGACCCGGAGTGGAAAAATAATGAAGAGCTTTGGAATCTTCTCAACCAGGGAGGCATCACTAATTTTATTGAGAAGATTCAGGGTCATGACCAAAGCATATCTGTGCATTTTGCAAAGGATTGGAAGGATCACACAGTGGAATATGGCGGACAGAAAATTTTGATCAATGAAGAGTTAATAGCCAAAGCAACAGGCCTTGGCATGGATGGGTACCACTTTTTTAATAAAAGGATTGATAGGGTGCTGAGGAGAGGAAATTTGTTGAGGGTAATGAGAAACTGGTCTTCATCACGGTGGGTCTGTAGGTCATCTCTATCCCTCTGTATTTTGACAAGGTCACCCGTATGATGGTGTGTTACATCTCTTTGGAGGGGAGATTCATCACTGTGCCCTCAAAGCATCTTGTGTTCCTCAATCACTTCTGCAGAAGTTTCATGGTATGTTTCCCTCATTATCTACTTAATTCTCTTGAGCACTCCATTTTGGAGTTCCAAAAGCATGCACATGTGGTCCCTCTACATCAGGGTCTCATCTTCTTGTTGCATAAGCTTTGTCTTCTTAGGTCTCTGGCATCCCAACCTCCCCCATCTCTGTTCCTTCTCTTCCCCGCACCGCTGCCGCTACCCCCATCTCTTCTCCTTTTGTCCCCATCACCGCTGTTGTCACCCCTTTTCCTTCCTTCTCGGCTCCCCTTGTCATCCCCCACCTCTGCTCCCACCCCCTTCACCTCCACTTCGACTAGACCTATTACTAGGTCTTCTAAAAGACTGAACCTTGGTACCCCTGTTTCGGGGAACGTTCCTCAGGACTTGGAAATTGCTCATAACCTCCTGCATATTAGTAGTACTGGTTCATAGGAGGCACACATTGAGAGCTCCAAAAAATCTTTGGAAGCCTTAGAAGTTTGACATGTTTCTTGTTGAAAGAAGAAGTTAAAAACTTGGCAAAGCAAAAATGTAAGAGGAAGGAGGAGGTTGATATTGATAATAAACAGGTTGAAGACATCTACAAAAAATTGAACTCCTTGGACAACCATCTAGGGAAATCCAAGACTCACCATGACCATAATATGGCTATTTTTAGTGCAATCAAAGAATTTATTGAGCAGCATGTCCGCAACGTCTCTAATCTCAGTGGAATACCAGCAACTCTTTGGGGCACGGAAAAGGAAAGCAAACAGACCATTCAACAGCTGGATGTTACTGACTCTACTCATATGACGACATTGGCTATGTTCACCTCTTGGCAGACTATCAAATCCAGAATCGACAAAGCCGCCAAGAAGTAATTATGGATCTGCGATACTCTTGTTGTCTTCCTTCGTGTTTTTTGTTGTTTTTGTTGTTTTTGGCTGCTCTTCTGTAGTGTTCGAACTGGTTTGATGTTTTGGGGTAACTGCTCTTTGGTTACATTGGGTTTCTATGTCTCATCTAGATCTTGATCCTTTTTGTAATGATTTTCATTCCTATTCTGGCTTCTAGGCCCCCTTTTGTATACAAGGGTATAGTCCCTTTCAAAAAACTATTTACCAATAATAAAAAGCAATTTAATTTTATTATTAATAATTGTCTACAATATTGAGTAGAAGTAACCCATTCTACGTAGTTTATTATTAATAATTGTCAATATTAAAGAATAAATTTCAATTAAATTTATGTATGTCAAATTTAAGTTCCAAATAATGTAAAAAAATCATACATTAAAAATTAAATTATAAAAATTTTACCTTAATTCACTACAATACCAATTACACTTTTTTTAAGGTCAAATTATAATTAACAATGTGGTTTCATCAACATTAATTGACCATTAAACTAAATAATGTAAAATCCTCCATTTGAAAGTATTTATTTATTTTCTATACTATATTTAATGTTAAGTGGTACAATATTAAATTTTAATCCATGCAAGCTCTGTCAATGTGTTGATTTCAATGCAATAAAATGGAAAAGTGTATACTCATTTGGAAGGTGACAACACCAAAATAGGGAGCACATATACAAATGGGTGAAGAATATATTTAGAAAATTAAAAGAGGTAAAGCATTATTATTCTATTTTGAATAATTTCATTTTTACACCCATTTCACAATGAATGTAGATATTACAATTTTTATTAGGTATCCCATAAACCAATTTTCAATGTTTATCCACATTTTTTTATTTTGTGAAACAACAGAGCGTAGCACCTACTATATATATATATATATATATAGTAACTAATAATTTTGCAAAGCATGTGAAAAATTCACCATTTTTATTGTGTTCACGTATCTAATACCAAGGTATCAAATACACTCCACGAAACGTTGAAGGAAATAAGGTTTTTAAACACAGCTAAGTAACTACCATGAAAAGGACTTCTGCGTGCAGAACTTTGATGGAAATAGTGTCTCAAATTTGTAAGAAAATTTAAGGGACAGATAGAAATTGGTTCATTACATTCCATATTCACAAATTTATATAAATACTTTGTATATTGTTGATGATGTTGATGATTCAAAAAAGGAAGATACAGTTTCAACAATCCATGCATACATATAACAGTGAGAAAACAAATCGAAGCTAAAGAAAGAATACAAAGAAGATCTTTGGCCAAAACCTACTATGAAAACATTGATTTCAAAATTTGAAGAGGTGTATGAAGATTTAAACCATGGAAATATTGGCAAGAAACATTGGGATAAAGTAGCAGATGCTTTGAATCATGTTTATGGAAAAACATTCACTAGGATGCAATGCAAATACAAGATGAACAAGTTGAAGAAAACCTTCAAGAAGGAGAAACAATTGGAAAACATAAGGGAAACACCTTCAACATGGAGTTTCTATGAAGATATGGATCACATTATATGGAAAAAACCAAGGTTATTGGTCTTATGGGAGGTTTTAATGGAAAATAATGGGTTAATATAAGCACTTCTACTTCTGAAAAAGACATGAAAGGGAAATCAAAATCCCTTCTATCAACATTGAAATTGTTGAAGGAGTAAACCAAGAAACCCCTTTGAATAAAATTGGAATTGAATGCAAACATGTAAAGAGAAAAATAAACTCTTATGGAGATTTGAAAGAGATAATGGAGAATAGCATGCATCTATTCACTCTAGAAATGAAAGAAATTGAGCAAGGAAGACTTCAACTTGAGCATGAAAAAATGGAACATGAGAGTAAGAAAATGGAGAAAATATTGGATGTACAAATTCAAATTGCAAGTCTTTTTACCCAAGTAAATTACAATTTTTAAACCATAGTAACATAGTATTGCATCATATAGTCCATTTTAAAAGATGGTATATATTATGTAAGGAGAAAAAGGATATGTAGAATCCCCTATAATTTGGGGATAGATAATGCTTCCTTCAATTTGGAAGGTTGGTGATGTTAATACTTCTCTATTTTGCATTCTTATTTTTATTTCAGAACAATTCCAATGATCAGCATCATCAGCACCACCAAGAGCATTGACACACACATCCCAAAATATTATTTGTGTAACAAAACACTTTAAAAATGATGTCGGTAAACATGTATATTTTTGTTCGGGACAATATGATAATTTAATATGTGTGACATCAATTGCACCACATATCATTGGAAGTAGAGTCAAAGTATGGAATACTTATATACTCACTATGTAATTTATAGATGATAATATTGACAATGACCATGGTGTTATTTTTTATGATAATATTGACAATTATTCACCTACACAATACAATTCTGCTATTATATTGGGCAAGATGATGCAAAACAACACAAAGTAATTTTATAGATTGTATCAGTTCTCTTAAAAATTGAACTCTATTGGCATGTGGCATATATGGTTAATATTGTGGTTCCCTCAACATTAATTATCCATTAAATCAAACAATGTAAAATGTGTCATTTGAAAGTTCGTATGCGTTATTCGAAATATTTGCACCATTTGAAGTATTTAATTTTTTATAGACATTAATTAGCCATTAAATCTAAAGGAATATAACATCATACACATGTATTTTGTAATTCGTGTGCCAAAGAAAGTGGTCGTTGGAAGTGTCGGTTCCATGACACTATAGATTGTCATTTTTAGTATTTTTTTGGAAATTGAAGTTTTTGAATCTTTTGGTGAGAACATTGGCGTAAACACGTCACTCCTTCATTTGGGAAATATGATCATAGTTTGATTTCACAAATCTTGAGCACAATTTGATTTTTTCAAGGTGTCAAATACCGGAATGCGTGCTCACCTTTATCCATTCCAAAATTTTGAAAATTTGTAAATGTAGAATTTTTCGTAGCTCTTTCAACAAAGCCTTATTTTGTATGCTTTACGTGATCAATTTTTTCCATGATAGCATATTATTTCATGCTTTTTAATAAAAATTCTCAATTCAAAGGTTTTGACACCATTTTTCATTCAATTTGTTGATCCCTAAAGGATTTTTGAAATATGTGTATATCGTGCTTATAAGAAATGCACAAAAAATTATGGGAATTTTTTTCGCAAGAGGGTTGATAACTATTTCCTTAAATACATCTCATGGACAATAATGATTTTGGAAGAAAATAAAATGGGTGTTGTTGAAAAGGGTGAGGAAAATAGATTTTTTTAGTTAGGGATTTTGTAGTAACTTCCAGAAGATGACATGTTCTATTTTTCTTAATGAGGTTTTATGGAAAGTTTCCTTAGTAAATTTGATATTAAGAGACTAAAAAACATAAGTAATTGTAGCTTGTTTACAGTAATTGTTTTCTTTCATAAGGAAATTATGGGAAATATAATTTAAAAAAACATATATGTGATGGCCAAGGAGAAAATACAAAGGGTTCAGTCTGTGTAGGTTCCTCCTAGAAAAACAAAGTGAATCGAGAAGTATAAAACTTGTAATTTGAGAATGCATGATAAACAATATTTTCAATATTTTATCACCGACTAAATAGTTCTAAAACTACACATGAAACAATTATAGAGTAAAATTACAGTGCTCTGCATTTTTTATTTAAATGAACTTATGATATATCGACACTAAAAATGATAAGATGAAAAGGTTTTTCTTTCTCAATTTGACTTTAATAAATGCGATG
Organism: Taxus wallichiana var. yunnanensis; assembly: GCA_018340775.1. Classification (NCBI taxonomy): domain Eukaryota; kingdom Viridiplantae; phylum Streptophyta; class Pinopsida; order Cupressales; family Taxaceae; genus Taxus; species Taxus wallichiana. The sequence continues at coordinate 338,159,090 of CM031236.1, forward strand.
AAAGTTTTTTTACTAAATATACGATAAGAGCTAGTAGAATACCACTTATTTCTTGCAGATTGAGGTAAGTGAGGGAAGGGAATCTATTCCTTTTTTTTTATAGTAAGGTGGTAGCATAAGGAAATTTTGAGATTTAATATCTTGGGAAATTGTGATATTTAATGACCAGGGAGATTATACATAGGGTTCAGAGTTTGTATGTTCATATTAATGCTAGAAAGAGTGTGGTCATTATATTTAAACTCATTATACCATGTTTATAATGGATAAATTGATGCAAATAGTAATAGGATCAAAGAGGTTTTCTCTTCTTGACAATTTCTCTAGTTTTAAAATTGTAATGGTCACATAGGAGTTACAATTAAAGATCACCTACACTACCAAAAAAGAGACATATGTATACAAAATAAATCCCTTCAAAATAATCCAAGAAGAACTCTGTGTAGATGGAAAAAGAATGTTATGATTGAAATATTTACTTGTGTACTCATATGCATCATGAGTCGATCATCATGATGTTATAAGAGTACCCTAGGATATTTGGAAATATTTAACATCTTTACTAACTACCCAAAGACCTTAATGGCCTTTGAGACTTCATTTATCATTAAAATGTGCAATTTATATATTCTTTCAATAACTTATAATACATATATTATGATAACTATCTAAGGCTTTATCCCTCTCGAGGGTATGTAGTGCAACACTTGGCTCTACCAAGGATATTCCAACTAATATAGTACAATTATAAATAATGAAAGTGAGATATACACATCCATATAAAAACTAATCATATCTAAGTAAAGCTTGACCCCTTAAGAAAACATGTATTGCAACACTTTTCTCAGTTCAAAAAAAGATGTCCATTGATTGTTACGTAGCAAACACTAAGTTCAAAATATTTTGTTGAGGATGATCTTAGTGACCACTAAGCTTTAAATATTTCATTGTGGCTGACCTTAGTGACCACTAGGAACAAAAATACGTATGCCTTGACCCTCAATAGTGCATGTATTTCCCACTTTTCTCATTGCATTAATATTTTCCTGTTAATGATTCCTAGAACCACTAAGCTCTAAATATTTTGTTGTGGCTAACCATAATGAATGATAGGATCATAAATACATATTTCTTGACCCCTCAATAATGTATGTATTGTCACACTTTTCTCATTGCATTAATAGTTTTCATGTTATTGATTCCTAGCGACCACCAAGCTCTAAATATTTTGTTGTGGTTGAACCTAACGACCGCAAGGATCAGAACTACGTATGTCTTGACCCCTCAATACCGCATGTATTACCTCAATTTTTCTTATTGCATTAATAGTTATCCTATAAATAATTATTAGATACGACCAAGATTTGAATATTTTGTTGTGGATGACCTTAGCAATATTGAAGTATTTGAAGTATTTTGCAAGAACATAGGCGTAAGCACTTTACTCCGTTCGTCCATTGGAAAATATAATCATGGTTTGATAACAAAAAAAAAATTGTACATTGCGATTTTACCTAGGTGTAAAAATTTGGTATGTGTTCTCAACTTTATCCATTACAATATATTGAAAATCTATAAATGTAGAATTTTTGGTAGCCTTTTCAACAAAACCCAATTTATGTTCTTCTAGTATAGTCCATTCTATCTATGATACCATATTATTTCACTCCTTATAACCAAAATTTCTCAATTCAAAGGATTTGGCATCATTTTTTTGTTCAATATGCAGATCCCTAAATGATTTATGAAATATGTGTATACCATGCTTGTAAGAAATGCACAAACATGTTATGGGATATTTTTTCAAGATGACTAAGAACTATTTCCTAAAATACCGACATGGATAGAAATGATTGCTAGAAGCAAAAAAATGGATTTTGTTGAAATGGATGAGGAAAATATATTTCTTTCGTAATATATTTTATTCATTCAGTTATTTCAAAGGTAATTAAACTAAAGTGGATTTTAGGTCCACTATCGGTAGGTTTCTCTAGACATTTCGTTATAAATTAATTATTGAAATTAGAGTGGCAAGTGGAAGTATATGGAAATTTTGATATTTAATGACCATTGAGATCATACAATAGGGGTCAAAATCTTGTTAATAATGCCTAGGGACTACGAAACTATAAATATTTTATTGTGGTTGATCGTAGCGACAACTAGGATAAGTACTACATATTTCTTGACCCTTCAACAATGTATGTATTACCACACTTTTCTCATTGCATTAATAAATTTAGTGTGAATGATGCCTAGTGATCACTAAGCTCTAAATATGTCATTGTGGCTGACCTCGGTGACCAATAGGATGAAAACTATGTATGTCTTGAACACTCAGTAGTGTAATGGCACACTTTTTTCTCATTGTAATAATAGTTTTCCGTGAATAATTCCTAGATACAGCCAAGCTCTAAATATTTTTTTATGGCTGAACTTAGCGACCGCTAAGATCAGAACTATGTATGTCTTGAAGCCTCAAGAGTACATGTATTGTAGGACCTTGCTCATTACATTAATAGTTTTTCTATGAATGATGACTAGTGACCTCAAGGATCAAAACTAAGTTTTTCTTGACCCCTCAATGGTGCATGTACTCTCGCGCTTTTCTCATTGCATTAATATTTATCATGTGAATGATGCCTAATGACCACTAAGCTCTAAATTTTTGTTATGGCTGACCCTAGTGACCACTAGGATCAACACTTCTTACATTTATTTGGTAAATGATTTTTTAATCTAACCAAATATTCAAAATAAGAGTCATAAGGGTGTTTTTATAAATCCAAGTATGTCCTTTGGCTCAGTAGTTGTTTTTTTTTTTATGATATATGCAGTGTTCATAGACCCGTAAATTTTCAACTTGATGGGAGAACTAGCACTATCGACCGTAGATGTTTATTTATATTCCTATGAGGACACTAGATTAATTAGAGATACTGTGTTCGCTCCAGCTACCTTAAATCATGAATTTTAGATATTTTTTCAACACTACAAGATGAAAGTCTTGATTTAGATGTTGTAGACAAGTAGACAAATAGATTATCCCAGTAGATCAAGAACTAAGGTCCCGAGACATAAGATCAATAAAAATATTTGGTCTCTATTTAATTTCCGCTAAAACAGAGAGGTTCTTCCATTTCAGATTTATGGGAACCGGTCACTTCTTATCTAATTCTTGCCAAGTTTAAGGAGTAGACCTTATTTTTTAAATCATGGAAAAATAGAATAGGTTTTTATATTGGGCATGCATACAATTGTTATTATAAACTTCCACAGTCAGACACCCTATACAATACAAATACAGTCAAGTCCTAGATGGCCACAAGGAGAATAAGATTTCTTTTACAGTGTTGGGTTTCGGACCCAATTGATAATATGTATGATTCTCATCTGAGTGATATCTTTATTAAAAAATTTAGACCATAATTCTATATTGGCATGGCCCTCATGAATAGGCTATATGGAAAACCTTCTACCTCTAAGGTCGATGTATCCGAATCCCTTTACTTTTGATTATTATTGATGAAGGAAAGATTCCCTCCTTAGGGAAAGTGGTCAGTTTCAATTTAGTGAGCCAAAGAAATAATTTTGTGGAAAATGGGAAATCATTTTACATGGCTTCCTATCTTCTTGATGTAGTTTTGGTGTTCTCAACAGTTTATAATTCTATAGCAAATGACTTCCTTTATGCCTTTTACTGACTAAATGAACTATATTTAGACCTCTATGCCCATCAGTTCAGATATCATATTCAAGATATATGCACTTATTTGTATCCTACTCTCTACCAATAATTACATGAAACAACGACACCTAGAATATATGTGGAAATCCTCACTTCCGTAAGGAAAATGTGAGTTGTGTTCTTCTTTTTAGAATATATTGTTATCATGATCAAGGTGATCCTTACACATCCTTTTTAGTTTCCATGCTATGTTCCTAAAAATGACAGAATAAGAGGTGGCATATCATATTTGCAATGGTATTTCTAGAAAGTGTAAAGAGAAGAATCTTAAAACACATCCCGCCCTCTCTGTTACTATGGGATACAAGAAATTTAATAGGTATACTTATTTGAAAGTTGCATCAGCCCATAGAAATTCATTCCATCTCCCCCAGCACCCTCTAAAGCAATTTGATTACATGAAAATGGTTTCCAAACACCTTAAGTTACTTAGAGGACATATAAATCTATCCTATACACATGAGAATGATGCCAATGATTGGGTATGGATTACTATACAATGTAAAAGTGACATGTGAGCATGGGAATCTACAAGTGACTCTTCCTTGCACCCGACCTCCCGAGGTCATGTCGAGACAACCGGTGGGGATGGAATACACGTGGGATGTAGATAAGCTAGTTAGGTAATCTTATGTCTTCAACACATAATAATGAGATATGTGAATCTAAGGCAAAGAAGGCCCTCCTAACCTGAACCAGTGTGATAGATCATTCGGTGAGGATAGCTGCTTGAAGGCTCCAATCAATATCGAGCTCTGTCGTGATCCAATCTATGGGTTATGGGATACGTGGAAGATAACCTGTGGGTGCTTCGTATATGTCTCTCGACAAGGTCATGAAAATGGAATGGCTAAATATGTAGTGGATATTTTGGTGCTTTATGGACGATTCTCTGGTCTAGTCCAGAAATCTTTAGCTTGATTAGCTACTATGTTTAATAATGATAGTTGTGTGATAATGTCTGGTGGGAGTGGAGAGGATCTAAACACTAATGTTCACAAACTAGCGTCAACGTTGGATTGATTTGTAGGCCTGTTGGGTTGTGGGACCTTTGGATCACAACCGTAAGTTCATGGTTATTGTGGACCTCCTATGGTCATGTGAAGAATCAATCCCTTCTTCTAATCCCGAGTATCCAATAATCGTATGCCTTTTCGGCCTCTATGTTTAGAACCAAAAGTTGCACAATTTTCTCAGAGTACCTAACAGGTGTTCTGGCAACTTGGATATGTAAGCTAGTGTCTATATCAGCGAGGAGGTCTCCTACATCTGGCTATGGGACTAGTGGATCACAACCGAATGTTTGTTCTCTTTCAGGTCCTTCTACAGTCATACGAGATGTCTATCAAGGCAATCTATAATTTGGTTGATTTGACCAGAACGTGTGTGCTTTTTCATCTTCTATGTTTAATACTCTTAGTTGTGCGCTGATTTCTTGTAGGTCTATTGTTGCTCGGAAGACCTAAATTCTGAGATTTTGGTCTATGTCAGTTATTGCTGCAACAATATTGGGTTGAGGCACGATTGGCTCAAAAATGTATTCCCTGGGCTCTCTAGGTCCCGTGATTGTCATACAAGGTTAATATAAACCTAACTGAAATGAAATAAATTAACTATGCAAGATATATCTACAACATATATATATTCCTCTATTTTTGTATTTTTTTAATAGAATTTTAAATGGAATTGAAAGAACAACTAATCTAATATATTCAGAAAATGAAAACTAATCTAATAACAAAATTAAAACAAACAAGGTAGCCCAGTGTAGCTACTTGCCTGTGTAATTGTGAGTTTATCCTAAATAACTCGATAATTGATTAACTTAATTGAACGATTCTCAATCCTACCTAAGAAGTGAGGAATGAATCATAGTTTCTTAGAAAATATCAATCCCCACAACTTCCCTGGTAATATCGAGAATGAAATTTAACTGAAATGAAATGTTTCACTACTCTAGTTGATATATTTTAACAAGAACTTTTGAGATAAAACCTAGAATTTGTAGAACAGTGGCGAATCTAGTAGTGTATGAATTTGTCCCCTCAGAATGATATCCTCATTCCTTTGTGTTCATCTGAATCCAGAAGAGCCTATATATGTTAGCATCAACAGAAAAGGTATTAGAACAATGGTAGTTTAGATATAGACTAAATATAATGTGAGTAGGAGAGGGACAATGCAAGAGACAGAGCTTTGCATATGCAATTCCTATCGGGATTTATTGTGGGAATACAATGCAAGAGTACCAAGAGATTCTATAATCCACCTTTTGTGAAGAACACAACCTGCAACTCTAATGGATGCAATCTATAACTGACACTACTTTGCTCTAAACTAATTTGTATGAACAATGATGAACAAGATCAAGCAAGAAGATTGAATGGATTCTCGAAAGCAAAGGAAATACTAGCATGGATACAAACATGAAAACAAAATGAACTCTAAGCAAGAATTGAAAGACTAAACAATGGAAAATGAGAAATTGAGAGGTAGTTTTGAGGGGCCATTTGCTTGAAAACAAGCTGGCTATTTATAGATTTCACATTCACCCAAAGGTGATTCCCATTAGAACTCTTTTACCATTAAACAATGGAGAAACACTATTCCAGGGACATAAAACATTAATACAAGCTAAGGCGGTGGAGAAAAGCTGGTAAAAGTTGAAAATTATGCAAGTCGTGATCAAAAGAATGTGCTAGAAAATGCGTGAAGGACCGCCACCCTACTAGGGCGGTGGTTTCGTCACTAAAGGTCAAAAAGCTAAGAAATGAAGGGTAGAGGAATAAAACAAAGCACAAGGAACATGAATAAAGCATTTGGGATGCTAACATATACTTTATGAGATTTTCTGGATCCGAACACCTTGAGGCGACCTATATCATCATTGGGGTATGTGTAACATCGTTCTGGTGGTACAATACCCTAAAATTTTGGGTACGTACATATTTCCCCCTGGATAAGCATTTTAGCCATGAAGAGGCATAAAACGGTGGGTCCGAGTATGGCGGTCCCAAAATGGGAAGTTAGAAATTATACCTGACATGCCCATGTGTCGAAATGTCACCATCCAAGTTCCTACTACCTGCAAAATGGAAAGAAGACTCAAGTGCAGATAGACAAAACAAATCAAAAAATAAATACTAAATTAGTATGAGATGAGGACTTACCATTTGTGCGGGGATGAGAACTTACCTCCGTTGGCGCTCTAAACCTGCAAAAGGGGCACTCAAAAATGCGTCAAAACATATATATATATAATGGGACCATTTTCCTATTCATTTGCATGTGTTGATTTGATAGTTTTTGAGCTCTGGGACCCACGGTGATGGTTTTCAATGAGAATATAGTCAAAATGTTCACATTGAGATAGCAATCATGCCTCCGCGAGTAGAACCTCGACCCACGAAATCTCAAGTTAGTTCTTCTTGATTATTCATTTTTGCACCCTAAATTTAAAAATGATGAAAACTTTGTCGTGGGGGTAATTTTTAGAAATGTCAGTTTTAAATGTGTCTCTTAGGGGGGGCACCTAATGCGTAGGCTTTTGTTTTAGCAAAAATGGTGGTTTTTAGCATTTTTGAGCATTTTTAGGGTATGTGACCCATTTTGAAATGCGGGATAGGGAACGCTACCCCGAACAGGAGGTGGTTACGGGACCGTTGCCTTATAAGGTGGCAGTTATGGAACCACCACCCTACTCAGGGCGGCGGTTCTCTCCAAAATACCAAAACAACACTTGTTTGAATTCATTTTTGCATTTCTAGCATTCTTACCTGCTTTAATGATGTTTTTCAATGCAATCTTGATACTAACTTGCTCCTTTTTGTGTGTTTTTGTGTGTTTTGCAAAAAGAAGAAAGATTACATCGATGGAGCCAAGAGAGAGAGAGTGATTAGCTTCAAAGCACTATTAGATGTACTCTAAGGATGAGTAGGATACTCTTCAAATGGTAGGTATATTGAGGATCACATGGGTCCCCCACGTTACACCTGCCAGTCACATACTATGTGATTTATTTTCTTACTGGGATGCAGATCGGAACAATTTCTGATTTCCAGGTGTCAGGGGTGAGTGGACTATCACCTTAGAGGATGTCTACCGCATTTTGGGAGTCTCGATTATTTGGAGGAAACTTTCATTTGATACAAGCAGATCCGAGCTCGGAGTGACATAGTGGGCCACCTATATGGGAGATGCAAAGTTGTCTCTACTAGTTTGAAGAAGGGGTGAAGGTCCATTCTATTCCTAGCTTGCCCATCCCTCTGATCCGTCAAGCCATTATGGGCATCCTTGCTTCGAGATTGATCGGAGACAAGGGAGGGGATACTTTACTCTATTGTTGGGCCCCCATCATCACACAGATTGAGGCACATGGTTGGATTTATGCCTGGGGAGCCGATATACTTGGGACCACCTATCATGACTTGTACAAGGTGGTTCATTTACAAGGACAGTCGCTGAGCCATCCGACCTTGGTTATGAGATGGTTCTATGAGCGTATCATCCCTTATAGGAGAGGTATAGAGGTGGCAGATCCCGGAGCCATGAGGGTAGCTAGATGGATAGAGATGACAGTGCTTAGAGCACCCCACAAGCCAGTTGCTTCCTTGACCACTGAGGATATGGAGACCACACCTTATCAGGCCATGGTAGGGTTGTGGGGTGAGGAGACCTTCACTTTGATTTCCTACTCTACTACAGGGCAGCTTGTGGATAGGGTGGGGAAGGTAGAGACACACCCTTTTGATTGAGTACCTCAATAGTTTGGCCTTTCTTACGTTGATATGCTTCCCCCAATGGTGCTAGTGTTTACATCAGTTTGAGAGGCTAGGGAGGTCCTAGGGGCCGTGGTTGGATCTGTTGTTACTCCTAGCATCCCTATTACAGCTAGGAGGGGGTACGCACTGAGCGAGAGTCGGTGCTCCTCGTGCACCTTTACTTCGGGATTCTTTGCTAGTCCTATGCATAGTAGTGATGACCCTATTGATATAGACTCTGAGTCTGAGGAGTTCACAGGGGGAGAGATGGAGGAGGAGACCGAGGACATGGAGGTCAACGAGTCAGGTGGGGAGAGGATAGCAATCCCGAGTGGCATGACACTCAAGAGATGTTATAGGCCGAGAGGGCAGAGTAGAGCGCGGAGAGGGTGACTCTAGTCTCAGAGGAGTTGCCTTCTCAGGACCTAGGCAGAGAGGATGAGTTCATGGTAGGATGCTATGTTGCCCCAGACATAGGAGGAGGACATCGGTCGGTAAAGCCCGTGGCAAAGGCGTTGATCCTAGAGATCCCTCTTATAGACCTAGAGATCCGAGTGAGTTTTCACTCTTCTTTTAATATTTTTTTTATCTAGGATTTCCTTAGTTGGTATCTCTCCTTTTGTTCATCCTTGGTTTCATATTTTGATTATTTTCTAACTTTTTTTCTCCTTTACTTGTAGAGACTATGATGAGTGGCGAAACTTGATTCGCTGGTATGTACTGATACCCTGATGCTCCCTATGGAGAAGACTCGTGCCGAGCTATCCATGGATGTAGGGGAGCCTTCAACAGCCGGTAGGCATACCGATGTTTTTTCCCCCGTTTGGCATGTGGCCAAGATGGTGACCTCCCTCCATACCGAGTTAGTGAGTATAGGACTGCAGAGCACCTAATGAGGAGCCGCTCTCATAGCGAGGCTACAGCTACCGTTTGGGACCGTGAGCCCTTAGTGCACTCAGAGCGCCGGCGTAGCTAGAGTCCTAGATGTGGTTGTGTGCGTTCTGAGGGATCCCATAGGGATTGAGAGGCCACTTGGCCCTTTTTGTAGTGACTCTTGCTAGATTGTTTATACGACCATTTTATATTTTTGGGCTCATTGAGCATTTTGACCATGCCTAGCGCATGATGGCATTGTACATAAACCTAATTATATATATACATCTCTTTTTGGATCTAGATCTCTTTGTACCTAGAGTTTTGTGATTCATTTTCACATGTATACTAGATGTTTATAAAAAATTATTTTTATATGCTTTTCAAAATGTATGCAATGGAGAACAAATATCACAAATTATTTCTTTTTGTATTTCGTGATGCTGATGTATGATGACATAGATGAGCTTTGTGATCTTGAACTTTAGTTTTCATGAGCAATTTTTCAGTACTTCATATTGTTTTGACAAAATGTGATGATGAATTGGTATGATGAGTAGATGTACTTGCCCCACTCCTAACTCCACGCAACTAGTAAGATGTGAGGGCTCACCACCGAGAGCTTAGAAAGGGCACAAGGGTGTGTTGAAATGGTAATGATGGGAGATAAACAAAGAGTTGGTGGAGCCAAATTAGGACGCTACAAACCTGTATTACTCAAGTGACTCCATAGTTTAGAATGCAACTTGCTTTTCAGTTTATCCATACTTAGATCCATAGATGTCCACTTGGTTGACGAAATCTGGTTTGCAAGGTTTTAAACTCTCTATGAATTTTGGACATCTGATTCATTTGTTTTTGACTCAAGATTTCAAAGGTTTGTTTGAACTATTTGTTTATGAATTTCAACATTTTTTTGTCAAGAGGACCCCCTACACCTTGCCCCATGCTACTAGTAGGAAGCATGGGCTTATCACCATGGAAAAGGCACAAAGTAGTAAAGGAATTCTCATCCTTTCCCAACCCTATGTCATTAGTAAGAGATGCAAGCTCATCATCGAAGGCCGGTAGGCAAGGAAATGTGTAAAAGTAAAATTTTCTGTTTGATCTATATTTGACTTACTTGAGAAAAATGTTAGTATGTTCTTATTTCCAAAGAGATATATACACGGGACAGATGCGACACCATGAATCTTCTAGAATAGACCATAGGCAAGACACCTACCCTAGGAAGAAACCAAAAGTGAGAAAAAGCATGAAGGCCTTGGTTTTGCTACCGTTAAGATTTTATCATATCTAGCTTTAATTGATGAAATGATTTGAAATAGTTGACGATGTTATGAAAATGAAGAAGTATGATTTGAAAGCTCCTACCAATACTATCAGAAGTTTGTAATGAATTTCTTAAGAACAAGTCCCTTAATCACCAAATTTTATGAAACGAGTGAACAAAATGAACCTATCTAAATGAATATGTAATGTAGATGTATTTATACAAATAGTGTTGATGCTTCATGCGTAAAACCTGTTTAAGATGTAAGGATTTGGTGATTCACTAAATTCCTCACCCTCCAAAGTGTGCACAAGAGATACGCACCGTAACCATAGTCCTTCATGACTCGATATGGGCCCAACCATTTGGGCTGAAACTTTCTTCCTTCGCGGTTTTCTTATCGATCCAGCTATCTAGTCTTAAAACTAGATATCCTTTATATATTTCTCACTCATAGACCTTTTGTTATACTACCAAAGACATCCGGTCAACATAGGCTCTATGCCATTGATCGGCATTTAACCTGGCCTCATCTAGACTTTCTAGTTGGGAGAGGCGTGCCTCCCTATAAGCTTCTTCATTTAGAATCCCTTGTAGTGAGATGCAGAGATTGGGTATTTCAACCTCAAGTGGGAGAACTGCTTCTACCCTGAATACCAGTGAGAAAGGAGTTTCTCCTGTAGGTGTTCTTATTGAGGTTCGGTGGGCCCACAAGGCTAGATATAATTTTAAATGCCAATCTCATTTGTTTTCTTTTACCGTTTTGAGGAGAATAGCTTTCAACGTTTTGTTTGTCGCTTCAGCCTACCCGTTGGCTTGAGGGTAGTAAAGAGAGGCCGTGTGATGGTTTATTTTAAACTTGCTACATAGCTCATGAACCTCATCATTTTTAAAGACATGCCATTATCAGAGATAATGACTTGTGGGACATAATACCTATAGATAATTTGGTTCAAAATGAATTTGGCGATCATTGAACCTGGTATGGTGGTGAGAGGCATGGCCTCTACCCATTTGGTGGAATATTTTGTGGCTGTGATTATAAAATTATGGCCATCGGTTGATGAGGGAGAGAATTTCCCTATCAATTCCAGGCACCCACGTGGAGAAGGGCCACCGAGTCGCTATTGGTGCGTAGGATTGTGCTAGCATGTGAATCTCGTGAGATAATTCTTGGCATTTGTGACACTTATGTACAAATTCCATCTGCACATGTTTGAGAGTGGGCCAAAAATAGCCCATCTAATGTATTTTGTGAGCAAAGTGACGTGACCACAAAAGTGGCCCCCGCATATCCCACTATGGGATTCATTAAGAATCTTCTTAGATTCTTCTATGTCGATGCATCTTAGAAGCATGTTGTCAAAGGCTTTGCGATAGAGCACTTGGTCTAAAACAACATATTTAGCGGCAATAATGTGTAACTGCCTTCTTTTTGTGGCGTGGTACTTTCTGGTATGTATGGTCCATGATAAAATTGATGATATCAGTATACCAGGGGCATGTAGAGATGGGGGGTCTGGTTTCAACAAAGAATACACATTCATCAGGAAAGTCTAGATCTACCAGTTTTCCTCCATCTAGTGGATTGTCAGCTAACCAGTCTGCAATGATTTGTCCTTTGATGGATTTTTGGTTTATGAATGTTAACTCAAATTCTCCCATTAGGGTTATGAAATTTCCAACCTTCTTAGACAAGGACCCTTACATGAGAAATTTTCATAAATGGTATGGCTTTGCAATGACCCTTGTTTCTTGATTTATCATGTAATGTATTAAACGTTTTGTGGCAAAAATTATGGCAAGGCATTCTCTTTTTTCCGTGTGTACCGTGTTTCATAATCAAGTAATGTTCGCTAATGAAATAGATCGCGTTCCCATCTATCATCATCCTCTTGAGCCATCATGTAGGCCAACGAGATATGAGTGGCTCGTGAGTATAGGATCAAAGGGCGGTCTGGCTTAGGAGGCATTAGCATGGGTGGTGACAACAAGAAGTGCTTAACTACTTCGAAAGCCTCATTGCAGTCTTCACCCAAGCAATACTATAATCTTTCTTGAGTAGATTATTGATTGGATGAATTGAAAAGCTTAAATCTGGGATGAACCTTCGGATTGCACCAAGTTTCCCAAGAAATGACTCCGATTCCATACTCATCGAAGGTGTAATAATTTCGAGAATGGCCCATATTTTGGCCGGTTTAACATCAATCCCTCGTGAAGATATACTATATCCTAGAAGGTTTCCTCTGTTACACCGAAAATACACTTCTCCGGGTTTAATGTGACACCGTACTCAATTAGTCGTGAGAGGATGATATGGAGCACCTCAGGGTGATTACAAGCACTTCTTGGCCTTGGTTAATAAGTCATCCACATATGATTCCACAATTTTATGGATAAGATCATGGAATATGTACGTCATTTCCCGTTGATATGTAGCACCAGCGTTCTTAAGACTAAATGGCATGATAGCATAACAATAAGTTCCCCAGGGAGTTATAAACGTGGTTTTGGCTTGGTCTTGTTTAGATATTTTGATTTGATTATATCCCAAGAACCCATCCATGAGAGACAAAAGCTCAAATCCAGCTGTTGCGTCAACGATGACGTCAATGGATGGTAATGGAAATCATCCTTAGGACAAGCTTTGTTAATATATTAAAAATCTATGCAGATGTGTATCTTCCCATTCTTTTTGAGAATGGGGATGATAATAGATACCCATTGTGAATAATCGACTGGTTTGATGAATCCTATTTGGAGAAGTTTTATTACTTCCTCTTTTACTATGAGAGCCACTTTCAGCTTCATTGGTCTTGACTTCTGTTTAATTGGCTTCACATCTAGTTTAGTGACAAGATTATGTACCACAACTTGTGGTGTGATACCTATCATTTCTTTATAATTAAATACAAAATCCTTTTGATGTTCTTTTAAGATTTGGGTGTGTGTCTCTATTTCTTCCGGAGTTAGCGAGAGCCTAACTTCAAAATTCTTGGTTCTTCCTTTGTTCCAATGTTTATGTCAATGGTTTCTTCTATCAAAGAAGTGTTACCTTCTTCAAATTTAGGCGGGGCTAGAGGTAGTTCCAAGCTTTCTCTATTTTCTATCTCGTAGATATCGAGATCCTTTTGTGGAGGAGACTCTACCATGGGATTTCCAAAGTAGGGAGAGGAATGTGGTATTAAGGAAAGATCAACTATACTGTGAGCAAGGTGTAGCTCCGCATAGGTGTTTAGATATTCGAGAGTGACTTTATCACTATCAACATGATGTAAGATAGGAGATTCATTCTCAGCTACATGTGTTAGTAGAGGGTTTGTTGACATTTTCTTCACCAATGGCTCGAGTACGAAGTGATACTTTGAAACTTGTATCTTCCAACTCATTACTTGGGATAAAACGTGAAGCTAAGGTTGCTATTGAATCTGCGAGAAGGTTCTGTTCTCATGGGATTTCCTCAATGGATATGAATTTGAATATTTTACTTAGATATAATACTGTTGTTTTATAGAGCTATAAGTTCTTAGCTCAAGTCTCATATACTTCAGAGACCGGTTTGAAACTAACTGCGAGTCTCCTAACACTCTGATGTCATTAACACCAATCCTTTTAGCTATGATGAGGCCACGGAGGAGAGCTTCGTACTCAGTGCCATTGTTTGTACATTCAAAGTTCAACTTAAAAGCAAAAGGTAGGATCTTTCCCTTAGGAGAAGTAAAGATTACACCTTTCTCCGGCTCCATAGCGACATCTAGCTCCATCAAAATTAAGAGTCCAATATTTACTAGGAAATATGGATGTTGGGACATTCTTTACGTCTGTTTCTTCTATTTGGGTTACTTCTTGTTGATGCAAAATCACAGCACCCCTGGATGCAGATCAAGTTTCTAGGTTGATCTCTTAGGCATCCAGTGTGATTGCATAACATTGAATCCTTTCTCCAAGTGTGGGACTTGAAAAATGAGAAGGATTCTCCAGAGAAAGGCTGGTTCCTATTCCTCTGTTCAGATGCACCAATGAAACGCAGAGGTTTACCCAAAAAAACTAATCTAACTACCAAGGAGACAGGGAGAGAGAAATGCATAAAAATAAACCTAAGCTAGGGAGGTGATGCACCGAGGAATGAAGAACATAAGCTTTGCAAAAATAAACACAGACCATATAGACGCAATACCACACCACGCACAGGTAACCGAAATGCAATGAGAGATCAAAATGACAACAATGAATACATGAGAGGATTTAAATTTAATCACAGACATATATATTGCTCAGAGAATCGATTCAATACATTGCAGTGGCCAAGAGGCAACAGTGGCATTACAGTCCATGTGGGAGGCTTGAAAACTCCACGAATTCTCTTGCAAGCAGGAGAGAAGGGAGGGATTGCAAAACAAGAATGTCCAACGTTAGAAAGAAGCCCCTCCTTACAATTTATAAGAAGAATGGGAGAGAAAAGAGAGAGGAATTCGAAATCTGCCCCAACCACCTCCAGAATGCACTTAACTCATCTCATCATGGCAGAAGCGGCGGATCATGTCAAAACGGCGGGCTGCCTAACAGAAGCGGCGAACTGTCTGCTGCATTAAAGTTGTTCGTTGAAGCATTACTTCTACTTATTATTTCGTGCCAGAGGCGTTTCTTAATTTTCCTCACTCCAAACTGAACCAAAATGCAAGATTGACCTTGGAAACGTGTAGAGAATTTTACCAGCTTTCCATTGATATAAAGAACGCGCAAATCCGAGCTCTGGATCAAAAGTTATGGCGATCTGAAGATTTAGGACACGGAACAGGCGAAAACGGATTTTTGAAATTCTTCCCGCGCTCTGCCACCTGGATGACACGTGGCAGGCTCTGATTTGCTGAATAATTCTCTCTCCTTTGCTTTTCGGCGGGCTTTCCTTTGAAATTTCCTCGTGGGCCCTTAAATGGGACACGTGGCACGATCCTATTGGTTCGGCTCGGTGCTCGAAAACTCCCCCTCTGACTTTTTGACTTTTCTCTTGTGAGGACACGTGGCAGCTTCTGGTTGGTCGACGGGTCTGTCGGCGATCCGCGTCCCACGCGTCCCTTTGTCCCATTTTTCTTTGTGCTCTTTGTGCTGATTTTGGGCGAACCGGCCGGTTCGCGTCCATTTGTCCCAAATGTCCCAGTTGCCTCCGGACTGTTTGTTCCCATTTCGCCGGTTCGGCCGGTTCGCGCATTTTTGGCCCGGATGTCCCATTGTGTTTCGGACTGACTCGACCTTTTTCACCGGTTCGGCCGGTTCGCGCCTTCGCGGCCCAGATGTCCCAATCGCTTTTTGACTGCCTGTGCTCATTTCGGCCGATCTGGCCGGTTCGGGTCTTTTTGTCCCAAACGTCCCGAGCAACACTTAGCCAATTTTTCTTCCTCCTTCGGCCGGATCGGCCTTTCGCGCCCTCCACGTACCTTTGTTCCAAATGTCCCGACTGCCCCTAGGACTAGGACTTAGCCGATTTTCACGATTTTTCCTGGATTGACCTATTTGCCTTTCTGCAACTTTTGATGCATGTTATCAAAATTTACCCTGGGGGGGTGAAATTTTGACAACAGTTTTGACGACTCAGCGGGGTTACCTGCCTGCTAGGTAGAAGATCAGTGGCCTTTTAGCGATCCATTGGGCATGGGGTT
Organism: Taxus wallichiana var. yunnanensis; assembly: GCA_018340775.1. NCBI lineage: Eukaryota > Viridiplantae > Streptophyta > Pinopsida > Cupressales > Taxaceae > Taxus > Taxus wallichiana. Next base: position 338,175,404 of record CM031236.1, read on the forward strand.
ATAAGCGATAACCTGAAACGAGCCTGATACTGCAACTTCTTCTCCAGCAACACTCCGAACTGTAGAAAACGACCCGAGAGCAGCGAAACCTGTGCCAAAGCACTTAGGGAAATAGAAACCTAACTACAACAGGACAATGTGCATACGCACTTAGAGGAATTAAGGGAAATCTAAACTAATATTTACAAGGGCAAACCTTTCTTAGTAGCAATGTTTAAGATAGATTCCGTTAACCGGAATCTGAAGTTCCTCTCCATCCAATGCAGACAATTGGAAGGCATTACTATTTTTGCATCCCGTGACCATGTAGGGACCACTCCAGATGGCATCAAACTTGGAATGCCTTCCTGGTTTTGCCCGATCTGCATCCCATTTCAGAACTAGGTCCCCTTCCTGGAAGGTCCTTGCTCTAGCTCTCTTATCAAACCATCTTTTTACTACGTCCTGATCTTTCTCAATCTGAACTGCATGTTCTCTGATTTCTTCTATTTCTATCAATTCTACGTACCTGACCTCCATTGGTTCGAACTCAGATAACTCAAACTACTTCATGAGCTCCAAGGCTGGCAATTCTAATGATATAGGCAATACTGCTTCCTTCCCATAGACCAACTTGTAGGGAGAATTACCTGTAGACCTCTTTGGTGTTATTCTGTCAGCCCATAACGCTGATTTTAGCCTTGTATGCCATGTTCTTTGATTCTCATCCAGAGTCCTTCTGATGATTTTTAGCAAATTCTTGTTTGTGGACTCTGCCTGTCCATTACCCTGCGGGTAATAATTTGAAGAGGTGCTCAAATAGATTCCATTCTTGACAGCCCATTCTGTAATTTTTGAACCTATGAATGCTAATGCATTATCTGATATGATGGTGGCCGGTACACCGAACCTGGTTACTATACCTTCATAAAAGTCTAGTATGTTAGATTCACTTGCCTCTTTGAGCGCTACTGCTTCGGTCCACTTGGTGAAATAGTCTGTCGCTGTAAGAATCCACTTGTGGCCTTGACTCGAATTGGGATTGATGACTCCAATGAAGTCCAATCCCCACTGCATGAATGGATGATCTACTGAAATTGGACGAAGGGGCAGTGCTGCTAACCTTCCCTTCCCTGTGAAGAATGCACATTTCTTGCATTTTTTGACCCATGAATAGCAATCATTGAATATAGTAGGCCAATAGTAACCAGCTTTCATGGTTTTGAGAGCTGTTACTCATGGGGTGAAATGGCCTCCTGCCTCCCCATCATGGAACTCTTGTAAGATCCTCTCAATCTGACCTGTCCCAACGCATCTCAATAGAACACCGTTGATGTCTTTTTTAAACAAGATACCATCAACAAGCACATAAGGAACTGCTTGTAGTCTGAAGTACCTTCTTTTTCTTTGCTCATTTCTGGAGGGCACGTGCCTGTCTATAGGAAATGTATCATATTCTGAGTCCAACAGGGAGTAGACACATCATCATTTTCCTATTTTTGATCATCTTGTAACAGCAGGACAGCTTCTTTTTCATTACCTGTTTCAACTTGTTGACTTAAGGCTAGCTGCTCACATAGTCCCTTCCCACGTACTAGTTTGGTAACCTTGATCTCGATGTCATATTCCATGACACGGGTTATCCATCCTGCACGTTTCTCATTCAGATCCTTGTTCAGAAGGAAGTCCTTAACCCCAGCATGTGAGACTAATAATTGGATCTTGTTGTTTGAGACTAGGTGCTTGAATTTCTTTAAGCTTCTGATTACCGCAAGGACATGCTTTTCAATGAAAGAGTACCTAGTTTCGTATTCCTCCAAGCCTTGACTGAAGAAAGCAACTGGTTGTTCTAATCCTCCTTTGTTTTGTTGTACCAGGATTGCAGAAATCGTTTCCCCACCACCAAAGGCATATAGCATGAAGTCTTTGGAGAAGTCTGGATTGACGAGAGTCGGAGCTTGAGATATAGCCTCTTTTATTGCCTCAAAACTTGCTTTGCCTTCAGATGTCCACTTAAATGCCATGCTCTTCTTTAACATCAGTGTTATTGGCTTCACAAGAGCAGCAAAATTTGGGACAAATCTACGGACAAAATTGATCCTTCCCAAGAAGCTTTGAAGAGCCTTCTTGTGACTTGGCAATGGCAATGCTCGAATTGCTTCAACTCTTTCTGGGTCAATCGTCAACCCCTCCTTTGAAACAATATGGCCTAGAAGTTTTCCCTCGTGAGCCAAGAATATGCATTTTTTGGGATTCAATGATACCCCAAATCTTCTACATCTCTGAAATACTTGCCTCAAATGACAGAGGTGATCCGCTGCATTTTTTGAGAATACAGTGATATCGTCAAGATATATCAAAACTATTTTATTGATCAACCCCTTGAATGCCATATCCATTGCCCTTTGGAAGGTGGCTCCAGCATTTGATAGCCCAAATGGCATTTTCTTGTAGGCATAGGTCCCCCATTTGGTGGTGAAAGCCGTCTTGAATTGGTCATCTTCTTTCACCATCACCTGATTATACCCTGAGTAGCCATCTAGGAGAGAGAATCTCTCTGAACCGGATACTACTTGCAATATTTGTTCCATTGAAGGAAGTGGGTAATGGTCTTTGAGGGATGCCCTATTTAGGTCTCGGAAATCCACGCACAACCTGATTTCTCCACTCTTTTTTCTGACCGGAACCAAGTTTGCAACCCAGCTTGAGTGCTTGATCGGGAATATAATACTCGCCTCTATTAGCTTGTTAAGCTCTTTCTTCATTAGAGGCTCAATGTGAGGGTTAACTGGTCTCTGCTTCTGCCTGACGGGCTTAGCATCTGGATCCAATTCTATGGTATGTTGTGCCAAATTTGGATCGAATCCTCTTAAGTCTTCGTAGCTCCAAGCGAAGACGTCTGGAAATTCTTGGCAAAGTTGTATGAAATCTGATTTCTCTCGCTCAGTGGCCACTCTACCAATTTGAAGTGTCTTGCTCTCCCCAACCAGAATTGACTCTGAATCTTCTCTCTTGACCTGTATATTGGCCTTTTCTTTACGGAACTGGTCGTTAGGGTTGAAGATAGACTCCAATGTTACCAAACCCTTAGGAAGCTTGTTTGTCTGCAGCTGTACTACTTGATCCCCATACTGCTGCTCTAATCTGTCCTGATTCCTAGCCAAAAATTCAGCTTCTTCTTGCAAGAAATTGACGATCTGTTGATCATTCTCAAACACCTGCCAGCTTGTGTTATTATCTGGAACTGCTGGCCTTACAACCACATGGATGTGTGGCTGCGTTTTTCCTCTTCTGATGTTGTCAACCACATCAAACGTTGCTCCAACTGCTGCGAGCCTATCTGCGGCTTCATTTCCTTTCCTGGGTATGGACACAATGTTGAAAGCTTCGAAATCCTCAATGAGGTCCCATACCCTATTCTTGTAGCTCCTCAGCAAGTCGTTTTTTGTAGCATGTTGCCCCCTAACTTGGTTGACGATTAGCTCGCTATCGCCAAACACCTGCAAGTTCTTTATGTCCTTTTTCCTGGCCCAATGAAGTCCATGAATCAATGCTTCATATTCAGCCGTGTTGTTCGAACAGGAAAACTGGAAACGGAAAGCTGAAAAATATTTGATGTCTTGTGGTGAAAACAACACCGCACCGCCTCCAGCACCTTGTCTGCTTCTTGAACCATCGAAGAATAATCTCCAGACTTTGTTTTCATCTTTTTGTTCAGGCTGAATGATGTCGGGGATGGGTGAATTTTCCTCGTGTATACAATACACGCCTAATTCAGATTCTTCAATTTCCTTGTATGGGTCAAATTCATGACTTTTGTTTGCCCATTCATCCAAAGTTAAATCAGGAATTCCCTCGACCTTAGTACCTGTTTCTAGATCACTTGAACACTCCTCCTGATCAAAAGCTGAGCAATTTGCATTGATAGGAGCTGGTACATAAGGCTCAATATGGAAATTGGTAATTGGTTTTGACCTGATTGTTGCTTTGGCTCCATACCTCGTCCTAAAAATCATGTGTGACCAATCCGCAGATAAATATCCACCGATTTTCGCAGTGAAGTCTCTTGATAGACACAACGCAAAGAGTGGCGGAAGGTCAATCACAGACACATCTTGCAAAACTGTAACATTAGGACAGGAATGTAGTGTTAGGCTTAACCCCTTGATGACTCCAACAGTCCCCTACCGCTGCTCCATCTATTTGCATTTACTCCTTTCAAAGATCGGCTCATATTTCAAACCCAGCTGATCCGCTATTTGCTTCGGCATCACCGAACTACTGGCCCCTGAATCTAACATGCAGTTGTGCACCAAGTGATTTCCAACAATCAATGAAACATAGAAAGGTGGAGGCTTCAAAATTTTCCTTGTCTGGTCCCCCTCATGTTGCACTGCATTAGTGAGAATTTTCTCATGTCCCTGGTTTGATACATTTGTGGCAGACCAGTTAGCCACTGCAGCTTGCAGTAGGTCTCGTTGTCCTGGGATCGCCAGTGATTCCCACATGGAAATGTTCACATGTGTCTTCTTCATTTGATCGATGATGTTGAAAGGGGATGAACTATCCCTTTGCTGCCCCTTACTTGGTACAACCTTTTCTGGAACTTGAACGGGTGCATGTGTTGCTACAACAGGGATCTTGGGCTGATTTTGCAGGTTTGGATCTGTGTTTGGTCTACTGACCCCTTGTTGTGTAAGAGTGGGTTGAGAAACAACTGGATTACACGGTTGTCCCTCTCCTATATTTCTCTTCTTTGACCGTGTATTGGCAGCCACGCCTTGAAAAGGCTGTTGGTTAACTCCACAGAAGTCTTCCGTTTGCCAATTTGCCAATGTGGTTTCTGTTGGGGGTCCTTCTTGTTGCGTTTGTTGCTGTTGATTCTCCTCCTGGCTTGGATCTTGAGCAACACCAATGGTTTGCACCATCAAGGCCTGATTTAGTGCACCATTGAAACATGCTGACTGATTGTGAGGTAGATTGCAAGGGTAACACCAGTCGTACTCTTGTGCCATGTTATTTTGTGCTGGTACTAATGCCTTAGAGGCAGATATGGCATTTGGATTATAGGGCTGGAATGGTCTATTGACAGGAGGCCTTGTTTGATTCATATTTGCAGCTGGGTTAGGTGGTCTTTGAGGCTGATATACGGCTGCCTATTAGGTTGAGCTTGAGGCTGATACGAAGGTCTAAAACCTTGAGCTTGCTGTCTTTTGAGTGTGACCAGCTCATTACCTAAATTTTGCAGTTGCTTCATGACTTCTTGAAGCTCATTTGGGGCACTTGGAGATGAAGTGGAAGCTTCGTTTGAACTCTGATTCCTAGGAGTGGGAATAGGAGCTAAGACAGGTGCTTGACTAGTACTTGGGCTCTCTAAACTTGGATATAATGGCATTGGAGGCCTAGGAGCTAGCTTGCCAGCTTGAATCAGACAATTTTCAGCTCTAATGGCAATACTATAAGCAGCAGGGATAGTTGTGCCTCCCATAGATTGAACCAACATAGAAATATCAGAATTTAAAGCTTTAAGGTAGTATAGAAAAGCACCTTCTGCTGTTGGCCTGACTGCTACTGGAATTCTATCCCAAGATCTTTGAAATCTGAAGTTGAAGTCAGTTAGCTGCTCATTGGAAGCTCTCTTGATGGTTGTCAGCTGCTCCAAAAGAGACAAGTTGTCTCCCTTCTCTCCAAATTGATCATGAAGTGCAATACATAGCTGATTCCAGTTTGTGATAGAGCCAGCTCCAAGGCTCCTAAACCATTGCAATGCTTTCCCCTTGAATGAAGACGCCAACAATTTGACAGCTACTTGCATCTCATTAATCTCATGGATTGCACAAATATTAGCAATGTCCTTGACATGATCACCAGGAGTGGTCTGATTTTCTCCAGTAAAGTATGGAATGTTCTTCAATGCTGCAACTGGGATTGGATTTTGTGCATTGAGAGCAAGTGGGCTGCTGCCTGTGAAGTTGACATAGGGGTTCACTGGTTGCGCCATTCTGATTGGTCTTAAAACCCTTGTATACTGAAAGAAAGGCCGCTCAGGTGGAGGAGTTGAAAGAGTTCTGTTTGGTGGAGATGGAGACCTTTGAATCCTTCTTCCTCTTTGCCTTCTTCTTGGAGATAATTGCAGGTATTCAAACAGCACTTCCTCTTCTCCAACTCTTGACCTTGTGATTCTTCTCATAAGATTTTAGGCCTGTACTGCTGAAACCAGTTGATTCTTCCCCTTAGAGTCGCCAGATATGCAAATAATAGCTCTTTTTAAGCAAGAAAATTGCAGCAGATGCACATCAACTTTGCTGCAAATAAAAATGAGACCTCTGGTCCCACCGGGCGTGCCAAAACTGTTGATGCAAAATCACAGCACCCCTGGATGCAGATCAAGTTTCTAGGTTGATCTCTTAGGCATCCAGTGTGATTGCATAACATTGAATCCTTTCTCCAAGTGTGGGACTTGAAAATGAGAAGGATTCTCCAGAGAAAGGCTGGTTCCTATTCCTCTGTTCAGATGCACCAATGAAACGCAGAGGTTTACCCAAAAACTAATCTAACTACCAAGGAGACAGGGAGAGAGAAATGCATAAAAATAAACCTAAGCTAGGGAGGTGATGCACCGAGGAATGAAGAACATAAGCTTTGCAAAAATAAACACAGACCATATAGACGCAATACCACACCACGCACAGGTAACCGAAATGCAATGAGAGATCAAAATGACAACAATGAATACATGAGAGGATTTAAATTTAATCACAGACATATATATTGCTCAGAGAATCGATTCAATACATTGCAGTGGCCAAGAGGCAACAGTGGCATTACAGTCCATGTGGGAGGCTTGAAAACTCCATGAATTCTCTTGCAAGCGGGAGAGAAGGGAGGGATTGCAAAACAAGAATGTCCAACGTTAGAAAGAAGCCCCTCCTTACAATTTATAAGAAGAATGGGAGAGAAAAGAGAGAGGAATTCGAAATCTACCCCAACCACCTCCAGAATGCACTTAACTCATCTCATCATGGCAGAAGCGGCGGATCATGTCAAAACGGCGGGCTGCCTAACAGAAGTGGCGAACTGTCTGCTGCATTAAAGTCGTTCGTTGAAGCATTACTTCTGCTTATTATTTCGTGCCAGAGGCGTTTCTTAATTTTCCTCACTCCAAACTGAACCAAAATGCAAGATTGACCTTGGAAACGTGTAGAGAATTTTACCAGCTTTCCATTGATATAAAGAACGCGCAAATCCGAGCTCTGGATCAAAAGTTATGGCGATCTGAAGATTTAGGACACGGAACAGGTGAAAACAGATTTTTGAAATTCTTCCGCACTCTGCCACCTGGATGACACGTGTGTGCTCGATTTGCTGAATAATTCTCTCTCCTTTGCTTTTCGGCGGGCTTTCCTTTGAAATTTCCTCGTGGGCCCTTAAATGGGACACGTGGCACGATCCTATTGGTTCGGCTCGGTGCTCGAAAACTCCCCCTCTGACTTTTTGACTTTTCTCTTGTGAGGACACGTGGCAGCTTCTGGTTGGTCGACGGGTCTGTCGGCGATCCGCGTCCCGCGCGTCCCTTTGTCCCATTTTGCTTTGTGCTCTTTGTGCTGATTTCGGGCGAACCGGCCGGTTCGCGTCCATTTGTCCCAAATGTCCCAGTTGCCTCCGGACTGTTTGTTCCCATTTCACCCGGTTCGGCGGTTCGCGCATTTTTGGCCCGGATGTCCCATTGTGTTTCGGACTGACTCGACCTTTTTCGCCCGGTTCGGCCGGTTCGCGCCTTCGCGGCCCAGATGTCCCAATCGCTTTTTGACTGCCTGTGCTCATTTCGGCCGATCCGGCCGGTTCGGGTCTTTTTGTCCCAAACGTCCCGAGCAACACTTAACCAATTTTTCTTCCTCCTTCGGCCGGATCGGCCTTTCGCGCCCTCCGCGTACCTTTGTTCCAAATGTCCCGACTGCCCCTAGGACTAGGACTTAGCCGATTTTCACGATTTTTCCTGGATTGACCTATTTGCCTTTCTGCAACTTTTGATGCATGTTATCGAAATTTACCCGGGGGTGAAATTTTGACAACACTTCTACCATGCAAAGTTCCTCTCATTGGAGCAGAACCAACTCCTAGGGTGCATCCCATACCTATGGAGTCAAATGGTGGGAAAATTGGTAGATCTTGTTCTAGTAATTCGACAATTTTGTAGTAGTTCCTAATGACATTGTTTCTACAACGTTAGCTTCATCCTTGAGGGATGGGATGCTCTTCACTAAGTTCATAATTTCTTGTTCATTGTTGTAGGTATTAATTTTTCTTCCGATTTTGAGTCGATTGGTTTGTTAAGATGGTTTGTTGGGAGTTCAAACTCGAGTGAACACCGGTCTTTTCTTCAGTCTGCTTTAGGTGTATGTCAAATGGTTTTGGGTCACCTTTTGCTATGAATATATTTCCTAGATGTAAGAATTTCATTTCTGGAATAAAGTAGAGGGAATTGCTTTCATGCGATGTATCCATGGTTAACCGAGGATCATATTATAGTTGGTTTCCCAATCTATGATATAAAAATCGGTGAGGATTGTCTTGGGTCCTAAGGTGACTGGTAATATTCCCAATTGAAGTAGCTTTAAGGCTATCATCCCAATTGAAGTAGATCATAACCTCTTAGCGTATTTCTTGTTGTGGAACAATTTGTTTCTCCATATCCTAGCTTTTGAAGGAAAGAAAAGGGGACAATATTCACTACCGCCCCATCATCCACCATTACGTGTTTAACATAGTTATCAGTAAACCCACACCTTTAAATGCAAGGTCGGATCACCTCTACATGTAATTTTAGCATTTGTTGGCATTTTGTTTATGTCGAATATAAACTTGATATCCCTATCGGCTGCCCTAGAGGGTGGATATTGAAGTCTATATGGTTTACTTGTTTTCGCGAGGTGGAGTGATGTTAATTAAATGACCTAGACCTAGTGCTTCTAATGAGCAGCCCTATGGGTAGGAGAGTTTTTCAACAAGTCCAAAAAGGAGATGTGAGAGAAGGTCTTTGCTAAGTGATTAATTAAATCGTAAGCGCCCACGAGTTTTACCAATGTTTTTTAACGTTATCCGGTTCTAGTGGATAGATTGGATTTGGTTGAGAAGAATATTCTCGTGTTCTTGTTATTGCTTCTACATGCAGCTCAACATCTAATTCCACTAGACCAACTATCTTGATTCATGGTTGATTTCCTAATTGTGGTGCGACATGTGGATTTAGCGAAGTTGAGGCTTCGTGATCGTTATTTCCTATCATTACACATTTTTTCATCCCATTTGTATTTAATTTATTATTGTTATTATGATTTGGAAGTGAATCATCAAGATCTTAAGAGGTACATTTTGAGGGAAAGTGCCCCCTGTGAAATTATTTGGCATCGGTGTCACGTAATCTGTTAAGAACATATCTATGAAGAGTTGTCTTTGCTCTTCTAGCAAACGCGTTGCATGAATTTATTGTAATCATGGAAAGTCCTATTGTCATGGCCTCAAATGTGGAAACCACAATACAAGTTAGGATTATAACTCCTAGGTTATTGGTTTGGTGTATGTTGTGGTCCAAAACTCTGATTGAACTATTGACTATTAGGATTAAAGTTTTTCATTTGTTGTCTTTGGTTTTTGTTTTGATATCCAGTCAAGTTTTGACTTGGACCCTGTGTTTAGATCTAACATTGATGTTGTTGTCATTGTTGCTATTGGGGATGATTAAAATCCACTACGTTGATTGTTGGGGTAAAATTATTGTTTCGTTGATTGTTAACCGGTGGTGGATCATTTACAACGCGTTTACTTTTTCTTGGTCATCACTCCATCTGTTGTCACCCCGCAGCTTTTGTTAATGATTTTAGGTCCTTGATTAGTGTTTGTGGTAGAATAAGTCGTAGTGTTTTGGTTGGGGATGATTAACCTCCCATTTGTTCCATATGTCTTGTGACCGCTGTCTATTGCAGCTTGATCTATTCGGAGAGCACTCTCGAGCACTTCATCATAAGTTCTTAATGGGAATTTCTAGACTTATTCCTTTATCTCTCTACTGAGAGAATCAAGGAATAAATTGCATAGTTCCATCTGATCCATGTTTGGAGCACTTACTGAAGAATAGAGGACTATACGCCACCTTTGGATGAAATGAGCAACAGATTCATTGTGTTCTTGCTTAATATGTAAGAATTCCCGATTCCTATTCTCAACAATTTGTTCATGTCGAATGCCTTGATGAACTCTGAAACAAGTTGTTTAAATGAATGTATTGAGGCTTCAGGTATTCTATAATACCAATCAAGGGTGATACCCTCTAACGTTTTGGGGAATATTTTAGCAACAACTCCATCCCAAGGGAGTAGTTCTCGAATGGCCGTGGCATAGGCCTTAATATGTGCATTTGGGTCTCCCTCTCCTTTGTACTTGGGTAGATTGAGGAGAGGTCTTAGAAGCATGATGCTTTGTATAGTGAAGTCTAAAGGTTCTTTCAAATATTATGAATAAGTCCCTATTGCATAGGTTTTGACCATTGATTGTGCTTACCGAGGGGGAGGTGGTGGGTTGTTTATGTAGCGTAGCATATATATTTATAGGGGCATAAGGAAATCCCTGTGGTTGAGAGAACACACTGGGAGAAGAGAACATATCTCCTTGTGGTGATTTGGAATACATGTTTAGGTATGGAGGAGCATTGTTCAGGAATGGATTATTTTGTACTAAACCGGGAGGTATCATATTTTCCACTAGAGCGGTGTTAGAAAACGCAGTTCTAGTTGGCATTTGTTGTGAATACTGAGGAGGCATGCCCAATGTGCTTGTTCCTATGAGGAGGTCTACTTGGCTAGGATGATGTGGAGGATTGGAATTTCCTGCCTACATGAATTTCAAATTTGACTTGCTTGAGCAAGTTCCAACCCTCTAACTTTCTTGACTAAGGCTGAGATGACCTTGTTTGGTGAAGATATGGTATTTTTCCTTAGTGGTGTTTGTTGAGGTTGTATAGGCATATGGTACCCAGCTATAAATTGATCAGTGCTCTGCCAAGTTTCACCAAGGGCATTTCCTATAGGTGGAGGGATGGGGGTGTTTTCTTAAAACGAGACCTCAGGTTGTGTTTGCAAACCTTCTATAGACTTGTACATATTTTGAGAGTGTTGTTCACTCCTAACATAGCGTTCTAAGTATCCGTCATCTAACAACATATCTGGATCGACTGCCTACTAATTTGTGGTCTAAGCAACACCCGAGGAGATGAACTAGATTCTCCAGTGAGCATCATATTGTTTGAGCTTGAAGGCTCTATTTGTTGCATTTGAGTGAGCTGATCCAACTCCTCTATTTGGAAAGAAGAACTATGTCTAGTCCTTTGAGATAGAGTTTGTGTTGAAAATCGGTTAGTTCAATAATTGTCACCCCATGCCGAGAGGTAGGGTGATGGTTGTCTATTTAGTTGATTGTAGTATGCTTCAATACATATGAGAGGTTTGCCATATGCATCATATCTCGACATATTTGGGGGTATATGAATACCCGTAGAATAATGGGAAAGAGTGAAGGTGGATGAAAGAATAGAAAGAGGAAAACTAGTTTGTTTCATGTCGGGTTCACCAATTTTATATGATGGAAAAGTGACATGTGAGCATGGGAATCTACAAGTGACTCTTCCTCACACCCGACCTCCCGAGGTCATGCCAAGATAGCCGAGTGGGGATGGAATACACGCGGGATGTAGATAAGCTAGTTAGGTAATCTTATGTCTTCAACACGCAATAATGGGATCTACGAATCTAAGGCAAAGAAGGCCCTCCTAACTGAACTAGTGTGATAGATCGTTCAGCGAGGATAGCTGCTCGAAGGCTCCAATCAATATTGATCTACGTCGTGATCGATCTATGGGTTGTGGGATACGTGGAAGATAACTTTTGTGGGTGCTTCAGATATGTCTCCTGACAAGGTCATGGAAATGGAATGGCTAAATATGTAGTGGATATTTTTGTGTTTTATAGACAATTCTCTTGTCTAGTCCATAAATATTTAGCTTGATTAGCTACTACGTTTAATAATGATAGTTGTGTGATAATGTCTGGTGGGAGTGGAGAGGATCTAAACACTAATGTTTGCAAACTAGCATCAATGTTGGATTGATTTGTAGGCCCGTTGGGTTGTGGGACTTGTGGATCACAACCATAATTTCATGGTTGTTGTGGACCTCCTATGGTCATGTGAAGAATCAATCCCTTCTTCTGATCTTGAGTATCCAATAATCGTATGCCTTTTCGGCCTCTACGTTTAGAACCAAAAGTTGCACAATTTTCTCAGTACCTAACAGGTGTTCTAGCAACTTGGATACGTAAGCTAGTGTCTATATCAATGAGGAGGTCTCTTGCATCTGGCTGTGGGACTAGTGGATCACAACCAAATTTTTGTTCTCTTTCAGGTCCTTCTACAGTCATACGGATGTCTATCAAGGCAATCTATAATTTGGTTGATTTTACTAGAATGTGTGTGGTTAGTCATCTTCTATGTTTAATACTCTTAGTTGTGTGCTCATTTCTTGTAGGTCTACTATTGCTCGAGAAGACCTGAATTCGATATTTTGGTCTATGTCGAGTTATTGTTGTAGCAATATTGGGTTGAGGCACGATTGGCTCAAAAACATATTCCCTGGGCTCTCTAGGTCCTGTGATTGTCATACAAGGTTAATATAAACCTAATTGAAACAAAATAAATTAACTATGCAAGATATATCTACAACATATATATATTCCTCTATTTTTGTATTTTTTTAATAGAATTTTAAATGGAATTGAAAGAACAACTAATCTAATATATTCAGAAAATGACAACTAATCTAATAAAAAAATTAAAACAAACAAGGTAGCCGGTGTAGCTACTTTCCTGTGCAGTTGTGAGTTTATCCTAAATAACTAGATAGCTGATTAACTTAATTGAAAGATTCTCGATCCTACCTCAGAAGTGAGGAATGAATCATAGTTTCTCAGAAACTATCAATCCCCATAGCTTCCTTGGTAATATCGATAATGAAATTTAACTGAAATGAAATGTTTCACTACTCTATTTGATATATTTTAACTATAACTTTGATAGATAAAACCTAGAATTTGCATAACAATGGTGAATCTAGTAGTGTATGACTTTGTCCCCTTAGAATGATCTCCTTGTTCCTTCATGTTCACGTGAATCTAGAAGAGCGTGTATATGTTAGCATCAATAGAAAAGGTATTCGAACAATGGTAGTTTGGATATAGACCGAATATAATGTGAGTAGGAGAGGGACAACGCAAGAGACAGAGCTTGGCATATGTAATTCCTAGTGGGATTTATTACGGGAATACAACGCAAGAGTACCGAGAGATTCTAGAATCCACCTTCTGTGAAGAACACAACCTGCAACTCTAATGGATGTAATCTATAACTAACACTACTCTACTCTAAACTAATTTGTATGAACAATGATGAACAAGACTGAAGCAAGAAGATTGAATGGCTTTGAAAGCAAAGGAAAAACTAGCATGGATGCAAACATGAAAACAAAATGAACTCTAAGCAAGAATTGAGAGACTAAACAATGGAGAATGAGAAATTGAGAGACAATTTTGAGGGGCCATTTTCTTGAAAACAAGCTGGCTATTTATAGATTTTACATTCACCCAAAGGTGATTCCCATTAGAACTATTTTACCATTAAACAATGGAGAAACACTATTCCAGGGGACATAAAACATTAATACAAGCTAAGGCGGTGGAGAAAATCTAGTAAAAGTTGAAAATTATGCAAGTCGTGATCAAAAGAACATGCTGGAAAACACGTGAAGGACCACCGCCCTGTCAAGGCTGCGCAGTTTCATCACTAAAGGTCAAAAAGCTAAGAAATGAAGGGCAGAGGAATAAAACAAAGCACAAGGAACATGAATAAAGCATTTGGGATGCTAACATATACTTTGTGAGCTTTTCTAGATCCGAACACCTTACGAGGTGACTTGTATCATCATTGGGGCATGTGTAACATCGTACCGTCTATATAGTACCCTATAATTGTGGGTACGTACAATTACCATCATAGAAGATAACCTTGTTAAGTAGAATATGAAGAAGACCATGGTAGTTTCACCTCCGAGAGGGACCATTAAAAAGGAGGCTATAAAGACATAGTCAACATTATATTCGGAACCTTTAAAAAATCCTTGTGCTCCCTTTTCTCCATCAATTGAAAATCTATATGACATTCAAGAAGTCATAATTCCACTAAATGAAACTCCAACTTTGGTGGAATATGCATTATCTTCCTTAGATGAATAATTAGAGACTATGCAGACTAAAATTTCAAGCAACAGAGCCTCGGTGATTTAAAAAAATAAACTAATGGAATGTAGATTACTTTGTTAAATATTAAGATATGTTACACAAGCGATTATGGAATTAAATCACACTATATGAATCAAGTAACAACTAATGAAATTAAAAACCCTAAGTGCAATAAGGAGTTAGAATACTTAGCTGATTTTTCAATAATCATGGTGATGTGAGAAAGTGTAAGATTTGTAGAACAGGAACACATGAGGTCACGGATGAGCCTAGAAAAATGCAAAAGTGCGGGAGTAAGGACCGGTGGTTCTTGACCGGTACTGGGATTCTAGACACTACAATCCCTTCCTATGCACTAGGGGCTTGCAGAGGAGCTCAAAAGATGATTTTTATAGGGTTGATGCTTGATCTTAAACCCTCATTTTCTATCATTAGGTTTGAGATAACTCCCACAAATGTTGTTGATAATATGTAATAAAAAGATCACCTGCAAAACCCTCAAAAGAATATCAAATCCTCAAAAATAAAGATGTAAAATGAGGGTCGAACTATCCTCGGTGTCAAACAAATGATCTTACAACTAAGTGTTGCACTATATCTCAGACCCAATGTAGTTCTATGTGTGTGTGTGTAGAATCATTCCCTAGGTGGCTCTTATGTGTGCCGCACTTAATGGTAAGCAAAGTAGCTAGATGTAAAAATATGTAATAGATGTATGCATGGAATAAAATGAACTTCCCTCCTATGCATGTGATGTACAAAACCAACCCTTGTCCCTTGTAATGGTGCTAGATGAATGCAAATATGCTCTTGAGTGCTTGTGAGATGCAACCTTAGGTGATAGTATAGATTTTTAAAGATTTTTCCTTTAATTTGGTCACATAAATTTATATTTATATGCTTCTCTTGTTCAAATTTCATAATTGATCACTAAAATTCCAACCCCTAAGAGATAGGGATGCCCAATGGCTAGAAAGGACCCAAAAAGGAGTGATAAAAATATAAAAAAAATCTAGGGTGCCCAGAGGGGATGAGGATGCACAGTGTCAAGGCCCTAGATGGGCATCGATTTCCGTGAGCCGAGAAAAGGTGAAGTATGAAGGTTCAAACTACGCAGTGAGGTATGTGAGGCCAAGATGGAGGCTAGAAGGGAAACTAAGAGGCTAAGTATAATAATCAATTAGTAATTTTCTCTTGTAAGAAGCATATGAATAGTAGTATGTGATTAGGACCTAGTAATGTACCTAAAGTGTGTGATTTAGTGTCTACATTTTCCCCCACTTTATGTTGGTGAGAGAAATCTTAGTAACATAAAGTAGATAGAGATGCATACTTGATAACCATGTAGATCGATATAGAAGAGCATGTTGAGATAAGAAAATCGTGGAGTTATAAAAATGTGAAGCATGGATGCTAAAGAAGAGGAAGTAAAAAGAAAAGTGATGATAATGACCCTAGGGTGGAAATACATGTGTAGATTGTTGATGTTGTACCTGTTGTTGATGACGATGTTTGTTGTGTGTTGATGTTGACTACCGCTTCCCATAAGGACAAACCTGTAAAAGAGAAGAATGAACAAGTAGTCAAATATGTGTATATATGTTAAAATGCATGTAAAAAATGTGTAAACACTGGAAAAAGGAACATGTGCACTTGATCCGTGATGATAAAAAGTGATAGAAATAATCCTAAAGATGTTGATGAAGAGTGAGTTTTTCAAACGATGTCACGCCATGGCAGAAGTAGTGTAGGGAGAAATTTCTAGTATCATTCTCCAACCTTTGATTGCTTCTCAAAGTAAAAACACCACTACATATGGTGTGTACAAGTCTGATCCAATGTGAATAAGTGTGATCAAATGTGATTGCCAAGTGCTAAAGGACTACTTACCCTATGAAAAGCCTCTGTGATAATGTTGAAAATTGTACTAAACTGAAAAAAAAATTATTTGCCCCCGATCTCAAGCACCTAGGAAGGGACAAAAGTTCCTAGGAACCCAAGTCTAATTTTGGGTGCTAGTGTCTATGCTAAAGTAAGGACCCAAGTCTGATTTTGAGCCTTGTTTGATTCTATAGATTGTGATGACTTTGTGTTTTATTATATTGAAATGTGACTGTAATAATTTGAATGGGGTGATTGTTTCACCCAATAGATGTCCCCCTTTTTGGGGTATATGCGACGTCACTAGGAGGATGCGGCCCAAAAGAGGACCCCATGTTGAAGTGATACCAGTATGTAGGAGGGAATGTTCTTGGTAGAAACCAAGGCACATGTAAACACGGCTAGAAGATAATTGTTAGTACAAACAAGCATGTATATAGAAAATAGTGTGTAAGCTAACAAGCATGAAGGTAGTGTAGACCGTGAAAATCAGGTTACAAACATGGGACATCACTCACAATGTCACAAGACAATCAAGGACACATTGGTCAAAATCATAAAATGTGCACACAAGACAAATCATATGGAAAATCCCACAAACACTGGAAAATAATGGCAAGCAATGGCAACAAGAGAAATCAAAAATTAGATAACCGTAGTGGAAAATAGGTCCTACAAGGAAAATGTTGCAAATGAAGCACCCATTAGCATGTTCGAAAAATATAAGGAATTTCAAAGCATGTATAATTAGATATAATAGTATGTTATGTACAATAATGAAACAATAGCACCTAAAATGTGTATGAATGTGGATGCCCCTAGGAGCCACTGTGGAACTGGTATGAGGTATTGTTCCAAGCATTTATGCTACGTGTATCGATTTGTGTAAAAATTTTGATCACAACTAGAAATAAAGTCAATGAAAATGTTTGTATAATAAATATAATGACATACAAGATATCTATCTAACATGTGTAATAAAGTGTACATGTAAGCATAAACAAGTAAAAACTATGTGCAACCAAGATATGCAACATGTTGTGGATGAGATGGAATGGAATGCAATATGAATGTGATAGGGGTAGCATGCCCCGAGTATGGATGTATACATGAGTGAATTGTATTTCATTTATAAAATACCCCTCAACAGTCAAGAATGAACCGTATAGCAAGAGTGCATCATCAGGAAATGGTTTGAATAATGTGTTGATGTGACTAAAATAGCATGGAGTGTATAATAGATGGATGATGTATATTGTAAAGAGAGATGTGAATGAAACACTAGAAAATATTGATTAGGAAGACCAAGCATGATGATGTAGCTTAAAGCGTAGATCATAGAATGTGTAAATAAGATGTGAGGAATATTGATTATTAAGATGTATTATAGGATGTATAAATGGTGAGGTTTAATTCATATTTAGACCCTCAATAGTCGAGTATGAAAATTGGGACTAGAGTGCATCGTCGGGTAGTGTGCATTGCAAATTTTTGATCATGGTGCATAGAGTGTATAATAGAATAGCATGATGTGTGAGTAGAATATGGTAGAACGATGTAGATTATAAGTGTGTAGTGTGTTGTTTGAGATTGCAACACTAGAAATATGTGTGTTGAATGGGACAAGTGTGATGATGTGTAATGTGCAGCGCAAGATGTATAGATTATGTAAATTTGGGAAGCACAAAGCATGTATGACTCATAGTAGAGGTAGAAAGATGATGTTGAAGATGTGGATAGTGTAAAATATGTAAAATTTGTAGTAGTAAAGTGTGTAGAATGTGTAGGTGTAGAAAGAAAAAGTGTGTATGATGTGTAATAGATGCAAGGAGAGGATGTAGGAAGCACACAATATGTATGATGTGTAGGAAGAATAAGATGTTGTAGATGTGAAATGTGTAGAAGAAGGTATATGAAATGTGTAGTGTGTGAGTTTCATGTGTATAGTATGCCCTTAATCAGTCAAGTGTGAACCTTAGCACAAGAGTGTGTCATATGGTAATGATGATACTAATGTATCAAGATGTTTATGTTTGTATGTGAGAGATTATATGTAAAATTATGAGAAGATAAGATGCATGTAAATTCTAGAGGGGAGAGAAATAGTGTGATTCCCCCAAGTGTGTAAGTGATAGAGATCTAGTTAATGATGCTAAGTGGATCAATGTAAAGAGTAATTTCCTTGACAAAATTGATTGGATTTGGAAGTGGAGATTAGGGAGGGACATTGCACTATGGTGGCTCATTTGATGACATTGTGGAATACTTGAGTGGAGGCCAAGTTGAACTAAGCTTTAGAGGAGGTGGCTTAGATTGACTTGGTAATATTGTAGATGACGTAGCAGGAGGAGGTGATGGAGAATGAACCTTGAGAGGTGATTGCTTAGTTGGAATTGGTAATGTCGTAGATAACTTGAGTAGAGTATGAGTGGTATTATCCTTAAGAGGAGGTTGAGTGGATTGAATAGGTGGAACTTGACTAGCCAAAGAAGGAACCTTAGAAGTGATAACATGATGCTCATTAGACATAGAAGGAGTAGATTTAGGATCCCATTTGGATGTAGAATTTGTAGATGGGCATGCAATAGAATGTTGTGCAGTGAATGAGAGAAACCCTTAACACTCAAGATGTTTGATTCTTCATTGTAAAGTGTAACAATCATTGTTGTTATGTCCATTGATCCGATGATAATTGAAATATGGGTGACCTTTATATTTTGCAAGTCGGTAAGGATAATAGCCCTGAGTATATGGTAAAGTGTTCAATTCATGATTAAGGAGCTAAATAAGAATGTCATGGTGCTTAGTATTGTGATCAAAAGTGAGAGGATCTGGTAATGGTATGACTTGAGGCTCACTAATATGAGCACATGTAGAAGACATATAATGAGGATGAGATGTAGAAGGAGAATAAACATGAGCGTGAGAAGAATATTTAAGTTTTTTCATTTCAGATTTGAGAGATGTGATCGTGGATTCCATAGCCTGAAATTTTTCATAAAATAAATAATGCAAAGCTTGAATTGACTCCAATATGGGTTGATTGGATGGAGGATCACAAAGGCTAGGGTCATCAAATAGACAATGGAAAATAGGACTTATTTCATGTGGTGGCGTATCTTTAGGAAGACACATGGAGTCTAAGGATTTTTTAGAACATCCTATAATTGGGATGCATTTTAATCAAATAAAACAAAGGAATTTGAGGAATTTTATGACACATGATAAAATAAATATGAGGATCCAATCGTATTTGATCGAGATGGGTTCACCAAATGATTTTAAAAAATAAAATAAGGGAATGTATATTACTTTATTAAATACTAAGATATGTTACTGAAGAAGAGATATGGAAGTAAAGCACGCTAGATGAATCAAGAAACAATAAATTAAAGTAAAAACCTTAAGTGCAATAAGGAGTTAGAATACTTAGCTAATTTTGTAATAATCCAAGTGATGTGAGATTGTGGAAGACTAATGTAATAGGAACATAGGAGGTCATACCCGAGCACCGAAAAATGTAGAAGTGCGGGAGGAGTAAGGACCAGGGGTGGCGGGGGCTGCATCTTGGGGCACTTGGATGCTTAGGATACTTTCCTAGGTGTCAAGGTCTTCACAAGATCTCGAAATATGATTTTTATAGGTCGATGCTTAATCAAAAACCCTTGTTGTCTTTCACTAGGTTGTCGTATAACTCTCACGAGATGTCATGGATAACCTATAATAAAAAGATCACCTGCAAAACCCTCAAAAGAACATCAAATCCTAAAAAATAAAGATGCAAAATGAGGGGTCTGGACTATCCTCGTCTTTCAAAAATTGATCTTATGACTATGTTTTGCACTACATCTCATACCCAATGTATTTCTATGTGTGTGTGTGAAATTGTGCCCTAGGTGGTTCTTGCGTGTGCCACACTTGATAGCGATAAAAGTAGGTAGATGTACAAAGATTTAATAGATGTGTGCATGGAATAAAATGAAATTCCCCCATATGTGTGTGATGTAGAAAACTAGCCCTTGTCCCTTGTAATGGTGTTAGATGAATGTAAATATTCTCTTGAGTGCCAAAGTGAGATTAAACCTTAGGTGATAGTATAGATGCTTAAAGCTTGGTATTTTAATTTAGTCACATAACTTTATACTTATATACTTCTCTTGTTCATATTTCGTAATTGATCACTAAAATTTTAACCCCTAAGACATAGGGATGTCCAACGGATAGAAAGGACCATAAAAGGAGAGATCAAAATACAAAGAGGTCTAGGGGGCCTAAAGGGGATGAGGGCACCTGGGCGCTGGTGTCCAGAGCCAGAAAATGTGAAGTATGAAGGGTCAGACTGGGAAGTGAGGTTTTTAAGGCCAAGAGGGAGACTGGAAGGGAAACTAAGAGGCCAATTATAATGATCAATTAGTAATTTTCTCTTGTAAGAATCATATGAATAGTAGTATGTGATTAAGACCTAGTAATGTACCTAAAGTGCATGATTTAGTGTCTACACCCAATGTAACCATCTGAATATTCTCCCTCCACTCCACATGAAGTGAGACAAGATTGGGTTGAGAAATCCATAATTTCTCACAAAGAACAACCAGATTGGGAGGCACAATAATATTCCTTAGTAAACATTAAATTCAATCCAAGGACGGGAACCTTGAAAAGGCTAACCAAAAAGAAGATGTCAACAATGCAAGCCATTATCTAGCATGAAACTTTAGAAGACCTCTTCTCTCTTATAAATAAATGGAAATTGAAAGGCTCCTAAGTGGTGCAATATGAGGAAGATCTAGAATCCTTTATAAGGGCTATAGCTGAAGTAGCCATAAAAATAGTGAGAGGTGTACGTCTAGAAATAAAGAGCTTGAAAATCAATTAAAGGAACCGATTATTGTGGGTATAGTTTTTGATGTAGAAGAGGCATTACATGGCATGTACAATTTTATAAATAAATGCAATGAGGAAAAGATGAAGGAACAAGCCTACCTGATGAATACTAGAAATATCATTAAAGCCACGGGATGAATGCAGAAAATATTAATATTTATGGGGTAGGTCATTGAAGAAGGCATTTGTAAATACCCTTCAATTATAACCATGGATGATATTGGCATATGCCAGACATATGCTAATTATACCAAGGAAATACTAAGGGAATGAAATGATCGGTAAGAAAACTATCTCTCCAGTTTGATGACATTATTTTAAGAGGAAATTAGATTTTCGAAGCCTCAATCATGGAAGTATTTAAGGAAAACCATGAATTGGTTTCTAGTGAAGAGTTTGCTATATCACTTAAGAAATTCTTGGTTAATTTTCAAAGGAGAATAACAAAGGAAAATGAAGGATAAACTTTGCATGTCATTCAGATTTTCTCTAAAACTAGGGGAAAAATATAGAAAATAGAGACTTTGAAGGAAATCATAAAATAAGCAAATTTTACTAAACATGTTTTGCTTGATGATGCGCAAAAATTAGCAGGAACTTGAAAAGGTCATAAATTTTCTCTCGGGTGTCCGTTTGAGTCCATTTTGATTTTGAAACCACATGTTTAGATGAGACGAACCCACTAGTCCTGGCCCTACCGGCTAGAGAAATTTTTGGCATATTTTCGGCCTGAAATCCGCCATCTTGAGGTTGAAAATTAGGATTTAAGTTGTAGTTTGGTTTTTTCCTATTTTAGGGCATTATTTAATTTTAGTCATGTAGAATATGTGTGGAAATTTATGTGCCCGTATGAATAAGCATGTGAACTTACTAAGAATAGCGAGGTTCTAGTAAACTACTAAAAATAGTAATTTTCACCATCTACAGTAGATTTAGTCAAAGTTAGATTTTTCTTGACAACTCAAGTTGGGAGTTATTTTCCTATTTAGGAAACATTGTAATTCATGATTCAATAATGGAGAAGGAGATCTATTTTCTTTTAGATTTCATATTATTTGCAGTATATTGAGTTTGTTTAGAATTTGGCTACATTACTTGACAAGGCTAGTGTGTTATTTAGAAACCCAATTTTGGACGTAGGAAATATAGATAGAGATTACAAGATCTGCAAAGAAGTTGTTTATGTGGCATAAAATTAAGATGATACAAAAGGCCCTATAGAGAAGCAACAAACGCAGGAAGAAACTTTACATGTGGACTCGGATCAACGAAACCCATAATTAAGGAAGAACCACAATGAATCATAAGTGGTAGTATTTGAGCTAGAAGGACAAGAAATGAAATATGTATGTAATGTAAATATAATAATATTTATAATTGATTGAATGTTTGTCTATATATTCCAAATGTTATACTTATCTAAACATGCACTTTTTAGTTGTACATCCAAAACTACCAAACGACCGCTAAGCTCCAAATATGTTGTTGTGGCATAACCTAGCAGACGCTAAGCTCACAAGATTTTCCTTTAATTTGTAAAATATTCTCATCACGTTTGCTCAAAATATTTCTTTGTGGTATTACGTAGCAGCTACTAAGTTTATACTATCTTAATTTTATATGTTAAATCCTAGCGACTACTAAACTCCAAATAATATGTTGCGGAGTAACATAGAGGATGATAAACTCACAATATCTTACTTTATTTTTTTAAATCTTAGCGATCTCTATGCTCGAATATTATGTTTTCGTAGTTCCTTAGTGGTCGTAAAGCTCGAAATATATAAAACTACGTAGTGACATTGCTAAGCTCCAAATATGTTGTTTTGGAATTACCTAGCGGCGATAATATCATACTATCTTGTCATAAAGTATATAGTGATTGTAAGATCCAAATAATATGTTGTGGCATATCCTAGTGACTACTAAGATCATAATATCTTAATCTAATTTTTTAAATCCTAACCACCATTAGGCTTTAAATATTATGTTGTGGCATAAACAAGTGGATGCAAAGAAAAAAATACATTATTTGACTTGTTAAATGCTAGTGACACCTAAGCTTGAAATATTATATTATGGAAGTACCTAGATGTTTATTAGCTCAAAATCCTAATGACCGCTATCGCTAAGCTCCAAATATGTTAATGTGGCATAACCTAGCGGCCACTAAGCTTGCGATATCTCCAAAAATATGTTCCTACACAACCTAATGGAAGCTAAGCTCGCAATACCTTACTTTATTTTGTTAAATTCTAGTGATAGTAATGCTCTGAATATTATGTTTTGATAGTTCTATTGCGGCCACAAAGCTCAAAATATCTCGTAACTATTTTTTAGCAAATGATAAGCTCTAAATATTTTATTGCAGAATAACCTATGATACAAAGCTCACAATATCTTTCTTGTTTTTGTTAAATGCTAGTGACCCCCATGTTTGAAATATTAGGTTGTAGTAGTGCATACCGGCCGCTAATCTCAAACTATCCTTTTGTATTGCATAGAGATTGTAAGCTCAAAATAATATGTTATGGCATAACCTAGTAGCTACTAAGATCGCAATATCTTTTCTATTTTTTTAAATCCTAGTGACAACTAATCTCCAAAAAAATATGTTGTTGCATAACCTAGCGAGATGCTAAGATCACAATATCTTACTTTATTTTGTTAAATATTAGTGACCACTATGCTATGAATATTATGTTGTGGTAGTGTCATAGCATCGAAAATCTCAAAATATCCGTAGCTATCTAGTGATCGCTAAATTCCAAATATGTTATTATGGCATAAGCTAGCGGCCGCTAAGCTCGCAATATATTTCTTATTTTTGTTAAATCTAGTGACATCTAATATATAAATAATATGTTGTTGCATAACCTCATGAAAACTAACCTAAAAATATCATTCTTTAATATGTTAAATGCTAGTGACCCCCATGTTCTCAATATTATGTTGTGGCAGTGCATAGCGGCCGCTAATCTCAAAATGTATTTTGGTAGTGCATAGAGACTGTAAGCTTAAAATAATATGTTGTGGCATAACCTAGTGGCTACTAAGCTCACAATATATTACTTTTTTTGTTAAATCTTAGTGACTATTCTATAAAAAAATATGTTAGAGCATAACCTAGTAGACGTTAAGCTCACAATATCCTACTTTTTTTGTTAAATCATAACAACCGCTATGCTCCAAATATTATGTTGTGACAGTGCATAGTGGCCACTAATCTCAAAATATATTTTGGCAGTGCATAGAGACTGTAAGCTCCAAATAATATGTTATGGCATAAACTACTAGGCCTGCTAAGCTCGTAATATATTACTTGTTTTTGTTAAATCCTAGTGACAACTATTCTCCAAAAAAATATGTTGTTACATAACCTATGAGAGACATTAAGCTCACAATATATTAATTTATTCTATTAAATTTTAACCTTATGCTATACTCTAAATATTATGTTGTGGTAGTGCCATAGCGACCGCAAATCTCAAAATATCCATAACTATCTAGCGATCACTAAGCTCCAAATATGTTATTGTGGCATAACCTAGTGGCCACTAAGCTCACAATATCTTTCTTGTTTTTGTTAAATCCTAGTGAAAACTAATATCCAAATAATATGTTATAGCATAACCTAGTGAACGCTAAGCTAAAAATATCATTCTTTAATTTGTTAAATGCTAGTGACTACCATGTTTGAAATATTATGTTATGGTATTGCATAGTAGCGCTAATCTAAAAATATATTTTTGGCAAAGTGCATAATAGACGTAAGTCTAAATAATATGTTGTGGGATAACCTATTGGTCACTAAGCTTACAATATCTTACTTTTTTTTGTTAAATCCTACCGACGCATAATCTCTAAAAAATAAGTTATTGCATAACCTAGGGACACTATACTCAAAATAGATCAAAATAGTATCATTGTGACCAAAAATCTCAAAATAGCCATAACTATATAGCACTCGCTAAGCTCCAAATATTTGATTGTGGCATAACTTAGCGGTCACCAAGATAAAATAATATCTTACTTACTTTTGTTGAATCCTAGCTCGCAAGATCATAATATTTTAATCTAATTTTTTAAAACCTAATCATCGCTAGGCTCCAAATATTATTTAGTGGCATAGCCTAGAATTCACTAAGCTCAAAATATCTTACTAAAAATTATTAAATCCAAACATAAATTTAAACATGTGTATAAAGATCTTGTTTTCATATAACAAGATTCGTGTGTTGTATTTACTCGAGGCTTTACCTAATGTAACCACTAATCTCTAAATATATTTTGGTATGTGCATGATTACTAGTGTGTTGTATATTTTTATGCGATGAGATTTAAACAAATATTTTTACTTTTTTCCAATTTAAGAAATTTAGAATATCATATGAGATACTATACAACAAGTTTTGTTTATAATGCAAACAATTTGTTGCTATGGAAAAAATACAAATGAGCTACACGATTGCGTGGCTGCTAAGATGAACAAATGTTTTCTCCAAAAAATAATTATAGCCTAGCATCCGCTAGGTTGGACAACTTTTTCATGATTGAGTGTATTCTAATAGGAGAAATCAAATTGAAAATCTATAAACTATAACAAATAAATCTGGAGTTTACATTTAGATACATACATATACATGTAGAATCGTGAATTAATATATATAACAACACTCTATATTTTGCCAATAATAAATACGTATCATATTAAAAATTATGTTTTAAAAGAACTTTATTATCTCTGGTTTTACATTTAATTCAAAATAAATTTCTGGTTTTGTAAATTGGTGGTCAAAATAAAGAATTATATTGTCATCGTGACCACAAATATCTATGTGATTTTTTGACATGGCTTAGTGGGTAGAAAATTAAATATATATTTAAATATATAGTGATTAAAATTTATATTTAATAATATTTACACATATATATAACATGTTTACCTTCCATCATTGTAAAAAAAAATAACTTGTTGACGACATTAAATTTGACTATTTGTACATGGGAAAACGTATATAATTGAAAATATTTATCATACAATTGAAAACTTAATATGGTTCTATAGTTTTAACACATTTTTTTTTCCTCAAATATTTTCCTAGAATGTCAATGCTACTGAAAGCATATAAACAATGTATAATGAAATAATTACCAAGGTTTATTTCTATCATCATAATAAAAAATAGTAAAGGTAGTCCTAAGGAATATCTAAACAATACATTGGGTCTCACAAACCATTAAAATTTTAAAAAATGTGACTATGATGACATGCCATCATTATCGGGAAAAAAAATTGCAAGAATGAGAACAAAAATCCAAAAAAATATTCAGAGAGAGACATAGAAGGGTGGAAATGGGAAAGCGTTCAACATAGAGAAATACTAGAGCTAAAAAGGGATTAAATTTTATTTTGTTAGGGTACAAAAAAAATTGTGTTTTCATGAAGAACAAGGTGGTTTGAAAAGGTGATCAAAAGGAACTAGAAATCAAGGCTGGACTACGGAGCACGATTTAGGGAACAAAATAGATTGATTGTAGGAGATGAAAGTAGGGCTGGACTAAAGCTATGATTGATTCAAGTAGGGAAAGTAAGGACTAGATTGGTAGCATGATTCGGTAGGGAAAGATAGGCTAGACTTTGGAATGCGATTTGGTAGGGTTTGGAATGTGGAATGTCGTGAAAACACAAGGAACTAGTCAAAAAAAATGAGAACAATTTGAACAATCCCACAATCAAAAAAGGTGCACATTTACTATAATAGATGTTTTGATAAATACCTAATTTAGTATATCGTGAGATTATTTGTATGCTTAGTGATGTCTTTGAAACCTCTGTCTGCTACATCAAACAAACTATCTGCATGATTTTATCTACAACCCCTTTTTTTTTTCCTTCTTTGTGTGTGTCCTTTGTGTGCCTCCTTTGAGTGTGTCCTTTGTGTGCCCACTCTGCAAACAAGATTATAATTACTACCTCATTGTCCCTTATAAAAATGGATCCAAATTCGTGCACTCGAATCTCAATACAATCTACTACATACTTTTATTGTTTTATGATTTCACAAGATGCTTTTATATAAGAGAAATGACGAAACCCCAAAAAATAGTTCTCGGGGTATTTAATAATTTTTTGGCACATTCAGGCTATAAATTTTAAAATAGAAAAATTGCGGGATATGAAAATTTGAAAATTTGACTTTCCCCCATTAAGAAAAGTGTGGGATATTGAAATTTCAAATACTCTCAAATGTGGGGGAATTCACAATTGAAATTTGAATTTACCCCTCATTAAGAAAAGGTGCGGGATATCGAAAAAAATAAAAAAATACAAAACAACGCCATTTGTTATTGTCTATACATATATTAATATAAACGTAATAAAAATATATTATAATAAAACAACATAAATAAATTCTAAAAAAGTATACGTACATTTATTTTTTTTTTATCAAAATTGATCTCGACATTGTTAGATGTAGTGCATGCACTAATTTAATACAATTCTCCAATTAAATTGTGCCACATGGAAAGTTTGAACCAGATAGTTAGGAAACAATATAATTGACACATTTATTATGAAATTTAAATATAAAGAAAATCCTATAAAATATTTTAAACCTATATAAATCTACAATATTATTATATAAATAGTACCCACTAAAATGATGACACATGGCATGAAATTTCTAAAATTTCTAATAGTGCAGAAATTTTCCTCGCCAGGGATAGTCCAACTAATATGATACAATTATAATCAATGAAAATTACTATCGATCCAAAACTGTATAGATAGTTTTTTCAATGACAAGAGGTAATGGTAGGAGCCTAGCGGACTGCTAAGCTAGACCATGATTTGTTATTTATTCACTATTTTCAAATTAGGAAATTGTTGATCCTTGTGGCCATTATGTCATTCCTTTTAATAAGTAATGCATCTTAGTGGTCGCTAAGTATTTTCTTTTATATGCAAATCGATGTGAATTTTATGTCACAAAGAATATATCTTATGAGAACTACATAATTTTGATCCCTCTCAAGGGTATGTAGTGTAGTACTTGTTCAGCTTAGGGATAGTCCAACAAATATGATATTATTATAATCAATGAAAATTAATATCGATCCAAAGTTTTATAGATAGATTTTTGAAAAGAGGTAATGGTAGGAGCCTAGTGGCCACTAAGCTAGATCATGATTTGTTATTCGTTCACTATTTTCAAATTAAGAAACTGTTGAGCCTAGCGGTTGCTATGTCATTCCTTTCAATAAGTAGTGTAGCTTAGTGTTCGTTAATTATTTTCTTTGATACACGAATGATGTGAATTACATGTCAAAATAAAATATCTTATGATAACTACATAAGGCTTGATCCCTCTCGAGGGTATGTAGTGCAACACTTATCTTTGCCAAGGATAGTCTAGCCAATATGATACAATTATAATCAATGAAAATTACTATCGATCCAAAGTTGTACATATAGATTTTTCAATGACAAGAGGTAATGGTAGGAGCCTAACAGTTGTAAGATAGACCATGCATTTTTATTCGTTCCCTATTTTCAAATTAAGAAATTATTGAGCCTAGGTCGTTATGTCATTCCTTTCAATAAGTAGTGTAGCTTAGCGATTCGCTAATTATTTTCTTTGATACGAATAATGTTAATTATATGTCACAAAAAAATATCTTATGAGAAGTACATAATTATCTATCCCTCTCGAGGTTATGTATTACAGCACATGTCCCCACCAGGGATAGTCCAACCAATATGATACAATTATAATCAATGAAAATTACTATCGATCCAAATTTATAGATATATTTTTTCAATGATAAGAGGTAAGGGTAGGATCCTATCATATGCTAAGTTAGACCATGATTTTTTATGTGTTCCCTATTTTCAAATTAAGAAACTATTGAGCCTAACATCCGCCATGTCATTCCTTTAATAAGTAGTGTAGTCTTAGTGGTCACTAATTATTTTCTTTGATATAAATGATGTGAATTATATGTCACAAAGAAAATATATTATGAGAACTACATAAGGCTTGATCCCTCTGAGGGTATGTAGTGCAACACTTGTCCCCACCAAGGATAGTCCAACCAATATGATATAATTATAATCAATGAAAATTATTATCGATCCAAAGTTTTATAGATAGTTTTTTTAATGATAAGAGGTAATGGTAGGAGCCTAGTGGCCTCTAAGATAGACCATGATTTTTATTCATTCATTCCTATTTTCAATTAATGAAAAATTGTTGAGCCTAACATCCTCCATATGTCATTCCTTTCAATAAGTATGTAGCTTAATAGTCGCTAATTATTTTATTTGATATGAATCAATGTGAATTATATGTCACAAATAAAATATCTTATGAGAACTACATAAGGTTAAATCCCTCTCGAGGTTATGTAGTGCAGCACTTGGCTCTACCAAGGATAGTATGATAGTAAATATCAAGGAAAATTACTATCGATCCAAATTTGTATAGATAGTATTTTAAATGACAATAAGTAATGGTAGGAGTCTAACATTTCTGCTAAGCTAGACCATGATTTTTTATTCTTTCAAAGAAAAGTATTTTTAAAATGAAGAAATTGTTGATCCTTGCACCCTCTATGTCATTTTGTTCAATAAGTAATGGAACTTAGAAATCGTTAAACATTTTTTTATACGAATCAATTTGAATTGTGTGTTATGAAAAATTTATTCCAAGGCCCGATTTCAAATAATAATTATTATATCTTATCGGTTGTTTAGTTATTCTTTACAATATGTGTTAATGAACAACTAAGAATTTTTTTATGTAAGAAATACTTCTTAGTGATCGCTAACTTTGTTATTGAGATTTTTTCTCAAACACTCTCTTCAAAATATGAAAAATTAGATCTTAATGGCCTCCACTCTAATCCATTCAATAGGTGTAAATGAACAACAATGAATGTTTTAAACTATCCATTTATATGTCGACTAGAATCCTAGCTTGCCACTAAGATCTATATTTTCTAACGTCATCATGTATCTACAAAATGTTATATACGGTTAATTTGAAAATATATTTTTCAGAACACAAGTTTTAATTCCTTGATACAAAATATGAATTACTCTGTTATATCTTGTATAGAACACTTTTGTTAATACTTATATAAAAATTTATCTAGAGGTTAGTGAAAATGCTAATAAAATTCAATTTTCCTTTGATATGTGAACTAATTATTAATATATTCTACACCAATTATAAGTAAAATGTCTTCCATTGTTCACACTTCATTCTCAAAAATTCCATTCATTGAAGGCACGAGTGTTGGAAGAAAAGAGATGAGGAATGGTTTGTTGAAATCCATTCCCTAAAAACTACTACGTCAACCTATGGTTGTTTTTTTGTTATAGATGATGGACATGAGGAAGTTGGTATGGTTATATCCTCAACATTTATTGATTTGAGGACACTACATGTTTAGGTCAAACACATTGACTTTGAAAATAATAAGTGTCTTATTTTGGATATGGAGTTGGATGTTTTTTATTAGAAAATGGGAAATGCAAGCCTCAATAGACAAACAAACCATATTCATGTTCACTATATGGTTGGAATTTGGGGTTGTTAGTAGATTCTAACAAAACTAGTTGTTCAAATGCAGAAGACATTCATAATGGCATGCTTACAGTACTCAAAAAATTGTATAGAAATGATAAAACTCTCTTTTTGTCATTTTTGAATAGAACAAGTTCACTTTCACCTCCAAAACATGCCAAGTTGTTTACTATGTTGAGGCAAACATATTTGGCTAAATTGGAGATCAACCCATCTAAATCAAAGTTGTATGGGTTGAAAAGAATACTAAATCAACTACATTGCTAAAGAAAGCAACCACTATATTCGTAAAAATAGAGCCTTCAAATATTCAGCAGTTGCATTTGTTCTTGTTCAATGGTGAAGTATTTTCTATTGATGTTTTAAGGTTCCATGTAACACCTCCAAAATATTAGTATCATCCTATAGATGATGAGAATGTTGACCTTCTTGTCCACTCCATGTTGATAAATGTTATTCCTACACAGAGGGACGTAATTCTTCTTCCCTTGTTATAGTCTAAGAATAATGTTGTGGAACTTGAAGATCAAAAAAACTGGAAAGGGATGATGTCAAATTTTATATACTTGATGCCAATATACAATATGTGTGCAAAAAAAAATTTTGGGCTTGAAGACTTACAAGTCTTTACATTTGAGGCTATAGTTTCAAAAGGATCACATTCTATCTACAAAATCATCTACCAAATCCATTGATAATATTTACAAACAACAAAATGAAGTAAACAAAACTTGGATAGAAACCAAGTTTATTGATTTGTTGTACAAAGCTAGATCAAGTTTGGCATTCATTAGGATTTCCTCAACAACCCGGATTGACAAAAACAAAAATAGAAGAGTGGAAGGTAATGTATTTTAATTTTATTGCATTGGTTATTAACATTTACTTTTTTCATATAAAAAGATAAAAAAATATGTTTGTCCTTTGAATGTAGAGCTTTGAGAATCAATGCCTTTCAATTTTCCAAGTGCAAAAAAAGAGTCTATTTTAAAAATGGAATTTTCTTTTTTCCGATGATATATGGACTAAATGGACAAAAAAATGTTTCAGTTGTTTAGATCAGGTGGCCTTACTTGTTCACCTATTAAAGATAATCAGGTTAACTTTCATAGAAAATTCACTAGCAAGATTCACAACCAATTCATTTAGGGCTGCTAAAGGAATGACCAAAGAAGAAACTAGTAGATAAAGTGTAATCAGGGGATGTTTGGTTAACTGGATTTATTGAGGAAGGCATGATAGTAGAGACATTTGATGCTTACATCGGAGAATAAAAGGAGACAAAAAATGAGAGCTAAATTTCTACATTATTTGAAAGATAAACATCCAAATAATATTCTATTGCCAGCCTACATAATGAATCTAATGTAATTGAAAATTTTAAATTACATGAATCACACTACCTCTAGTTTATCTGTATTGTTGGGTGAAGAGAGAAAATGAAAGAGAAAATTTGATTCCCAAAATCGGGGGAAAAAAGGCCAAACAAAAAAAGGACCCTATGGTGGAAGAATTTCTTCGGTCAAGGCTCAGACAATATTAGACAACTATGTGATGTCAATGGAAGAAAATATACCAGCAAGGATGGAAGACACCAAATATTTTACATGTCAATGTGCATATCCATTCTAGTTTCCGTCAACTTTATCATCTATTCTTGTGACCAATCCTTTCAATGTTGAATGTGTGATTGCTGATTTTTGTAATTTGTCTAGCAATATTTCTTTTGATGTAATAATGGAGTTGCTAATAGTTATCGAAAACGTTGTGCTAGATTGTATTATTATTGTTCTCATACCAATTGATTATTCAAAAATGTTAAGAGAAACAGTAAAAAGATACATGGAAAATGTTAAAGACAATGGAGAATCAATTCGGATGGATGCTACAGACTCTATGACAACAATGGAAATTTAAAATTTTGTGTCTTATGTACACAATAACTGGTGTGCACAACTACGACAATAATGATGATGATAGAGAAGAAGTCACTAGGGATTGGATGGAGAAACTACCACAAAAATTGGTAACTGTAAGTGAAATTGGCCTGCAAGGAAACATCCATCCTTTTCCTTGCAAAAAATCTTATGAGTTTTGGGATGAGATGTTCACTAGATGTTGTTCCCAAAATTCTCTAATAATAGTTCTTTACGGAGGCAGTATTGCACTACATGCATTAGTTGATTCCAATATTTCTATTGTTTTTATTATTAGAGACATAGTCAAGAAATGTTTTTGAAACATTATTATTCTCATATGAAGAAAGGTTCATCACCAAAGAAAATTTTAATAAGTGACTTTGTTTAATGGATTTGAAACGATATAATATACTTATACATTTATTATTTATGCAGACAACCAAAAAACTATAGGAGTTTATGTATAACCATTTCAACATGACACTACACAACCAGTTCAACATGAATGAGCTATGTTTCCAATTTCCATTGTTTTCATTAATTTAACAATACTCTATGTTTTAATGTTCCAATGATAGAGAAGGAGACCTCAAGCATATCTGGAACAAATATGCAATCAAATCCTGGTATGTTAATCATGTGCATTTATAAAAAGAACCACTAATAAGCCCCACAAATTTATAAGACAATTAATGGTTTTATGCTAACAACCAATAACTAGAGAAATTAACCGTGGAGTGTGTGGGGTATCAAGCACGAATATGTAATTAGAACTGGTATGTTAGCCATGTGTATTTTTAAACAAAATCATTTATAAGGCTCACAAATTTATAGAAAATGATATCATCTAACTCTAGAAGAGGGGCCATTTTCAAAGGAGGAATAACCAAATAACCTATTTCAAATGTTCATGGTGGCATCTAATGCTCCACAAGTTTGTATTTATAGTTTCATAACTAATAGACATTAGTTTCGATGCTTAATATAGATAATGCTTTGGCATAGCGTATCATCATAATCCACATCATTAGGTCAAAACTATTTTTTTACTTCAAAGGGTGGTTCAGATATTATAAGCGTACCCTAGCACAATGACACGTTAAACTTCATTCATAAGATGTGAGATAATAATTAATATTGAACTTACCATATTACCACAGAGAGCAGTATGTTTTTTCAATTAATATTTCATTTTCATGGCATGAAATTGATAATGAATTGATTAATGTTTCTTTACAATACATATTACATCAAAAGAACCAAAGAATGAGGTAAGGGTGATGAAGCGCCAAGCCACAAGCTCAGTCGATAAATATTAGGAATATATTAATGTTTATTCATGTATGCTTTCATTTTCCATAACAATACTAGATTATGAATATATTAATTTTTATTTTTATAGACACAAAATCACACGCTTTGGGTAATTATCTAGTCATGATTACATTTTATTATTCATATGATTCCTAAGTAAGAAAATTACTAATTAACCTATGTCTTCGGCCACCTTTTTGCACTTGTTTTTTTTTTTCACTTTAGTCTTACGTCATTACTTTGTTAGTCTTCCTCTTTATTTTTGGCATTTATCATCCTAGATTAAGTGCCCAAACGGGACATCGGTGTCGGTGGCCTCTTCCCCTCCGGGTTCCCTAACCCCTTTGCATGGTGTTTGCATCTTTTAGGTCCTTTCTAGCCATTTGAGCATCTTATCTTTTTGGTAGTTAGCATTTTCAAGGTTAATTACAAAATTTAAGCAAATGTATCATATAAATATAAAGTTATGTGATCATAATAAAGGACCAAGACTAAGCATTAGTTATCACCACCTAAGGTTGTATCCATCAAGCATCTAAAAGCTCCATTGCATCCATCAACACCATCCAAGGGACACAAGTGCTAGTTATTTTGCATACACTTCGTAAGAGGGAATTTCATTCTATTCGATGCACACATATATTACATTTCTTTACATCTAGCTACTTTGCATGTGTATTTTTAACACGCAAAAGCCATTTAGGGTATGATTCACACATATAGAAAATACATGATCTAATCTAGAAGAGGGCTTAGTTATAAGTTCACCATTGTGATATAACCAAATCGACCCCTCATTTTCAAATTTTTAGGATTTGATGTCTATTTGATTTTTTTAGGTTTATAATTCAACATTAGTTTTGATGCTTAACGAATTTGGTGGTCATTTTGAAACCTCATAGCAACCAAAGGAAAATAATAGTGAATACCTCATGACCACTCATATGAGGTTTCCTAATCATTTACATAGATGTATAGTGCCCATAAATAGGTCTAGGGTGCCCATAATATTGTCCCTCCCAGTGCCCTAGTTTAGCTTATTCTTCTAGATATGCACTTTTTTTAGCTCATGACATGAAATCGATGTGATGTACATTGCTTTAAATTTTCCATTTTCTAAAAGTACACCTCCGGGATTTTGTGAATCGGCTAAGGCTTCAACCCTCTCTTTGCACGTATGGTTTCATACTTTCTTGTTTATCTTACTTGTCTTTATTTATGTACTTAATTTTGTATTCTTTTGCTTTTTTACAATAGCAATTAGATTAGGCATAAAATTCACATTTTATCTTAATTAATTTTAAATAGATCTTGTATCAAAGGATCCGGTGTGTGGGTAAAGATGATGCAATCCTAGATGCAAGCTTGATAAGTAAGTGGTATCTTTAAGCTAAAATATTGATTATTTCCATTGGTTAGAATTGATATGTGGCCGACTAAAATAAAAATTATTTACTTCCCTGCAGTTAGCCATAAGAATTACCTACTTATTTTAGATTGGAGGGCCCTCTATATGATAAAAAACCAATCACCCACTAAGGAGATGTCATTCAAGTTTAACAAGGAGACTATCAACCTGTGTGGTGGCTTAAAATAATTTATAAACTCATTATCAAAAAAATTAAATGGGATTTTGGTCCGACAAACTAACTTATGTTGATGTTGAAAAGATGAAAATGGCCTTCAATAAAAAAATTATCAACTAAATTGAATCCAGAACTCACCTGGGGAAAGGAACATTGCAATATATAATCAATAGAATTTAAAAAAATATATATAAAAGGTTTAGAGTATAAATGATGTTTCCTACAATTCTAAAGACACATTGTGTATTACATTAGGTGTAAAGGGAAACCCTCCTAAAAATTTTATGGTTGGGATGAAAAGTAGAGGAGAATATTGTTCAAAGATATGTGGTTGATGACCAATTTGTACAAAGACTTATCACTGATAGTGTCTCAGGGATTGAATGTAGTAGAGGGCATCAAATATTTGGAGCAATAAAATCTAAATAACTAATTATCATTTTAAAATGTTATTATGATGGTACTGCTTAAAATTATAAAGAAAAATATGTTCATTTTTATTATGATGGTTTTGCTTAACTATTTTATATGTTGAGATTGTACAAATATAAGTTGGGAGTATTTATATTTTCATTGATTATAAGTTGAGACTATGAGTGTATAAGTTGAGTATGTGAATTAATAGAATTATTTTATTGTAACAAAACTTTGAGTAGTTTTTATTAAACAAATATGTATTCCTAAATTAATTTTGAGGATGTTTGAATACTACTTTTTGCTTCCAAAATAAAAATTATATACCACATTCATATGAAATGAAATAACTACAATATAGTTTTGTAAAGACTCGTCGTGTTGAAACATTACATTTGATTCAAAAAAATTGTAAAAATAATATTCCTAGTACAATAAGAAATGAGGAATGCCCTTTGATTTTTTACCTACTTCACCACCTACAACCATTTTATTTTTGATATAACAATAACAAAAGAGATGTGTTTTTATATTTTTGATTGATTCAACACCCTCAACCATTTGATTTTATTTTTTCTTCATTTGCAGATAAGAACACATGCAACATGAAACTGATCATATTTGATATAAATGGTGTTTTGGCACACACCATCCACAAGGTTGATTTGTCATACAAGAATTTAAAAAAGTTTGGTGGCATCGAGCTCAAAAAAAAATATTTTCTCATACCAAATGTGAAAGTGTTATTGCACCATTGCAAAAAAATAAAATCAAATTATGATTGTGGACATCGGTGAGAAAATCAAATGTTGATGACATGATGCCTTCATTCCTTCAAAACATTGGCTTAGAGGTTGGAAGCTTCGAGTTCATATTTACATAGGAAGATTGTGTCGAGACCAAATACACCAATTATTATGATTCTAGGAATCCCAAATTATATCTCAAGAATCTTAACTCCATTTTGTGGCGGTTTAATGAATCATACCATTGTAAAAAGAGTACTTATAGATGATTCTTTAGATAAAAAAAAATTCAATGATGTAGGGAACTACATAATTGCTAAAACATTTAACATAGATTCTAAGCCAGAAGACAAATACTTGTTAGATGAGTTGTGGCCTTTTTTGCAACCATTGAAGGACGTCGAAGATGTTTGGGATTTTATTAAATAAAAAACCCAATTATAGGGAGCTTATTTTTGGAGATTTACTATGATTTCTATTGTTGATTTGGGAGCCCATTTTCGGGAATAGTGTTACAATAAAATTCAAAATATTATTTAAAATGTTTTACTATAATTCTACCTTTAGTAAAGGAATTTTAATTTATTTCATAGTTATATTTAAATACTAAAATATATCTGGGATGGTTTTACAATTAATTTTAATTACTTTCATATCCATATTTAAATATGAAAATATATATGCAATGGTTTTACAATTAATTTGATATCTAAATTTAAATATGAAAATATATCTGGAATGGTTTTACACTAAAATTCAAAAAATTATTTAAAATGTTTTATTATAATTCTACCTTGAGTAAAGGAATTTTAATTTATTTCATAGTTATATTTAAATACTAAAATATATCTGGGATGGTTTTATAATTAATTTTAATTACTTTTATATCCATATTTAAATATGAAAATATATATGCAATGGTTTTATAGTTAATTTTATATCTAAATTTAAATATGAAAATATATCTGAAATGGTTTTACTGATTAATTACATTCTCCAACACTGGATCGTCGCCCTCTTCTAGTTTCTTTGAATATCTTTGGTAATTCTTTGGTTGTGTTGTGGTTTAATCACACCATAGTAAATGAACATGGAAGTGTCTCACATCTCTTGAATGCCATTATCCTATCGATATGCCCCAAGTCTTTTTAAATATTCAAAATTACATAGTTTAATCTTAAAGACATTTTAAAACTTATAAGAGCCTTATTTCAAAGTAAAAATTAAGCCTAGCGGCCTCTAACCCGTATAAAATAGAACACTTTTATGTTTTATATGAGCTAAGAGCCACTAGGCATTATTTTTCAAATCAATGTTGGATTCCCTGAAATAATTAAACGATTTTTCCTAGATTCAATAATTTAATGTGTGATCTGATATATTGGACTCTGGAAGGAGGTATAATGGGTTCTAATATTTTAATATTTGGATTCCAATATTTTGATTTTTAGATTCCAATATATGTGATTTTGGAGTACAATAAATTCCAATATATGTGATTTTGGATTCCAATATATGTGATTCTAGATTCCAATATATATGATTTTGAATTCCAATAGTGTGTCTTTGGAGTGCAAGATAATTCCAATATTTAACATTTTGGAATCCAAAACTAGTAATATTGGATTCCAATATTGCCTATATTTTTAGCATCTTGGACTGGAATAAGTCCGGATTTAGTGAAATAAGCATTTATTTAACCAATCTTTAAAAAGAACAACCTTTTAATAAAGGTGATGTAGCAAGTTTTAGAGTGACCATGTGGCGTGTCTTTGGAAAGGAAAGTTTATTAGGTTTAATTTTTCTGGAGAAGAGAATATTATGTGTTTTGTTTGCTTTGAAAATTTGTTTGTTTGTTACCACTTTTACAAGGTCCACCTTCGTTTGAATTTTTAAAGGATATGCTTGAGATTCCAATGTTGTGCATCCACCATTACTTTTGGTATGTGGTTGTAGGTTCTTGTAGAGAGCAAGGGCTTTGTTGGCCACTTGGATCAAGGTGAAGATGACCATTTGGAAGATATCTCACCTAGCTTGTGGTCTTAACCCAAATCATAAGCTCTTATTTGAGATCGATTAAGTTTTAATCCACAAGAATGTATTTTGGTTAAAATAACTCATTCAAAAAAATTAAATAGGGGACTCACCTTGGTTCGAGATATTCATGGCTCGCCAATGTAATGAGTAATGCCAAAATCATGGACTATGTAACTCGACAATCTTCTCGACTAGGTGAAGGGATATTCTTTGTGATGTTTAACACCAATGCATACCTTCAAATCAATTGTGAATATTCCTTATCCTAGTCGATGACTCTTTTCACAGCTCACCCAGGAGCTTGGATCTCCCAAATGCAAATCCAATGCAACTCAGTCTATAACAACTCATATTTTGAGCTCGACTCGTCTGACCCTTCTTACAACCATCTCAATCAGAGCTTGATGTAGATAAATCAAATTCTATAGAAACTCCCATCTCACCAATGAGGTGGGGAGCTCAAAGAGCTCAAGTTCCTCACCATCTTATATCACAATTATTTTTCTACAAATTCATAAATATGTAAATGAATCTACAAGTAACTATGTACACATCTGCAAAGAGATGTGTGGATTTTGGAATGGTTTGGGAATGGGATGAGAGGCTATGTTGATATCTTGTGTAGGTTTAACTTCCTCTAGGGATTTGAATCCTTCTACAACCTTTTTTCTTGGTGATTCAGGATCCTCACGGAGCCGGGACTAACAACCTGCTCTAATACCAAATGTAATTTTGGAAACCCTTGAATACATTAAAATGAATAAGCTGCAATGTTTATAGACATTGAACAACAACAACCATATCCACAAAAAGTGGATCAAAACATCTAAGCATGGAAACATGTAGAAATAGTATATTGCCCCTCAAGATTACATTCACAAACATCCAGGAAGAAGTTGCACGACAATAGTATAGCCCCCACTAAAATAGGAATGTGACAACTAGCGATAGTTAACTAAGTGAAAGTAATAGAATTTAATTACATTAACTTTACTACTTTATATGATTATATATTAACCTAAGTTTATTCCTAATGATTACATATAAATAAGATGGGAAAATCATGAGGATCAGTAAATTGGCCATTAGAATTGCATGCCCATTAGATGTTTGGTTGATTTGGAAACAAATTTTGAGTTTCCATGGGTTATGATCAATTCATAGCATGAGAATGATATTCAATGTGTTAAAGGTCAGCTACAATACCTCATAAAATCAAGTGTAAATCATAATGAAAGGTATTCTATATTTTTTAGTTGATAATTTTAAGAATGGGGAGGGAATTTAGTTGTAAGATAATTTTCATCTCTCACTAAAGACCGTGTTCATTTAAAAATTAATTACATGGTATCATTTTTAAGGAGGGGAAGCTACTATTCAAAACCTATCTCAAGTTTTTATCTTCCCTTGCCTTATGTTAGAATAGGTTATTTTAAGTTTGATTTTAGTGAAAGAAATGCATTATGCACACTCTACACATTTCCTCATGAAACATGTATGATTTTTATTGTTTGTACATTTTTTTTGTTGTTTTTTGTTTTCACAGTCCATCTTGGATCATCTTTCTTGGAAAAATCAGATTTTTGGTGTAGTTTCAGTGCATTAATTCATCCCCAAGACCACCCTGTGTTCATGATTTTCATGTTCCTTATTTAGAAAATAATTTTAGTTTTTGGATATGTTGTAGAGTTGGATCAAGAACACCCAACAAATAAGATTTAAGAGCACTCCAAGGCAGTTCCAAATCAATTCTAATTCCATCTTGTGCTTCATACAAATCTATGGGGTTAAATTTTTGGTTTTGGCTCATTTTTAAAAGTTTTAAGCTTTACTCCATGCCCACTAGATGCTTCAATGAAAATGGTCATTTATTTAGTAGTAAAATACCTTGTTGTGTCATCAAATTGGTATCCCAAACTACCCCCAATGTCATTTTGGCACTAACAAGATTATTTTGGGACTTAATCAAAAAAAAAAAGGGAAAACATTTAGTGGAACATTGCTTCCCAGTATTCCGCAGAACAAGGAAGTTTACTAAGGGGTAGACATGGAGGAGTTGGTGAAAAATAGGGGTTTCCACTCATTATGAAAAAAATTAGAGACATGAATTTTCTTCAACTCATGCCACGATGCAAAATTCTAGTTGGATGTTTTTGTGAAAAGGTGTATTTGTGCAAGTTTGGGGGTCCAAGTTTCAAGGCCTCCTAACACTAAAACTAGTCTTTTATGGCATAGGGGAGGAATGTGAATACTTTAGGGGAGTTGTTTAAGGGACAAAAATTTGCAAGACAAAGACATAGGCTTGAGCATAGGTCTAAAATATGGAGTAGGCCGCCGGTAACCTAGAGACATGTCAAATAAAGAGAAACAAGTAAAAACTCTTCCAAGCATTTAAAAATTCACCAAACACCTCCAAAACCCATGAAACATTTTTAAAACGTTCAAATGTTAAAAATGCTATGAAATGAAGAGTAGAAAACAAGAAATACATGAAATACACGAGAATTTTTCCCTTATATTTTTATGCGGCCAACCACATTGAGAAAAATCGGTGACGTTCGAAAGGTCTCCTCATCACCTTCATTTTTTTATCAAGAATTATCACTTTTAATCAAGTTTTAAGGTTCAATTATGCAAACATGGGTTAAGGGAAGAACGCAACATTTTGGGACACAGATTTGTCAAATCACCCTCCAACCACCCAAATTGATGAGGAATGGAACTTATATCTCCTCCTATATGTAATATAACATGTGGAAATGGTCTAGCAAAGACGCCCATGTGCATTTGTAGGAGAATTGAATACTTTGGTGGGTGGTTGAAGAGGAAAATCTAAGCCCTTGTCTTATTCCATTTTTTTCTTCTCCCTTGACTATAATTTGAAAAAGATATTTCATTTAGAGAGAGGATGTTTTAAAATGTGGATGAGCCATGTCAAAATGGTTTTCCAAAATAGTGTGAGTCGAAGACCTCAAATTTTTACTTTTGAGGCATTTTGTGCCTTCCTCTTCATTTGTAATGGTATGTGCATACTTGGAAAATATTCAACATTTGGGGGAAACATTTAGTGGAAAATATTCAAAATTTGGTGAATTGGAAAATCTATAAAGGTTAATTTTTGGAGTAGGATAGTGTACCATTCACCTAAAAATTTTAGTATAATCTTAAAAAGAAGTATGATCAAGTACCATGTGAACTTGTGAAGTACCATCGAAGCATGACAAGAAGTGTAAATCAGGTTGCGAGACACATAGAAAAGGTGTAAATTATATTGTAGAGTGTGTGACAAGTGAAGATTTATTGCAACAAATAAAGTTGTACAAACGTGAGGATTCAAAAAGGGTTCTTGGAGAAGTGTGTAGGTGAAGGTGCGTAAGGTAGGATTCAAAAAGGGTTCTTGGAGAACCAAGGGTGCGTGCCGCGTGAAGAACAATTCGGGACTTAGCCATTTTGGCCTTTTGGATAGAACACATGAAGAACGTGTTCCATTTGGATAAGGTTCCATCTTGGTGACAGGGTGTCCTGGAAGGAATATACCTTGTGATAGAGAAGATCCAAAAAGTTAATCATGACATGGAGAGGCATGCGCCTGGGGTGACCCACACCTTGACACTTGGGGCCAGATTTGAGGTTGTAGAGAAGTTTGTTAGAACTCAGATGCCTATTTATACATGTGCACCCTTGGCAAAGAACAGAGAGAGAAGTGAGGTAGTGAGCTCTGCTAAATTTACTACGAGAACTATGGGATGAAAATGGGTAAATGATTCTAGTAAGGATGTAATGGGGAAATGGGAATGCAAACTTTTTTTTTGTGAGAATACATGTATGGATCCAGATATGGCGCATGACTATGGTCTGCCTCTCTGTGATACTTTGTAGCAAGACTATGAATGAATATGATAAGGTTACCACTATGTTTACATTAAGATCTCCTTCTGTATTATCTGCATGTTTTTACTCTACTTTTGATCTTGTATAATCATGGACCTTACTTGAATGATTAAGTATATTTGTGGATTTACAACTTCTTGGTTCTATTATTTTATTGTTGCGCTTTGTTTTTGTTATGACTGAAGGGGTGTAGAAGTCATCCTGAGCTCTATAGCTTCTTCATGTCTATTAAATCACTAAGTCAGAATCATGAACTATGCCTTCCACTAGACTCACATAAAAGAGAGACTGGCTCCCTCTCACGTGCCTCGGGTGAGCGCCGCCACCCATTTGGGTGATAGGCCGACACGCATGAGGTTCCCTTGTTCTTGGTGGGTGTAAAAATGACTACATCTTGGTTCCATTTTGGGACCTCTTTTGAAGTTGTAGTGGAACATGGCATACATCATGATCTGTGCAAAAAGTGATGGTGGAGCG
Source organism: Taxus wallichiana var. yunnanensis (assembly GCA_018340775.1). Taxonomy (NCBI): domain Eukaryota; kingdom Viridiplantae; phylum Streptophyta; class Pinopsida; order Cupressales; family Taxaceae; genus Taxus; species Taxus wallichiana. Next base: position 338,218,467 of record CM031236.1, read on the forward strand.
CTTAACACTTGAAGGTGTTGAAGATTGGTTTAAAAGCACGGAGGATGAATTCACTCAGAGATTCAATACGGATCTAGGTTTGATACATGAAGATGGGTGGAAGACACTCTTTATCATGAGTTATATGAAACCTTCTTGTTGTTTCCCAGTAGAGTTATTTGAATGGCTCGGCTTATACATCTAGATCGGGGTGGTGTTATAAATCACACCCTTGGACCCAAGAAACATATCAGAACTTGCAAGATGTTGATCTAACGTGGACCCATGCTATAGATCATTGGTGGAAGGGAGTATTGACTAGCTACACTCTGGAATATGCCATTTCCACGTATTCTGTCTAGAAGTTGTTGAGTTTGAGTTCTTGCGAGAGCCCAGAGGATCATTTCTATGTGTTATTCCCCTTGTGATCAAAATCTTGATGGTAACCATGGGTTTAGAGGCATTTCCTATGGCGGCTAAACCACCCTGAGTGCTTGGCGAGGAAGCTAGGTTGGGGAAGGATGGCTGATCTGACGACTGAACAGGAAAGGGAGGAGAGACGGCTCAAGTATAATGAAGTGCATGAAAAGGAGATCGATAGACAGCATGGGATTACAAGTGGGTTATGGAGCAGACATGGTGGAAAGGAGTTGAGGTTCACGTGGAGGATGTGGAACCCGAACAGTCTATGTACCCCATCTTGGTAAGTGGGAGAGAAAACCTTGTGGCTTCTGATGAGAGTCCATCGTGTAGAGAAAGAAGAGTCGTTGGTGCATCTGACCCCACCTAGTGACCAAACCTTGGTGCTTGGTTTGTTTGAATGAGGGAAAAGTATAGTTGATCCATTTGATATTAGTGGAAGCAACCGATCGGTGCCTAGAAGATACAACTTCTCATTTGGGACTTCTATGGCTTCACACACTATTCTAGTATTTGGTGGAATGTTTGGACAAGGCACATATACAAAGCTGGTTTTGGAAGTGCGTTAGGAAGTGGTGGAGGAAATATGACTAGGAGTGGTACTAGTTCACAAACTATCGGCGCGTAATTTAGTGGGATGATGGGAGCGCATTTGGCATGACAAACACAAGGCCCTGTACCTAACACAGGAGGATCTGGAGGTGGAAGTGGTGGAGCTGGTGGCTCAAGATCTAGTGGGTCGGTGGAGGAGGAAACACCGGAGGAAACCAAGGGATTGGATCGGGAGGACAAGGGCCTCAGCCACCTCCTCAAGTCTTTTTGAGATGTCTCTACACTTACCAGATTACAGTGGGATAGAAGATGCCACGGAGCATGTGCATAAGTGTGAGCTGCTATGGCGCGTGAAGGGGATCATGACCCAGGATCGAAAGGCTAGTCAATTTGTGATGACCTTGCAAGGATGCGCGCATAGTTGGTATAGAAAGTATGACCCTCATCAGACTATTGTGGATTATACCATGCATTGAGAAATGCATTCTTGGTGGAATTCCACATACCTGAGTTTGAACAAAAGAGCATAGCTCTCAAAGAAATCTAGTAAGGCATGGCAGAGAGTGTGTGGGAATATGATGTGCACTTTAAAACTCTTTTGTCTAAACTATCTTATGATATCCACCCTTCACAACATGCTCAGTGGTTTTTGGAGGGTTGATCACACCCTTTAGGAGGGCTTTATCTCATAAAACATTCACGGACCCCGTGTGAAGTGTTGGAAGTTGCTTTACACGTTGAGGTAGTTGGTAGTGTTGACACTAGTGTTAGCCCTTTCTGGAGGCTCAGATCACTGCCATGGCTAAGAAATTGGAGAAATTATCTACCAACATAGTTCCAGAGATTTGTGGTGGGATGTGGTGCATAGATTGTAACATAGAAGGGCACACAAAGGATAATGGTGGGATATGTACTCGGAAGGTGGTGTGCGCCGTAGTGGTAAATTGTGAAATATGTCATGAGGACCATGATGCAAGTAGGTGCCCCTTGCTTTGCAGCGTGTGATCCGTAAAAATGTATCTTGTTATTGTAAGATATGTACCTCAACCACACATGACACCAAGGATTGTAGATTGATTGACCAGATTCATGAGGCAATTGATCTTGGTGTGTGCTAGACTGGCATTGCAGTAGTTCCAAAGGAGATGAATGGGTATGAAGAGCGAGAGATGGAGATGTGCGTGGAAGAGGGTTTCATGGAGGATTTCATGGTCATGGTAACCATGGAGGAAGAAGTGAGTTCCCATGTGGGACGTGTTTTAATTGTGGAGCCACAGACCATTATAAGCGTGAATGTCTAGATCTTCTACAATGCTCATGGTGTGGAAAAAAACATAAGTACGAAGAGTGCCCAGAGTTATACGAACATATGAGTCAGCAATACCGGAAGGATAAGGGCATTGCCATGGTGAGTATTAAGAAGGCTGACACAATGGCTTCCCATGAGTAATACGTGAATCAAAACTAGAGCCTGTTATGGTAACAACAAGGGTGGAGTCCATGTGTGTGTAAAGGAAGCACCTAGGTAGAGACCTCTGGTTTGAGAGAAGAAGTAGTACATGGGAAGTATCCAAACCGGCTCACTAGAAAGAAGTCTACCAGGAAACCATGGACGTAATTTGAAGTTTACAAGGGAGATCCAATGCTTAAAAGAGCAAGACTAGAAAGGATGAGAAAAGAAGAACCATAGAAGCACCAAAGGATGACTTGGATGAGGTTAAGGAGGTGTGTAAACTGCTGAGGTAGGAGAATATTATTCCCCTTCTAGGAGCATGGTTGAGGAAAAGGTACCATGCGTGGGGAAGAACATGAAAGGTAGATCCTGCATGCAAACCTCCCACCTCACAGCCTTGATTATGACAAAGAGATCACCTTGAACGTAGTAGTGGATGGATGGTTGCTTAGCAACATCCTCATTGACATAGGCACGAGAGGTTAATGTTCTCACTCTGGATGCTGGCATCAAATGGGAAGACCTGCATTACTAACCATCTTCAAATGTGTTGTATATGGAAAATAAGACAAAGGCAATGCCCATAGGTGTCTTGAAGGATGCGACCATTACCATTCAGGGACTAAGTTCACTGGGGATTTTGAAGTCTTGGCACTTTGCCGAGGTAGATAATTTCCCAAGCGTTACTTGGGCACCCGTGGTGTTATAAGAATAATGCAGATCTCGGTTTAACAAGGGGTACATAAGCTTTGAAAACAAGGAAGAGAGGGTGATTATACCACTTGTTGATGGAAATTCCACCCCTATATTGAACCCCTTGGAGAGGAGGTCCTGGATAGAATATATGTGCGCTCCATAAGAGATCCAGAGACCATCCACCCTATGAAGGAGTCATCTAGTTTGATGATGCTCAATCTATCAGTGATACTACCAGTATAGCATGTGATAATTGGGTGCATGGGACTTATGAATTGATTGGGTGACATCTGAAAGGATCGGTGACCAAGGTAACCATGGTGTGTATAGTTCGGTGCTTGGGAGGAAAGGTAATAACCAAGTATTCTAGGGATGCATACCCTGAGGTCTTTTTAAGAGAAATGGAAGCTCAATGGAGGGAGGATGAGTGATGAGGTATGTTAGGTTATGTTTTGATAGGCACAACAGTGAGGTGGTGGGCGCGCATAGTGAAAACTTGTTGGAATGGCGTGAAGTTAGAATTGCGCTCACTATCTGATTCTCGAAAAGCAACATACCCACCGCTATCAAGGATTACAATGGCAATGGACCCACCTCTTCCCACATCCAGGCATGTGAGAGGGTCTGGGGAGAAGGTGTGGAAGCTTTACCACCCTCCCTTTGGGTGCACAAGTTGTATTCGACACTACAAGGTTGTGTGCGCTTGGTACATCCATTTTGAAACATGCCGCCAAACGGGAAATTGGTAGGAATTAGTGGCTGACTTGGTTCACACATTCGAGTACCAAAGTACCATGCAACCGGTTGATGAGGCATTGCAGACTATCAAAATGCCTCACTCTGGGGGATTGTGCCATGGTGGAAGATAGATTAGTAAACTTACTTGGTGGACCTAGCTTGGAAGCATGGTTGAAGAGGAGGAACTAGAAGACATACAATTTAAAGTGCACGTGTGTGAAAAGGAGAAAGGAAAGATGGTATACGTTGTTGATGGAGAGGAGATGGAAAACCTGAATGTTGACCATTCGGTTGGGATGTGTGAAGTGGTTGATAGTGTGGATGCATGTGTGTGTGCATATCATGAACCACTCAAAACCAAGAAAGTTAACATCGGCTCGGAGAAGGAGCCCAAGGAAGCTATCATTGGGGACTACTGGTCAGACAAAGAAGTATCAAAGATCATCGATCTCTTGCGTGAATTTGAGGATTTATTCCCATGTGGATACCATGAGTTGAAAGGCATCCACCATTCATTGGGGGAAATGAGGATAAATTGAAGATGGTGCATGCCCGGTCAGGAAGAGGCCTTACAGGATGAATCCCAACATGCGTAAGGGTTAAAGAAGAGCTAGACAAAATGATAGCATCCGGTATCATTGAGGCTATGGAGGAATCAGAATGGATAAGTCCAATGGTGATTAGCATAAAGAAGGATGGGTGGATTAGGATATGTGTGGATTATAGGGAATTGAATGTTGTTTGTATCATAGATCCTTTTCCCACCCCCTTTACTGAAGAAATTTTGGAAGGAGTTGCTGGGCGTGAGGTCTATTCCTTTATGGATGGATTCTCGGGATATCACCAAGTAAGGATTTCCAAGGAAGACCAAGAAAAGACAACTTTCACCACCCAGAGTGGGAAGCTTTGCATACACGGTCATGCCCTTTGGGTTGAAGAATGCCCATTGTATTTTTCGCGCATAGTGGTACAAGCATTTAAGGACTTCATCCACAAGTTCCTTCAAGTATATTTGGATGATTGGATAGTGTATGGATTGGTAAGGGACCATTGTGATAACTTGAGGTTGATGTTTGAAAGATGTCGGTAGTTGAGGATCTCCCTCAACATCAAGAAATGTATCTTTGCAACTCCTTTTGGAACGTTGTTGGGGCATATCATATGCAAAGAGGGCTTACTGGTGGATCCCGTGAAAGTTGTAGTTATTGTGGGGTTAGGGGAGCCTACCAGCCAAAGTGCCATGCGTGGATTTCTTGGACACACTGGGTACTACTAGAAAGTTCATTAAGGGATATGCCAAGATCACGTGCACCTTTGGAAATATTGCTCAGACATAAGAGTGCCTTTCAGTGGGGAGAAGCGTAGAGGGCATTTGACACTCTAAAAGAAAGGCTTATCACCACACCTATTCTATGATTCCCATCATGGGATAAACCTTTCCATGTCCACGTGGATGCCTCTGCAGTACAAGCAATGGGAGCCATTCTTGCTCAACAGAGAGGGATTGTTGATCATCCCTTGTGTTTTGCAAGTAGAAAGTTGACACCAGCAGAACTAGAATTATACAATGACCGAGTGTGAGGCATTATCAATGATCTACGTGCTCCACAAATTTAGACAATATCTTGGAAACTCCCTTCATATTCTACACTGACCATATGGCCTTGAAGTATCTAGTAAACAAAGTAGTGTTGCAAGGGCGCATATGCCGTTGGGTACTTTTATTTCAGGAATTTGAATTCAAAGTGGTGGTAAAACTAGGAAAGAACAATTGTGGGCCGGATCATTTATCAAGGATTGATTCGGGAGAGGACACAAAGTATCGAGGAAACCATGCCGGATGATGCAACTATTCAGGTTGTGCGCGTGCCCTCAAAATTAGAAGACATTTCATTTTTCTCAAGGAAGGTGTGGCACCTGAAGGGATGAATGCTCTGGAAAGGAAAAGGTTAGCCATACATGCACCACGCCCTTCATGTTGATCAATGGGGATTTGTATAAAATGGGCCATGATGAGGTTTTGTGCCAGTGTGTATTAGAACATGAGCACGCATAGCTATAATAGAAGAAGCCCATGGTGGGATTTTTGGAGGACACTATGTGGGGAATGCAACCACGTAAAGATCCTAGTCACTGGACTATGGTGGGAGATGATTCACCAGGATTGCATTGAGTTTTGCAAGGCCTGTGACCACTACCAGTGCCTTGGAAAACCTGGAAGAAGGGATGAGATGCCCTTGCGCCCCATCACGCCAGTGTGGAACCTTTTGAAAATGGGAAATAGATTTTTCGGACCAATCTCACCAGCTACACGAAGGACTAACTCACGGTATATCATTACTATATTGATTATCTGACAAGGTGGGAGAGGCCGCACCCACTAAGGATTGCACCGTAGCCACGGCTGCTAGATTTTTGTGGGAGAACATTATCAGCAGGTATGGGTGCCCATTAAGTTTAACAAGTGATAGGGGCACTCACTTCTTAAATGAAACAATCAGGATTCTATTGGTAGAATTCATGGTAGCCCATCACAAGACTACCCCTTATCACCCTCAGGAAAATGGGACTGTAGAGGCATTTAACAAAATCCTTAGTCACACATTGACTAAGATATGTGATGTGGGTAGGAAGGATTGGGATGACAAGGTATCAGAGTTCTTTGGGCATATAGAACAACGTATAAAAGGTTGAACAAGGCCACACCATTTCAACTGGTGTTTGGCGTGGAGGCTATTTTACCGGTTGAATTTATGCTACCATCTTTATATAGCGCATGCGTAGGAGGATTGGATGATGAACAAGCACTGGAAGAGAGAATAGATGAATTGATGAAGTTGGATGAAAGGTGCTCACTAGCAAGATGGAGCCAAACAACTAAAAAAGCTAAGCAAAAGGCATGGCATGACCACCACATTAAGAACAAATAGTTTGAGGTTGGCTAGATGGTATTGCTATATGATTCAAAATTTCTATGCCATCCTGGAAAGTTGAAGGTGCATTGGTTGGGTCCTTATGTAATTTCATACATCCTTGATTCGGGCGTGCATGCGTTACAAGTGTTGGATGGAACAAAATTACCTGGACACTTCAATGGGAGTAGGCTGAAGCCCTACTATAAATAATGCTTCTTGGTGTTTGTAAATAAGGTAGTTCTGCTAGTTAGTTTAGAATTTCCTTTTATGCTTTTCCTTTCTTGTTTTTCCCTTTCGCGTTGTTGTCTTGTTTTGTGCCTTGGGCACTGGTAACCTTATTACTTTTTAACTTATGAATGTGCAGAGGACCACGCATCGATTTAGTGTGGGGTGAGGTGATAAAGAGAAGCATGAAGTTATTCTATAGGAGGATTGGGTTGGTAGACCATTCGAATTGGCCCTGTTGAAAAGATGCATTAGGAGAAAAGAAGGCAGATGGGTGGAAAAATAAGGTTACATTGGAAATCCACGTACAAGGAGAAAAAGTGCAAAAACATGAGGTAGGTGAAAGCAAGAATCATGAGGATGGAAGAGGTGCCTTTGGTGCTGGTAACATGCATGCAAGAGTCTTCTGTCAAGATGGATTGTTTGCCCAGAAGGTTGGAAAATTTTTGCCAGAAGGTTGGAAAAGTTTTCGCGCAAGGATTGGGCGGGTGAAAACCTTTTCGTGCAAGGATTGGGCGTAAGGAAAAGTGCTGAAGTCGGGTTTGTTTGAAAAATGCTGCATTAAATATTGTTGTATGGTGGTAGGTAGCCTAGCCTTTAATGCGTAAAAGTGGGAAAAGCTATAAATACAAGGATGGGTAGTTCATTATTTTACTTTGAAAACAAGGAGAATGATTTTCTTTCAAGAGCTAGGGTTTTGAGAGCTGACTCGTGTGAAGGAAAATCTCAAAAACTTACGTGCAATCGGTCCATTAGATCTACAAACCAGAGTAGAAGTGATTCACGGGTGTGAGGAACATTGTGAAAGAGCACCGTGATCGAAGGAGGAAAATCAGAGATTAGGGTTTGTGCTCTAGGGCATGGGCGTGTGAAGAAAACTCTCAGACAACTTGAAAGTAACCAGGGAATGAAAGAAAAGGGTAAAATGATGGCCACAAAACTAGTTGATAAGCCTGTAGTACAATCCAAGAGGGAAAGGGTAAGGGAAAAGGAAAGAAGAAAGAAGAAGAAATCCCCTTAGATACCAATGAGGAATGGTACTCAGAGATGCAATACCAGATGGGGTTTTTTAGGGCAAGAGTGGGAGTCCCACATAAGATAGATGACCGTGATCGACTACAATCATCACCGGTCAAGTATAATCGTGAAGGAAATGGTGCTAGAGCTGGTGTGCCCCACAAACAAATGAACACCTGATGGGATGCCAATCTATAGTGACATAGTCAAGGTGAAAATGGAGAAGGTAGGGCTTCTCCAGCTTTTGAGTTACCATATTTTGGGAAGCTTGAGTGCTTGTACCAATGGTTAATGACATGTGTACATGAAGATTTCTTCTACTTCGTAGGGCAAAAATGCATAACTCCCTAGTTAATCTCACACTTTACAGGCCTAAGCTGTAAAGGGGACGTGCTCATAGATGACCTCAGGATGAGGAGGCAATTAAAGAAACCATTGCATCCCAGGATTATAAGAAGGGATCAAGATACTATGACGTCTCGGATATCAGTGATCCGGTGATGAAGATGGTGCATGCACCTTGTCTCCAAGCTGAATGGACAAGAGAGGTGGACCCAGGTGAGCAAGCCCTAGTTGAATGTCTGTAGGAAGGTCACGGAGGGCACCGTATACAACATCTCCCAGTACATAGTAGATGAGATCATAAGTAGCGCGGAGAATGGAGGAAAGATCTTATTTGGAAACATTCTATTAACAATTGTGTTCTCAGAAATCGGGGTGCCAGATGCATCTGATAAATTCATATGGGAGTACCCCGCTGAAGATCCCTCACCCATGGATAGATTCTAGAAATACACATGTGAGTCAATGATAGGGGTGCACAAGGCGCTTAGATAAATGGTACACGTGCCTTAGGAATGCATTCGGGGCTGAATGGTGGATCCTGAACAACTCCCCATGGTGACTGAAGGAGAAGTAGAGTTTTGGTATACCAGCACTTCTGCATTGGTAGATTCATCTTGGTGGATGGTAGTTGGAGTCCCTGGTGCAAACTCCCCTTCTCATTTACTGCCCAATTTTTCTAGGCGGGAGTGAACAAGTATAAGGAGTCGAAGAAATTAAAACTTGACTTGTCCACCCTTGATAGTGAACATAGGAGATGAGAAAGAAGTTGGTCTACCCAGGGGAAGTGCACGTATGTTGAAAGGTACATGTCACAGGATGTACACATCGTAAGGCCATTGACCTTACCAATTGTTGAGAGTGCTGCTGCTAGGATCTACCTGCATAAGGCCAAAGTTTGAAAGGGCACATACGTGGAGAATGAGATATCCATCCTAGATGACCCCATGGGAAGAAAGAAGCCCACGCCAAAGTGCAAGGAGAGAGAAGAAGAAGAAGAAGAAAAAAGGGTGGTGGAAAGGTAGAATGTAGATACCACAGGGCCGAGTACCTATGTCCGGAAGAAGAGGAGAATGGTGGTCAGGGAGAAGACCCCAGAGCCTATGAAGCCACCATCCCCTGAAGAACCTTCAGATGAAGAGAAGACAACATCCCGACTCTGGAGTTTCTGAAAAGGAAGAAGAACAAGGGATGGAGGAATAAGGGTCTGAAGATACAGATGACGAATGCCTATATAGGTGAAAAGGATGATGATGAGGGGGAAGAGTTGGAGGTGGATCAAGAGCCGATTAATGTCCATGATTCGGGGAGAGGAAGCTAGAGGATACAAATGATGCTTTCATCTTTGTAAGGAGGAAGGGCACCCAAAGGGAGGAAGGCACATGGAGTGAAGAGAGGAGTGAAGGGGCTAGTACCAAGGAGCCAGATATGCCCAAGCTCACTCAGGAGGAGGTGAATGAGAAAGGACAAGGGAGGTAGAGAAGATAATCAATACCCTGGTCGAAGAGGAGTTGGAGCGCAGTGTGGAGCTAGTGCTCGGTGAATTCAAAGAAGAGTAGAGGGAGAAGAGTGTGGGTAGCACAAAAGGCCCAACTCTTTTGGTAACTATCCCAAGGGCGTGCGCATGGGAAGTAAATGGAAGGGGGAAGAACAATGATGGGCTACATTGATGACCCCAACAAATTTTTATGTGTGCATTTCCAGTACCATGCCCACCAAGGAGCTCACCGCCATGGAATCCTTTGACCCGAGGGTGGATACCCGCGAATGAGGAAGATGCTATCATGGGCATTCGACTCCCACCTCGATGAGCCTGAGTTTGAGGTTAACCAAGGAGGAGTGGTATTGCGTTCTCGAAGGAAAGGGGGACAACCCCATTGTAAACACACAACTATCGGATGAGCAAGTGTGTAATGCACTCAACAAGGTCTCCATGGAAATTGAGGCTAGGCTCTTCGGTAGGAATGACAGGGTTAAAGTCTTGGAGGACCTGTTGGAGAAGAGGAAGGAAGAAGTAGTGAAGCTGATGAAGGACTTAAGCCTTGAGAAATTAATCAGCGCTCAACTATAGAGGGAGCTTCAAGAGGAGAAGGCTAAAGTGTGAAGTTTCCAAGAAGGTGGAACTCATCTCCCAAGCAATTATCATGAAGCACCCGGACCTTAACCCTCCCGCGTAAAAGTATAGATCCTCCCTGGAATGCCTAGAGGACTTGACTCGGATCCTCACCATGGAAAGGCAGCCTTTGGCCTTGGAGTCGGAGAGGAGGTAGCTGCGTGCTTGGAGAAGGAAGACAAGTTGAAGGTCATCGTGCTCATGGCTGAATACAACAAAGGTGCTTGCGATGTAAGAATAGCTACACAAACCGTGGGGGTCACCTACGACCATTACGTGGATCAAGACAAAGTGACAAGCATGTTGCTTGCCAGTGATGAGGCCGAGCTGAAGGAATTTAGGGAAAAGAATAAGGGCAATAGAGCTGAGTGAGAAAGGATCATAGCTGAAGTGGAAAAGAAATCCGAAGCTATTGAGAACCGGTGAGTCTCAATCAAAACCCGGCTAAAAGAGCTCTACAAGGTCATCACGAGGAAGATGGATGCCCTGGAAGATCACGCTAAGGAACTAGAGACTATGGTGGAAACCATTACCACACAAGGGGAAGGGTTAACCTTCGATGAGGTGAGCACCTTGGTTGGTGATATCTGCACTAAAGCGTAGGATGAAGTCAGTGCTTGGAGTACACTGGAGGCCGACCTACGGAAAAATTTTCCCCTTCTTCTTCTTTAGGCAATTTTCCCTCTATTCTTTCTCTTCCCCATTCTTTATTCTTTCCCTCCATTCTTTCCAAGGCAAGGCCTTGCATTCTTTTTGTACTACATTCTTTGAGAAGGTTCCCGAGGGTGGAGAATAGGTGAAGTGTGGGGTAATGTTGGGCCCCTAATATAGCTTCCAAATCTTAAAGGTGCGTAGGCACGCATGGCCGGAGGAAGTGCGCAAGTGAAGGCGCACAAGGTAAGATTCAAAAAGGGTTCTTGAGAGAAGATGCGCATGCCATGTGAAGAACAATTCGGGACTTAGCCATTTTGGCCTTTTGGATAGAACACATGAAGAATGTGTTCCATTTGGATAAGGTTCAGCCTGGTGACAGGGTGTCCTGGAAGGAATATACCTTGCGATAGAAAGATCCAAAAAGTTAATCATGACATGGAGAGGCATGCACCAGGGTGACCCACACCTTGACACTTGGGGCCAGATCTGAGGCTGCAGAGAGTTTGTTAGAACTCAGATGCCTATTTATATGTGCACCCTTGGCAAAAAAAGAGAGAGAAGTGAGGTAGCGGAGCTCTACCAGAATTACTACGAGAACTATGGGATGAAAATGGGTAAATGATTCTAGTAAGGATGTAATGGGGAAATGGGGAATGAAAATTTTGTTTTGTGAGAATACATGTATGGATCAGATATGGCGCATGACTATGGTCTGCCTCTCTGTGATACTTTGTAGCAAGACTATGAATGAATATGATAAGGTTACCACTATGTTTACATTAAGATCTCCTTATGTATTATCTGCATGTTTTTACTCTGCTTTTGATCTTGTATAATCATGGACCTTACTTGAATGATTAAGTATATTTGTGGATTTACAACTTCTTGGTTTTATTATTTTTGTTGTGTGCTTTGTTTCTGTTATGACTGAAGGGGTGTAGAAGCCATCCTGAGCTCTATAGCTTCTTCATGTCTGTTAAATCACTAAGTTAGAATCATGAACTATGCCTTCCACTAGACTCACATAATCTCAAATAAAGTACTCAATGGAAGAAGTTAGTAATCGAAAGAACTAGAAGGTAACAAAAATATCTCAAAATTCAACATTGTTCAAGTATTTTGGAAACTTTACACTCACAAATACATCTACCACTAGCACCCATATAGCTACCAGTGAAATTAATCAAATTATAGACTGTTTGGAAGGTATTATTGAAGTGGACATGGCTTCAACACAATATCAACCAAATGATACCTATGATGACAACATGTCGAGCTTGAAGATATGCCTATTAATATGTAACCGAGAGAAGAGGATCAAGATATCTTAAATACTCAAAAAATTGAGCAAAATGTAACACAAAAATCAAATGAAAAATATGGTTCACAAAAGAGGAAACAAGAAGATCGACACTTGGTAGGACATATAAGTTTGAGTGGGCTAGAAATTTTCCTTTTATCAAACACAGTAGATCCATATAATTAAGAAGATATCCCAATCAAACGTGCATGTATAATATATACCTAGAAATTAAGAAAGCAGCAAAAAATACAACTGAAGTTAGACACAATTGAAAAACATTGTGGAAAACAATATGTGTATTTGTCTGTGAGGGGATGGCAGAAAATAAAAACACACAATTGGAAATTTGGAAAAGAATGTATACATGTTAAATACATAATAGAGTATGAAGTAGGTAGAAAAGACATAGACATCTTGTGGAAAAGGGTGGAACAATCACATCACAAATTAGTAAGGTGATTCAATCAAATTTGCATGTTAAAAGCATATAGTTCTCTACCATATTCCACATCCTTAAGAAGGGAAGACCTATTTCTGATTTCATTGATTTCAAAATTTTGTTTCAACATAATGGAATGTACAACATTCCTCAATCTCATTGGTCACTAAGCAATCCATGGGAAATGGCTAAATTCCTTACAATGATTGAAAAGAAAAATTGAAAGAGTGTAAAACATGCAAAGTTTATATCTCTATAATTTGACATGAAGTAACAATAGTTGACAACACCTCATAGGTATGCATCCATGTTTATACTTTTGAAAATCATATAAGGCAACTGCATCTATTAGTTGTATAGAAAATGGTTGAAAATTGCAATGTTGAAAACCTATATAAAATAATTGTTTCCAATTTGAAAGATATTGTTGGCATGAATGAATATGAAATTGCTACGAAGTTGGTATGTGTTAGTGCAGATGGTGCATCATTTATGCATGGTCATTGAATTGGGTTGTGTGTTTGATTGCAAACAACAATAGCCCCTTATATGCTAGTAATTCATTGTATGGCTCATAGAATGAATCTAACATATAAAATAGTTAGCAACTTTGAAAATGTTGCAAGAGTATAAGACCTTATCAGAGAACTACATTCCTATATGTCAAGTAGTCCAAAGTGATTTCTTGAGTTTCAAAAATTTGTAATTGGAATTACAAATGGTAAAAATCTTCTAATTGATGTTAATACAAGGTGGATTTCTTTATATGATCTTTCATGCAAAATTTGTGAGTATTCATCATTGGTTGGTTTTATGCAAAAATATTGTAATTAAGTTGACAAAGCTAAGGATTTGTTGTCCATTTAAAAGATATGGAAATATTACTTACATTGGTTTTCATCCTACCAATTTTGAAGGAGATCAATACATTGACGAAGCATGCACAAGAGAGATCCATCTATATTGTTGATTTTATACGGCTGAAAAAGTGGGTATGCCAATCTCTTGATATTTTGTACTTTTCAGAACAAAGTTTTGATACACTGTTTTTTTATAACTGAAATTTTTATTAGATATCAAGAACCCGATAATTATTTGATATTTAATACCCATGATCACCTATGTATCAATGTTAATGGGAGGGAGATACCACTACACAATTTATAAAAATGACAAGATATTCCAGGATCAAAAAGAGAAGAAGTTTGTGTGACTCGTGTTTTATTTGATTCTATTAAAATTGATACACGGATAAATATTTAAAAATACACAATCCTTAGCTTCCAAAATTAGAGAGCGTTTTAGTAAAGATAACATTCTTGAAGCTATGGGAGTGATGAATCCATTTTTTGGAATACTACTAGGTGATCGTGTAGATTTTGTTAGTAAGCTATTTCATAAATCCATGGGTACAATAATGGATCATTTCACAAAGACATCAGAGGTCAATGGTATTAAAATCAAAGGTATTCTAAATATTGACTTAATAAAGTCTCAATCATCTCATTTTGCAATGAAAATGGTTAACCAATATCATTGTTTAAATGAACCTCAAGAGAATGGTGCAATTACAAGGCTCTGGTGAAAAATATACCAAAGTAGTGTGTTACAGGAAGACATCAGTGAATATTTTCAATTATATGAGTTGTGCCAAACAATTATTTTGGGATCTGTGGAGGATGAAAGGGTTTTCAGTGCTTTATCTTTTGTAAAATCAAAAATATGAAATAGGTTGGATAAAAATATAGAAAGTTGTATGAGGTTGTATGTTTTACGCTACTCCCTGGACACATTTCCTTTTGACAGAGAAATTGCACATTGGAATTACCTTGCTGAAAGAAGAGGTGTTAATAATACAACTGCAAATACAAATGTTCTTCAATGATGAGACTATATTTTGTGTGTCCCCTAATTTTGTAGATGCAAATATCAACTATGAGGAAGCTATTGAAAATGGATTGTTTCAGCTCTAGTTATCATTTAAAATGTTACAGGTATCACCTTACATTTATTGTTTGTCACTTGACATTTTAAATTTTGTTATGTATTCAATTTCATAATAATATATTCAAATAAAATTGTTTATAATAATCTTGTTTTATTTACTTTAGTATTTTCAAAGTGCTTTGATGTAGTTTTTGAGACATGCATTTTTGGAACATTATTTTTCAAATATCATAATTAGACATAAGATTATAATAAATAAAGTGTAATGAATCAAACATAGTTTGAGTTATCCATCTTACATATTTTGCATTGAGGTGTTAATAATACAACTTACTGCAAATACAAATGTTCCCAATCAATTTTGAGACTGGATTTGGTGTGTCCTCTAACTCTGAGATGCAAATATCGACTATGATGAAGCTATTGAAAATGGATTGTTTCAGCTCTAGTTATCATTTAAAATGTTACAGGTATCAACTTACATTTATTCAAATACAATTATTTATAATAATCATGTTTTATTTAATTGGTATTTTGGTATTTTTAAACTAATTTGATGTTGTGTTTGTGACATGCATTTTTGGAACACTATTTTCCAAGGCCTTTAGATCTTCATTTTCTGTTATTACTTTAATTGATCTACTACGGTCTCACCATCGTAGGCACTTTGTAGTCTTGGGTCATCGTCGACCTACATAGGTGTGATTTAATTTTCTTAGATCATATCTACATTTTACTTTATCTTCATTTCATTTCAATTTTTGTCTTATCTCAAATCTTCATACATCCAATCTATTAATATTTTATCTTATATTTATCAAAAACGTGGGTTGAAATCCATATTAGGAAGCTCTCATTTCTCAAGACTGACATTCTCAAGAAACCCACTCATCTATCTACTAATATATTTTTGTGATGAGTTCTCTTTATTTGCATGTCATCTAGCTTGTTGCATTGAAGAAGAATCTCTCATTGTGCACTGTATACATCACCATCCCATCTAGAGGTACCTTAAACCCTCTCATACTTGGATTTTCTTGTTCTCTTGTTGTGATTTCACTAATCTGAAATAGGTAGCATATTTTGTGATCCATCTTACATATTTTTCATTTTACATACTTAAACAATTTTAGGGTATTTTACGATCCATATTACATATTTTCTTGTTCTATTGTTGTGATCCATCTTACATATTTTTTATTTTACATACTTAAACACAGTTTAGGGTATCCATCTTACATATTTTGCATTGTAAATAATTAAACTTTCAACATTAAAGCAAATGCATTCCATACATATTTTGATATCATTACAATTCACAATCTATAATTTCTATATATAACAAAATATAAATTACAGATTGCAAGATAATACATGTAAAAAATGATATTCCATGAAAACCATTACAACATGCAAAGCATATCTTGTTGAAAAACTATCTGAAATTATTATAGACAATAGAAGTAGAAATGACAATATTCTTCAATTTAAACAAAGATTCAACTTTCAAGTTTCAAACTTCAACATTTTTCAAGTTTAAAGTTTTGTAAACATTTTTCAACAAATACAATTACACATGTAGTATATGCTCAAACAACTTCCCCACTCCCAGTTTCCTTTTTTGTTTCTTTTGTGACTTATGTTTCACTTTTCCTAATCTCTGCTTTATTCCCAAGTTTGAGAATTCCATAATTTACAAGATCCTTCATGTAATATTTAAGTTCTTAACAATTGAATCATCTTCCTTTGAATAATCTCTAGGGATAATAATGAAGGATCTGCAATTGCCTTTGTCTTGAAAAAATATCCACATCCATGTCATTCTCTTTGATAATCCACTTCAAAGTATTGTTTTGTTTTCTTAAGTTGCATTAGTCTGCTTAAGCCACGAATAAACTTTTTTGAGTTGTTTCAAGTGAACTTGGAGCACCTTTTCTTTACTTTTTAAATTTTCATATTTTAACTGTGCAAAAAAAAATGAGCTCAATTAAAACATATTATTAAAAATTGAAAGTAATAAAAATATGATTTGAAATTGAATGTTGTAGCTTGTAATTCATAATACTTACAAGATCTTTATCTCTTTCAAAGCATTGGAAATTTCCACCAGATCTTTATCCTTTGACCATTTGTTGTAATATGCCTAGGATTCAGCATGAATATTCTCAATCGATTCAAACTTTTATCTAAAAAAATTTTGATAACTATTATTATATGTTACAATATCGCCTTATGCTTGGTTGTAAGATATCTATCCTAGTTGGATGATTTTGAACTACTGACATATAAATTATACCTTTTTCTATGATTATCAAAACAATTATTTATCTCCTTAATTAACACTTTAGCCCTTAGCTCCCACTATTTGAGCTGACTTAAACTAGGCATAAAAATTTATTGGACATGGGCTTCACAGTCATTAGCAATCAAGCTATCCAAAGAAAAACTAGTCATCTCGTCATTATCTAAAGAGGATGGAGAGGATGGGGGTTAAGGATTAGGAGGTATTTGTGTTGCCTCTTTTTTCATTGTGTGCTTTGATCCTATTTATGTGTTAAAATAAATTTAAATATTAAAACTGGAAGCGATTTAAAAATTTAAAATTGACAAGAAATTGATATGTATCAATGTTAAAATAAATACATCGAAATGGAAACATACATGCATTCCCTAAATCATATCATATGTATCAAAAAACTTGTTGGGTCATTGTTATCAATGCCCAAGTAATGTTCATCCAAATTGATTTGATTTAAAACTACTTTTCCCATTATAGAGGGCATGCCACCGAAAAGAGAGATCGGGAAATTTGGAAGCAATGTTTAATGTCCTCTTGGGGCCAAAAGTGGCATGCATTTACCAAAGTGGTCTATTTCTTCCTCTTGTTGGAGATTTGAGTTGGAATGGTGGTAATGGTGAAGGATGTGGCATCATTTGAATATATGGTGATGAACCGGAACGCACTGTCAAGAATAAAATCATTACTAACTTATATAAAAATTGTTAAAAATTACAAAAAAACAAAAATTGTATACCTTGCTAAAATGGAACTACTAGCAATTACATGTCTAAATTTGAAATGATTGTGTGGATGATTAGAGTGGTGGTGCAGGAGGTTGCACTTGCAGTGATTAAATAAATGCATCCGATCGAACCGATTGAGTGGGTGATGATTGTAGTGGTAAATGTGGAGGTTAGTCCAAAGTCCTACCAAAATGTTAAATAAATAAATGTAAAAAAAAAAAAAAATGAATGTTAGGGGTATTATGTCTTATTCATTTTACTAATTGAAACACTTGAGGTTGAGGTGATGAGTGAGCATCCATGTTAGAATGTGAATCTCTTGACGCCTCGACATGTTGTTGACCTCTTCCTCTTGATGTTGCTTTTTTCGTGGAATGGTGTCCAAAAAAATTTTTTTGCATAAGGTAAAGAAGCAAACAGAAGTGAATAATCTTACTAACATCAAAATGTAATTTGTAACATAAGTGAATAATCTTACTAACATCAAAATATAATTTATTAACCTATTGTTCTTCAATTGAAATGGACAATTTCTTCATCTAGTCATTCATGCAAGTAGGAGTGGGTTCACCTTGTAAATTATGATATGCCTCAAAATAAAGAGAAAGGATATATTTTGTGGAACAAATAGTTGGTTTTTCAACAAATCAAATATTGGAAATATTATCTTTTATTCTATTTGATAAGTATGTGCACCAATCAAATTTTAACTTTCAGATTGTTGCGAGAATGTAGGCAATAGCCCAATGGGGAATATCTGTCTACCTACCCTACAAAACAATTATCACTTGAAAAATAAATATCATGGCTTGAAGAAAACTATGTGTAACTCCTTGCATATCAACTCCTCATCTTGATTTGTTGATATTTGCTGCACAAAAAGTCATTAAATAAGAATTAAGCACAATTTATATCAAAATTAAAATGTTAAATAAAATTGAAATTCAGCAAAATTAAAACATGTACCATCAACATGGAAATTGTAATAGGATTGATGAAAATCTTATCATATTTTGTCAAAGTGGATTTAGTTGTAATAAGGCTAAAATATTTGAAAGGAAGGCTTGTCAATCGATAAATATCTGCATGATCAACACTAAATCTAAATGGGCGTCCATCTGACAAAATCATGGTGAATTGTCCATCTACTAGATTGAATGTCGAAAGGAGGTAGTTCAGAATGGAGACATCTGTCTCAAAATGTGGCATGTTAACTAGTCCTTTGAACCCACAAGCTTGTACCCATTCCTTGTATGTTTCATTCAATTATAAGATTACATTAATTTGTGGACACATTAAGTTCATGTATTGGATCTTGGGTAGGGTAGTGGTCTTGATAGTTTGTCATGACATAGTTATGAAGAATGCACATGAGAATCGAGACCTGAAATAGTTGGATCAAGACCTAGATTTTAGAAATTTTTAGGTTTAGGATTGAGCACGATAGCTAAATAGAAAAAACAAGTTAAACAAGAAACATGTGAGCCTTGAGTTAAAAATGTAACCTATGAGCACTTTGAATTGACTATTGAATATGAGTTGAAAAGCGATGTGAGCATTGAGTTTCTGTTAAATATGAGACTGTGAGCATTGAGAAAAGAGTAAGGAGATTTTAGAAGTGTGAGAAATGAGGGCTGGAGGGGGTATTTATAGGGTAGGATTAGGGTTTTAGTATTAGGACGTGTGACTAGGAAAATGTTAAGATGTGCGATAGGAAAAATCCAAAGATACACGATAAATTCAATGTCGTTCAACATAAAAAATTTAATGTCATGTGATAACAAAAGTTAATGTCACACGATAGCACATCTAGTTTTCATGTGATAGCGAAACTTTTTTGTCGTGCGAGAGCAACGTTTGGTGTCATGCATCAATAACTTTTGTTTTCACGTGACAACAAAATTTACTATTGAGTGACAATAAACTTTGTTGTTGTGCATCAACAACTTTTTCTATCACGTGATAGTAAAATTTGTTGTCGTGAGATAGCCACATGAACTTAGTTTTAAATACGATGCCTTAGATTCTTCTAGGTGAAAATTTTACTCAAAAACCCCAGAAAAATTTTCTTGTGTCGCAAAATTGGTTCTAGGTATATTCACCAAGGACATTTCACCTCAAATTTCCTATAGGCCTCTTAAAATGAACCTTGATTTTACTTTGGTGTTTTATATTCAAATTTTAGTTCTTTTCAAGTTTTTCAGGTCTAGGAAAACGAAGAGTCACGTAAGAAGATCTAAATATTATTGAAGTTGAAACTACAAAAGAACAAGGAAGCGATACATATAAAAATGAAGAAATATTTTTTCACATGGTATACATTAAAAAATAAGGATGGTGTTTATGTAGAGAGAGTGATGTTGTAGAAAAAGAAATAAGAAAATATTTTTGGAATAAATAGCTAAAAATATACAGTAGAGAAGAGAAGGGAAAATGATTTGTTGAAAAATATGTATAGCAGACTTCTATAATAGCAACAAAAAAGAATCAGGATTTCCTTCATTTGGTTGAAGAAGCAACTACAAAAGGTGTAATATCATATTGTTGAGGTTAGTGCCTCACAAAATTTGGGGATTGGTGTCTCTAGTGAATTAGAGCTCACAAAAATTTGGTTAAGTTGGTGCTCGACTTTGGGGATTGTTGTCTCTAGCAGGTTGGTGCCTACAAACAATTATAAAGCATTTAATTTGGGTTGGATTTAGACGATGGATCCAAGCAATATTATTTTGAAGTTTTTTAGAGAGAGGGTTTTCCACGTAAATTTTTGTTTCTTTGTGTTATGTTATTTTGAATGGTTTCGCATATTTTAATTATGGATATAAGTTTTAATAACTAAAATTTTATCTTATATCGATTCACCCTCCTTCTCAGTATAAGCATGTGTTTAACAATTGGTATCAGAGTAGGTTCCTTCAAAACAATCTAACCGCTGGAAGTTGTTCTAAAAAACACACATGGCTAGTCATCAAGTTCAAGAAGGTTTCTCCACAAATAAGGCTCCATTGTTTGATGGAACAAACTATGCATTCTGGAGCATAAGGATGTGAACACATCTAATGTCTCTTGGTTTTTATATCTAGAAAGTAGTAGTAACTAGATATGTAATGCCACAAACTCCACCAATAGATATAGCTGGAAAGAAGGCTAGTGAGAATAATGCAAAATCCATGAATGTAATTTTTTTGGCTTATCAAAAGTAGAATTTTTCAAGGTAATGCATTACACTTTAGCAAAGGACATTTGAGATAAAATTCAGGCCATCTATGAGGGTGACATCAAAGTTAAAAAGGAAAATCTTCAAACCCATAGGAGACAATTCAAAAGCTTAAAAATGAAAAATGAAGAAAATGATGCACCATATTTTCTGTGTGTGGATGATATTTTAAATATCATCAAAGAGCTTGGTAAAAAATAGAAGAACCCACAATAGTTCAAAAGGTACTAAGATATTTACCTTTAAGATTTGATGTAAAAGTTTTTCTTGTTGAAGAAATGAAATACCTAGACCAGTTGAAGATGGATGAGTTACAAGGAATTCTCACGACCTATTAGATGAGGACAAAATCAGATAAGTCACCAAAAGGGAAGTAACTTTCAAATCTTTAAATAAATTGAAAAGTAAAGAGTCTGAATCAAGTAATGAACAAGATGAGGAAGAGGTCATGTTTATTAGAAAGCTTAAAAAGGGATCTGGAAAATATAATGGTTGGATACCTTTAAAGTGTTTAAATTATGGTAAAATATGACATTTTTCCACCTAATTCCCACATAAGGATGATAGTGATGATGAGGAAAATCATGATGGGAATAAGAAGGAAATAAAACATCAAAATAAGAGGATCTTCAAACAAAATGAATGTAAGAAAAGGTTTGGAAAGAAAAATAAAATCATCTACTCGAAAATGGATAGTAGTTTAGTTGAGGAAAGAGATGAAGGTATATCGGATAATGAAAAACAATAACTTTTGTTTGTGGCTATATAAATTAAAAATGATTCCTCTACAAGTAAAGACACTTTGGAAGAAGAATACGTCAAAGATGGAGAGGTAGATCTTGAAGAAGAACTCATATATGCTTTGGGTGAGTTAGAAGTGCTCGATAAAAATAATCTAAAACTCAGATTATAAATTTAGAAAACAAGAAGAAAAGTGTGCTTTGGAAACACAAATATTACAAAATCTAGAAGAATCGAAAAGAATGGTTATCAACCTAAAAATTTAGATTGAAAAAGAAAAGAAAGAAAAGAAAATAAAATAAGAAAATAGTGAAATACTATAATATAAAATTATCTCCCTAAGGGAGGAACTTTAGAAAATAACTACTAAATTGAATAGATACCTCAAGTTTGAGAAGATCTCTCGACGTATTAGATGATATTATCAATAGCCAGAGGTCACCATTTATCAAAATCGGTCTTGGATATGTAGAAAACCATAAGACTACAAAAGAAGATCTCAAAGAGCCACCAAAGAAGAAAAATGCAGACAATCCAAAGAGCTAAGAAGATGCTCTAAAAGGTCCTAACAAAGCTAAAATCATTCAAAAGAATTAAAATCATGCTTCTAAGAATATTAGTACTTTTCCAAAAATGATTGGATAAACGTAGAAGCTCATTTCCTCCGAGATGACATTACATGACCAGGTTTAAGAACTACTTCTTTGGTTATTGATTTTCATGTAATCATTTTGGTCATAAAGTAGTAGATTGTAGAACTTGTACAAGGAATTTCAGTTAGAACAAGAATGAAAGTTCTTATGGGTCTTCAAATATAAATTACAATTCATTTTCTCCTCTATTAGATTACAATGAGAATGATATGGTATGTCACAAATGTAATAAATATGGCCATATAGCATGATTTTGTCAAAATGGTTTTATAAAATGTCCCAAGCATAATCAAAAGATGGACACCCCTGCTAAACAAAAGGAAAAATCTACAAAATTTTGGAAAAAAGAAGAAAGAGAAAATTAATCATAAGAAAGGAAAATATATGCTTGTGAAAACTATGTTTCATGCACAAGATGAAGGACAACAATGGTTATTTATAGTGGATGCTCAAGGCACATGAATGGGGACAAGAAAAAATTTCTCACCTTAAAGGAAATAAGTACAGGCACGGTAAAATTTGGAGATAACACCACAACTCAAATAGATGGAAAAGGAACCCTTAGCCTTGATAATGGAAAAACAAAAACAGAAGATGTATTATATGTTGAATATCTAAAGCATAATCTTCTCAACAGTTAGTCATATGTGTGATCAAGGACACACTATCACTTTTTATGTGGAGGGTTGTGAGATTAGGAAGGCATATTCAAGAAAACTAAATGTAAATACACATAGAACATCTAATAATCTTTATGTGCTCAGTAAGTGTAGCCTAGATTTTACCACCAACAGCCCAAGGCACGTTGGCACATCACTCATCTTGAACTGAGCACTCACCCAAAGCACGCAAGGGTACTAGGTCCCTATTTAGTGAAGCTTGTTCAAGATGTTAGCATGATTGAATGTATATTTCAGATCCATACTAGATAAACAAGTTTTTCATAGTGCATAAACCAGATCTAGATCTTAACCATATGAAGGAATAATTAAACAATTACTATAATCAGATTTACCATACAAGATCCATGCTCAGTTACATCCAACACCAATATCCAGCCAATAATATCCATTATATTAAATACTGCAAAACATATAAGCTTCATACATCATACAGTCTCCATGGTCATGCACGCTCAGAAATTTGCAGCATAACACTTCAATAATATTATATCTATCTAAACCGTGTAAATAAATACATATTTATATGGGTGGGGACTTTCCCTTCACCACCCATGCACCTTTCAAAAATAGGCTACATGATAATAATATCCATGTTCCCTTACATGAGAATACAAAAGCATGCAAGCTCACTAATAATATATTATCTACTAGAATAATTGTTATTTAATCCTATTAATAGCTTCAAAGATATGCATGGCGCTTGTTCTTATGCTTATCCAAAATAGCCTTTGTGTGGTATTCAAGTCTCCTAGAAGACGTGCTCTTCACTCCATGTCCAAAATTATCCCCAATCTATAAAATGGCTAAGTCCTGATTTCAAATTGTTTTGGGTGCGCCCTATTTTGCTATACTTTCACGTGCTCTCTGCGTGCACTATGTCCACGCACCCATTCCTTCTATATTTCATCAGCTCAACATTACCCCACACTAATTTCATTTATGTCCCTGGAAATGGGTAATCACAACTTATCTCTCCAAGAATAATGAATAAAGAATGAAAGAATAAATAAATTTCTTGCACAAAAAGAATATAGAGGCTACTTGGTGCCTTTCTCTTCTACAGGCAAGATTAACTCTAGATATTCATTCTTGATCTCTGCCTCTAAATCATTCCAATCGCTCAGCGCTTTATTTGTTTTATCTAGAATGTCTACAACTATGGCTTCCAACTCATCAAGAGTCATCTTTTCTCCTTCATTCTACATGACCTTGAGAATATTAGCCATACTTGGGACCATTCCCTCCATTATATCCATCCTCCCTACAATGAGCTTCCAAATTTATTTTATTATCTCCTTATGTGGGACTCGGGAAGCTTCAAACGCATCACACTTTGCTTCTACCAGTGTAATCTCTCTACGTGCTTGAGTGTTTATTTCTTTATTGCACGAAGGACTTCATCCTCTTCTGCCATAGTCTTTGTCTTTATTATCACATCCGGTGCCATGCACATAGTCAATGCCAAGTCTACTTTCTTAATCTCATCCTTCAAAATATGTAAAATGGACTCATAACCTGGTATTTTCCTTGCAATTGTGGCCTTCACCCTTGCTGCCTTTTCGCAAGCATCCTTAGGTATGGGAATACAAACGGGCCCTTCTTTCATTACCATACGAACAAGAATGCACACATAATGCATCACGGATGGGAATTTTGAGCAATTCCTTCTCAAAATGCGTCCTTTTTCCAAAATTTCATTGGCAACCTCTCGACATACTTTGTAATGCCTCATCATGGCTTGGCTTCACTTGCACCTTCTCGGTTGTTAAGCACTTAATCATTGTCTCTCTGTCATTTTTATCTTCAAGTAGTGCTCTGATAGTTGTCACTTTGTCAATATTTATATGTGTAACCTTAGTAGATATCTTTGTTAAGGCATTGCTTACCTGTTCATCAGAAATGACAGGGGGATTGACATTCACATGCCTGGAATGGGGTGATTTCTTCATTCTGTGTGAAACATGATATTCCTCACACAGGTCAAAAACAAGCTCATCCATATGAGTCTACATAGTCCAAGATAGTTTCTTGTGTGTGCATGTGTTCACCATGTCTACATCCATGAGTTCCCATCCATATAAGTCCTTAGGTTCCAAACTACTTTGGAAGCACGTGCATATGATTTTACTTATGTCATCCACATAGCCAACTACAGGAGTCTCATAATCTTCTTCATTCATTTCCTTCCCTGATCGTCTCCCTTTTGCAATCCGGGCACCTATATCCAATACCAGGTCCTCACCTGATTGTGTAGTATGGGGCGCTCCTAATGGCTCGCCCTTATCTTCACCTATCTCCAAGCCATCTTTCCCATTATATATGTTTTTCCCCTTCAGTTCCTCTTCATCTCCTCTTCATATTTTTACATCTCCACTTATTGAGGCTCTTCAGTATCCTCAGTCATAACTAGAGTGTTGGACGCGATGCATTCATATTTTTCCTCGTCTTCCTCCTTTTCACCACTCCAATTTCTCCGTTTGGTGCCATTTCCACTATAAAGGTGTGTCCTTTCAAGTAATTCGATCTCTAAAACTCAACGGTGCATGCCCTATCTCAAAACAATGTGCCCTATCTCAAATCGAACCCTAACTATCAATGTTCCTCCATTCACACCTTTTTTTCTCAAACACTTCTCCAAATGGAGCGGCAATCACCTTGGTGCGTAAATCTAAAAAATTCAACTGGTTTGTAGCTCTCCACACTTCACAGCTCATTCACTAGCTCACTCGTTAACAACTCGCTTGAATGCTCTTTTTTCGCAAAGGTAAAAATGATTTCACAACACCACCTTATATAGATTTTCAAAAAATTTCCACATTTATTTCTCTCCACCTACCACCGTACTCAGCATTGATTTTTCATTCCGTCAATCTTTCGTGTTGCTTGTTTCCACGCCATAGTCATAACCTTCTGGCACACCTTCTACTTCTCATCCACATACCTCCTTTTACGTGCTTTCACAATTCAAATTACTTCACCACTATGCCTTTCAGTAAGTATTTTCACTACTACAACCTACCTTGTGTTACATTGTGCATCCATTTATCCATATGTGGTCTTCAATCATGAGAAATATTTCTCTATCTCGCACCTTTCCTTTGATCACTTGCATAATCTATCTTCTATGCATACCCGTCTTTAGATAATATTCAAACTTGGGCCATGAATCATGTGTATACTCAACCCCACACTAAGGGTATGCGTGGTTCTCTGCGCATGAAAACACTTAGATAGTAATCCTCTTCTGGTGCGCAAGCACGCTTATTACAAAAAAATATTGAACTAAATTGACAAAGCATAGCAACAATGAAGGAAACACACATAAAGGAAAATCATTAAAGAAACCTAATCTAAGTGGAAATACTACCTTATTACAAACACCAAGAAGACTTATTTATAGTAGGGCTTCATCCTACTCCCATTGAAATAATCGGGAGAGCTGTGTTCCATCCAAAGGTGCTTCTAAATGGCAAGAACTTGAATCAAGTATATAATTTATAACATACAATCCCAACCAATACACCTTAAGCTTTCCAAGGGTGGTGCAAAAACTTTGAATCATACAGAAGTACCATTTTCCCAACCTCAATATTCTTATCCTTAATGTGTCTATCATGCCATGCCTTCTTCCTAGCCTTTTCTTGCTTCTAAATCCATCATTCTATAGCACACCTTTCATCAAGCTACATCCTTTTATCAATACATTCTTCAAGTACTTTCTCATCCACTAAACCTCTTGCGCACGTAATATGTAAATAAGGTAACATGAATTCCACCTTTGGTAGAATGTGACCTCTACACCAAACACCTACGAAAGGGTGTTACTTTATTCAACCTCTTGTAGGTTTTCCCTGTATGAAAAAGTACATTAGAGACTTTATCATCCTATTCTATCCTTCCACCATCACCAATTTTGATCAAGGTATGCCTCAATATCTTGTTTAAATCCTTAGTAGTTCCATTTTCCGGAGGATGATATGGTGTTGTTTTATAGTGTGCAACCATAAATTTGTCGATATTATCTTGATGGTCTCTTTAAGAAAATGAGTACCCCTATCACTTAATTTCATCACATGCACTAAAATTAGGAAGAAACAATACTACAAATAACAACAAGACCAATTAGAATTTAATGAACACAAAGTATCAGTAAACCCCTTAGTCAAAAAAGGCTCAAAACTCCTTCTTCTTGTATTGATGCTCAAGTAGAAATTGTACATAGTATGAGAATGGAAGACATTGAGAATAGGGGAAAAGTGGCTAACTCTTTTCACTCACAAGTGAGAAAAATATCTCTCATGAACTTACAAGAATACAACCACTAGAAGAATTTCAGAATTAGAACCCCTTGGAATGAAGAGCTCATTACAATTTATAGTGCTAAACTTGACTCCTCATCTTCCTGATGCTCTTTCATATTCCTCATTTTGACTTTAGACTATTCATATTCCTATTCAAATATTAAGTCCCTTTTATAAAAATAAGGTGACTTAAATTTTACATCATGTCTCTAAAGTCACTTTAAGACATATCAAAAAGTGCAAACCCTCAACACAAAATTAGAACATAGAGGAGAGAGAATGTTGGGGGGGAAGAAGGAGGAGGAAAAGAAAGGATGTCACCCCTGATGAAGTCTTGTAGATCCTTGTTGATTGAAAACTCAAGTGTAGTGAGACTCTAAATCTTCAAACTCCTTGCACCCTGAGAAACTCCTTCAAATTAGCTCATGAATGCTTGCCAAGTTGAATGAACTATTCTGTTGATGACCACAACTCCCACCATCATGCGTATGATATACCTGACCCGAACTATGTAGTGAGTGTCAAAAAAACATTATCCAGTTCCCTGAGATGGACCTCAAATTCCCTATGATCAATGCCCATGGATGATCCAAAATGATGGTGTTGACCTGAATGATCATCCCTCTATGTCCCATTGTGCCAAACTTCCCTTTGAGAACAAACTTGCTATTTTTAGTAAGTACAGATGGGGCAACTTACTATTTTTAGTAAGTGTCATAGTTTAGCTTTTCCCAACCTCAATTGGCTATGGTAGCTTGAATTATTTCTTCTTACTATGTTCCTCTCACCTTTTGGACCAACTGGCTATTTATAGTAGGGCTTGTGGAACCACTTACTATTTTTAGTAAGTGTCAATTGTGAGCCGAGATGACCTTTTTGATGACTTTTTTCCTATGATACTCCCTCTGTGTTCACTACCTTATTCATAGCCTCTTCAAATGGTGGCTTACCCAAAGCAACAAACCCCTATGTAGGAAGGCATGCTATTTTTAGTAAGTGCATTGTGATGTCAGATTGTGACAAAACAAGTTTGAAAATCTAGGTTTTATTTTGGGTTCCACGCTCCACATTTTGAGTAATTCCTTCATCTGAACAAGTGGGAAAATGATATTTTCATGGTGGGATGGGGAAGAATAAAAAAAAACACATCCCTCCATATCCCTAAAAATAGGGACTTCATGGCATGAAAACTAGTTTACGTGAAACTAGATTTTTCAATGATCATTCCCTCAATTTTCATGTGATTTCACCCATTGAACCCTGAGAAGTGAAGAGGTAGCTCTGCCTTTTTCACAGATGTTCTTCATGTGATAGGAAGAAATATGATGAAAAATCATTCCTCCATATCCCTAAAAAATAGGGACTTCATGGTGCAAAAACTAGTTCACGTGAAACTAGATTTTTCAACGATCATTCCCTCCAATTTTTGTGTGATTTCACCCACTAGAACCCTGAGAAGTGGAGAGGTAGCTCGCTGATTTTTTCCACTACTATGTCATGGTGGCCATTAATGGAGCTTGAAATTTTAGGTCTGGTTTTTTTCTCCATTTTGCAATGAAATCAACTCCATTGTGATAGGTTTTTCTTCTTGTCTCATTGGTGAAATTTCTCTTCGATTTGGTTGTTGGTTTGATGGGAAATTGAGCTTTGTTCTTCATGTGGAGTCGGAAGTGAAATTTATTTTTGTGAGAATTCCTTTATGTGAATGGGAGGTTTGAAGGTGATTTTTAATGGCCTTTGAGAGTGAAGAACTCAGCAACAAATAATGGTTCTTTTTTCAATGCATGCACCGGTTTGTAAGATATCTTGAATTTCGTTTCACGACAATGGAGATTTTCAAAATTCTTCTTCTTCATTCTTCATTTTTCATTATTTATTCCTTTGGGACTCTCATCAAATTTTCAATATTTTTTTGAAAGGATTATGTTTATTCATGGAATGATTTGGTTTCAAGGTTTTCAATTTGACTATGTGAGAAAGTGGTTCAAGAGAACAATGGTGGAATGAAGGTGTTTCTGAGAACTTTTGTTAGAAGTGAGAAGAAACAAAAAGTTTTTTTAAAATTTTGAAAAATTTTGAGAAATTTTGAGATTTGGGTGAATTTTCATGTTTGATGTCCTCACCTCAAAGGGACATGAGGGACATAAAATTCCATGGTGAGCAAGGTGATGACATGTGGCGGAGATCCGACGACAAGGAATGAAGGCTAAAAATCAGCTTTAAAGCACTGAGGGGCTGGAAGTTGGTCATATGGGTGACTAGAAGTCTCCCTTAGGGGATGGGTGACATTTTTCCATGTTTTATGTCCTGACCTATGAGGGAAATGAGGGACATCAAATTCCCATGGTGCTCTGGTGATGACACATGGTAACGATCGGATGGTTGAGGCTTTGAGCTCCTGCAAGCACAGGGGGTTGAACTGGTGATCTAGAGGTCACATGAGGATATAGAGGTCATATGGGGGATAGGAAAATTTTTCCATGGTTGATTTCCCTGACCTTGAGGGATGTGAGACACAAAATCCCACCTAGGCTCCTGGAGATGACACGTGTCCTCAAAAAATTTTGACTAACTCCGAACTCGCTCCAAGAGGACAACTTGAAATGATGATAACTTGAGCTCCCGATGGAATTTTTTAATGAAATTTTATATGATCCTAACTAAAATGAATTTTGAATCCAATGGTGGGGGTATCAGGTCTTTATTCCTCCATTTGATCCCTAAAAATTTGATTTTTATTTGGTACTCCACTTGTGCATGAGAAAAACTACTTGCAAGACCAATGCACCAAAGTGTTGTGAAAAAAATAATTTCACCATCTTGTAGGATTGGAATTCCCTTTTCAATGATGTTTTTTTTTCTCCTAACTCCATCTAGAGCTCCAAAATCACCTTTGGAAGTTCAACAATTTTTTTGCATGTGCACTGCCTAGGCCTGTGAACCCTAATTTTGGTGAAACTGCCCCAACTTCTCCAAGTCCTTCCTAGAATATTCCTAAATCACTTCCATGATGTCCCAAGGCCTTTGAATTTCCTCTCATTTTGATTTTTGGATTTTTTTTTCACTCCATGGGGTTGCTCCAGTCCTAGGAAGGCCAGTGATAGCCCTTCCCACAACTTCCTAAAGCTTGCAACTTTTAATGAACTCCTAAAATCACCTAGGGGAATGAATGGAATTTCCTAAATCACCTAGGGGGATGAGATAACATTAATTCAGAGGTCACTGAACTGGACTGACTGGTGTAGACTTGGGTGCCTGGAATGATAAGACATGAAAATTTTAACATAGGGGGTATAGTTGTCATGCTTAGAAATTGTCAATTTCCTATTGCACATTTTCACATGACAACAAATGGCTCTAGCTTGGGGACATGACATGGAATGAGCATAGAATGAAGACATGACATGGAGAATCCCATAATCTCAACATTTCAAAATAAAGACTAGTGCCTTATCCATTGGGCCCTGTGGAGTCATGTACAACTTACAAGAGAGAGAGAGAGAGAGAGAAGAAAAAACACACACAAAACAAGGAGAAAGGGAAAAACACACACACACAATAGAAAGGAAAGACACACACCACATAAAGGAAATTATATACAAGGGGGGGACTATAGAGGTGGGGAAAGAATATACACATACCTAGAAATGGGTTGAGAAAAGTACATGCCATCATGAGATAAGGATTGAAGTATGACCTTTGAAGCACAAAAACTATTATTTGATCAAACCATGCTTTTTTGTGATGGCCTTGCATGGCTTGAGAAGAAGAATACTGATCATGATTCCATCCTTGTACTCATACTTGTATTGAGAATGTTCCTTCATCCATTGAAAATTTGGTTAACCTCTTGAAAACTTTTACATTTTGAAGATTCCTCTTGATGTCCCGCAATCATGAGACACCATCCCTCCATGTCTTCAAGAGTGGGAAATTTTTTTGTCATGAAAACATTCATCTTCTTTGAATTACAACTTCAAATTGTCTCTTATATCAGCAAAACACTTGGAAGGAGTGAGAAAAAATTGGTTTTCTTCCCATTCAAGAACTTCCCTGAACATCCCACTTTGTTTCTCTGACCAAGTGTTTTTGGTCATGGAGGTTAAATCATTGAGCCAAGAGGTCTTCATCATCCTTAAGAGATTTTTGTTGCAGCATGGGAACATGTTCAAGATGAATCAAGAGCTTGGAGGAAGGTGAGTGTAGTCTGATTTTGGATCATTTGGAAAGAATCATGCATACTCCCACTTTGTTGTCTAGAGAAATTGTCACCAATATGCATTTGTTTTGGAGTCCATCTTGATATTATTTTCAAAATTGTAGCTTTTGGTTTGGCCATGTAAGCATTCTTCACCCTTCATTGGATTTTTCCATATGAACTCTTGTTTTTCATTGATGGACCATTCCAAAATGGTGGGAGCAAGTTGGTTTTGAATATACTCCCAACATTTGCTGATTTTTGCCATGTTCTAAACAACTTTCTTCAATGCAAATCAGCTCAATGTTTTCCCTGTTTATCTTCTTCCATGACAGAGGTGTTGTCTTCAAAACTAGAGATGTCAAAGGAGATTCACAAACTTTTCTTCTTTTTCACTCATGAACTTCTTCACACGATGTGGAAGAAAAAGACATGCTTTCATGTCCATTCTCATCAACCAAAGTATTAGGAAGTCATCAAGATTATCCAACTGCTCCATCTCAACATCAAAAATTGGTCCACCAAAATAGGAAGCACAAATTGATTCATACATGTCTTGTATCTCCATAGCTGGGTTAAGAGTTCAAGGATGAGTTGAGGATCTTTAGTTTCTTCCACAACCTTCAAGATATCTTGTACAGATAGTTCTTTAAAATTTCCATAGGCTCATTTTTATCTTCATTGGAAGAATCTTCTTGTTGTGCCTCTAGGAGATGGTTAAAAATATTGATCCATATGGGCCCATGATTCATTTGAAACATTCTCGTTCACCTCTTCCATGCTTTTGCATTGCCAAAGATTCACTTTCTTGCAAACATGGGCATACTTGATTCATGATGACACCTACGACAAGGAGAAGATGTCCAAGCTTTCATGGGAAGGGAACTCCTTCAAGCTCAAAATCCATATCATCTTCTTCTTGGTAAGAAGCAGAGAACCATGTTAGGGAAGCAGTATGAGAAGAATTTTCAGCTACATCTTGACCATCCATTATTGAATCTTCTTGCTCAGGTGAAAGATGAAAGGCTTTTTTTTTCACCGTGATGATGATTTTTTCCCCGAGTGAGTAGAGGTTGTGTTTAAATTGTTTTTTCTCCTCGGATTTGAAAAGAGAGTGGGATTCTTCCATTCGATCATTCATGATTGCATCGGGAAGAGAGTTTGATTCTTTGACTTCCTCCATTTCTTCATGCAACATTTCTACATCACTTGAAGAATCAAAATAGGAGGGAAGATTATCTATGACCATCTTGAATTCATCATCTTTGACCATGATGTTGGGTGAATTTCTTTGCACTTCTTCACATCTCTCCATTTCATCATTAATTGAAAGATCAAAACTTGAAAAGAGATCATCCATGCTTACTTTGAATTGGTCATCTTCTTCATCATTGGTGGAGTCTTCAGAGAGCATTGGATCATCCATTATGCAGCAAGGATATTCCTTTATTGAATATATTATTCCCCCTATGGGTTGTGACTCGAGCCAAATGGAATTTTTGAATGGTGATTCTATCTTGTCTCTTCTACTTCTTCCTCCATGACGTTTTTTGGATTTCATTGGAAGGTTCCATGATAAGATCTTCTTCAGAAGCATCCAAGAATCATTTTGGGAATGAAAACCTCATAATATGGGCAGCCATCAGGGTCTTCCTCCATAGGGTGCATCTCATCTTCTTCCTCCATTTGATGTGGTGCTTCAAGATGTTCATATCTTATCTGTAGAGCTAAAGCATACCTCCAAATTTCATCAAAGACTTGGGGTAGAATTTCCTTTTATTATGCTCGAAGTCTTTCCACATATTCTCTTTTCAACATGTTCATTTCTTCATCACCATATGTGAGGAAGTCATCTATTGAGTGGTGGAAGAAAGATAATGTTCTCAATTTTGTAGTGAGATGTGAGGTTACAAAAATCTTCTTCAGTGGATCTTGCACCATCCTATCTTTTGTCATCTTCTTGAATGCTGATTTTATCTTCATTGGAAGGCTCAAGGATAGGATTTTCTTTAGTGGCATTCAAGAACCTTTTGGGTATGAAAACCCTATGGTATGAATGATCTTAGGATCTTCCTCTATAGGAAAACTCTCCTCTTCTTCTTCCTCTTGTTATGGGCTACTTCAAGTTGCTTTCATTCATCTCATGTAAGAATTTGGCATATTCTTGAGCTTCACACCTTATCTTATGTCTCCTTTGAATCCATTCCTCTTCATCAGTGACAAGTTCTTTCTTCTTTCCTTTGTCAACACTAGTTTGGAACCATGGTTGATCAATGATCTTCTTTTCTAGAAAGACATCTTCTTCTTCTTCTTCACTGTCACTCATTGGTACTTCACTCCAATCTAGAAATTTCTTCATGATGGGAAATGAACATGACAGGGTTCATTCCTTGATGAGTCACCTTAAAAAATGATTTTCCTTTGAAATCTGATTTTTTTTTTTTGTTTTTTTCAGACCTTGCGGTCATATTTTGGGTGTAGATGTTGCTAAATCTTCCCCATGGTGGGTGCCAAAACTATTGGTGAGAAAATTTTTGGGTGGAAAAACTTGTGGATTTCTTGCCAATGCTCTGGGAATCTAAGTCCTCTCTTAACCGGTAAGCATTTGTAGTGTATATGCATGCATGAGTAAAGGTGGATTTTCTTGGTGGCCTTGTGGTTGGGGATCCAATAGGGCACTCCACTGACCCTATGGAAAAGCTAGCAATCTCTTTGCTAGGGAAGACTTTTTTAAAGAGTGGGAAAGGGGAGTGAGAAAAGAGGTAGGAGAAATAATGTTGCAGGTAGAAAATCAGATTCATACACACACTAGTTAGAAATTTCATCACATGCACTAAAATTAGAAGAAACAATACTACAAACAACAACAAGACCAATTAGAATTTAATGAACACAAAGTATCAAGTAAACCCCTTAGTCAAAAAAGGCTAAAACTCCTTCTTCTTGTATTGATGCTCAAGAAGAAATTGTACATAGTATGAGAATGGAAGACATTGAGAATAGGGGGGAAAAGTGGCTAACTCTTTTCACTCACAAGTGAAAAATATCTCTCATGAACTTACAAGAATACAACCAGCTAGAAGAATTTCAGAATTAGAACCCCTTGGAATGAAGAGCTCATTACAATTTATAGTGCTAAACTTGACTCCTCATCTTCTTGATGCTCTTTCATATTCCTCATTTTGACTTTAGACTATTCATATTCCTATTGAATATTAAGTCCCTTTTATAAAAATAAGGTGACTTAAATTTTACATCATGTCTCTAAAGTCACTTTAAGACATATCAAAAAGTGTAAACCCTCAACGCAAAATTAGAACATAGAGGAGAGAGAATGTTGGGGGAGAAGGAGGAGGAGGAAAAGAAAGGATGTCCCCTGATGAAGTCTGTAGATCCTTGTTGATTGAAAACTCAAGTGCAATGAGACTCTATGAATCTTCAAACTCCTTTGCACCCTGAGAAACTCCTTCAAATTATCTCATGAATGTTTTCCAAGTTGAATGAATTGTTCCATTGATGACCACAACTCCCAGCCTACGTATGATATACCTGTGACCCAAACTATGTAGTGAGTGTCGAAAAACATTGTCCAGTTCCTTGAGATGGATCTCAAATTCCCTATGATCAATGCCCATGGATGATCCAAGAATGATGGTGTTGACTTGAATGATCATCCCTCTATGTCCCATTGTGCCAAACTTGCCCTTTGAGAACAACCTTGCTATTATTTTTAGTAAGTATAGATGGGGCAACTTACTATTTTTAGTAAGTGTCATAGTTTATCTTTTCCCAACCTCAACCGGCTATGGTAGCTTGAATTATTTCTTCTTACTATGTTCCTCTCACCTTTTGGACCAACTGGCTATTTATAGTAGGGGCTTGTGGAACCACTTACTATTTTTAGTAAGTGTCAATTGTGAGCCGAGATGACCTTTTTGATGAATTTTCCTATGATACTCCCTCTTTGTGTTCACTACCTTATTCATAGCCTCTTCAAATGGTGGCTTACCCAAAGAAACATACCCTATGTAGGAAGGCATGCTATTTTTAGTAAGTGCACCATGGATGTCAGATTGTGAAAAAAGGTTTTGAAAATCTAGGTTTTATTTTGGGATTCCACGCTCGCATTTTGAGTAATTCCTTCATCTGAACAAGTGGGAAAATGATATTTTCATTAGTGGGGGTAGAATACTGAAAAAAACACAGCCCTCCATATCCCTAAAAATAGGGACTTCATGGCACGAAAACTAGTTTACGTGAAACTAGATTTTTCAACGATCATTCCCTCCAATTTTTGTGTGATTTTGCCCACTGGAACCCTGAGAAGTGAAGAGGTAGCTCACTGAATTTTTTTCACAGATGTTCTTCATGTGATAGGGAAGAAATATGATGAAAAATCAGTCCTCCATATCCCTAAAAATAGGGACTTCATGGTGTAAAAACTAGTTCACATGAAACTATTTTTTCAATGATCATTCCCTCCAATTTTTGTGCGATTTCACCAACTAGAACCTGAGAAGTGGAGAGGTAGCTCACGCTGATTTTTTCCACTATTGTGTCATGGCAGCCATTAATGGAGCTTGAAATTTTAGGTCTGGTTTTTTTCTCCATTTTGATGAAATAAACTCCATTGTGATAGGTTTTTTCTTCTTGTCTCACTGGTGAAATTTCTCTTCGATCCGTTTTCGGTTTGATGGGAAATTGAGCTTTGTTCTTCGTGGAGCCGGAAGTGAAATTTATTCATTATGAGAATTCCTTTCTTATGAATGGGAGGTTTGAAGGTGATTTTTAATGGCCTTTGAGAGTGAATAACTCAGCAATAGATGGTTCTTCATTTCGTGCATTGGCTTGCAAGATATGTTCAAATCTTCATCTCACGATAATGGAGGTTTCTGAAGAATTCCTTCACTCTTCTCTTTCATTCTTCATTCCTCTAGATCTTTTGATCAATATTTTTTTGAAAATATGCATATTCATGGATTGGAAGGTTTTTTTTTATGGTTAAGTTGGTTGGTTCAGAGAAACAATGGTGGGTGAGGTGTTCTTTGTAACTTTTCTTTTAGTGGAGAAAGTGAGAAGCAAGAAGAAGGAAAAAAGATTTTTAGAAATTTTTTCAAATTTTTGAGTTTGAGTTGGGTGAAT
Organism: Taxus wallichiana var. yunnanensis; assembly: GCA_018340775.1. Classification (NCBI taxonomy): domain Eukaryota; kingdom Viridiplantae; phylum Streptophyta; class Pinopsida; order Cupressales; family Taxaceae; genus Taxus; species Taxus wallichiana. Next base: position 338,255,216 of record CM031236.1, read on the forward strand.
TTTCATGTCCCTAACATCCCTCACCTCAAAGGGATGTGAGGGACATCAAATTCCATGGTGATCAAGGTGATGACACATGGCGGAGATCCGACGATAGGGAATGAAGGCTAAAAATCAGCTTTAAAGCATTGAGGGGTTGGAAGTTGGTCATATGGGTGACCAAAAGTCTCCCTTAGGGGATGGGAACATTTTCCATGTTTTATGTCCCTTGACCTATGAGGGACATGAGGGACATAAAATTCCATGGTGCTCTGGTGATGACACATGTGGCGCAAATGATCGACGGTTTGGCTTTGAGCTCCCGCAAGCACCTAGGGGGTTGAACTGGCAATCTGGAGGTCAATGAGGATCCAGAGGTCATATGGGGCTGGGAAAATTTTTCCATGGTTGATTTACCTAACCTTGAGGGACATGAGGACACAAAAAATCCCCCAGGCTCCTGGAGCTGACACGTGTCCTCCCAAAATTTGACTAACTCTCGAACTCGCTCCAAGAGGACAACTTGAAATGATGATAACTTGAGCTCGATGGAATTTTTTAATGAAATTTTATATGATCCTGACTGGAAATGACATTTTTAATCCAATGGTGGGGTATCAGGTATTTATTCTTCCATTTGATCCCTAAAAATTGGATTTTTTATTTGGTACTCCACTTATGCATGAGAAAAATTGCTTACAGACCTAATGCACCAAAGTGTTGTGAAAAAAATAATTTCACCATATTGTAGGGCTTGGAATTTCCTTTTAAAGATGTTTTTTTTCCTAACTCCATTTGGAGCTCCTGAAATCACCTTTGGAAGTTCAAGCAGTTGTTTTGGCCTGTGCACTACCTAGGCCTGTGAACCCTAATTTTGGTGAAACTACCCCAACTTTCTCCAAGTCCTTCTAGAATATTTTCTAAATCACTTCCATGATGTCCCAAGGCCTTTGAATCACCTCCATGTTTTTTTGGATTTTCCATTCCACTCCATGGGGTTGCTCCATTCCTAGGAAGGCCAGTGATAGCCCTTCCCACAACTTCCCGAAGTTTGCATTTTTAATGAACTCCTAAAATCACCTAGGGGAATGAATGGAATTTCCTAAATCACCTAGGGGGATGAGATAACATTAATGGGAGGTCACTTGGATTGGATGGATAGACTTGGGGTGCCTGGAATGATAAAACATGAAAATTTTTGTATAGGTATTGTTGTCATGCTTAGAAATTGTCAATTTCCTTGTTGCACATTTGCATGAAAACATATGGCTCTAGCTTGGGGACATGACATGGAATAAGAACAGCAGAAAAGACATGACATGGAGAATCCATAATCTCAAATTTTCAAAACAAAGACTAGTGCCTTATCCATTGGGCCTATGGAGTCATGTACAACTTAGAGAGAGAGAGAGAGAGAGAAGAAGGAAACACACACAAAACAAGGAGAAAAAAAAACACACAACACACAGAAAGGAAAAGAAAACACACACCATGGAAAGGAAATTATATACAAGGGGGGGGATATTTACAGAGGTGGGAAATAATATACACATACCTGTAAAATGGGTTGAGAAAAGTACATGCCATCATGAAATAATGGATTGAAGTATGACCTTTGAAGCACAAAAACTATTATTTGATCAAACCATGATTTTGTGATGGATTTTCATGGCTTGAGAAGAATAATACTGATCATGATTCCATCCTTGTACTCATACTATATTGAGAATGTTCCTTCATCCATTGAATTTTGGTTAACCTCTTAAAACTTTTACATTTTGAAGATTCCTCTTGATGTCCTGTGATCATGAGACACCATCCCTCCATGTCTTCAAGAGTGGGAAAATTTCTTGTCATGAAAACATTCATCTTATTTGAATTGCAACTTCAAATTGTCTCTTATATCAGCAAAACACTTGGAAGGAGTGAGAAAAAATTGATTTTCTTCCCATTCAAGAACTTCCTAAACATCCCGCTTTGTTTCTCTAACCAAGTGTTTTTAGTCATGGAGGTTAAATCATTGAGTTAGAGGTCTTCATCATCCTTAAGAGATTTTGCAGCATGGGAACATGTTCAAGATGAATCAGATCTTGGAGGAAGGTGAGTGCAGTTTGATTTTGGATCATTTGGCAAGAATCATGCATACTACCACGCTTTGTTGTCTAGAGAAATTGTCACAATATGCATTCGTTTGGAGTCCATCTTGATATTATTTTCAAAATTAGCTTTTGGTTTGGCCATGTAAGCATTCTTCACCCTTCATTGGATTTTTCCATATGAACTCTTTTTTTCATTGATGGACCATTCTAAAATGGTGGGAGCAAGTTGGTTTTGAATATACTCCCAACATTTTTGCAGATTTTTTCCATGTTCGAACAACTTTCTTCAATGCAAATCAGCTCAATGTTTTCCATGTTATCTTCTTCCATGGTGGAGGTGTTGTCTTCAAAACTGGAGATGTCCAAAGGAGATTCACGAACTTTTCTTCTTTTTCACTCATGAACTTCTTCGCATGATGTGGAAGAAAAAGACATGCTTTCATGTCCATTCTCATCAACCAAAGTATTAGGGAAGTCATCAAGATTATCCAACTACTCCATCTCAACATCAAAAATTGGTCCACCAAAATAGGAAGCACAAATTGATTCATACCTATCTTGTATCTCCATAGCTCGGGTTAAGAGTTCAAGGCTGAGTTGAGGATCTTCAGTTTCTTCCACAACCTTCAAGATATCTTGTACAGATAGTTCTTCTAAAATTTCCATAGGCTCATTTTTATCTTCATTGGAAGAATATTCTTGTTGTGCCTCCAAGAGATGGTTAAAAATATGATCCATATGGGCCCATGATTCATTTGAAACATTCTCATTCACCTCTTCCATGCTTTGTGTTGCCAAAGATTCACTTTCTTGCAAACATGGGCATACTTGATTCATGACACCTACTGACAAGGAGAAGATGTCCAAGCTTCATGGGAAGGGCACTCCTTCAAGCTCAAAATCCATATCATCTTCTTCTTGGTAAGAAGCAGAGAACTCATGTTAGGGAAGTAGTATGAGAAGAATTTTCAGCTACATCTTGACCATCCATTATTGAATCTTCTTGCTCAGGTGAAAGATGAAAGGATTTGTTTTCACCATGATGATGATTTTTCTCCCAAGTGAGTAGAGGTTGTGTTTAAATTTTTCATTCTCCTCAGATTTGAAAAGAGAGTGGGCTTCTTCCATTCGATCATTCATGATTACATCGGGAAGAGATTTTGATTCTTTGACTTCCTCCATTTCTTCATGTGACATTTCTACATCACTTGAAGAATCAAAATAGGAGGGAAGATTATCTATGACCATCTTGAATTCATCATCTTCAGACCATGATGTGGTGAATTTCTTGCACTTCTTCACATCTCTCCATTTCATCATTAATTGAAAGATCAAAACTTGAAAAGATATCATCCATGCTTACTTTGAATTGGTCATCTTCTTCATCATTGGTGGATTCTTTGAGAGCATTGGATCATCCATTATGTAGAAAGGATCTTCCTTTATTGAATATATTATTCCCCCTATGGGTTGTGACTCGAGCCAAATGGAATTGCTGAATGGTGATTCTATCTTCATCTCTTCTACTTCTTCCTCCATGATGTTGCTTTGGCTTTCATTGGAAGGTTCCATGATAAGATCTTCTTCAGAAGCATCCAAGAATCTTTCGGGAATGAAAAACTCATAATATGGGCATCCATCAGGGTCTTCCTCCATAGGACAACATCTCATCTTCTTCCTCCATTTGATGTGGTGCTTCAAGATGTTCATATCTTATCTGTAGAGCTAAAGCATACCTCAAAATTTCATCAAAGACTTTGGGGTCAAAATTTCCTTTTATTATGCTCTGAAGTCTTTCCACATATTCTCTTTTCAACATGTTCATTTCTTCATCACCATATGTGAGGAATTCATCTATTGAGGTGGAAGAAAGATAATGTTCTCAATTTTGTAGTGAGATGCGTGAGGTTACAAAAATCTTCTTCAGTGGATCTTGCACCATCCTGTCTTTCGTCATCTTCTTGAATGCTGATTTTATCTTCATCGGAAGGCTCAAGGATAGGATTTTCTTCAATGGAATTCAAGAACCTTTTAGGTATGAAAACCCTATGGTATGAATGATCTTTAGGATCTTCCTCTATAGGAAAATCTCTCTTCTTTCTTCCTCACTATGGGCTGCTTCAATTTTCTCATTCATCTCATGTAAGAATTTGGCATATTCTCAAGCTTCACACCTTATCTTATGTCTCCTTTGAATCCATTCCTCTTCATCGGTGATAGGTTCTTTCTTCTTTCCTTTGTCAACACTAGTCTAAAACCATGGCTGATCAATGATCTTCTTTTCTTGACAGAAGACATCTTCTTCTTCTTCTTCTTCTTCATTGTCACTCATTGGTACTTCACTCCAATCTAGAAATTTCTTCATGATGTGGGAAATGAAATGTGACAGGGTTAATTCCTTGATGGAGTCACCTTAAAAAAATGATTTTCCTTTGAAATCTTTTTTTTTGATTTTTTTTAGACCTTGTGGTCATATTTTGGGTGTAGACATTGCTAAATCATCCCCACAATGGGCGCTAAAAACTATTGGTGAGAAAAAAATTAGGTGGACAAACTTGTGGATTTCTTGCCAACACTCTAGGAATCTAAGTCTCTCTACTTAACCGGTGCACTGTCATATATGCATGCATGAGTGAAAAAGGTGGATGGATTCGTAGGATTTGGTGACCTTGTGGCCGAGGATCAATAGGGACACTCCACTAACCATGTGGAAAAGCTATAAATCTCTTGCTAGGGAAGAATTTTTTTTGAAAGTGGGAAAGGGGAGTGAGAAATGAGATAGGAGAACTAATTTTGCAGGTAGAAAATCATATTCCCACACACTAGTTAGAAATTTCATCACATGCACTAAAATTAGAAGAAAAATCTTCAAAAATAACAAGACCAAATTAGAATTTAATGAACACAAAGTATCAATAAACCCCTTAGTCAAAAAGGCTCTAGAAACTCCTTCTTCTTGTATTAATGCTCAAAAAAAAATTGTACATAGTATGTGAATGGGAGACATTGAGAATAGGGGGGAAAATTTAGCTATCTCCTCTTTCTCACTCACAAGTGAGTTTACAAAAAATATCTCTCATGAACTTACAAGAATACAAATTTATAGAATGAGATATTTTAAAATTAGAACCCCTTGGAATGAAGAGCTCATTATAATTTATATTAAACTAGAAGTCTCTTTTTATCATAAAGGTGATGCTCTTTTATATTCCTCACTTTGACTTTAAGAAACCCTCAATGTAAAATTAGAACATAAAGGAGAGAGAAAGTTGGGGGGGAGGAGGAGGAAAAGAAAGGATGTCACCCTTGATGAAGTTTAGATCCTTATTGATTAAAAAATCAAGTGTAATGAGACTCTGAATCTTAAAACTCCTTGTACCCTAAGAAAATCCTTCAAATTATCTCATGAATTATTTCCAATTTGAATGAATTGTTCCATTGATGACCATAACTCCACCATGTATGATATACATCCTGACTCGAACTATATTGTGAGTGTGAAAAACAATGTCCAATTCTATGAGATGGATCTCAAATTCCCTATGATAAATTCCCATGGATGATCTAGAATGATGGTGTTGACCTGAATGATCATCCCTCTATGTCCCATTATGCCAAACTTTCCCTTTGAGAACAACCTACTATTTTTAGTAAGTACAGATGGGGATACTTACTATTTTTAGTAAGTGTCATAGTTTAGATTTTCCCAACCTCAACCAGCTATGGTAGCCTTAATTATTTTTCTTACTATGTTCCTCTCTCCTTTTGAACTAATTGGCTATTTATAGTAGGGCTTGTGTAACCACATACTATTTTTAGTAAGTGTCAATTTCAGAGCCAAGATGAAATTTTTAATGACTTTGCTGTGATACTCCCTTTGTGTTCACTACCTTATTCATAACCTCTTCAAATGGTGGCTTACCTGAAGTAACAAACCCCTATGTAGGAAGGCATGCTATTTTTAGTAAGTGCACCGTAGATGTCAGATTGCGACAAAATAGGTTTTGAAAATCTAGGTCTTATTTCGGGATTCCATGCTCCATATTTTGAGTAATTCCTTCATCTAAACAAGTGGGAAAATGATATTTTCATCGGGGGGGATAATATTGACAAAAAACACAGCCCTCCATATCCCTAAAAATAGGGACTTCATGGCATGAAAACTAGTTTACGTGAAACTAGATTTTTCAACGATCATTCCCTCTAATTTTTGCATGATTTCACCCACTAGAACCCTGAGAAGTGAAGAGGTAGCTCGCTGCCTTTTTCACATATGTTCTTCATGTGATAGGGTAGAACTATAATGAAAAATCAGTCCTCCATATCCCTAAAAATAGGGACTTCATGGTGCAAAAACTAGTTCACGTGAAACTATATTTTTCAATGATCATTTCCTCCAATTTTTGCGTGATTTCACCAACTAGAACCTTGAGAAGTGGAGAGGTAGCTCGCTGATTTTTTCCACTACTATGTCATGGCGGCCATTAATGGAGCTTGAAATTTGTAGGTCTGGTTTTTGTCTCATTTGCAATGAAATCAACTCCATTGTGATAGGTTTTTGCTTCTTGTCTCATTGATGAAATTTCTCTTCGATCTAGTTGTCGGTTTGACGAGAAATTGAGCTTTATTCTTCATGGAGCCGAAGTAAAATTTTATTCACTATGATCATTTTCCTTGCTGAATGGTAGATTTGAAGGTGATTTTTAATGGCATTTGAGATTGAAGAACTCAGCAACATATGGTTCTTTGTTTCATGCACTGGTTTGCAAGATATGTTTGAATCTTCGTCTCACGACAATGGAGGTTTCTGAAGAATTCCTTCATTCTTCTCTTTCATCATTCGTTCTTATGGATCCTTCTATCAATATTTTCTATAAAACATGTGCATATTCATGGATTGGAAGGTTCTGTTGCTATGGTGGAGCTGGTTCACATCAACAATGGTGGACTGAGGTGTTCTCTACAACTTTTTTCTGGCAAAGCGGTGAGAAAGAAGCAAAAAGCGGAAAACTTGATTCGAAAAAATTTCAATTTTTTGAATTTGAGTTGGGTGAATTTTCATGTCCCTAATTTCCCTCACCTAAAAGGGACATGAGGGACATAAAATTTCATGCAGAGCAAGGCATCAACACATGAAGGACATCCGACGGCAAGGAATGAAGGCTAAAAAATCAGCTTTAAAGCACTAAGGGGCTGGAAGTTGGTCATATGGGTGACCAGAAGTCTTCCTTAGGGGATGGGTGCATTTTTGCATGTTTGATGTCCCTAAACCATGAGGGACATGAGGGACATCAAATTCCATTACGCTCTTGGTGAGGACACATGACAATGATCAAACGGTTGAGGATTTGAGTTCCCGCAAGCACCGGGGGGCTAAATTGGTATTCCTTGAGGTTGCATGAGGATCCAGAGGTCATATGGGGGCTGGGTGCATTTTTCCATGGTTTATGTCCCTAAACTTTAGGTATGTGAGGGACACAAAATCCCACCAGGCTCCTAGAGCTGACACGTGTCCTCCAAAAATTTGACTAACTCCCGAACTCACTCCAAGAGGACAACTTGAAATGGTAATAAATTGAGCTCCTGATGGACTTTTTTGATGAAATTATATATGATCATGACTAGAAATGTCATTTTTAATCCAATGGTGGGTATACTAGGTCTGAATTCCTCCATTTTATCCCTAAAAATTTGTATTTTCTATTTGGTACTCCACGTGTACATAAGGAAAACTTCTTTCAGACCTAATGCGCCAAAGTTTTGTGAAAAACATAATTTCACCATCTTATTGGTATTGGAATTACATTTCTAAAAATGTTTTTTTTTCTCCTAACTCCATCTGAAGCTCCTAGAATCACCTTCGGAAGTTCAGCAGTTGTTTTGGCATGTGCACTGCCTAGGCTTGTGAACCCTAATTTTGGTGAAACTGTCCCAACATTTCCAAGTCCTTCTAGAATATTCTTGAATCACTTCCATGATGTCCCAAGGCCTTTGACTCACCTCCGTGTCCATTTTGGATTTTTTTGCTCCATGGGGTTGTTCCATTCCTAGGAAATCCAGTAATAGCCCTTCCCAAAATTGCACGAAGCTTAATGAACTTTTAATGAACTCCTAAAATCACCTCGGGGATGAGATAACATTAATTTGGAAGTCACTTGGATTGATTGGGAAGACCTAGGGTGCCTTGGAATGGTAAGACTTGAAAAAATTGACACAAGGGTATAGTTTTCATGCTCATAAATTGTTAATTTCCTTGTTGCACATTTGCATGAAAACATTGTCGTAGCTATTATGGAATCCTTTGTAAGTGCCCCTTCTACCCACATTTTAAAATAATATGTAAAAGTTATAATATAGTGTGATCCATTTCGACGCTCATCTTGGGAGATAGGATCCATAAATTCAATTGCCCATTTTTCAAAAGGATTTGCACTAGCAATAGGCCTCAAAACAATTTCATCTCTATGCCCATTTTTTCCAAGGTGCTGAAAATGGTCACATGCCTTACAATATTATTTACAATATTTGTATAAAATTTCCCACCATAGACCAGCTAATAGAATATTACGCATGGTAGCATCCCTTGCAGAGTGTCCACCTGCAATACCACCATGACCCTCCTCCATAATTCATTCACGCTCATGCTCAAGTACACACCGGTGTAAAACTTCATCTTGGCCTAGTTCGTATAATTCTCCATTTATCAACATGTAAGGTGTGACGTGTATGTCAAGTTATTTCTTCTCCAATGCATTCGTCCCCTCGGGTGCACACCTATGTGTAAAAATAAAGCAATATCTTCTAAATCTGATGGTGTGCGGTTCAATCTAAAAAGTTATGCATCTAAAATGGTATACTTAATGCTCTGCACATCCGCACCTAATTGAATCCTTGATAAGTGATCTGGTCTATAATTACTCTTGCCTAATTTAACCACCATAGTAGAGTTAAACTCCTGAAATAATAGAACCCAACAACATATGCACTCCTATAGAATGGTCTTATTTACCAAGTACTTAAACGCCATATGGTTTGTATAAAATATGAAAGGTGTTGCCAGAAATATTGTCGAAACTTATGCAATACATAGATCATAGACAAGGCCTTGCACTCTGTAGTTGTGTAATTATGTTATGTTGGAGTCAACTTCATGCTTGCAAAGCAAATAGGATGATCAACAATCCCTTCTCTAGGTTGGGCTAATACCATGCCAATGGCCATGCCAGAGGTGTCTACATGTACGTGAAAAGGCTTAGACCATGAAGGAAAGCACAGAATAGGCGATGTGGTAAGCCTTTCCTTCAATGTCTCAAATGTGCATTGTTGTGCCTCACCCCAATAGAACTTTCCTTTACCTTTCAATAATTCCTCTAAGGGCATAGCTATCTTAGCATAACCTTTGATAAACTTCCTATAATACATAGTGTGCCCCAAGAATCCGTGCACCTTGCTTTGGTTAGTAGGTTCCTCTAATCCCAAAATGATAGCAACCTTAGCAAGATCTACTAACAAGCCTTCCTTACAAATGATATGTCCTAGAAAAATTCCAAAGGGTGTGGCAAACACACACTTTTTAATATTCAAGGAGATGCTCAACTACCGACATCTCTCAAACATCAGCCTCAAATTATCATAGTGATCCTTCAAAATCCCATAGATTATCAAATCATCGAGATATACCTGTAAGAACTTATGGATAAAATCTTGGAATGCCTGTACGATAATGCACAAAAATACAGCAAGCACATTCTTTAATCCAAAGGGCATAACCATGTATATAAAACTTCCCTATTTAGTGGTGAAAGTTATCTTTTCTTGATCCTCTTTAGCTATCCTCACCTAATGATATCCATAAAATTCATTAGTAAAGGAGTATATCTCACACCCTGTAACGCCTTCCAAGATTTATTCAGTAAATGGTGTGGGGAAGGGATCAATTACACATGTAGCATTCAATTCCCTATAATCCACACAAATTCTAAATCTTAAATCCTTCTTAATATTGATAACCATAGGGCTCACCCATTTTGAATCCTTGATGGGCTCAATTATTCCAAAATTCAGCATTTTTTCAATTTCTTCTTTCTTCGTGTGATGCGCAGGTTAGGATTCATCATGTAATGCCTCTTCCAAACCAGGCTCGCACTTTCCTTCAATTTCATCCTCATCTCACCCAAAGATTCATGTATCCCTTTCAATTCATGATATCCTTTAGGAAAAAAATCCTAAAAATCACACAATAGCTCAATTATCTTAGCAACCTTAGAGTCATACGGATAATCTTCGATGATGGCCTCCTTAGGTTTAGCATTTGTTCCATTGTTTACTTTCTTGGTCTTCGTAGGATCAAGGTAGGCACGTGTCTTCTCATCTACACTATCCAAGACCTTTCACGTACCCTCTGTATGCTCAATATCCATGTTCTCTATCTTTTCATCATCAACTATATAGCCCATCTTACCCTTTTATCTTTCTAGGCGGGCGCACCCAAGCTATTATGCATTTTTTTCTTCCTCTTCTTCATAACGTGCCTCTATGTCCGACTCATCTAGTAACTCTTGAATAAGTTCCTCAACCTTTGCACTATCTCTCATAGTTAAAAGCTTCATTACCTGTAACACCTCATTCACTAGAGGATTAGTGGAAAAATGGTCAAAAGGTCTCGAATCATACATGTAGTAAGTTCTTGCCAATTTCCAATCTCTCTATTCAACTCCACATATACATACCAAGTGCGCGTAGCCCTTCAAGGTGAAGTAGAGCTTGTGGGCCCACAACAAAGGTGGTAAATCTTCCTTCCCCTTTTTCTAGAGTCTCTCACATTGTTGAACGTGGTGTTGAACAAGATCATTACCATGAAATGCATAGATCTGAGTAGGTACATTACTCCAGGAGCAATCTAGGGGAAGGTGATTCTCACTTCCCGCCATTCCAATAGATTATCTCCATGAACCATCCACCAAGCACGTCGTTGTCTCATGAAGAGTATATACTAGCATGTTCCTTCTTTCCAATTGATCTATCCATTGAACCTCTATAGTGTGTAGGAATGCATCTCGATTCTCTTCACCAAGTGTACCTTAGTACTGGCTCTTGCCCAAATGCCTAATAATGTGCAGCCTACTTACGCACGTAATCGCACTTCTTACCTCATGCCCAACCATTTCATAAGTTCCATATCCCAATTTTCATAGGCAACACTTGTAGTATCACTCATAGATTATGCATTATCCCATGGAAAACTCCTTTGTTGGCTCAAACACTTTCGTATCTTGAATGGTACACACATAAATTTTGTTTAAATCTTATTCACTTAAGGGTTGTAAATAAGGTACATCTTTTCCATATGTCAAAGGGATAATGATGCACTCTTCCTTGTTCTCAAAACTTATTTATCCTTTTTTGAAGTGCAAATCCACATTATTTACATAACACCAAGGGCGCTCAAGTAATGCTAGAAAACTATATGCCTCTGTAAGTGCCAAGACTTTAAAATCCCTAGTAAACTTATCCCCTTGTATAGTAATAGATGTATCCTTAAAAACCCTAATAGGCATGGCTTTAGTCTTTTTTGCCATAAACAACACATTTGAAGATGGCTGCAATGCTGGTCTACCCATATGAATCCACGTGTCCAAAGTGAATACATTCACTTCTACACATGTGTCAATTAGAATTTTACTTAAAATCCATCCATCAACAACAGCATTCAAAGTAATATCCTTGTCATAATTCAGGCTATGAGGAGGGAGGTTAGCATGAAAAATATACCTTTCATGCTTAATTCCAGTGCGCAGAGTGTTTCCCTTTAACCAGTTCCCCAATAAAGTAATAATATTATATTATCACAAAGCATCTTGTAAACCTCCTTTAGATCATCAACATTTGTCTAATGGAGCTCACCTCCTTTTGTTCTAACTTTCGTGACTATTCTTTCAAACATTTTATCTCACCCTGTAAATTCCTAATTACCTCCATGGTCTCTTGATAAACCTCCTTCTAATGCATAGGGTCTAGATACTTTGCATGTAATACTTCCTCCTTTGTGATAATAGGCTTCTGCTTTGGAACTTCGCATGTAGTGCTCTTCATAGGTACCAACTCGAGATCAGGCACTAACTTCAACATCCACTGATCTTCTATGGTGCGTTGTACTCTAACCATTCCCATGCCCTTGTCTTTCTTATGCTTCTTACTCAAGTGTTCATAAAAATATGGGCATTATTCATAGTTGTGATTCTTTCCACAAAAATAATAGATAATGTTCTAAGGGAATTCGTGCCTATAATGATCAAGAGATCTACATGTATAACATGTTCCACGAGGGAACTCACTTCTTCCACTACCACAACATCGTCCTTTGAATCCTCCCTGGTATCCTCAACCTCTACCATGGCCTCCTTCAGAACTCCCTTCATTGTGATCATGATCATGATGCTCACTTTTCTCCTTATACTTATTTGTAACATTGGTCTAATGCACACCGATATTAATGGCATCATGGATTTGATCAATCAACCTATAATTTTTAGTATCATGAGTGGTAGACCTGCAAATCTTGTAGTAATAGGACACATTCTTCCTTATTGTACATTGTAGTAATGGGAACCTACTTGAATCATGATCCAAGTGACAAATCTCACAGTCTAGTAATATGGTGTGCACCAAATTCTAAGGAAAACTATCCTTAGTATGCCCTTCTACTTCACAATATGTGCACCAAATTCCATTGTGCATCTCATGCACCAAATTAGCTGATAATTTATCTAACTTTTTATCCATAGCTATAATTTGGGCCTCTAAAAATGGGCTCACTCTGTTTCTACACTCTTGACCGTCTCAGCACACAGAGTTGCTTTAAGTGCCTCATGTGGATCTGTATAAGTTTTATGTAAGATCACCCTAATAAAATGTGTGATCATTCCTCCAAAGAACCATTGAGCATGTTGCCTTGGATGTATATCATAGGATAACTTAGACATAAGGGCATTAAAACCTACATCATACTTTTGTACACTCTCAGTTGTCCCATGTTTGATGTATTTCAACATGTTGATGCTCTTCTACTCAAACTTAGGGATATAAAACTCTTTCAAGAAAGCATCTTATAGAGTGGTATAATCTTCACAAGTCTGGTCTGGGTCAAATTTTATGTACCAGCTATGCGCGTGCCCTTGCAATGTATTTACAAACTAGCTTACCTTGTACTCTGGAGCAGTAATCCTCTTCGTGCACCATACTATCTCACACATATGCATGTGCTCAGCTACATATTCTATCCCTTTGTATTTTTAAGACGAAGAGACATCTCCATATAAATATTCTAGGATTGTTGCAGACCGTGCCCACCAGATCCAGAATATTTATTTCCTCATGTGTTTCCTCTTCCTCTAGAGCCACTAGATCCGCTAGCACCCAAGCCACCTGGCCCTCTTGATCCTCCCCTTTAAGTAGGAAATGGACCAAAGGATGTAATGCCTTGTGTTCCAATAGTTGTGTTGAATTGAACTCCCATAATCTGTGAAGTTGTACTACCATCGGATGTGATTCCAACATTTTGCGCTCCCACATTTTGTGCTGAAGACGCACCTTAAAAGATACCTCCAACTAGACCTCCAAATAACATAGACGATGATTGTGCCACCATAGATGAATAATCTACCTGATTAACTCCTAAACTTGACTACAAATTAACTCTATCTACCACAACTCTACTACTCACTTTATCATGTTTATTGTTTTGTCGTAGAATGCTGGGAAACCAAGCACAAGGGCTAGGTTGCCAGGTATGATTAGATGTGGACCCATGGATCTCAATATTTCTATAGATGTACCTTCATTTGAAACCAAAGAGGGTTCTCTGCCGTGTTTTCCCAAATGGATGAGTTCTAGATGCTCCGGCTCCACGTCCTTTACGTGAGCTCCAAATCCTTCATGAGTCATCTCCTTCGCAACACCATTCTTTCTACAATCTCTTGCTACTTCTCTAAGTCCCTCTAGTGCACTTTATTAAATATTAGCCACCTTTCTTCTCTCTATCTCTCTACCACTAGATCATTCATCCTTCACCACACATGCCCTTGCCCCCATGCGTGGTGTGGTTTAGCTAGTCATAGGTTTCTTTTCCAAATCCAGGGTCATAATCAAGATCTTAATTTCCAAAGGAATACCACGCAAATATGATCCTCTAGTTTCACACATAAACATGAACTCAGTAACCTCTGCACAAGTGTAAGTAGAAGCTGCATACTCTAAAATATAGCTATTCAAAACACCACTGAACCAATGAACCACAATATGCATCCATGTCATATGTGTGTGATACAAGGCTTGGAATTATTCCTACGTCTAAACAAGTGTGTGAAACCTCCAATTCCTCTTAGACACGTAAGAAACCATACACTTGTATAGCTCTATAAAAAATATGGTGAAGAAAGACTCATACAGCTCGTCATACAGATTATGTTCAACCCACATGCATGTATTAAATTTAGGTCCAATATTAAATCTACGAGCATACTCTTCCTCCAAATCCTCTAACCACTCTTCAATACTAGTCAAGGTCAACTCATGTACGTATTCAGCATGCAACATTCTACCAAAAACTGAAAAAGAGGTCCCGAAAATGGAACCAAAATGTAGCCTAGATTTTACCACCAACATCCCAAGGCATGTTGGCACTTCACTCAACTTGAACTAAGTTCTCACCCGAAGCGTGGAAGGTTACCAAGTCCCTTTTTAGTGAATCTTGTTCAAGATGTTAGCATGATTGAATGTATATTTCATATCCATACTAGATAATCAAGTATTCCATGGTGCATAAACCAGATCTAGATCTTAACCATATGAAGGAATAACTAAACAAGTACTAGAATCAGATTTAAAATACAATATCCATGCTCAGTTACATCCAACACCAATATCCATCCAATAAGATCCATTATACTAAATACTACAAAACACATAAGCTTTATACATCATATAGTCTAAATGGTCATGGGCGCTCATAAATTCGCAGCATAACACTACAATAATATTTGATCTTTCTAAAAATGCAAATCAATACATATTTATAGGGGTGGGGAATTTCCCTTCACCACCCATACACCTTTCAAAAATAGGCTACATGCTAATAATAGCCATGCACCCTTACATGAGAATACAAAATCATGCAAGCTTGCTAATAATAGATTATCTACTAGAATAACTATTGTTTAATCCTATTAATAGCTTCAAAGCTATGTATGGATTTTTTTCTTATGCCTATCCAAAATAGAATACGTGTTCTTCAAGTCTCCTAGAATACGTGTTCTTCAAGTCTCCTAGAATACATGCTCTTCACTCCATATCCAAAATTAGCCCCAAACTTCAAAATGGCTAAGTCCTGATTTCAAATTGTTTCGGGCACACCCTATTTTCTATACTTCCACGCACTCTTGCATGCCCTATGTCCACGTGCCCAATCCTTCCGCACTTTCTTACTTAACTCATATTTCATCATCATAACAGTAAGATGAAGGGATAAAAATGCTACATGGGACAATCGAGAAGAAATTTGGCTCTGGTATAGAAGAATGGGCCATATGAACTTCAATAATTTATTAAAAATCAACACCAACCAAGTTGTAAGAGATATGCCTAAAATTACAAAACCTTCAAACACTCTTTGCAATCAGTGTCATTATGGGAAACAAATAAGGGTAAGCTTCAAGATAAAGGAGTGCTCTACAATAAAATTGTTGGAACTTGTTCATACTGAGACCTTTGTGGACCTACTAGAACAAAAAGTTTGCAAGATGAGAGTTACTTTATGTTGTTTATATATCATTACACTAGAATGACATGGTCACTTTCTTGAGAGAAAAATCAAAGGAATTTGAAATTTTTACATCCTTTAAATCCTGGTTGAAAATGAAATAGATTTAAAAATTAAGTTCATAAGATCCAATCGTGGATGTGAGTTTATCTCAAATGAATTTGAGGATTTTGTGAGAATCATGGAATAAAGACTCACATGACAGAATGGAGTTTTAGAAAGGAAAAATCAAACTGTATAACAAATTTCCGAACAAT
Source organism: Taxus wallichiana var. yunnanensis (assembly GCA_018340775.1). Classification (NCBI taxonomy): domain Eukaryota; kingdom Viridiplantae; phylum Streptophyta; class Pinopsida; order Cupressales; family Taxaceae; genus Taxus; species Taxus wallichiana. The sequence goes on from CM031236.1 coordinate 338,271,367, forward strand.
GTTAAATGAATCTAAGCTATCAGACACATTTTGGAGAGAATTTGTTAGCATAACAGTTTACATTCTGAATAGAGGGTAAATCGAGTAAATAACAAAAAAATGTTTTATGAGTTATAGAGGGAAGACCAGCAAATTTTAAATACTTCAAAGTGTTTAGAAGTAAGTATTACATAAAGAGAGACGATGAAGAATTGGGAAATTTTGATTCCATATTTGATGAAAGAATTTTCCTTGGATATTCTTCAAGAAGAAAATCCTATAGATGTTATAACAAAAATTTGCACAAAATTGTTGAAAGTGAAAATGTGAAAGTGGATGAAATAAAATACCACAAGGAAAAGTAGAAGAAATTGTCTACACAAAAGAAGAAAGCAGAAAAAAGGAAGATGAAGAAGAAGTTGAAGAAGAAGAGACTGAGCAGAAAGATACAAAACATTGTCTAGATCAATTCAAAAGAATCATCTAAAGAATCAAATCATTGGTGATAAGGATGTTGGAGTACAGACAAAGAAGAAGATTAGCAACTACATCGAACATACATATCTATCCTTATTATTTAAAATAGAACCTAAGACTTTTGTTGAAGCAAGTGAAGACAAACATTGGATTGGCACTATGGAAGAAGAGATTAATCATACTAAAAAGAATGATACATGGAAACATGTTCCAAGACCAAAAGACAAAAACATAATTAGCACCAAGTGGGTTTTTAGAAACACGTTGAATGAAGATGATCAAGTTGTAAGAAACAAAGCAAGGTTGGTGTGGAAAGGGTATGCACAAGTAGAAGGTATTGATTTTGAAGAGACAATTTCTTTTGTTGCATGTTTAAATCCTATTAGAATGTTTTTGGCATTTTCATGTTATAAAAATTTTAAAGTATATCATATGGATGTCAAATTAGCATTTCTAAATGGAAATTTGGGATAATAAGTCTATATTGAACAGTCAGAAGGAGTTATTTTATCAGATGATAAGGATTATGTGTGCAAGTTGAATAAAGCTCTTTATGGACTAAAACAAACCCCCAGAGCATGGTACTCAATATTGGACAAGTATTTACAACAACAAGGTTTTAAGAAGGGTGTTGTTGATAGAAATATTTACATCAAAACTAAAGGCGAGAATCAATTGATTATTGTTGTGTATGTTGATGATATTATTTTGGAGGAAGTAGTGATAAGATGTGTCAAGATTTTTTTGATGAAATGTAAAAGGAATTTGAAATTTCCATGCTTGGTGAGTTATCTTTCTTTCTTGGTTTACAAATTTCTCAATCAGACAAAGGTATATTCATTTCAAAAGCTAAATATGTTGAAGAATTTTAAAATGGAAGACTATAAACTTGTTAGTACTCCCGTGGCTATAGGTTGTAAGTTGAGCAATGATGATGACTCTCTGAAGAAAATTAGACTCTTTATAGATCTATGATTAGAATTTTATTATATGTGACAACATCAAGACCTGATGTGATGTAAGCAGTAGGCTTGGTGGCACGTTTTCAAGTTACTCCAAAAGAAACTCATGTGCAAGTTGTCAAGAGAATATTCAAATATCTAAAAGGAACATTGGATTATGGTTTATGGTATTCAAGAGAAAATGATTTCACTCTAACAACGTATACAGACGCAAATTGGGTGAAAAGTGTTGATGATAGAAAAAGCACAAGTGGTGGTGCATTATTTCTTGGAAATAGCTTGGTATCTTGGTTAAGTAAGAAATAGGATTCTATTTCCTTATCTACAATAGAGGTAGAGTACATTGTAGTTGTGTCATGTTACACACAAGTTTTATGGATGAAGCAAACATTGAAGGACATCAAGGTAGAGTTTGATTTTCTAATTTCCATTTTTGTGATAACACTAGTGCAATAAACATATCAAATAATTTGGTTATGCACTCTAGGAAAAATCACATCCCCATCAAGTATCATTTCTTGAGAGATCAAGTTGTAGAAAAATAGGTTAAGTTGGAATATATTTCCACAAAAGAACAGATTGTTGATATTTTTACTAAGCCTCTTCCAAAAGAAACGTTTGAATATCTCAGAAAAAAGCTAGGAGTGATATCATTCTCATCCAATCACTAAAGGGAAGCATAATCTCAAGGGGAGCTAATCATTCTTTTATTATTTTTAGCCCCATAAGTGAATTCAAGACAAAAAATGATCAACGGGTGCACACTCCAAGGTGGAGAGTTTTGAGAGTTTTACTCCTTTGTCATTAATGTCAAAGGGAGAGAGATAAAGTAAGGGGAGTAATTTAGCAACATTTCAGAAAAGGAGGATGTTGTAGAAAAGGGGAGAAAGCTACATTGTTGGTTACCATCAATGACAAAGGGTGAGATTGTTGGAATAATTGTCATTGATGGAAAATGAGGCTTGAGAGTTTCACCAAAGAACTTTAGACTCTAACCGGATCGCTTCTTGAGTATATCTAAATTTTTTTATATTACCATGGAGTCTAACAAGAGAGCTTCAAAGTCTCGACCATATTTCTTTGTAATCTGTTCATTACTCGAGTCACGAGAATGCTTTGAAGTTTTTCCGAGTCTTTGATTGGTATTTATGCAGGACCAACAGTTTTATTTGACTTTCATCTTGTTTGGATGCCAAAGTTAAGAGATTGCACGGGTATAAAAGGAGATATAAAATCATTATATGGTATGGAAGTTGAGTGGAGAGAAAGGAATATGTGAAGAGTGAAGTTGTGAAGGGAGTGTGCCTACATGGAGAATATGGAGAAGTAGAGAATGAGGTTGACCATGAAGATAAATTTCTCAACTTTTATATAGAGTATGGTGTGATAAAATGTGTAGGTGAGGAGAGACAGTGAGTTGTTGTGAAGGAGGAAATGTGAAAGGAATAGCAAGTATGTGTGAGAGGATGCATCGAGAGATAAGAACAATGATCTACTAAGTGAATGTTCTAAGAACAACAGCAAGTATATAGCCAATGTGCAACAAGTATGCAACAAGATCAACAAGATAAGCAAGAATGCAAAAATACGTAGCATGTGTGCAACATGTGTGAAGTGGCGAGGGAAATCCAAAGGTATTTAATTGAAACAATTTTTTCTAACCATGGAAGGCCAAAGGTCATTAAGAAATGAAAAATTATAATCATTAAGGAGTGTTGGTGGTTATTTTACTTTGGTGTTTTATATTCAAATTCTAGTTCTTTTCAAGTTGTTCACATCCAGGAAAATGAAGAGTCACATAAGAATATCTAAAGACTGTTGAAGTTGAAAAGACAAAAGAACAAAGAAGTGGTAGATATAAAAATTAAGTAATATGTTTTTAAAGGGTGTACATAAAAAATAAGGTTGACATTTATGTTGAGAGAGTGATGTTGCGAAAAAGAAATAAGAAAATATTTTTCAGAATAGATAGCTTTAAAATGTACAGCTGAGCAGAGAAGAAGGGAAAATGATTTGTTGAAAAATATATATAGTAGAATTCCAAAATAGCAGCAAAGAAGCAAAATTTCTTCATCTGGTTGAAGAAACAACTACAGAAGGTGAAAGATCATATTATTGGGGTCGGTAAATCAAAAAAATTGGGGATTGGTGTCGATTTAATAAAAATGGAATTAAATCTTATTGCAGAGTAACTACTATAATGAATGATGTATAAATGCTAATATACAGTAAGACGCAAGCAATAAATCATGTGCAATATGAAACCCTAAGAAAGAAGGAGAGATAGGGGACTTAGATAATTTTAGAGCGAATAGGAAGTGATCTAGGTAGGTGAATAGATGGAACAAACTATAAAAAATGTTGTAACTATAAACTGGAGATTCGAGATCCGGAATTATGTCAAACAAGATCGCCCAAGGGAGGACGAAGTGCCAAGGAGCTAGAGTGTGTTCAGGTGCTAATGTTGGTGTAGGTGCTCTAGATCGATCTTTTTTGTGCAAGATAAACTTCACTACTAGCCTTTGTTTTTCACTCTGTATTTGTTTTTGATCTATGAATGTACATGTGACATGAAATAAAGAAGTTCACATGCACATGCCCACAAACCACATCAAACCTAAAAATAAAAATGTAGAATGGGGAGTTGGACAAACCCCGGTGGTCACCTGAAGAGTGGATTTATGACCGAGTGTTGCACTACATCTCATAATCCATGTAGTTCTTTTGTGTGTGTGTAGAAATGATGCCCTAAGATGTCCTTGTGTAACTTGTAAAGTGATAGGGCTAGATCTAGAATGTAGAAAATGTATAGAATGTGTGGGATGGAATAGAATAAATTTCACCTCCTATGTTGTGTATGCATAAGTGATGCAACCCGTGTCCCTTGTATGAGAGTTAGATAGATGACTTTGATTTTCTTGTGCCTTTGAATGCAAGATTAGGTGGTAGTATGCAATGTTTAGTGCTTGGTCCTATTTTGAAAGCATAATTGTTTATCTATATAATTCCCTTGTTTGAATTTTGCAATTGATGTGAAAGGCCAACCAAAAGTAGTAAAAAGAAATTAAAAAGTGAAAGGGTAAAAAAGGATAAGAAATAGGTAAAGAGGGACATGAACACCTAGGAGGAAAGTAGCACCTAGCGCTAGTGTCTTAGGCAACTGAAAGATAGAACAGCCAAATGTCGGTAAGAGTGTTAGATGTTCAAATTCAATACAAGTGCGGAAGACAAGGAAAAGGCTAAAGGGAGTTATTAATTACTAGTTTTATTTCTTAGGAATCATGTAAATGATAGCATGCTTTTAGGACCTAGAAATGTACCCAAGTACATAGATTTTGTGTCTACATTTTGCCCCCACTTTATGTTATTGAGTGAATACTCGATAGCATAAAGTAGATAGAAGATGTGTACCTTGTGATCCTATAAAGAGTGTGGAAAATAGCGTTCCATTGCACAAGTGAAGGGTGAAGTGACCACAAAGTTAAGCATGGAGACTAGAAAAATGGAGTGGACCCTAGGGGTGAAGTATATGCATAGCTTATGCATGTTGTGCTTGTGATTGCTGATGTAGGTTGCTTCTTGTTGCTTTTAAAGGATGGACCTTTAAAAGAAGAGCGAGAAAGTAGTCAAATTTGAAAAATCAAAGTAATGCATGTATTATTAAAAAATGTGAAAGTATGTAAAAGGAAAGTGTGCACCTGATGTATAAGAATGTAAAAGATATAGAATTTTTCCAGATTTTACGAATTAGTTGCCAATGGTGAGTTTTTTGGGCGATCTCATGCCAAGAGTGAGTTTTTGCATGATCTCATGCCAAGAGAAATTTTTTTGGGTGATCTCACGCCAAGAGAAGAGTATTAGGGAGAGAGGTCTATTTTTTCTCTCCATCCATGAATACTTCCCGAATGAGCACCATTGTAGATGGTACATCCTAATTAGTTTTGTGTTGTTCCGTATTGTTCTGTATGTTCGCATTGTAGCTGATTATAGGATATAGAATGAATTTTGTATATGGAAGCAAGGTCCTGTAGTCACAAAATCATGCCCTTTAGACATATTTTAGTCTCAGTATCATACTACTATTTAGAAGGATTTTGAGTGAAGAAATTACTATTAAACCCCCTTATTTTGGCCATCTTAATTCATTTTCTTTCATAATTCCCGACCTCTTGCACCCGCATGCCAGGTCAGATTTTGTCATTTTTCCTTATTTTATCCTTGACTAGGGCATCTATGCCGATCTTGGGGCACCCATGGTCGCCTTGGTCCCACCAAGAGTGCCTCGATCCTTTTCCTAATTTCCCAACACTTTTTGGGCACTTTCTAATCTGTTGTAATGTTTTATTTTTCTTGTGGTCGACCTCTTCGGGGTTAATTACAAAATTAGATCAAGAGAACCATATAAATATAAATTTATGAGACCATAATGAGGGACCAAGCACTAGTCACTACTATCATCCACCTAGGGTTGCATCTATCAAAGGTATTTTGAGATCATTTACATTCACTTAGCTCCATCACAAGGACAAGGCTAGTTAATATGCATCACACAAGCATAGGGGAGAGATTCTATTCTATTCCATCCACCATTCTACTACATTTTTACATATATTTATTGCTCGCTACTTCACAAAGTGTGATTGGCATAAGAGCACCTAGGGCACATGATGCACACACATGCTAAAACTACATTTGGGTCTGAAATGTAGTACAGCGCTCAGTTAGTAAGCCCACTATTGTGGCAGCTGAGGTCATTCTGGCCCATTCATTTGTGTTATTATTTTTTTAGGGTTTTAATACTTCTTATGGTCTCTTGTGGGTCTTTCTTTCATCTTGGATCATCAACAAATGAAGCAGTGTGGTAAATTTGATGTGACACGTGGTGAGGGTTTCAGCCGCCTATTAAACCTCGTGAAACTCATTCTTAGACCTTTCACACTGACCAAGGCACTCATTTTGTAAACCGTGGCACCCATGGGTGCTCCAGTCCCTATCCAAGTGTTCCATTCCAGCTAGATAGCTCGGATCCATCCTTTTTGAGACCTCTACATAGTCGTTATTGCTTATTGTTCCTCTAGTCATTTCTTCGATACAGTACTGCTAGCTCCCCAAATAAACTAAGTCACTTCCATACTTCTCTTGCATATTAGGATTTATACTTTTATTAGATTAGTTGTTTGGGTCATTTTCCACAATTATTTATTACATTTGTTTATTGTATTTACATGTCATTTTAGATTAGATTAACTATCATATTACCCCAAATATTCCTAATTTTAGTTAATCAGTCCCGCCTACTAGAGAACTGTGTTAGACATCGTGATGTACTAATAAATTATGCGTTTTTTTCCCTAAGGAAATTAGTGCCGGGGAGGACACAAGTGTCGTGTGTTATTGTGCAGGTATGGGCATTGGTGTCCATACTGTGTGAAGTCCAAGCCTGGTTTTGGAATGTTTTATGACCATATGTTTGTGTTGATCTCGAATCGTAGCTCGAGTCAAGTTGTTGTGGGTGATTTTTTCACCCAATGTATGTCCCCCATTTGGGGTGCATGTGAAAATTGTTGGAGAATGCATTCCAAAGGAGAGGATGTGATGTTCATCTAAAATGGATACCTACAGAGAGTAGGGGATGTGCATGGTAGTAACCAAGGCACATGCAAACAAAGTAGGCTAGTATAAAGTGTTTGATAAACCACCATTTTGTTATGTTTAAACCATGTTAAGCCCCAAACTATTTTGATATCATATTGCATGATGTATAATGTTAACTATTTATACTTAATACTTTACTATATTTTTGAAGGAATTATTGTGCATATGTTTATTATTTTTATCTTGTTAATTCTTCCTCAAAAATGGCTTAAATTGATCTTTTTATATGCATTAATAGTACCTTTGGAAAAGTATATGTTGAGTTATTAGAGGAGCAGAATGGAAATAGCACATGACTCAATTCTCACACAAGCGTAGGACTGAATTAGTGTGTTGGCGTAGGACTCACCTCCGCATTAATAGAGAACTCACAATACATCATCGAGCTCATCTAAATCATCAACTCTGAATTCCTCGAAACAAGGGATTCACACAAGCATACATATAGCTTGAACTACATGTAATATAGCTACTAGAACCACATCATGAGCAAGAAGTGTGTGCCATTAACTTAATGTATATTCGATCGATTTTAAAGTCTAGTTACTCCAATCACGGAATACGGGATGTGGCCAACAACTAGAGATTTATTGTCACCGTAATTCCCTTCAATTAATGAAATGTATGAAGAATCTTCCAAGACTTATTGACTCTCCTTAAAGGACTCAATCAAGGACTTCTTTTGGAGCATAATGGTTAAGTGGGTTGTCCATCCATTAATTAATGTGGGTCCAATATTATACTATAGGTTAAATATTTAATAATATGAAATATTTCTATTTCTATTATTAAATATTCAAACCTTGGAATATGTGTCAATTGACTTGGTTGAAAGGGTGAGTTGGGAGACATACCCAATCACCTCATATAAAAAAGGACTTTAGGTCCTCATTTGATATATCAGAGGAATATATCAAAGGTGTGCAAATCAATATTAATTGATTTGGTTTTTACCCTTGTGATTAGGGTTAGTAAGGAGGAGGTTTCTATTGGATGTAATTAGGTTCTCTATAATAAAGGTTACTTATCTCAATGGTTTTTACCTTCGGGTTTTCCACTATAAATCCTGTGTTATGTGTTATTTACATTCTATAAGTATTTATTTAATTACTATGCAATATAGTTTATTTATTCATTTTAATGTTACATAATATATTAATGTTTAATATTTAAGTTGATTAAATTTGTTGTCATTGAAACCTTGATTTCCAACATGGTATCAAAGCTTGGGATGATTAAATAAATTAGATCAAATATTTTTGTATTTACTTTATTTAATTTGTAACGGGTTTTTCAACCAACCCGAGAAGGGTATTTAAAAGTATCGGGTCCCCTTCTTTTTCTCCCCAATTTATTTTTCCACTACATTTGTGCAATCTAAATTTTTGTGTGCTTTGTGAAGAAGTGTAATTTGTAGGAAAATAAGAGATTGTGGTGGACCCCCCTCTTTGAAACTCTTGGTAAAAATTTTAGGGTTTTTCAATTTTAAATCCCTAATTTTTTCGGGGAGATGTAATATGATATGATTCTTACTTTCATTTACATTTGGAAATTATATGGAATATTTCCTTTGTTCTAACCTTTGAAAATTTAATGTAAATTCTTTGAAAGGATATTTCTCTTGAAAATTTTATTTAATTTTTGCAATAAAATTTTATTTAATTTTAGCAATAAAATGTAATTTAATTATGTTCCAAAAGGGTGTGTGTAGGGAATAATCATTCTTGGAAATCGGGACTTATGGTAAGAAAAATGTAGATGATTGTTTGTGGACTGGGCATGCGTCCACCGGTCATCAAGCGAATGCGGAAAATACGAATTAATTCTCACATCATACGCAAGAGGCCCTTTCCATGATCTTGTGCAATGTGAATGATGAATATCTTCTACACATTGGTAATATCGAACATCCTAGTGAGATATGGAAACAATTAGAATCCATGCATGAAAGTACACACTTGTCCAAAATTATTAAACTTGTTTTACAATTGCTTACGACTCCTATGAAAGGAGATAAAAGGTAGTTAATTTCTTCGCCAAAATTAAAAATCTCAAACCACAATTTAGATGGATGCAATTGTGACTTAATTGGTGAAAAATAATCTACCTTATTATTGATTGAATATACATGAAAGATTTAGGAATTTTATTTCTAGAATTAGATAGAAAATATACTTCTAGTTATGTGTTTAAATTTGGTGCAGGTGTCATTACTTGCTGCAGTAAAAAGAAGCCAACTATTTCTATCTCTTCAATTGAAGCTGAGTATAGAAGTGCAATGGTAGTTGTAAAAGAGGCTTTATGGATGAAGCGGTTGTTCGACAAGATAAAGATGAAGGACCAAGGTATTTTTAATTTGTTTTGAGACAACTAGAGCACCATAGCTCTTATACATTATCTAGTACAGCATTAGAGGACGAAGCACATTGAGATACATATACACTTCATCCGTGAGAAGGTTCTAAGTGGTGAGATAGATCTCAAGTTCGTGTCGATTGAAGAGCATGTTGTTGACATCTTAACAAAGCCATTGAGTGCTGCAAAGTTTTATCACTTTCATGAAAAACTTGGATTTTCGAGTTTCCATTGAAGGGGAGTGTGCATGAAAATGTCACCTCCTAATGGAACTTGGTATTTGTAAAATGAAAAATGCATTGTAATAAAGACCTTCGAACAAGTGTAAAAAGACCTTCGGGCATGTGTATACCTCATCGGATTTTTTAGAAAGAAGTGTAGAAAGACCTTAAAGGCGGTCTTTAGTAAACTCTTTAGTGCTATTGAGTTTACTAGTAAACATACAAAGTGTAAGCATATTGTAAAGGAGGTCCTTGGTTATAAAAGGCTCCTATATGCTTGGTTTCAAGTAACCTTTTACGAGAACTTGTGAGAACATGTAAAACTCACAAATCATACTTAGCCACTGATCATGGGATGATATTTGGGATTCTAAATCCTTTTGTACCAAAAGGTAACTTGAGTATGATGAAGGTGTTATAATTCTTTCAACCTATATGCTATCCTAAAACCTTTATGGTTTAAGGATTGTAAATTTTGTAGTGTACCATGGGCAGGTAATCTATTGGCATATGTTATCTCACTTAAATTTAAGGGGGGTGTTAGAACATAATGGTTAAGTGGGAAGGCCACCCCTTAATTAATATGGGCCCAACATTATACTATAGGCTAAATATTTAATAATATGAAATATTTCTATTTCTATTATTAAATATTTAAGCCTTGGAATATGTGTCAACCGACTTGGTTGAAAGGGTGAATTGGGAGACATACCCGATCACCTCATATAAAAAAGGAATTTGGGTCCTCATTTGATATATCGGAGGAATATATCAAAGGTGTGCAAATCAATATTAATTAATTTGATTTTTAACCTTGTGATTAGGGTTATTGAGGAGGTTTCTCTTTGGATGTAATTGGGTTCTCTATAATAAAGGTTACTTTTCACAGTGGTTTTTTACCTTCAGATTTTCCACTATAAATCTAGTGTTCTATGTTATTTACATTTTGTAAGTATTTATTTAATTACTATGCAATATAGTTTATTAATGTGATGTTTACTTATTCATTTTAATGTTGCATAATATATTAATGTTTAATATTTAATTTGATTAAACCCATTGTCATTTGAATCCTCGATTTCCAACAACTTCCTCTGCAGTTGTCACGATTGATTCAAATAAAAATACTTTAAGTATTGCTCCTTCCATAAATGTATTCCTTAAAATAGATAGTCATTGTTTCAGTCAACATACAGATTAATTAGGCGAGATGGGGTGGGAGTGGTGTGGTCAAGTCAAATGGTTGTGTGCTTTCCTACGCGTGTTTAAATCCCCCGAGGCATAATCCTCCTTGAAGGTGGTTCCGCCGCTAGATGTGGCATCTCTACTCATTATGTGCCATCGTTGGTCATTGCTTCTCTCGATGAGCTATTGTTGGTCATTATTTATCTTGTTTTTGTCGCTGGTGGTTTCTCCTCTCATTTTCTTCACTAGTTATTACTCCTCTTGTTGTCGTCATTGGTGGTTGTTGCTCTCACTACTATTCTGGTGGAAGCTCCTCTCATTGTCATCAATAGTGGTTTCTCCTCTCGGTTTCGTCACTAGTTGTTGCTCCTCTCATTGTCATCTTTGGTTTTTACTACACTCGTTGTAGTCATTTTCGTTGGTCGTTGCATCTTCATTATGGTTTCATGGTTGCTTCAATTGGGTTCCTAATGGTGGTCCCCTTCATTATAACCTAGGTTGTGGATCCTCTCAAAAAAATATTCAATTATACAAGGATGTGGGTCCTTTCAACACCCTCAAAAATTACCCTAATTCCAAAAATATTCAGATTAATTAAATGTTAGTTATTTGGAATAACTAGTTCTCTCCTAAAAAGACTAGAATTGCTCTTGTATAAAAGGGCTAATGTACCTATATTTATAGGGTTGATTCAATTATTCAATTAATATGTACAGCATACTCTTTCAATTCAATAAGATAGCAAATTTAGGGGGAAATTTTTTTTGTGCGAATTTCAATACTAAACATGATCGAAAGGAAGGACAAAAGGCCACTCCTAACCAACAAAAGGGAGATTTACATTCATTTTCTTTTTGTATTCTTGGATGCATTTACGGTTTCATCATTGGTTTTATTATTTTGATGCATTTACTTTTCCATAGTTACTTATGTTAAGAACCTTTCAATTCTATTTTTTATCGTATTTTTCCTTCCAAGCATTTCATTTTGTAATCATGATCATTTCATTATTTTATTAGTTTTACTATTAAAGTATGTGCTAAGACATAGTTCCTACTATTTCCTTTGTTGCAAATAGCCATGGACACCACCATGGATTGACATAATAATATGATTAAAGTACGAGTATCAATAACACTCGTCACTTTTTGGCATCATTTCGGGAATTCAAAGGTTAACGTGCTAGCTAAATGTATTGCTTAGTTATCTGGTAAGTTTCCATTCAGAAATCTCATTTCCATAACTCTTTCTTTTGAAATCATAAGACCTTGTAGTGACAGAAATAATCCTTTGAGCTTTAAGTATGTGGAACACAAACAATTAATTTTAGTACTGATAGTTAGGTAAACATCCTCAGTATGATAGGATTTTATGCTTATACCTAGATACCATAGAGTTATATTCATTAGAATAAATCTTCAATACCCCCCTCAAAACCATCCTGTGAAAAAAATTGTTGACCAAAGAAGGATGGCCGATGAAGTAGAGAACCCCAATGGTGTAGACAATGGAAACCCTACAATTGGCAGAACATTTACCTACCCCATCGAATTGGACCCTAACGATCAAGCTCATATGAAAAATATATCCCCCTCCATCTTACCTACCTTCCAAGGATTAGTTTCAGAAGACCCTGACCAATTCCTTTTTTATTTCAAGGTTTTATGCCAAACATATGACTACACTTTTGATTCTCAAAAGCTTAAATTATTTCCCTCCACTTTAAAATATATGGATATAAGATGGTTTATGGTTTTAATCCCTAACTCCATCCATAACTGGGAAGAAATGGAACAGGTTTTCCTGGACAAGTATCAGGATTATTGTAGAGTCAAGGATAGGAAAGAAGAACTTTTTAGGATTCAAAAAAAGGAGTATGAAAGTATAGAGGATTATCTAGATTGGTTCCTCTTCCTTCAAAGAAGGTGTGGTACTCGTCTGGATATTAATCTACTCAAAACCTTATTTCTTACAGGGTTGGATGAAGACACGTAAGAAGCATTCAATTTAATGGGAAAGGGAGACATGAACAAGTTAGAGTTCACATAAATCATCGACCTCTATAGGAATTACTCTCGAACTCACCCCAATTTTAGAAGACAAAAAGGAAAAATGGCCAGTGGGGATCTATCCAAATTGAGGGAAGAGATTGTAAATTTGAGGACAGACCTTTTGGTCTAACTCAATACAACTCTAGACAGAGATAAGGATAACAATATAGATCCTTTGTTCATCTACTTCCCAAGATGTAGAGATAAACATAGACTTAAGGATTTCCCCTTGGACAAGAAAGAAATATGTCTTGTTTTTGAACTCAAGCACACCACATACCAACGTGGATTGCTTCCCTTGCTAAAGAATCATCTAAAATAGAACACACAAGATGATCTCGAGGTCAGCTATATATCTCGAGGCAAGGGGAAATTTTCAGTCCAACCAAAATCATCTCAAAATCACAATGGGCCCCAAATCAATGGAATGCACCATGTCCATATCCCCAACCTTGGGTTCAACAAGCCCCACAAGAGTAGAGACCATAGTGGAATGCCCCACCAAATTATTATCAACAACCTTAGGCTCCACATCCCAACATTCCACCATTCCAATAGTTTAATCCTCAGTACCAACAACAGTGGAATGCACCTCAAGGGTCTAGGCAAATATACTATAATCAAATAATACCTCAAGGTTAGTAAGCCCCATTGACTGGACCCACCAATGCTTCCCAACTGGATTAACCTACCCAGCCATAGATACATGCATAAACTGTGGAAAATCCCAAAAATGTGAGTCGGGCGGAGCCAACCTATACTTGTGGAATCGAAAAAAAAAAATACCATAGTAAACTTTTTGGATTGTAAGAATATCCTGTTGTGTTCAGGGAAGGTTACTTCAAAACCTTCTTCTCATATGATAAAATAAATTCTTGAAGAAATAGAAAAACCAAAAGAAACGCAGCCTAATTTTGTTGAAGAAACTCCTCCACCCAAAAATGGCATTCCCTTTCCATCTAGACTCTCTGAGAAACCAAGTATTGTAGTCACTGAAAACCTAGAGTTAGAATTAATTCAAGGATTGAGGAAGTTGAGTATCGGCATTCCCTATCACAGGATCTTAAGGAAATCCCTGAGTTAAACAAAACAATTAAATAGCTCTATTTCAAGGCTCCATACAAAAGGAAGAACCAACCTAAAACCATCCATGTTGATGGAAAGGTTTCTAGTTTTTTGGAAGGGAATATCCCCTCCTAAATAAAGAGACCCTAGAAGCCCTATTGTAACAGTCTACATAAGAGATATCCAGATTCCTATTGTTCGATTGATTGATCTATGAGCTACCATCAATGTTATGACAATAAATACTCTATCTACGTTATCTCTACCTGAACCTCAGTCCACATCTATAGTTTTACAAATGGCAGACCAGTCTATAAACAAACCAAAGGGAATCATTGAATATGACACTATTACTATCGAATCCTCGGGACTATGGGATAGATTTTATGATAATAAAAATAAAGAATAAAAATATTGGATACCCTATAATCATAGGACGGCATTGGTTAGCCACATTTGTTGCCTTTATTGATTACAAGATAGAGAATATGGTGATCACTAATGGTCAAGATTTAAAGAAATTGTCATTATAACCTGTCACTAAACAATTGTCCACAGACAACAAACAATGGTGTAAGTACAATTCAGATAATGCAGATAATGCAGATGATTTGGATGATATCATCTCTTCTCTAGCCATGGTCGTAATTCAAGAACACTCATATCAAATCTAATATGATGACCATGAGCCTTGTGTTGAACATAATATAAGTCATGCGCTTGAGTCCTACACTAGATTAAATTCAAGTCCTTCACTCGAGTCTTGTGTTGGATATAATTCAAGTCATGCGTTATAATTAACTCGCAACAAGAGATGATTAGATGGATGTAAATAACTAACCCATCATATGTCCCTTTATACGAAATATAGATATCACCGAGAAAATTTTTCAAACTATTTCTTCTATTCATAGGTTACTACCACACATGTGTCCATTAAACACATTATTAAGAGAATACCCTATTGTATATTTTGTTTATCCAGCTACCAAACAACTACCTATTCTCCCAGGAAAGACATTGACAATTAATAGTTGGCTGATTGATCAGGAGGAAAATACCCTATTTAAACTCTTATGCTCTCATCCTCAAGCTTTTTCTTGAGAATATAGTGACATGAAGGGTATTCATCCTAGTATTTGTACACATCACATCTCTACCACTCGATTCTAGACAGTCAAGAAACCTCAAAGAAGGATAACCCCTTTTTTAAGATATATTCTTAAAGTTGATATTGAAAAACTTATGAATGTAGGATTCATTTATTCAATATCAAATAGCCAATGGGTTTCTTCATTGTTCATAGTTCTTAAATAGAACAGGAAATTGAGAGATTGTGTTGACTATAGGGAAATGAATAAGGCAACTCATAGGGCTTATTTTCCATTACCTTTTATTGATCGGGTCTTAGAAAATTTATCTAGAAAAAGGTACTTTTCATTCCTTAATGGGTTCAATGGATACAACCAAATAACAGTGGCTCCTGAAGATCAAGATAAAATAACTTTCACATATCCTTAGGGAACAATTTCATATAGAGTATTACCTTTTGGTTTATGTAATGCTCCCGCCAATTTTTAAAAATCCATCTGGAAATATTTTCTAATCTCACCCATGATTGTGTATAAATTTACATGGATGATTTCATAGTTTATGGAGAAACATTCCAAGAGGTAGTCAACAATCTAGACAAAGTTCTTTCTCGGTGTGAAAAACATCAATTATCCCTTAATCACTAAAAAATGTTTGTTTATGATGGAACAAGGCATAGTTTTAGGCCATCATGTCTCAACTGAGGGAATTAAGGTAGATCCAGACAAGGTTGATATCATGGTAAAACTCCCATCTCCCACCAACCAAACAAGTAAGAAGCTTTCTTGGTCATGTTGGTTACTATCGAAGGTTTATTTCATATTTTAGCAGAATTACTTCTCCATTATTTTCTCTCCTAACTAAAGATTCTAAGTTTGAATGGATAGAAGCATGCCAAAAATCTTTTGAGGCTATCAAAGGTAAGTTAACAAGCACCAGTGTTGAGAGGCCCAAATTGGAAGCTTCCTTCCATATACAAATAGATGCCTCCAATGAAGTAGTAGGTGTTGTCCTTGGGTAGCAAGAGGAAGGAGAGCCTATGTATGCAATTTACTACATTAGTAAAAACCTTTCCCCTACTGAAAGGAACTACACAACAACTGAGAAAGAATTTCTTGTAGTAGTATATGTAATCAACAAGTTTTGCCATTATATTACAGGATATGAAGTGATTGTTCATACTGACCACTCTGCTATCAAATATCTAATGAACAAACCTTTAGTGCATGGCAGGATTGTAAGGTGGTTGTTGTTACTACAAGAGTTTAACATTAAAATTGTTGACAAGCCAGGAAAATCCAATGTGGTAGCTTATTTTCTTTCAATACTTACCACTTCAGAAGAGGAGGAGTAGGTCAATGATGAATTTTCAAATGAGCATTTGTTTGCACTTTTACTACATCTCCTTGGTATCCAAATATGGCTACAAGGAATTTTCCAAACTTTTTCACACAAAAGCAAAGAAAGAAATTAATTAAATAGAGTGTGATGTATACTTGGTTAAATGGAATTCTTTTCAAATGTGGGCCTGATCATGTCTTACGCATGTGTGTAGCTGAAAAATGAAGTATTTGACATTCTTATTCCATGTCATGATGAACCATTAGGAGGAATTATTTAGTTCAAAGGATCATTCAAAAAGTGATAGGAGTTAGTTACTATTGGCCTTCCTTGTTTAAGGATGTATCAAAGTATGTATGGAGATGTGATCAATGCCAAAGGATGGGGAAACCAACATTTACATCTACAATGTCACTCCAACCCCAAGTTTTCTTGCAACCATTTACGAAGTGAGGTTTGGATTTTATTGGACCAATTGATCCAACCTCGAAGGGAAGAATTACATCCCTGGTTTGCACTAATTATGTTACTAAATGTGCTATAGTGTAGGAACTATAATGTGCAAGAGATGAAAAGGTTCTGATTTCTTATATGAGCATATCTTTCAAATATTTGGAGCACCAAGATCCATTTTATCAGATCAAGGACCACAATTCATGTCGGGAGTAATCAATTATTTTATGGAAGAAGCTGTTGGAGCTCAAAATTACACCCTGGATATGATAATGAATGACAAATAATTTTGAGGCAACATGGGATTGTCTCTCAGTTGTGGGACCTATGAACTCAGACAGACCTCCGGAGAAGGTCGACTTCCTCTACCTATCTTAATACCGACACTACTACTTAAACTTGAAGCGAATCCTAACCTAAGTGCCGAGGACCAGGGATAGAAGGAGATGCAAAAAGTGGAAATCCTAAGCTAAAAGGGGTGGCGATAGCACCATAATAAGGGTCAATCACTTTCCAAAAGTGAAATAAAAGAATAAAAATGTGGGTGAGTGGGCATAACAGATGTGCCATAGACAAGAACCACGTAGATCCAGCTTTCTTCACATGAAAAACACATGAAATGGAGCCTGTAAGTGGAGGAAACACATAGTATACCGAAATGTGAATAGAGAGGAAAGGAAAAATAAAACACAAGACCAGGGCAGAGAGATAGCCATAAAACCTGATTTTATTGATCAAAATATGCACAGATCATTTACATTCATGGAAGAGGGTGAAAATACATTACAGAGACCAAACTCAAGGTCTGAAACTTGTAGGAAGTCAGCCACCATTTTTACATGGTGTCGTTATAACAAAAGAGGGATCCATTTTTAATGAGAAAAGCTCTTACATTTATAGAAAAAGAAGGAGATAAGAAGAAGAGAAAGAGGGGAAAATTGAAATCAAATTTCCAACCACCAACAAGTAATAAATTATCTGAAAAATTTGGGCACCTCTAGTTATCCAGTGCATCATGCCATTTTCCTTGTTGGAGAAAAGATGGGCGCTCATACTACATTAAATGTTAGTAGTTGTGCCACTTGGAACTGTATATTTTGCGTGTTGTATAATTATTCCACCTTTACACATATATATCCTTAGTAAAATTAACAAATCTAGTCTCCATTGCATAGAGGACACTAAGAGATTTCCATCGATATAAGGTTTGCAAAAATTGGATCATTCAATCAAAATATATGGTGATTTTAGTCTCCCATAAAACTGTCATTGTCCTTTGATACGTGACTTTCTCTATTCAGTTTTGCACAAATTTTGACTTCCACGGTTCTTCCTTGTGTTCTACGGATTTTCCTACCTCTTCTTCTTCTGCGACCTCTAGTGTAGGTTTTATATCAACATCCATGAACTTCTTTTAGATTTGCTTTTACCCGCATGACTCTCTGTTTCAAAGTGTGGTGTGGCTCTTTCAACATCTGCGGACCCTTTTTCTTCAATCCATGGATTTATGGACCTCCACGGAATGCTCTAATTCTTCCACAGATATTTGTTAACTTTGGACTTAATCTCCTTAGCCGCAATTTCTAAGATTTTTCCTTCACTCGCGGCATTAATCTTTTCCGCGATTCTCGACTAATCTCCACGGCATACTATTTTTCATTCGTTGCTTGTCATACTTTGGTGGCATTTCATCTTTGGTTGTGGCATACGCCAACTCTTCATGGCCTTTCTTCCAAGTCTCTGTGGTAATACAAGTTGTTCTATTTTTTCAAGGGGTGTAAAAATAGACAACATAAACATATATTAGTGAAGCACAAGAAGTCATCACCATACCACCCATAGTCTAACGGTCAAGTAGAGGTTACTAACAGGAGTTGGAAAATATCCTCACAAAAATAGTGGATATCTCAAGGAAGAATTGGGTTCAAAAACTACCTGAAGTAGTATGGGCATACAACACTACTTGGAAAACAACCACAGGGTTTACTCCCTATGAATTGGTTTATGGGAAGAAGCTCATTCTTCCTATAGAATTTGAGATTCATACTTTGAGAACAGCTGTTGATGTGGGCATTGAACTATCTGAGGCACACAAACAAAGATTGTACAACTAAGTGAGCTGGATGAAATGAGGCTTCAAGCATTACATCAAATTGAAATCATCCAACACTAGAGGTAAGTATGGCATGAAAAACACATAAATCCAAGGAAATTCCAAGAAGGGGACTGGGCTTTGCTATTTGATTCAAAGTACAAGGACTTTAAAGGGAAGTTGCAAATGAGATGGATGGGCCCATATCAGATTGCACAAGTATTTGACAATGGGATTGTTCAATTGATTCCAATAGATGGAGAGAAAAAGGTAATGTTGGTTAATGGGCACAAACTAAGGTTGTACCATAAACCAACATCCAAAGAGGAGTTTCAAAAAGAACTTCAAGAAGATTCAGATCTGAACTATGTGGACAAAGTATCTTTGTCCAACACAAGCCGACCTAAGCTATCTTCTACCAAAAATAAAGAGGGGATGACTGAAAACCAGAAATGGCGGTCATCATCCTCTAAAGCATTGATTGAAAACCAGAAATGGCAGCCAGTGCTTCTAAAAAAATTTAAAAACAAATAAATAAACTTAGAGGACCGAAAACAAAAAATGGTGGTCATCTCCCCTGAATCTGGCAAGCAATAAAGGAAGGACCATGTGTGGATGGAGCATTAAACCAGTATGGAAATGGTGGTGAGGATGTGACAAGTTCATTTAACAAGGTATGTGTAATTAATTCACTTCTTGAATATAGGAAAAGTTTTAAATTATGAGTCGTTAATTATTAGCATCATGTAAATTGATTGTCCATTTCATTCCCAATCACTCGAATGCTTCACAAATCCCAACCAAATCCATAATTCATTTCCTCCATAATCCTCACATGTGCCCAATAAATTCCATGATCACCTTGGGATTCCATCATATCTTTCCCAATTCAGTTATATTCATTACATACCATAACTACTCCATTGCTACTTTCTGAATTGAACATTCTCACTTTTGTGCCATCGTTGCTCTTGCACTTACCCATAGCCCCGAAAAATTTACATTGTCATTCATTTTCCCTTTATCCTTTTCCTATTTTTTCAAATTCAGACATGGAGCCTTGATTGCGACACGAACCAACAAGTTCTATGGAACTTTTGGCCGATGAAAAATCAGTCAAAATCTTTGAAAATGTGGGATGGTTGGACTTTCTGTTGGCTTATGAGGAATTCAACATAGCAATGATTGAGGAATTCACAAGAAATATGGAGGAAGGACACTCTATAGTTCAAGGTAAGAAAATTCCCTTTACTCCAACTGTCATTAGTCATCTTTCAGGCATACCTGATGAAGGGTTAGCAGTAAGTGATAGAAAAATGTATGTTGAGGTAATTAAGAGATTTTCAGTTAGAAAGAAGGAGAAACTACAATTGGTCATAGATAACAAGGGTAAAGCTAAAGGTGTCAAAAGAATAACCCTTCCTGAACCTTGGGTAGAAGTGGCCAAATGGTTAATTAAGTACTTTACATGCGAAGGGCAATATGAAATTGTGTTGGGACTTGTACTAAAAATTTAATCCATCTCCGACATGGTCAAAGTAAGACCCGGTATAAGATCAATTTACCTCAATTTTATATGATTCCATTTGTTCTCGCTTATAGAAAATTTTTGATGGGGTGTTGTTGTCACCCTCAAAATTCCCCTCTTTTGAAGTCAAGTTTCAAAAATTTTGAGTCGGTACCTTGGAGTATTAGATCGCATTGAGCCTGGTATTGTTTGCAATTTTCCATTCCATGGAGAACAATTTGAAAGTCGGGCATAACGGTGGAGTTTTTCCCCTTCTTTTTATTTTATTTTCTTCCCACAATCGAGAATGAAAGGTGTATCTTCCCCATTAATTTTTTTCCCTATCATCCACTTGTATTACGTGGACATCTCGATTGGATGTGATATAGCCATGTTTCAAGAAGCCTCCACATGTCCAAAGCGGCGCAACTCAAGGGCGAGGCCCAAGGCGATCCTCGAATAAGGGCAAGATTTCCAAGTGTCCTGAGTCCAAAATAAAGGTAGAACAAGTTAAAATTAACTAAGCATGGAAGGTTCAGAGATGACGCCACGTGCCTCATCGGCGCAACTTCAAGATTCAAATCCGGGGGCGGTTCTCAAACTTGCGCGGTCCTCCACATGTCGCAGGTCCAAAAAGAGAAAGAGTCGATCGTTAAAATTGACTAAGTATGGGTGGATTGGAAGAAGCCTCCATGTGCCTCAATGGCACAATTTTGGAAGTGAAACCAAAGGGCAAATCTCCAAATGTGCACCAGCCCGCCACGTGGTCAAAGTCGACGGAGAGACAGAGTTGGCCGTTGAAAATTCCAAGATCAGCGGGAGGAGCCACGTGTTAGCTCGGCGTAAATTCAGGAGCCATTTCAAAAGTGGAAACTCAAATGAGCATCATCTCTCCACGTTTCTAGGGGTCAACATAAGTCAAGCAGGAAATAGGCCCGAATTGGCTAAGTATAAAAGAACCATCGAGCTCTCCACATGTCAGCCTTGTGTAACTTCAAAGGCAAAAAATGCAAAAGGCATCCGTAGGCCCGCTTCAGTTTAAATCTCTCCCACGTGGACAGCTTGAATTTAAATTTTGCAAAGGTAGGGTGGACAACAGGATTCAATGCATCTGGTTTTGCCGCCAAGCATGAAAATGGTTGAGGTGTTTGAGAAGTTCAGAGAATGGTTTCTTGAATCAGTTTCATCATTTTTCTATAACCGAATGTAACCATTCTTGGAAACTATTTATTGGATTTTCCATGCCATTGTTAGGGTTGGATCCTGAGACTCTGTAAAGGTAATAGATTCAAGTAATCAATACATAAGTTTTTCCCCTTTCTTCCTCTACTTTTCTTCTTTCCATGTCTAAAACTTGAGAATCATCCATCTTTTATGATAGGAAACTTTGTGTTCTTGTTTATATGATTTCTAGAACTTTACATCTGTGGAATTATATTGGTTATGAAAGTAAATGATTCTATTATGCAACTCCCTGGTTCAATACATATAAGGTGATACTCTTCCATCTATATTTCCTGAAGGTATTGTTATGTTCTTCCTTCCTCATCTCCTTTATTCTTCCATCCTTTCGTATTGATGATCTTTGGGCATAAAACATTTCAAAGTATCAGGACTCCATGCTTTGAAAGTTGTACATTTGTATATAAGTTTTGTTGCTTACTTTCAATAAGGGAACCTCTCCCATTAAAGAGGAGGGACTTGTTGTCCCCTGACTATGGTTATTAAAGTACAATTTTAAAACCCAACAGGTGCCTCATATTTAAAGTTCTAGGATTTGATTCATTTAATATGAAAACATCAATTTTTAAAAAGAAGCATGAAATGAAGAAATGGCTGAATTTCCAAAAGCAATGTACCTTGAACCCCGAGGTAGTTATAGAGAAAGCACCATCTACCTCTGAGAGACCTAAAAAGTGTCTCATAACTTTCATGCCTACACATTCCCTTCATGAAACGCCAATTGCCAATCCACCTTCCCAAGAGGAATAATATGCACTCGAAATAATGCAAACCCTTGTCAAAACCCAACATGTATCTCCTCATAAATCAAGTATCCCCATATGTTCCTAATATAGAACAATAACCTTACCCACGGTTGAAGAGTCACCTATTAAGGATAAAGTGAAGACACCTACGGAGGAGGGAGAACCTAGTTCCTCCCCTAATTCTGATGTTATTATGCCCCAAGTTATGTCTTTGTCCAAAATCTAGTTTGAGCTACAATTGGCTCAAGAAAGAATCAACCATCTTCAGCTACTTCTTGAGGCCAAAGAATCTCATTTCTCCCAAAGATGAAACTGCTAAAAATCAAGAGATTCAACAATTACAGCAAATGGTAGCACAACATGAAGAGGAAACTCTTCAGCTACATAAATCCCTAGAAGAACAAGAGCATCATATACAATCCTTTCGGCCATAATAGAGGAACTTGTCACATATCTTATACTTTTGCAAGAAAGTAGAGAAGAACAATAGCATGTGACCATGGAAGAGCAAGCTACTCAAACTAATTTTGTCTTAACTCTTTTTTTTTTAAAAGGAATGGTCAAGTGGGTGAATGGATGCTACGAGACTCGGGAAGATATCGAGGAGAAAAAAAAATTAAAGAAGAAAATAAATTGTTAAAATAAAATGTGGTTATAGTTAGTTGTCTCTATGACCAGGTTCTTTCTTGCAAACCTCCTTCAAATTTGTATGCATTTTTTAGAAAGAGAAGTTTTCAAATGGAAAATATCTAGGGCTCGTGCCATGCAGGACATAGATTTTGATGATGATAAATAATTTGTAGGTGCATATACAGCCGGGAATGATATTGAGAAAAAAATTGTGTGAATTCTATGTGCACAAGTTTCTTCTCCCTGAGAAAATTGAAATTCCCATTAATCTTTATGTTGGGGAAGTACAGTTAAGGGCCTTCATCTATACTCTCAGGCACCAAGGTGAATGGAGGGATCAAAGGGCAATATTTGTGCAATTAAAATCTACAATAGGCCTCTTGATGAGGCATGATTTACCTGCCCCAATTCGGTTCTTTAAATGAGTTTCGGTCATAGGTATATTGTTTACGTCTAGTAGATAGATACACAGATATTCTTAAAACTTGTGTCAAAAATTTCAGAGAGTAGGTGATTCCAACATTCAATGTCAACTTCCTCGCTTGTCAAGTTAGATATCAACTTCTTGTAGAGCCGTATAAGAGGAAGGAGGTGATTTCACCAACAAACCTTTGTTGGTCTTTAAAAAGGGCCAAAGACCTATGCAATATTATTCATGAACTAAAGGAACAATTGATAGGCATGTGGTACAGGCCCCCATTATTCATTGCACTAGTACCAAGATGGGATTCCATGGATGATCAGCCTAAAAATAGTTACCAAGACTTGGAGGAATAATGGCTTTGAGTTCTTTGGGTTTTGTAACACTACATTGGATGAAACTTGACGTACATTTGCCAATGAATATAATTGTTCAAGGATTGTAGAACAAAGTTGAACAATAGGTAATAGGAGGACCTACCAAACCTTTAGTCCAAGGAGTGATGAACCCCATTTTGTTGTGTTTAAACCATGTTAAGCCCCATACTATTTTGATATCATATTGCATGATGTATAATGTTAACTGCTTATACTTAATACTTTATTGTGTTTTTGAAGGAATTATTGTGCATATGTTTGTTATTTTTATCTTGTTAATTCTTCCTCAAAATGGCTTAAATTGATATTTTTATAAGCATTAATAATACCTTTTGAAAAGTATAAGTTGAGTTATCACAGGAACAGAATGGAAATACCACATGACTCAATTCGCACTTTGCAATGAGAACTCAATTAGTGTGTTTGCGCAAGACTCGCGCCTTGGCACAGGAATCACCTCTCCATCAATAGAGAACTCACAATACAACACTGAGCTCATCCAGATCATCAACTCTAAATTCCTTGAAACAAGGGATTCACACAAGCATACAAATAGCTCAAACTACTGGTAATACAACTAGTAGAACCACATCATGAACAAGAAGCATCCATCATCAACTCAACCTATATTCGGGCCAATTTTGAGGTCTAGTTACTCCAATCGCTAAGTGTTTCACCGGATTCTTAGCAAATTAATGAAACAAATAAGACGTAATAGGTCAAGGAGGAATACTTGTTTGTGATGTCGGTTAAAGGTTGTGTACACATTTTGATTTCCTGATCCAAGTTGACTACGAGAGATTCCTTTTGTCTAGGAGGAACTACCTATAAATGCAAAACAATACCACCAGATAGAATTAAACAAAACAATGAGTGGACTACCTAGTGGGAGCTAGATCCAAGAAGCGTGATGCTTCCTGAACAGGTTGTCAATCCACTTTTATATAACAAAGTATTAATGTTATTCAAAATATACATGAAATAAATATCTTATTGTAATTGAAATGATTTGGGTATCTCATACAAAACAATAAAAATATTTTTGAGGTCAAAGCGGGTTAGGTGATGGTGGTATGGGTTGTAAGTCAGTGCGAGGCTGCGGGTAAGGTCTAATAAAGGTTACAAGTGATTCTGGGTTGTTGGGAAATAGGTATTACCTTTACTAGCCTAAGGCAGCTTGTCAAACACAAAGACCGATGTCGATCAGGGTGTGATCGACAATGATTTATCTATGACCGATACCGGTTAGGGATAACCGATCTCAATTTTTGGGAATGGTAAAATATCATAAACATTGTCTAGATTCTCTCTATGTCTGCACAAAGAGATGGGGAGGTCTGTGGAGAGGTTTCAAGTAGAGTATCTGGCTTGGGTGAGGTTTTTGTGAGGCTTTTTGGGTGTTAAGGTCAATTTAGTAAAATCGACACAAGATATAGTAACCGCGTTGATGTCCGGTGACCGGTATCGGTGATGGGGAAATCGATGATGGTTAAGGTAACCGGTGTCGGTAAGGGAAATTTGGTAAAAGTTGGTAAACAGGTGGTTTTGGGCTTCTCTATGATTGCACAAAGAATGGAGGGGACTAGTTGGGTTTGTGATAAGGTGATAAAACTCATAAATGTGTAAAAGGTTAGGAATAAATATCTGGAAGGTTGTGGTGGCTGGATAGGGATATGAGGTGGAAAGTGAGGATGGAAGAATACAAGGAATAAAAATTTATAATAACAAGAGGATAAAGAACCTAATGACTAAGTACAGAAATGATACAAAATCAAATACACTTACTTGTTCCTATAAGATTGGTGGGTGAAGGAAGGTGATGGTCGATCTATGAACCTGGTGGTCAATGTTGTGGAAGTGCTTCCCGAGTGTCACCATGAATGCTAATGCCTTTAGATCAGCCCTGGTACTTTCTTGGGCTCAGAAGCTGGATGTATTTTGTCATCTTGATGCTGAGAAAACTTTGGTTCATGCTTGAATTCAGATATCTCTCTCAAAACTCGAAGTAACTAACCTGGGAAAAAGGTTGGCAAATTGTATATATGGCGACTGATGACAGTTAGGGTGACCGGTATCGGTTGAGGGTTAATCAGCGTTGGTTAAGGTGGGATATCCTAGGTTTACCAAAAATAGCATATATTGGCTATTTTGGTGTGCTCTGCTTGTTGGCCCCGAGTCTCAAGTGATGGTTAACGCTTAGATAAGTGGGCATGTTGTTAGAGAAGTAATAGGAATTTAATGCTATGTTTAGACTAAGTCTTAGGTGATTAGGATAAGTGGAGACTGAGTCTTAGTTAATTAATAGGCTAAGAATAAATCCATGGTGAGGTGTTTGGGTGAGGTGTAAATTAACCTAATTAAAGTAATTAGATTAATAAATAATGTTAGGATGGGATTTAATTAAATTGTAAATAATTATATTAATATGAATGTGAGGTAAAGGGGTCATGGTTAGGAAAACACGTTGTGTTAAGCGATTAAAGGGGACCAAGGGGAGTGACCCAAATTTGGTGTCAACATTTGCCCCTTTTTGTCACATAGTTTGTATTGGTAAGCGATCTTTGACAAAAACAAGCGATGGTTGCCCCAAATATAAGTGGGAGTGAGGTTTCCCCAAATATAAGTGGAGGTGATCCCCCTCAAACCAGGAGTTGATGAGGTGTGAGACGAGAATCGGTGAGTGGTTTGATAAATGGGTAAGTGATGAAAGTGAAGGTAGGTGAGTTGTAGGTAAGGGTATGGGAATTTTAGGTAATGGGTAAGGGTCAAATTGGGTAATAGGTAATGATAAAGGGTTATATTAGGTAATGGCTAATGACAATCGAATGCATACGCACGTACACATATAGATTGTGACATGGTACGAGGTTGAAGAGCTTGCAAACACTACATCGTCAAAGGTTGATAGGTTTATCCAAACAAGGTTGAAGTGATTTAGGTATCCAAGGTATAGGATATGGTCCGGAAACATGGCGTAGGTTACATGTAGATATGTTTAGGTATGTTCCGGTACACCAAATGTTTGGTCAGGACAAACAACACGGCAATAGGTAAGGTAAGGTCATTAGGCTCAAACAACACACGTAACCACATCACAAGGTATAGCAAGTACACAAGTTCAGGTCAAGGTATATTAGTCGTGGCACGGGTAAGGTGAAGGTATAGGTAAAATAATAGGTCCCTAAATGCAATTAAGAAAATGTATGGGTAATTTATCTTTGGTGGGTAGGGTGTAATAAGGGTTGGTAAAACCAAAAGGTATGTGGCGATAAGGAGTTTAGGTCAAAATGGGAAAAATGTAGAGGAAATGGTGCTGGCGGGTGATTGATGTCGGTTATGAGGTAACCGACGTCAATTTTTGCTGACCAATGCCGGTCATGTTGGGTTAGGGATATAAGGTTGAAATTCCGTATTTTACGAAATCATTGTTGGCCTTTGACTTTGAGAAAATGACAGATCTAAGTGACTTGTGCATTTGTCACCGAAGAAAATATAAGGCAT
The DNA here is from genome assembly GCA_018340775.1 of Taxus wallichiana var. yunnanensis. NCBI lineage: Eukaryota > Viridiplantae > Streptophyta > Pinopsida > Cupressales > Taxaceae > Taxus > Taxus wallichiana. Next base: position 338,298,719 of record CM031236.1, read on the forward strand.
TGTACCAGTGAAGTGGAGGAAACAGATGAGACATGCATGGATATCAGGTGGAGTGACGATTAGTCCCCTAATATGATTAGTGTATCGATTTTTGGTATATATCGGCATGCGTGTTAATGATACTAAGGATGTATATGAGGGTTTTGAGATTTTTATTTTATATCAGCCTGCGTGTTGAAGATAGTGAGGATGGATATGAGAGTTTTGAGATACTGATTATTTATTCGTATTGGTGTACATGTGTATTGAAACACATAATTTATCATTTATATATATTTTATGATATTTATGTATTAATGATGTACTTGGTTTTAATTTCCATTGTTATTGTGTATGTGATGGAAACTAGGTGAATTAGGCATGATTGAGTCAAGGTCATGTAGGCATGATGGATTTAGGTATAGGCATGTTTGAGTTAGGTCAGTTAGGCATGGTGGAGTCTAGGTGAGTTAGGCATGATTGAGTCTAGGTCATTTAGGCATGATTGAGTTAAGTCAGTTAGGCATGGTTTGGTGATGTTGTTGGGTTTGATTTAATTTCCATGTTATTGGTAGTATGGAAAATAAATGATGATGTATATTTATGTTATGGTTTAAACTTCCAAATATTTGATATCATGGAATGGTGAATTGATTGATGTATGATGTGATGAAATGGTAGGTATGCATGTTTGTAAGAAATAGGTAAGTATACATGTTTATATACTTGTATGTTTGTTTAATTTCCAAGTAATGTAGAAGATGGAAACTAACTAATGGTAGAATGTAAATAAAAAAGTGGGGAAAATTGGTTAGGGTAAAGAATGGTCAAGCTAACCTCCAAGGGCCCCATGCCCTCGGAGTGTTTCCTACAAAGCCCCGGAGAAAAGATGCCTCATGCCAATGTAGTTCTCCCATAAGCTAGGGAAGAATATGATGAGGTAGAGAAATGGGTTAGTAGGTTTTAGGCATGGTTGAGTCTAGGTTATTTGGGTATGATTGAGTTTAGGTCACTTAGGCATGATTGAGTCTAGGTAACTTAGGTATGATTAAGTCTAGGTCATGAAGGTAGGGGTGAATTGAGGTCATTTAGGTGTGGTTAAATTGAGGTGTTGAAGGCTTGGTCTGTATAGGATAATCAACAAGTAATGAAGAAGGTGAGTGGTAAGAGGTGATAGAAGAGCTGCCTATTTGATAAAAACCATAACACGTCTACCATACCGAAGATGGGCTTATGAACGTAAGACCCTAAATGCATTGCATGATTGAATATTCTAAGGGTGAAGAAATTCACATGATCGTGAAATGTCATATTTGTGGCACATCCATTGAGCAGGTGGGAAATTAGGGTGAAAAGGTGATAAGGTGAAAGCAGGTTGGTTTTAGCGTAACCTAGTGTGACACATAGTATGCCGACTTGGCAAGAGACCCAAGATCACAATAAGCAAGTCCATGATGAAAACAGTGATATTTTTCTTTTTGCTTTTATTTTTGATCAAGTGATCGAGGTGGGAATTCTATGTGTGATGTGTATATTATCTCCTTGAGGTCTTCATGAAGTTAATCGATGTGAGAAGCTTCATAATATTTTTATTTTAGTTTTTGTAAGAATAGTCTTCTTTTGATGATATACTAAGTACAATATAGTTGGCTTCGTATAGTTTTCCTTCGAGGGAGCAAGTCTATTTATAGCCACGAGATAGAAAGCGTAGATGTCCTTTTGAGGGATTCATCTTTTTGCTAGAAGTTTGACTCAAGGAGTTGAATCCCATTTTACTTTTGAAATTATTTTGATTTTGGACTTTTAAGTCATGGACAAGACTATAGAGAAAAATAGGCTCTTATTTTTGAAGACAAAACTATAACATAGAGAGGTTAACTGTGATAGAGATGTTTTAAGTGATGAACGACCATGGGATTCCATCTTGAAAAATATGAAAAGTATCCATGAGAATCATGCCATGAGTAGAGTTGTGGTACTCATATTTAAGACAAGGTTGAGAGGTAATGGGTAATCACATGATCCTGGTTTAGTCATTGATCCTTAAAATAGGTAGAATGAAAGGTGAACAGTGCTCAAGGGATGGGCGTTGAATAGACAAGAGGTGATATAGGACTTAATTCAACAGTAGAATGGTCAGAGATGCAAGATATTGAGGGGTTCAGGTTCGGATTTACCTTCGAGTGAAGACAAATGATAAGCACCTGATCCATAGGTATGAGTAACGATATAAGGTCTAAGCCAATTAGGAGAAAAATTTCCCCGTTTACTTTTTTCCTCTTTTATTACATGTTGATTTTCCTTCAGGACAAGGTCGCTGACCTTGAAGGTTCATTCTTGGACACATTTATCATAGGCACGTTTGGTACGTTTTTGGTAGATTTGAAGGTGATCAAGAGCATTAAGACGATGTTCATCCAATAACTCAAGTTGTGCCAAATGGTCTTGGCGAAAGTCATCATCGTTGAGCATCTCTTTGAGTGAGATATGAAGACATGGAATCTAGACTTCAAGAGGCAGGACAACCTCTATACCATAGACCAAAGAGAAATGTGTAGCCACAGTTGAGGTACGAATACTAGTACGGTAAGTCAATAAGGCAAAAGGAATGTGTGTGTGCCAATCCTTTCCAGTATCATCCACAACTTTCATAAGAATTTTTTTAAGGTTTTTTGGTGGATTTAGCTTGGCCATTTGTTTGAGGGTAATAGGGTGAAGAAAAACGAGTTGAATGCCAAAGGCATCACAAAGCTTCCAGTAGAGTTTTTTTGAACTGTTTTCCATTATCAGTGATGAGACGATGGGGAACACCAAAGTGACACATGATATGATGATTGATGAATTCACATATTTTCTTGGCTTTTGTTGAAATAAGAGGTATGGATTCTACCCATTTAGTGTAGTATTGATCGCGGTAATAATCCATTGATGGTGTTGTAAAGAATTGGGATTGATTTCTCCAACAAGATCCAACCCCATTGAGAGAAAGGCCAAAGGTCTCGTGTGACCTGTAAGGTGTGACTAGGCATGTGATGAATATTAGCATGTTGTTGGCACTTCACACAATGTTTTACATAATCACAACAATCACGGTTTAAGGTTGGCCAATAATAGCCTAGGCAGAGAATGTGTTTACTAACAACTAAACCACTGAAGTGACCTCCATAAATTCCATCATGAACTTCCTTGATGGTGTAGGGAATTTAAGAACTTGTAAGGCATTGCAAGAGGATACCATCAAAGCCATGTTTATAAAGAAGGCCTCCCATGATGACATACCAAGAGACACTTTTGAGAAAGGCGCATTGTCTGTTGTGAGTAAGGTCTGGAGGTAGAACTAAAAGGGAAAGGTAGTCAACAAACTACTTATACCAAAGGTCATGTGGGTCAGGTTGAATGGTTCCGATGAGGTTGACATCTCAAAATATAGGAAGGTGATTGCATCCTTTATACTGTGACAAATATTTTCAAGTCGGAGGGCGAGGCGGGTATCTGAGAAGCAAGGCAGGCCATGGTATCCACAAATTTGTTAGTGGAACATGGAGTGGTTTGAAGTTCATAATGGTCAAAGGTAGTCAAAATTATGTCTACATGATGCTTATACTTTTGAAGTATTTTGTTATGACACTGGTATATACCATTGACTTGATTTACAACAGTTGAGAGTCACCAAAGATATTAATTGATTTGACGTCTAAGGTGATGGCAGTTTGAAGGCCTAATACGAGTGCTTCATATTTGGTAATATTGTTAGTACATTCAAAATATAGTTTGAAAGATAATGGCATAGGCTCACCATCGAGAGGAATGAGGATAACTCTAGCACCACCTCCACGCTGACATTTGGAACCATCAAAGAATAAGGTCATCGGGTAAATGGTATCGTCCAACGAGAGGGTAGCAATGGATTCATCTGGGAAATCAAAGTTAGAGGGCTGATCTCCAGAGAGAGGTGTGTCTGCAAGTTGGTCAGTGATATTTTGGCCTTTGATATATTTTTGATGAGTGAATTTGAGGTTTAGGTATGTAAGAAGCATGAGCCAACGTGCAGCACGCTGATGTTGGTAGGGCTTAGTGTACATGTAATGTAAGGGGTCTATATTGGTGACAACAAACAAAAATTAGTTAAGTAGGCAATGGAAAAATTTAGTAGTGACAAAAACTAAGGATAAGAATATTTTTTCGCCATGGGTGTATCAGGTTTCATAATCCAAAAGCATACAGCTTATATAATAAACCGCTTGCTCCTGTGTTTCTCATCGCGATGAGTGAGCAAGAATCCCAAGGAATGATCCGTAATAGAAATGTAAAGGTAAATTGGTTGGTCATCCTTAGGGAGGATGAGTACAAGTGGTTGGAGGAGGTATTGTTTTAAGGCCTCAAAGGATTTATGGCACTCATCATCCCATTTAAAGGAGACGTCCTTTTTGAGGAGATGATGAAAGGGGTGGCAACGGTTGGAAAGTCATGAAATAAAACGACGGATAGACTACAACTTGCCTTGAAAACTACGTAGTTGGAGAAGGTTAGTAGGTGGAGGCATTTTAAGAATAGCCTTGATTTTAGCGGGATCAACTTCTATGCCATGCAAATAAATGATAAAACCAAGGATTTTTCCTGAGAGGACAAAGTGAAGACACACTTCTTAGGTTGAAGGTGAACACAATACTTGATGAGACAGTCAAAAATGACCTTAAGGACTGTAAGGTGTTTGGCTCGATGTTTGGATTTGGAAAGAAGGTCGTCTACATAATCTTCCAATATGTGATGCATGATGTCATGAAAGATATAAGTCATAGCCCACTAATATGTAGCACCGAGTGTTTTTAAGGCCAAAGGGCATGACTTGATAGCAGAAGGTCCCCCAGGAGTGATGAAGGTGGTTTTGTGTTGATCTTCCAAGGCGAGTAATATTTGGTTATAACCTAAGAATCTGTCCATGAGTGATAACATCTCATGGCCGGTGGTGAGATCAACTAATTGGTCTATACTAGGTAGAGGAAAGTCATCTTTAGGGTAGGCTAAATTAAGGTCATAGAAATTTGTGCATATGTGGAGTCCTCCTATCGCTTTTGTGACAAGAATGATGTTAGAGATCCATTGGGGATAATCAATGGGTAGGATGAAGGAAACCGAGAGAAGGCATTAAAGTTCTTCTTTGACAAGAAGGGCAATGTGAGGATGCATTTTTCATAGCTTCTGTTTTATGGGTTTGGCTTTAGGAATAGTTATGATATTGTGGACCACAATGTTTGGGTCAATACCGGGCATATCAGCGTAGGACCAAGAAAAAGCATTACTATGATCTCAGAGGAATGAGGTAAAAGCTTCATGTTTGGCAAAAGCATCTAAAGATTGGCCTATCTTTAGAATGTGTGATTTTCCTAAGTGTTAATATTGATTTCGATGGTCGATTCATTTAACATGGTTTGCGTCTCAAAAGGCAATGACCGATGAATATAAGAATCTTCCGCACCAAGGTAGGTGAGAATAGACTCATCGTCCTAACATTGAACGACGTTAATAGAAGGTGTATCATCATCGATCATGTCAGGATACAGGAAGGGAAGGGAAGAGGGAGCCTCGCCATCGCGTTGATAAGTCAGAGGTCCCAAGGAAATGGTGTTTACGAAAAAAAAGTTAGGAGGAATGGATTCTGGATCCATAGACTTCGTGGGTGAAGGTGGGGAAGTTAGTAGATGGGGTGAAGAAGGTTTGTCGTCCTCAATGAGTTTGACATGGGCTTTCTTGAAAGATGGTTCGGCAAAGCCAATACCACTACGGTCGTTGTGTTTACATGTGGTACATGGGATGACAGTATGGCGGCCCTGTTCGTAGAACCCAAAGCCAAAGCCTTTCCATGCACACGGTGGAGGAAAGTGTGGGCGAAGTGGCGGTTGGTGAGGGATTGAAGGTCAAAATAAAATGGTCACATTTGGGAAGGTGGCTCGGGCGAGTAGGTAGAAGTATCAAGTCCCCCATAGGTTAAGTTTTTACGAAGGTGAGGAGGACCATAAGGGAAAACCTTTCCTACGTGGTGATCATAGCGAGGATGTTGGCAAAGGTTACCATACTCTTGAGGAGTAAGTAATGTATTGATATTGTAATGGTGGTACTCCCTGAGTGAGAGATTGAAAAAAACCTTCTAAGGGATCGGTATTTGGTATATGAGTGGTAGGAATAGATGAATCACTAGGAAATTGGGAAGAAGAAGCATTAATCGGTTGAGAAGTAGAAGGCTTAGCGGATGGGTCAATGTAGAAGCTATGGCAATAGTGGGAATGGTGGAGGTAAGTGAGGAAAACGTAGTAGTAGCATCGGTGGATGGGGCTTTGAGAAATAATCTAACACTTAATTCACCATATGTGTGATTAATGTGTAATTATAATAAAAGTAATTATTTAATTACTTTAGTTAGCTTAGTTATTAGTGTGTTGTTATCATCCCTTAGATTGTGGAGGATGTTCTTTAGTTAGAATATTGTTCTCGGATGATTTCTGTAGAAGCTTTTTAGGGGCAATATGTTATTTCTGCATATTTGCTTTGTTTAGGAGATTTGTTCCATGTATTGTGGAAGAGATAGAAGTTGTCCAATATCTATAAATATTGCAGCTCTCTCTTTTGGTTGTAATGCTTCATTTTATATTAATAAAATCACAGCAAGCTCCGCCTTGTTTTTGTAATTTAATCTGGTTTTACAGATTTCATTTGGTATCAGAGAGTGAGTTAATTATAGATAATCTGAGGAAGTGTTAGAAGTTTTGAGGGAGGAGGACTAGAAGCTTGAGCTAGGAGGAGCCATAGAGTTGCCCCAGCCTTCACAAAGCCCCCGCCCTACTCCACACGCCGTAGCAAGCGAAGCAAAAAAAAGCAACAAAGATAAAACACCTCCAAGATTGGTAACAAATTGATTGTATCAAATTTATTATTAATATATTCATTGCATATGAACTATATACAATTTTTTTTTTCTCTAATTCAGAGATCCGTTTAGTGTGATTTAATTTAGTGGACCCCCAATTTTGGAGGCACCACTATTCGGGTTTGGTGTGTAGGTTTCATTTTTAATAAAAAAAAGAAACATCCACCACCGATCTGCAACCTGTATGTAAATGGTATTTGCATATATCTGTGAATTCACCTTGCAGACCTACAGATTTACCTGACAACTTCACACTGCAAAAAAAAAAAAATGAGCTAGATATTGATCTGGGTGTGCGTCTTCAATCTGCAAGCAATTCCTATGCGACCTTGCAGAACAGAGCATAAGAGAGCCTTTAAGGTGAAAGGGTGGCGAAGGAAACAAGGCTGATGATGGAGGAAACAAAGTTGCACGCATGCGTAAGTTAGACCCACGTTTTTTGCGTTAAAAATCATTTTAAAAAAATTTTTTTTTTGGATTTTGCGGACCGCGAAAAAAAAAAATTTTTTTTTTTTCCTTTTTTGGATTTTGCGGAATTTTTTAGAAGCACAAAAAAAAATTTCCATTTTAGGAAAGGGGTCCGAAAATCATAATTTCAAAACTTGTATAATCATTTCAACTGGTACCTCGGATTGAGGTGCCATTTTTTTTTGAAAGTATATGTTTTTTCGAGCTCTATGCTTTGGTCAGTCAAAGAGGCCAAAGAGCCCAAAACTAAATTTGTAAGGGAAAAGAGGCCAAAGTGCCCAAAAATTTAAAAAAATTGTGAAAATATTAATTTTTCGTAAACAAGAAGGGGGTGCAATTTTCTTTTTCTATTTACAAGATGTTTGTAAAAATGGCCGATAGTGCAAAAATCATTGTAAAAGGCCAAAAAGGAGCCCACACTCAATAAAAATCAATTTTGGGGGGGGTGTGTACTGATTTGAGGGGGGATTTGTTTCGTGTTTGATTCTCTATCTCTCTTTTCTTTCATGCAAAAATGGCCAACAATGCGCCTAAATTCTTTTTGCCCGATTCACAACTCCTACGAGGAGATAATTATGCTGCATGGAAAATGAAAATTAAAACTCAACTTGAATTTGAGGACATAATTGGTGTAGTTGATGGCTCGATAACAAGACCAGAAAATGATATTGCTCAACAACGTGTGTTTGATCGTGCTAATCAAAAGGCAAAACTTATAATTCTATTTGGTGTAACTGATGATGTACAACCTCATATTCATCAAGCGACAACTGCAAAAGAAGCATGGGATAAACTAGCAACTGTATATGAAGCTAAGAACAAAAATGCTATTTTGCAATTACAAACACAACTCCATTGTCTCAAAATGAATTCTAATGAGTCTATTGAAGGTTTTCTAAAGCATGTTGCTATATTGAGATCATCTCTCCAAGCTTTGGAAGTAGAGGTCACTAATGAATCTCTTGTCCCTATTGTATTGAGAGCTTTACCAGCCTCATACAAAATATTTGTCACAACTCTCAACATTATGGGTCCAACTACAAGTTTTGAAGAGTTAGTGAACATGTTACAACAGGAAGAGTCCATGAACAAACCTGTAGAAGATGAGGAACAAGCCCTCTCTTCATTCCATAAGGGAAAGAAACAGATTCATACAACTGGTAAGCAACACAAGCAACATTCTCAACAGAATAATCAAGGGAACACTCAGCAAAAGCAAGTGTCAGATTTGTGGTAGAAAAGGACATGACTTAAAATATTGTTGGTATAACACATTTCAGAAGGGTTCATCTAGTGGAAAGAAGCCAAATTTTCAACAATCTAGTCAGGGTTATCAAAACAAACAACAAGGACAAAGGAAAAGTAACTGGAAAAAGAAAACACCGCAACACGGCAACATTGTTGAAGAAGAAGATAACTCACCAGATGAGGACTTCCTATTTGCTGCACAATCAACTCAAGAAATCAATTCACCACAGGCAATTTGGTATGTTGACTCAGGAGCAACAAGACATATGACCGGGAGAAATGATTGGTTCTTAGAGTTAAAGAATACACCTAACAAAGACTCTGTTTCATTGGGTGATGATTCATCGTACAAAGTACAAGGAATTGGAAACATCTCCTTACCTCTTGGATCAAGAAAGTGCACAATAAGAGATGTTCTATATGTTCCTGGATTGACAAAGAATCTACTTTCAGTAAGTCAGCTTTTGGAGCACAACTTAAAAGTGGATTTTGATTGTACAGATGGAAAGAAGATGTGTTTAATCAAAGATAAGTCTAAAAACTCCAACATTGTTGCACGAGCTTCTGGTGTAGGTCGTATGTTTCAGTTGGATTTTGTTCAAACCAAAAATCAGGCCCTTGTAGCTAAGGATACATCATCGGCACAATTGTGGCATCGAAGATTTGGCCATGTAAGTTTTGGCTATCTTGAAACACTTCAAAAAAATAACATGGTAAGAGGACTACCAAATTTCAAGAAAATACAGACAAGTGCACAAATTGTTTGGCAGGAAAACAACATAGAGCTTCTTTTCAAAAAAGTAGTACATTCAGGGCCCGTGGTAAACTTGATCTGGTGCATACCGATCTATGTGGACCTATGAGACCTAGTCATTCAGGGTTTCAATATTTTATGCTTTTGTTGATGATTACTCACGAAAAATGTGGGTATACTGCATTCACACCAAAGACCAAGCCTTTGAAACTTTCAAGAAATTCAAAGTAGCTTGTGAAAATGCAACTGGTAAGAAAATAAAAACACTCCGCTCAGATCGAGGGGGTGAATACACCAGTAATGAGTTCAAAGATTTTTGGAAACACATGGAATTCATCGGCAAATGGCACCTCCATATACACCACAACAAAATGGTGTAGTTGAGAGAAGAAATAGAACTATAATGGATATGGTAAGGTGTATGATTGATGATTCAGGCTTGAGTAAAACATATTGGGCAGAAGTAAGTAAAAACAACAGTTTATCTGCTGAATAGAGTTCCCACTTCCGCACTTGATGGAATAACACCACAGGAAGCTTGGTCAGGGAACAAACCATCTATAAAACACCTTAGAGTTTTTGGATGCAAGGCAAGTATGCACATTCCTAAGAAAAAGAGAACTAAACTTGATATGAAATCAGAACAACTTATATTCTTGGGATACAGTGATGAAGCCTTGGGATACAGGTTAATGGATCCAAAAACAAGAAAAAATTTCACAAGTAGAGATGTTGAGTTTTTTGAAAATAAAGAAGCAGATGCTCCTTCCATAAACTCACAAAACAATCCTACTAAGAAAATAGAAGATGTTCTTGATGAAGATAATGATGATGAGGATAATTCAACTCCTCCATCTACAGGAATAGCTAAACGTATGCCTAAGTGGTATACTAATCTAATTCGAGATGCTAAGTTGGATAGTGATCCTAACACATCCACTTCAGGACCTAGAACTCGTAGTATGACTCAAAATGAGGTAAACTTAGCCTTAATGAGTACAAGTAATTGAATCAAGTGAGCCCACTACTAGTTCAAGATGCCCAGCAGTCAAAACCTTGGTCAGATGCTATGAATTCAGAATTCAACTCTTTGATTAAGAATAATACATGGCAACTTACAGATCTTCCACCAGGGAAGAAGGCAATAGGTTGCAAATGGATATTTAAAACAAAGTACAAATCAAATGGAAGCATTGATAAATACAAGGCAAGATTGGTAGCTAAGGGTTATGCACAAAAAGAAGGCATTGATTATGAAGAAACATTCGCACCAACAACTAAGATCAAAACAATCAGGATGATATTTTCTCTAGCTGCACAATTTGGTTGGAAAGTTCATCAAATGGATGTAAAAAGTGCATTTCTCAATGGGGATTTATAGGAAGAAGTCTACATGACTCAACCAGAAGGTTTTGTCATACCAGGTAAAGAAGGAAAGGTATGTAGACTCATAAAGTCATCTGTACGGTCTCAAACAGGCTCCCAGGGCATGGTACATAAAGATTGATGAGCATCTCATCAAACATGGATTCAAAAGAAGTCCATATGATCCTAATCTCTATCTCAAAAAGCAAGGGGGGGAGATAGTGATCATAGTAGTATATGTCGATGATCTAGTCATCACTGGAAGTTCGGTGAAGATGATTGAAACAACTAAGGAAGATCTAAATCGATCATTCGACATGATAGATCTCGGGCTTCTTCATTATTGTCTTGGACTTGAAGTATGGCAAAAGGAAAATCACATCTTTGTTACTCAACTAAAATATGCCAAGACAATGCTCGAGAAATTCAGAATGATGGATAGTATACCAATGGCTACACCTATGGAGACAAGGCTTCAATTGTCTCACACAGATCCATCAGAACAAGTAAATGTTACTCTTTATCGACAGTTGATTGGGAGTCTCATTTACTTAACTTATTCTAGGCCAGATATCAGCTATGCAGTCAGTTATCTTTCTCGATTTATGCAAGAACCAAGGGTTTGTCACTGGAAAGCAGCAAAGAGGGTACTGAGATACATCAGAGGAACCATGGACTTTGGCCTAGAATACAAGAAGAATGATAACTTCTTCTTGACAGGATATACAGATTCAGATCATGCAGGAACGTTGATGATAGGAAGTCCACTTCAGGATTTGTGTTCTTTTTGGGATCTGGACCTATTTCATGGGGGAGCAAGAAACAAAATTGTGTTTCAAGGTCTTCCACAGAAGTAGAATATCGCAAAAAGAGGAGGAGCTGTCTGTGAAGTGATTTGGCTCAGACGGATACTTGAAGGATTGGGAATTCCACAGGATCATCCAACAATCCTACATGTAGACAATGAAGGAGTAATAAAACTTGTTTGGAATCTAGTTTTTCATGAACGCACCAAACACATTGAGGTGCAGGTACATTTCATTCGTGAACAATGTTCGAACAACAACATTCAGCTTCAACATTGCCCGACAGAACATCAACATGCAGATATCTTCACAAAATCTCTTGCACGTCCTAAATTTGAGGCATTCAGAGTATTTCTCTCCTGTTCACTTCAGAATATGATGAATTAAGGGGGGGAATGTTAGAAATAATCTAACACTTAATTCACCATATGTGGATTAATGTGTAATTATAATAAAGTAATTATTTAATTACTTTAGTTAGCTTTTTTAGTGTGTTGTTATCATCCCTTAGATTGTGGAGGATGTTCTTTAGTTAGAATATTGTTCTCGGATGATTTCCTGTAGAAGCTTTTTAGGGGCAATATGCTATTTTTGCATATTTGCTTTGTTTAGGAGATTTGTTCCATGTATTGTGGAAGAGATAGAAGCTGTCCAATATCTATAAATATTGCAGCTCTCTCTTTTGGTTGTAATGCTTCATTTTATATTAATAAATTGTGGAGGTGGTGATGTAGGTCATTGAATAGGTAGTGGGCGAGGATGTGTAGTGATAGGTGAAGGTGGAACTGGGTCCTCGTCTAGAAGATCATCATCATAAAAATTTTGTTTAGAAGGACAAAGTTGGAGAAGAACGGTTTTTAGAGCCTTAAAATTTTCTACATCATGTCCTGGCACATGATGGTAGGCACAAATTTTATCATCATCAAACATTTTTGGTTTGGGCTTGAGTGGGTCGTAAGGTCTAAGGGGCGGAAATGTGATGACGGAAGTCTCTAAAAGGTTAGCTAGAATGTTGGCGTAAGACCCGCCAATGGATCGCAATGTGAGGTGAGTGTGGGTCTGGATTGAAGTGTAGGTGATTGTGATGTGTGAGGTACTACATGAGGTGGAATTGGAGATGGGATAGGTTTGACCACCGATTTGGTAGGTGGTATTGTTTTAGGCTTGGGTTGTACCTTCCTGGGTAAAGGCGTAGTAGATGAACTAGCGATGGAAGGCATTATAGGCTTGACTACCTCTTTGGAGGGTAGTGGGTTTTTCAATTTCAGTTGCACCTTCTTGGGTAAAGGTGAAGGAGGAGTACGTGATGCAGAAGGGAAAGTGGATGGCAGAAGAGGATGGGTTAGCCATGGTGATAATGGAGGTGCGGTAAAGGTTGCTAGCGGAGGCAAGGTAGAAGGTATGGGTTGAAGAGAAGGAAGTCTCATAGGTAGTAATGAGGTTATTATAACTAGTGAGGGTATAGGTGGTAAGAAAGATGTAGGTAACATCGAAGGTGTACGTTGTGTTGATGGGTTGGGTGTAATAAAGAATTGTGATGAAGAGGCGGGTTGTGGTGCTTTTTATTTTCCTTAGATAGGCGGTTGCTTGGCCAAGGTCAACGGGTGAGGCCCTAGGATAGACGGAAGGGGTGAAGGTGACAAAGGCATGGTGGGTGAAACTAGTGTGTGTGGCCTAAAAGGTTGGATCTTCCTTTTAGGTGGAGGATTGGTTTTTGTGAGTTTGGGAAGATGTGGCTAAATCCAACTTGACGGGCGGGTGGACTAGGCTTGATGTCGGCATGACACCCAAGGTAGTGATGGGTCTGGATGTAGGGGAAGGTGTGGATACAGGTAGGTTCTTAGGCATAGGAATAGGTTTAGTTATTGGTAAAGGTTTGGATGTAGGCGAGGGTGATGAAGAAGAGGCCATTTCAACAGGTATGGTCATGGTTGATTAGGTTCCTTGAAATACCTTTAGATAGATCATGGCGGTGTCCTGCAAGTGACACTTGCATTTGGGTTGAAAAGGGTAGTTGAAGGCGTCCCCAAAGCATGGAATTATCAATGTAATCCAAGCGGTCGCAAGGCATGAAAACGGCATTGTTGTAAGAGAAGATGACATTGCCTTAGTAGTGATCCCTGTAAAATATGTATGTGAGACAGAGGAACCTGGTTGGCTTGCACTCTGTGGGCAAGAGATCCGAGAGCATATCAACGGGATCCTAGAATGCTAATGGGGAATTTTCCCCAACAAGCAGTGGTGTGTAAAGGATCCCCTATGGGTAGGGGAGATGACAGTTGGGATGAGATAGTTTCCTTTTTGTCGGAGTGGAAAGGAGATAACTCTCTCGTGGGTAGGAGAGTTAATACCATGGGTTGTTCATTAGGTTGCGAGGTAAGTGGTGAAATGGAATTGGCAGAAGTTGTGGACTCCTTCGTGGGTGAAGGGGGATGAAGGGGACTCCTCTGTGGGTGAAGGAGTAGAGGAAGTAGGCTCCTCCATGGGTAGAAGAGCTCATGCTAGAATCTCCTCGATATAGGGGATAGGAGGAAATTGCGGAAGGGATGGTATGGTGTCAAACACAACATGGACCTCGCAGACATTAGTATCATTAATTGAAGGTTCACCCTTTAGTTTGGTTTGATGACATCTTGAAGATATGAAAATTCTGATTTGTGGGTGTGTTCGGGTTGTCCAGGACGAGATCTCCATTATCTAACATTTCCTAGACAATGTTCTTGAAGGTTATACAATTACCATCGCTATGGCCTTTTACGTAATGATAGTTACAATAGTCATGTTCCTTGTACCATGTCGGCATAGGATGAGCGGGGTCAAAACCAAGTATGTGGTTTTATGGGTGGAAGAGCAATGGCTCTGGCCTTAAGAAGTTTTTCTAATACTGAAGAATAAGGCTCCCGATTGGAGTGTATTTTTGTTGCTCCCGTCTAAACTGAAAAGTTTGAATGGGAGAAAGGTTGGAGGTAGGTTTCGATTGATTAGAGGGGTGAGATGGGCCAACCTTTAAAACTACCACGTTGGTAGATCCTTTGGATTTTGAATAATTATTTTGGGGTTTTGAAGAGGAAGAAGCATCATTTGATTTAAATGTGGCATTTTTGTTACACAATTGAATTTTATTCTCTTCAATGGCACGAATTTCCATTTTTCACGCCATGGTAAATGCTTCATCGAAGGTATGGAAGGTTTGTACTTACAGAGTTGGTGAGATGTTCCTGGCACAAGCTCTAGTGAACAACTCTATAAGCTCGGTTTGAGGTAACTGGAATGTTAGCTGGTTGATGAGGCTCCGCCAACGAGTGAAAAAATCAGCGATAGACTCATCGTCATATTGTCGAGTTGAGTACAAGTCGGTCATAGTGACCTTCTTAATGATATTGATTGAAAAATGGTCCAAGAAGGCTTAAGCCACTTGATTAAATGAGTAAATGGAATGTTAAGGAAAACCACTATACCAGTCTAACGCGGGTCCCGTTAAGGACATGGGGAATGTTCGTAGGAGTAAAGCATCATCGTGGCTATTAGATAACACCCATGTTTGAAAGACCGCAAGTGTTGCTATGGGTCTTCTTTATTGTTGAACCGGTTAAATTTGGGCATTTCCCAATGCGTAGGGTATGGGTGAATGGGAATAGATGGATGAATGGGCTCATTGCAGATTTCATCGTAGGTTAAGGAGTTATGAGAGCCAAAAATTGATGCTTCTAATGTTTGCATCTTTTCCATCATCATCTTAATAAGGTCGTTGGTGGGTTGTGATGATTGGGCACCCCCTACAGTATAAGGAGGTTGATGATGGATGTATGATGTGGATGGCATCTCAATATATGGTGGTGCTGATTATGAGAACTGCAAGGGGAATAGATGCAAGCGGAAGGAATCCCAAATAGGCAATAGACAAGATTGGGGTTGTTGATGATATGTATAAGTAGGTGGGGTAGTCATCTACTCTTATGGTAATTGGGGGTAGGGACTGCGGGATGGAAAGAACGAGGTTTTGGAATGGGGTATGGGTTGCCAACACCATGGGTGGTTGCGTAATGCAACTGGTACATATGAGGTAAAGGGTGCATATGGGGCTATGCTCAAGGTGGCTGATGAAGGAATAGTTGACACCGCGGGTGTGACAGATGTTGTAGGTGCAATCAGTTATAGAAGATGTGGGTCCAGTTGAGACACCACAGGTGGTAAGGTGGATGAAGGTAATGTCGAGCTAGTGGTAGCTGACGCGGAAGTGGGGGTGAGGGCAGGAGGGATAGACATGGGCATGCCGTATATAAATTGTCATGATGAGTCTCGAGTATATGAGAGGGTGATATAGTGTTATAGGGTAAGCGGGGAATCTGGTCAAGGAGTCTTGTGAACTCCTCGTCGCTAGTACTAATAGTAATGGGCTGAGTTGGATCCATATGCGATAGGATGGAAGGCGACGATGGGCTAGTGGAAGTGGTGAAGGCTAGCGTGAAACACAAGGGCATTGGCTTGGCTACGAGTCAAAACCATGTGAGTTAGCGTAAACCTAGTAATTTGTTCTCTGTAAATGACATAGAAAAATAGCAGAAATGGAGAAAAAATAAATTTTGGGAGGTGAAACTGGTTGTTTTAATTAAAAATTAAAACAAAAAACAGAAATGGTTAGGGTAACCGATGATGTCGATGATGGTTAGGGTGACCAATACCGGTTATTGTGGGAAATCAACAATTTTGCAAATGAGGTTAAAAAAATGATGAAAATGAAGTAAAGAAGTTGTATTTGACTGTGATTTTAAAATTTGGGGGTATGATGATGTCTTGAGAACTTCAAAAAGAATAGAAGATGTGATGAGTGTTGTTTTTGGTAAAATTGACCAAAAAGCTAGAAACCAACAACGGTTAGGTAAACCGATGACAATGGTCAGATATAAACCGACGATGGTCACTAGACCGATGCCAATCATTGTGAAATTTGAAAAAATGAAGAAAATTTGATTTTGTGAATTAAGTCAGATGGAATATCAACCTAGAAACCTGAGTATGATAGTAATGGACCTGACACACTCAGAAACAGTCGAATACACCAACTATGATGGTGGAGTGTGAAAGGAAGAATAAAATGAAGAATGTGACCTCACAACTCAAAACACAACTCAAGAAAAAGCTAAGAAAAACATGAAATCCTATAAGTGAATTTTTATGTTTTAGATTATGCTATTTAAGACTGACTTGTGAACAAAATAGAGTTTTTGGTTGGAAAGGTGTCCTATGAAAATGCAAGATCTAAGGGTGGTTTCAGTTATGTTTTCGCTGGGGTGGTCCTTTCTCTGAGTTAAAGACTAGACAGAGAAACTAGTTAGGCGCCCACTTTCAATCCTCTAATCATGTGATTGTTGACAACTTCTTCCTAGGTAAGGTGTTGTTTAAGAAGATGTGTAAATTTATATTTGTGCAGTTTGGCAAAGAGAGAGAAGAGAAAGTTCTCTACGATTCAATTATGTCAACCATCAACTAGGCATGACTTCCAGCGTATAGGTTGCCCTTAGTTTTAATGTGAGCTAAAAATGCAAAGCATAGAAGTATGAAATGCAAGTATTTTAGAACCCAAATTGAAATGTGATATTCAATGTAAACAAAGAGTGAATAAGAAAGAGAATGACTTTCACTAATGCAAATGCAAGAAGAAAAAGAATGATTATTTTTAGTCCCGAAATACAAATGTCACTGAGACAAATAGAAGAAAGAGAAGATTTCCAAGGAGAGAATTTAATGTTAACTTCCTTTTGAAAAGAAACAAACATACAATAGTTCCCTAAGAATGAATAAATGCAAGGAACCCCGGATGGGTCCCACCGAGCGTGCCAAAATGTTTCACCGGATTCTTAGCAAATTAATGAAATAGATAAGAGGTAATAGGCCAAGGAGGAATACATGTTTGTGATGTCGGTTGAAGGTTGTGCACGTGTTCTGATTTCCTAATCCAAGTTGACTGTGAGAGTTTCCTTTTGTCTAGGAGGAACTACCCAAAATAAAATGTATACCAATACCACCATATAGAATTAAACTAAACAACGAATGGATTTCTAGTGCGAAGCTAGATCCAGAAGTGTGATACTTCCCGATGGACTTTCAATCCACTTTTATATAATAATATTAATGTTATTCAAAAGATACATGAAATAAAGATCCTATTGTAATTGAAATGATTTGGGTATCTCATACAAAATAATAAGAAAGGTTGTTCAAAAGATTGTTTGAGGTCAAAATGGGTTAGGTGATGGTTGTAGGGGTATGGGTGCGGAGTGTCCATTGCAAGCTCCGGGTAAGGTCTGATAAAGGTTATAAGTGATTTTGGGTTGTTGGGAAATAGGTATTAGATTTGCTGGCCGAGGTAGCTTTTGCAGCACACGAGACCGATGTCGGTCGGGGGGTGTGACTGATGACGGTTTATCTATGACCGATACCGGTTAGGGATAACCGATCTCAATTTCTATGGGAATGGTAAAATATCAAAAATAGTTGTCTAGGTTCTCTGTGTCTACACAGAGAGATGGGGAGGTCTGTAGAGAGGTTTCAGGTAGAGTATCTGGCTTAGGTGAGGCTTTTGTGAGGTTTTTTAGGGTGTTAAGGTCAATTTAGTAAAATCTTGACAGGAGATACAGTAACCGACGTCGGTCTAGTGACCAATGTTGGTGAAGGGGAAACCGACGATGGTTAAGGTAACCGGCGTCGGTAGGGGAAATTTGGTGAAAGTTGATAAACATGTGGTTTTGGGCTTCTCTATGATTTCACAGAGAATGGAGGGGGCTGGTTGGGTTTGTGATAAGGTGATAAAAACTCAGAAATGTGTAAAAGGTTAGGAATAAAGATCCGGAAGGTTGTGGTGGATGGATAGGGATATGGGATGGAAAGTGAGGATGGTGGAATATAGGAATAACAAGTTCTAATAATAAGAGGATAAAGAACCTAATGAGTAAGTACATAAATGATACATAATCAAATGTACTTACTTGTTCCTGTAAGATTGGTGGGTGAAGGAAGGTGATGGTCGATCTGTGAACCTGGTGGTCAGTGTCACGGCGAAGTGCTTCCTAGAGTGTCACTGTGAATGCCAATGCCTTCATATCAATCTGGTACTTGTTTGGGCCTCTGGTTGGATGTATTATGTCATCTTGATGCTGAGAAAACTTTGGTTTGTGCTTGAATTCAGATAGCTCTCACAAAAATAAAAGTAACCAACCGGGAAAAAGGTTGCCAAATTGTATATATGGTGACCGACAACGGTCAAGGTGACCGGTGTTGGTTGAGGGTTAATCGGCATTGATTAAGGTGGGATATCCTAGGTTTACCAAAAATAACATATCTTGGCTATTTTTGGCGTGCTCTGCTTGTTGGCCTCGGGTCTCAAGTGATGGTTAACGCTTAGATAAGCGGGCATGTTGTTGGAGAAGGAATAGGAATTTAATGC
Source organism: Taxus wallichiana var. yunnanensis (assembly GCA_018340775.1). Classification (NCBI taxonomy): domain Eukaryota; kingdom Viridiplantae; phylum Streptophyta; class Pinopsida; order Cupressales; family Taxaceae; genus Taxus; species Taxus wallichiana. Next base: position 338,317,705 of record CM031236.1, read on the forward strand.
TAGGGTTAGAATAAGTCTCTAGGTGGTTAGGATAAGTGGAGACTGAGTCTTAGTTAATTAATAGGCTAAGAATAAGTCCATGGTGAGGTGTTTGGGTGAGGTGTAAATTAACCTAATTAAAGTAATTAGATTAATAAATAATGTGAGGATGGGCATTAATTCAATTGTAAATAATTAAATTAATATGAATGTGAGGTAAAGGGGTCATGGTTAGGCAAACACGTTATGTTAACTGATTAAAGGGGACCAAGGGGAGTGTGACCCAAATTTGGTGTCTACACTAGGAGATGGGATGCGGCCAACAACTAGAGATTTACTATCACCGCAATTCCCTTTAATCAATGAAAGATATGAAGAATCTTCCAACACTTATTGACTCCCTCAAAGGAGTCAATCATGGACCTCCTCTGCAATTTTCACGATTGATTCAAATCCAAATACTTAAAGGAATGCTCCTTCCATAAATGTATTCCTTAAAATAGATATTCATTGTTTCAGTCAACATTCAATTAAGTAGATGTTAGTTATTGGGAATAACTAGTTCTCTCCTAAAGAGACTAGAATTGCTCTTGTATAAAAGAGCTAATGTACTTAGATTTATAGGTTTGGTTCAGATTATTCAATTGATTGTACAAGCATACTCTTTCAATTCAATAAGATAGTAGATTCAAGGGAAATTTATGTTGTGTGAATTTCAATACTAAAGAGCAAGGGCCACTCCTACCCAATGAAAAGGGAGATTTACATTTATTTTCTTTCTGTTTTCTTGGATGCATTTATTATTTTAGCATTGGTTAACTTATTTTGATGCATTTACTTTTCAATACTTAATTATGTTAAGAACCTTTCGATTTTGTTTTTATCGTATTTTTCCTTCCAAGCATTTCATTTTGTAATCACGATCAGTTCATTATTTTCTTAGTTCTGCTGTTAAAGTACGTGTTGAGACACAGTTCCTACTATTTCCTTTGTTGCAAACAGCCATGGACATTGCCCTTGATTAATAGAATAATATGATTAAAGTATGAGTATTAACGACACTCATCGGTGTTAGTAGTAAAAGTAGCTAACATGCAATAGAAAACAATGTAACAAGAAAGTGTGCAAATAAGATGGACCTCAAAAAGTGGGTTTCATACATGGGACATCGCTCACAATGTCACGAGACAATCGAGCCGGAGTGGCCAAAGACATATGGCATAGCCCGAAAAATAGCATACAATAATAAACAAGAGTAAGCAAAGCGTATCAGATAACAATGGTTATATATAGTGCTGCAAGGCAAATGTTACACATGAAGCACCTGTTAGCATGTTAGAAAGATAAATAGTATGTCAAAGCGTGTATATATCAGCGATAAGTAAAGTGATTGTAAAAAGAAGTAATAAATGATGAAACAATAGAACTTATAGTGTGTGAGATTAGTCATAGTATATCTCCAAGAGCCTCGGCAGACTAAGCAAGGGATTTAATTCAATGTCGAGCATCACGCATCATGTAAGGAGTTGTAAGATATTTGCATTCACTTCTAGAGACCAAGTGAGCGTGCATGTGTATATAGAAAAGATATTGACATACTAAGCATCGGTCTAGCATAGTAAGCAAAGTGCAACATATAAGTAGTATAAGCAAGCAAGAGTAAATGCAACCAAGATATGCAAATGCGGTGATAGTGTGATGGTATGGTATGCAAGATGTAAAAATGGAAGGATTCGTGTTGCCCTCAGTGGATGGATGTGCATGAAATGAGGTTCATTTATAAATGCCCCCTCAACATTCAAGAATGAACCATAGAACAAGAGTGTCATCGAGAAATGGGTGTGTCCTGCACGTGCGAGTAGATGCTAGAAAATATATGTCATGAAGCACAAAGCATGAAGTGTGTAATGTGAGGTTCATGAAGTAGTATGCCCTCCATAATCAAGTGTGAAATGTAGCACGAGAGTGTGTCATAGGGTAATGCATGTGTTGTGTGAGAGTAGAAGCTAGAAAAGATGTATCGTGAAGCACGAGCGTGAAGTGTGTAGATGTTAGGAAATATGTATCGTGAAGCCAAGAGCATGAAGTGTGGTAGTGGAAACTAGAGACAATTGATAGTGTTGGAGGGGGAGAAAGTGTGATTCCCCTCAAGTGTGCAAGTGATGGAGATCTATTTGACGATGTAAGAGAGACATTGTGATGGTGAAAGAGTTTGAAATGTATCATAAGAAAGTATATTGTTGTCACGACGAGAGGTAGAAGTAAGAGTAGGACTAGGGTTGGATTGTGGGTTGACAGGAGGAAGTTTAAAGAGGTTAGTTATCACAGTGTGAATTGGTTGGTCTTGTTTGGTTGGTGGTTGTTGATTTGGAATTGGTAATGTTGTAGTAGAATTAAGAGAAGGAGAGGATGGAGAGCGTATTTTTAGAGGAGGTTGTTTAGTTGGAATGGGTAACGATGTAGAGGATTTTATATGAGGAGAGAATGGAGGATGGATTTTGAGAGGTGGTTGCTTAGTTGGAATTGGTAACATTATAGAAGACTTGATAGGAGGAGATGATGGGGTATGGATTTTGAGAGGTGGTATGACATTGGGTTGGATAGGCGTCATGGACTAACCTAAGAAGGAACATTAGTAATGATGGAATGATGCTCACTAGATATAGAGGGATCTAATTTGGGAGCCCAACGGGATTTAGCAATTACAGAGGAGCCGTAGCGAGAATGTTGTGTTGCAAATGAAATAAAACCCTGATGCTCAAGGTGCTTAATTCTTTGTTTTAAAGCATATCAATCATTGTCATGATGTCCATTAAGTCTATGATAATTGTAAAATGGGAGACCTTTGTATTTGGCAAGTCGATAAGGAGGGTAGTAATGAGTAGGTGGAAAGTTGATCAACTGGTGATTTAGGAGCTCAGGAAGAATATCATGTTGCTTAGTATTTAGATCAAACTTGAGAGGTGTTGGTAGTGGTAAGACTTAGGGTTCACTTATATGAGCACATGTAGAAGACATAGGAGTGGGATGAGGTGTAGAAGAAGAACTAGCATGGGCCTGAGAAGTATCCTTAAGATGTTGGATTTCAGCTATGAGATATGTAATCATGGTTTCCATAGCTTGAATTTTATCTTGAAATAAACAATGTAAAGCTTGAATTGACTTGCAGATGGATTGATTAGTTGTGGTATCATGACCAATAGGGTCATTAGAGAGACAATCAAAGATGCCACTTATTTGTGCGGCGCGAAATATTGTTAGGGAGGTACATAGGGTCTAAGGCTTTTGGAGAACATCTTTGCAAGGTGGGTGCATTTGAAGTAATTGATGCAAGGAAAATCGAAGAACTTTAGGAGTCATGAAAGAAAAGGTAATGTGCCAAAGAAGGATCTCGAATGATCGGTCACAAGTGGGGTTCACCAAATGATTTACTAAAAATGGAATTAAATCTTATTGTGGAGTAGCTGTTGTGATAAATGGTGTACAAATGCTAATATACAATAAGACACAAGCAACAAAACATATGCAATATGAAACCCTAAGCAAGAAGGAGAGATAAGGGGACTTAGTTGATTTCTGAGTGAACAAGAAGTGATATGGGCATGTGAATAGATGTAGATCAGTAATAAAAGCATCGTCACTATAACCTGGAGATTCGAGATCTAGAAATGTGTCGAATAGGAGCGCACAAGCGCTAGTGTCCATTCTAGGCGCTAGTGTCTCTGTAGGTGCTCTAGATCCGATCTTTATGTGTAGAATAAACTTTGGTGTCGGTCTTTGTTTGTCGCTCTGGATTCGTTGTCTAATTTGTGAATGTACCTGTGACCTACAAGAAAGAAGTTCACATGCACATGCCCACAAACCACATCAAACCTAAAAAGAAAAATGTAAAATGGGAGTCAGACTAACCTTGGCGGTCACCTAAATAGTGAACTTATGACCGAGTGTTGCACTATATCTCAAACTCCAAGTAGTTCTCGTGTGTGTGTGGGGGAATGATGCCCTTGTGCAAGTTGCACAGTAATATCAGGCTAGATCTAGAATATAGCAAATGTATAAAATGTGTAGGATGGAATAGAATAAACTTCCCCTCCTATGTTGTGTATGCAGAAGTGATGCAACCCTTGTCCCTTGTATGAGTGCTAGATGGATGCCTTTGATGCTCTTGTGCCTTTGAATGCAAGCTTAGGTGGTAGTATGTAATGCTTAGTGCTTGGTCCTTTATTTTGAAAACATAATTGTGTATTTATATGATTCCCTTGTTTGAATTTCGTAATTGACAACTAGAAGACCGACCTAAAGTAGTAAAAAGTAATTAAGAAGTGAAAGGGGTCAAAAAGGATAAGAAAGAGGTAAAGAGGGACAGAACACCCAGGAGGATAGAAGCACTTGGCGCTAGTGTCCCGACTAAAAACTATTGTCCGAGGCCATAGAAAGATAGAACAGTCAAATGTCGGCGAGAGTGGAAGATGTAAAAAGTCAATAAAAGTGCATAAGACAAAGCAAAAGGCTAAAGAGAGTTGTCAATTACTAGTTTTCTTGCTTAGAAATCATGTAAATGCTAGTGTCGGCGAGAGTGGAAGATGTAAAAAGTCAATAAAAGTGCAGAAGACAAAGCAAAAGGCTAAAGAGAGTTGTCAATTACTAGTTTTCTTGCTTAGGAATCATGTAAATGCTAGCATGGTTTTAAGACCTAGAAATATACCCAAGTTCATAGATTTTGTGTCTCTAGTGAGTTGGAGCTCACAAAAATTTGGCTGAGTTGGTGCTCGGCTTTGGGGATTGGTGTCTCCAGTAGGTTGGTGCCTACAAACAATTGTAAAGCATTTAATTTGGGCTAGATTTGGACAGTGGATCCAAGCAGTCTTATTTTGTGGTTTTTCTCGAGAGAGGGTTTTCCACATAAATTTGTTGCTCGTGTTATGTTGTTTTGAATGGTTTTGCATATTTTAATTGTGGATGTAAGTTTTAATAATTAAAAGTTTATTTTACTCCGATTCACCGCCTCTCTCAATATAAGTGTGTGTTTAACATAAACATTATCAAAAATCTCTCCTTGTCACGAGTGTTGATAAGCAAGGGTTCCACTGTGGAATGGATTTGAGGCTCTCATCCACTTGCTTCTACCCGTTACTCACATTGTGAGATGGGTGGAAGTCATTTGAATTAGAATCCTCAAGATCGAAGTAGCGTAGCTTTATTACCACAACTTTCAGCAGACTTTCTCCCCTGTTCAAATCCATGTGTTCTTCTTATGCATAAATAAACATACATTAGTAACTAAGACTTTGAAATCTCACCAAAAAAAGGGTTAAATATAAGAATTGTAAATTAGAAAGAAAAAAAAATCATAAACATTTAATTAGTTAAAAATTTATAATGCTTTCTGTCTTCTAATTCTAATGCTCCTAAATGCGGTCATGTGCAACCTCGCTATGATTATTTGGTGTTTTTGGGAATGTTTGCTCTAAATCGAGAGATCTTGTATTTCATTGACGATTAAAATTCTGCATCATTAGGGTTTTAAGGCTCATCAATGGTTCCCAAGTGCACATACATCAATGACCAATCTAGTCGCACCCAACCATTCATTCATCTAACGCAGACATGAGAATCTTTGTTCCCATTTGGAAAACACCTTTCAAATGTAATAAATATATTTCTTTCATATTGCCTTTTTTATTTCAATCTTCTTTTTATGCCGAAAGACGTTCCCCTATGATAAAGAGCATGTGTCCTGCTCATGTCATGGGCTTAAATTTGACGGGCGTTACACATTTTTTTCATTGGCTTAAATTTGACGGTCATTTACATGTTTTTGGTTGTTCCATGGAAACGGTGGCAATTGCATGTTGAATGCGATGGAACTTTGCATGCTTTGGGTGGCCGCTTTTGGTAAATTTGCGGATGATCTCCCATTCTAATGGCCTGCGGTAACAATCTCGCCATTGTTCGGTTGTGATGTGAACAAGTAGACCATTTTGGGTCTACATCGGAAGGGCTGAGAGGTCCGTGTGATGCGTCGCCGAGTATAGAGCGCGAACTTTTGAAGGGTTGTTGACAAGGGCCGAGATTGGAGATCTAAGCCATGTTAGCCGCTGAAAGGAATTAGGGGCCTTCGTTTGGGAGATATATATTTTCCTAGCTCTATTGTAGATTTCGAACAACATGAAATTTGATCTCAATGATGATATACCCTAGGATACATTCATGTTTTTCGTGATTTAAGGTTGCATGATAATTGTTTGACGAAATGCACTCAAATTTAAATGCATCTTTTGGCTCTTGAGTTTCAACTTATTTATTGTTGGATCTGTGGAAGTCATCATCTTTCAGTAATTTGTGCGAACGGCATTAGGGTTTGTTGTTTGTCATAGTTTGCTTGTTACAAGAAAGAGACAAGTCCATTGATTCTTTGCTTGCCTGTTGTTTGACAAAATGACAAAACAAGTTCGTCACATATGAATTGTTTGAAAGTTTTTTTATTCCTATGATTGTCTTGTTCGAAATTTGGGGATTTACACAAAGATAGTGAACTGTTTGTCAAATTGCCTCATAGAAAAATGCCTTGTTGAATGACGTGGAATGATTGACAAGTTGTTGCCCGTTGTGGATGTATTTGTGGCAGTGTATATTTTCAAATTGTCGTTTCCATTATCTTTTCGCTTGTCGTTTCCATCACTTTTTGTAGTTCATCCTTCTAATGCCCAGATGAAACTGTTTTTAACTTTTTTAGATACACGAAGAGGCCAAAAAGTTTGCATATCAAAATGGTGTTAAGGAAGTGGTTGTTTATGGAGGTTTGTAGGTTTTTCCTTCTTAATGTACATGTTCTCTAAAAAGAAGTTTCAATAGATGCATATAAAATTTAATAACTTGATATGTAATTGTTTATGCAGAATTTGAGAATGCCACATTTAAAGCTTATTCAATGATAATTCAGTTCGATCTAATGTTCAGAAATAGTTACTTCTAAAGATGGAGCTTCATGGCCTAGTGTTGTTTTCAACTGTGTTACATTACAATATCATGAAACCAAACACCCTAGAAAACATGTATTGTTCTTTACCATAAAAAATAGCTTGATTCGTAAAGCCGAATCAGCAAGTCATCTTGGCAGAGAATTTTAAATCGTAGTTGGCAAGGCCAAGTTGTAAATGGTATGCAATTCAATAACAAAATGTATATGTGAAGTGTAAACCAATTCTTTTGTTTTGGATCTAGGGCATTCCAAAATACATCGCAAAAAAAAGCTCAAACATAATATACAATATGAATTACAGTGAAGTTTAGGTTCTAGCAATTGAATTTTAATCATTCTTACCTGAAATGTGCTTCTGTTGGAAATATTGTTCTCTGAAAAGGTGTCTTTGTTTCTTGTCTTCCCTTTATGTTTGTGGCAGATTATGGATTGAGGTAAATCAAAGTATCTTATTTCTACTTTAATTGCAGCCCTACTATTCAGAGTATTTTGGACTAAATGGTTGAATTCTGTTTTTTCAGTAATGTGTCAAAGTAAATCCAAGGGATTGTGAAAAAGTGGTAAATGAGGAAATTTGTGAGAAAGAAGTTAATGAGTATTGCAAGTTGTTTGTGTCCCAGATGGTTGTGGATACCTTTTTGCCACTCTGCTAAACCAGATCTATTGTTATCTTCTACTCTGCTATGATGGACTATCTTATCTAGCTTACTGGAAATTGTCCCCAAAATAGGCGGAAACAAACATCGTCCTAATTAAAAAATCAGAAAAACATAATTGGACTAATACAAGGATGGATGCAGCTTTAGCCGATAAGGATCTTACAGTTTTTGGGATTGAAATTTTTGGTAATCTTGTTTCATTCTCAATAACATCAAGGCTTAATGATGTATACGAGCACGGAATTGTTCTTCCGGAGTTCGATGGAAGGAAAGTTGTGGACAATGACTCAAATTTGTTTCAGTTGGTAAGATTTATGTTTGTTAATTTTCTTCGGAGCTTACACTGTACATTGTTCAAGTATTTTCAAGGTTATCGTGTGGAGCATGGAGCAATCAAATGTGGATGGAGTTGTCTTTGACATTGGCATGTGAACACAAATTCTATCAAAAGCAGACAACATCACAATCATGGAAATTTATTTTTCTTATGGGAATTTAGTCTATTATAAAATCGTTCCAGGCAGATTTAACTCGATGCATTTTGTTGGAAAACAATGCTACAACATGTGGCATCTGGACAAAGAAGACTTACAACATCGAGACTTCATGAGATTGGTATGCATTGTGCAATACATTTTTGCTTTAATTGATGCTTTCTGTGATCCTAGATGATGAGAAAATAGGTTTCTGAAATGCTAATTTACTGTTAGCAGGAGCATGTTGAAGGGTATCATGAATTGTCTGCAAAAACCAAGATCTACTTTTCTACTGCTTGTGCCAAATGGGATGCAGATTTCTATATAAAGGTTGATGATGATGTCCATGTAAATCTAGGTGAGGGTCGGGCTGCTTTCAAGTAGCTTGGAAAATGTTCATCTGTCTGCATATGAAGGCAATGTTTTCTATTCTGATGCCATAATCAAATTTCTTGTTCTTTAGGTGCACTTGCAAAACATCAAACTAATCCTCGAATCTACGTTGGATGTATGAAGTCTGGGCCTGTTCTAACACAAAAGTAAGTAGTAAGCACCGAAAATAAATATACTATAGTCCAAAATGGGAGCTCATAAGATGCAGGACTAAATGCAATTTCTCCATACCCTTTTGTTCAATGAACTTTGAAACCTTGAAATTGAGCTTTTGTTGCACACTGAACTCTGGAACCTTGAATATAACTACATCACTATTTTCTCTATGTAAATTTGTCATTAACTTACTGGCTTGCTCTGTATGATCTCATTTTTTTGTCTTATAACAAAGGGGTAAGGTACTATCAAAAGTAGACAACGGTGTAGTCATAGAAACTGTTGATACAGAAGTTGCAACAACCTACAAGGATCCTAGGATTGTAAGAAAAATCTTCCATTGGCTTTGCTTTGCACCAAAAAACGTCCCTACGATCGACCCAACATGCATGAAGTTGCCAGAGTTCTAAAGTCAATGTTGTCAGTCCCTGCTCCTAAGCAAGTTCCTAGTATCCGAACGAACCGACTCCTAGTAATAATTACATGAGGTATTTGGATGAATATGCAGATGGTAAGCACAAAGATGTTACAGGGAGCACAAGCAACACTTCTGATGGGCATTTGTTTGTGAGATTTGGTGAGGTGATTTCACAAAACATTGTTGGATTGAAATGAGATTGGGACGATGTTGTGTCGGAAAAAAAAATGCATCTGATCAAATGACATCAAACAAGCTTGTGTTCATATAATTTTTGCTACATTGGATGGAGACCATTGTGTGTAGTTCAGACCAAGATAAACTTAATTGTAGATATAATTACAGATAAATGACAAGAATAATATGCTTATTGGGTTTGTGTTCTCTTTAAATGCTTTGCTTGCATGATCCTAGGTCATGTTGACATGGAAAAGCATAAATGTAGGTCTAGTATTAATCTTGTGATGAACTTCCACCTGGTTGGAGGATTGAACTAATATAACAAAAAAAGGTATAGTAGTTGATTATTGTATTAATTTTGTGAAGTCAAGAATGACAATAGTTGGGGATTGAAGTGAAATTTGTAACCAGTTTTTAAATTTGTTAGTACTCGAACAGAAGTGCAATTACATGCACTCAAAACTGCTCAAATATACACAGAACAATAAGACCTGTTTTTTACTCCTCATGATATAAGATTTGCAAATGTATATCTACGAATTTGTAACAAATTTGAAATGTAGAGATAGAACCTTTAAATGTAATGCTTCATCTATATTCCTACACTTACAAAATCAATCACACCCCTTATCAACATCAACTACAAAAGTAATAACTATCCTTCTAAATCAAATAACATATACCATTCGGCATTCACATTGCATTGTACACATGCGATTGCTAGTTGGTATCCCTAGGATGTGCTTTATGTGTTTCACCTATCTTCTTCATATTGTACCTTTCGCAAAATCTGAGAGGCCAATTAATAAATAGATTAAATTAAATTAAAAATATGTTGATGCATCAATTGTGTGCACACTCCAAAACCAGCATATCTCTCCATATACAGGCACTGCTAACCACCATCTAACAAGCATTGGTAAGAACCATCTGTTAGGAGTTACATATTTTTAATGATGCAGGTGAACATTAATGTTGATTAAAATGGTCTATATTTTCGCTTTCAAAAAGAGGTCGACATTGGAAATTAATTTGTATTTTTATTACTTATGAGATGATCAACTATCATACAAACCTGCACCAAAAAAAAAGGCACAAGGGAATCGCCGATAGGCAGTTTACTGGCAGAAATCTTCCGGCAGCGGTTTATTTATTATTAGGCCTGTGTACAGATGTGGCGGCAGTTTTGTGGACATACTAAGTACACAGTAAAAATATATATTACTAATTGTTTCATGAGTAGGATGCTTTGGAAAGAATTTGATCATCCAGTGAATATAGTAAAAAGGAGCAAAATTACATTAGGTAAATTTTTTATATAAATAATGAAACGAAGTAACAAAACAGATATTACTTTCGTTCCAGGCTGCAAAATGGCAATTGTGTGGCGGATATCTAACACATTTTTTTGCCAAATTCCTGAAATTGCAAACAGGAAAATACGCAAAGATTGCCGGACTCCATTCTTTTTATAAATTCAGTGTCAAATAGCAGAGTACCACATAAATGATAAAAACAATCAACTACAAATCCAGAAAACGTATTGTACATTCAGCTCGTTATAAAGGCCTGCAATCAACTCATAGTAACAATTTACATGAGAAAGTGGTGAGATACAGTACCATGCATAAAAACTGTGGGATTCGTAGGTAATTACTCAAAAGGCCACTCACACTCATCCAATATTATCATATAATCACAAGCTTTAAAACACATCATAATTCTCCAGACTGACTTCACAGCTAAACCTACTCGCCTTCCGTGCACGCATTGAATGAGTTCTCAACTGTTCCTCATTCTTGTGCTGGGATGCAAACAGAGGAGCACAATGGAATTGCAAGGCCTCGTAGACGAGAGCTCTTCAAAGTATAGTGCAGTGGCATTTTGAGTTAACTTTATTGGGCATTGGCGACACATTCCTCTCTCCAATACTCACATGCATCACAGGTTGCTGGTCTTCTATGGTGGTTTTAATTCTACTAGATGGCGTATGCAAATGTGCCACAGTTTTCCTTGAGTTGATTGATTTATATGTCGACATTCGCTGAGCAGAAGCTCCCTAGATAAATTCCTACACTTCACTTGAAATGTCCCCACAATGCTGGTCGTTGTTGGGATTGGAGTGAGACTATCAATTTCCTTCTGCATTGCTATCATTGTACTCTTATACACAAGGTCATGTACTATCGAGCTGCAGAATAATACAGTATCTGTTGCTTCTTCTAGTGTCATACTCCTCAGTAGACATCTCTTTGGAGCATTACCATGGACAACAACATCCCCTGCACAGAAAAAACACATTCCTTAGCTTCTGTCCAACAATTTGCAGATAGCAATCACAAGGAAACAGCCTAGAAGTAACAAAAATCAGAACTGTCACAATTCTATATGAAACTAGGAAGGCCAGCAAGAATTGGATATATGCCATGGCAGATGTTCACCATAGTTCCTCCTAAAAAGCAAACATCATGTTTCACAATATATACTAATATGAGGTTCTTCCACCACATGCCTGTGAGGGGCCATGGGGGCTTCTTTGAATTATTGACAAGGTCATTGCAGGTGTTGTGGTGTGCGTTAATCCACATAACGCATGTCTACTTCGTAGTTTTCCGTGTACAATACAGCTTATGTCATTGTCACATATTATGTATGTTCTTTCTCACATCAACTTACTAACAAGAGTTTTACCCTGTAATTTTTAATTCAATCCATATATTATACTTCAATAATTGTCAGATATTATTCCTTAGCTTTTATAGAGACAGCCCTCACAGTGTGACATTTTCTGCCAACTTGAGTGACATTGTGCCTAACTGTCTTCTTCCTGATTCATTGTATGGTCTGCATTTGCTCTTTACAGAATAGTCCCTGTGGTGGATTTGAGAGGTACTTCTTTCAATGTCTACAGTGCTTATTTTTGCAGCCATAGCTTTTGGTGCATAGGGAATTCCCCTGCCCCTACCTCCAACGTCAAAAACTGTGTCTAATGCTCTGCCTTCAACATCTAACCACACATATAGTTTCTGTTTAAGTGGGTTACTAAGCTTCGAGGAAGGCCTCATAAACTCTGTATAATTGCCCCCATGCACTGCTTATACAGTTGAGTTATATTTTGTGGATGTCCAGAATATAAAACATAATTTTACATACTAATGTTTTCCACAAATGAGAGCAAAATGCATCCTCTACATATAACAATTTTCAATATAGGATACATAAGGATGAACGTATCTTTTTTTATTTAAAAAATATCATGACATACAGATTCACAGAGTCAAATAGCAATTAACATCAAGTCATGGATTAATCTTGGTCAGCTTTTGCATTAATCCCAAATCAAGACACCATAATGTTGAAGTTTTAACATTTAAACTTGATAGAAGACAACAAAAATGGCACATAAAAATAAAAAAAATAGATTTACTCTCCAATAAGTTTTATAAGATCATAGTTACCATGTTCGAAAAGTTCAGATAGTTTGAAAGCGGAAAAATGTTCGGAAGTTTGAAACTTTTCAAAAGGTTCGGTTCAGTTCAGTTTAGAAAATTTACTAATATTAAATATATATATATATATTTGAAAAAAGAAAAACCAACTACACATAATAATAAACAAATGTATTATCTTGGGAGTTTTTCCTTTACGTGATTAGGTATTAGTGTTTCTTGTTTCATTTTTGTTTTGTGTTGAAGTTCTTTTAATTCAAACGCTTCAATTTTTAATTATAAAAATAAAAATAAAAATGTTCAACCGAACTTGTTCGGGAAGTTCAGTCAAACCAAAAAGTATGGTTTGAACCGAATTTTCACTAAGTTCGTAAGAACATGGTAACTATGCATAAGATATTGTGAATGCGTATTCTTATTCATGGCAAACATGTTTCAACTTTGAAAGAAACAATATCGTTTACTAAAGTAGAATAAAAATTGAAGTGATCTAAGGATGAAAAAGAGGAATGGGTATATTTCAATATTTCATTATGCCTGCTTCAACCCTTTCTAAGGTCATAGATTAACCTCGGTCATCTTTTGCATTGATCCCAAATCAACACACCATAATGTTAAAAAATTTAACATTTAAGTTTGATGGAAGAGAACAAAAATGTAATATAATAAATTAACCAGAATAGTCTCTCACCAATAAGAAACTCTCATAAGCTACTGTGAAAGCATATTCTTATTCATGGCAACATGTTTCAAAGAAACAATACAGTTTACGAAAGTAAAATAAAAAAATGAAGAGATTAAAAGGATGAAAAAGAGGAATGCATATATTTCGGCATTTTCATTATGGCTGTTTCAACCCTCTCTAAGGTAATAAGAATATACTATTCCCATCATATTTCCACACAATTAAATTTTCATATTTACAAGGAGATTTTAACCAAGGGATAACTGCTAATGCAAATTAATGCTTACCACTTCATATGTTGAAGTACTTAGAATCTGAACCGCAAAAAGGGAGTCATGAAAATACTTCTTGCCTTTTGCCAGCACCCTGTGGGCCTGTCACTAATGTCTTCCCCCATTCGAAATGTTCATATGCTTAGTCTCTTTCCTGCATGTACAATTGCTGAATATTTTCCCTTAATTGTATTCATTGATAATTCTCCTTTCTTTTATTTTCTCTTTTGAAATCAATGTTTTTTTCCATAGCCATCACAACATTGCATGTTGCTCCTCCAATAATCAAGTACATTATTTTCTTCTTTTTATTGAACAAGGACTGAAAAAGAAGTTGTATTACTATTGCTTCAAACTACAGAGCAGACACACATAATCAGATCACAAAATCTATAAGTTTTCCAAACAGCTACAAGTACTCAAAACTTCAAGATCAAGCTAATAAAAACCCAAAGTTGCCATTTCAACTGAGCCTCTTGGCATAAAGCTCCCAAGCAAAACTACCATAAAATCCTAAAAAAACTTGCCAGAATACTAGCATTCAACTTGCTGCTGCTGCAGGAGGCTGCCAAGAAACAACCATAAACCACAATACAAGGTTTACAAGTTGTCACAAATCAGAATCTAAACCGAAACCATGGTAATCTCAATATCAAAGGAGCTGAAACATCGACTGTCTACTTGACTGTGCTGTACGTTAGCACCATCTAAGCAATCTCCAGAAGGGACTTGCTTTGCCTGCACACTTTGTCCACCATAGCGCGGTGAAACAGACCTGCAGCCATTCGCATTATCCACTCCAGCTATCCAGGGATTTTCTGCTTTCAGATACTTCTGCATTACTGGGTTGGAACTAATGCAAGCTTTGAAATTATAAAGAGTTCTTGACGAGGTGGTCACATGACACAGTGGTGCATCTAGAAGGCTGAGGAATCGATATCAACAGATCATCTCACACTGTCCAGGTCGTTCTCTTTCAGTTTGTCCACTATATTGGACATCATATACACATTAAATTTGCTTTACTGACATTTTTTTTTTTGCCCAGGGCTTGTTGGCACATCATCTCCCGAATTTGGGATTGGGGAGAGCCGGCTTCAAGCAATATGTGAGAGATGGGTCATGTGCATCAATACCACCTTCATACCATCAGATTTTTCCACTGATTCCTGGTCCATCTGCTAACCCCCTTCTTAATCTGCCTGCTCTCAGCCAATTCTTCAGCCTAGCCAAAGACATTCTATTAGGACCCTATTTTGGCCGACATCATCAGCCGGGCTGTAATGTCCCCATTCCTTTACTTGGTCATACCCAAGAGGCTAACAACGCTGGAGACTATTAGGTATGGATCACTGATGACCCCCTTTCTTATTTGTTATATTTTTCCATTGGCATTAGTATTAAGCAACTTGGTGGGAATAATTGTTATCTTTTGTCATTGAGGGGGCTTGGGGGTGGGGCTTATGGTGCTTAATTATTCTAGTTCTTCGTTGGGGTCACTTAAGTCACTTTTAGTCCCACATGGAGTTTCCAACTTGGAAAAAGGTCATGAAAAGTTATAAAAGGAAGCGCTTGGGGAGAAGTATCCATTCTTACACTCACACATATTTTGGCATTGAGCAACTGTTGTTTGCATTCTTCTTGCTTGTGGAGTAAAATCCCACAAGAACCCTAGCTTCGGTGGTGAGAGATCCACTCCTAGCTAGTAGGGCACTCTTCGGTGGTGAAAGATCCACCCTAGTTTGCTATTTTGGAGCCTATTCAGAGCAGATATTCAGGCAGATTTTACAAAGATTTCAGGTAGGGTTTTCAGAGGGTTTCAAAGGCTATTTTCAGCACCAAGGTGAGGAAATTTCAAGGGTTTGCATATCAGATTATTCCCAGTATTTACGGCAGAGTTTGGCACAAGCTTTTGGAGGCATTTTGGTGGATTTCCAACCCCTATCATAGGGTGACGTCACCCCTAGAGATTTGCAGCAAGTTTTTCTAGGGTTCCCAGTGCTCATTTTCATATCTGGATGTTGGGTTCATTTCTATATAAGTTGTAGATGTTATTTCCAGAAAATCATATTTTTATCCATTGTATTCACATAGTTATGAATTTTTGAAGTTTTCCAACAGTTTAGGGCATTCTGAAAATTACTGGCAGTTATATATTATTCAGAAAAATCCAAAAATATTTTCCTAGTCTTTGTTATCATATTAGCAAGCTCTCTATAAAATTTCGTGTGATTTGGACAAGTATTTTGCAAGATATCTATAAATTTCAGTTTGCTGCCCTAGTTGGTTTATTTCCAGAAATTTCAGAATCATTTGCTGCAAATTTTTTTTATATATTTTGTGAATTTTAAGTGATATCCCACAAGGGATATTTCAGTGGTATCAGAGCCGGCTTTCCTCTAGCCTGTTGGGTGTGAATGAAAGTTTATTCCAAGAGAAATACACCGCAAAAAGAAGGGTAGAAAATGGGTGACAATGATGAGCTGAACGAAGAAATGATGAAAAAATTATTTATCAATATGGTTAAACAGCAGGAGACCACTAATCTTTATTTGAGCCAGCTCACCAAAAGATTAGCGCAGGGCGAGTTGAGAATCATGCGGAAAAAGGAGAAAATAGTAACACGGGGCAACAGGGTCAAAGAGGTGAAAAAAGCGATTCGGGCAGCACACTCACCATTCCCATAATACACATGCAAGCATGCATGAGCCCGCATTTTTGAAAGATCCGAAAAATACACAAATGGGACAACAATCAGAGATTTTTGATGAGGAGACTTGTTGGCTGAAATATGAATCCTTGAGTGAAGGGTTTAAAGCTAACATGCCTTTTACCGAGTACTGCAAGATGAAGATCGGTAATAGACCCAAAAGGGGTCACACTACTCAAGTTTCAAAGTTACAGAGAAAATTGGGACATATTTCTATTCCACACTTCAATGGGTCTAAGAAGTGTACAAGCGCAATCTTGGATTTGAAGTTGAAGACATACTTTGACTTGAATCCCATGCACGAAGAGGATGCAATTAAGTTTGCAATCCTACACCTTGAGGGAGATGCACATGACTAGTGGCATCATGGTCTTATTACACAGGGGCACATGCATATTAGGACCTATGCGAGTTCACACAGAGGTTGATGAGCAGGTTTGACAGGAGAGACCCTAACAGGTATTTCAGAGAGTTGACTCATTTGAGACAGACAGGTTCTTTGGACATGTACATTGCAGACTTTCAGAGGTTGTCAGTCATGGTTCCTGATGTTTCAGAGATGAGATTGACTTCACTCTTCATAGTCGGGTTGACAAATGCATTAGCAGGACTTGTGAAGGCATTTGAGCCTTCTTCATTACATGATGTTATTAGGAGAGCATGGGATTTGGAGTTATCTACTCCAAAGTCGAGGTTTCCACCTCGAGTTCAGCAGAGGGTACCTCCATCTAGACCGGATGGTTCTCAGCAGAAGGTACCTCCACCAAGAAAGATACGGTCAAGAAGCCATTCATATCCCGAGAGGATAGAGATGAGTTGAGGCGAAAGAAACTATGTTTCAATTGCCGCACACCTTGGACTCCAAGACATGATTGTAGAGGTAGAGGGAAGGCCCAATTCATTGAGGTCTTTGAGGTAGATGACAGTGATGGAGATGAGGAGCAGGAGACTCAGGGATTGGATGATGGAGATGGAGAGGCTTTGGGCAGTGTTGGTATTGAGCAGGAGGACGAGACATTCCTTCGGAGACTATTGCCACTTTGTCTAGTACCCGAGGTACAAGGCATTCAGGGTTAGAGGAGTTCTGCAGGGTCAACGAGTAGTGGTGCTCATTGATAGTGGGGCCACCCACAACTTTATTGATGCATCATTGGTTGAGAGACGAGGATTGTAGGCAAAGGATTTTGAGGGATTCAACGTGGTTGTAGCCAATGGAGAGTCTATGAGGTGCACACAACGAGTCCCACAATTGAGCATTACGATGGGTAACTATACAGTTACCGATGACTTTTATATTGTTGGTATTGGAGAGACCAACCTTGTGCTTAGAGTACAATGGCTCCATTCTCTTGGTGAGTTTCAAACTAACTTTCAGACAATGGAACTAAAGTTTATCTCCGAGAAGGCAGGAATGTGATCTTGAGGGGATTATCTACAAATGCACTCAGGGTTGTCACGGCCAAACGGATTGAGAGGATTTACAAGCACAACAGGTGGATTGGGCAGTACAGTGTTTGGTTACGACCAAGGAGTCAGAGGATGGACGACCAAAGTATCACGTAGATGTCTAGGGCTTATTGGACAAGCATAGTGCAATTTTTGGTGATATACCTCCAGGTGTGCCTCCAGATAGGGGATTTGAGCATGTGATTGAGCTTGAGGATAGCAGACCTATGGTTACTACTCCTTACCATCATCCCAAACGGTTTAAGGATGAGATCGAGAGGACTATACACGAGCTCATAGATATGGGGCATATTAGACCGAGTTCCAGTCCCTTTGCTTCTTCAGTAGTGTTGGTGAAGAAGAAGGGGACCATGCGGATGTGCATAGACTATCGTGCATTGAATAAGAAGACAATCAAGAATAAATATCCAGTGCCACACATTGATGAGTTATTAGATGAGCTACAAGGGGCAATCTATTTTTCAAAAATAGATTTGCGATCTGGATATCACCATATCAAAGTCAGAGAGGAGGATGTGCATAAGACGGCTTTCAGATGTCATTATGGTCACTTTGAGTTTCTAGTGATGCCATTCGGTTTGTCTAATGCACCAGCCACTTTTTAGTCTTGTATGAACCATGTGTTCAACCGCCATTTGCGGAAGTTTGTATTGGTCTTCTTCGACGACATATTGGTCTACAACAAGACTTGGGAGGATCACATTAGGCACCTTGATGAGGTATTGGGTATATTAGAAGCTAACTCACTATACGCGAAAGCTTCTAAGTGTGAGTTTGGTATGACAAAGTTATTGTATTTGGGATATGTGATTGGTGGAGGTGTAGTCAAGGTTGACAGGGAAAAGATTCAAGCGATATTGGATTGGCCACCACCTAGGACATTGACACAGTTGAGAGGGTTCTTGGGGCTATGCACATACTACAAGAGGTTTGTGAAGAACTTCTCTCGCTTGACTGCACCATTGACGGATTTGACCAAGAAGGGGGCTTTTGCTTGGTCAGAATCAACACAAGAGCTTTTGATCACCTCAAGGGGGTGATGAGTTCATGTCCCGTTCTTGCATTGCCAGATTTCTCTCGTCCATTCATACTTGAGTGCGACGCATCAGGTGAGGGCATTGGATCAGTTCTTATGCAGGATAGGCATCCCATTGCCTACGAGAGTTGGAAATTGAGCCCTATAGAGAAGGGGTACTCAATTTACGACAAGGAGATGTTGGCCATTATGCATGTTTTGGCCAAATTTAGACAATACCTAATGGGCAGCAAATTTGTGGTTTGTATGGATCACAACAATTTGAGGTTCTTCCTAGGGCAGAAGGATCTCAACGATCGCCACAGAGATGGGTGAACAAGGTGCAAACATATGACTTCGACATAGAGTACACCAAAGGTAAGAATAATGTTGTTGATGCATTATCTAGGCCTCACCTTACCTCTATACTTAATTCTATGTTTGAGATTTCAGCAGATTGGAAGGCTCACATACTTGTTGAGTATTCCAAAAATCAATTTACATGTGAGATTATGGATGGCATCATACAGGATGATAGATACAGGGTCTTGGATGACCTCATATACTACAAGGATAGGATCTTCCTTGTACCAGAATCCAAGATGAAGGAGAAAATCCTTCGGGCAGTGCATGATACACCTCTAGCAGGACATCCTGGATATTTTAAGACCTACAAGTATATCAGGGAGAGATTTGCATGGAAAGGACTGAAGGATAACATCCTTAATCATATCAAAGAGTGTGTGGTTTGCCAGAAAACCAAAGCCAAACATTCTTTCCCAGCAGGACTACTATAGCCTCTTCCTATTCCCGAGCAGAAGTGGGAGAGCATATCCATGGATTTTATCATAGTGCTTCGCTCAGTACATGGGCACAATTGTATATATGTGGTCGTTGATCGATTGACCAACTATGCCCATTTATTTTTTATGCCTAAGGGGCATAAGGCACCACAAATGGCTCAGTTATTCTATACAGGTGTTTTTAGGCTTCATGGTTTGCCTAAAAATATTGTCAATGAGAAGGGACAAGATCTTCATGAGCACCTTTTGGCAAGAGATTTTCAGACTTGCAGGTACGGAGTTGACTCCTAGCACTAGCTACCATCCACAGACTGATGGGCAGATAGAAATAGTTAATAAGTGGATAGAGGGCTATTTGTATAGTTATGTGACAGGACATCAACATGCATGGATTAAATGGCTACACATGGGTGAGTATTGCTACAATACCACCTACTAGATGAGCATTGGCATGACTCCTTTCCGGGCATTGTACGGGTATGATGCTACGTCATTTGCAGATTTAGTATTATCAGATAGTCGAGCTCCCAAAGCTCGTGATTGGTTACAGGAGAACCAGGACATTCTGAGAGCCCTCAAGGAGAACCTTTAGAAAGCACAGAATCAGCAGAAGGTCTATGCAGATAGGCACAGAGTAGAGAGGTCTTTTGAGGTGGGAGATTTAGTCTTCCTACGTTTGCAGCCCTACAAGCAATCCTCACTCAAGCAAAGCGGTGCCGAGAAGTTGAAACCACGGTTCTATGGTCCATACAGGATAGCACGAAGAGTTGGGGCAATTGCATATGAGTTGGAGCTTCCTGAGCACAACAAGATACACAATGTTTTTCATGTTTCGTGCCTCAAAAGGGCACTAGGACAGCATATTGTGCCTTCTACGGAGTTGCCACCATTGGACGATGAGGGGAAGTTGGTCTTGGAACCAAAATCTATCATTGAGGTGAGACAGAGGAAGCTCAAGAACAGGGTGATCACGGAGTACTTGGTGCGGTGGAGAGACTTGCCACTTGAGGATGCTACTTGGGAGGGAGAGAAGATTTTACTGACATCCTAGTTTGCATTTGCTTGGGACAAGCAAATTTTGGGAAGGAGGACTATAATGTCCCCATTCCTTCACCGTGGGCCTAAGGGCCATTTTTAGTCTTAGCCTTGGTCATACTCAAGGGGCTAACGACGTTGGAGGCTATTGGGTATGGATGACTGATTACCCCTTGCTTATTTGTTATATTTTTCCGTTGGCATTAGTATTAAGCAACTTGGTGGGAATAATTGTTATATTTTGTCGATGAGGGGGCTTGGGGGCGCTCATGGTACTTTATTATTTTATTTCTTCGTTGGGGTCACTTAAGTCATTTTTAGTCCCACATGGAGTTCCCAACTTGGAAAAAGGTAATGAAAAGTTATAAAAGGAAGCGCTTCGGGGACAAAAGGATCCCTTATTACACTCGGACATATTTTGGCATTCAACAACCGTTGTTTGCATTCTTTTTGCTTTTGGAGTAAAATCTCATAGGAACCCTAGCTTCGATGGTGAGAAATCCACTCCTGGCTAGTAGGGCACTCTTCGGTTGTGAAAAATCCACCCTAGTTTTGCTATTTTGGAGCCTATTGACATGATTTTAGAAAGATTTCAAGAAGGGTTTCTAGAGGGTTTCAGAGGCTATTTTCAACACCAGGGTGAGAAAATTTCAAGGGTTTGCATATCGACTATTCCCAGTATTTACAAAAAGTTTGGCGCAAATTTTGGAGGCATTTTAGTGGATTTCCAACCCCTTCTATAGGGTGACATCAGCCCTAGGGATTTGCAACAAGTTTTCTAGGGTTTCCAAGTGCTCATTTTCAGATCTGGATGTTGGGCTCATTTCTATGTAAGTTGTAGTTGTTATTTCCAGAAAATTAGATTTTTATCCATTGTATTCACATAGTTCTGAATTTTTGAAGTTTTCCAGTAGTTTAGGGCATTCTGAAAATTACTGGCGGTTATATATATTCAGAAAAATCCAAAAATATTTTCTTAGTCTTTGTTATCATATTAGCAAGCTCTCTATAAAATTTCGTGTGATTTGGACAAGTATTTTGCAAGATATCTATAAATTTCAGTTCGTTACCCTAGTTGGTTTATTTCCAAAAATTTCAGAATATCATTTCTTTGCAAAAAAATTTATATATTTTGTGGATTTTATGCGATATCCCACAAGGGATATTTCACTTGTGCTACTGATGATGTTCTCGATTTCTTTTAACATCTTTGACATGGCCAATGATGTCGACTAAAACTAAGACTTGATTTTAAGGATCCGTACCCTATATCTCGAATATTTGTTCTACTCGCACAATTAATTTAACCTAGGGAAGAAGACGATGAGGAATTAGGGTAAAGAAGCTTAACTATAGGAATTTTTGTTGTTTGAGAAGCCATTTGTAGAATCTGATTTTGCATTTGGAACATGCTAGAAGTAGTGGAGGATTGCATAATGGCCATTTGATCCAACAACTTGATAATCATGAGATTAGGATCGGGGGGTGGATTAGGGCCACTAAGTGAAGAAGCTTGGTGTTATTGTTTTGCATAGGTGTTTTTGGTGTGATTAGAGGTTGCTCCGGTTGTAGAAGGCTTGTTGTGAGCAATGGGTTTTGAATGAGGTTTTAGAATTGTATCTTCCATAGGACCGATGCCTTGTGAAACTTTAATTAATTCTCCCTCTTTGTTGGGTATGTACTATTTGTTATTGTTCAAATTCTTAATAATTTGTTTGGGATCAACTCTTGTGATTTCTACGAAATTGCATTCAGTTGTGAGGCCACTTTCTGACGAGATCGGCCATGCACGTGCACAAGGGCCAACGCGTCGAGGCATGGACGGGAGTGATCAAACAGGATCAGCCCCGGTATGGTACAAGGGCCAATGGCATCGGTCTACAAAAGAGAAGACCCGCAAAGATAGATGTTGTTAGGTGGGGACAAAGAAATGAAAGGACAGCCCATGGGAAGTCTAAAGGGATTCTGATTGGCCAAAAAGATCCTAAGAGACGTGATGAAAAATGAGATAGTGAATCTATACGAGTGACACACAGTTTCGCCCCAAATCCTAAGGGGATTGGTCGCGCAAAGGCATACAATGGCCAATGGCATCAGAAAGGAGAGGTGACTAAGAGGAATATGACCGATCAAAATCAGTCGTGCAAGTGTATGCACAAAGGTCAATGGCGTCGAAATGATGAGTAAAATGCACAAACCGGATCAGTCGTGCAATAGGGTTCTACACGGTGGCCAATCGCGTAGAAAACGTAGAAAAAACAATAAGAGCAGAGCGAAACTGACCTAATTTAGGGCTTCACGTCATGTTCACCAAAGTGTATGACGGGCAAAGGTAGGTTCCCAAGTGGATTCTCAAATGTAGGGATCAATTCTAAGTCCTAACACATGATGTAGATACCAAAGGCGCTCAGGGAGCGCTAGTGTCGTAAATCTAGAGGATAGTGATCTTAACTCTAAAATAGCTATAAATTTTCAAGGCCTACACCTAATATAAAGATAAGTATCCTACTAGGATTTAGAAAAGGATGATTCAAGAGATGGATAAAGCCAAGGGGCATAATATAATAAGACAATGCAATAGATCAAAGCAAACATACATCTACTCTAGTCTATAGCAATGAATGACCAACCATCCACACAACAACAATATACAAGCAACAAAGAAACTAAGAAGGGTTAGAAATACTTACCTGCAGTGTGGTTGTTGATGCATGATCCTCCCTAGAGACAACAGCATCGAGAGAGAATGGCCATCAATGGAGAAGGGAAAGCTCAAATTGAAGACCTCCAGTCCTATGTTGACTCAAATGCAAAATGGCAAGCTCCAAAACCTGAAGTCTATCAACTAGGTGCGAAAAGATTATATCCGTGCCATAGATCATCGAGTTCTCCTTGTGCACCAGCATCATTTCTCCTGTAATTTCTGCTTTGTTCTGGCCAAGGTAAGCCTTAATTGTTGTTCATCTGTAAGTTAATAATGATCCATGTTTGAGAAATATCTAATTTCAATATATGAAAACTAAATCTAAGAACAAAGAGATTTCTCAAATTTTCCAGCGCTGTATTTGGCTCTAGGGTATAAATTGTTTTGAGGGTGTGTAATTTTCACTCTTTCTCATTTGTTATTATTTGCTCTGCAGCTTTCCTGTGCTTTGGCTTGGTTTGTATGCTCAAAATCATTTTCAAACATATATATATAGCTCCATCTTTGCCTCCAATGATCAGCAAATGACCAAAACAACTACATTCCAAATTGTAGGCATTTCCAACATTAGTTTTATCATAAACTGCTGCTCTATTTAGCATTCCATAGGTATACATATCTACTACATTGCTAGCATCAATTCCACCATTGTTGTCAATAAACAATCAAAAGTGGTTTCATACCAAGCTTGTTGATTTGAAGAAACCAAGAATTACTAAAACTTGAGAAGCATCTGGACTCTGTAGAGCATGCTTGGTTGTCTTGTAATCTATTGAAAGAAATCCCAACCTCCATCAATAATAAGAACTTTCAAACTGCCTCTCTAAAAGAAGCATTTTGTCAAACATTTGGTGGATGTTCATGAAACAAAACAAAATGCCCGAGACTATCTTTTCTACGTCTTCCTGCTGTAACATAGGCGTCTCGCCTTCTCGGTACCACATTTATACACATTGTGAAAAGCTGCATGCTTGTTGTTATTGCATTTATCTTCCTATGTAGCAGATCTGAGCGGAGCTTTCTTCTATCAAGGTTATTGCATCATCGTTGAGTTCATGAACATATCACAAAATTTCAATATTTTTCACCATTTCATTATCATAACCCATGAAAGATCCTTTGACACCATGTCAAATGTAAGATTGAGTATAGTGAAACAGTCTTGGAAAAGCTTTTCAAGGCTTCAGACCAATGTAAAATCCTCATCTAGACCAAGTGTGCGGGATAGACATGAGTCGGACTTTCAGAGCTGACAAGGAACTCTAAAATCATTCCGGTGTTCCTTAGAAATGGCGACGAAGCGCCACTACGTAATTTTCATCCCCGAATTAGGCTTGTCGGGAACTTTTATCTTGTTTAGAACTAAGTATATTGGCCGCTTTTGTTCCCTTCTCCTAATCAGTCACCAACAACTTTCTGTAGACACTCAAATTTGGCAATTCACTCTTTAACACTGCTAGTTTTGACAATGCACTCTTGTTAAGATAAGTACAAACTTCTCATTCCCGCTTAGCACAATCTGAGGTCTCTTGTTTGGCTTGTTTATCCTTGCACAATGGCATGACGTCAAATTTTGAGAAGCGCGCTGCATATTATCCATAGACAAATATCAAGTAACAACTTCCAAACTTCAGATTGCATATTTTCCTTACCTAGTAAAGGTAAATACAGTTTGGTCAGGATAGTACATTTGGTCCTAGCCGACTTATACGGTCTTAGAGTGACATGTCCTCCAACTTTGCTTTCAAATTCATATCTTTTGTTGGGTCTTATAATCTCTCTAGGTCAGCCTTTCCTCGATAAATCATCTACGGAACCCTATATAAGCAAGTAAACACTACCTCATTTGCTAACTTGGAAATCATATGGAACTACATTGATACACTCACTTCTTACACTTGCAAAAGGCACCCAAGGCTCCCTAAATCTCACAATAGCACATCTACAATCATTAGGGCAGCAATCTCTACAAGTCTAAAGATTCTTACCTGAGTTAAGACAAAAATCTCTCTTCTACAAGCACTCAAACATCCATTCCCCAAGTATCTTAGCAAGAGCAAACTCAATTCAAGAATTGTCAAAGGTGGTTGTCAAATCTAGTTGCATTCATTTAGATATCACATGCTAGATGGAGAACGATGTGCGGTTTGAGGCCTCTTCGGAGTAGTGTCAACATTGACGGTGCACGAGGGTGCCCACAACCCAACTAATGTTTGTTTTGTAGGTCTTCTCATCCATGGCTAGGGTTTGAGGTCATGAGCAGAGTATTCAGAGAGCTTTGCAACATGATTGCAAATTAGGATTTAATAGCGCAGAGATAGTTCCAGGCAACCAACAAGTGTGCATAAGTTGCAGAGCCAAAACTGAGCATGTCCAAGACCATACAAAAGGGTCAATAACATACAGATTCGACCCTAGCAGAGTTATGCATGAGTCTTGCTCCAGGTTGATTTCCAATCACAATCCAAAACGAAACTTGATCAAGTCCAGATCTCCATGTTTCGCAGTAGTGCATCCTCCCAAAACTTTCCAAAATCATCTATAATCAGCTAAGTGCACTCATTCCTTTGTGTTTTCAAGTTTGTATCTTATTTAGCATATTAGTTACAAGTATAAAAGTGTTATTCTGATTGTAGTAATTAATGTTGGAAGTTAATTAATCATAATAATCACTGTTGCTAACCCTTACATCCTTTAGTGTACTAATTCACTAAAATCAATTAGGTTTCATGTTAAATCTAATTAGGATGTAAACATTTTGGTGATGAACCCCTCTAATGATTCGATCTTACCCATCTACCCTAACACCCTTAGGGTTCATTTATCCTATCTTATTGCATGATTCTTCTTCTTGGCTTGATCATTTTGTTTTAATTTTGCAATAATGGCTTCCCCCTGATCATACCATATCATTCCTCGAATATCTCAACCAAAACCCCAATTTTAAGGAAATGTTTCTTAGAGTCTTTAATAATACCCTGATTCATCCTGATACACCCATTGAGCTTGTTCAATTTGTTCTCCAAAAGGCCTTTTCTTTCACTATTAATGTTGATTCTCTCACCACTACCCATCAACCATTAGCTAGCCACAACCCTCCTACTTATGTTCAAGTTTTTGTGTGCAAGACTTTGGTCAAGCGTGTTCTTCTTGATCCCAGTGTCACACATCAATGATTGCCGCCTCTCTTTTCATCATGCATAGGCTTTTCTACTCAAGATCTTTACCCTATTCCTTGCAATATTTGTAGTTGTGTCAACATTCCTCGCCAAGCATTCGGTTATATCATTATCCCAATCACTATGGGTCCCAAAACATTTGACACAATTTGTTATGTTGTCCCTGATCATCCTACTAATAATAGCCTACTTAGGAACCCTTGGTTACATACTTCAAATCTCACTTTAGCATCTAATGGTCTCACATTTTCTCACTAAGGCTCTACTTATCTTTACAAATGGGACCCCCTTCAAATTTTATGCTCTTCATCAACATGCATTTGTTAACAAATGCACCACTATTACCCCAACTAGACAGCAGTTTATTCACTTACCATGTGCCCCACACATTGTATTGCTTAAGTGTAGGCTTGTGTCTCTCCCTCCACCGTTTGAGGTTGATGCAAGCAAGCCCCAAAGCAAGAATTTTGATGTCGATGCATACAACAAATATCATCCATGTATCGGTCACCTCACACATAGGTGTCTCAAGCTTCGTCACATTATCCAAGATCTCATAGACTCAAATACTCTCGAATGGGATACCCTCCCCACCTCTATAATGCCAACTACTACGGCCACTCACGTGGATCACTCCCTTCCTCTAGCCTCTCCAATGGTTCCTCATACTCCACCTCCCATAGCTACATCTACTATACCAATGATGTTGGGAGAATCTCATCTCCCATTTCAAAATGTCACCATGACTATGGCCTTTAAGTTAGTTACTTAGAATAATACTCGATACACATCCAATGATCATACACCTCTTACCCCCACAATTGATACCCAATGCCCATGTCCCGCTGCACCACTTTTGCCACCTCTAACTGCACATCCTTTTATGGGTCATACTATAGATCTAGTGACGTTCTACTCATTCGTACACCCTATCCTTATGAGTGCTTCTCAACACGCTGATCTATGCACATATGAATCCCTTGTTACGGCTTTACGTGAATACATCTCCTAATTACAACAAGGTCACTCTGATACTTTGAATCTTATGCAGTTACCTTATGGCACCTCTATACCCACCAAGGATATTCACTTGCTATGTCACACCACTCCTAATCCTATTGCTACTCTTGGCCCATCCCCCTTTGACACAGGACATGACCTTTTCACCACCCTCACACCTTGGCCACTTGTTCTACCACTATCCCACCTAGCTCTTCATGGTTCCATGTTTTACCCCTATTTTTCGTGACATGATATTACGGCCGTAGCCTATAACTTTCACTAGCTGACATTCTCCCTTTGACAGGTGGTAGCTCAATGCTACCCCCTCTTTCGCGTACATAGCTAAGCACTTCAAAAATACAAAAACATTCACACTTTTGTAAAAACACGAAATCAGGATCTGTAGACTGCGCTTGAGTTGTTTGCACATTACATCATACATGTTGTTTGTCACTTTGGTTTGATAGATAGCATACTTCTTTACTCTTTACACACATGTGTTTGCATGGTATTTTGAGCATGACGTAGGACATATATAGAGTGTTACAAGATGATGGGTGTTGGACGGCCCCTCCACCCAGATTTCTTATACATCTAGGGGCATCTATTTTTACTACATACATGTGTTATTATTCCATTATAGTTCCTTTACACTTCCTCATTATGCTTGATTTTATTGTGCATATGTTATCTTTTGAGCTAACAAGACTTACACATTTCTTGTGCAGTGTTGCCATCTCTTGTTTCGCATATGTTCACTTATCTTGGCTATTATATCATGTTATCATGTTTTGACACTCTTATTTCATGCATACTTGCTTGTGTGTGTGTATTATTGTTTGCTTGTTTTCATTTCTTGTGGCCTATGTGCCTTGATTGTCTTATGACACAGTGGGTGTCTCATATTTGCGGCTTTACGCCTTTTTGTGTGACTTTGTTTGCAAACTTGTGACATCTTATTTCACTATCGTTATACTTGTCTTCTCCTACTTGCATTTGTAATATTGTTGTTATGATCTATATTGTTTCTATCTATTGTTATCATTGCTTTAATTACCACCATGTGCAAACACCTTCCTTTTTGCAAGTGCAGGTTCTTCAAGGTGGCCACCTTTTCAAAGTATTCTATACTCTCTGCAGTTTCTCAAACATTTAGTGCATGTGCGCGCATCTTTTCTTTTGAGCCAAGTGCTCAACATGGTTTTCACACATCCCTAATAAGAGGGGGCATTCATTCAAGTACATTCTACACTTATAAGCATACACAAACAGACTTTTTGGGGTATGATACAAGTACAAACAAGGTACAAGGACCCAAAAATCTAGAAAAACACAAAAATTCAGACAAAGTGCACATATTCAAAACCGTGGAGATCGGTCATGGCCGTACGTTACGGTCTTGACCTTCCCATACATTTGTGCCCAAGGGTAAAAACATCAACTTTCTCGATAGTTTCAGATTTCCAGCAACAGTTTCGGGTTTTCAGCATAGTTTCAAGCTCAGTTCACTCAATTTCGACCACTAGAAGGGGCATGAAGTACTTCACTCCTTCGCCATGGCATTCAATTTCTACTACAATTTCAAAAATCTTGGGGCATGAGTCTCCTTCCTCTCGTTAGTATTTCAATACATTACAGTTTTTATTCAATCGTGTGGCACATGGGAAGAGCAACCCATTCTCTTTTCTTATGTGACCTTATTTACATGATCGGACCTAGATCCATCTATAGCAGCGGTGTGGTCCGTGGGGTTATGGAAGGTATCGAAGTCGCTTAAGTTCTTTGTAAGCGAGACTTACATTTCCTCTAGCACTCAAAAGGGAAGATATCAGAGTTGTTGAATAACTTTGATACACGGTCTTCTTCCTTAGCAGGGGTTTCAGCACTTCATTCTTCTTCTTCTCTCTCGGCATTTCATGTTGGGTTACATGCACCTAACACTTGAGTTTTCTAGCACAATTGGGGATTGATAACCCCAAATATTTCGACAAAGTTCAACAAAGCAAATCTTTAAGCACAAGCAAAGCATGGGAGTTTCTCCCTCCGCAAACAAACAGGTGTATTCCTTCCTTGTTTACATCTCTTTCATTTCATTCTTATGCAAATGCAAATCTTTCATATTACACTTTACATATTGAGTTAAAGTTCAATTCTTTATCATGGACATTGACTACACTCCTGTGTTACAGGTTTCATCATGGAGCATGCCAACACCAAGCACAACGGGATTCTACAAAACAAACATTCGAGCGAAGACAAAGTGTGTCTACAAACTCAGGTATCTTTTCCTTTAAGCATATAATTTCATTTCATATTTAAGGGGGACAATGTAGACACTTAAAATTTGGCAATTCACTCTTTGACACTGCTAGTTTTGACAATGCACTCTTGTTAAGATAAGTACAAACTTCCCATTCCCACTTAGCACAATTTGAGGTCTCTTGTTTAGCTTGTTTATTCTTGCACAATAACATGTCAAATTCTGAGAACACAATGCATAAAATCCATAGACATCGTCAACAACTACCAAACTTCAAATTGCATGTTTTCCTTACCCGATCAAGGTCATACGGTTTGGTCAAGATAGTACATTCGGTCGTGGCCAACTTGTACTATCTTGGACCGACATGCCCTCCAACTTTGCTTCAAATTCATATCTTTTGTTGGCTCTTACAATCTCTTTGGGTCATCCTTTCCTCGATAAATCATTTACGGAACCCTATATAAGCAAGTAAACACTACCTCATTTGCTAACTTGGAAATCATATGAAACTACATTGATACACTCACTTCTTATACTTGCAAAAGGCACCCAAGGCTCCCTAAACCTCGCAATAGCATATCTTAAGTCATTAGGGCAGAAATCTCTACAGTATAAAGCTTCTTACTAGGTTAAGACAACAATCTCTCTCATCTACAAGCACTCAAACATCCATTCCCCAAGTATCTTAGCAAGAGCAAACTCGAGCATTGTCAAAGGTGTTTGTCCAATCTAGCTGCATTTATTCAGATATCACATGCTAGATGGAGAACGACGTGCGGTTTGGGGCCTCTTTAGAGTAATGTCGACATTCGCAGTGCACAGGGGTGTCCACAACCCAACTAATATTTGTTTTGCAGGACTTCTCATCTATGGCTAGGGTTTGAGGTCATGAGCAAAGTACTCACAGAGCTTCGCAACATGGTCGCGAATTATGCTTTGACAATGATAGATAGTTTCAGGCAACCGATAATGTGCAAAGGTTGCACAACCTTGGATCCGAGCAAATCCAAGACCATACAAAAGGGTCAAAAACGTACGGTATGGCCTTGGCGAGTTGT
This sequence comes from Taxus wallichiana var. yunnanensis, assembly GCA_018340775.1. Classification (NCBI taxonomy): domain Eukaryota; kingdom Viridiplantae; phylum Streptophyta; class Pinopsida; order Cupressales; family Taxaceae; genus Taxus; species Taxus wallichiana. The sequence goes on from CM031236.1 coordinate 338,348,590, forward strand.
ATGGTCACGCCCCCAAGTTGATTTCCAATCACAGTCTCCAAAACAAATCTTTATCAAGTCCAGATTTCCCTGTTCCTACAATGCATCCTCCCAAAACTTTCCAAAATCACTTGTAACCAGCTAAGTGCACTCATTCCTTTGTGTTTGCAAGTTTGTATCTTATTTAGAATATCAGTTACAAGTATAAAAGCATTATTTTGATTGTAGTAATTAATGTTGGAAGTTAATTATCGAAATAATCACTGTTGCTAACCCTTACATCCCTTGGTATATATTAATTCACTAAAATCAATTAAGATTCATGTTAAATTAATTAGGGTCTAAGCACATTCCAGAACTCTTGTTTCGGTTGCATGTACAAAAGTCAAATTTTAGCTCAAGGCACGTGTCATGTTTGCGAAGATGATGCATAAATATGGAACAGTGCTGAAGGTTCCAATTGAGGCTAACTTTGCCAATTTAACACCAAATGCTTTGTTAGCTAAGTCGGTCAACCGGAGAAAATAAGGAATGGTGGAATGGTTCCAAACAAGAATGACTTTGTTGCTGCCTAAGCCATTTGGAATGTTTTATATTATTATGTAATCTTTTAAATGCATGCCGCATACTTCAATGTGCATACAAGTAGTAACCTAGGTAAGGTGTCACTTGTTCATGTGGCTTACTTTATTCTTTGTGCCATGCAAAGGATAAATATTACTCTTCTTTACATGCGGACCATACCATTTGATTATATTTGGCTTATCTTGGGAAGGAGCAATCACAATGTGAGACACCAACACAACGATCTTGTGTAAATCATCCAATATTTATATGGTCTCATCCAAAGATGATCCTAGCACTTACACGGGCTCAAGCCTTCACCTCATGATGATCTTGTCTATATCCATCCGTACAACAATATGCAATAACACCTCCATACTCGAGAGGATCCTATAGTAGTTTATCCATTACTAGCATTACAAGCTTGTCACTTGGAGGGACAAGACAATTTGAGAAACCTCGACCCTAAGAGTATAGAAATAAAGCGTACAATTTGATTGATCCATTATATCCGATGAATGAAAATGAATAAACCCGAATAGAAGCTCAATCTCAACTTGGGATCCATGATCTACAACAGCTACCCCATTTCCTTATCTAAATACTTTTTTTCTCCAAAAGGATTGATTAGGCAAAACAAGACAAACTCAGAGACATTTTAACATGCCGGGGCCAAAATCTGACCAAAGAAGGCAAACTTTTAATATGGTGTTTATACTCGAATCTTGTCCTATGGGTGATTTTGACATAATGGAACACAAATTGGGAAGTTTCAGACTGTCCGATTTATTACATGACAAAAGCTGGTTCTAATTGGGGACATGACTTGGATTGGAAGTAGACTAGCTCATAGGACTAACAAGGCATAGCTCGAACTCCAAAATCTCTAGGTTAATAATCAGTGCCTTATCCATTGGGCAACGGAGTCACATGACTGGAAATCTCATCACTATTGTACCTATTGAACACACAAACATACATGAAAAGGGAAAAGAAAACAAGCTAAAACGGGAAAACTACGTAGAAGGAAGGGAATATTACAGAGGAAGGGAGAAAACAATATTTATACAAATCCAGCAACAGGTTGAGAGAAGTAGGTACCTTTACGAAGCAGTAGGCTGAATGCATAATGTTTTTGAGGATTGAAGGAAATCAACTGACTATATACAAACTTTGTGACAGCACTGCATTGCATGAGAAGAATGGAAATCAGATATCTATCCATAAACTAGTAGTGAAATAAGAATTTGACTGAACCAAATGATGATTTTGCCACTTGCTTGGTAAATTCTACTCCTTTTATGATGATGGTATGTTGAAACAATCCCTTCAATCTTTTTCTGTTTCAACCGAGGTACTGACTTGCATGAATATTCATTGCCAACCAGTTGAAGCTTGCAAGCGGTTTTCTCTTGAAAGTTCTTCTTCTTGAAGTCTTGATCACCATAACACACTCTCCACCGCTTCAAAATCATGTTTGTATTGACTTCACATGTTTGTACCCGAACCAAACAATATTTTCTTCTTTTGGAGATGAAACAAAAGCAAAACATTCTTTGGTAATCATCTTACAAACCTCTCATGTTGCTGCAACAATGGAAAGCATACACCCTTCACCATGAGGGTTGCCATTATCATCACCATCCACTCACAATTTCCATTTCGGTGGGAGAAGACATGGAACAATACTTTTCTTGTTGGCATAGTGTATGAAATGCTTTATATGGAATTTTATCAACAGCATCTTTATCGTTTTTTCTTTTGAATTCTGCAATAATTACTTTGGACGAGTTGTGGGTCTTGGTGTCACTCAGATTTCACCCTAAAATCTGCGACTACCCTATCCGAAAAATTTTCGTACTTTTAAAATAATGGGTCGTTTTGTGTTTTTATTGCCTGAAAGTTCTTGTATTGTGTCAAGATAATCCCAAAGAACCATATTAGCCTTTTTCGCCAAATACCCAGATGCCCAGAATTGTTTTATTCTGTCGTCGGGATTTGTCTCATGGAAATCTGTATTTAATTATTTTGAGCCTCGTATGAGGCTATTTGCTTCTGTTTTAACTCTATTATGAGCGAATATGTTATTATTCCTATGTGCCAGAAGGGTTTTAACTTATATTAAGTTTTGGGCTTTATTTGTAACTTTTGGCAATTTTTCGTGTTTTTGTGGTGTCGTTTCGCGTTTCTCGTGAAATTTCTCTAGAGCAATTCCTTTGCCGAGTAATCCCGATTTTGGCCTGGAGCAACTGGAAAACATATACGCACATTATGCCCGGAGGAAGTCGCCATCGGAGGTCTGGATCACTGGGAAAAAGCGAAGTCGTGCACAGAAAAGCCCCTGCGGGGATGGGCGCATTTTTGGAAAACAAAGGATTTAAGCTGCGATGGGAAAAATATAAGCCGCAGGCAGGGTGGGAATTTTATACCTGCCTGGCAGGGTACTTTTTCCCGTGTTATAAAAGTCACTTAAGCTGCAGTGGGAAAAATAGAGGCTGCAGGCAGGTGGGAATTTATTGCCTGCCTTGCAGGGTAAAAATTCCCATGATATAATAAAAGGAAAGTGACTTAAGTGAAATCATGGGATTTTAGTGCCTGCCTTGCAGGGTAAATAATCCCATTGTCAAAGTCAAATCACTTAAGTGGATCACGGGATTTTGGTGCCTGCCTTGCAGGGTAAAGAATCCCATTATGAAAAAATTCTTAAAAATAGAATTACATGTGCAAAAAAGTGCGCCCCCTTTGGTGAGAGAATAAAAGCCTTAAATTGATTATTTTAATTAATCTATTCTCTCAAAAAGTGCGCCCAAGCTTGGAGGAAGTCAACAAGTCAAAGATGAAATAAAAGAAAGGATTTAAAAGCATTAAAATTAATTTATTTAATGGCTGCCCTCTTCCTCTCAAAAAGTGCGCCCCATTTGGGTATTATTTAATGTTTTTTAAAGCATTAAAACATTAAATTAATTTCTATTTTCAGTGGCTATGGTCAAAACACACTGTGAAGCTTAAGTGATGTGTGAAGGATTAAATTGGATTAATTTAATTTATTGGATGGTTGTCTTTAAACATGTTATTTTTAAAAGAGAAAAACATGATTTTTAATTAATTAATTGCCTTTAATTGTTAGGGCAATTATTAATTATAGAATTGTGAAGGTTATATAAGCATGGGCAGCCATATGGGTGAATTATTCAAATCACAGGTGAAGAATTGCAGCCAAGTGGAAAAGTGCGCCCCCATTAAAGGAAGGATTTTGTTCAGACAAGGTGCTAACAAGGCTAAAAGCTTCCAGATTTGGTGCATGCTTTGGAGGAGGTTGATCTTTGTCTGCATAATTGTTTCCACAGGTGTTACAGGAGCTCAGGTGTTGATTGAAAGGATTCATGCTCTCTTTATGTGCAAATTAAACACCAATTTTTGGGGCAGCAGGCTTGAAAAGTGCAGATTTTTATAATTTAAATTCACTATTCATGCTCCGGTGGCCATTTTTGTTTGAATAAATTGCAGGAATTCATTACAGGTGCTTTACAAAAGAAAAGGAGTTTTTATCAATGTCCAATACATTGCAAATATCCTCGAATCTAAAGAATTGTCCAGATCTGCACCAGTATTGAAGAAATCGCCAAGTAAGGAGAAAAAGAATTATTCAGACGAAGATAGACAAAGCCATGGTGAAGGGAGATGAAAAAGAAAGCACGATGGAGTCATGCATTGCTTCCAAACTTGCAGACATAGGAGACAGATCTAGGCCCGGAACCTCTTGCCGATTTGATTGATAGATCCAGAGCGGGAAAGACTTCACTCATGCGTGCGGTCAAAAGCAGTGGAATTATCCGAGCTGCAGCTTTTCCATGTACAGCCCAATTGCCAGAGTTCGTGATGGAGTGCGCTAGATCTTATCATCCTTCATCCAGATCAGTGCGTGATGCTTCGGGAAAGACAATAATTCGTTTGGACGCAGAGTTCATCAATTATTGTTTGAAGATTCCAGTGCGAAAGGTGGTGACTTCTATTAGCATTCAGGATGCTGACAGTAGATGGGAGAAGCATAGAGCTGATTGTGTGAGCATCATGAATAGCCGGTACATGAAGAAGCCTAGATCTCCTTCAAAGTTCCCAAGAACTCTTCCACGGTCCAATTTGGTGCAGGAGGTAGATGATGTCATCAAATTGCTATGCAGGATGAATGGCGAAGCGAATGCCTACACTTTCCGTACATGGATGTATGCTTTCATCAGGACCATTGAAATCAACAAGGTTGATTCTATAATCAATTGGTCGAAATTGTTAGAGAAGCAACATCGGTGAGCAACTCCTAACGGAAGCGTGAAGCTTTACCTTCAAGATGACTTCATACTTGGTGTATCGCTGCGCAGCTTCACAAGGCGTCTTTTCCAAGCTGGATAGATGTGGTGTTCTTTCCAAGGACCCCATTTTCGAGTGCTACCCGCGACCATCTTGCACCTACAAAGCGAGAAAGACTTCAAAGTGATCAACGATGACTTCTTCTACGATTTCATCTGCAGGCAGCTAGACAAAGACCGAAGGCAACAGGGTAAGCAAGGAAGCATGGGAAGTCTGTGTCCAAGATTGGCAATCTATTCATTCAATTTGCAAATTTCACATACCTCGGTGGTTACGGGCTTTTCGGAGAACCAACAAAGATGCCGGTGTATCCGAATGATAGATTGATCGCCATGGGAGGCGAGCAGCAACTTGTGGAGTTACACGACTGCAGATCAAAGCAAGCACAAATCTACGGGCTTCTTCCCAATCGCCGTGGGATATTATAGCTGCATTAGCATTCACAGAGCTCGAGGGATGGAAGCGCAAATGTTATCCGAGTATGAGCAAGAGTTCTTCCCTGCACGGCTGAACTTCGATCCATTTGGAGTAGCCAAGAAGACAATCTCCCAGCAGTACGCACATGTGCCTTCATTAGAAGATTTCTGGATGAAGTGCAAAAGTGAGTACGAGGTTAGAAAGAGAGATTTCAGCAGGCTATCAGCAAAACAAGTGTTCGACTTCGGACTAGCGCGGATACCTGCGGATCTTAAAGATGATGGAAATGTGGTACTTAACACTTACCATCAAATGGGAGGAGATAAAGCCATACTGCAAAATAACATAAGAGGCTGCAACACAATTGAAGAAAGGTCGAGAGCTATGTTGGTGAATACTTCAAACTGGTTGCTGACGAAGGGATATTGCCTTGATGAAGCATTAATGAATCAAGTCACGGGCAACTTCGGCGCAGGAGATTCCCTCAAGCGAAAACACGAAGGAGAAAGCAGCAGGAAAGTCGAGAAGTTGAAAGTACATAGAAGATCTCAATCCAAGGAGAAGATCACTTCTACGATCATGACTTTAACTCCAGTTTCTCCAGTACCCAATGCTTCACCAACTATTGCACCGCAGCAACAGGATGCTTCCATGCCTCCACTAAATCCAGCGACATTCATCTTCTCCCCTCAGCCACTTCGTTTAGCGCCTGTTCAGAGGATACGTTGAAGCTGCAGATGGCGGAATTTGAAAGGGCTTTGTCCTTGGATGACTCAGAAGATGGCAGCCATAACACTGTGGCACTTTCTGACGAGAGAGGATGCAGAGCGGGAGATGGTAGTGCACTCAGCGACTTCTCACTCTCCGAGAAGTAATTTCTCGGAATGGTTAGCTTTGCAGTTTGTTCCAGAAGCGAGAATGGAGATGAACTTAGAGGAGCACGACTTGCAGCTACTCCAGGATCTGAGCAGAAGAGACAGAAGGCCTAAAGTTGCTAAAGCAACTTCTAGGTTGATCATCGAGGATTCGGGAGAGAAGTTTGCTGAGATATCAATTCCGGCAGAAGGAAAGATAGAAGAGGAGCTCACGGCAGAAGATGTGACAGTGACCAAAGTACCCCTCGGTCAAGCCACCACTGAAGGATTGAAGCAGGACACGCAGACATTGATGGATGCTTTATTCCTTAGGCTTGATAGTGAAAAGGCGGAGAAAGAGGAGCTGCAGAAGCTTGTATCTCAATTATGTGAGATCGTAGCCAAGGTTGTTAAACCTTCCATCCAGCCCATTTCAGAGCAGGTGAGTGATCATCTTATGCAGGAAATGGAGGACGCAAGCAATCAAGTAAAGGCTATTGACGAATGGAAGGATTTGATTATTCGTCAAGCTTCTGTACAACTTGGGGAAGTGTCAGCCCGCCTAAAGGTTATGAACGATGCAGCAAATCAACTAAAGCAACTGATGGAAAACATAGAAGGCATGAATACAGTTGCAGAGAGTAACCTGAGTATTTTGGCCGAGATCAACAAGCTGCCGAGAGATGTATTGATTGCGGAACAGATTGTACCGGACGGATCAGTCGAGAAGGGGAAGCAACTAGAGTTTGCAGTATCTTTCCGTTTGGAAATCTGCAGAGTTTTGCTGAAGAGGATGCAGGCACTTGAGAGTAGAACATCAGATTTACCAGACAATATCATTTCTTTCACTGAGGAAAGAGTGGACGGAGGTGTTACTTCATACGTGCGGATCGTTTCAACTAAGGTGCCTAATTCCCTGGAAGATTCTCTTCTGATGGTACAAAAGAGAATTGATAAAGCTACCAAGCCTTTCACGATGAATTCTATCAGTAGACTGGTGGTGCTGCAGGCAGACATTGCGAGGTTTGGGCCGAGTTTGGAAGATGTGGAAGCGTGCAAAGAAAGTGTTGAATGAAGGGTTGTAATTCGGGATGAGAGAAGGAAGCATGGCTAAAACAGATGGAAAGATCTTTGAATTACATGTTCGACAAGTATATCCGATATCGAACAAGAAGAAGACATAAATGTTACAATTGACATGACTTCTTCTATTTCTTTCTTCTTCTATTTTCTATGTTCCCAGGATGAAATTGTAAAACTTCTAAGTTATTGGTTTTCAACCATTACTTGAAGTCATGTGGAACCATTACGTTAGCTAAGTGATACATGTGTCACTTAAGGAGAAGATAGTTGAGGATGATTGCCAAATGTCATCATTACTTATTGTTTATGTTTCAGTTCAGTTTAAGTTTTCCATTTGTACTTTCCCTCCTACATTCTATAAGTAGGAGAAGAACCTCCGGGTTAAGGATCGATCGAGAATTTGAAGCAAAGCAATCTTGTGTTCTAGACTTTGTGTTGAACCCCTGAGAGCGACTTGGAGCAAAGGAATACAAAGAAAGAGGTTTCCGGAAAACTTTGTGTCACGGTGTACTTTGTTTCTTGCTTTTAATCTTAGATCTCTTAGTAAACTTTGTGTTATTATAGATCTAGATCTAAAGTTGCCTTTGTTTTGTAATTCTGTGTGTTCATATCTATTGAGTTTCTTCTATGTGCATGCAATTAGCTCTGCTATCTACTAATTGGGATGCACATCTTCCCCACTTCTTCTTTGTATTTACTTTACTTCCTTCTTCTATAATTTTCCTTTCTTAGACAGTTGCTTACTTGCTGCAGAACTTCTTAGTTATGGTTCATGAACTAAGTGGTTAAAGTAAAACCCCTGATAGATAATAACACATTTTTATTGACAAATCTGACACGGGAGCCTCACCGGTTAAATGAGGGAGATTTATCTCATGACTGCCTAGGTTTGATGTTATGCAGAAAATCTAGCCAACAGTCTCTTCATTGCATTCGGGAGAGGCTTGAACGTCATGCGGTGTATATGAATTGGAACAACAACCAAGTTCACTTCATAAACTGAGTTGGGAGAAGTTGAGCCTTTTCTCGTGGAGAAGATTGCACGATCATCAAATGGCAGGTCATCATGAGCTTCATCTTCTGCAAGATCATGATCCTCATACAAGATGTGTGTGTGATCAATTTGATTTCAGCAAGAGTGATATACACAATGGCGACATAAGCCCATCTTTATTTGTAGCATGATTTGAGCTTGATTTGTTTGGTATCTCTAACGCAGTCAAGGTAGCTCATATTTTGGCCTACAATTAGCTTCAAAACCCAGTGTAAATTATCAAAACTCTTAGTAAAATTAATGATAGGCCTCATGGTTTATTTTAAACCTATTTAACCTTGTTAAGGAAAATGATAGAACACCCTAACATGTTAAGCATGAAACCCTAATTGACCACCACTTAGAAGTGGTTCTTTGTGGCGATTCAACACCGCAAGTCGGGATGGGCACCTTAGCTACCGACAACTCCGATTAACCTTAAATGATGTATTTATAACCATTTAAAAATCAAATTTAAATGCACTTACTAATTAAGATAGTTATTATTATTATTATTATTATTATAGCTAGTGTTGAATTAAATTGGTATTGCATCGCTTTTAAATTTAATTACATGGTCTACTAAATAAGTTGATGTGCTAGCCTTGCAAAACCGACTTCACTACGAATTTTAACGCTTGAATACACTTGACCAGCAAACTAAAACTTTGATCGCAACCTCGTGGTTACTTGTCCGACCTAACCCAACCTTAGGGGTTGGAGATCCCGCATCAACCGTGGCCACATGGGTCGAGGTCATATGTCCGTAATCCTCCACGCATCTATGTCAAAGCACTTAAACATAATTAAACTTTTCTTTAAATGAATTTTTTTGGGTTTAATTATGGGGTGAAAATTATGGGCAACACAACAGCACACCTCTCACAATGTGCTAGAAACTAGCCCACCCTGATCCCAATATATGAGAATGCATACAATCGGGGAGATTCATACACGAACAAGCCCTAAACAAGAAAAGAGTTAGTAAAGCATTTTTAATGTAGATACACCCCTCAAGCCACATTTTGATGCTTCGATCTCCTACCTCTAATATTGCATCACTTCTCATTGTTTGAGAATATGTTGAGATGGCCCTTTTCTCCTTTCAGGTTTGTTGTTTGATGTCTTATAGGGGAAATCGGTAGAGGCATGACCCCCTATCACCATCGCAATGATTCGATTGGTGATAAGCCCGATATAACACAATACGCCAACTTTGGCTCTTCAATACACAACAACTTCATCATCATAAGCACCATCTTCACAACATCATCACATGCACCAGATCAGAGGTGGTTGTAATACCATGTCATTTGCAATTCTTCTTCATGAATATATACACGAAAATGTTAAAAAAACATCAAAGTCGTGAAATGTTGAAGAGGGGGAAGTTTACTCAATTCCAGAGACCAATCTTCCATAAAGGCTATCTCCAAAGACAAAAGAATCTAATAGAAAAAGGAGTGTTCCGAATGAAACATGCCATGTTGAAATTCCTCAATTTCGTCAATCAACAAGAATGCAACAACCAACCTAGAAAGTACAAGAAAATTTTGGAGAAACCAACGAAAATTGCATCCTAAGAAAAGATGAATTTGGCATTGATAAGTATAGTGGTCCCATTAAGTAGAACCAACCTCTATCAATGAAACTTTGGAGTTGAAGAAACAGACCAGCTAGGACTCAAACCGAGGACCTCCTATTTGCATGTTGGGGTGCTCAATCTCTACACTCTAAATGGTTGTTGTGCAATAAGATCGATGTTTCTGCAATTGAGAATCTAGAACAAGATCAATAGCATGTTGTATGACTCATAGGAGGAAGCCCATGCCTTTTAGTAGGCGTTTGATTTGTCACTCAATCTCTACACTCAAAATAGTTGTGCAAAAAGATCGACATTTCAGCAATTGTAAACCTAGAACAATATCAATAGCATGTTGTATGGCTCATAGGAAACAAATGGGACATTATGTTTTATTAAATATTGCACTTTAGTAAGTGCATCTTCTCCTCTTAAAATTAGAACAAATGGGTGTAGATGTATAGTGATGCATTTGTTCTCTTATCACAACCTACGCGGAAACGAATACGAAACGCAGAAACAACAATTTTCAAAAAACCTTGGATATGAAACGTTACCGGAAACGTCCATACAATATATTATTAATATATATATATATATATATATATATATATATATATATATGCATAATACTCATTTTATAATTGTAGACCATAAGAGATAATTGATAAAGCACTCAAAATATTTTGTATTCATTGAAATTTGAACTTCTAAAGAGTCATGACTCATCATTCAACATGGTTACAATTTCAATGATTCACATATACATGATAATAATCTAGATTCTAGAATATATCATCCAGATTTTCCTCATCATCTCCACGATCACAACTGGCAGCTCCACTCCCACTAGCTCCACTTTCCATCCCTTGTGCAATGGATCTCGATTCTTCTTCATCAATACCAAACAGTGAAAGTTGGCTAAGAGTAGCCGCAGAAGCATCAAAGTCACTACTCTCAGGATCAATATCCCAAAGTTTGTTGGGACCTTTACGATAGCCTTCAGTCTTGTGTGTGAGGATGCACAAATTGGAGTGTACATACACTAAATCCTCAGCCTTCTTGGATCCTAACTTGTTCCGTTTGGCTGAGTGGATGAAGCTATATGTACTCCAATTCCGCTCTGCTGAAGAATTGCTAGCCACCTATTACAAAAATGAAAAAGAAGTTAGAAATTTTCAATTAGAAATAAAATTAATTTACTAAGAAGTAAGAACTTCGAACATACAATTTTAATTTTTAATTAATTAATAATAAACAAACTTTTGATTTCATTTTAATATTTTATACCTGTGAGAGGACTTTAATGGCAACAGGTCATATGTAATTGGCATCATGGCCATGTACATACCACGACATAAATGGGGTCAGCTTGTACTTGTCATTGCTTTGCATCCATTTCACCCATGCTACCATTAGATGAAGAGACAAAGAGCTCCATTTCATAGCAGACCGTACTAGCTATATCTAGATCAGGAAAAAGCCTTGAATGTTGCCTTAGCTCCAATTGCAACTTTGTGGTCATCATATGGTTTTTGCCTACCAGGTAGCAAAATTATTTCACTGCTATAAAATTTGGGATTCAGGGCATAGGCTAGGAGATGCAATGGGGTGGTCATTTTATTCCACCTTCTCATGATCACGCTCTTAATTTCAGTGTAGAAGGTTTTTGCAGGATCCTGCTCTTTTTGTTGTATGATGTCTCTAATTTTTTCAAGCATAGAGTCAATGCCATCATAGATCTCCCCTATGCAAGCGTCATCTGTGTCTGTATATCTAATCATAGATAAAATAGGCTCAGTAAAACTAAGCAAGTATGCAACCTTTTCCCACCAACTATCATCAAGTATAATTGATTTTACTTTGATGGCTCTTTCTGTGTTTGTTTGCCTCCACACAGACCAAACATCATCAATCACCATAAGCCTTGAGGCTTGTTTTACCTTCACAAGTCGTCTTAAGACGAGCGTGTGAGAGGCAAATCTTGTTTCAACAACCTATTAAAATAAATTAAAACAAGTTAATAAAATATAAAATTAAATTTAAAAGAAATTCAATTGATGATTTCATATTTCATAGAAAGTTAGCAAATAAATGTTAAAAATTAAAAACTAGGAAATTGTTTCGTTACCTTTAGCAACTCCAACGTTAAGAACTTCCTAAAGATAGTCCGAGACATATAATGATTTTTGACAAACATTTGAACCTCATTTCCCTCTATATAAGTTTCTTCTATCCATGGAATTTTGCCAATCTTTTGGCAACATCAAATTCAAGGAGTGTACTACACAAGGTGTCCAAAAATGTGCTCATATCTCCCCTCAACAATCATCCTTGTTGCTCTACAATTTTTGGCATTGTCCGTGATGACTTGGACAACGTTTTGAGGGCCCACTGACTCAATAGCCTCAATCAAAATATTAGCAATAAATTGAGCATCTTTCACTTCACCTTCACAATCAACAACCCTTAAGAACATTGCCCCTTTAGGGCACACTACAACAATGTTGATTAGGGGTCTATTTCGGGCATCTTACCATCCATCTAAAATGATAGATACCCTTAAGCCCTTCCATGAATCCCTAATTGGTTGCAAAGAAGTATGTACATGAGCCACTTCTTTCGCCAACAATGATGTTCTCACCTTCTGATAACCAAGGCTTGTATACCCTTGTGGTGCATCATTAATTCCTCTCACCATTTGTTGCCAATAAGGTGACCGCAACACATTGAAGGGCAGCCCACATGCATAAACACATCGAGCAACCAACTCATCAACAACATCCCTTTTCTCATTTGCAAATGCTTGCTCTAATGGGCCTTTGGTACTTCTCTTTCGTGACAAGCACTCTCCCTCTGATGGAGTTTCAACTGCAACTTGGATAAATGGATGGTTTGATGGGGTGGGTGGTTTTACAGAACCCCTATTTTGCAAAGGAGCGGTTTTAAATCTAGCTCTTGAAGCTGCCAAATCAGCCTCCTCTTGCTCTTTCATATATGCCAATATATGTTTCCCTTCAACCTTGGCACATTTTCTAATCCTCGTTCCCCTTTCCCCATTAAATGAGCTTTGAGGCGGGTGTAAGAGGATTTGAATTGTATATTGCAATGATTGCATACCCAAACTCGAGAGCCACCGCCAACAAGGTTCTCCACAATTTGCACATGTCTCCAAAGAGGAGCTCTAGGATCCACACCCCCACTTTGACTTGCTTCCCCTTCCCCATGCCCTCCCACAAAAGCTGAATTGGATGCCATTTATGTTTTTATATCTCAAGAGTCAAAGAATCAAACCTACATTGAATTTTTTAAAAACATAAACTTAGATAACAATAAATTAATATTATTAAATAGAAGTTAGAACTACACCCTACATATCCTATTCTGTTTTTGATCACCAAGTTCACCGTATAAGTGCAAGGTGAGAGTATACATAGAGTTCGGATTTTTTAATTCAATTAATACAAAAAGAACTCTTAAAATAGCTTTAAAAAACCTATGCATCTTATTGCTTTTGATCACCAAGTTCACCGTATAGGCACGAGGTGAGAGCATACACAGAGTTCGGATTTTTAATTTAATAAATACAAAAAGAACTCTTAAAATAGCTAAAAAAAAACCTACGCATCCTATTCTGCTTTTGATCACCAAGGTCACCATATAGGTGCGAGGTGAGAGCATACGAGTTTGGATGATATTTATAATTTTACAAAAAACAACATATGATTTTTATTTAAAAACCGCAAAGGAAATGTTAAAAAAAAAAATTAGCATAGAGTTTAAAAATTACTAAATTAAAACTACATATTGATATTGTGATCAATGATCACGCATGATGTGTGCATAATGCACACATCATTCGTGATCATTGATAACGTTAACATTTTCTTTATAAAAAAACTTGAAAAATACCTGGTTTTTCCTTCTTGAAGCTTCCAAATCTGCTTTGAAATTCCTCCTTGATGCTCTTTGCCCTTAGCACCACCTCCTAAACTCTTCCTTCAAGTTGTTCCTTGATGTCTCTTTGCTCTTCACAATGCTAAATGTTAGTTTAGTGAAAACTGAATTTAGCAAGAGAGAAAATGAGAGTGTGATTTAGAATGGACCCAAGAGGTCATTATATAGCTTTTAGGAAGTGTCTTTAGCAAGTCTAGGTAGGTAGATTAGGGTTAGGTTTATTAAATGCTTTTATTTTTTATTTTTTTAAAGTTTTGATGCTTAAAACTTTGAAAAACCGGCGGAAATGTGCCAAACGTTTTCGGAAACGTCTGGCACGTTTCGTATGCGTTTCTCGTTTCCGAAATGTTTCTACATGGATACGGGACCCCGGGCGTTTGGTGCTTACGAGATCACAACAATATCTTCTTTATCTCCCTAAACAATATAAAGAGCCATAAATTTGGTTTAATTAACTAGTATGACAATTCTAAGTTTTCCTACCAAAAAGTAAAGGTCCGACATTTAATGATACGGTTTTCTATACTCTATCGTCCTTATGCGAAGAACAAGTATTGGCATACTTGGCAACAAGAACTTTGTGTTTGTAGTGGCGAGAATAAGCCAAGATCCATACCATTCATGTGGAGTGACATCGAGCTCAAGCGAGTTACAATAAGGCTCGATGGAAAATGCGACAAAGCATTTGTGTTGAACCATGGTGGGCTGATCTTCCTTCTTGACCTATCACAATTGGAATAGGTGTGGATTTGCTTAGTCGATCTTAAAGTTCTTTCGCCAACTTTTGAGAAATTAATTTTTTGTTGTTAACATTGTCAAGACTCAATATTGAGTTCCACCAATTTATCCTTGATTTGAAGAGGCCTTCTCTATTTCTGATGGACCATTCAATAGGATTGGAAAACTGCATCTATTGTTGCTTTGCAAGAAAGGCATTCACCTTCTTATAGCTGAACAGCGTGACATCTTTCAATGAAATGGTAGGGTTTTTTTGGCAACTACACTAGTTCCTATTTCCAATTGGACAAACCCTTATTGAAGCCATACTAGGTGTTGTTCTCATTCTCTGTGGAAGGCTTGGAGTTAATGTCAGAGAGAGTGGATGCAGGCATAGGGGCTTTCCTCTGCAAAGACTAAATGGAGGCCTAAATGCTCGTGGATGTAAACCTCACTAGTACAGATATCTTAAATACATCTATCTGAAAAACACCGAGTGATATCAATCTCAAAGATCTCATCTTATATTTTTAATATATCATGATTATTAATAATTTCATTACCTATGTTTTATTTTTTTCTTGTAACTTAAAATCTATCTTTACATTTTATATACATTGTAATTAACAAAATTTAAACATTCTTATTATTGAAATCCAATATAATTAACTTGTTCATTTAATTTAAAAGACTTAGGTTTTTTTATTTCATGGTAATGAGAAACTAAAAAAATAGAGTTTTTGTTCTTGCCTCTTATTTTCTCTATGCTATCGAATAGAATAAAAAAACATCTCTTGACATAATATTCAAATATCTATTTGATTAATCTATGAGAAATTTAAAAAAGGGGGGTTTTGTTCTTAGTTCTTATTTCTTTAGTGCTTCTTATTTTTCCACATTTCTTCCTCTTGACCTTTTTACTTCTTTCTTTTTCTTTTTTGTTTGTATTTATTTGATTGCATTTGTTATTTATATTTATATGTTTAATTTTTTCATACATTTAGTTGGTTCTATTTCATATTATTTTATTTTATTTTTGTTATGTCGGCCATTAAAAGTGAACACACTCACTCCATTACAGCCTTCCATCTCCCCGGATGCCTTTGTAGGAACGCCTATCAGCATAAAAATTTCTAAATCCTTTTGAAGATGTGAAAAAGATGTACATTTAAGTCATCTCTAGGATGACCAATTTCCCATGAGTAGTCATTCCTTTATTGACCTTTCTCTCGTGTATTTTAGGAATAACCAGAAGGCAAGGGACCCATAAAGCACACAAGCACCTCTAAGCAATTTTTAGCATGGGGTGGAACAGCAATTATTAGAAAATCATCAGTATACGACAACCAGATTATTAGAAAACAGATCCAGCTCAAAACAGGGACACATAGTTCGCCAGCATTTGGACTTGCCTTGCTGTAACACATGATTTGCAACATAGTACAAACAAGAAAAACAAGATTTTGGAGTTCATGTGTATTTGGATGGCTTCATAATATACAAAACAAAGAGGCAAAATTAAACTGAGGCATACCTTGAGAAACATGACCCTCTTGAGCTTTGTCTCCATCTGGAACATGAAGTGTTGCACTTCCATCAGAACTTGTATTCCCTTCCAGTGTTGCTGAAGCAGGATGCTGCATTGCTGTCTCGAAATTGCTTGGACTAAGAGTCACTGATACAATATCAGATTGAAAGTTGATGAAACTGTCATATTTGCAATTATAGAGATTACTTTCTTGTCTGCATGTATATTCATTTGAGAATAAGAGATTACCAGACGCTTGTAATGAGTCACCAATTTCAATTGTCACAGAACTGCCTCCACTGTCTGTACACTCTTTTTCTTGCTTATATGTTGCAAGTGATGCTTGTGTTACTGAATCACCTCTATTTTTCTCAGAAAGAAAGGACCCAGAATTCTCAGACAATTCATGGCTTTTGCTGCAGCAATATTTCTGCTCCTGCATTTCCAAACTTGAGATGTCTTTGGGCAGATAGTTTGCATCTAGATTGTTGCCCTGTGCGATTCCTTCAACTGATTTCCCATCCTTTTGACTAGCTGAGAAGCTCTCTTGTAGCAATATAGGTATAACTTCCCTGGATATGTCTCTAAATCTGTGTGTTGGATAACATTTGTTTGACCTACAGTTTCAGCAATGGCGATCTCTGATGCTGTGTAGTTTTTATGCATCTATCACCAACCACATCCATGGAAGAGTCAATAGAACCTTTAACAGTAGCACCCTCACTAAGAACTTCAGTTTCATATGTGCCACTGTGTCCCCCAGATGCCACTTCCAAGCCTGCTTTACTTGCAAAATCCTCTAAATCCAATATGCTAATATCCAATTTTTGTGTGCCTTTGTCGTTAAGTTTTGAACTTGAGGCAATTTGATCATTATTCAACCCATTGCAAGAACCTCTGAAATAATGTACCTTCCCGGGTAAATCAAAAATATCCAGAGCCTCTACCTCCTGATCTTGCAAATTATCTTTAGCTTTTCTAGTTGATATCTTGAATGAATCAACCCGCCTAGAAGACAGCTCAGCCTTACCCTCTACAAGTACTTTGCCAAGCACATTGTGTACAGGAGCATTTTCTATTGCAATGCAATTCTTGCCATCATCTCTGGCTTCGCGACATGTACAACTTTCCTTACACTGGATTTGAGATCTAAGGTCCGCTTCGCTAGTTCCAATCATGTCATGTTGACCATCTCCCAAAGCAGATTGAACACTTCTGCGGTCTTGCAAACATTGGTGCATTTGAACTGCATGTGATTGAGAATCTTGGTATGTAAATTCTTCCCTGAATACATTTTTTCCCCTACTCTTTACCTCCATCTTCTTAATGTCCTTGATTTTTCTTGATCATGGGAAAAGGAGCATTTTCTAATTTCACTTTCTGGATCTTTGTTACCATGATCTGGAACTTCAATAGTAGGTGTAATGCATCCATTACAATTTGCAGACACTGATGAGTTGTTGGTATGTCCCTGGTATAGTATGGGAGTTGCTTTCTTCGCATAGAAAGAAGTAACAGGTACATTTGATAGTAAAGGCCTGAACATACTTTGTGAATTCTGACGAAGGTTCTGCGCAAACATTGAAATGAATGAACAAGATTTGAATTCATTGAAGCAAAAGCAACTGACATAAAACTGCATGTCGAACTAAAGGCTAAGCAAAATCTCAAGCAGTGGAACATGGTAAGATGGCAGGCCTGCTGTAAATTGTGTTTGGGTTGCAGTGAATTTAGCATACTCAACTCTCCCACACCATGGTGATGGAGTTGCTCCAGCAGAAATGCTTACAGTTTCCTCACAAATCATGCAAAAGAAATATGAAATGCAGCAATAAGTTGTTTAACAACCTATCTAGTAATATGTTCTACAGAATTCCCACTTACAATAGAAACTTCAGTAAGTATGCCTTTTTAATATGCACATAATTTGGAGGTAGATACCGTGTTTCTGCTACATTATCTAAGCAACAAACTTTTAATTACATTATCATGGTAATCCCAAAAATATGCAGTTAGGGTCTAACCTGAATGTAAGCCATCTGAAAACCACAAAATATGATGAAAAGTGAGGAAGACATTTTAGATAGCCTCTTGCAATTTATGTCAATGATTTCCCTCCCTGTGAGTCTTTAGATAGAAGAAGAAAAGGAGCAACAGAATAAGTAGAAGGAGCGATGAACAGGGAACAGAACCTAGGAAGGGCCATAAAATGGCACCATGACTTCCTCAGATCTTGGTAGCTAGGGCATGATTTCCTTTGAGTTGCTTTCAGGCCATAGTCCCATGGAGGGGGCTCCATAAATATCTCAGCAAGTGCTGCTGATAAAATTTAGGAGCATTTTAGCAGTTTTAAGGTCCCATGTTTTTTTATTACTTTCCTCAGCAATACCCACTGAGATATTATAGGATCCCATTGAATTTTTATGGTTATTTGCAAGTAAATAAAAATCATATTTCCCTCTAAAATCACCAAAAAATAATGGCGGGAATGCATGTTATGTTCCACATGGACAAAAATCAGCCTAAACTGTAGGGGAAACTGCCAGCCCCCCTCTCCAGCCACCTCTTAAGTTTAGGGGGCAAAAAAAAGTGGAGCTCCTATTTTTAGGCCTAGATTCTATTATTTCTCATAGCTAGATTTAAAAAGAAGCATGAGACCTTCTGCTGCAAGAAAATAGGAGCTGAAGCCCCTCCATGGGACCTTTCTCTTAGTCTATGTTTATTATTTTTGACATCATTGTACATTTGAATCTTAATACAGCATCCCTTTCCACAAGGTATGTTTTAGCCTGGAAATAGAAGCTTGAGTTCTGCCATAATGCCGCCTATTTAGTTGTAAACTTCTTGTGAGTACTCCCAAAATCATTTTCAAAATCAGAAAAATAATATTAACGTTGAAAAATACCACATAATTTCCAAAGGTATGGTTTAACCTGGAACTAGAAGCTTGAGTTCTGCCATAATGCCGCCTATTTTGTTGTAAACATTTTGTGAATACTCCTAAAATCGTTTTCAAAACTAGAAAAATAATGTTACAGGTGAACAATTACCACATAATTTCAAGTTTAGAGATATGTCATATCATCTGCATGTATCAACCCCATGGAAGCATGTACACAATTGCCTATCTGAAAATAAATATGCGTGCACCAGCATTACAAAGGCCATTGAAGGTTGCAAAGTCAATGATAACTCATGTAGGTAATAGATTCCTTAAATCATGTAACATACCCTATGTTGTGCCCTAGAATTTGGAAGCCTCTTGGACATTAAGACCTTTGATGCAGATTCTGATCTTCCTGGGCATTTTGAACGTAACTGAGCTTTGTCGCCTTCATATGACCCTTGTCTTATTTTAAGTCTCGGATCTGTCAAAACATCAGTGCCTGATGACATTTTGCGACCCTTATTTTGGGAGATATAGCAATCATAGTCATGGTTTTCTGATGAGCTCCCAGTTCTGGAAAAGGTAGGGGATGCAGATTGGCGCCTAGATTTCTTTTCAGTCTCTCCTCTGTACCTTGAGACTGGGGATGAACATCTTTTAAGCAAGGCTTCGGGATCTGATATTCTTGTACATAAATTTGGAGGTGCCTGAGGGGGAAAACCAGGAATGGTCATCTGCCGTGACTGTTGGCATAGTGAGGAGGTGCCTCGGTGGTTTTTTTGTTGCAGTAAAGGTGCAGCTTTTCCTACCAATGTTGAACAACCACTGGAAGTGGAACCTGTGCTAGACCTCTGACATGTCAATGATGAGAACATTGGACGACGGTGCAGAAGACCTAACCGAAGCAGTGGATGAATTGGATGTAGCTGTAGATGACCTGATTGTAGATGTTGAATGATGGAAGCTGAGATTTCCTCTGGAAGATTGAGCTGAGGATGATGCTCTACCTCTGGAGTAGCTGTTGATACTGCGTGAAGAAGAAATTGGGCTCGAACGCTGTGGACTGGAACTGTTTTGCGTCCTCCTTGGACTAGACCCTGTCTGCAATAGGAAACATGTAGCGTAGTTAAGATGAGCCAGGAAATACACTGCATTTCACAAACAGTCATTTGAGGACTGAATGTGCCCAAATAGCCAACTGTAACTGATGGCGGTCAATGTGAAACTGAATCTTCGACGTGGTAAAAAATGAAAAAGTAACATGCAAAGAACCCTAATTGTCCTGGAATTGAAAGTTGAAGATATGGCAGCAGTCTGCTAATTGCTCTCACTTACAACAGATGCTACCAAACAATGGGTAAAGAACACCCCTAGCCTCAGACCACACACCAAAGAAGCACCCTTGGCAAGCAAAATACAGAACAAAACAACAATTGAGGAGAAACATCAATGGAGCATGCCTCAAGTATTTTCATTTTCTTGCTGTTTGAGCTGGGCTGGACAGGACAAGATTTATAAAAGACTCACGCTCGATATTCTTGGAATGGTCCGGGTTTGCTTTGCAATTTACATCTCTCAGATATCTCAACATGTGGAGTCTCCTTATCCAATGTAGAAAATAGTGGAGTGCCTGGTGGGGTAAAAAGCCTGCAATTAAATCACAAACCAATCAAATATAGCATTACATGTTTGTGGAATTGCAAATAAATTATAGAACATTCGTTTCTGTGAAGAACCACAGTTTTCCGTAATGATAAATATACATCTTTAAACCTCAAATTCTTACCATCTACCTTTGCAAGACAATGCTATGTTGCAACAAGCGAGAAACATGACAGCAACAGCAATGTTACAGGAAATGGGATTGGGAGAGGTTGCGAGTGAGAAACAGACTTTCCATACATATGTATAATTTTAATTTATTTCAATATGTGATCTCAGCCATTATTGATATTTTAGTTTTAATGTTTTTTATTCAATATTTTTATATTGAAAACTTCAACTCCTATACTTCAAAATATTAAAAAAACACATTGCAGTGGGCCTGAAACACCATCTCTGTTGCATCGGTGTTTTGGGCCATTTAAACATGAAACAGTTGTTAACCATCACATTTCTTGCTACGGGAAGACAATGGACCCAGATTATGGGGGTATCTGTTGTTAAAAACTGCAACAGCTAATAGCCGTCACGTTTCTCGCTATAAGGAGACAATGAACCCAAATTATTGTGGGGGAAGGGGAGGAGGGCATATCAGTACTGTAAAATACATGGATTGTGTTTTGCCACTTGCAAAATCTGCCACATTCAGCAACAAATAAGACAGAGAAAACAAAAGGCACACTGTACAATTGAGGAACAAATATGCGACAGGTTCACAGTCCAACCCAAGAGTCTGCTGTATGACTTGGACTTACTAGGACTCAAAACCGAAGACCTACCATCTGTGCTGCTGGTCACTCTACCACTGAACCACCAGCCCTTCACTGTTCATGCTCTGCAAACATGTAGATTGAACCTACATAACCAGGCAAACACTTGAGTTTCTGAAGGTTATAACGCTTTGTTTTCTCCAAATATGGCCATGATTTCAATTCCACCAAGGACCGTAGCGCTGATGGATAAACCTCAGCAACCTTGGCCACTGGTTTGGAATTGCCATGAAGTCAATCCAACCCAAACTGACACCACCATTCTAGCCTAACCAATGCTGAAAAAGAAAATTGAACATCATTGTGACCAGAACTTAGTCACACAATTTACATTGTGAGATTGAAAGAAAAGGCAGCCTGAAAACACCCTGACTAGATTAAATGTGCAGAACATGCACGTAAGTTGCACATCCCAGAGTATAGGACATCAATGCATGACAAAATTAAAGCTACTCGTACACGTCTGACAAACTACTGCCTTCTGTTGTGACTACTATTAAAAGGACTTTGAAAAGAAAATTGAATTTCATTCTTGATCAAGGACGGTGCCAACATCTCACAACCCCAATGGAAAATGTTATGGCTTAACAAATATAGGGTGCATTCAAAAGTAACGAGGTTAATTAGATACATTTGGCCACGACCCATGTTTGAAATATTACCCAATGGGTTACATTGCAGCATAACCCAGAATGGCACAAAACGTCACCCAGGATTTACCAGCCAAAAGAATGTCTGGTTCCAACCAGTCTAAGTGGCAAGTCTTAAAAAATATCTTGGCTTGTAAGACTAATGATGATCTAAGCTTGACTAATGGGTGCATTAAAAGAGAGGCAATGAGTGAGTTACAATTTAGAGAGAGAAAAAGGATCCGGTACCAATAAACTGAATCTCACCAGTTATAATCGGTCCTTCCTGTGTCTGCATTGGGCAATTCATCACGCTTTCCTGACAAATAAAACTTGAAGCTGGAGAAGCTACCCAGTTTTATCGCTGCACCAAACCCACCACTTAGTCTTTAAATTCTAAACCCCACCGACATACGCATACTACAAAGGGATTGAAGTTTGACCCGACCCACAAGCAGCATTGCACTTACAGATTGATTCACCACTGTCATCAGAGAGGCGATGCAGGAGATCCTCTTGTTCCCGAGCCCGCATATCCTTGAACAGAGTCAACTCTTCTTCTTCATCACTGCTACTGCTGTCTTCACCTTCTTCCTTCATTTTTGCCTCCATTGTTGTTTTGTCAATCGATTGAATGATGTTTGGCGTTCCGAGTGCTTAGTAGGTAGCGAGAATTAAAAAGGCTCGTGTGTTGCATAAATTCATGTTCAATTTCACGTGACTGCCTCGCTAAAATCCTCGGAAAGGTGCCTCGTGAATCGAAAGCCCTACGAGGCCCACTGCCAGTGCACCCGACACTCCTACTCCTCACGCTCTCCCATCATCCCATCCCATCCCATCCCATTACAGTAAATGAAATGAAATGAAAGATTTTAATGACGAAAGAGATTGAAGAGTCTATCGGACCAAACGAAACCGATATATTAAGTAGTTATCAGACTCTTTGCCATATCAACTCTTCTTTTGTGAATTTTAAGCATTAAACCAGCGATCTTTTGAAGTTTTGTTTCTGCAAATAACTCATTTAAGTTGTCTACTTTGAATTCATTTTCGTACTCAAACGGATATCATCATATGTTGAACACTTCATAATGAAATTTCATGCAATGTGAACGCCCAAAGGGAAGCGATTGTGAATCACATGTGAAGTGTAGCAACAAAGGAAGGAGAGGAGTGAAGATGAAGAGTTGGGAATTAAAAGATGTCGTACAACTAGAAAAAGAGCAAAAGAAACATTTATCTTAAAGTAAAGCCATATTAGATTTCGAAATGAAGTTGTGTTGTTTATAATCATATTTAGGGTTTAAATTTGACATGTTTTCCCGATTTTAGGTGAAAAATATTTGCAAATATTTGATATGAATTTTTCATATAAATTACAAAGTTAAAATTTTTAAGTCATTTTTATATATACGGTTGTATGTAAATTGTATTAATATATAACGTGTTGAAAATTGCAATGTGTTAAATTCTTGGAGGGAGGAAGGGGAGGGTTGTTTTCTAAAAGGGCGGGAAATGGTTGACAAAACTTAGGCGTGCTTCTTCATTTCTTCAAACTGAAGTAGAGAGGTATGAGCAATTTTTAGTCTTGTTTGAAAGAAAAAGGAGGTGAAATGTGAAGATCTAGAAGGGAGGGGACTCAGAGATGGTTGCGAATGTAAGACTATGTCTCTCGGTGTTGTTTTCAATGTCGACAATGGTCTTCTGCGCAAAGTAAGACTCGGGACTTATGGATAGTTAAAGCCCAAATCCTTTTAATCAAGAATTATTTGCGATTCCCTCTAGAAATTAGTGGCATCGAATATGCGATAGTTTATTGGGATCCCAACATAGCGGCATATCTATTGAATTTGATGACAACAAAAATTGGCAAATCCGGTGGCATATTGGAATTGTCATAAAAGCAGTGTCAACAATTGTGCCTACTATACCATTTACAAGGCTAGCCTCAACCCATAAATTGGTTATCAACATGAATTTCTAGTTTTTGCAAAGAAGAACTTTGTGTTGTAATTGATCATCATCAAGCTCCCTGAATTACCCCGTTTGGTAATTTGTGCAATGGACAGTGATAGGAAGGTTGATGCTTTCACGACTTGAGGTTGTGGTGGTCGACCTAATCATTTTTTGCAAACAAATGGGGTGAATTGTTAAAGTTATGAATTTCTTATTGAAGGAGGTGTGGACCGATCACGAGACATAAGGAGTTCACAATCCTCATAACGAGGGAACGATGTCACAAATGTGGAGAAGTAGTTGGTGAAAGGAAACTTTCATGTTGGTGGAACCTTGTTGCATGAAAAAAAAATTGCGAGGAGATGGATGTATGAAACCCTCTCAAAGGCTTGCGCCTTATGAGTGGTTTGCTATCTGACAACAAAATGTCCATGACAGTGGCAACTAGCCTCGGTCACCGATGAGGATGATAGATTTTTGACGAATTCATATTGTCTTGGAATGGGGAAAAGCTTCATGAAGGTGAAATTTGACCTTCCTAGGCAATTCAATTCCAATGAAGCTCATTTCATCAATAAGAATATACTCAACATGCTTTAAGGAGTCTTGAAAAGATGGCAATGCTTGTCCTTCTAAGGGTTTGAGTTCTTTGATAGGTATGCAAAGGCAAGAATTTATTGTGGATGCAGAGATGTTGAATATCACAACCTCGGTAGGGGCAAGCGAAGGAGAGGTAATTGATTTGAGTTGTTCCGAGATGTGAATGTTGATTTGATAATATTAATGAGATATGATTTCGATCCTTGCGGTACCTTGAATTATTAATTTCCGTGGAGGTAGATGGGTTTTGTTTTGATAAATGGTGAAGAATAGTATCGAAGACAATTGTTACTCTTGTGATAAAGGAGAAGCGGGTGTTGTGGAGGAAACTTGCACATGGGTGATATTACTTGTAGCCTTATTCACCTTGATGAAAGATGCACCAACTCCTGTAAAGAACATGGAACACCATGATTACTCTAATTGTTTTGAATGTCAAACTCTCGGTGACCCAACATATCTAGACTTTCAAAACCCATGTTGTTTCTAGATGAGAACTCCGATAAAAGTCGCCACTCATCCAAACCTAGCATAAGCATGCATGGTCTTCTTCAAAGGTTGATTCATCATTTGAAGATTGTTTGGAGTGTCAAGCTAGAGTGGTTAACATGCCAATGTTGGTAGGTTTTCTTGAACAAGTTCCGATTAGAAAGGATTTCTTCGGGGTAGCACCACTATCGGAAGAAATAATGCGAAAGGCTTGTATAAAAGGAGCTCACTCCAACAAAAAAGTTCAAAAGATGTTGATTCTTGCATTGGGACCTGAAAAAATCTTAGAGAGACATGAACAATTACTATAGAGGCACGAAGCTTCCATTTATACGCATTACAATATTTATTATAACTCCGGTCTCAAGCAGTTTGAGTAAGAGAAAGTGGTTCCACAATTGTAGGTAATTCCTTGTAGGCATTAAATAAGAGAGATGTTTCTGTATTTGAGACTCTAATTTGACAACCCACCTCAATATCTTCTTCCCAACATCCAACAAAACAAAAAAATGGTTGCACAAAATAAGTGGTAATTTTTGCAACATGTGGCAAGTTTCATGTGCGCTAATGTCATGCTTAACAACACCATCAATAAGCATTTTGTGAATGTCAATATGTGCTAGAAAATTTGGCTCAACATCTCTTGGAAATCTAGAAAGCATCTAGTGATAGGTTTGAACGTTGTTTTGCCTTTGAAGCATATTTTGCAACATATTTTAAAATTGCATAACAAGAAAGCACAAGCTAATAGCCAATGTTGGCTCTCCGTATTGATAGCATATTTTGGTTGTGGATGTTTAATCTATCATCATTGCTTAAATAGAGGTGCTTAATATTCTCGTCTTCCTCGATGAACAAGGTTGAATAGGGGTGAGTCTCCCAAGGGGCATTGTACCGACATTGGAGGTAGGATTGTTTTTTCCACAAGCATGTGTTCTAAACATTTGACATGGTGTTGAATATGATTAAGTAGCTTTTCTAGGTCTATGAGTGGAGAAGAAGACAATATTTGTGTTGTATCCAACAAGCAAAGATCATCTTGGATTGATCGGCGAACAAACTCTGATCGATTGCAGACGGGCGAGGATTCCAGAGCGAGATATGTATTTATCAAAGTTTTTTTAGTGGCCCTTACAAATGTTGGATCTCCTTAGTCTAATGCATTAATGTTGGGTGTATTTTCAAGCCATAAGAAACCATGGACATGTGTGGAACCTCTATGTTGTCATTCATACCTACAAAAAAGAAAGGGCTTAAACAAAATTCATATAGTTTGAAATAAAGCGGGAGAGGAGGAAATGTATCACTTGTACCGGTAGTCACGTGCCCCAAGGTGTTTATCCTAGACATATTTATGAATGATTATGAATCTCTGGTATGAGTACATAGAAACATGGTGTCATACCCCATTAGAAACTATCCTTGGTTATTGTTTATTTGTCGGTTATAGGGGAATGTGTGTGCGTGATTATCATGCTTGATTTGATTTGAGTGACTGTGTAAACCATATGGTTGTTGTGTTATCAAGCTAATTTCATTATTTATGAGATCATAGTGATGGCTTGATTAATGTGTAAGATTTCTTCTTGTTAATCGTTTAATTATGTGTATTGATCTTCAATCTGCAACTGTGTGCGATTTTTATCCTTACGACCCTTATACGATATATTAAATAGCGACGCCCTCATTGGTGAACAAAGGCATAGTCATTGGGATTATATTTAAAACATTATTTTGAAAGCCTTTATAAGGCATTTATATAAGTGTTGACTGGTTCGTAATGGTTATTGAATCTATCCTAATGATAGAGGAAAGTATACATATGTATATGGGTATGTACATAAGTACATACGCATATACATATATATAAATATTATATATTAAATATATATACATATATGTATATAGATATATATTTATATTTATAAATTAATGTAATGTTGATGGGCATACATTTAAATCTAACCACGACCACAAAGGTTGAGCCATATGTTAAATGGAAATGCAAAGTGTTGAAGTTTAAAAGGGTTGGGGTCGGCCAAAGCTCGACTGAACCCCGCCCAAGCTCCAAATGAGTTGTTAAGTGACCTACCATCTATACTAAGTTGGTGAAAACATGTAGGACACTTCGTGATTAGTGCTTAGAAGTGGGAGTTAGGTGGGAGTTAGGGTTGGGAGATGTGAATGACTCTCAACCTTTTGGATGTGTTTACCGCCCAAACGTGGGGCTTGGATGGTAGGGAAATTTTGGGGGACACAAAATATGGAAAATGAAAATTTATAGGGAATGTTGGAAGGAATTGTATTAATTTTTCATTTAATAAAATTTATGAGGCTTCAGCCTCGGGAGAAGCGGGAAGCTTCTGAGGAAGCCACCTTGAGCTAAGTGGTTAATTGGTTTTGCATTTTTCATTTTTGGTATTTTTGCTCCTCCATGCGAGCTCTGCATGCAAGTTTATTTTGGCTATTTTGGGCATCATGTTGGACTCTGCATGTGAAATCATAAATCCAATTTGTTAAGGAGATTATATAGTTGATGATCATGGGTTTTATCGGGCTCTTGCGTTGATTCATGATTATTCTTGTCTAGTTTTGTGTGAAAGCTTTCGAGGATTTTATGGAAAGAAGAAAGCAGATTCAACCTTCTTCAAAACACATTCAAGCATGAAATTACCTCTTTCTCATATTTATCATTTTTAGCATTAAAATATTTTAATGGAAATGGAGAAAGTCTCATGTTTTCTTGTATTATCGTTTCTTCTTCATGGGTATGGTGGATGTCACACGGGTTTTGATAGTTATTTAAATCTATGTATTTGAATGCAAATATGTTATTTAAAACTTGCATGTGGTTGAAATATATATATTATATATATATATATATATATATATATATATATATATATATATATATATATATATATATATTTATATATATATATATACTCAAACCATGGGTCTATATGGGCCATGATATTTTGTGTTTTTCCTTGACTAGTAGTGTTACCTAGTACTCATACATACTTATAGGTTTTAGTGTGGCATTATAAAGAACTAGGGGTATCGTTTTTAAAGGCTTTTATACCCATTTGGGGTGGGGTTGTGTAGAGCCTAGTGAAGGTTTTTAAATGATTGTAAGGCTTGTTTTTGAGCTAAATCTTGACATCTGTAAGCGATAGTTTTAATGGCCACTATTTTCATTTTGGTCACTACTTGGGGTTATGACTAACTGTATTCGCTTTTTTGTTTTTACCTTGGAAGCTTGGTGTTTTTTGAACTAATATCAAGGTCGTATAGAACGACCATGTGGAACTTATTTTGAGCTTTACTCGCCTACATGTAGCTTATCATTCTATTTTAATGGACTTATTATGTGGTATTTGGGTTTTTCATTTGATCTTTGGGTTTATCATTATGTTTTCCTTAAATGTATTCATGTGACTTGGTCGCCACTCACTTTGTTATTGGGTTTATGCCATTCTTAATGTCCATGTGGACTAGAGCTATTGTTTGTTATGAGGTGATATAAATCGGGATGTTTCATCCATCCTTAAAACGTTTTATTTAATTTTTAGACCACTTAGTGGTCAAGGCAGTTTGCATTTGGATTATCTCCACTGTATATGGAGAGGTTATTGTCTTTAGACCATTACATGGTCGATTCAGACTTGTTTAGAATGTATCACTGAATGGTGAAGAGATGTGATCTCTATTATATTCATGATCATTGTTTTCTTTCCTTAGACCACTTTGGGTTGATGCAACTATGTGTATTACCTATGTGTTACCTTTCACCGTATTGGTGATGGATTTTGGGTTTCGATTTACCTTGGTTCGAATACATGGTTGTATTTCATAAAAGTTAAGGTACTTCGTAGAAGTTAAGGTATATGGGGATGTAAGTACATTGTTTAATAAGTTATTATTATTAAACAAATGTTTATATTATTATATTCTTTTGAAGAACAATGTATTCTTTATCAGAGTTTAATATAATTTTGTTAAATGATTATGATGATAATATTAAATTATTAAGTTGTATAATTTAATATTATCTTAACGAAATATAATCTTAATAATAATATTATTAAGATGGATCGAATATTATTATATTCTATTCCTTTTTAATCGGTTATATAATACTTGAATGATAAATTGAGTGGGTTGTATGATTATATCTGATTCGTATTATTATTATATGAAAATGATATAAACAAGTATGTATGTTTTATTATAAAATACTTGATTGATATTTTATATAACCCTTTTAGGTATAAAAGACATAGTGGATGTTTTGTAATTTGAATGATAATTGTTATTCCTTAGCAATCTGAATTATCTTATTGATTAGAGTTGGAAAATCAAATTGTTTCTTTATGGATTATGAAAGAAATAAAAGGAGAAAAGTTATGTTGTATCCTTTATGATTTTCAGATTATGTGGATTATGTTTCATTGAAATATTTCTGTGCTTTAAATGGTAAAGATAAGATGGTAGAATTTTTCATGCCAGTTCTTTTGAATTGATGGTTGCCTAACATTTTTACAGATGGAGAAGTTTAGATCTTATTGGCGGATGATTTGTTAAGGTTATGATAAATTTTATTGCATGATTAAATGATGTATTCTTATTTAACTATTGTAAATAAAAAGCTTGTGCTTTTTGATTAAATTGTTGAAAAACATTTAAGCCTCGAGATTTTGTATCATTTTTGAAAAGAGAAATAAAATTTTATATTCAAGTTTGAATATTATTGTAAATTTTATCATGGTTGTTTATATTAATTATTCAGATTATGTACCTGTTATAATATGTTGTGAATAAATTATTCAATCAGTTTTCATGATAAGTATTGTGATTAAATTGAATAATGATTATGTGAGATTAATATCCGTAATGAGTTAGCTTTAATATTATGAACTATACTAAAGCTATAATATGGATATAAGAAACAATCTTCTAAATTAAATAACTATGGTTGTTATTTTATAGATTGTATGATGGAACTATTAAATGATGAATTATGATTAATGAATTATTATATAAATTGGATTGAATAAGTATTTTTAGGGTGTAATATTCCTAAGTATGTAAACCTTATGGATATAAATGATTGTATACATGCAATGAAGAGTTCTATAGTTATGTACTTAAGAAATTATAATGACAATGTCGTAATTTAAATAACTTAGGGACCTATGAATTAATGCAAATTTCTTGCCCTAATTAACTTAAATGCTTAATGAATGTACATAAAAAACTTATGGAAATTGATTACGATTAATTAATTGAAACTAAGTTATGGACCTTAGGATCAAATAATTAATGTGATGAAATATCGTTGCGTTATGAAATATAAATCTGTCATAAAACTAATTCAATGAGGTGAATATAGTATGACAAACCTAATGCATGGTACTCGGCAGGCCAACTTTGGATGGTTGTTGTAGTGTGGTGTTCATTGAATGACATGAGTCATTCATTGAATACTTCCATACAATAGATTATCCTAAGTTTCCCTCGAGTTCCATTTATTACGCATGTCATAATCAACATGAATTGAGTTATGCTTTGATGCAGAGGTTGTCTATCAATTTGTCTTGTTCCTCTATACCAACTTACATTGGCTATGGGAAGAAAGTGATCTCGTGATGATGTAATTCATTGTGTGAGCTATTTCTCTCCCATAGGAAACCTAAGTTGGCACAAGACATGATCATCTTACTAGATGCACAAGTTTTGTGTCATGTGTGTGACTTGAATTTGATTAACTTAAAAATGATTCAATTTATGATAATGGAACCAAGTGACATGGTGATGGGACATGTTTCATAGACATTGTGTAGTCTAGAAATAGAGCATGCAATGCATGACTCATAAACTTTGGCTAAAGTAGTGTATGTCAAGTACACTATCAAGTTCACCTAGTTCTAACTAAAGTGTGAGATGTCGAGGGGATTGATTAATGAACCCTAGGTAGACACTTTGAAACATACACTTGTAAAATCAAGCCGAGAAGGGAACTAACAAGTATACTTAGTATATTGACTCGAAAGAGTACTTATGGGGATCGAGAAGGATCTAATTGACCCATGAATATGCACATGCTTAATTGATTTTTTATCTGAAGAATTGTAATTATTTGATGTTGGATTTAAATGTTAGTTTGTACATTTAAATCATTGAAGGCATATGTTTAAATTGGGAAAAAAAATTTTTCCCATAGTTATGGTGTTTGGAAAGTGGTTGTTACATTTTGGTATCAAAGCTAAAGGTTGCAGCTCTTGGACCTATTGAGTCCTTATGCTAACAAAAACTTAAATTATTTTCTAACAGAAAACATGGTTAGAACAAGAGGAAATGTTGTGAATGACCAACTTGTGAATGGTGAGGTTGCCACAATGTAGAAGTTGGATGAGATTCTCGCTTTCCCTTTAGGATGAGAAATAGGATGGATTTCATGGAACAACAGATCCTAGGAAATGTTAGTGATCATGAAAGTGATGGTGAAGAAGCACCACATGAGCATCTGAATGTTGAAAACAATGATGTTGTAGATCCTAATGCAACAAATAACAATGTTGCAAATGAAAATGCTAATGAAAATCATAATGTTAATGAAGTTAACCCACCCTAAGAACAAGGGCTCATTTGGCAGCTAAACTATCAAATGATATTAAAAGGATCAGCCCACCAAAGTTTGATGGTACCACCTTGGGTGATGGAGCTGAGAATTGGCTCAACGAAATGGAGAAGTACTTTGCAATAAGGAACTTATCAAAGGAAACTAAAGCTATTTGGGGAGCCTACCAACTCTCAATGAAGCATCCTCATGGTGGGAAAACGAAAGGTTGAAATGGAAGTGGATGAAGCAAGTTTGACTTGGGATCAATTCAAGTCATACTTTAGACAATGTTGGTTACCCCAACTCTATTATGATAAGAAGATGTCTAAATTTTAGACATTAACACAAGGAAAAATGACAGTGACAAAGTATTGGGAGAAGTTTACAAAGCTTCTCAAGTATGTACCTCAATATCAAATGGATGAAAAGTTCTAGATTAGGAAATTTATCATGGGGTTAAACCTAGTGATAGGAGGTGAAGTTGATGTGCATGGGCCATCAACAATGGAAGTTGTCTTTGAGAAGGAAATTAGACAAGAACAAAAATTACAGAGGCTATTTCTGCACATAGAGAGGAAAAGAAAAAGAAGGTTGTTAGTGCACCATCACCTTTGGCACCTAAAAAGGTTGCTTGGAAAAATTCAACTAAAAAAATAGAAATAATAATGGAAATGGAAAGAAAAGTACAATAGTTAAGACTATTGTAAATAATAAAAAGAATGGCTGAAAAATACAGCCAATCATGAGAATAAAATGAAAAGAAAGGACCTTTTAGAGGTTGTTATATCTTGGTCTAGATCATTATGCAAATAATTTCCTCAAAGAAAGAAAGATGGAAAACAACATCATATATATTCATGTTGCGAGTGATAGATAAACAAAAAATGAAAAAAACAAAGCTACACCATAAAAGTTGTAGGTAAGTTGTATGGATTACTTGTAACCATTTTATTTGATATTGGTGCTATTGAATGTTTTATTTCAACAAAATTTACATCTAAAATTAAAATAAAAGCTAGTTTTATGAAATAATCATGGACTATTCAAGTATGGGAACAACATTGTCCACATTGTTAAACAATGCCTATTTGGTGCAAACTCTCAAATTACCAAGCTTTACCACTGAAGTTGACCTATACCTAGCTCCTCTAGGTTCATATGACATAGTCATAGGCATAAACTAGTTAGCTCAGCATAAGGAAATTGTAGACTACCTAGAAAAGTGAATTAAGTGCCTTGATGACCTATGTAGAAAACAACAAAAATTAGGGAGTAAAATGAGGATTTACAAGTTAGAAAAATCACTGCAATAACTCAAGAAAGCTAAGAACAAAGGTTTGCATGCTATATGTTGTAAAAATTATAGATTTGGGTGAAGAAGGTAAGGTTTTTGTGGAAGAACACTGTTGTTACGTGAGTAAAATGATGTATTTCCCGAAGAACTACCTGGTCTTCCCCTAAAAGAGAGTTTGATTTCACTATAGACATCAAACCGGGAACCAAACCAATTTCTAAGGCTCCTATAGAATGAAAAAACATAATTAGTTGAGCTAAAAGCACAAATTCATGAACTCTTGTCAAAAGGAATGATCAAATGAGTGTCTCTCCTAGGGTGCATGGTCATCTTTGTAAAGAAGAAGGATGGAACACTTAGGATTTGCATTGACTATCGAATGCTTAATAAATCCACAATAAAAAATAGGTATCCTCTCCCTAGAATTGATGATCTCTTTGATCATATGCATGGAGCATCAGTTTATTCTAAGATTGATCTTTGATCAAGATACCATTAGTTGAGAATAAAAGAGGAAGATATTCACAAAAATGCTTTTAGAACAAGGTATGGACACTATGAATTCCGTGTTACCCTTCGGGTTAACTAATGCTCGAAATATTTTATGAATTTGATGAATAATATATTTCAAGCATACTTGGACAAGTTTGTGCTAGTATTCTTGGATAATATTCTCATCTATTCGAAAAGCATTGAAGAGCATAATGAACATCTTAGAATTGTCTTAGATGTGTTAAGAAAGAGAAAATATATATGGTAAACTTTCTAAGTGTTCATTTTATCAAAATGAAGTGCAATACCTAGGACATATCATTAATAAAGATGGAATTTTGTAGATCCATCAAAAATTACAATGATAACTGAATGGCCAACACCTAAAAATGTACATGAAGTTAGAAGCTTCATGGGATTAGCTAGATATTACAAGAAATTTGTAAAAGATTTCTCAAGAGTTATAGCTCGATTACCACATGCAAAAGAAAGACAAGAAATTTGTATGGTCTGAAAAGTGTGAAAACAATTTTAATTTGTTGAAAGAGAAATTAACTTCAACACCTATCTTAAAAGTTCTGGATCCTAATGGGAACTTTACAATTATAATAGATGCTTCTGGTGAAGGTTTAGGTGACATTTTCTACAAAATGATCATGTAATCACTTATGAGAGCAGGAAGCTCAAGGTGCATGAGCTAAATTATGCTCCCCATGACTTAGAGCTTGCTTGCCATTGTGCATGCATTGCATAAGTATGGAGACATTACCTTTTGGGAAAACCCTTTGAACTGAAAAATAGATCATCTTGGGCTGAAATACATCTTCACACAACCAAACTTAAATGCAAGGCAATGAATATGGTTAGATTTTTTATCACAATATGAATTTGATATCAGCTATATTAAGGGTAAGGAAAATAGAGTGGTAGATGTGTTAAGTCGTAGGAAGCATATTTCCACCCTTGTCACTTTGAGAATGCAATTTAAGGATGATGTAAGAAAAAGCAATGTTGGTTGATTCTTATTATCAGCAAGTAAAAAAGCACTTTTTGCAAATCCAAATGATAGTAGATATAAAGGATTTAGGTTTGATAATGAAGGAGTCCTTAGATTTGAAAATCGAGTTTACGTACCTTCAGAAAAGTGAACTAAGGATGAAAGTGATAAAGGAATTTCATGATGCTCCTTATTTTGGACATCCTAGAGTGACTAAAATGCTTGTTGATTTAAAATAACAATATTTTTGGAAAGGGATGAAGAAGGATATAGTGAACTATGTATCTCATTTCTTAGAATGTCAGTGAGTCAAGGCTGAACATTTGCATCCAACAAGTTTTTTGTACCCTCATAGCATTCTACACTATAAATGGTAAGTAATCAATATGGATTTTCATGTAAGGATTGCCTATGTCAAGGAATAAACATGACATAATTCTTGTTATAGTTGACAAACTAACAAAAGTGGATCATTTCATACCAGGGAATCTAAAGGATGATTCACCTATGCTTGCAAAAAGGTTTCATGCATGAGATTTTTAGATTACATGGTGTACTTGAATTAATAATTTTAGATAGAGATCCTAGGATGAATTCTCATTTTTGGAAAACCTTGAATACCGCTTTAGGAACAAAGTTGAATTTTAGTTTTGCATATCATCTAGAAATAAATGGATAGACTGAAAGGGTAAATCAAGTGTTGGAAGACATGCTTAGAATGTATCATGCATGGATCAACAGTACAAATGGGAAGAATACCTTCCATTGGTTGAGTTTTCTTATAATAACACTTATCACTCCTCAGCTAAAAATGGCTCCTTTTGAGGCCTTGTATGGACGTAAGTGTAGAACACCTATTAGTTGGGACAATCGTGGAAGATAGAGAAGTTATAGGACCTAAAATGTTAACGAAATGGAACAACAAGTTAAACTCATTAGAGAACGTTTAAAAGAGGTTGCAGATAGATAGAAAAAATCTACATTGATTTAAAGAGAGTTGACAAAAATTTGAACAGGGAGATAAAGTTTTCTTAAGGGTTAAGCCTAAGAAAATTTAAATTTCATTTGGCAAGGCAACCAAATTATCACCTCACTATGTTGGACCCTTGATATTATTGAAGTAATCAACCCTGTAACATACAGATAGTGTTGCCTCCGCATTGTCCAAGTTGCATGATGTTTTTCATATCTCTTTGCTTAAAAAGTATGTATCAGATTTATCACATGTGCTTAATTGGAACTCTTTACTGAGTTCGGATTTGGGTGTCATCGTAGTTGAACCCATAAGAGTGTTGGAAACTTGCAAGCTGCACTTGCAAAATAGAGAAATAAGTCAGTGTAAGGTCCAGTGGGACCAATTTTTGAAGAAAGTGCTACTTGGGAGAATCTGGAAGAAATGAAAACTTCTTTTCCGCATTTATTTGATTGATAAATATGAGGAATTTATATCGATACTATGCATTTGATATTTTTATTGGTTTAAAGAATGAAAAAATCATGAAATTTTTCATTTTGAGAAAAACTTGGTAAAATAAGGTTGTTACAGCCTGATAAAATTTTGATATAGTTCTGAAATTGCATTAATTATAAGTTGCAATTATGATATTATGTGTTTATGGTATTTCGTATGTGAAATTTTATTGTTTATCTTAAATTCTTAGCATGATATGAACTAATCATCGAGGATGATGATACTTAAGGGGAGAGGTATGTCATACCCCATTAAAAACTACCCTTGGTTATTGTTTATTTCAGTTGTAGGTGAATGTGTGTGTGTGATTATCATGCTTGATTTGATTTGAGTGACTATGTAAACTATATGGTTGTTATGTTATCATGCTAATTTCATTATTTATGAGATCATAGTGATGGCTTGATTAATGTGTAAGATTTCTTCTTGTTAATCTTTTAATTATGTGTACCGATCTACAATATGTAACTATGTGCGACCCTTAATTTGAAATCCTTTGACAAAGGATAAATGGTAGATTAAATAGGCCACACCCTTGTAATGAAAACAAATATAGTTCCGTCGGGCTTATATTTAAAACATTATTTTGAAAACCTTTATAATACATTTATATAAGTGTATGGTTTATGGTTTATAATGGTTATATGAATTTTTCTAATGTATATAGGATAAAGTATACATATGTATATGGGTATAAATTAATGTAATGTTCATGGGATTACATTTAAACCTAACCAAAACCACAAAGGTCAAGCCATATGTTAAATGGCAATGAAAAGTGTTGAAGTTTAAAAGGGTTGGGGTTGGACGGTTCAACCAAGCCTCCACCAAGCCCCACGAGCTCCAAACGAGTTGTTAAGTGATCTGCCACCTATCTAAGTTGGTGAAAACATGTAGGAAACTTTGTGAGTTGTACTAGAAGTGGGAGTTAGGTGGGAGTTAGGGTTGGGAGATGTGGATAACTCTGACCGTCGGATGTGTTTAATCACCCAAACATGGGGCTTGGATGACAGGAAGTTTGGGGGACATACCAAATATGGTAGACGATGATTTAATAGGGAATGTTGGAAGGAATTGTATTATTTTCATTTAATAAAATTTAATGAGGCTTCACCTCGGGAGAAGTGGGAAGCTTCTTGAGGAAGCCACCACCGAGCTAAGTGGTTAATTGGTTTTGCATTTTCATTTTGGTCTTTTTCTCCTCCATGCGAGCTTTGCATGTAAGTTTATTTTGGCTATTTTTGGGCATCATGTTGGAATCTGCATGTGAAATCATAACTCTAGTTTGTTAAGGAGATTATATAATCGATGATCATGGGTTTAATTGGGCTCTTGCGTCGATTCGTGATTATTCTTCTATCTCTGGTTTTGTGTGAAAGCTTTGGAGGATTTTATGGAAGAAAAAGAAATAGATTCATCTTCTTCAAGCATGCATTATGTAGGCATGTAATCATCTTTTTCTCATCTTTATTATTTTTAGCATTAAAATATTTTTAATGGAAATGAAGAAATGTCTGTGTTTTCTTTTGTATTATCATTTCTCCTTCATGGGTATATCATTTTGTTATCTCAGTCATGGTTTTGATAGTTCGGTCTAGATATTTATATTCGAATAAAATATGCTATTATAAAACTTGCATGTAGTTGAAATATATATATTTAGACCATGGGTCTATATGGGCCACGATATTTTCGTGTTTATTGTTATGATAGTAGTGTTACCTAGTACTCATACATACTTACGGGGTTTAGTGTTATTATAAAAAGTGGGTATCATTTTTAAAGGCTAAGCATACACACATTTGGGGTGGGGTTGGTTTATGACCTAGTGAAGCTTTATAAAATGATATTAAGGCTTTATTAGAGCTCAAGCTTGATATAAACAGCGTAGTTTTAATGGCCATATTTTTGTTTTGGTCACTTTTGGGTGGCTAATAAACCTTAGTGTATTTTCTTTATTTATTTACCCGGGAAGCTTGGTGATTTTGAACTAATTCCAAAGTCATACAAAATGACCATGTAGAACTTATTTCGATTTTCTCTCACTACTTGTAGCTTATCATCCTTTAATGGCATTGTAATGTGGTATTTGGTTTCGTTTGATCTTTGGGTTGATCATAATAGATGCTTTAAAGGATATATGTGACTTGGTCACCACCATTGTTATATGGGTTATGACATTCTTAATTTCCAATGTGGATTGGGCTATTCATCTTTGGGTGATATAAGTTTGGGTTGTTTTATCCATCCTTAAACATTTTATTTAAAAGTTTTTAGACCACTTAGTGGTTGAGGTAGTTTGTATTTGGATTATCTTTTGTATATGGATAAGTTATTGTCTTTAGACCATTACATGTGATTCGGACTTGTTTAGAATATATCACCAAATGGTGAAGAGATATGATCTATGTTATATTCATGGTGTTGTATTTTTCCTTAGACCACTTTGGGTTGATGCGAAATGTGTATTACATGTGTGTTACCTTTCACTATATTGGTGATGGCTTTTGGGTTTGATTTACCTTTATTCGAATACGTGGTTGTTTCGTAAAAGTTAAGGTACTTCGTAGAAGATAAGGTATAAGCTAAGGTATATGCGGGGATGTAAGTACATTGTTTTATAAGTTATTATTATCAAACAAATGTTTATATTGTTATATTCTTTTAAAGAACAATTTATTCTTTATTAGAGTTTAATATAATCTCGTTAAACAATTATGATAATGACATTAAATTATTATTAAGGTTGTATAATTTAATTATTATCTTAACAAAATATAATCTTAATAATACTATTATTAAGATGAATTCAAATATTATTATGATTTTAGTCCTTTTCATGAGTTATATAATACCTTGAATGATAAAATTGAGAGTGGTTGTATGACGTATCGATTCGTATTATTATTATATGAAAATGATATAAACATGTATGTATGTTTTTATTATAAAAATACTTGATTGATATTATTTATATAACCCTTTCAAGTATAAAAGGACATATCTTGGATGTTTTGTAATTTGAATGATAATTGTTATTCCTTAGCAATTTGAATTACCTTGTTATTGATTAGAGTTGGAAAATCAATTATTTCTTATGGATTATGAAGGAAGTAAAAAGGAGAAATGTTATGTTGTATCCTTTATGATTTTCAAATTATGTGGATTATGTTTCATTAAAATATTTTGTGCTTTAAATGGTAAAGATAAGATTGTAGATTTTTCATGCCAGTTCTTTTGAACTGATGGTTGCCTAACATTTTTACAGATGGCGAAGTTTAGATCTTATTTGGCGGATGATTTGTTAAGGTTATGTTGATTTTATTTTGCATGATTAAATGATGTATTCTTATTTAACTATGTAAATAAATCTTGTGCTTTAGTTGATTAAATTGTTGAAGGCATTTAAGCCCTCGAGATTTTGTATCATTTTCAAAAGAGAAATAGAAGTTATATTTAGTTTGGAATATTTTTGTAAACTTTATCATGGTTGTTTATAAAAATTATTCAGATTATGTACCTGTTATAATATGTTGTGAATAAATTAGTCAATCAGTTTCATGATAAGTATTGTGATTAAATGAATAATGATTATGTGAGATTAATATATGTAATGATTTAGCTTTAATATTATGAACTATACTAAAGCTATAATATGGATATAATAAACAATCTTACAAATTAAATAACTGTAGGTGTTATTTTATAGATTGTATGATGGAACTATTACATGATGAATTAGGATTATTGATTTGATATTATATAATCTTTTGGATGTGAAGCTAAGTATTTTATGCGATTGTTGAGTTTAACAATTATTCCTAAGTATTTAAACCTCATGGACATGAATGATTGTATACATGCAATGAAGAGTTCTATAGTAATGTACTTAAGCAATTATAATGACAATGTCGTAAATTAAATAACTTAGGGACCTATGAATTATAGCAGTTTGTTGCCCTAATTAACTTAAATGCTTAATGCATGTACATAAACAACTTATGTAAATTGATGATGATTAATTAATCGAAACTAAGTTATGGACCTTAGGATCAAATAATTAATGCAATGAATATCGTTGCGTTATGAAATATAAATATGTCATAAACTAATTCAATGAGGTGGATAGTATGACAAACCTAATGCATGGTACTCAAGTAAGCCAACATCAGATGGTTGTTATAGTGTGGTGTTCATTGAATGACATGAGTCATTCATTGAATAATTCCATATAACAGTTATCCCAAGTTGTCCATCGAGTTCCATTTATTACGCATGTGGTAATCAACATGAATTGAGTTATGCTTTGATGCAAAGGTTATCTATTCAATTTAGTCTTGTTCCTCTATACCAACTTGCATTAGTATGGGAAAGAAAGTGATCCCGTGACAATGCAAGTCGTTGTGTGAGCTATTTCTCTCCCATAGGCAACCTAAGTTGGTACGACGTGCTCGTCTTCTTTGGATGCACAAGTTTTGTGTCATGTGCGTGACTTGAATATAATTAAATTAAATAGTGATTCAATTCTAATAATGGAACCAAGTGACATGGTGATGAGACATGTTTTATAGACATTGTGAAGTATGGAAACAAAGCATGCAATACATGACACATAAACTTTGGCCTAAGTAGTGTATGTCAATACATTGTCATGTTCACCTAGTTCTAACTAAAGTGTGGTATGTCGGAGGGGATTCGATTGATTGAACCCCAAGTAGACACTTTGAACATACACTTGTAAAATCAAGTCGAGAAGGGCACTAAGAATTATACTTAGTATACTAACTCGAAAGAGTACTTATGGGGGATTGAGAAGGATATATTTGACCCATGAATATGCACATGCTTATTTGATTTTTATCTAAAGAATTGCAATTATTGGATGTTGGATTTAAATGTTAATTTATACATTTAAATCATTGAAGGCATATGTTTAAATTGGGGAAAAAAATTTCCCATAGTTATGGTGTTTAGAAAGTGGTTGTTACACATGGTGAGGGTTTGAAATAATGTTAAGGTTCCTCTACCAATGTGCAACATGAGCATTTGTGGAGGAATCACTAGGCATAATGTTTTCAGTAGGTTTGACCATTTTGCGCCCTGCATTCTGATTAGAGTAAAGAACAAAGTTGATGGACACAATAACTGACAATATCTCGAAACCTCGCTTCTACTTTTTGCCCAAAATGAGTATGTACCTCAAAGGATGGTCCCAAATGCATCAAATTGTTTGGGAAGCAATCATTGGGGAAGTCCTAAAGCCTTATGCGGAGTTCACCTATAATTTTAGGATAACATACTTGATATTTTGTCTCATGAATATTATTGTTGTTGCTCGCATCCTATGGCACCAATTTAACAAAAATAGATTTTATGCTAAACCCTAAGATATCGCAGAGTCACATATGAAAATAACTCTAAAACACGAGATATGATGCATGCAATAAGCTAATAAAAATTGAAACCCTAAGTGCAAGAGAGGGTGTAAAGGACTTAGCTAATTTTGTAATTGATCCGAAGTATGATGGGTTAGAAAACCGATGAAAAAGGAGGGAAAACTATCGTAACCACGCTCAGGAAATTTTACAACTGTCGAAATAAGCTGGAACAGGGTGCATGGGAAGGGGCTAGGGTGCCTAGGTGCTAGAGACCTTTGGTAGGAGCCTGTGACTGCGAAAATGCTCAGAATATGGTTTTTCTTGTGTCAAAAGGTGGTCGCTAACCTTTGTTGTTAATCACCTGTGTATCGCACTATGTCCGCAAAATTTTCCTGTAACCTACAAAATAAATGATCTCCTATGAAACTCCAAAACATATCAAATCCTAAAAAATATAAATATGCAAATGGGGAGTAGAACCGACCTTGGTGATCACTGACTGAGTGAACTTATGACCAAGCGCTGCATTACATTTCAGACTCCATGTAGTTCTTGTGAATTATGTGAAATTGTGCCCTAAGAAGCTCTTGTGCAAGATGTAATTGATAATGAGCAAGAACTATATGTATCAATGTAAATAGATGTGTGGATGAAACAAAAGAAACTTCCCCTCCTATGCGTGTTTGAGAATAAGCACTCCCTTGTCCCTTGAATAAAGCTAGATGGATGCCTTTAATGATCTTAGAATGCCTTTGGATGCAACCTTAGGTGACTATAATAGATGCTTAGAGCTTGGTCTTTTATTATGGTCACATAGCTTTGTATTTATATGATTCCCTTGTTTGAATTTTGTAATTGACAACTAAAAGGCCGACCCATAAGAAAATAAAATGCCTAAAAGATAAAAGAGGCGAGTAAGATACAAAGAGGTGGGGGCACCTAAAGAGGATGAGGGCATCTAGGCACCTTTGGTGTTTAGAGTCAAGAAAGGTAAAGCAACGAAAATTAGGCGGGTTGTGGGGTGTACAAGACCAAAGAGGAAACAAGAAAGATAAATTAGAGGCCAAAGATAGATGTCAAATACTAGTTTTCTCGCATAGGAATCATATGAATAGTAGTATGTGATTAGAACCTAGAAATATACCCAATCATGTGATTTTGTGTCTACATTTTCCCCACTTTATGTTGTTGAGTGAATACTTGATAACATAAAGTAGATAAGAGATGTGTACTTGATAACCATGTAGATCGATGACGAAAGCGTGTCGAAGAGATAAGAAAAAGCGTGGAGTGATAAAAAAATGAAGCGTGGAAGATAAAGAAGAAGAAGTGACCCTAGGGATGAAGCGTATATGTTGTGTTGTGTTGTACATGTTGTTGTTGCTTGTGATTTCTTATGTGGGCTGCTTCTTGTTGCGTATTGGACAGGACACTACAAAAAAAGAAGAGCGGAATTTTAGTCAAAGTCATGTATTATGAAAACTCTGTAAAAAGCATGCAAAAGTGTGTAAAAATGAGAGAAATAAGTAAAAAGGAACATGTGCACCTGATCCATGATGAGTGAAAAGGATAGAAAATGTCTTGAGAATGTTGTAGAAGAGCGAGTTTTTTAGGTGATCTCACGCCACAAAAAAAGAGTGTTGGGGAGAAATTTCTAGTGTTATTCTCCATCCCTGACTGCTTCCTAAATTTATACACCACTGTAGATGGTGCGATTTTGCTTTGTTCTATTTGATTTAAGTAGAAAAAGAAGATAGAATGCATTCTGATTGTTGGAGGATTGTCCTTGATCTTGTGAAAAATGCTCGTGAAATACTGAAAATTGTGCCAATCTAAAAAGGTAACTATAATTTCCCCTGGTCATAGGCACCTAGGAAAGGTTAGGAGTGCCTGTAATAGTGTGTGTATTTGGGCGCTGGTGTTTGTGCCGAACTAAGGACCCAAGTCAGAATATAGGTCATTCTGTTATTGTTATGTTGTTTTATTCATGTATTGTGCATGCCTATACTGAAGCTTTGAGTTGATGTATGGGGTGACTGATTCACCTAATGTATGCCCCCTTATTTGGGGTGCATGTGACATTCTTTGGAAGGATGCGACCCAAAGTAGAATACGAGATGTTGATCTAAACCGATACCCTATAGGGGAGGGAATGTGCATGGTAGAGACTAAGGCACATGCAAACAAAGTGGCTAAAAACATGTGTTAGTGCAATCAATACAAATATGCATATAGAAGACAATGTGTAATATAGCAAGTAAGAAGATAATGTAGACCACACGAAAAGTGGGTTTTAAACATGGGACATCACTCACAATGTCGTAAGACAATCAAGGCTAGAGCGGCCAAAAACATACAAGCAAGACATAGGAAAAGCTCGCACACATTTGCATATAATAACAAATAGTGGCAAACAAAGAGTAACATAAAACCATGGTGAAAAAATGTTGTACATAAAGCATCCGTTAACATGTTAGAAATATAAAAATATTTTCAAGACATTTATGTATCGATAAAGTAGTGTGCTAGCAAAAATATGAAGTAGTATAAAATGAAACAATAACACTTGTAGTTTATAAGAAAGTAGATGCCCCCAGGAGCCTTGGTGGGACTGGTAAGAGGTACAATGCCAAACATATGTGATGCACGTAAAGATCGTAAAAAGTCTATATTCACATCTAGAGACCAAGTGAACATGCATGTGTATATAGAAAATATATGACATATTATGTGTCTGCATGCAGAATAGAAACAAAGTGTACATGTAACTAGTATAAGCAAGCAAGAGTATGCGTAGCCAAGATATGCAAATGAAGTGAATGAGTGTGATGGAATGGCATGCAATGTGTGAGTGTGATAGGAGCAACGTTCCCCCCAATGGATGTGGATGAGATGAGGTTAATTTATAAATGTCCCCTCAACAGTCAAGAATAAACCATATAACAAGAGTGTGTCATCGGGAAATGGTTTGAATCATGCACTTGATAGATAGATCAATGGAGCATAGAGCATAAAGCGTGTGAATGTGGTGAGGTTCATGGATGTAGTGAGCCCTCAATAGTCAAGTGTGAACCGTAACACAAGAGTGCATCATAAGATAATGATGATACAAGTTATGTGTATCAATGCACGTATAATGAATGAGAAAGACTAAATGCAAAGCATCTGAGTGTGATAGTAGAAATGCAAGACACCTGGTAATGCTAGGAGGAT
Source organism: Taxus wallichiana var. yunnanensis (assembly GCA_018340775.1). Lineage (NCBI taxonomy): Eukaryota > Viridiplantae > Streptophyta > Pinopsida > Cupressales > Taxaceae > Taxus > Taxus wallichiana. The sequence continues at coordinate 338,393,132 of CM031236.1, forward strand.
GGAAGTATGTTAGGAAATTAATGTTCACATGGGTATTAATATTTATGTGTGGTAAATATTCAGTAAATGTAAATGTTAGTAGTTAGTTATATTATTGTTATATAAACAATAATATATTATTTATTAGAGTTGTTTTAACAACTCGTATGATTTGTGTTGTGTATTGTTACATGAGTAACAATCATACTAATATAAGAGATGGCGGGATTATTGTTGGTGTTGTTAGAGCAACTTCCTAATTTATAGGAGTTGCATATCTCTATATATTTGTATTGTATCTCTGTCGATTTAATGACAAATGAATAGAAGATTATTATTTTTCCCTCTGCGAATTTATTGTGTTAACTCTACCCAAATTTAAGATTTGGTATCAGAGCGAGAGTTTCAAAAAAGAAATGGATTCTTAATGATTTGTCAAGGGGCAGCCACATCCTGTTGTTCATTGCCCCGCCTATATGTTGAAATTGTCAATATATCCATATGTATGTGCATATGAGTATGATCTTGGAGCAGTTTGCAAGGACACATATTTAAAGTCTATTTTGCACATGTACATTTTCTCCTATAGTGATATCTTCCGCATTTGGTTCTTCCCACTAGCTTTGTTTTATTTTTTTGGAGAGTTATCAGAGAAAGGAGCGTGAATATTGCTATAGCATTGAATATTATGATATAGCATTCGTGATTAGAGTGGTGTGTAACTGTTAATGCGAAACCCATTATTGTCGTGTGGATCTAGGATCTATTCATCCATTCAGTCCATAGCACAACACTTCGAGTAGCCTCCTCAAAGATTTATATGTGTAGAAAGTTGTGCATTGCTAGAGATCTGAAGTAATGCAAAGCCAGCTGTGAGAGCATCTCCAACTCTTCGAATTACATATGCAGATGGACCTCTAAACGTGGATTTATCCATCACATGATTCACGCCTCTATTCATATCATTGCTTTCCTCCCTCGAGAGAGCTATGTCACTTCATTAATCCAGATCCATTCTCTTGTAACTGGTAATTCGTGCATTCTTCAACAACAGTCATTTACTGAAATCACTTCCTCTAATCTGTGCCTAGAGAAATATTGGAGTTTAACACAGGATTATTATTGTGAATTCAATTATGTTGGTTCTGATTATCAATATCCTGATATTGAGTTAAGATGGGATGTTTCTCCAAGGAGTTGATTTATTGAAAGTTGCATGCGTATGTACTGACTCAACATTGGTACAACAAGTGTCTCGTATTACCATCATCACTACCTAGTGTCTACCTCGACAACTATCATGCCTCTAAGTACTCCCCTCTTTTTTAAGCTCATTCCGCCACAAAAATCTCATGGTATTTGACACAACAGGTGTGCTTATGTTTTGAATTACAAAATATATAATCTTGTATATAGAAAATATTGCTTCTAGATGTTTAAATCTTCCCATAGTCCAAGTGGCTTTCATGTTTTAGCTAAAGTGGGGGGTATTTTATAAGTCTTGGTTTCAAAATATTTGGAGAGGAGTCTTTTATATTTAATAGTTGGAATATTAATGAGGGACCATTTTATATTGTAAGGGGAATATTTTAATACTCATATTAAAAGTAATTTTGTATTATTACTTTTAAATATTTTTGTCCTTCTAAGCATATCTAGGTATATTAGTGTTTGTAAAATTCGTGTCATCAAAAGTATGTCATCAAGTCTAAAAGTGTCGTATGGTTAGTCAAATCATAAAGTTTTTTTGTGAGTCAAAAGTTGTAAAAAGTTCGAAAAATAATATATTTGTTGCCTTACAGACGTATTTTGGCGGTATCAGACGTCCAAAGGAGGTACATGTAATTATAGAGCCTCAAAGCCAAATTTGTTGAGCTAGTAACATGAGATGGAGGATGGAGGCACTGAGGCTAGAGGACAACCAACAACCTCTCGTCAAGTCAATAATGACGAGGATGCTTTATTGATTTGGTGGAATGTGTGTGTGTGTGTGAGTTTGCTTTCAGTTGTGTGCTTCAGTTTCATAGTACATGTTTTGTTGCACATTCATGTTTCTAGTTTCCAGTGTGTAATTTTTAGCTTGTCAGTGTGGATTGAAAAATAAGAACAAAGGTTCATTCCTGTTCACTGGCATATGTTGTTATTCTTAAATTATTCCCAATGTAATAACATAGTGAAGAACAAATAACAAAAAGAGACACAACATCATGATTCTTGAAGAGGTTGAACAGTCAGATGTGTTCCTGTTCATACCTAGGTTTGTGTTTAGCCTTTGGAAAACCATTGAAGGCTATTCAGACGTATTCTTGCTTAAGTTCCCACACTGCTAGCTCAGATGTGTTCCCTATAGTGACTGGTTGATAAGCAGATGTTTCCTGAGCATGTTCCCATCCTCGTCGGTCAGATATGTTCCCGAAAGCACGTGGTTGATAAGAAGTTGATGTATTCCTTCTTCTACCTTGATTCAAGTATGTGCCAAGATCATGAGCAAGCACAAGCGGCAAGCTGCAGAGGAAGTGTGAAAGTTCTTTTTCTACCATGTAAATATTAAGGGGGGAATGTTAGGAAATTAATGTTCACATGGGTATTAATATTTATGTGTGGTAAATATTCGAGTAAACACAAATGTTAGCGATTAGTTATATTATTATTATATAAACAATAATATATTATTTATTAGAGTTGTTTTTAAAAAAGTATGATTTGAGTTGTGTATTCTTACGCGAGTAACAATCACACTAATATAGGAGATGGTGGGATTATTTTTGGTGTTGTTAGAGAAACTTCCTAATTTATAAGAGTTGCATATCTCTATATATTTGTATTGTATCTCTGTATGATTTAATGAGAAGTGAATAAAACATTATTATTATTTTTCCCTTTGCAAATTTATTGTGTTAACTCCCCTAAATTTAAGAAAGTAAGCATGATGCCCCCAGTGTATGATGTGAAGAAGAATCAAGTAACATCGTCTAAGAGATCATCATTGTCATGATCAAATCCAAATGGAGATGTGTCGAGAGACCTAGTAAGCAATAGTATGTGGTTGATCAAATACGGAGCCATTGCGGCATAAATTATACATGCCCATTGCGTATTCTTCATCAATGAAAGGTGGTAGTGGACAACCATGTGCATAACAACGAGTAAGATTTTGTATATAGCCGAGAAATGAATCATTGTAAATAGAAATGTGGTCAAAAGGCATGGGAAATGTGATATTAATATGATCAGGATCCAAAGTGCCACCAATGTAGTCAAGCCAAGATTGCCCAAGAGTAAATGGAGAAATGCGAGGAGTGCGTGCAACAAATATTGATAGATGGAAGATCACGGAGGCCATAAGCAACAAGAATGCAAACATATCCATGAAAGAGATAAGGAGGCAAAATATCAAGCAAATGTGAATCCAAGCCGATCAAGCCATCATATGTGTAAATAGTGTCAAAGCAAGTGGGATCGAATGGAATGCATTGCCAATAATAGTTATTCATGAAAAGAGTGCATGTGAAAAGAGGAAGCGTAGATGTAGGTTGCTCATGAAAAGATGAGGAAGGTGGTGTTATCCATTTTTACCCTCTTGGTAAAAATGGACAACTTCAGATTTTGAACTTGGGCGATTAAGCGAGGTTTGGGGAAGAGATAGTGAAGGAAGAGGCCCGGGGCCCACGATGAGCAAAAATGGATAAAATGAGCACATGGAAAAATGGTCCTGAAGCCCGCATACACCTTCCCCTTGCGAAAAATCTAAAAGATTGAGAGAAAATTTGGAAGAAATCTAAAAAAATTACAAAAATGGACAATTGCCAAAATCAGCTCAACCGAGTTGTTTGGCGAGCTAAAATCAGCTCGTCGAGTTGGAGGATTCGGGCTATTTCGGGAGGAGCTAGATAGGCGAGTGGTGCGATTGACCAAGTGACCCGGTGAAGTTTTTTATGGTTGTAGCAAGTTGGGGGTGCATTTGAGCTAGATTGATGGGCCAAGTAAAAAGAAGCTTGCTTGAGCTCGGCATGTCGCACAAACAAAGTGGTGGGGTCTTGAGGTCATGGATGCATCGGGGTTGTGGCCCGGCGGCCCGAGAAGAAACATGGGTCGTGGAGACATGGGGTCCCTACGAACCCGATAACTATGCAAAATAAAGTGGGCTCGAGAGGATGATGTGCGGCTCAATGATGGGTGCGTGGAACAAGGTTCCTCGTGGAGCGAGTTGCCTATGAGGCTTAGAGATCGATAGAGCCGCTTGATGGTTGGACGCGTAGTGTCATTCGGGAAAGTGGCGAGTGTGGGCCCACAGGCCCAAGCGGAATGGGCTCGGTGGTCAAGTTGTGGCTAATGTGGCCAATTCAGGCACACAAGGCCTAGGTAAAATGTGGGCCATGGGGACTTAGTTCCCCGCAAATGCTGGAATCCCACAAGGTGAAGTCGGAGCGGAGTATAGCTAGGTGAACTCAGCGATGCGAGGGGAAAAAGTTATGAGGAGGGCTCGGATGATGAGCTGCTCACCGAGTAGGGCGAGCCAAGATAAAAACGAGACCCGAGGATCAAAAATGTCGGCTCAACTGAGAGCAAGAAGCGATGTAATGGGGAATAGCTTGGCACGATGATATGAATGGCTTACGGAGCTAGATGATAAGCGACAACAAGCCGCCTAGACCTTCCCTACCCACATCACCCCCATGCACATTTTTGATTAAATTTTTATTTTATGGGGCCCACATTTCTAAGATCATCACTCATAAATGTAATGAGCATGGAAATAAATTTATAGTTGGGGAAGAATGAAAAATAAACATCTACAACCCCAAAAGTAATTGCACAGCCCGAAAATTGGTAGAGTTAACTATAAAGTGACCTACACTTAAATGATCATAACTTTTTCAATACTCCACCAAATTGGACAAAATTATATTCATTGGAATCGATATTTCATCCTCTACATTTAGAAATAATAAAAAATGAAGTTTGGCAAGGGTAGGTGGGCAAAAAATGAATAAATATCTCACAAATTAATTAAACACTTCTAGGTAAAAAATGAAAGCATTAATGAAGACATGGGTACAAATTTATTCTTTCATAAGTAAGAGTACTTGGAGGCATGGGTTTTGTAGGGGTCCCCTTCACTTTTTTTGGCTAATTAATTCCCTTTGTATGTGGTTGAATGCATATTTTGGGATTTCCTCTTACTCCCCCTCTTTCTTCTTCTATATATGTAAATGGAGGGTTCATTTTAAATTTGTTGGGCATTTTCTATCTTCGCCTCCCATTCTATGGCTTGTTGCAGGTGCATGTGAGCTTCAAGCCTTCCATTTTGGGGGTTTCACAAGAACTTCATGCCTCTGTATCTCATTGTAATGGACTATGTCACATTTTGGAAGCAATAAAATCAATCTTGTGGTTATTGTTCAATCCTTGTTGATGTTATTGCATTCTCTGACCTCTGCTTTGCATTCAAAGGTATTTTGTGCATCTTCTACTTTCTTGCAAGCTTAAAAATGGTTGTGTTTAATTGGAATTGTGTTGTGAATGTGTTTTTATAGACTATGGTGTTCCACATACCCTCTCTATCTCCATTTCTACACATTTCCATTCATTAGAGAGTGTCCCAATCACCCTTCTCTTGGTGTTATCACCTCCTTAGTGTAGGATTTCTTCATTTTATGTATTTTCCTCTCTCCCGGTCCCTTGGAATCATAAAATAAGATTAAATAAGTGTATTTATAGCATTAGGAGTAGTTGTAGCATTAGTTTAGGAAGAGGAACCAACCTTCTCTGGAGGTCCATCTCAAGTAGCAGGTCCCACAACTTAAGAGATGGTCCCATGTTACCCAATTACACTAATTTCCTAGTCATTCCACATAAAAAACAGATCAAAGGGTGTTGTAATTTGGTGATAACTTGATTACAGCATGCCCGGTGATATAAAAAAAGTCAATACTTTCATTTTCATCAAGATTGGATGTGTATCTTGGTAAAATTCTAGCCTTTGGAGGCTCTGCAACAACACATCTAGCAACTCAATTAGAAAATCAGCTTGTTTCAAAGAGTAGTATTGGTGGTTTAAGTTCATGAAAAGATTCGAACAAGGTTTAAAACAAGAGGAGTATTTGAGTATACAGAACTATCACTAGGTAGAGGAAGATAAGTTCAAAGATCACCATCTCCACCAAATAGAACTCTTTCAACACCTCCACCTGGTAGGCCATTTTTACAATCCACTAGAGTTCTTAGACCCATCAGAATGACATGAAAACAATCACAACAAAATCCATTTGTCAATTTCATTGGTAGTAGTCCACTTGCCCTCAATGCACAAAATCCAATTCCAGTGGCAGCCTTGAAAAACATTCCATTATTTAATGGAGAGAATCACACCACTCCGAGTTGATCACATCTAGGACATTCCAAACATGTGTGTTATCCACGAGATTATTGGTATGGATATGGCAATGAAACTTCTTGCTTCCTCTTTTAAAGGGAAGGATTTACAATGATTCAAAATCTTGAGAGCAAGATCAATTTAGAATTGGGATCAATTATGCATATCTCTTTGTGATCAATTCGGAGAAAGGGGAAATAATCTATCTCTCTTAGATCAATTGACCATTATCAATAGGGATCCAAATGAACAAATGACGAACTTCAACTTCAGGTTTTAGAGAACGTTGGATAGAATTCCTATTCTTGTAAGACCATCTACTAAAGGAGCATTTCTCTATTTCTTACAAGCTCTTAATTTTGATATAGTTGTAATGGTGCAATCTATGGGAGGTACAACATTACTAGGAGCATATTAAATTTCCATCGTAGAGCTAAGAATTGCCTAATTGAAGCCGATAAAATTACTCCCTGGCCACCTATGCCCATTTATCTAGAGATAGGAAATCCTAGTTCTAGCCGGGCATCTGCGTTAGCTCCCATTCCTGCTCTTAGAAATCAATTTCTATTGAGTATTCTACCTCTTCTAAAGCACCTCGGTTGAGCTCAGGAGGTCATGAAATAATTTTAGAATCTAGGGAATGAGTTGGTGATAATCAAGAGGCAACAAGCCCAAAATTTCAAACCCTATTAGCCTTGGTACTAACCCAATAAGCCCTCATATCAGCCTAATAAACATATCGCTCAAGCTTCAAACCGTAACCAAGAACAACCTCTCTCGCTACTAGACCATTTGAATTGTATAATCTAATGTGGCTTCATCATCCGAGCATTGGTTCCAGGTCAAAACAACCTTGTATATGACTATTAATGGTATTTCCTGTGGTCAACCCAATAATTATGTAACATGTTTCAATGAAATGTTGAATCAGGCCTTAACAATGCAAATTTGGTACGTCTCAAGAAACAATTGAAGAAGAAAATCAACATCAAGTAGACACTCAAGAGGCCCCTTATAATGACACTTCTCTCATAAATTGTAAAGTAGAGGGTTTTACGTGGGATGAATCAACCTCTTCCTCGGGTGTAACAACAAACACAAGGTATACGAAAAGAAATATAGAACAAGGTAAATCATCGACACAAATCCCTCTTAACCTTCTCTCACATCTCAAGGAGCTAAGAACTCAAACACAGCCTCAAATTCATAGAATCACCCTAAGGGACCTATAGTGTCACTCAAGCGCAAGAGAAAGTTTTGATGAACAAAGGTTAGTAAAAAGACAGTCCATCCCCATTCAATATCATTGATCAAATGAAGAAACCAAATGTAAACATCTCTATGTGGGAATCACTCACAATTCTAGGACAGAGAGACCTATTGTAGGCAACCATGGCTAACTTGTCCACTTTAAATCAGTCATCTAAGGATCAAGATAAGGTAATCACTAATGTAATGGAACAAGAGATAGGTTAACCAATGGGAAACATGAAACCTCCACTATTCTATGTATCTTTGATCATTAGAAATAATCTTGTACACAACTGCATGATTGACTTGGGGGCAAGTAGCTCAGTGATGCCTAAGTAAATAACAGACCAGTTGGGTCTTAAATATGAACTGTTTCAAAGGGTATGGTCCGATTGGATGGGATAGTAGTGGGGAATATCGGGGTGATCAAAATATTGAATCTAACACTACATGCATGCCCAAATGTTATAGTTCCACAAGACATATCTGTGATTGACCTACCCCCACTCTTTACTTTGTGTTTGTCAAGAGACTTCACTGCTAAAATTGGTGGGTACCTATCAGATGATTGCTCACATATGATTTTTTTAGAACAAGGTATAGAGATAAAGCTACTATCATATCTGAGCCAATTTCCAACTATCACATTGATCCTTACATGCCAAGTCCAAATGATTCCAATTGCACCATCTTCGACCAAAAAGATTTCTTAAATACTCAAGAATTAGAAACTAAAGTTGGAGGAATTTTGGATTTGACACTTGATGAATGGGCTCACAAGAGACATGCCTATGATCCATACAAGGAGATGAAGGATACTAAATTGGGTATCTATTGTCTACATGAAGAAAATGCACCCCTTCTTAGCATCACCAAACCAAATGACGAAGATGACAATGAAGTCTGGTAGCTATTCTTTGATAGTTCAAGGAGTAAGCAAGGTGCAGGAGGAGGAGAAATGCTTGTGTCTCCCAAAGGTAACAAGTACTACTCAACTTTATGATTCCAATTTAGTTGTTATAATAATACAACTAAGTATGAAGCACTCATCCATGGATTACACTAGGCAAGAAAGAGAAGTATCAAGAACTTGCAAGTTTTTGGGGACAATGAGCTAGTTGTAAAGCATATTAGAAGACTTAATACTACCAAAAATGATCTCATTAAGAGCTATAAACACAGAGTGTGGGGTCTCATAGAGGACTTTGAGGCTTTTAATATTGATTCCATACCAAGGAAAAAGAACGAGGCTACAAAAAGGCAACAATTAGGAAATAGTTGACATGGTTGAGAGCATCAATAAAGACCAAACATAGTCCCATATTAAAGTGGTAGTGAGACCGGATGTTTGTAGATAATAACAAAAATTGGCAAGTGTTCGAAAGTGATCAAAAAATCATAAATTTCCTTAAGGAAGAAGTTAAGTTATATTCAAGGAATCAAGACAAATTGGAAAATCAGTATGGGGATCAAGTAGTCCAACTGAGAACCAACAAGCTCCCAAAAGTTTTGGTAACTCTAGAATCAATATTTAATCCTAATGAGTAGTTTAGGAAAGAGAAAGTAAATATTCAGGTCAAGGGTGAAGATTCAGAACTTGTTTCAGTTAGAGAAGGTAAAGTGCTCCAAATTGGCAAGGTGAGTACTCAATAGGAAAATAATGATTTCATATAAATTTACCAAATTTACCGACATATTTTCATGGAGTTATGAGGATCTTAGAGGATTTGATCCAAATTTATCACAACACACTATTGAGTTAGATCAAGAATCTAAGCCCATCGGAGTAACATCAAAGGCTAATGAATCCTCACATTAAGCCTCTCATGAAGAAGGAGTTGAATAAGATAATTGAGGAAAGCATCATTTTCTTGATTAAGCACTCATATTGGGTTACAAACCTTGTGTTGGTTAAAAAAGAATGGGGAAATCAAATTGTGTGTGGATTTCTGAGACTTGAATAGAGCTTCTCTCAAGGATCACTATCCACTTCCATCCATAGAGAAAATCTTATAGGTAGTAGCTGGTTTGGAAAGGTTTTCACTCTAGATGGCTACCAGGGCTATAATCAAATCATGGTAAAAGAGGAAGCTAAATTCAAGATAGGTTTCACCACAAAATGGGGCACGCACACTTACAAGAAGATACCATTTGGCTTGTCAAATGTTGGAGCTACGTTCGAGAGAGCTATGTACATGGTGTTCAAAGGACTGATTAACAAGATAGTTCTTGTGTACCTTGACGACATTAAGCTATTTTCTAAGAATGCGGACTTATCATATTTCTCATCTTAGACAAGTGTTTAAGAGATACATACAGTTTGGAGTTTCCTTGAATCTGAAAAATACATTTTCTTAGCTCATGAGGGTAATCTCTTAGGACACATTGTGCCTAAAGAGTGATTAAAAATTGATCCACAGAGAGTTGAAGCTATCCTGTTACTACCTATGCCAAGTCATAAGAAAGCTCTTCAAAGCTTCTTGGGAAGGATAAACTTCATAAGAAGATTCATGCCCTGATTGTGCCAATCTCGTCAATCCACTTACAATGATGTTGAAGAAGAACCCGACATTCAAATGGACAACAGAGGAAAAAGATAATTTTAAAGCTATTAAACAAGCAATATCACAAGATCCAACTCTCATCAATCCAGATTTTATCGAAGGATTTCATCCTCTATGATTCTAGTGGCTCGGACATAATATCTATAATATTAGTATAATGAATAGGGAAGGATCCGAGCATCCTATTGTATTCTTCGTTAAAGCTTGGAAGATTGTGAGGTAATGTACTTGTTCATTAAGAAGCATGTTCTTGCTTTGTGATAAGGAGTCTAAAGAAATTGGACACTTGGTCTCCAAAACAAAATTCATTTGCTAGTATCTCATGTCGGGGTTAAATGTTTCCTACTAAACAAGGATTTAAATGAGAAAAGAGATGGTTAGATCACCCATGTCATGGAATATGACATAGAAATCAAGGTAACCAAATTGGTTAGAGGCAAAGGATTATGTGAGCAACTAGCTTCCAATCAACATATAGAGTCAAAGGATGAAGAAAGAACTGTTTTAGTTCTCAAGATGATCAAGAGCATTTAGGCGATGGTATGTCCACTCCTTGTTGGACCTAAGATATGATCAACTTCCTTAAAACAAGTCTATTCCCTAAGGACTAGGAAAAGCTAAAAGGAGGTATTTTAGACTACAATCCATTCCATATGTTCTTATTGATGGTATCTTGTTCAAGAAAGATGTGAATGGAGTTCTCTTGAGGTGCGTTCCAACAATTCAGATTGAAAAGGTGTTGCATGAGTTCTATGACAGAGAAGCCGGAGGCCACTTCACTCCATGAGTAATGTAGCCTCCTTTTACCTACTCCCTTTAAACCCCAAGTGTGCCGGCCTATCACCCAACATTAGCTGGGCACTCACCCAAGGCACACCCAAGTGCCGAGCCCATCCTTTATGTGAGCTTCATAAGAATGTCTACCATTAATGGAGGAATGGTTGCAGAGACAGAAAATACACGTATCCATTCTAAAGAAAGAAGTAAAAACACTGAATCTAAGCATAAATGAATCATAAAAGGATGTATACATTATAACAATATAAAGGAATCAAATTTGAGCCATGAGTAATATAAAGGACACAAGGGGTTTGTACCCATGAGCATATATATTTAGAACAAAGTGTCATATATTGATTTATAACCATTTATAGTAGCCATATTACATCAAAGAGGGTCATATCAGATAGAGTACATCAAGGAATGACACTCTAACCCTTTAAAAGCGACTGCACTGTGAGAGAGCCTTAACTATATTATTCCATGCACCTAAATATTTCTTGACAGTCTCTCACACCATCTCTTCTCTCTCTCACCAATTCTATCTCCCTCATTCTACACACCTCTCCACACACATCTCTCTACTCACACACCCCCTTTTTAGATCCAAATGCATCCTTAAATAGAATCGGGATCTCTCCTTCACCGCCTCAGCTTCACTCATGAGCAGGCCGATTGTCAGGTGGAATCATGCTCCTCCATGATCGAGTGCCTATGCTAGCTCATCAAAACCCTGATTAGCCTCCACTAACCGTAATGATTCCCCTCTGAAATATTCTTTTCGTGGAATATTCTTTCCTTGAGCTCCAAGAATCCAAGTTGTAACCTTATCCACTCATCACGCCTACTCATGTCTTCACGTGTTTTCCATGTAGTACCATATCAATGATGTGGCTAAGTCTTTAAACCCTATCCTGCTTCCGTGTGCCAACCTTTGCGCACTCTATGTGTACTCCGACATTTTTTGTAACTCATTGAACTCCTCGTGTGCACTCTTGTTCTCTCGTGTGCCATTCCTTGAGCGATTTTTCCCTTACTTACCTTACACGCACTGATTCTCTACTCCGGGACTTAGTCACTTTTCTGGGATCAACATTACCCCACACTAGATGTGTTGTCCGTCCTCAGAAACAATCTGATCTTCCACAAATAATAAAGAATGGAAGGAAAGAATAACCTTTATCTAGCTTATGCCAAGGAATAAAAGAATTTCGTCACTATTGAACAAGGATTGGGAAGTATTTATTCAAATTCACTTCAATCTTATTCCAAGTGTCCACCTCATTTACGCACTTGTTGAAATAAATCCCCTATCAATGCACTGACTTCATCAAATGATAACTCTTCACCTTTAGCCTTCAGTGTATCAACAATATTTTCCATTTTCTTGCTAAGGTCGCTCAGCACGTCCATCCTTCATGTAACCTAGGGATATAATTCCTTCACTTTATTTTTAATCAAGACCCTTAAGCCTTTGATCACCTCGGAATTCTTCTTGACTTCTACTATGTTCTTATCTGATTTCGCCCTATTACCCTTGTTCTTTTCTTGGAACTCCTTTAGGTTTGCCTCATGGGTAGCAACCAATACACTTGCCACCATGTCCCTGTCTCCACAGTTGTCATAGAAAAATTTGGCCATGTGCGCTGTGGTTTTTAGAGGCAAGGAGCTCGAGTATTGAGTTATGGTCTCCCCAATTTTCAACTTCTCATGTTCTCTTTGTCGTGCCAAAACTTCCTCCACCGACTCCAACGCAAGTGGTTTCCTCTCCATCATGATTATGTATGTCAAGTCCTCTAGGCAGTGAAAAGTTGACTCATACTTCTACTCAAGAGGGGCCAAATATAGGCACTTTAAGATAATGGAGTCTAATATAGTCTCTGCTTTCTTATAGGCTTCGCACACTCTTGCCTTCTCTTCCCTCAACTCAAGATTTAATTGTGAAATGATCAACTCTTTCTGCTTGATCTCCTTGTCCCTCTCAATTATCTCCTTATTATTTTCCTCCAATTCTTCCTCCAAGGCTCTAATTTTTTATTCCTCCTAAATAACCTTGCCTTTACTTCCATGAGATACCTTGATGAGCCGCGTTCTCAAACTGCTCATCCGTTACTCGCCGAGCATCCACAATAGGATTCACCTCATTGGGGTTCTACATTTCTATCAATACATCCACATTAACTTCGAATTCGGGCTCATCAACATGGGACTCAAAGGTCCATGACAACATCTTCCTCATGTGCGTGTATGCACTACCTCTATCAAATGATGACCAACAAAAGAGTTGGTCTGTGGGCACCATGCTCTGGAAATGCACACGTAGGAACTTGTTTGGATCACTAACATAAGTCATTATGGGTCATTACACCATTGTCATGCCCTTGCTACCGGTGCACACTACCTTTGGGAATCCAATGCTAGACTCTTCTCCTTGTCTACGCTCTCTTCCATCTCTTTTAATACTTCTTCAGTGTTGTGCTCCACCTCGTGCTCTACCAAGTTCTATATGATATCTGCCACCTCCTTTTCCACAAGTGTCATCCAACTGTCCTCTGGCTAGGTGCGGGGTCTTCTGTGCATTCATATCCACCTCTTCACTTCCTCCCATATCCTAAGCACCCTCCTCATATTCATTCTACTCCTCATCAGATTCGTGTACATCATACACAGGGGGATTATCACCTTCCTTGCACCCCTCATTCCCCTGCTCAGACTTGTAACCCTTCATGCTCTCTGTCTCCTCAGAGTTTGAACTCTACATCATCTTTTGATTTTTCTTCACTGATGACTCCTCTATCACAGGGGACCTTTCCTTCTTGGGTGACTTCTCCTTCATGGGGATTTCTTCCTTCAAGTGTAAGTACTTGGGCCTGTGTGCTCGACTCCGTGCCCCTGTGGTCCGAACTATACGTACACTCGGCGCCATGCTTGCTATAGTTTCCTCCCTCTCTCTTTTTCCCTTTCTTCCTTCCGGTAGGGTCCTCAGGGATGGAGACATCATCCTCAACATATGCGCCCTTTTCAAACTTGTGTCTTAGGTGTATGTACACCCTTGTCGCCATTTTTCCTGCAAGTGGTAATGTTACGGGCCTTAGCATATGTATGTCATGAGAGACATACTTCTCCACATATGCCCGCTTCTTAGGATACACCAATGTCATGTGTAATGCATAGTGCTCCGATCTACCTCACTTAGATCAAATATAAGTTTCTTGGCCTCCTTGAATTTGTTAACTACGCTCTAAAAATCTTTGCATTGTGAAGGCAAATGGTAGTTTACACCATGGGCTCTTAGTGTCATTTGTCAATGTGAATCTGCCAATGCAGAACTATTAGGCCTCATCCACTTTGCCCCAAATGCATCATGCATTTGTTTGTACCACTTCTCTAAGCGCGCCTTATATGTAATAGCCATTGTATCACAAGTGTATGCTTCAAACCTTTTAGTGGGGAAGGGTCCTCATTAGGGTACTCCCAGACGTAGCTATTCGGCCCATCGGGCACTCCAATATTTGAAAATACAATAGTAAGAAGGATGTTACCATACATGATTTTATCCCCGTCATGTGTGATATCTATGATATCCTCGAAATGAAGGCCAAGAGGTTGTAGATCATTCCTTCTGAAATCTTCCTACAAACGTTCAACCATATCTTGTTCACTTGCATCCATCACTCTTATCCATTCAACTTGGTGATCGGTGTGTGACCATCTTCATGGTTGGGTTGGTGATCTTGGTGATATCAAAATAACATGAGCCCTTCTTGTATTCATATGTCACATGCTATTTCCTTGACAACATCCTTGTCACCCAAGTCATCCTCCAAGCGATTCTCTGTGTAGATAAGTCTAGTGTATTTGGAGATCAACTAAGTAGTTAAGAGCATTCTCCTCCCTACGAAGTAAAAATAATCTTCATGCATGTGCAACATCAGCCACTGGTATAACCTTTTGGGTTTACCAAATATGAAAACTCATAGAGTTGCAAAAGTCCATCCTTCTCTAATGTGGTCTTCATAGAGTCATCATACACATGTTTGTCATCTTATGTCCTTTCTCTTGTAGGGAAAACTAGCTCTAATGCCATCTCTTTCTCATGGTGCTCATCCTATGGTTATAATCACTTATAGCCATCTTTCGTACATGAGACACCCAATCCATCCCAAATAGAATGCCATCTAGGTATTGCATCTCCACGTACCACTCCTCGTTAAAAATGGTTGATACGATTGGTTTTCCCTTTCCCTTGCCATTATTCTTTGGTGAAGTGTTTGATCCTTTCCTTGGTGCCATTTTTCTTGTCAAGCCCTTGTAAATTCTTCCTTGTGTCTTACTTTAACGCTGCTTAATCCCTTGGCTCCACTCCTCTTGCAGAAATTTCTTCAAAATCGGTGCCTTAGCTCTACAAACCCTAACCTGGAAAAATCTTATTGCACAAGACAATGTAAACATTCGCAAGAACCCACTAAAAATATCCTCCATGCATGCTCATGTACTTTGTTCCACTTTGGTTTACAAATCTATCAAATTCTCTACTTCACACATAACTCTTCGTAATTTTCTCGCAAGGATGCCCTAGTTCGCAAGAGCTCTTCAACAAATAAATGCAAGGTAAAAAGAATAACTTACCCGACTTTCTATTTATAGCTTTTTGCTTTTTCCGCATTAACTCCCATACCACCTATCATCGTACATACGGTTGCATTAAAGTCATTTTTTCCAATGCTATCCTCCCACGCATTTTGTCTAGCGATTTTCCTTCGCGTGTAAACTCACACGAAACTCCCACAACCTTATGGCGTGTAAAACTACATCGACCACAAAACCTTACGTGCACTCATAGTGCCAAAGTCAATCTTCCTCTACGTCTTAAGCCTAGTTCTTGTCACTTCCTACCTCATGTTGCTCTGCACTTTTATCACTTGTACGTGGTTTTTATAAAGCTTTTGACACCAATCTCTACCCATAATCACTTCTGCTATGCGTACTCCTCTAAACCCACATGCTTTTGATTTTCTCATTTGGGCCGCCAATCAACATCACTCCCAAGCACTTGCTTCTTACCGCACTATTCACTAAAACTCTTCTTTACACTCTCCACCCCACACTAAATAGATGCGCGGTCCTCTGTGCATAAAACCCCTTTAGATAGTAATTGGCTACCAATGACGCAAGTGCACCCACAACAAACAAAACTAAAAGACAAAGCATAACAACGATGAAAGGAAACACATATAAAGGAAAATGCATTAAGGGAAATCCTAAGCTAAATGACAATACTACCTTATTTACAAACACATTAAAGACTTATTTATAGTAGGGCTTTAGCCTACTCCCATTAAAATAACTAGGCAACATTGTTCCATCTAGTGCTTGTAACTTGCAAACAATGAATCAAGTATATGGGATATAACATATGGTCCCAACCAATGTACTTTAAGTTTTCCAGGATGGTGCATAAATTTTGAATCATATAGAAGAACCATTTGCCCAACCTCAAACTTCTTGTTTTTAATATGACAATCATGCCATGCCTTTTTCATGCTTTCTCCATCTTCTTGAATCCATCTGGTAATGGCTTGCCTCTCATCCAACTCCATAAGTTTATCAATGCACTCCTCTAATGATTTCTCATTAGCCAATCCTCCTGCACACGCAATACGCATGGATGGTAACATGAATTCCACAGAGAACCACCTCTACGCCAAATACCAATTGAAAAGGAGTGGCTTTGTTCAATATTTTATAAGTTTGTACAATATGCCCATAGTATTGCAGAGACTTTATCATCCCAATCCCTTCTTCCGACATCACAAATCTTAGTCAATGTGTGGCTTAAAATCTTGTTAAAGGCCTCAGCAGTTCCATTAGCCTGAGGGTGATAGGGCGTAGTTTTGTGATGCACCACCATAAACTCCGTTAATAAGATTCTAATTGTCTCATTCAAAAAATGAGTACCCCTATCACTTGTTAAACTCAACGGGCATCCATATCTACTGATTATATTCTCCCATAGGAACCTAGTTGTTGTAGTCGCAGTGCAATCCTTCATAGGTGCCACTTCTGCCCACCTTGTAAGATAGTTTTACACAAGTGATAATATAGCGTGAACCTATCTTGCGTGCGGCGGGAAATAGGTCCCATAAAGTCAATTGCCCATTTTTCAAATGGTTCTGCACTAGTAATAGGTCTTAATGACATTTCATCTCTTTACCTCGGCTTTCCAAGGTACTTGGTAATGGTCACAGCCTGCAATACTCTATACAATCCTTATAAATTGTCTCCCACCAAAGACTTGCCAATAGGATCTTGTGCGCAGTCACATTCCCTGCATAGTGACCACTTGCAATGCCACCATGAGCTTCCTCCATGATTGTAGTATGTTCATGTTCCAATATGCACCGACATAAAACCTCATCCCGACCTAGCTTGTATAGGTCTCTACTAATCAACATATAGGGTGCGATGCGTATAACCAACTGATTTTTCTCCAAGGCCTTCATTCCTTTAGGCGCCACACCCATTTGTAAGAAAACATCAATATCCTCCAAATTAGAGGGCGTGCGCTATAATCTAAACAACTATGCATTTGGCATTGTTTCCTTAATGCTTTGCGCATCCTCACCGAGTTAATTCATGATAGATGGTCAGGTCCTAAATTACTTTTCCCGGTTTTACCACAACCGAAAAGATGAACTCTTGAAACAACAAGATCCATCGACATATGTGCCCTTGCAAGCTAGAATTGTTTACCAAGTACTTGAGCGCAATATGATCCATGTAAAAGATAAACAGAGTAGCCAATAAGTATTTCTGAACTTGTGTAACACATAAATCATAGACAATGCTTCATGCTCTAGCGTGGTGTAATTTCGCTCACTGGAGTTAACTTTCTTACAAAACACAAAGGGTGATCAACAATACTTTCTCCAGGATGTGCTAGAACTACTCCAATTTCCATACTGAAGGATCAACATGCAAATGAAAGGGTTTATCCCAAGAGGGAAAACATAAAATGGGCGTAGTAGTAAGTTTCTCCTTTAATGTGTCAAAAGCCAGTTGTTGCACTTCACCCCAATAGAATTTACTCTTATATTTCAACAACTCTTCTAATGGCGTGGATATCCTGGCATAACCTTTGATGAATTTTTCTGTAGTAACCCATATGCCCTAATAATTAGTGCACATCACTTTGTAGTAGGCTCCTCCAGACCTAAAATAACAACTTTGGCAGGATCTACCAATAATCCTTCCTTACAAATAATTTGACCTAGTAATGTGCCAAAAGGAGTAGCAAAGACACATTTCTTAATGTTTAGAGAGATACTTAACTACCTACACCTCTCAAACATCAATCTCAAATTGTCACAGTGATCCTTTACTAACCCATACACCGTCTAATCATCCAGGTAAACTTGCAGAAATTTATGGATGAAGTCTTGAAAGGCCTGCACCACGATGCACAAAAATACAATAGGTGCATTCTTAAGCCCAAAGGGAAAAAAATGTATTAGTAAAACTTCCCATTCAAAGTGGCGAACATAGTCTTTTCTGGTCTTCTTTCACAATCCTTACTTGGTGATAACCTGAGAATCCATCTGTAAAAGAATAGATTTCCTACCCTGCTACACCTTCCAAGATCTCTTCAGTAAATGGGGTTGGGAAAGGATCTATGACACATGTAACATTCAAATCTCTATAGTCTACACATATCCTTATCCTCCCATCCTTCTTGATACTAATCACCATTAGGCTCACCCATTCAGATTCCTCAATAGCTTCAATGATTCCAGATTCTATCATCTTATCAATTTCCTCCTTAACCTTTATGTACAAATTTAGGTTAATCCTTTAGGGCCTTTTTTTGATGGGGTGCACACCTTATTTTAACTTAATCCGCATTTTCCCTAGTGAGTGATGAAATCCCTTTAATTCATGGTACCCATGTGGGAATAAGTCTTAAAAGTTGCGCAACAACTCAATTATTTTTGAAACCTCCTGGTCTGTCCAATAATCTCCAATGACAACTTCTTTTGGCTCTGCTTCTGTACCAATGTTAACTTTCTTTGTTTTCAAGGGATCATGGTAGATGTGTGAATTCTCATCTAGTTTATCCAATACTTCACGTGTACCTTATGTATGAGAAACATCCAAATTTTTGACCTCCTCATCATCTATTAGGTATACCAACTTACCCTTTTCTTTTTCCAAGAGCAGGCGCACTCAAGTTGTACTTCTTCTGCCTCTTCTTCCACAAAGCACACCCCTAACTCAGGTTCCCCTAACAAATCTAGGATTTTGTCCTCAGCCATGGCATTTTGTCCTCAGCCATGGCACCATCCCCTAAGGTAAGGCACTTGAATACCTGTAACGTCTCATTCACCGATGGCTTAAAATCAAATACTCAAAATTTTGAATAATATCCATCATCAACTCTTGTTAATTTCCTGTCTGACAATGTAGCTTTGAATGGATATACCATGTGTGTGCACAACCCTGTAAGGTGGAATAGAACTTATGCACCCATAGTGAAGGAGGAAAGGCTTCCGGGCCTACCATCCAAGTTCTCTCACACTCCTAGACGTGGAATGAGGTAGACTCCTTCCCATGATAGTCACATATTTTAGATGGTGCATTGTTGTAGAGAAACCTAACAGAGAGTGTGATTCTCACTTCACGCCACTCTAGAAGGTTGTCTCGATGGGTCACCCACCAACGCGTTGTTGTCCCGTGTAAGGTATAAGTAAGCATATTCCTCCTTTCTACTTTTGACATGTCCACTGGACTTCCATCGTGCATAAAAAGACATTAGGGTTTCCTTCCCTAGTGTAACTCAGTAACTACCTTCCTCCTAGGTACCTAACTGAGTGTGCTCTGACCACTCTAGTCTCAGTATCCTTCACTTTTCTTCCAAACCAAGATCATAAGTCCCGTGCACCTAATTATGACATGTAATTCTAGTCATATCGCTCATGGACTAAGCATCTTCCCACTGAATGACTCCTTCTCTCGATGGATGAATAACTTCGACATCCTGATGGTGCACACATATATTCTATCTAGATCCTCTTCTCCTAAGGGTTCCACATAGGGCACATACCTCCCATCTATTAGTGGAATAATGATGCACTCCTTTTTGTTCTCAAAGCTAATGTACCCCTTGTTGAAGCGTAAATCAACGTTATTCATGTAACACTAAGGGTGCCCAAGTAATGCTAGGAAATTGTCTGCCTCAGCAAGTTCTAGAACCTCAAAATCTCCCAGTAAACTTTTCCCCTTGAATGGTTATGGATGCATCCTTCAAAACCCGATGGGCATAGCCTTTGTCCTATTTTCCATGTATAACACATTTGAAGATGATTGCAATGGAGGCCTCCCCATTTGATTCCATGCATCTAGGGTAAGGACATTGACCTCTGTACCCATGTTAATCAATATGTTGCTTAAAATCCATCCATCAACCACCACATTCAGTGTGATTTCCTTGTCATAATCAATACTATGAGGAGGTAGATTAGCATGTAAGACCTGTCCACGCGATACTTTTTCTCTTAGCCATTCTCCCAATAGAGGAATAATATTCTCCTGGCGCAACATTTGACATACTTCCCTAACCTCATCCATGTCCTTCTAGGGGACCTTAGCACTCTTCTTTTGCTCCAACTTCTGTGATTTCTCCTTTAGACATTGAATATCCCCTTGTAGGCTTCTAATCACCTCCATGGTTTCTTGGTAAACCTCCTTCTAATGGCTTAGATCAAGATACTTTCCATGTAATACTTTTGCTCGAGTAGTTACTAAGACAGGTTCTAACTCAAGTTTATGCGCCACCCTAGGCATCCATAGTGGATCAACCCGCTTCAAACTAAATATTCTTGCACCCTTGTCCTTCCTCTTCCTCGACCTCCTCCATCTATGCGCCCTTCATATTGATGACCCTCATTCTTAGAATCGCTCCCAATGCTAGTCTAGTGCACCCCAGTATCAATAACATCATGAATTTGGTCTATCAGTCAACATTCCTTCATGTCGTGAGTAGTGGATGTATAAATTTTACAATAAGAGGTCACATTCTTGTGGATTGTGCATTGCAACAACGGGCATCTACTTAGATCATGATCTCGTGATAAATTTCACAATCTATTGACATAATGTGCACCAAATTTTGAGGGCAAATATCCTTAGTGTGTCCTTCTATCTCACAATCCATACACCAAATTCCACTGCAAGTCTCATGAGCCAAGTTCATAGATAGTTTTCAATTTGTTTTTCCATGGCAGCAATCTGTGCTTCTAAAAATGGGCTTACTCTAGTGTCAACACTTTTGACAACTTCAACATGTAGAGTAGCCTCCAAGGCCTCACGTGGATCCGTGAAAGTCTTATGGGAAAGCGCTCATTTGAAAGGCATTATCAATCCTTTAACAAACCATTAAGCATGTTGTGAGGGATGGATATCATAAGATAAATTTGAGAAGAATCTTAAAGCACACATCATAATATAGACCACTTTCTACCATACCTTATTGAATTTCTTGGAGTGCGTTAATGCTCTTTTGCTCAAACTTAGGAATATGAAATTCCACCAAAAGGCATCTTACAATGCAATATAATCCACTTTGCCATTTGATGGGGGTCGTACTTCCGGTATCGGCTATGTGCGTGCCTTTGCAACGTAGTTACAAACCGAATTGCCTTCCACTGGGGCGGTGAGGCCCTTAGAACACCATAGTAACTCACATTTGTGTACATGTTCTGCAAAGCATCCTCAACACCCCTTGTAATCGTGAAAGTGAAGAGATATCTCATAAAAACCCGCCGATGGTGTTTTGGCCCTTGTACACCCGGACCTAGGACCTTAATTCCCTTATGTGTTTCCTCCACCACCGAGATCCACTAGCTCCTATTCCTCTAGACCCGCTAGATCCTCCTCCCATCATAGTAAGGGGCCCGATGTAGTTGCGCTCTACGTACCCACCATCACGCTAAACTATGCGCCGACGATGCTGTGACGTTGAACCACTTCCAGATGTGATACCCAAACTTTGTGTACCCACACTTTGCCCAAATAATGTGCCAGATAAGATGCCTCAAAACACAAGAAATGTCTATGTTGCTATAGATGAACTAAATGAAAAATTATCTCTACCAGGTGTTGCTTGATTACTAATACTAAGGCCAACCAGTTAACAATACTTATCTTAGGAATTAGAAAACTAAGTGCCATGGTTTGGTCACAGGTGGGATAATATGTGTGCCTACGGATCTCCTCCTTTCTCCATACGATGAGCTCTCACCAAAAGCCGAGGGGGTTTCTCTCCCGCACTTGTCAAGATGGGGTAACATAGACTTCTTAGGTTTCACATTCTCCACATGAACCTCAGATCCTTCCCACAACGTCTACCTCAATAAGTCCATCAATCCTACAACTTCACGTTTTCTCGCCAAATCCCTTTCTTGTGCTTCATTATACTTGATCCATCTCTACTCTCTATCCATTTTTCGCCTAAGGTCCGCCATCTCTTACTACACACACCTTCGCACCCCGTGCCTAGTGAGAAGTTAGCCAATCATAGGAAATGCCTACATACTCAGAGTGATGATCAAGATCTTAATGGATAATAATATATCACACAAGAATGATCCTCTTGGATCTTTAAAGAATTCAAACTCGATAATCTTTGGGTAAGAATATGTAGAAACCACATATTCCAATGTATAACTAGTTAACAATCCACTCTACCACCGATCAACAACATGAGTCTCACGGATCAAGCATCCTATGACCTCTCGATACTCTTGTTGGGTCCAAACACGAGGTCTATAATACTAACTCTTCCTTGATGCATATGCTAACAACCATTCATACAATCAGCATCTTGGGAAACAAAAAATAATGTTTCATAAATTTCTTGATACAGTACTCCTCTACCCATTTACGTGCATCAAACTCGGATCTAGCATCGAATCTCTATGCAAACTCATCCTCCATGCTTTTAAGATAAGTCTCGACACTATCCAAGGTTAAGCATTATGTCATCACTGAGACCATTCTTACAACAACTTCAAAAGAGGTCTTCGAGACACTAAAATTAGGTCACACTCCCCTTTGGTCCCTCGACGAATAAACACCCTTCATCACATTCACCTAGCCATGGCCCCCTTCACCCCACTAATATTAATTTAATTAAATTAATTCATTATCCTCACTATATCTATTATTTAAATATCTTATTTTAAATAATATCCACACATATAGTTCACTTAGACACCTCACCAAGCCAACTCAACCTAAGACCTATTCTTAGTAAGTTGCCATAACTAACTAAGACTTACCCAAACCCTAAAAATCAATGCCTACATTCCCTCTAGCCACATTCTTGCATGCTCACAAGAAGCTCCTAGTCTAATCGTGGGTTACTTGACACGAGATCCGAGGAAATCAAAAGGATCTCCCTAGATTAGTAAACCTAGGAAATCCCGCCTTAACCGATGCCAATTACCCTAATCGTCGCGGTTAAGCCGGAACCACCGTCTTTGTTACTCTTTTAACCGCAAAACAACCTTATTCTCAAGGTTGGAAGAAAAAGCAGAAGGTTGGCGAGAAAAACACATCTCAGAGAGATAACACATCTTCAGAGAGTGAATTCCATGAGAATCGCATGCAAGGAAGGAGATCAAGCATCTTTTCCTGCATAGCCATCCCAGCCATGATCTGATCTAACCAAGCAAAGAGGAATGTACATGCAGCCCATGCAGAAGATTTCCTTCAGTTGGTGATCACTTATAGCCTTCAAACCCCTCATCAGCACCTCTATCCCTCACTCACAGGAATTTAGGACCGGAATCCAAGTAAGTATAACATCATACTTTTTTGGTTTATTTCATTTCATCATCATTTTGTCATCCATTGTTTACCTAGCCACCTATTGACCTTCTCCAACATTTCCACCTCCATATACCCATTAAAGCCTCGCCAAATCCTACCCAGTCACCCAATACCTCATCCCAACCAACCAAAGTCCTTTGTACAATCACAAAGGAGACCCAAAGCTTGTTCTGTGGCATTTCCAGATTTCCACAATAACCGACACCGGTTACACCTAACCGCCATCGGTTACCCTTAACCGATATCGGTCTCTATATTTGCCCATACAGCCCAGAATAGAGACCTACCCCGTAATGAAATTACTTGTATAATTCGGACTAAGAGCAATAATAGAACACCAAATAGCACAATATTTCGAATAATGATCTCAATACGCAATTAGAATAGCTTCACCACTTTGAGGGGGCAACCTCCAAACGATATAATAAGACACAAATGCTCAAATGATAATGAAATACTACCTATAATCCCCTATATATACTATTCATATGCTATGACCATCACCAAGGCCGACCTATTAAGCATGAGAAAGTATAAATGATATGGTAAGCCACAAGTTGGCTACTCATATCCTAATACAAGCAATAGGTTAAGGGCGTAGCATGCCCTTCCCCTTCAAACCAAAATTGTCCTCAACATTGAATAATCTTGGATGTTGCTTAGAAAACCTTCATCCTCCCAGGTGGTGTCTTCTATGCTCAGATTCTTCCACTTGATAAGATATTCCTTAATGTCTCTAGTTCTCAGCCTCTTAGTATGTGTTTACAAAATCTTCTCTGGCTCCAAAATGATTCTTCCTTCCTCGTCAAGTTCTGGTAACTCTATATGGGCTTCAAATTTCTGTCCAATAACCTTCTTCAGGCATGAAACATGGAATACTAGGTGTATGTGTGAAGATGGAGGCAACTCTAGTTTATAAGCAACATTACCAATTTTCTGTAGAACCTGATAAGGGCCATAATATTTAGGAGCAAGTTTGTTTTCCTTTTTCTGTTGCTTTAGGGACATCTGTTTGTAAGGTTGGAGACGTACAAAAACCCAGTCACCAATTTCAAAATGTCTTTCACTATGGTGTTGATCTACTTGTTGTTTCATCTGTTTTGTGCTAATGCTAAATTCTCCTTCAAACTAGCCAAAACATGTTGTTGATGTTGAATGTGTTCCTCAACATCTCTGACCTTAGTTTGCACCCTCAAGGAGGAAGTGATAGAAGGTGGATGGTAACCATATAATGCTAAAAATGGGGTCATTTGAGAAGAGGTATGAAAAGATGTGTTATACCACCATTCTGCCAGTGGTAGCCATTTAATCCACCTTTCCTGCTTATCTGATACAAAACAACGTAAATACCCCTCTAAGAATTTGTTGACCACTTTTGTTTGCCCATCAGTTTGAGGATGATAAGATGAACTATGAGCTAGCTAAGTACCTATTGGTGGTAATCATAGCACCCTTGAATGTATGCAACTCGATGGGTTGAGACTCTTAGTGCGATTGCATAACATGGAGCTTTTCCCAAGTGTGGGACCTTGTGAATCGGGAAAGCTCTCCGGATGAAGGTGGTTCCTATTCCTCTGTTCAGATGCACACATAAAAATGCAGAGGGTTTACTCAAAAACTAATCTAACTTGCCAAGGAAACAGGGTAAGAAGATGCATAAAATAAACTTAAACTAACAAAGGTGATGCACCGAGGAATGAAGAACACCTATCTTGCCAATAAACACAAACCATTAAAATGCAATGCAAGATCATGCACAGATAACTAGATTTGCAGTGAAAGATCAAGAGGATGCAAATGAACACAGAGAGGGTTGAGAATCATCCATAGACATGCATTATTTTCTCCAAAGATTGACACAATACACTACAAAATGCCAAGAGGCAAAGTTGCATTACAGTTTTAGATGGGAGGTTTGAACTCCACAAATTCACCTGCCAAAGAGAAGAAGGGAGGGGCAAAACAAGAATATTCAACCTTTAGAAAGAAACCCCTCCTTACAATTTATAGGAAGAATGAGAGAGGGAAGAGAGAGGAAATCCAAATCTACCCCAACCACCTCTAGATTGCATTTAATTCATCTCATTATGGCGGTAGGTGAGAACCCTAGCAAACCCAAAAAGTGGCGAATTGTATTTTGCATTTTTGAAGAACTTTTTCTCACCCAATTAAAGATATCCAATCATAGTTGGATAGAGGACCTCATAAGATTTTTGAAAAGTCTAACCTTGCGTGAATCTAAGCTCCCTGTGAAAAGTTATGGCCATTTGAATATCTGCGCCAGGGTTTGCTTCCTGTCGGGGTGTCAACGCTCAAAATGTTGCGCCTCCTAAAGATGTGCCATAGGTGCATCCATTTTCGTGTCGAAATCTTCTTACCTGTGCCATAGGTGCATCCATTTTCGTGTCGACATCTTCTTACCTGCGCCATAGGCACAAATTTTGTCATGTAGACACTTTGTGTTGCGCGCCTCAACCTCGTGCCCTGGGCGCAAATTTTGTCATGTCGACATTGTCATGTTGTGCACCTCCAACCTGCACCTTGGGCGTGAATTTTTTCATGTCGCGATAGCCAGTGTTGTGTGCCTCCAACCCGCGCCTTAGGTGCAAATTTTTTCATGTCAACACTCTGTGTTGGCGCCCTTCCAGTTGGCAACACAATAAATGTCGGGGGTTTGAGTTTCTTTGATTTCTATATTCTTCTATTTGTCTATATCTACATGGGGGAAGATATATACAACAATTTAGAGACTCAACGGGATCACCTTCCTGCTAGGTAGAAGATCAGTGGCCTTTTAGCGGTCCATTGGGCATGGAGTCGTAAGCAATAACCTAAAACCAACCTGATATCTGATCCCGAGCCTGATACCGCAACTCCTTCTCTAAGAGCAACAATTTAGCGACTCAACGGGATCACCTTCCTGCTAGGTAGAAGATCAGTGGCCTTTTAGCAGTCCATTGGGCATGGAGTCGTAAGCAATAACCTAAAACCAACACGATATCGATCCCAGCCCGATACCGCAACTCCTTCTCTAAGAGCATGCTGAACTATAGAAAATCAACTTGAGAGCAAAAAACCTGTGCCGAAGCACTTAGGGAAATTGAAACCTAACTATAACAAGACAATGTGCATACGCACTTAGAGGAATTGAAATCTAGGCTAATATTTACAAGGGTAAACCTTTTCCTTTTAGTAGCAATGTTTAAGATAGATTCCGTTAACTGGAATCGGGAGTTCTTCTCCATCCAATGTAGACAATTGGAAGGCATTACTACTTTTACATCCCGTGACCATGTAGGGGCCACTCCAAATGGCATCAAACTTGGAATGCCTTCTTGGTTTTGCCCGATCTGCATCCCATTTCAGAACTAGGTCCCCTTCCTGGAAGGTCTTTGCTCTTGCCTTCTTATCAAACCATCTTTTTACTAAGGCTTGATCTTTCTCAATCGTCTGAACTACATGTTCTCTGATTTCTTCCAATTCCATCAACTCTGCATACCTGGCTTCCATTGGTTTGAACTCAGACAACTCCAACTGCTTCATGAGCTCCAATGCAGGCAATTCTAATGATATAAGCAATACTGCCTCTTTCCCATAGACCAACTTGTAGGGAGAATTACCAGTAGACCTCTTTGGCATTATTCTGTCAGCCCATACCGCTGATTTTAGCTTGGTATGCCATGTCCTTTGGTTTTCATCCAGAGTCCTTTTGATGATTCTTAGCAAATTCTTGTTCATGGACTCTACTTGTCCATTACCGTGCGGGTAATAGTTTCAAGAGGTGCTCAAATAGATTCCATTCCTAACACCCATTCTCGTAATCTTGGAACCTATGAATGCCAATGCATTTTCTCGATATGATAGTGGTGACACACTTTGAACCTGGTCACTATTCCTTCATAAAAGTCTAGTATGTTAGACTCATTTGCTTCTTCGAGCGCCACCGTAGTCCGTTGCCGTGAGAATCCACTTGTGGCCTTAGCTTGAGTTTGGATTGATGACCCCAATGAAGTCCAATCCCCATTGCATAAATGGTTGGTCAACCAAAATTGGGTGCAATGGAAGCGCTGCTAGTCTTTCTTTTCTGTGAAGAGTGCACATTTCTTGCACTTTCTTATCCATGTATAACAGTCACTGAACACTGTCGGCCAATAATACCTTGCCTTCATTATCTTGAGAGCTATTACTCGTGGGGCGAAATGTCCTCCAGAATCTCCATCGTGAAAATATTGTAACACCCTCTCAATTTGACCTATCCCAATGCACCTCAATAGAACTCCATTGATGTCTTTTTTAAACAAAACACCATCAACAAGCACATATGGAATGGCTTGTAATCTAAAGTATCTCTTTTTGTTTTGCTCATTTCTGGAGGGCATAGGCCTGCCTGTAGGAAGTGTATCATATTTTGAGTCCAACAAGGAGAGGGCACATCATCATTTTCCTATTCTTGACCATCATGTAGTACCAAGATAGTCTCTTTTTCATCACCTACTTCAACTTTCCGACTCAAAGCTAGTTGTTCACATAATCCCTTTCCACGGACCAGCCTAGTGACCTTAATTTCAATGTCATATTCCATGACACGGGTTATCCATCCTGCACGTTTCTCATTCAGATCCTTATTTAGAAGGAAGTCCTTGACTCCCACATGAGAGACCAACAATTGGATCTTGTTGTTTGAGACTAGGTGCTTGAATTTATTTAAGCTTTTGATCACTGCAAGGACATGATTTTTAATGAAAGAGTACCTAGTTTCGTATTCCTCCAAGCCTTGATTGAAGAAAGCAATTGGTTGCTCTAACCCTTCTTTGTTTTCTTTGTACTGAGGATTATAGAAATTGTGTCTCCACCACTGAAGGCATATAACATGAATTCCTTGGAGAAGTCTGGATTGACGAGAGTCGGAGCTTGAGATATAGCCTCTTTTATTGCCTCAAAACTTGCCTTGCCTTCAGATGTCCACTTAAATGCCATGCTCTTCTTTAACATCAGCGTTATTGGCTTTACGAGAGCTGTAAAGTTTGGAACAAACCTACGAGACAAAATTGATCCTTCCTAAGAAGCTTTGAAGAGCCTTCTTGTGACTTGGCAATGGCAACGCTCGAATTGCTTCAAGTCTTTTTGGGTCAATCGTCAACCCCTCCTTTAAAACAATATGGCCTAGAAGCTTTCCCTCATGAGCCAAGAATATGCATTTTTTGGGATTCAATGATACCCCAAATCTTCTACACCTCTGAAATACCTGCCTCAAATGAAAGAGGTGATCCGCTGCATTTTTGGAGAATACAGTGATGTCATCAAGATATATCAGAACTATTTTATTGATCAACCCCTTGAATGCCATATCCATTGCCCTTTGGAAAGTGGCTCCGACATTTGATAGCCCAAATGGCATCTTCTTGTAGGAATAGGTGCCCCATTTAGTGGTGAAAGCCATCTTGAACTCTGGTCATATTATTTCACCATTATCTCGATTATACCCTTAGTAGCCATCTAGAGAGAGAATCTCTCCAACAGATACACCACTTGCAATATTTGTTCCATCAAGGCAAGTGGGTAATGGTCTTTGAGAGATGCCTGTTGAGGTCTCGGAAGTCCACACACAACCTGATTTCTCCGCTCTTCTTCCGGCCGGAACCAAGTTTGCGACCCACTTGAGTGCTTGATTAGAAATATAATGCTTACCTCTATTATCTTGTTTAGCTCTTTCTTCATTAGAGGCTCAATGTGAGGGTTGATTGGTCTCTCGTCGCCCGATGGGCTTATCATTTGGATCCAATTCTATGGTATGTTGTGCCAACTTCGATTGACTCCTCTCAAGTCTTCATAGCTCCAAGAAAAGACATCTGGAAATTCTTGGCAAAGTCGTATGAAATATGATTTCTTCCGCTCAAAGTGGCCACTTTACCAATTTGAAGTGTTTTGCCTTCTCCAACGTAATTGGCTCTCGAATCTTCTCTCTTGACCTGTATGTTAGCCTTTTCCTTATGGAACTGGTCGTTAGGGTTGAAGATAGAATCCAATGTTACTAAACCCTTAGGAAGCTTGTTTGTCTGTAGCTGCACTACTTGATCCCCGTCATCGCTGCTCTAGTCTGTCCGATTCCTAGCCGAGAATTCAGCGTCTTCTTGTAAAAAAATTGACAATCTGTTGATCATTCTCAAACACCTGCCAGCTTGTGTTATTATCTAGAACTTCTGGCCTCACAAGCACATGGATATGTGGTTGTGTTTTTTCCCTTCTAATGTTGTCAACCACATCAAATGTTGCTCCAATCTGCTGAGCCTATCTCGTAGCTTCATTTTTCTTCCGGGCATAAACACGATGTTAAAAGCTTTGAAATCCTCAACGAGGTCCCATACCCTATTCTTGTAGTTCTTCAGTAGGTCATTCTTTGTAGCATGTTGTCCCCTGACTTGGTTGATGATTAGCTCGCTATCCCTGAACACCTGCAAGTTCTTTATGCCCTTTTTCCTGTCCCAATGAAGTCCATGAATCAAAGCCTCATATTGTTGTGTGTTGTTTGAACAGGAAAACTAGAAACGGAAAGCTGAATAATATTTGATGTCTTGAGGTGAAACGAGGATCGCTCCTCCTCCTGCACCTTGCCTACTCCTTGATCCATCAAAAAATAACTGCCATACCTCATTGTCATCCTTATGGCCTGATTTGGTGATGCTCGGAATAGGATGGTTTTCTTCATGTACGCAATAGACTCCTAGCTCAGATTCTTCTACTTCTTGGTAGGGATCAAAAGCATGTACCTTTCTTTCCCATTCATCAAGAGTCAAATTTGGGATGCTTCCAACTTTGGTGTCAGCTTCATCTATGCTTGGATAATCTTCTTGATCAAATGTTGAACAGTTGGCATTGATTTGGCTTGGAGTATGAGGCTCAATATGAAAGTTTGTAATTGGTTTGGATCTGATTGTGACCTTAGTACCATATCTTGTTCTAAACAACATGTGTGACTAGTCAGTAGATAAGTAGCCTCCAATTCTAGCTGTGAAATCCCTTGATAAGCATAGGGCAAAGAGTGGTGGCAAATCTATCACTAACACATCTTGTAAAAGAGTAACGTTGGGGCATGCATGCAAGGTAAGATTCAAACTTTTAATCACCCCCACCGTTGCTACTGCTGTCCCATCCAATTGCACTAGAATTCATATTGGAGACCCAATTTGATCATCTATTTGCTTGGGCATGACAAAACTACTTGCCCTTAATCAATCATGCAAGTGTGTACTAGTTTATCCCCAATGATTAATGAAACATAGAATGGAGGGGGTTTCAAAACTTTACCTTGTTGTCCTCCATGATTCCCTTCAGGCTGAGCAACATTTTTGAGGACATTTTCTTGCATATGGACCTGCTGGTTCGAAGTTGACCAATTCTTCATGGCAGCTTGTAGAAGATCTCTTTGGCCTGGGATGGATAAAGATTCCCACATTGATATATTCACATTTGTCTTCTTCATTTGATCAATGATGCTAAATGGGGATGAAACATCTCTTTGCTTTCCTTTAGCTTGCACATTCCTTTCTTGCGCATGGGCAGCAACAGCTGGCATTTGAGTTGGTTTAGAAGGTGGTTTGGGCTGTCCTTGTGTGTTCGAAGAATCGTCTTTTGCTTACTAACACCTTGTGGAGTGATGAAAGGTTGTAGATCACTTGGAGCCAATGACTGCCATTCACCAATGTTCCTCTTCTTTGATCTTGTGTTAGCTGCTACACTCTGAGAAATTATTTGATTCATGCCACAAAAATCCTCAGCTTGCCAATTCACAAGTGCGGTATCATTTGGAGTTGTGTTTTGCTGAGATGTCCCTTGTTGCTGATTTGTTTCTTGACTTACTTCACCCTCTACGCGGTAGTTGTCACCATCAAGGCTTGGTTCAAAGCACCATTGAAGCACATAGATTGGTTGTGAGGTTCATTGCATGGGAAACACCAATCATACTCTTGAGCTATGTTGTTTTGTCTGGCACTAATGCTTTAGAAGCAGATGCAACATTGGGGTTATAGGGCTGAAATGGTCTATTGGCGGGAGGCCTTACTTGGCTTTGATTTGTATCTGGATTGGGTGGCTTATTAGGCTGGTATAGTGGCCTATTAGGTTGAGCTTGAGGTGATAAAAGGTCTAAAGCTTTGGGCTTGCTGCCTATTGAGTGTAACCAGCTCATTTCCCAAATTTTTACAATTGTTTCATGACCTCTTGGAGTTCATGTGAAGCACTAGAGGATGAAGTAGAAGTTTCATTTGAACTTTGATTTCTAGGAGTGGGAATAGGAGCCAAAGTGGGTGCTTGACTAGTGCTTGGATTTTTGAAGTTTGGATACAAGGGCATGGGAGGCCTACGAGCCAGCTTATCAGCTTGAATAAGACGGTTTTCAGCTCTAATGGCAATGCTATAAGCAGCAGGTAAGGTTGTGCCTCCCATAGATTGAATTAACATAGAAATATCAGAATTCAAAGCCTTAAGATAATATAGAAAAGCACCTTCAGCTGTTGGCCTAACGGCCACTAGAATCCTATCCCAAGACCTTTGAAATTTGAAGTTGAAGTCAGTCAGCTACTCGTTGGGAGCTCTCTTGATAGTTGTCAATTGTTCTAGTAGAGACAAATTGTCTCCCTTTTCTCCAAACTGCTCATGGAGAACTATGCATAACTGATTCCAATTTTGGATAGAACCAGCTCCAAGGCTCCTAAACCATTGCAATGCCTTCCCTTTGAATGAAGATGCCAACAATTTGACAGCAACATCCATTTCATTTATCTCATGGATTGCACAAACATTAGCAATGTCTTTGACATGATCACCAGGAGTGGTATGATTTTCTCCAGTAAAAAATGGAATGTTCTTCAATGCTGCAATTGGAATTAGATTCTGTGCATTGAGGGCAAGTGGGTCTGCCAGTGAAGTTGACAAAAGGGTTTTGTTGCGCCATTTTGATTGGCTTGAGAACCCTTGTTGATTGGATGAAAGGTCTACCAGGTGGAGGGGTTGATAAAGTCCTGTTAGGTGGAGATGGTGATCTTTGTGGTCTTCTTCCTCTCCTTCCTCTACCTGGTGATAGCTGTAAGTGGAAAAATAACCCCCTTCTCGAGTATCAGACCTGGTTCAAATTCTTCTCATGCACCTGGGCAACTATTTCGCTACACCACTAAATTCTATCCCTTCGAAGTCACCAGATGTGTTAGATAATGAGCCTCAAAAGGCTAGATCCTACCAAGTTACACACCAAACCTGACAATAAAAAAAAATTTAAAACTTTGAAGGACCCGGAAGATACAGTTCTTCAATTCGGTTATCGGGTCTTGTTGTGCAACTACTAATCCCCGAAAGGTACAGGTGAAACTTAGGTCATGCAAGGCAACTTACAAAACCTAAAACACACTGTGTCGGAACTTGGGACATGCTCAACACCTGGGAAAACCCGAAATACTAAAAACTATGAAATTTTGAAAGTCAAAATCTCAAAAATCTAAGAATACCCTTTTGAAGATTATCCCCGATCTATCAACTGGTGAAATTTTGACTTGTTTTGAGCAAGTTAAGCCCTTGAAAATCGATTTCAAAGTTCATCCTGGAAGGTGAAAAAATATGAAATTGTAAAACCTACAATTTCTAAGTCCAAATTTCTTGAAAATTCCTTCAAATCTTATGGAATGACCTCTTGGTCCCACGGGCGTGCCAAAACTATTGGTGGTAATCACAACACCCCGAATGTCTGCAACTCGATGGGTTGAGACTCTTAGTATGATTGCATAACATGGAGCTTTTCCCAAGTGTGGGACCTTGTGAATCGGGAAAGCTCTCCGGATGAAGGCCGGTTCCTATTCCTCTGTTCAGATGCACACATAAAAATGTAGAGGGTTTACTCAAAAACCTAATCTAACTTGCCAAGGAAACAGGATAAGAAGATGCATAAAATAAACTTAAAATAACAAAGGTGATGCACCGAGGAATGAAGAACACCTATCTTGCCAATAAACACAAACCATTAAAATGCAATGCAAGATCATGCACAGATAACCAAATTTGTAGTGAAAGATCAAGAGGATGCAAATGAACACAGAGAGGGTTGAGAATCATCCACAGACATGCATTATTTTCTCCAAAGATTGACACAATACACTACAAAATGCCAAGAGGCAAAGTTGCATTATCAGTTTTAGATGGGAGGTTTGAACTCCACAAATTCACCGCCAAAGAGAAGAAGGGAGGGGAAAAACAAGAATATCCAATGGTTAGAAAGAAACCCCTCCTTACAATTTATAGGAAGAATGAGAGAGGAAAGAGAGAGGAAATCCAAATCTACCCCAACCACCTCTAGACCGCATTTATTTCATCTCATTATGGTGGTAGGTGAGAGCCCTAAAGCAAACCCAAAGAGTGGCGAATTGTATTTTGCATTTTTGAAGAACTTGTTCTCACCCAATTAAAGATATCCAATTTAGTTGGACAGAGGACCTTGTAAGCTTTTCGAAAAGTCAAACCTTGCGTGAATCCGAGCTCCCTGTGAAAAGTTATGGCCATCTAAATATCGCGCCTGCGTTTGCTTTGCTTCTGTGTGGTGTCAACGCTCAAAATGTTGCGCCTCCTGAAGATGCGCCATAGGCACATCCATTTTCATGTCGACATCTTCTTACCTACACCATAGGCATATCCATTTTTGTGTCAACATCTTCTTACCTACACCATAGGCGCAATTTTTGTCATGTCGACACTCTGTGTTGTGCGCCTCCAACCCGCGCCTTGGGCACGAATTTTGTCATGTCGACACTCTGTGTCATGCACCTCCAACCTGCACCTTGGGTGTGAATTTTGTCATGTTAACACTCTGTGTTGTGCACCTCCAACCTGCGCCTTGGGCACAAATTTTGTCATGTCGACACTCTGTGTTGTGCGCCCTTCCGGTTGACAACGCAATAAATGTTGGGGGTTTGAGTTTCTTTGATTTCTATATTCTTCTGTTTATCTATAACTACCCAGGGGGGAAGATATATACAACAGTACCTAAACATGAAAATAATTCCGTCCAAAATTACTTGTGAAAATAGGATCACGATCACTTACAATTATCTTTGGGGTTCCATGTAGCCTTTCAACCTGTCTCCAAAAAAATAGCTGCGATCATCAGATCTTTTTGGCTGCAAATGGATGTGATAGGGCACAAAAATGGGCATATTTTGTGAGCCTATCCACAATCATGAAAATAACATTCTTACCCTTTGAACAAGGTAATCCGGTGATGAAATCCATGGAGACCTCCTCCCATCTCTAGCTAGGAATTGGTAAGGGGTTTACATGCACTGGTGTCTTAATTGTTTCCCCTTTGTTCTGTTGGCACACTAAACACTCTGATACAAAATTTTGTACATCCCCCTTGAGTCCTTCCCAAAAGAATTCTCTTTTTATTCTATGATATGTCTTTAAAAACCCAGAGTGTCCTCCAACAGGTGAGGCATGTAGCTCTGCAAGAATCTTATGCTTCAACTCAGAATCTTTACTCAAGTATAACCTATCCTTATACCATAGGGCATTACCTTTCCACTCAAATTTGTTAGATGTAATAGATCCTTGTTTGATATTATATTATAGATTGTGTATCCTTATCTTGATTCCATTCCAATCTTGCTTTATCCACCCAATCGGCCGTTAACATGGACATTCCACATAGTAAGGCATCTGCGTATGTATCCCTTCTGCATACAACACATCCGCTACTAGATTTTCTTTACCCTTTTTGTATATTATTTCAAAATCATAACCCAACATTTTTGTTACCCACTTTTGTTGTTCCTCGATGATAACCTTTACTCCAAAAAGTATTTGAGACTATCATGATCAGTTTTACCTCAAGTGTCTACCCATGAGATAGGGCCTCCATTGCTTGACCGCATGAAGAATAACCATCATTTCTTTCTCATAGACAAGTTTGAACAGATATTTTCCTTTGAATTGGTGACTCTCAAATGAAATTGGTCTTCCTTCCTGCATTAGAACTGCTCCCAATCCTAATCCTAAAGCGTCACATTCAACAATGAAGGTTTTTGAGAAGTTGGGAGTAGCCAAAACTGGGGTGCTGCACATGGCTTCCTTCAGCTGCTCAAAGGATTTAGTGGCTACGTCTGTCCAATGGAAGGCATCCTTCTTTAGCAATGTAGTGAGTGGGGTTGCTATTCTACCATATCCCCGCACAAATATTTTGTAGTACCCTGTTAGTCCTAGGAACCCACAAAGATTTTTAGATTTTTGGGCCTTGGCCATTCCACCATAGCTTTGATCTTCTAAGGATCAACTTTGACGCCTTCATGGGATACAATATGACCCAAGTACTCTACCTCTTGTACACCAAAAGAACATTTGGATGGCTTTGCATACAGAGTATGTTTCTCCAAAACTTCCAACACGTTATTTACATGTTGTAAGTGTTCTTCCCATGTCTTACTGTAAATCAATATGTCATCAAAGAAAACTAATACAAATTTCCTTAAAAACGGCCTAAAAATAGTGTTCATCAAGCTTTGAAAGGTTGAGGGCACATTTGTAAGACCAAAAGGCATTACCAAAAACTCATAATGGCCCTCATGAGTCCTGAAAGCCTGTTTTATGAACATCTTCCTCTTTTATCCTAATTTGATGGTACCCGAACGAAGATCTAATTTTGTGAAATAAACAACACCATGTAATTCATCAAGTAAATCATCAATTACTGGAATAGGAAACTTATCTTTGATGGTGTACTTGTTGAGTTCTCGTGTAACTGGACACATCCTCCATGTTTCATCCTTCTTACGCACGTACCATGACCACCGGTGAAGAATATGCACTCGCTATGCTCGGTGATACCGCCTTCAACATTTCCTCCACCATTTTCTTGATCTCACTTTTCGGGAATATGGGTACTGTATGGTCTCGATGTTAGGTGTTTAGCTCCCTAGAATCAACTCGAATGGCATGATCATGATCCCTAACTCGGTGGTAGTCCCTTTGGAATTGCATCAAAAATGATGAGTGAGCATCCACAATCTTCAAGATCGGGTGGCATCAAGACTCGTATTTTGTACTTCTATGGAAAATAGCTTTGCTATAAAGCCATCCACTCCTTTTCGAGAACCTTATGCATTTGATGAGAGCTAATAACATGTGGAGACTTAGCTACCATCCCATTTAATTGTATTTTCCTTCCATCCGAATGAAATCATATGAACAATTCTTGGAAATTTATCTCTTTAGTACCTAAGGTTGTGAGCCATTGGACCCCCAACACAATATTTGTCCTCCCATAGAAATAACAAACATAGGTGAGTCTAACATGTAGTCTCCCATGGAAAGCTTGATACTATGGCACTTTCCTGTGCACTTGATCTGTCCCACCATCCACAATCATAACTTGCATTTCTGGAGCTGGGTAAATAAAACAATTGAGGTGGGTAGCTAACTTACTATTTATGAAGTTATGAGTACTCCCGAGTCAATCAACACCGTCACCTTCTATTTTTTGAGATAGCCAATAACCTTGAGTGTTTGAGGAGTACTAATACCTGACAATGCATGGTAAGAAATTGTAGGTTGGTGATCCTCTACTTCATCTTCTACCGGTTCCTCACCTCTCCTATAATTTCAGCTTCCTCATCATCCTCATTACCTCCATCAATATAGAACAACTTCTTCTCAGCACATTTATGTCCCGGTCCATATTTGCTATCATAGTTAAAACATAATCCTTTTGCTCTCTTTTCTTCCATTTGTTGAGGAGTCAGTCTAATTGGCCTAGCAAATGAAGGGGAAGAGATACTACAATCTCTGGTGTTAATGAAAGGTGGCCTTCTACTACAAAGAAATTTTTCCTCTGCACGACGTGCAATGATAATAGAATCAGAAAGCTTGATTGGATTAAACATACGTACCTCATGCTCGATGTGGTCCTTAAGACCCCCAAGAAATATGTCATTCAAATTCTCTTCTGGAATATTATCCACCCTTAAGGATAGGTTTTGGAATTGATGCACATAATCTTTGATTGATCCTGTTTGCCGTAACTTTGATAATTGACTAAAGTAGTTCTCTGAAACACTGGAACTATAGTGCAATTGCAACTCCTCGATAAAAACTGTCCAAGTGACACCTAGACCATTCTTCTTCCTCTGAGCACATAACCAATGATACCAAACAAATTGGTCGGGTTCAAGATATAGGGATGCCAATGTCACCTTTTGTCCTGATGGTGTTTGATGTAACCCAAAGAATTTCTCCATTTGATTTATCCAATTCAGGGGATCCTTACCATCAAATTTGCGCATATCCACTTTCGGCATCATGTTCCATGGTTGTGAATAAGTTTGATTCTGATGGGATTGGAAAAGTGATCCAATATGGTTAGTTTGTCCATGATTTTGAACTAAAGGTCCTCCTTTCTTGATATGGGCCTGATTTGGGCCATATTGGTTACCCTTTACATGTTGCATGATATCATCCAACCGATGATTGATTTGGGCTATGTCTCCTTTAGAGGCCATCTCAGATTGTACATTTCATAACTCATACTCAAGTTGGCTCACCTTATGATCAACTGAGGTAAACCCTAGTGCTGAGGAATTTGTATTTACCCCTTTTGACTCCATCTCTTCAATCACTACCCCATCTTTATTTGGGGTTTTACCCGAGTGTGATTCTTTTTTGCTCTTGTGGAAGGCCCCGCCATGATGTCAAACCTTAGGGTTTAGGGTTTCGATACAATTTCGGCCAAACAGAAAAAACAGAGAAGATACTAATACTATTTTTTTGAGAGCTTTTAGAAATGTAATGAACTTTAAAATTTTCCACAATTTGCACCCTAGGGAGTGATTGTATGAAAAGCTTAAATTTGTAATAAATTTTGCAAAATAAATCAAAAAAGTCTAAAATTTTCAGGGAATCTTACTTGAAATTATTCACAACTCTGGTAAAAATATCTCCCACCAATTCACTTTGGTTTGTAATATGTGGTGGAAACAAAAAAATAGGGTTTTTACCTAATTTCGGCCCAGATCGCAGCTCTGATACCACTTGTAATGAAATTACTTGTATAATTCAGATTAAGAGCAATAATAGAACACCAAATAACACAATATTTCAGAATAATGATCTCAATATGTAATTAGAATAGCTTCGCCACTTCGACGGGGCAACCTCCAAACCATATAATAAGACTTAAATGCTCAAATGATAATGAAATACTACCTATAATCCACTATATATACTATTCATATGCTATGGCCATCGCCAAGGCCGACCTATTAAGCATGAGAAAGTATAAATGATATGGTAAACCACAAGTCGGCTACTCATATCCTAATACAAGCAATAGGTTAAGGGCGTAACATACCCACAAAATTTCATCTCACCCTCATCTACCCGTGATCTACCCGAGACCTCTGTCAAACCTACGTAACCAGTAACCAATCATTTGATCTTTGGATTCTATTCTAGCTTAGCCTATTAGATTAGATCTATTTCTTATTGTGTTTTAAGTGAGATACCTAAATCATTTCAAATTACAATAGGATTTACTTTGTTTACAACATTAAATTGTTTAAAACAATGGATTGACAACCATCTAGGAAGTATCACACTTCCGGATGTAAAGATACACTAGGTAGTTCATCGACCATATTGTTTAATTCCTTCTGGTGGTCTTGCTTTGCATTATAGGTAGTTCATCCTAGCTAAAAGGAAGCTCTCATGATCAGTTGTGGATTTGAAAGTCATATGTGTGTAACAACCCATCAACCAACATTTGAACAGTATTCCTCCCGCGCCTGTTACCCTATCTATTTCATCAACACTTCAAAGAAATGATCTAAGAATCAGGTGAAACAGTCTTGACAATGAAACCAAAATATAGCATCTTTTTACTTACTCCCTTTAAACCCCAAACACATCGGCCTATCACCCAATATTAGTGCGCACTCACTCGAGGTGTACGCAAGTGCCAAGCCCCTCCTTTATGTGAGCTTCATAATAATGTCTACCATTAATGGAGGAATGGTTGTAGAAACAAAAATACACATATCCATTCTAGCAAAAAAGTAAAAACACCGAATCTAAGCATAGATGAATCATAAAAAGGATGTATACATTATAATAACATAAAAGGAATAAGATCTAAGCCATGAGCAATATAAAGGATACAATGGGTTTGTACCCATGAGCATAGATATTTAGAACAAAGCATCATATATTGATTTATAACCATTTACAAAGTAGCCATATTACATCAAAGAGGGTCATATCAGACCGAGTACATCAAGGAATGACACTCTAACCCTACAAAATGACTCTGCACAAAGAGCCCTAACTATATTCTTTCATGCACCTAAATATTTCTTGACTAGTCTCTCGCACCATCTCTTCTCTCTCTCATTGCTTCTATCTCCCTCATTCTACACACATCTCTCCACACCCATCTCTCTACTCACATACCCCCTTTTAGATCTAAATACATCCTTAAATAGAATCGAGATGTCTCATTCATTGCCTCAACTTCACTCATGAGCAGGCCGCATGCCGAGGTGTAATCATGCTCCTTCAAGATTGAGTGCCTATGCCAACTCGCTAAAACCATTATTAGCCTCCACTAATCGTAATGATTCCCTTCTGGAATATTATTTTCATAGAATATTATTTCCTTGAGCTCCAAGACTCCATGTTGTAACCTTATCCACTCGTCACGCCTACTCATGTCTTTACATGTTTTCCATGTAGTACCATATCTAAGGATGCGACTATGTCTTGATTGGATAAACCTATCGACCTTAGACGATGTAGAGTTTACCTGCTCTTCAACCTACTAGTGTTTGCGGTTTATATATGTGTGCATGCGTTTGGTATTGCTACCTTTAAACTAGACCCATTACCTAGAATTTCCCGAGTAGACCTTTTAACCTTTTCTCCCCGTGCCCACCTGCCTTTTCCTCGCATTTACCTTTTATCAAACCACTCACCGATTCTACCTTCCTCCTCATCCATTATTTGTTTGAGGGGATCACCTTCACCCACACATGGGGTAACCTCATCTTGTTTTTGTTAGCGTCACTTACTAATACAAGCTATGTAACAAAAAGGGGTAAAATGTAGACATTAAAATTAGGTCACACTCCCCTTTGGTCCCTTGATGAATAAACACCCTTCATCACATTCACCTAGCCATGGCCCCCTTCACCCCACTAATATTAATTAAATTAAATTAATTCATTATCCTCACTATATCTATTATTTAAATATCTTATTTTAAATAATATCCACACATATAGTTCACTTAGACACCTCACCAAGCCAACTCAACCTAAGACCTATTCTTAGTAAGTTACCATAACTAACTAAGACTTACCCAAACCCTAAAAATCAATGCCTACATTCCTCTAACCACATTCCCGCATGCTCACAAGAAGCTCCCATTCTAATCCATGGGTTGATAATACGAGATCGAGGAAATCAAGAGGATCTCCCTAGTTTAGTAAACCTAGGAAATCCCACCTTGACCGATGCCGGTTACCCCTAGCCATCGCCGGTTAAGCCGGAACCACCGTCGGTTACCTTTTAACCCCAAAACAACCTTATTCTCAAGGTTGGAAGCAAAAAGTAGAAGGTTAGCGAGAAAAAACACATCTTAGAGAGATAACACATCTTCAGAGAGTGAATTGCAGCAAGAATCCACATGCAAGGAAGGAGATCAAGCATCTTTTCTTGTATAGCCATCCCAACCATGATCTGATCTAACCAAGCAAAGAGGAATGTACATGAAGCCCATGCAGAAGCTTTCCTTCAGTTGGTGATCACTTGTAGCCTTCAAAACCCTTCATCAGCACCTCCATCCCTCACTCACAGGCATTCATGACCAAAATCCAAGTAAGTATAACATCATACTTTTCTGGTTTATTTCATTTCATCATCATTTTGTCATCCATTGTTTACCTAGCCACCTATTGACCTTATCTAACATTTCCACCTCCATATACCCATTAAAGCCTCGCCAAAGCCTACCCTAGTCACCCAATACCTCATCCCGACTAACCAAAGTCCTTTGTGCAATCACAAAGGAGACACAAAGGTTGTTCTAAGGCATTTCAAGATTTCCACGAAGAATCGACACGGTTACACCTAACCGCCGTTGGTTACCCTTAACCAACATCGGTCTTTGTATTTACCCATACACCCTAAAATAGAGACCTACCCACCAAATTTCATCTCACCCTCATCCACCTATGATCCACCCAAGACCTCTGTCAAACTTGCAGAACCCACGCCCAATCATTTGACCTTTGGATTCTATTCTAGCTTAGCCTATTAGATTAGATCTATTTTTATTGTGTTTTAAGTGAGATACCTAAATCATTTCAAATTACAATAGGATTTACTTTGTTTACAACATTAAATTGTTTAAAACAGTGGACTGATAGCCATCTAGGAAGTATCACACTTCTCGGATCTAGCATATGCTAGGCAAGTTTCACTGCCCATATTGTTTAATTCCTTGTAGTGGTCTTGATTTGCATTACGGGTAGTTCCTCCTAGCCAAAACACAACAACCCATCAACCATCATTTGAATAGGTATTCCTCTTGCACCTGTTACCCTATTTGTTTCGTCAACACTTCAAAGAAACGATCTAAGAATCATGTGAAACATTTTGGCATGCCCGGTGGGACCCATCTGGGGTTCCTTGCATTTCATTCATTCCTAGGAAAATTTGTGTGTTTGTTTCCCTTCTGAAAGGCATACACACTAATTTTCTTCCTTGGTAACACACCTCTTCTTTCTATTTGCTCTAAAGGAAACTTTTCTTTTGGTGTAATTAAAAATAATTATTTCTTCATGTTTTCTACATTGTAGTGAAAGAGCATCCCTCTTCCTCTTCATCTTATTGTGTCATCCAATTTCACATCTCAATTTGGGCTTAAAAATAAGTGCATTCCATTCGATTTATCACATTAGCTCACATTAATTGAGGGCAACCTATACGTTGGAAGTCATGACCAATCGATGGTTGATAAACGAATCGTAGAAAAGCACTTCTTTTATTTTCTCTTTCTTTGAGTCTTACCAAACCTCACAAAATATTCAAATACATACATTCTTAAACAACATCCTACCTGGAAGAAGTTGTAGGTGATCACATGATCATGGTACAGTAGGCACTCAGCTCGTTGTTCTGTCGAGTCATACTTTAGAGCGAAGCCCGCCCCCACCATAACATACTTGAAACCTCAAATTTTAGATCTCCTTCTTTGTAGGAAGCCATCCTCACCAAAAACCTCTATTTCACAATTCATGTGTCAGTCCCTAAATAACACAAGCTAAACAAACATAATAGAAAGGGCACTCCTAGGATCACATTTTTCTTAATGTTTCTGCTTGGCTTGCATTTTGAGGTGAGAGATCACGTTCTTCACTTTTTTGTTCATCCTTGCATGCTCCTCATCATAGCTGGTGTATTCTAGCTTCACTTGAGTGTGCCTGGGCCATATCATCATCATTCTCAGAATTCTAGGTTTGATTCTACATCATATTTTAATTCACAACCACTTTCTTTCATCATTGTTTCAATTTCCCAAGAATCGTCGCCGATTACCTTTCGACCGCCATCGGTTATACCCAACTGACGTTGGTTCTAGGTCCTTTTGCTAAACTACTCAAAAGAACATTTTTATTCATTTTCTTCCACTTTTCACAGTTGCTGTCACTACCATCATACCCATTGATGTTGTAAACACCATCAGATTTGACATAACTGTTAGATTTCATCTTCTGCCTTGTTTTTTCACTCACTGTCCATTT
The DNA here is from genome assembly GCA_018340775.1 of Taxus wallichiana var. yunnanensis. NCBI lineage: Eukaryota > Viridiplantae > Streptophyta > Pinopsida > Cupressales > Taxaceae > Taxus > Taxus wallichiana. Next base: position 338,436,796 of record CM031236.1, read on the forward strand.
TCTATAAGTGACTGAATGCGGTTACCCTCGACCAAAGATCGGGTTTGCTCCTAACCGACATTGGTTAGCCTATTTCACATTCCAGCCACCATTTGGTACCTAATCCACTTTTTTGTCGCCATATTCACCTATTCCCGCTTTCTCTCAGGTGTCATTTACGGAGAAGCAGCCCTACTCGATCAAGACTAGTTCACATGGTGCGATTCAAGACAAGCATGCACACTCATATTTCATGGCAGTTGTCAACCACTCCCACTTAGTCCTTCACAACCTTCCATTTTATCACCAGCCCTTGATCCCATCCAAACCTATTACTATCACTCATCGAAGATGAGGAGTTCACACGACTCCTTGACCAAAACCTTGCCACCTTGCAGTTTTACCTTTCCCACTCATCCACTCGAGATGCCTCGGGTCAGTTGATATACGACATGCCCGTATCTATCCCCCTGAATCTCACTCCCACTCCCGCATTGGCCCCATTTGGCTCTCTATGCCGCGCGCATCTACCTTACCCCAGGTCATTTCTCATCTAGGTCCTATACCCGCTATAACTACATCGCATCTGCTACCTCCGTGGCACTTGCTACATCGGACATACCTGCGAAAAATACCCCAAACACAACCTCATCCACCCCTAATGTCTCACACATACCCGTAGCTACATTACCACCTCTAGTGTCGGTGACCCCTACCCCATTTCAAAATGTGGTCCTTTCCATTCCACAATTTTTAGCCCCTATTTCCACTAGGGTATTATGACCCTTCCACCCCCATATACATACTATCAACAACCTCCCATTTCATCCATTGTACACACCAGATACATACCCCTGTTTCACTACCTTCTTCTCAATCAACCTACATGGCAGCCCCATACACTGGAGTGCCACCCCTGTTATATGCCCAAAACTAACCCTCTCACGCTACATGAGGCACCCAATCATCACAACCCACCAATGACCTAATTAAATTGATGTTGGACAAGATGCAGACATTAAAGGCATCAGTTTGCTCCCGCAACACTCTCACCTACGACGAGATTTGCAATGATCCCATTCACCCATCCATTCCTATCCACTCATACGCCATGCATTGGGAAATGCCTAAATTCAATCATTTCAATAACAAAGAAGACCCACATCAGCATTTGCAGTTGTTCAAACATGGGTGTTATTTGATTTCTCATGATGATGCCTTGCTCTTGAGAACCTTTCCCATGTCCCTTACTAGACCTGCATTAGATTGGTATAGTGGGTTACCTAGACACTCTATATTCTCATTCAATCAGGTAGCCCAAGCCTTCTTAGATCATTTCTCTATCAATATTGTCAAGAAGGTTACCAAGACCGATCTATACTCCACATGTTAGTATGAGGATGAATCTATCGTAACTTTTTTTCTCGCTGGCATAGCTTGATCAACCAACTTACCTTCCAATCGCCAAAAATGTAACTCATCGAGCTCTTCAGATGGGCTTGTGCTAGACATATCTCACCGACCTTGTAGGTCCAAACCTTCTAAACATTTGATGAAACATTCACTATGGCATGAAAGTTAGAGATTCGGGCCATTGAAGAGAAGAAAATTAAATTACACAATAAGAATTTGACATTTAAGTCAAATGATACCTCTTCTTCTTCCAAACCACAAACCAATTATTCAAAAGCTAAGGGCACCGCTAACGCAATGGTACTCAAGGCCGACCCAACTCATCCGTCAAACCAGGCTACCCCCTCATCTAATCTCTCACCTGTCTGTAATTTTCAATTTAGATGAGAGCAAGTGGAAATATATCTCAATTGGGGAACCTTACTCTTTTTTCTTAGAAAAGCTTATCAAAGCTAGAGTCATCACCCTTCCACCTATAAAACCACACAATGGTTTTGACCTGTTTTTCTTCCCAAACTTGATCTCCTTCATAACTCAAGCACATCATGGATCTCACAAGACACTCAAGGGAAAATAAATAATTTGTATGTCATTTGTAGTTGGGGAGCACATCTATCGACTTGTTAAGCACTCAAAGATTTGAAGGAGTGGGTAGCACCTCAAAAGGATTTGGATCTAATCCTCACTATTTTAGGTTGTGCCTTTCAACCAAGGTAAGAGAACCTATATTGCAGCCTTTGTTTGTTAAAGGAGGTGGAGATATCCTTATGCTTTGCACATTGTATGGATATGGCCTTGGGAAAACATGATCAATTATCCATTATTTAAACTCAAAGGATTTACAAGATTACTTAAATGATGGAAAAGCTTTCAAGACAAGGCTAAGGCATCTAGAGACATGATAAAATCTTGATATTCTTTTGTATTTTTGTGAATTGATTGTATCCTTTTATTGACACACAATGCAATCACGGGGGTAGTATGGGTAGGATGAGTTAGTTTGAATGAAATTTTGTTGGGAGATGTTTAGACAAGACTAGCTAGGAATTACCAACTTCTTTGAGAACCTTTGCAAGATATTTACAACACCTAAACAACAGAGATGTTTCAATGGGTTTAAAATACTCCTTCAACTAGGATATGTGCACCAAATGGAGGCCTAGATCTACACTCTTCCACAAAACCTTTGATAACCTGCCACAAAATCTTGAAGCAAAATACCAACAAAGTATCCAGGAATCCCTATTTGATCATGACCTAAGGTGCACCCAAAGGTTTACAAACAATCTCAATATTCAAGGACAATAAAATGATTTTAAATATGTTTATCTTCTATCAGATGAAGGCTCTTCTGAATATAAGATTGCAAATGCCATTAAACCATCAACAAGAAATGAGACCCTATATAATCAAAGAGATCCTAAACATAAGATTGCAACATGAGTAAGAAACACAAATTGAAATCATTTTAAAACATAAGCATATGCAAATTTTGCCAAGAGATAACACCAAATAATCCAAAATTTGATCAAATACATTAGTAGGGGAGTGCTATAAGAACAATCTCAAAGCTTGTTGATGGCTTTACAACTGAAACCAACTCAACATGATGAAATCTGATACAAAAATGGAATTGAAAATGGCTCTCAGGTGGTTTTCTCAGAGAAAATGGGCTTCTTCCTATTTCTTCCTTGAAAAATTCTACGCCCTTTTTCTCCTCTCTCTTCAAATTCTCCAAAAATATCATATATACTCAATGCCAGCTTGGAGTCTTGCCTCCCAAGCAAAGAATATGCTTAAGGGATCAAATTTGTTACAAAAACCCTTATCCTTTCATGAAAATGACATAAAACTGGAAAACAACTCGCATATTGCCAGGGATGCACAAAAAGTTTAAAATATTACACAAATTTAGATCCCTATCCATCCTAGGGTCACGTTTTTGTCATTTAGGCATGCCAACATGCTTTAGCAATCATTTTTCACCTTTTACCTTTTCAATTTTTACCTCTGCAACTTTTAATTTTGACTTTTCACATTCTTTCACGGGCTAGGGTAAAAATTACACCAAAAACATCATAGATCATCAAATTAGCTCATGAAAATAGTGCCATTACACTCAGAAGGCCGAAAGGATGCAAAATCATATAAAATTTGATGCAATTTGGTGAAGAAACGATGAATCCAAGTTTCATGGAGCTCCCATGGCGGCCAAAAGGGAGAATGCATAGTTGCCATCGATTTTGATCAACTTTTAATATCAGCCCTCCACGTGGACAATGCCATTTTAAAAATAAGCTCGAAATACCTTTTTGACCTTTGAAAGGGGTAGGACACATGTCAAAACGTGATTGGATCGAACTCCCATCCTTTAGAAATGCATTTGTGACCTTTTTAATTTTGGAAAATTTTGCAAAAATTCCCCGCTTCTCCCCTAGACCCGCCACGTGTCCACCTATGGGCCCCACTAAAAACCGTGGGCCAATTTTATGAATTTTGCCATTTTTTAGATTTTGGAATTTTTTACATTTTTCCCTACGGGCCCACACACCCAAGTTTTCCTCTTTGCCACGTGTCCATCCTCTATTTGCTGTGGGTTCAACCTTTCAAATTTTGCCTTCAATCCTCCCTGCCAAATTTGCAAAATTTCAAAATTTTCCTTAGGCCCACGCTCTCCCTTTGACTGCTTAGGACGTGCCACGTGTTGGCTCCTCATTGGTCACGGGACCATCTTTCATTTTTCACCTTGCAAACACAAAGGCAAAAATTCATAAAACTTTCCCTTGGCCCCTTCTTCCACCTTTGTATTTCTGGACACATGTCCACTTCTTACTAGTCGCGGAACTTCACTCAAATTGTAACTTTAAAATTTTTTGAAGTTAAAAACTCCAAATTCATCAAAATCTCTCGCCCCCTCATATTGGCTTCTCCTGGACACGTGTCCACCTGCCATTGGATGAGGGCCTTTGGGTCAAAAATTTGCTTTGACATTTTGAGCCAAAAACATCAAAATTCTCCAACTCCCTACGCCATCCGCATGCCCACCTTGCCACGTGTCCTCTTCCTATTCGTTGCGGGCCTTCGGGCAAAAATTGACTTTGAGAATTTTACAAAATGAAAGAAAATTCCTAAGGAACCTCCACCACCCGCCAATCCTTCGGCCAATCAGCACGTGCCACATAGACACCTCATTGCAAAAGGTGGAGCCATGGGTCAAAATTTTCCCTTAGCCAAAAATTTCAAAAACAACAAGTTAGAAATAATTCCCAACCACCCCGACCAATAGGAGCCCGCCACGTTGCAATAATATTATGATGATGAATTTGACGGGTATAATACGCCCATATGACCGTCAAAACATCAAAAATATAGAGGATGCCCTAGAAATCAATTTTTTAACAAGGTAGATTTCTTGATCTTAAACCAATTGAATCATGATTTAACATTGTTCTCGACCTGGGGATTGGGAAAATACTTGCACAAATTTGGGATTCGATCAGACTCAAATTTTTTCATGATTTGACAAAGGAAAAATGACACAGCCCGTAAAAAATGAAGAAATTAGGGCACAAAAAAGGGGAAAACTTGGAAATTTGTTTCAGATGAGGGAAAAACAACAACATTATGAGCATTTTGAAAGCATTCAAACGGAAAAACCAAATTACAGACCACCAGCTCGAAAAAGAAAACCATTTCTAAGAAAAATTGGACATGGAAAATCAGGGCAAAAAGATGCAAGTTCAAAATTTGCACTAACACCCTTCTCGCCCCATGCCCACATGGTATAAAGAACATGCTTCAGAATTATCATCAAGTAAAGGGTCATAGTGACGACAACTGCATCAATTTCAAAAATATTGTCCAAGAAATGCTCGAAAAAGGCAAGTTAACCATGGATAATCCTAATGCACCTACCAACCAAAACCTACACATCTTCAAGAAACCATTTCCCAACCATGCCCCTTCGTCTGATCAAACCGGTGAGACCTCAACTCACGATACCCATACCCACGAGGTTCACGCTATCTTTAATGATGTACCTGTTGCCTCCTAATTACCCCATATTCCTTCCATAGAGGAGATCCTAGCCTGAAATCCTCCTTCCGCGTCGGAACCAACCTCCCCTGTTCCTTCACCAACAGAGGAACACCTTTCATCTCCTTCATCACCTACGGAGGAGTCTTTCGCTAACATTGAGACCATCTCACCCCTGGCTTCACCACTTAGAGAACCTTTACCCACAGTACCTCCTCCACCCATAGAGGAGCACCCATTACCTCCTCCACCCACAGAGGAGCACCTATCCATTCCTCCACTTATAGAGGAGCTCCCATCATCTCCTCCACCCATCATAGACCCAGTTGAGATATCTTTGCCTCTTGGTGAGCATTCTCCATCAACTACCCAAAATCCTACAGACCTACTTTCGGCTCTCTTACCCACGGAAGTTGAAGCTAGCCAATTCCCCGTCTCTAAGACACATTTTACGGGGATTGCCATTGGGTCCTCATCAACTCCACCTACAAACATGTCATTCTCATGTTTGGCCAATCATTTAGATTATGTGGATAGAGCCTTACTATGGGGGCATCTTTTGCTTCCTGTCTCAACACAGATGCAGAGATCCCTCACTGATACCTCCACTATCTACCCAAAAATATTTCGACCAATCAAACCAAACACAACTACCTCTATCACAACGCCTTCCACGATACCTGTTATAGCTCAAACCACACCCTTACCCATAACCTGACCTACATCTAAACCCAAATCCATACATACAACATCTTCCGCAACTAAAATTATTACCACTTTAGGGGTCACCCCGACCATTAGCCTTACTCATCCACCTATTAAACCTGGATTTGCCTACATCCTCCAAAGTCAACACCGGTCCTACTCCGACACCCAAACAGAGGCACCAAACCCATAGAACTCATACCCGGCCACACTAATCACACCGCTTTGGTCCCACCTATCTTAGGACCTTAGCTACCCAACATGGTCAACAAACCTCCATCCACCAATAAACCAAAAACACAATAACCCATTCCTTCCTCACAAACCTATGACCTACCTAGATGCCCAACCCGACTTACACCTACACCTGCAGCCTCTTTACCACCCATACCTCCAATACCCTCAACTATTGCTTCACTACCCACTACACTTCGCCACTTGTCTCTCACACCTCAAGCATGACCCACGCCATCTACCTTCACAACACCCCCGTTATCCCTGTGTGTAACTTGCCCTCTTCCTCCATCTTCTTTTCCTTATAGACCTTGTACACCCACATCACCTTTACCCAAGAAGGTGCAACCCAAAAAAAAACTCCACTACCCAACAATAAGGAAGTCAAAACAACCACACACCCTCCTACCCATCCATTTACTATACCCCTACCTAAACAAACATGACCGACACCTAAAACAATGCCCGCACCCAAAACCATAGCTCGATCCACTCCTCCTATTTTAAAAACTATTTCTCGATAATCAACCACACCTACATGCAAACCCATGTTCACTTCCCATTGTGATCCATTACCGTGGTCTTATGCCAAAATTTTAACCAACCTCCTCGAGACTTTTGTCATGACATTACCGCCACTCGGACCTTATGACCCCCTCAAACCCAAGCCAAGAGGGTTTGATGATACTAAAACTTGTTCATACCATCATATGCCAGGCACAATGTGGAGAACTATAAGGCCTCAAAACCATCCTTATCCAATTGTGTCCACCAGAAACCAACTTTGACAACGACAACCTTCTTGACGAGGATCTGCGCTTCACCCACACCCATTCCCACACCGCCCACTCAATAACCACAACCTCAATCTTCGCTGCTCCTAGAGCCACCCCTAAGATTTGAAATTAACATGGTTTGCATCGAGAACTTTCCATGCCACCACCCCAATGTTGTTGTGTCCACTCACCTCATAAGGCTTTTCTCCTCCAGGTAGGTTTTTGCCCTTCTTGTCGTTATACCACTCATCCTACACCTTCTCCATTTGCCAACTCCTCAAATCAACATGATACACGTCACTACACGTGCGCAAGGGTAAAGAAAAGGCAACTAACCCACAAACCAATCCTATACCTAACATACCATCTACACCCATACCTAAAATAACTATCCGCGCCCCACGTACTCCCATTTCTAATGGCATCACACATCGCACCATGCTAAAACAATTACACTAATCTCCTCACGAAATGTCCCTATATGACCTCATTCAAACCTCGTAATCCCATCATAAAGATCTTATAGAGGTTCTTCAATCTATTGAGGTTTTACCCAATGACCCTACACCGTAGCCTTCAATATCACACCCCATCATGTAGCCTCTCTCACCAAATTACCACCTTCATCTTAACCCTACCTGTTCACCAAGTAGATTCCCTTAGCTTCTCGGAGGAAGAGATCGTGCCACACCAAAATGATGACTCGGACCAAACCCTCTTCATCTTTTTCCACATCGACGACATACGGGTACACCGTGTGATGATTGATGGGGCAATAACACTAACATCATTTCATCCCATGCATTCGCTCAAATGCGCATCCACGAAAATTACATGCATAAACATCCGGTCATGTTACGTTCATTCAATGATGCTATCACCTCTACACTAGTAATCGTCATCCTCCACATTCGCATGGGTCCCCGCACTATGGGGGAATTCCAATATAATCTGTTGTTTGGAAACCCTAGATCGTGTCATGGGTTGTGTTCCTTTCACTTTGCATCATTGTGTAAAGTTTGAAAATGAAGGACACACTTATACCATTCCAGCGGACCCTCACCTTTCAAAACATGCGACTTACTTTACCGAATCAATGATGTGCTCATACCTATCAAGCCATCTACCTCCGCGACCACTACCGCTTCACCTACACCTCCACCTACCAGTATAGCCGCTGCTTCTACTGCACATACCTCCTCCATTCCTACCGCTACCATAACCTCCATGGCTGACCCATTAGCTTCACAATCCATTAAATCCACCTCCGCATCGACCTCCACATTATCCATACCAACTACCTACATACCAACCACTCGATCCCTTGGAAGGTGTTTTTAACGCGCCTCACTGGGGGAGTACTACCTATAGAGTGTCAACACATTTCTTACTCCACAAGAGTATGGAAGCCTTCACCAACAACCTCGCTACGATTGCCGTATAGGAGAATGTCTCCTTTATGGCGCTTCTCACCTTCGTACTAGTCTCACCTATGGGGGACTTGATAACCACTTATACATCTAAACCACCATCACAAACCCGTCCATTTTCCGCTGACTTCCAATCACTTACCAATTGTCGTTTCACCCACACCTTCCTGCACCAATGTGTGTGGAAGGGTTTTAGTTTTGGATTTTACGAGCAAGGCCACCATACCGTTATTCCATGTAACGACCCAAAACATAACGACCATAGTGGTATCGGCTTCCTCGAACCACCTACCAAATAGGCCCGCATTGAACTCATTAAGGACACTAGCTCTTCTCCACCTTCTTCACCCGCTCCACCTTCATCACCATCCTCACCGACGGAGTCGATGGATCCTGAATCTATCCCTCCTAACTTTTTTTTTCATAAACACCATTTCCTTGGGGCCTCTGAATTATCAACGTGAGGGCGAGGCCCCTTCCACTCTTCCCTTCCTGTATCCTGAAATGATTGATGATGACACACCTACAATTAATGTCATTTAATGTCGGGAAGATCAACACAAGACCTCATTCATCACCCCTTGGGGGGCCTTCTTCTATCGAGTCATGACTTTTGGCAATAAAAATGCTAGTTCCACATATTAGTGGGCTATGACTTACATCTTCCATGATATCATGCATCATATATTGGAAGATTACGTGGATGCTCTTGGCCAAATCTAAACGTTGCTCCGAGCACCTTACCATCCTTAAAACCATATTTGACCGCCTCTTTAAATATTATCATCGCCTTCACCTAAGAAGTTCGTCTTCGCAGCTTATTTTAGGAAATATCCTAGGATTTATCATTTCCTTCCATGGTATAGAAGTTGACCTGCTAAATTCAAGGCCATTCTCAAAATGCCTCTGCCTACTAACCTTTGAAAATCTGGAGTTTGCAAGGCAAATTCCAATCCATTCACCGTTTCATTTCACAATTATCTGATCAGTGTCAACCATTTAATCATTTGCTCAAGAAGGATGTCTCCTTTAAATGGGATGATGACTTTCACAACATTTTTGAGGCCTTAAAATAATACCTTCTCCAACCACCCATACTCATTCCACTGAAAGACAATCAACCTTTTTACCTATACATATCCACTATTGATCATTCCTTGGGAGCCATGCTCGCTCATCTTGATGAGCAAAGACAGGAGAAGGCGGTTTATTACATAAGCCGTACTCTTTTGGACTATGAAACCTGATATAACCATCCCAATTTTTTTTTCTTAGCCTTAGTTTTTTTTTCCATCAAACTCCATCATTACCTACTCAACCATAAAACCTATGTTGTGACCAACACCAACCCCTTACACTTCATGTAGACCAAACCTTATCAAAATCAACATGCCGCACGATGGCTTATGCTTTTAGCTGATCTTGACCTCGAATTCATTCATAAAAAGTCCATCAAGGGCCAAGCTATCACCGACCAACTGGCCAATGCACCTATTTAAGGGGATCAACCCTCTAATTTTGAATTTCTAGATGAGTCAATTGCTACCCTTTTCTTGGATGAACCCCCTTACCAAATGACACTCTTCTTTGATGGTTGTAAGTGTCAGCGTGGGGGTAGAGCTGGTATTATCCTCATTCCTCTTAATGGAGAACCCATGCCTTTGTCTTTCAAACTAGATTTTGAATGCACCAACAATATTTCCAAATACGAAGTGCTTGTACTAGGTCTCTAAGCCGTCTACACCCTAGATGTGAAATCAATCAACATCTTTGTGATTCTCAATTGGTCGTGAACCAAGTCAATGGTATGTACAAATGTCATAACGAGATAATTCAAAAGTATAAACATCATGTAGACATACTTTTGACCACCTTTGATCATTACACCCTTCAAACCATCCCACATTCAACCAACAAATTTATAGATACCATGGCCTGCTTAGCTTCCCAAATACCCGCTTCACCTGCCGATTCTACAATCTTTGTCACCATACAACGACTCCAATCACCTTCTTATTTACCTCACGATGATTACTCGATATGAACCACTACCCCTAACCCGAGTGACCTTTGGTATAAACAATAATCGACTACCTTTCTCTCTATCTTATCTTCTCGATCTCACCCATAACGGACAACGCGCCTTCCTTAAAAAGGTCTCTCGTTATGTCATTTTGGGGGACTCTTGTATAAATGTGGATTTGATGGTATTCTCTTACAATGCCTCACAAGTTCTAAAATTCCTTATACCATTAAGGAGGTTCATGATGGCATATGTGGAGGTCACTTTAGTGGCCTTACTATTGCTAAGTGTATTCTTCACCTAGGCTATTACTAGCCGACCCTTAACCATGATTGTTACGACTACATCAAATGTTATGTAAAATGCCAACAACATTCCAATCTTCATCATACACCTAGTCATGCCTTACAGGTCACTCGTGACCTTTGGCCCTTCTCTCAATGGGGTTTGGATCTTGTCGGAGAAATCAATCCTCATTCTTCCCAACGCCATCAATGGATCATCATTGCTACCAAATAATACAAAAAATGAGTGGAAGCCATACCACTCATCTCCATGAAAGCCAAGAAAATATGTGAGTTCCTTAACCACCACATCTTTTGTCACTTTGGTGTTCCTCATTTCCTCATCACTGACAATGGAAAACAATTCAAAAACAAAACATTGCAAAAACTTTGTGATGCCTTTAGCATTCAGTTTAGTTTCTCATCACCTTATTACCCACAAACCAACGGCCAAGTTGAATCCACTAACAAAACCCTCAATAAAAATTCTCATGAAAGTAGTTGACGATACTGGGAAGGATTTGCGTACGCAAATTCCTTTTTCCATATGGGCATACCGCACTAGTATTCGGACTTCCACTATGGCCACACCATTTTCTTTGGTCTACGGTATAGATGCTATTTTTCCTCTTGAAGTCTAGATCCCCTCACTCCGCATTTCTCTCCATGACATGCTCACTGATGATGAATTTTGTATGGACCATTTAAGCATAGCTAGATTTATTGAGCGAATGTCATCTTAATGGTCCTGGATCATCTTCAAGTTTACCAACAACGTATCAAAGCGTGTATATGACAAACGTGTTCATGAACGAACATTCCAAGTCGGTGACCTTGTCCTGAAAGAATATCAACATGTAACAAAAGTAGAAAAAAGTAAACAGGAAAATTTTCTCCTAATTGGCTTAGACCATACATCGTGATTCATACCTATGGATCGGTGCTTATAGTTTATCTTCTCTTGATGGTAAACTTGAACTCGAGCCCCTTAATGCCTTACATCTTCAACCATTCTATTGTTGAATCGTCATCCTACCTCACCCTTTGTCTCTTTCCAGGCTCGTCCCTTGAGTGCTACCCACTCCATACACCTCCCTAATGATCAAATAAGAATCATGTGAGTACCGTCACTTGTTATCTTCTCTTGAATTTGTGTATCATGACACTGCGCATAGCATGATTCTCATGGATACTTTTCGTCTACCCTTAGATGAGATCCCATGGTCATTTCACCTTACCTTTTGAACAAGAGTCCTATCCTTCACCTTGGTCTTGTCTATGACTGCAAATACCTCACATGGGACCAAACTCCTTGAGTCAAACTTCTAATAAAAATATGACCCCCTCAAAAGGACATCTTCCTAATGACCAATTATTGCTATAAATAGATGAATCCTCTTGAAGGACAAGTGATGTAAAGCTATTAAAAACAAAAACAAAAAAACAAAAAAAGCGAACGATTAAAGCTTCCCGCATCGATCAGATTCACGAAGACTTCAAGGAGTTCAATTTTATTTATCCCATATAGACTTCCCGCATCGATCAGTCTATCAAAACAAAAAACTTTTTAGTCATGGACTTTCCCATTGTGACCTAGGACCTCTTGCCCAAAGGGCCTGTTACTTATACCATATAAAATTAACTACCTTTCACCCTTCTTACCATTCCCACTCTCATTTCCTCATTACCTCAAGGGACATCTTAGAATTTAGACATTTGGTGATCCTGTGACTACTTTTCATTGTAGAACAGTCAATCATGCAATGTCTTTAGGGTCTTATGTTCATCACCTCCTCCAAGGTATGATCTACTCGGTATGATCCTACCCAATCAGGTGGCTTTATTATCCTCTCTTATCTTTTAACCATCTTTGTTTACATTTTGATTATCTTATACAGGACTTGGTCCTCGATGCTTATTTTTGGGGTAATATTCTTCATTTTCCACAATTGCTTTCACCTACATCATTTTACCTATAATCTATCCACACCTAGGAGATCTAAACCCACAACATGCCCAAAAACCTACCAACTCATTTTCACACCTCCTCATTTTCTTCCCTAGCTTATGGGATAACTACATCGGCCTGAGGTCCCTTTTTCGGGACTATGTAGGTAGCACTCTGAGGGCATGGGGCCCTTGGAGGTTAGCTCAGCCATTATCTACCCTAAACAATTCATCTTCCATGTTCCCCACCATTTACACCACATCTAACTTAGTTACCCTTTTATATACAAAATTAGAAATCAAACCACATACATAACAAGTTGTTTCATATTTTAAACACTATCACAACATACATTTATTATGCTTACCATTTCTCTATCATCACTATGCATAGATTATAGCACATCTCACATATGACCCATAGTATCATTCATTGCAAAAAATAATGAATCACAACTTGACCTACTTTCAACACATCCATGCCTAGCCAAACCTAACTCAACCATGCCTAACCAACTTGACTCGATCCATGCCTAACCAACATGACTCAATCCATGCCTAAACAAACTTGACTCCATCATGGCTAACTCACCTACTTTCCAACCATATCAAAACAACAAATCCATATCTCATCTACCATAAGCCATACACCAATATCTCATAAACACATCAACAAATCACAACATACCATGTATCTCATCATATAAATCAATAAATGTGTATCTCAATATACATGCCTATCTCATCATGTCCATCATCTCAAAATGTTGGCACGCAGGCCGATATACAATACAAAATGTCATCGACACGCAGACCGGTCTCATATATACAAAAAAATAATGAATCGATACAAAATATCTTGACACGCAGCGGTATATGCTCAAAATATACAAATCACTTGTACATTCTCAGTGTCTTTGGCACGCAGGCCTGTATATGAATAAAAAAAATAACTAGAATACATCAAAAATGAGGTGACCGCATAGTAGGGATCTCACCAGATGTCCTCCATCTCTCGTGTCAACCTGTACCCTCGGCCTCGTATGTCTCTTGCTGGCACCTCATCTAGAGCTGGTCACTATGTGCTAGTGGCCTATCCCTAATCAGGCCTCAGAGCTCACTGTGCTCTCCACACTATGAGTGTGGGATCTCATCCTCTCACTAGATGCCTGCTGTGCCTTGTACTCAATATAGGATATGAAATCTATCCCGACCGCTATAAGCTGGTCTTGATAGTATCTAGCCTCACCTAGGGCATCCCAGTAACCTAGATACAAGCATGGTATGTGGTGGTCCCATAGGTCTCCCCTATACCTACTGCAGCAACTTTGCCCTACACTTGCCTGTGAACTGGGACCTACTCCCGGTGCCTGTGGTGGTGCCCCCTACCCCTATGCCTATATCTAGGCCTGTAAGGCCCCAATCTGTGCCGAGGATGTGGCCAATTGGTCCTGTAAACCTACCACCTGAGCCTGTAAGGCTGCCACCTGACCATCCCCCTCTTGACCATTTCCATCTCCTCTATCTCCTCCATCAGCCATCTAGGTCTGCAAACTAGCCACCTGTACGTGTAGCTCTGCTACCTCTGCCTCCAAACCCTCCAACTGTGTCTGCAGTATACAAAACTGGGTGATCAACATAGCTACCTACCCCTGTAGGGCATTTTCTGCACCTTGTAATGGTAGCTAGGTTTGGCTACTACAGTATGGGTGGTATGGCTCGTGGAATCGAGCCACCCACCACTACTGCGTACCTATTTGTACATCGGTGTCATCTATCGCCAATCCACCGGCTACTCCTTCCCCCCTCGTGGCACTGTAGGGGTGTGGTAGAGGTAGGGACCTCTCCACGTCATCTCTCCGATAATGTGGGAAGGGCAGATGAATGTCCTGTAAGAGACCAAACTGCCATCGGACTCTATCTACCAAGATCATCTCATCCTCCCGCATGGCGACCCTATATCCACCTCTCTGGAGCTCGGCCTAGCTCCTCATGCATATGCCTATATGAGGGGAATCCCACATATGGCCTCCATATAATGTCCACTCTAGAAAATCCCTCCAGTAACTGCCGAAAATGGGCCACATCATGTGTCGGCCTATCCGATCTCCGCTCTCCTATCACTAGCACCCATCTCCTATATCCCACCCACACAAATCTAGGTGGGAATGCATTTTCTCAGGGCATCCTATAGGTACCATGCACACACTATGTTCTCGTATGCCCAATAGTGTAGTATAAATGTACAACACAAGATAAACTTGCACAACCACCCATATAACCACAACTCTGTCAGATAGCTGCACAAAGAATCTTTGGTGCCAAGGAAAAGCATGTCTCATACACCATCATATCATGGGGTACCCCATAAGTGATTGGGGAAAGCATCCACCCTTTACATCCTGCAATGCATAGAAGCACATTGCCTCCATCAAATGAGAACCACTAGCCTCGTCTCATCCGGGATAGGTTAGGTACATCTCTCCATAGCTCAAATCGGCGCTATGGCATCTCGAATCATCGCCCCCTTACCAAAAACTATCCCAATCAAATCCTCCGAGGCCTTAGAGGAGATAGAGTAAACACGGGTACCTAATATGGGTAACTTAGTAAAATCAGAACACGTCCTCTAGGGTGATAGTCGCCTCACCCGTCGGCAGTGGAACGTGTTGGTCGCGGGATCCCATCTATCGATGAGCGCGACCATCAAGTTGGGCTTCCAAACAACATGTCTGTAGCAACGAACCCCACTCAAGCCCACTTCCTCCACATGTTGCGTATGTCTAACGGGGTCGCTGCACCACGCACGGTCACCTGTACTAATGATACCCTATCCCGCATATGTAATTACACTCTACCGGTTCATCTCGAACCAACTTCGGTCACCCTTAAAATGGCATTAGTAACTTGCTTGGTGATCAATACCAGTTCACCCTTATCGACCATGGTTACCCCTTAACTGGCATTGATCACCTGTTTGGTGACCGATACCAGTTCCACCGAACCAATGCCGCCACACTTGATCGACGCCGGTCACTGTCACGGAAAAACCCACGTCTTCCCAAAACCCCCCTTTTTCTAAAACCCTCCCCCCCCTCCTTTTCCCCATCTACAATGACCTAAACTACCCCTGGACCTCTACCCACCCCACCTATATAATTTACTACCCTACCCCTTCCTCTTTTTCCCGCATTATTCCCCCCATACCCAAATTTAATTTTTGCCCACCCACAAAAAACAAAAAACCGACAAACCAACATTTTTATATACCAACCTCTAATCTATCCACACAACAATGTAGCATAGGGTGCTTACCTCGTCATCTTTGCATTTGTCTCGGTGGCCCACCTAATCCCTCTCTCGACCTCCGCCATCACCAAATAGCTACCCGTAACCTCCGATCAATCAAATCTCTCGCCCTGATCCCGTGGACCCGCTGCTCACCAACCAAACCCTCATCAAATCACACTACCAACTCACTGTCCCATTTCCTCTCGGACACTTTTCTCTCTTTTTTGTCATTTTCTCACTTCACAAATAACAAATGAATAACAAAAAACGTAGATTTTTGTTTTTATAACCAACCCGACCTAACCGACATCGGTTACCCTTGACCGACATCGGTCGTGTGCCCTACCTAACCATCATCGGTTTCCCTATACCGACGTCGGTTATCCATGACCAACATCGGTCACCCTCACCTACACATTGCCTTCCCTTTTACCCTTTTACCCCACCCTTCACCCTGATCCTTTACCCAACCCATTTACCTTACCTTTCCTGACCTCATCATTTCCTACCTCCCTTTGTCCTCCTTTGGGGACTCATTATTTTACCCCTACCTTGGCCTTACCCGTGCTGTGACCTAGCTATTTGGACCTGGACCATTGCTAGTGACCTTTGACCTCATGTGTTCACTATACCTTATGACACTATTACCTATGTTGTTGACCTAATGACCTTACCTAGCCTATTGTCGTGACCATTTATCCTAACCCTACCTTTGGTGTACCGGAACATACCTAAACATTCCTACACCTAACCTACATTATGTTTCCTGACCATATCATATACCTTGGATACTGGAATCACTTCAACCTTGTTTGGATAAACCTATCGACCTTAGACGATGTAGAGTTTTCCTACTCTTCAACTTGGTAGCGTGCTACAATTTATACGTGTGCATGTGTTTGACTATTGCTACCTTTGACCCAGAACCATTACCTAGAATTGCTCAAGTAGACCTTTTAACCTTTTCTCCCCCATGCCCACCTGCCTTTTCCTCCCATTTACCCTTTATAAAACCAGATCACCGATTTCGCCTTCGTCCTCATTCGTTTCTTGGTTTGAGGGGTATCACCTTCACCCACACATGGGGCAACCACATCTTGTTTTTGTTAGTGTAAACACTAATACAAGCTACGCAACAAAAAGGGGAAAAATGTAGACATTAAAATTGGGTCACACTCCCCTTTGGTCCTTGACGAATAAACACCCTTCATCACATTCACCTAGCCATGCCCCCTTCACCCCACTAATATTAATTTAATTAAATTAATTCATTATCCTTACTATATCTATTATTTAAATATCTTATTTTAAATAATATCCACACATATAGTTCACTTAGACACCTCACCAAGCCAACTCAACCTAAGACCTATTCTTAGTAAGTTGCCATAACTAACTAAGACTTACCCAAACCCTAAAAATCAATGCCTACATTCCCTCTAACCACATTCCTACATGCTCACAAGAAGCTCCTAGTTTAATCCGCAGGTTAACGACATGAGATTAGAGGAAATCAAGAGGATCTCCCTAGTTTAGTAAACCTAGGAAATCCTGCCTTGACCAATGCCGGTTACCCCTAACCATCGCCGGTTAAGCTAGAACCGCCGTCGGTTACCCTTTTAACCCCAAAACAACCTTATATTCAAGGTTGGAAGAAAAAAGTAGAAGGTTGGCGAGAAAAAACACATCTTAGAGAGATAACACATCTTCAGAGAGTGAATTCTAGCAAGAATCCACATGCAAGGAAGGAGATCAAGCATCTTTTCCTGCGCAGTGACCATCCTAACCACCACTTGAGCCTGTAAGGCTGCCTCGACCATCCCCTCATGACCATCTCCATCTCCTCCATCTCCTCCATCAGCCATCTGGGTCTATGCAACCAGCCACTGTACGTGTAGCTCTACTACCTCTACCTCCGAACCCTCCAAGTGTGTCTGCAATATACCAAATGGGTGATCAACGTAGCTACCTACCTCTATAGGGCATTTCTTTGCCTTTGTTATGGTAGCTAGGTCTGGCTGCCCTGGTATGGGTGTAATGGCTTGGAACTGAGCCACCCACCAATGCCTGTACCTATCTATACATCTGGTGTCATCTATCCACCAATCCACTGGCTACTCCTCCCCCCGTGGGAGGCTGGTAGGCCGTGTGGTAGAGGTAGGGGCCTCTCCACATCATCTCTCCGATCTTGTGGGAAGGGTAGATGAATGTCCTATAAGAGCCCAAACTGCCATCAGACTCTATCTACCGAGATCATCTCATCCTCCCCGACATGGTGACCTTGTATCCACCTCTCTAGCTAGAGCTCAGCTAGCTCCTCATGCATATGCCTATATAAGGGGAATCCCACACATGGCCTCCATATAATGTCCACTCTGGAAAATCCCTTCGAGAACTACTCATCGAAAATGGGCCACATCATGTGTCAGCCTATCCGATCTCCATTCTCCTATCACCGAAACCCATCTCTTGTATCCCACCCCCATAAATCTAGGTGGGAATGCATCTGCTCGGGGCATCCCTATAGGTTCCACGCACACTATGTGCTCCTATTCCTTGCGGTGTAGTATAAATATACAACACAAGCTAAACTGTGCGCAACCACCCATATACCCATAGCTCTCTGTATAGCTACACCAAGAATGCTAATGCCAGTGCAAAGTGTGTCTCATGCACCATCATACCGTGGAGTACCCCTGTTAATGATCGGGGAAAGTGTCCACCCTCGCATCATCCGGAAGTGCATAGCAGCACACTACCTCCATCAACAGAACCATAAGCTTCGTCTCATCCGGATGGGCTAGGTACATCTCTCCATAGGTCAAACTAGTGCTATGGAATCTCAGATCAGTAACCCCCTTGCCAAAAATTGTGCTAATTAGCTCCTCTAAGGCCTCGAGAGGAGATAAAGTAAACTCAGGCACCTAATATGGGTAACCAAAAAATTCGAAACACATCCTCCAGGGTGATAGTCATCTCACCTATCAGTAGGTGGAATGTGTTGGTCATGGGATCCCATCTATCGATGAGCGCAACCATCAAGTAGGGCTACTGAACAACATGTCTGTAGTGATGAACCCCACTCAAGCCCACTACATCCACATGCTACTGGCTCCAACAAGGTCACCGTGTCGTGCGTGCAGTCACCGATAGTGGCGTAACCCTATCCTATATATATAACTACACTCTCCCCGCATCCAGTCCAATCACGACATTAATCCACATTTACCATGACCATATTAACCAATTATCATTACCCTCCACCCTATTTTCACCCTACCCATCTCAATTACCTAGCCCATATCACTTTTACACCCTTGTGCCTCAAAGCACGATCGGTCTTGGTTCATCCTAACCAACTCGGTCACCCTTAAACCAGCATTGGTCACCTGCTTGGTGACTAATACCGGTTCACCCTTACCGACCATGGTTACCCCTTAACCGGCATCGGTCACCTATTTGGTGACCGATACCGGTTCCACCCAATCGACGCCGGCCACACTTGATCGACATAGGTCTTTGTCACGGAAAAGCTCGCATCTTCCCGAAACCCCCTTTTTCTAAAACCCTCCCCCGCCACTTTTCCCCATCTACAATGACCTAAACTACCCCTGGACCTCTACCCACCCCACCTATACAATTTACTACCCTCCCCTTCCTCTTTTTCCCACTATTCCCCACTAATATTAATTTAATTAAATTAATCAAATTAAATCATTATCCTCACTATATCTATTAATTAAATATCTTATTTTAAATAATATCCACACATACTGATTCACTTAGACACCTCACTAAGCCAACTCAACCTAAGACCTATTATGAGTAAGTTGCCATAACTAACTAAGAATTACCCAAACCCTAAAAATCAATGCCTACATTCCCTCTAACCACATTTCTACATGCTCACAAGAATCTCCTAGTATAATCCATGGGTTAATGACATGAGATTAGAGGAAATCAAGAGGATCTCCCTAGTTTAGTAAACCGAGGAAATCCTGCCTTGACCGATGCTAGTTACCTCTAACCGTCATCGCTGGTTAAGCCGGAACCATCGTCGGTTACCATTTTAACCCCAAAACAACCTTATACTCAAGGTTGGAAGCAAAAATTAGAAGGTTGGTGAGGAAAAACACATTTCGGAGAGATAACACATCTTGAGAGAGTGCCACACGCAAGGAAGGAGATCAAGCATCTTTTCCTACATAGCCATCCCAGCCATGATTTGATCTAACCAAGCAAAGAGAAATGCACATGCAGAAGCTTTCCTTCGATTGGTGATCACTTGGAGCCTTCAAAACCCCTCATCAGCACCTCCATCCCTCACTCACGGGCATTCTGGGACCAGAATCCAAGTATAACGTCATACTTTTCTGGTTTATTTCATTTCATCATCATTTTGTCATCCATTATTTACCTAGCCACCTATTGACCTTCTTTAACATTTCCACCTCCATATACCCATTAAAGCCTCACCAAAGCCTACCCCAGTCATCTAATACCTCTTGCACGACCAACCAAAGTCCTTTGTGCAATCATAAAGGAGACCCAAAGCTTGTTCTGTGGCATTTCTAGATTTCCCACGATGTGCCGACACCTATTACACACGATTGCGGTCGATTACCCTCTTAATCGACATCGGTCTTTGTATTTAACCATACAACCCATAATAGAGACCTACCCACCAAATTTTATCTCACGCTCATCCACCTGTGATCTACCTGAGACCTTTGTCAAACCTGCAGAACCCAAAATCAATCATTTGACCTTTGGATTCTATTCTAGCTTAGCCTATTAGATTAGATCTATTTCTTATTTTGTTTTAAGTGAGATACCTAAATCATTTCAAATTACAATAGGATTTACTTTGTTTACGACATTAAATTGTTTAAAACAGTGGACTGACAACCATCTAGGAAGTATCACACTTCCCAGATCTAGCATATGCTAGGCAGTTCACTTCCCATATTGTTTAATTCCTTCTGGTGGTATTGCTTTGCATTACAGGTAGTTTCTCCTACCCAAAAGGAAGCTCTCATGATCAGCTTTGGATTCAGAAGTCATATGTGTGCAACAACCTATCAACCAACATTTGAATAGGTATTCCTCCTGCACCCGTTACCCTATCTGTTTCGTCAACACTTCAAAGAAAGCGATCTAAGAATCGAGTGAAAACTTGATCTCGACAATGAAACCAAAATATAACATCTTTTTACCTACTCCCTTTAAACCCAAAACACATCGGCCTATCACCCAACATTAGGTGGCGCTTAAGCCGAGTGTCTGTACGCAGTGCCAAGCCCCTCCTTTATGTGAGCTTCATAAGAATTTTTGCCATTAATGGAGGAATGGTTGCAGAAACAAAAATACACATATCCATTCTAGCAAAGAAGTAAAAACACTAAATCTAAGCATAGATGAATCATAAAAAGGATGTATACATTATAACAATATAAAGGAATCAGATCTGAGCCATGAGCAATATAAAGGACACAAGGGGTTTGTACCCATGAGCATAGATATTTAGAACAAAGCATCATATATTGATTTATAACTATTTATAGTAGCCATATTACATCAAATAGGGTCATATCAGACCGAGTACATCAAGGAATGACACTCTAACCCTATAAAACGACTCTGCACAAAGCACCCTAACTATGTTATTTAGTGCACCTAAATATTTCTTGACTAGTCTCTCGCACCATCTCTTCTCTCTCTTGCCACTTTTATCTCCCTCATTCTACACACATCTCTCCACACCCATCTCTCTACTCACAGACCCGCTTTTAGATCTAAATACATCCTTAAATAGAATCGAGATGTCTCATTCACCGCCTCAACTTCACTCACGAGAAGGCCGCATGCCAGGTGGAATCATGCTCCTTCATGATTGAGTGCCTATGCCAGCTCGTTAAAACCCTTATTAGCCTCCACTAACCATAATGATTCCCCTCTGGAATATTATTTTCATAGAATATTATTTCCTTGAGCTTCAAGACTCCAAGTTGTAACCTTATCCACTCGTCACGCCTACTCATGTCTTTACGTGTTTTCCATGTAGTACCATATCCGAGGATGCGACTAAGTCTTGAAACCATATCCTTCTTCTATGTGCCAACATTTATACACTCCATGTGTACTCCTACCTTTTTACAACTCCTTGAACTTCCCACCCACACTCTTGTTCTCCTGTGTGCCATTTCTTGAGTGATTTTTCCCTTACTTGCTATGTGTGCGCTGATTCCTTGCTCGAGACTTAGTCCATGAAAGCACCTTAAACTTTACAAAACAAATTGCATGACTAAACAAGGAAAGGTAAAACCATTTCCATCTATCTAGCCAAGGTTTTAAGTCTAAGAATGTAACATTAAGATAGAAGCTTAAAAGAATATTTAACTAGTATGAAAATAATACAAAATCTAGCTAAACATGCCTACGAATATGCTTGAATTACCTAACATGGGACTAAATAGACCTAAGAGGGCAATCAAATGGTTATGGTTCTTTACTCCAAATAAAGTGAAATGGCCTCTCTAAATGATTACTTGGTCATTTTGGATATCCATCGACTAACCCCGTTGAAGGCTTTAGGCAAGGATTGAGATTGGCTATAAATCATATTTATTATATGAGATGCAAATCAAAGCATGGTGTAAAGTATAAAGGAATGAGGTGCACTCTTTATATAGTTTTCCTTTTGGGAGAAACTTGTATTTTAGTGCATATGGGACTAAAAGCCCCAAATTATATTAGAATTACTAATCATGATTAGGCCTTGCTAATCACAATTAGTGAATTACCAAGTGATTAAGAGGTGTGGGGCCTTAATCAACCGCTTAGGGTCAACTAGGAGGCCAAGATAAGATTTTGAAGCTTACAGATACATCGTGGAGGTGAATGGGGTGATTTTGAGTGGTTGTAAGAGGGTTTTAAGCCAATATTAGGGCATATTGACAAAATCAAGGGCAAAATAGGCTTAATTAGCTAATAAACGATAATTGTCTGTTTTGAAGAGGATTTTGACTTATGATTCATCATAAAGTGGCATCCTGAATGCGAAAGAGGTTTGGTGATCAACGAAGTGCTTGTTAACTAACCAAAGTGGCAAAAAACATTAGTTAATCTAGTAAAGATCACTAATTATAATGGAATTGGGAAGAATAAGATTGCAAAAGTGGAATTTAGGTGTCTACATTTGCCCCTGTTTGAGGTGAAATTAGTGACTTCACTTCAAACATAGTAGACAAGCGTAAACCAAGTAAATATTTGAAGAAAAATTAGCAGGATGAAGGATGCGCCCTCGAGTGTCGAGTGGGTGACGAGAAGAAGTCAATCGACGATTAAAAATATGATTAAAATGGAGTACGGGTAAGTAGGTTAGAGCGGGTGCAAAACCCTTAGGTATTGAGAAGGAATAAGGATGGGGATAAACTTGGTTTTTTATTGCCCCGAGTGAGTTTGAGAAGAAAAATTAGTAATGATAATAAATGATAATGGAGAAGAAATGATTAATGGAGAAATATAGGACAAGTCTAACCTTTGCATCTAGCCTTTCCATAAGCAACCGGTTTATATAACTTTTCCCTTAGGTCCACATCATCGACCTTTATTAAAAATAAACAAAAGTATAATATAACATGGAAATATACATTACTAACATTTGTTTACTGCTAAAAATACGTAACTCCATGAAACATAATTATGCAATGCAATACGAGAAAGTAAATGATGCTTAACTCCATGCAACAGACAAAATGCAATGTAATATAAGAAAGTAAACCAACTAACCTAACAGAGAAATAAACATAATCACATATAATCTAACAAACAATGTTCAATACAATTGTACCAACGTTGTTTTATCAAGATGTAGTTCCTGAATGTTCGTGTTGTAACGACAAGGGTTAAAAATGATGCCCCAAGTAATAACACATGTGAGGGAAAAATGAAGGACACAAGTAGTCCCATGGAAAACATTCATGCATTATGACACAATACTTGACAACTCATTGTTGCGGGAGTACCGACATAATAAGTAGACCCAAATTTGTTAATGGAGGTAGATCATGATGATTCACATGTCATTTGAGACAAGAATAAGCAAGAACGTCAGAAAGATGGTTTTGGAGGACCAATTTTGATGTTGAGGATAATGTGGGTGATCTACAAGCTTCGGTGTATGTAATCCATTTAAAAATTGAAAACCCATAATTTTTGGTAAATCTAAATCCAAAATTAATGTTACCATTGTGTATCTTTCTTGATACCTTTCAACACAAAAGAATGGAGTTGTTTCGCGCCAGGAGAAAAATTTATAACTGCGCTTTGTTGGGCGCGCTTGTGCACTCAAGGGAGTGCTTGTCTTTGGGATAATTTTTGATTTTTTGAGTTATGTGAGGCAAAGCATGGGCGCTGGGTGCCTATCTTTAAGCCACTTTGGTGATTTTCCATTGTATTTGGCTACCATAGGCACTTGGGTGCCTATCTTTGCTGAGCCACTTTGGGAATGTTTGCAGTTTAGTTGGCCAACATGGGCACATGAGTGCCTGTGTTGAGCCACTTTGCTGAGTTTTTGAATTTTGTTGGCTAGCATGGGTGCTAGGTGCTGTCTTTGAGCCACTTTAGCATTTTTTGTCTTTACTTGGTTAACATGGGATCACGGGCACTTGTGTTGAGCCACTTTAGCATTTTTTTGACTTTTCTTGGCTAACAGGTGCCTATGCACTTGTCTTTGAGCCACTTTGGAATTTTAGCAACTTTTCTTGGCCATCATGGGCGCTTGGGCGCTGTGTTGAGTCACTTTGGCATTTTATCATTTTGGTTGGCCATCATGGGCACTGGTCATCTATGTTGAGCCACTTTGAGATTTTAGCATTTTGGTTGGCCAGCATGGGTGCTTGGGCACCTGTCTTTGAGCCATTTTGGGGTTTTCTTACATGTAGTTGGCCAACATGGGTTCTGGGCACCTTTCTTTAAGCCACTTTGTGATTTTTGCACTTTAGTTAGCCAAATGAAAGAACCCTAAACTTTACAAATCAAATTACATGAATAAACAAGGAAGCTAACACCATTGCCATCCAACTAGCCAAGGTTCTAAGTCTAGGAATGTAACATTAAGATAGAAGCTTAAAAGAATGCTTAACTAGTATGAAAACAATACAAAATCTAACTAAACATTCCCTTTAATATGCTTGAATTACCTAACATGGGCCTAAATAGACCTAAGAGGGAAATCAAATGGCTATGGTTCTACTCCATACAAGATGAAATGGCCTCTCTAAATGACCATTTGGTCATTTTGGATATCCATCTACTAACCCCGTTGAAGGCTTTAGGAAAGGAATGAGCTTGGCTATAAATCATATTTATTATATGAGATGCAAATCAAAGCATGGTGTAAAGTATAAAGGAATGAGGTGCACTCTTTGTATAGTTTTCCTTTTGGAAGAAACTTGTATTTTAGTGCATGTCGGACTAAAAGCCCCAAATTAGATTAGAATTACTAATCATGATTAGGCCTTGCTAATCACAATTAGTGAATTACAAAGTGATTAAGAGGTGTAGGGCCTTAATCAATCGCTTAGGGTTAACTAGGAGGCCAAGATAAGATTTTGAAGCTTGTAGAGACGTTGTGGAGGTGAATGGGGTGATTTTGAGTGGTTGTAAGAGGGGTTTAAGCCAAAATTAGGGTATATTGACCAAATAAAGGGCAAAATAGGCTTAATTAGATAATAAACACTAATTGTCTATTTTGAAGAGGATTTTGACTTACGATTTGTCGTAAAGTGGAATCTTGAATGCGAAAGAGGTTTAGTGATCAATGAAGTGCTTATTAACCAGCCAAAGTGGCAAGAAATGTTAGTTAATTAGTATAAATCACTAATTATAATGGAATTGGGAAGAATGAGATTGCAAAAGTAGAATTTAGGTGTCTCTGATCACTTTTCAGGCTTAACAAGTAATGACCCTCAAAATCATGAAGGATGGTTACTATTTTCCCACAATTTTTAGTGATTGCTATGCATGGATCAAGAAGTGTAAGAAATGTGCATTTTCACGAGGCAAAGAGAAGCTAATAACACCTGCCACTCCACCCAATCTCAGTTGATCAACCATTCATGCAGTGGGGATTGGATTTCATTGGGGTCATCAATCCAAGCTCAAGTCGAGGTCCACAAAGTGGATTCTCATAGCTACGAACTATTTCACTAATTGGACTAAAGTAGTGGCACTCAAGGAAACAAATGATTCTAGTCTCACTGGAATTCTATGAGGGAATTGTAACTAGATTTGGTGTCCCTTCCACTATCATATCAAAAATGCTCTAGCCTTCCTTCGACACCAAAATATCGAATGGGTTGTCAATAACAAGATATATTTGAGCACTTCCTCTAACTATTACCCCCAAGGTAATCGTCAAGTAGAGTCTACAAATAAAAATTTTTGAGAATAATAAAGAGGACTCCGGATGAAAATTAGAGGACATGGCACACCAAGCTGAAATCAGCCTTATGGGCTAATATAATCACACCTAAAAGATCTACTGATAGCTCTCCCTATAAGCTAGTCTATGGAAAGGAAGCTAGGCTTGTCATATCTCTTGAATAACTAGCACTGGAGCTTCTTAAACAATTGGAGTTATATGAGTTTGAGCCCCTGGAAGCTAGATATGGAGAACTCATGGAGTTAGAGGAGATGAGAAATAAGGTAGTGCAAACTATGGAAAAAGATCAAGTCTTGATAAAAAGTCTTTCGACAAGAAAGCTAAATGCAGAAGCTTCCAAGAGGGAGATTGGTTCTAAAATGGGACGCTGAGAGGGAAAAACCAGGAATACATTCCAAGTTTGATGTTATATGGAGTGTCCCCTACATGATCACAGGTTGCAAGAGTATCAATGCTTTCCAGTTGTCAAAGCTGAATGGAGAAGAACTGAAGATTCTAGTCAATGAAATCTACTTGAAGCATTTTTATTGAAGTAAAATGTCACTCTTGTACATATTAATTTATATTTCTAATTCCTCTAAGTGATTTTAGTACACGGTCTTGTTGTTATGATAGGTTTCCATTCCCTAAATGCTTTGCACATGTTCTATTGCTTCAGGATGGCCTTCGTGCATAGTTCATAATGTCTCCAGGGGAGGGTGTTTTAGGAAGAAGCTCAAAGTTGTAGGGAATAGTTGCCATCTCCAAGAGGTTTTAAATGCAGAGCAACTAAAATCAGATGTAGAGGAAATTTCAGTGTTCTCATTCTCTTGTCTCTTCATATCAGTCACAGTTTGAGCTTCTAGTGCCTTTTACAAAAATAAGAAAGTTAGTATCGGGGAAGCTTGATGTGTTTGGATGGCGAGGCCTCATATCACCTTCGCATGTTCCTAGTATCGGTAGGTAGCCCCCTCGGTTTCTTCAAGGTTCTCTTCGGTCTCAAGTAGAAGATCAACCTCAAATATTTCTTCCTCACTCATTGGATCTTTTTCAATTAAAATTCTTATGAATTTATTAACAACTTAGGGCGATTTGAGATCAGTTTTAGCTTCCAATGGTGTTTTGAGCGAGGTTCGGGATTGGAAATTTCAGACTTTAGAGCAAGTTGTAAGAATGGGGAACAGGTGGAAATTCAATATCAAATGATTTTCCACTTGCATAAAACCTTTCTTAGGAAACCTTTCATATTGTGGGTTAGAAAATTAAGGAAAAATCAACTTGTTGGCTTCAGGTCTAACATGTATTGAAGAGGATTCAGAGGGGTAAATTTCAGGTTCAAATTAGTTTTGAGCTATTAAAATGACTCCATGCCCAATGGATGCAGAAAGGACACCATTCACCTCACCTGGCAAGAAGATAGCCCCCTTTGAGTCACCAAAATTGTTATCCATTTTCACCCTCCTAGTAAAAATGGACAACTTCAAATTTGAACACAGGCGATTAAGCGTGTAACACCCCACATTTTACACACAGAAATATAACAATAAAATACCCAGATATATATATATTTTTGACTTACATTGCTCACTACACAACACAAGCAAGGGCTCTAAATACAGAAACTCGACACACATACAACAATTACATAAGTCATCGACTCACATAGACACATGAAAAACAACATAGGCATATCGATGCCACACTTTTCCCAATGAATGGATACTAGCAATGACCCAACCACAAGAAAAATGACTCAAGGATTGGAAAACCCACAACACATCATTTCTTTAATTACATCTTAGTTACGACTAACATTCTAAGAACATTATTGTGCAAGGATAGCTTTCTCCTTTTCCATCTACAAAATCTTAAGTTCATTCCACATTTAATTTATAGTTCGACCATTTTAAGTTGGCTTTTTATGCATCACGGAAATTTCCATAACTTACTTGCTTATTTGGCATAATTCCAATCACATATAAAGTACTTAATTATCTTGTTCTTATGTTAAGAATATGCTTCTCAAACGTTTATTCAATGTCTACATTTTACCCTTGCAACTCAAGAGAATCTGACTTGATGTCCAACAGGAAATATTAGTTGATTAAGGAAAAGGGTGGGGGTTTAGATTCAAGGTACATTTTTCCCATAAACATTCTTCGATCATGGTATCTTTATTTCCCGATTCAACATTCTCACAACAAGAAATTGTATTTAGATTTTATATAAATATCTTTTGTTTTTCTCCAAGTTTGATCTCACCAAGGGAAACTCATATTCTTTGTAACACATGAATATATTTAATTGAGTTATAAAGACTCCAAGAGTGGCATTATCCCTAACCTCAAAACTCATCTTTACTCTTCTATGCTTTACTTTTACATCGCATTAAGGTCTCATTATTACCATCACATTATAACAAAAGAGTTACGAAAGTACTTGTTTGACATCTTAAAGAAGTACATGGTTATAAGCATTATAAACTAGACATGAACCACAAGTGATTTGTGTTCAAGGTAGGGTCCCATCTTTCTACCTTTCATGATTCCACATGTGAAAGGTTTTTTTAATTTCTTAATGTCATAAATAGACCTAACAAGGTATTACGGAACAAGACTTTGGTTTCTTGGGTTCTCTAAAGTCAACATCTTTCAAAACAACTTTGTTTTGCAAAGAGTTACTTAAAATTTTCTATCCACATGTTAACCACCAAAACAACTAAGGTTAAGCTTAATTCCAATTTTCACCCAGGGCTTTAATCCCTATTATAGATTTGATTAAGGTTAAAATGTATTTACTCTATAAACCCTTCGTGAGAGTTCAAGGCACTATATTGTCACAAGCCAAAGATAAGACATTTATCTGCGAGGGACTAAAGAGTTCACTAACAAGAATGCAAGACATAGAACAACTATATCCCGATCTCCATTTATGTCATTTGAATCCAACAAGGATTTAATTTTAAATCTATCTTAGGAAGACAAGATAGTCCTCTAGGATACGAAGGAGGAGTTAGCTCTACATACTCCAAAAAAAAGTTGACTGTGTCACTCCTATCTACCTGGTTTATGACAATGTCACTAAACATACCGACAAAGACAATAAACCCATTCTTGGGATCTCATTTGCCTAAACTAGGACGTTCCATCGAGTGCAGAGTTTAAGTTCATTCTACGGTTTTCAATGTCTTCTACGGTAAAAAGAATCACACATGAAGACATGTTATGCTTAGATATTATACAAGGGTTGAGTATTTCGATTAAATATCTTTATTACATTTACAAAGTAAGAACACACAAGGTGATTCATTAATCATTATTTGAACACTGAATATGCACTACAAGATATTACTTCAATTTCATTTACCTTATATATATATCAAACCCCTTTTTTTACCATACGTACTATGAATCAAATTGAACCTATAATTAAATACACATTTCCTAGATATCCCTAAAAGCTAGCATCTCATACAGATTAGCAAATTATCAATTATAACTTTCTGTAACATGAGACTACATTATACATATATTCATTTTACAATGAAATATACAAATTACAATGATAATTAATAAATTACACATCGCTTTTTTCGTCATCATTCTTTCATCCTGCAAAACCACGTGAGCATGAAATCAACGATAAATTGCTGGCATGGCATCCACCTAATCTAACATAATTAACATTTTTCATTTTTCCCATTTACATATAATAATAATTAAAATTTGCAATCAAAAGAAAAGGTTTAGAGACATGTATTCATTACATTTCATTTCACTTCATTTTGTAACCCAGGAGAGAGAAAGAGAAGGGAAGAGAGAGAAAACACCATTTTGTCAAAAGTTCTATTTCACACAAGTTACACTATAGAGTTTTTAAACAGTTATTTACATGTGTCAAAAGTTTCCACAGTGGTTTGGCAACCCGATGAGGGTCCCACAACTTTCTATTTTTACATTTTCTTACTAGCTACAAAAATGTTCAAAATGGCTCGGAGGCTAAGAAACTACTTTTAAACGTTGTCTCCTGATGAGAAAACACACCACGTTAAATTTCTACATGTCTGCTTATATACCAAGAGTTCATAGCAACTGACAGAATTTAGAACTGGCTAACGGTTTACGTTTGGTGGCTAGTTTTCTAGGGCCATCGGTCGTAATTGACCCAGTTGCAAATGAACAAAAGTTAGCTCGAGGGCTCGGAAATCCATGTCCAAAAATGACGTTCGATGGATGAACACGCAACAAGAAACTTCCTACAAGTTCCCCTATATAAGGAGAATTCATCAGAGTTGACGGGATTGAGAACTAGAAAACCATTTTCAAACGGCGACAAGTTTTCTGGAGCGACTAGTAGTAATTGGTCCAATTTGACCTCGTCAAACTGCGACCGGAGGCCTACAAAATGGCTTTGCCAAACTATACAGAAAAGTGTTTTTCCCCAAACTGAATGTTCCATGCAATTGTCTAGTAAAAACACTAGAGGCTTACGAAGATGGATAATAATTTCTTTATCCAGGTTTCAAATGGCGGTTCAAAACGAAAGCCAAATTTCTAGATTTAACCACTTCCTACCACTGCAAAACAGTGTAACGGGGCTCCTATAAGAGCATCAAAAAGATCACATATGTTCATTCGGGGTCAATCAAAGGTTAAGGTGACTCCTCACATAACAAGGTACACGAATGAAACTTAACATCTCATTTTTAGAGTTACGAAGGGTACTTAATGAGTCTCTAGAAAAATGCAAAAATTATCTATTTAAATAGGGAGATGGTCAACATTATTACTGGGGAGTCAATTTTGTCTTGTCGATAAAATAATATTGTAGTGATCTAGTTGGGTAGGAGTTTTTCTAAATCACCTCAAAATGAGGGTGGAAGTTCATGGTTTAATGTAAAAGAGTTATTTTGATTTCGTGAGTTATGACATGACATTTCATTATTTTGCAACGAGTTAAAATAAAACAATTAAATGTATTATAACCCTAATATTTTAAAATTCTATTAAGTTGCAAATGAAAACTAAAGCACGAGAGTTATGAAAGATAAGGGAAGGTGAACCATGCCTGGGAATGAAGCCGGTTGAAACCATGGAAATCGTTTCAGCATCTCCCTTAAGCATTTTGTCGAACAGATCATGAGCATCCACAATTTTACCATTTCACCTTTGCTCAAAATCCTCAAGCTTTCCCAACGAACCCATTTTGCATCGAACCAACAATAAAATCACATGTTTAAATGGTGTTGGACAATAAGGTTTGGAGCTCCCTCAAGATCGCCAGCAAGACTAAGAAATCCATACATACATTTATGTTCCTCCTTCATGGAAATTGAATTGAGAAGTTAGACCCTTTTACTTTCAAGATTCGTTGAGGGTAATTTCAATTGAATTTTGGTTCCTTGAAATGCTCTCTTCCTCTATCCAGAATGAGTTTTGTTCTTTGATCCTACGTTCTTCAGAGTTCAATTGATGCACTTTAGCATCTAATTTCTTTCTTGATGATAATAGTTGATATGGTCATGGCCAGACCCATTAGAACCCATCTCCTTGATATGCATTACCAAACAGTACTTTCCTTATGCAAGATTCCCCATTTACGTACTAGTCTGCCATAGCATTAACAACTACAATATCTGACACTATTCCTCTACCCTTTAAAAATTTGTTGAATGATCACAACTACTCCAAAGGTCCCCTTTTGACATAGGCTGGAAGGATGTGGCAATGGCAGGAGACCATACACCGAAAAGTGCAATAGAAGAAAGCTTCTGAGACTTTTTAACAAACCCATTTTGTGTATCACCTACAGCCATGGCAGTTAAAGAATCCATGTTTCTTTTAGGAATTTTGGTCTATTAGAAATGGTGGACACCAGCTCCAGTTTACTCACCCATGTTAGCTAGGGAACTTGCAATACAACATTTGATAAAATTCTTCTATCTGGCGCAGGCTAGGAGGGAGTTGGAAAAGGGCAGGAGGCTCTTACACCTGTAAATGCTTTTTCTTGAAAGTTACTAAGGCCTTTTGAAAAGGCAAAAATGCATTTTCTAAAATCCTCTGCAGTTGGTGTAGTCCACGACACCACATTTAGTTCAGGAAATTAGTCAAACAGTTCACGCATCGAGCATATGCCTCCACATTTTGCATGCATGACTATACAAGCCGTTTCCAACTACACACCTGACAAACACTTAACCTTGGGTGCATAGGCTGGGAAAAAATGGGCAAGAGTAACTGGTCAGGTTGGGGATCTGAATGTTGCATATGTAAGACTGTGTGACTGTCTTATGAGGAAAACCCATGTCTTCCATGCGCGCAGCCACAGTTGTAAGTCATGGATCCTCCCCAAAGTAAACACTTCATTCACGAATAGACTTTGACTGCCCTTCCTGGCTGCAACTAACCAAAGACTGCTAATTTTGCAAAATTATTTGGGTTCCAGCATGGGTAACTGCATCTGGATCTCAAATAAAGTTTTGTTGTGTATTATTATGCAAGGAAAAATAGACAGGTTGAAAAGTCTTTTGGGCGGTGCATGCCCCTGTCAGATTTCTTACACATGCCACTGCTTGGCACACGCTACCTCATCTTCCCATCCCTTCATCTCACCCACCAGGCCACAAACTGTCCCTCTATAAATATTTTGTTATTGTTTTAAATTTTTATTTTATTTCATTTTTTTTTCGGCCACTACAAAGCGAGGTTCGAGGAAGAGATAGTGAAGGAAGAGTCACCGGGGCCCACGAGAATCAAAAAATGGATAAAATGAGTGCATGGAAAATTTTTTCCCTTGAAGTCCACATACACCTTCCCCCTTGCAAAATATCTAAAACATTTAGAAAATTTGGAAGAAATTTGAAAAATTGCCAAAAATGGACAAGGGCCAAAATAAACTCGACTGAGCTATTTGGCGAGCTAAAATCAGCTCGCCAAGTTAGATGGGAGTCACTCTATTTTGGGGGCTACTTGGCGAGTTGGTATAGTTGACAAAGTGACCCGACAAGGTGTTTTGTAGTTGCAACATGTTAGGGAAACATCTTAGCAGGAGTCAACGGATTGAGTAAAAAGAAGCTTGCCGAGTTCAGTGAGTCGCATAAACAAAGTAGGCTGGGGTCTTCACGTTGTGGCTACATTAGGGGTCACGAGGCCGAAGTGGCCTAGAAGGAACATGGGTCATGGGGATGGGTGATCCCTGTGAACCTGATAACTCCGCAAAATATAGCGAGCTCAGAGGACGGTGTGCAGCTCAACGATGGGTGCGAAGAATAAGGTTCTCTATGGAATGAGTTCCCTGTGGGGCTTAGAGATTGGATGGAGCCACAATGCATTGGATGTGTAGTTTTATGCAAAAAAATCACCGAATGTGGGCCCGGATAAAATAGGCTCGATGGTCAAGTTGTGGCCAATGCAAACGATTTGGGTACATGAGGCTTAGGTCGAAGCGGGGACCACGAGGACTTACTTCCTTGCGGAGGATGGAATCTGTAAGGTGAAGTTGGTGCGGTGTATAGCTTGGCGAGCTCATCAATCTCACCGAGGAGTTGAATGCAAGGGGAAAAGGTGATGAGGAGGGCTCGGATGGTGAGTTGCTCATTGAGTAAGGGCAAGCTAGGTTAAAATGGGACCGGGGATCAACAACGTTGACTTAGCCGAGCTAGGAAGTGATGCAACATGGAATAGATTCACGTAATGACCGAAGTGGCTTTCCGAGCTAGACGACAAGCTGATAGTGAGCCAACTAGACCTCCCTACCCACATCACCCCCATGCACATTTTTTTAATAAAAATTTGATTTTGTAGGGCCTGTATTTCTAATATCATTAATCATAAAACTATTGAACATGGAAATAAATGTATAGTTGGGGAAGAATGAAAAATAAACATCTACAACCCCAAAAGTAATTGCACAGGCCCAAGAATTGGTAGAATGAACCATAAAGTCCATGAAATTGAACAAAATTATACTCATTGGAATTGAGATTTTGTCCTCTACAATCAAAAAATAAAAAATAAGAAGTTTGGTGAGGGTAGGTGGGATAAAAATGAAGAAATATCTCCTAGATTAATTGAACACTTCAAGTAAAAAATGAAAGCATTAATAAAGACATGGGTGCAAATTTCTTCTTCCAAAAGTAGGAGTACTCAAAGGCATGGGTTTTGTAGGGGTTCCCATCACTTTTGCAAGCCAATTAATGCACTTTTTTGGTGGTTGAATGTAGATTTAGGGGTTTCCCTCTTACTTTCCCCCTCCTCCTTCTATATATGTAAATGGAGGGCTCATTTTAAAGTTGTTGGACATTTTTCTATTTGCTCCTCCCATTCTTGTGGTTATTATTCAATCCTTGTTAGTGTTATTACATTCTATGACATTTTCTTTACATTCAAAGATATTTTGTGCATCTTCTACTTTCCCATAAGCTTAAAAATGGATGTGTTTAGTTGGAACTGTGTTGTGAATGTGTGTTTATAGAATGTGGTGTTCTACATACCCTATATATCTCCATTTTTGCACATTTTCATTGATTAGAGAGTGTCCTAATCACCCTTATCTTGGTGATATCACTTCCTTAGTGCATGATTTATTCATTTTATGTATTTTCCTCTCTCCCTAGTCCCTTGGACCCTTGGAATCATATAATAGAATTAGATAAGTGTATTTCTATTACTAGGAGTAGCTATAACATTAGTTTATGAAGAGGAACCAACCTTCTATGGAGGTCTATCTCAAGTACCAGGTCCCACAACTTGAGGGATGGTCCCATGTTACCTAATTACACTAATTTCCTAGTCATTCAACATACAAGTAGATCAAAGGGTGATGCGATTTGATGATAACATGTGGCATGACATTTAGTGTATGGAAAAACCCCTAAAAAGTACCATAAAATTAGTAGAAGGAGGGGTTTTCTGGAATTGATATTCACCAGAGCCAATAGAAATGAAAGTATCATTGAAGTATGACTCATATATCTTGATAGGTGTGAAATTAAGATTACATAATTTTTCATCATTAAGCTCAACAGTATCAACCTTATCATCAGAATCATTAGTTTTGGTATTGTCATGTTGAATAGCACTATCAAGGATATTGGTAGGAAGTGAGGTAGATATATGAGCTAGAGGAATCCAAATCAACGGAGTGATGGTGGTTATTGGAGCGAGATAAAGTGGGTGAAATGATATCAATAGTGTGAGTGGAAATGGACAATACGCTTACAAAGGTGGAAGAAGGTTGTGAAGCACTAGACTAACCAATATCATATGTACCAATATTGATGTATGAAATAGGTTGTAATGGAGGAATATGCATAGATGTAATGGGGTCTATGTGACAAAACTTGAATGGATCTGGTCGGCAACAATGGTATGTTCATAACCATCAAGTAGGAACTTAACACAATGATGCACAATATATGGGACACCATGCATTGTGTGAATCTAGGGTCTACTTGGTAAGAGATTAAACTGAAATAAGGCATCGATAACAAAGAATACCATAGGAACAATCTTGGGCCCAACTTGTATAGGTATCGTGATAGTACCGAGGCATTTGAGAGTAGTGGAGTCATAACCACAAATGAGAGTGGAATTATTAGTAATTAGATTATCAGTAATCCCAAATTATCGTAGAAGGGAGTGAACACATAGATTAATGACAGATATATTATCAATGAGTACACACTTGATACAAATGGTGCCAATGATAGTAGTGATAAGTAAAGGCACACATGGATTATCAATAACAAATGGTAATATGTCCTCATCACTAAATGATATAGCATGTGGTAGATTTTTGAGAGACTGAATGATATGTGCAAAGGCCACCGATGAATTATTACTTTTAATATGGATAGAGTAAAGGGAAGCCTCTAATGTATGATGCCAATTAGGCGCATTCATAATAATTTGTAAAGAGATATTTTGGCCATTGTATTCTTAAGTTGTTCTATGATGTCATAGCCTTTGGAAGTGGTGGTAGGAGTTGTATAAGTGATAGGTGGTGGGATAGAAATAAGTGGAGTTGTAGGAGGATGAGTGTAGTGAGTAGTGACTACATTGATAGTTGGATCAGCCCTAGGTGTAATAAAGTGAGGAGGATCTTTGGGTATGAAAGTACATAAAAACAACATCAATAGTAACCATGCGTAGAAACCCGAGTTGGGGTGAAATAAGGATAATAAGATTAATCCATGAATTGAGAAGAAGAAAAATTTTGATACATGCTCAAAAGGTAGGGTTTGAATGGACAGGTTCACCAAATGATTTAACAAAAATGGAATTTATGTTAAACCCTAAGATATCACAGAGTCACATACGATAATAACACTAAAACACAGATCTGATGTAAACAATAAGCTAATAAAAATTGAAACCCTAAGTGCAAGAGAGGGAGTATAAGACTTATCTAATTTCACAATTGATCTTGAAGTATGCTAGGCTAGAAAAATGATGAAACAGGAGGGAAGAATATCCTAACCATGCCTAAGAAACTCTCAACTTTCGAGAATAATTTGGATTAGGGTTCTGGGGAAGGGGCTAGGGTTCCTAGGCACCAAATAATTTTGGCAGTACGCGTGACTATGAACATGCTCAAAATTTGGTTTTTCTTGTGTCGCAAGGTGGTCGCTAACCTTCGCTATTAATCACTGTGTATCACACCATGTCCATAGAAGTTTCCTATAACATGAAAAATAAATAATATCCTATAAAAACCCAAAACACATCAAATCCTAAAAATAAAAAGATGCAAATGGGGAGTTAGATTGACCTCGGAAGTCACCGAACCGGGCGAACTTACGATCAAGCATTGCACTACATTTCAGACTCTATGTAGTTCTTGTAAAGTGTGTGAAATTGTGCCCTAGGAAACTCTTGTGCAAGATGCACTTGATAGTGAGTGATAGCTAGATGTAGCAATGTAAATAGATGTGTGAATGAAATAAAAGAAACTTCCCCTCCTATGCATGCACATAGAATAATAGGTCCCTTATCCCTTAAGTGAAGCTATATGGATGCCTTTGATGCTCTTATATTACCTTTGGATGTAACCTTAAGTGATGATAATAGATGATTAGATATTGGTCTTTTATTATGGTCACATAGATTTGTATTTATATGATTCCCTTATTTGAAATTTGTAATTGATAACTAAAAAGTGGACTCATAAGAAAACAAAATGTGTAAAAGATAAAAGAGGCCCAAAAGAGGAGAGTAAGATACTAAGAGTTCGGGGAGTGCTCAGAGGGGATAAGGGTGCTTAAGCACTGACATCTTAGCTGGGCATTGATGTCCAAAGTCAAGAAAGGTAAAGCAATGAAAATAAGACTAGGTTGTGGGGTGTGCAAGACCAAAGAGGAAATAAAAAGATAGAAAAGAGGCCAAGATAAATAAATGTCAATTACTAGTTTTCTCGCTTAGGAATCACATGAATAATAGTATGTGATTAGGACCATGGAATGTACCCAAGTGTGTGATTTTGTGTCTACAGGAACATTATGAGGTTGAGGAGAAATGATCAAAACCAAGGATGGGAACTAGAATATCCATGTTGGTAACACATCACCCATAGAGCATACTCATGTAACTACACTTCTTTCATGCGTGATTTTTAAACATGGATTTCCATATTGGAAACAAGGTTAGAAAATCCAAGGATAAGATGCCTTCTATGTTGTATTCATTTATCAACAAAGTGCAAAGTTTAGGCCATGTCAAAGTGAAGGGAGTTTCATGGCCACGTGTAAATAATATATGTTGAATTTCCTCTTCTTCTATACCTGTATTTTGAATTGATGGCACAAAATATGATGGCTAGGTCTACGATTCATATGAGTCAAAAGAATAATGGTTACCATTTTACGTATCATCTTTATACGATTCTGTAAGATCTAATGTATTTGTGTTTATGAAGGAGGTAACATTTGTTGATCCAAATGGAAAAGAGGCAAGAGCATTACCATCG
Source organism: Taxus wallichiana var. yunnanensis (assembly GCA_018340775.1). Taxonomy (NCBI): domain Eukaryota; kingdom Viridiplantae; phylum Streptophyta; class Pinopsida; order Cupressales; family Taxaceae; genus Taxus; species Taxus wallichiana. The sequence goes on from CM031236.1 coordinate 338,475,303, forward strand.
ATCAAAATGTCTCTTTAGTATATATCATGCGAAATTTTAAATTTCAAGGCTTCCCATACACTACACGTGACCTACTAACATAAAATTCATACTTTGTTAGTTGGGACCTTTTCCTTTGTACAAGTATAATATCCAATTATCCATGATGGTGTGGATGAAATTTGGCTATGGAGGAAATGTATTGTGGGAAACTTATGGTGTGGCCCATGAATTTTTATTCCTCCCCACATGCTGGCTAACCTACAAGATTGGATTTACTCGTGTGATTAACATTTCTTCCACTTAGGTTAATAACTTTAGAATGTCGGGTTCATGTCTTGAACCATCGAGCAAGGGTTTAAAGAATTCACTATGTGGGAAGACATTTGCAAAATGTGGAACCAACAACATTGAAGGGAGGAAGGAATGTGAAGGGTTGTGAAATTTTACATCCATATAATCCACTCATTGATTGATGCTCAACAATTGCACATTTTCCAAAGTTAAAGCTAAGGAAGGGAAGGTAGGCAAGGTTAGGCGGTGAGCAAGTGAAAGCTAGTGGGCACTATTTTCAGTTGTCTATTTTTGGGTGTGGTAATGGCGTTGTTGTGTGTCATTAATGTGGCACATATTTCGAGTATAGGGTTCTCTCCTTTGTGATAATTTCTCAAGAGTCAACATTGAGGAGAAGGTAATGCCCTGTGAAGAATGGCTTGAAAAACATTGCAAAAAAAAGGGCAAGAAGCGATGCATTGTTAAGATAGTTGCATATATACAAATAAACAAAATAAGGAAAACACATGTATATTATTTTACTTTTTGTGATAATGTATATTATTATTGCCTACTTGAGAATTATGTTATATAAGCAGAAAACATTTTTTTGTATAAACTATTAGAGATACGCAGATCCATGAGAATAAAATTATACGCCTCTAGTTATTATTGACAATGACTAATGGCATTGACCATGTTATTGAAATGTTGTTAAAGTAACTTACTATCATTATTCTAAAACATTGCAAATTTTTTTACATAGTTGATGAGGACGCAAAAGAAGGTCCTTTATAGTGGAAGAAAAAAAAAGGAACCCAAAAATTACAAAAGGATGTAAAAATTTCATGAGATTCAAGTTAAGTTCGGGAAAAATTGAAGTTATGTGTTGCATATAAAAAAACATGCAACCAAAGCCCCCTCTAGAAATAACATGGCGAGGGAGGGGGAATTGTTGAATGGGTTGCGCTTAGCAATTTTCTTGAAAAAAGGATAGGGATGACTAGTCCAAAATTCCACTTTCTTTGAATTTAAACTTACACATTTCAATTGTTAGTTTCCATGTATTTTTATTTCTTGAGGAAAGAATGAAAATGAATTTATGGTTGATGACATGGATTGAAATCTTGTTTGTTACTTTATCATCTATGGACAATATGTAGAGGTCCGCAAATATGACACCCATGATTGATTCATATGTTTCATAAAAGGCTATAATTGATTTGTAGTTCCACGATGTCATCCTTCAAATTGATTATAGTGCATATCTATAGTCACATTTTTCAATATTAGTCTTGCAATTTACAAAACCAAAATCCATTTTCCTTTTCCAAAGGCACTTTTTTCTGCATTGTCTTGTTGGTTGGATATTTTTTCAAGGGAAAAATATGAGGTTCAACCACAACATGTGGGAAAAATTCCCTCCTCAAATAAAGGGGAGGCACCCTATTTATTACTAATCTAATGCATGCCAAATAATATTTACAATATCTACACTAATCTAACCATTCAGGGTTGGGATCTCATCCCAGTAGATTTTTTCGATTAGAAAGGAATATGTATAAAGAGAGAGGAAGAAGATAGTCGAAGTAATTTTAGATAAATAAGAAGAGAATAGATAAGAATGTGATTTCACTTAAGAAAATGTAGATCAAAAGATAATCACATGTGATCAAATAGTAATAACTGGCATTTGTAGATTCAACGAACTAGATATTAAAACAAAGAACCATTTAGTGCATTGAACTTAAGAACAATAACTCAAATTAAAAATACTTGTCTCAAAAAAAAGTTTATAAAAATATATTTAATATTATTCAATGGTGAAAAATAAAACACAAAGTTTTTCTATCTCTTCAACTTCAAGATCTAATTCATGCAAAATCTCCAACCTTTGAAACAAGCATCATTTTACAATATATAGAGAACTAGAGAGAGAGAGAAGAGGGAAAAGAGAAAAAGATTGGATTTGATCTTGCCATTAATGAAAATATCTATTTTTCCCTACAACACAGATCTTAAGCCTCAACCACTATCAATCATCCATTAATCTCTGAAAAACATCATGGGCACCCTGTTGACCCATTCCCCAATGTCCTTTTGCTTCTAGGAGAAGGTAAGAGCCCCATACTTCATCAATTCAAGTGGTTGAGGTATGCATCTGTATTTGCACGTAAATGCCCAATATATTTTGCATTTTTCTTACACCAAACACTATCGAACTTGTTGGTCGAAAATGCATCGCGTGGACGAGATCTATGGATAGACGAGCCAACCAAGCGGTGTGCGAGGGCTTAGCCCTCTTTGAGGCAAAAAGCGAAACCGGTTTATTGCTATTTCTACTAGCGAGGAACCTATGCAAGTCTCATGATTCTGCCTTCGGGGTTGGGATCTCATCCCGGTAGAGTGTTCAGTGTGAAAAGAAAGGAATGAAAGAGGGAGAAGAGAAAGAACAGATCCGAAGGGAGAAAAGAAATGAATTCCAAAGCGAGAAAGGTCGGAAGATTTATGTTTTTAGTTTGGTATGTGAGCCAAACCTACTTGCATAAATAAACAAAGCAATCTTGATAAACAAATGACGGAAAAGTAGATATGAATCCACAGATTAAACACATACAGATCTAACGTAAGAAAGATCTAATGTATAACACAGCTATTGAGCACAAAGTCTGAATAATTGTATTACTGTTCTTTTTACAAGAAAGCTCAAAGTCTTTCTCTCCTCACTTCTATTTCTATCTAAAAAATGTTTTTTTTTTTTTTGAATACAACAAGTATTCTCATATTTATAGAAGATGAGGGAGAGAGAAGGCAAAATGGAGCCAACCACTTATTTACAAAGATATTTACAAAATATCTAAAAGTCATGTTGACTTTGACAACTTGGTGGATGACATCATCCCATGATGCAACATGGATGATGTCATCATTTGTATCAACACATTTTAGACATTTCAAAAAGAAAGTCGGAGAATAGAGAGAAGAAGAAGAAGAAGAAGAAGAAGAAGAAGCTACTCATCATCATCATCCTGTGGCCGAAAAGGGGTTGCCTGTTTCTGATGCTGCTCAGGTGATGATATGTGGAACTGAGCGCGGTATTCCAAAAACTTGCTAATCATCGGCCCAAATTGATCTTGTGACGGATCTTTGTGCTGTTCACTGATTGCTTCGCAAGTCTCCCGCTCGTCTATGAGCTTTTCTGGGAGTTTGGAATAATATTTCTCCACCTCGATAAGGAACCCGATGAAGTCCCTACAGGCCAGTAGGTTGTTGATAGATTCAGTGTCGAATGTGACCTCTGGCCCTGTCCCTTGAGAAGCTATCTCCTTGAAGATCCGGATAGTGTCATCAGCTGATCTCAAGGTAAGGGAAGGAGTGAGCAACCCTGGAGTCATGGCGAGGACAATTTTCTCCATTTGATGCATTGCATCCAGGGCCTCTTCCTTTACCTTGTCTATCTTTTCTAAAACAAATTCCAGCTGATCTATCTGATAGTCCAGAGTGGACATAGTTTTGTTGAGGGCCCTTGGATGACCGAAGACTCCAAACTTGACCAGATCTTGGATCAAAGTCGAACATTTGTTGGAAGGTCTCGTGCTGGAGTCTAGCATGTTCTAACTCTTCTGATATCGGACCTGCTAATGCTTGGAGTTCCTTATTCGCCTTCTCGATGTTTAGGTATAAACTGATATACTCGGCGATTACTCTTTCACTATCCTTGAGGATCTGGCTCCTCCAAGCAGAAACAACCATACCCTGCTCGCCGATCTTTGAATACTCATTGATCTTCTCCTGACTGAGCAGCTCAGGAGTCTCGGCGGCAGTTGTGGGAGGTGCACTTCCCATCTTCGTAAGGCTTAGGCAGTACTTGTTCTGCTCCTTCAGTAGCCTTTTCTCCTCTTTCGTTTCCTGAAGCTTTTTGCAGAGTGCATCAACTGCGGAAAGAGCTTCCCCCTGGAGACTTTCAGAGGATGTCCCCATTGTGACTTGGGTCACGGTGAAATCTGTCGGAGACAGATCTTCTTTCTCTTTGAGGGGGTTGGGGTACGCTATTTCCATGACTCTCTCACCTGCAGCGCTCTTCGAGAAGCGTGTAACCGGCTTGTGCTTCTTTGCCCCTTTGGCTGGAATTACCGAAAAGTCCATCGGAGCGATGGGGACTTTCCTCTTTTGTTGGCTCAGCTGCTGAGAGATCCAAGCTGGTCCTATAGAAGAAGGACCAGAGACAGAGGGGGAGGCAGCAACGGTAGAAGAGGGGAAAAACGTGGAGACACGCGGCGGCGGCATGGAAAGAATAGCCGAAGAAGTGTCCACGGGAGGAAGGGAAACCGCAACTGCAGAAGACATAGGAAGGGAAGGGAGCTCGGAGATGAGGGAAGAAATGGAAGAAGACAAATCAGCGAGGGAGGAGAAGATAGATGAAGAAGCAGGGGAAAGGGTAGAAGAAGGGGCAGAGGACACGACCAAAGGGGTGGTCGTTTGAGTCACTCGAGGAGGGGAAGGAAGAGAAGAAGAAGGGATAGAAGGGACCTCTGAAGTTGTAGCGATGCCGACATCCTGGGTGGATGGGCGTATAGGACTATCCTCTGTCAATTCCTCATCAAGAGTTATGACTTGTTCAGGCTCTGAGGGAAGAGGACTTTCAGGGGCTTCCTCCTGAATGGTGCTAGGTTCACCTTCTGCACCTTTGCCTTTCAGCTGCTTCTTTGACCTTGGAGGTGCGTTGCCCAAAGGGGAAGTTGTGAAATCTACCCCGAGGTAGATTAGTCCGTTCATGCGGCACCAATGCTCTGTTCTCCGCATAGTCTCCTTGACCCTCTCCTCAATTGTTTGAGGAGCCTTGTTCCTGTCAATGGCCGGGAAGGGCCAATTGTCCCCATCTGTGTCATTATACACCTTATCTACTTCATCTTCCGTAGTCTGGAAGCCTTCGGGGACAATGGCCACTCCGTATTGGATGATTTCCGCCAATGCTAAGCGAGAGTGATCCTTTCTTCTGAGTTCCGCCTCATGGAGAACGTCAATGTAAATATCCTCAATTTGAGGGACATGGATCGGATCGAGCTTCGCTTTGGCGCAGCGACTTCTTGGGTCGAAGGTAGGCTGGTCAGGAAGTCATGCTTCAAATTGAGTAGCTCCAGCTCTGCGAACATTTCCTTCGCCTTATGGTGGGTGGAGCATGTGTATCGGCCCACTTTGAGGGGGAAAGGAGTTCCACCCTTCTTTCTTTTGAGGCACTTCTCATGGTATGTGACCATCTGCCTTGTGAGTTCTAGTAGAATCAGCTTAGGCCCAGCATACCTTGGTAGCCTGGTTGGCTCTCCCAAAAATTTGGCAGCCCTCAGATAGGTGAACGTGGGAAATTGGGTGAATAGGGCCCCCCATTTCTCTGTGACTGCCACTATGTTTTTGGTCGTCCACTATGAGTCATGTTTGGCCTCAGTAGGCAGATGACATGATAGAAGAATGCATCGTTAACTTTTACGAAATGTTGGATGCTATTCTCGACCTTAGCTGCAGGTAGTAATCAAATATCTTGGCACGAGGCCATACTCCACTTCGGTTCGATCCGGATAATCCCTTGCCGACTGACTGCGGCGTAGACTACGAGAGGAGTTCATATGGAACACTCTGTTGTGGCGGCTGTTGTATTTTGCTCGAGATATGGTGCTGCTTATTATTTCCCCCCAGCAAAAGCGCTGATCGGGAAAATTTTTATTCATTGTCTCCAAGTACCGCAGCATCCACTTATGGAAATAGTGGGCATCTGAAAGCCCGAAGACTCTGCTCAGGAAGGTGATAGTATCAGCTGAGCTCCTCTGAGAAATCACTTCGGTGGATAGTCTGAGGCCACCGGGTCACCGCCTTCTTGTTCTTTAGGTAGACCTCATTCATCAACTGCATGCATTGGTCTTCGTTGTCTTCCCAGGCCTTGATGCATTCTCGTTGGCTAACAGCCACGAAGTTCCGGTGATGAGGGATGCCAAGTATCAACTCAAAGTGACGGGCAGTGAGGTTTATGACTGCCTCGCCCTTACTGTTCTCGACACATCTTGTGTCTTTATTGTAACATTGCGCAATCACCATCATGAATTTGTTGTTTACAGCGCTGACGGGGATTCCTCCGGTGAAGTGCAGGGCACTGCCTATTAACTTGTCCATCCATGGACTCCTTGTAACTTTTTGAGTCCTAACCCAGAACTCATCCATGTCAATGTGACCCAATTCAGAGTCTCTGACATCCATACTGCACTCAGCCTGTGATTCGGGCATCCTGACCCTCTGATATTTGTATTTCATCTCTTCTTCTGTCAGCTTAGCCTTTCCTCTTGGTTTGGTGGGTTTCTTGCTTGACGTAGACATGTGTTCTTTCGAACTCAGTTGCTGATCTGCATGAAGAAGAAGTGAGACCCAATCCAAAAAGGTTGAATTAGTCATTTGATCTTCCATTGGAATGCTAGCAGAAGAAAGAGTTAGAGATTTTAAGGCTCAGGGCGCGGGAAAAATGCAACTGGCAGGCCAAATAGATAAGGCGCACAGAAAAGGAATGTTGCAGAGGTTATACTGGCGCCAAAGGCGCATGGCGCATGGATGAAGCAGGTTGCATTTTATAGCAGGGCGCATGGAAAGAGTATGTTACATGAAGGTTCGGTGCGCCCTTTGGCGCATGGATGGATTATGTAACATTAACAAATGGTGCGCCAAAGGCTTTGGCGCGGCGCATGAAGGGTTTACACAACATCATGTTACTGCAATGGAGGGTGCGCCCGCGCCTTGATAGCTTTATACTTGCGCGAATAAGGCTTGTGTTACATGAAAGCTGGGTGCGCCCTTGGCGCATGGAAACATTATGTAGCATGGATAAAGGGTGCGCCAAAGGCTTTTAAGGAGGCGCGGGATTTATACTTGTAGCATGCAAAAAGGGCGCGCTTTGAGGCGCATGAGTTCTAGATGTAGCAGGACAAAAGGCTGCGCCATTGGCGCGGGTTTTAATCATGTAACATGGCGGGTAGATGCGCCAAAGGGGCGCAACTGTTTTAAGTGTGACAAGACGCGCCAGTGCGCCATAGAACTAAACTCATTGCTCAATCATTTTCATTCTTTCTTCCATTTCAAAGATAGCATGGACATATAAGGTTTCATATAAAAAGTTTCTTAGACCAAGCCATTTCAAAACAATACTCTTTACCAGCAGATCTGGAAAGAGGGAGGAGGAGGAAAAGAAGAGAAGAAAACAGGACAGCACAGGGGGAAACTAGCTCAAACATATCTCATTTTACACCGGCTAGCAAACCACAACGCAGACCAAGAACACAGACCAAGAACACGCAAAGAACCGAAAGCACGAAAATGGAGAAGAGGGAGAACCTCTTACCTTAGATATATAGCAAAATTGAGAGCGGGTCCACGCAGGGGCGAAAGCGATGAAGCGAGAGGGCGACAAGTCAGAGTGATCACGTGCTCGACAAAAAGAATGAAAATGACATTGGGCGCGCACTGATATATATAGAAAAACTTGTCATCAATGCGCCAACCACTTTTGAAATGGCGCATGAAAGTTGCTGTCGACAGGAGAAAGCGTGCGCCCTTTGGCGCACCAAAACTTTGTGTTGCAGCGAGATTATGTGCGCCCTTTGGCGCACCGAAAAGTGGAGCAACAAAAGCAATGTCAACAATAAGGCGCATGCGCCTTGGCGCACGCAAAATAGACTCAACATCCTTTGGCGCACCGAAAGATGTGTTAACATGGAAAACCATGCGCAAAGGATTTTTAAGGGGGCGCATCAAAACTTCGTGTTACAAGACAAATCCATGCGCCCAGCCAAAAAAGGCTCAAAAAGACTAAGTTCGAAAACTAGATTTCCCGGGAAGGGATTTTACAACGTTTCGAACACGGAGGATCCCTAACGAGGGATCGAAACAAAATTTTCGGTATGGTTATCGGTAAAATTGCCCTTGTCAATTTTACGGGATAACACAGCTATTGAATCACATGATGTCAAAGCGAAGAAATTGAGGAGACCTTTCTAATGAGACCAATTTTGTGTGATTTGGAGATTTGGAGAGATAGGTATGGCCATTTGAATATTGACGTGCTAGGATGAATAAGAAAGTGACATGTGACAACATTTTATTGGCCTTGGATATTACCTCTGCCCATGTGTTACTTGTTTTGAATTTTCCACATGTTTGTCTTTGATTGGTTGCAGGGTCGGGCTTTTCCTCTATATTAGGTATGTCCATTATGAAGTGTAAGCCAATAAGAAATCTCCACGTATATTCACGAGTGTCGAGACTATTATTTTGCTTGCACTAGAAGCCGTAAAACATGAGCTAATAGGAAAGCTCCATGCTCCTTTGCAGATATCAGTATTCGGTTATACCATATCAACCCCCACAGAGTGTGACCCAACAAGAAGGATCCACGTATGTATCATGTCATATCTCTCTTTTATCCTGACTTTAAACCACAAAATGTGAGCCAATGAGAAAGCTCCATGCTCCCCATAATGTCAAAAATTTGATATCCCCCTTCGACCATTGCGAAACATGAGCCAACAGAAATCTCCACGTATGATGCATTCTCTCCTTACATCGGTTGCAACTTTTCATCACAAATTCTATCGGGGTGGATTCAAAATTGGCGACTCCATAAAAATGATGCTACATGTCCATGTCGGACCAACCAAACCTTAAGCTTTTTGAAATTCGGTTCATTCTGTGGACTTGAGGTCTACGAAATGCATATGCCTTGAAAACTATCGAATGCCGACACGTGCCCATCGTCGATCGTTGATATTCTACCACCTATCATCCCCTAACTCCACCATGTTTCCTTTGACCTTTTTGCTGACTTTGTATGCTCCACCACGGGCCCGAAATATTATGGAATGTAACTTATTCCACAGGTATCACATTCGTTGAAGCCAAAACCTTTAAGGAGAGTCAAAATTATGCCACGTGGCTTGTTGCTTGACATTTAGCATTGAAATTGACGGCCAAATGAACATCACACAACCTTTTAAATATAATCCACCAATTCTTTAAACCTTAATCTCCTGTGGGTTTTTAAATGCCAATGACCAGTGCTTTGGAGAGGTGGAATTTGACAACCGTTTGAATGTCACGACTTGTATACAAAGTGCTAAGTGCATTTTAAAAGATTTATTCAAATTAATCCGGGAGGGGGTAAATTTGGGATAACAAAGGCCTTGAAAACTGATTTAGAAAGCAAGTAAGGCATTTTTAAAGCAATCCTTGGATGAATAAAGGGTCATAAATAGGTTCTTCATGAAAATTTTGATTGTTTATCCCATTTTATCGATCGAATAAAAATGGGATACATTTCTATCACCTTTTATAAGAAGGAAAGCCATGTAAAATAAATTATCCATGACGATGTTTGTGACTTTAGTTATAACTATGGCCCATTCATTATTATCAGTGTTTCCCATTTGAATAATCGTGATATTGTTTCTGTGGAGGCCAAGTTTTTTGGAGGAGACAAACATTTGTTTGTGACAGATGACATTAGAAGGGTGTAACCATCAAAGATAATACACCCAAAAGTGTATAAGTTTCCGCATGATTAGAGGGTTGAAAAAGCATTTTGTACTAGAGATATTCTCTATTGCGGATCCATTAAAATTGGAGACACAAGCAACTTTATTACAAGTAATGGAAGCTGCGGTATAGAAATAATGTTTGCAAGCTCTTTTTCAAACCATCGAAATGTTTTCCCAAAAAGTAATAGAAACATTGAATCCAGACATATCCTTTAATTGAAGCATTCTTCTTACAATTTCTATTTGGTTGCACCTCTAAATAGTGGGGCATGGTGAAATGGCAAGAATAATGTCAATCACATCAATTGAAGAGTTGACATGGAATTTGGGTATTTCCTTAATTTTCTTTAAGTGAAAGTGATTTGCAGGTATTGCTTCCTCATTTTATATAGGAGTGACTATTGAGGAGTGATACAAAACATATCTAGAGGACTGTTCAAGTGGTTGTAACATGGTTTTATATTCTTGATTCTTTCATTCATGATGATGTACACCTTACCACTTTATATTTATTAATATAACTTTTCTACAGACCTCATTGAAACATATGATACATATTTCCCCTCATGTCTAGTCTACAAAATCAAACCCAAAAAAGGATTCACTTCCTTTACACTATGATATTATCATAGAGTTGTTTTTGCAAGGGCATGTCCCTTTAAAGACCATATTTGTAAATATTTATTTGTTGGAACTCAAAATTGCACCTGGATGTGATCATGAAAGATCAAGAAGTGCGAGGCAACACGAGATGATCTCAATAATGTGGAAATTGTAAACCTGAGATCAACCACCAAAGAAGGTTGGTTACCCTACCTATTTCCTAATTCTACACTAAAAGTACCCCTAGATTAGCCTATTCTAACATATCCAAGGGACTAAGGAGAGAGATAAGGGAAAAACATGAACAAATTAAACAAAAATAAGTGATAACACTAAGTTAAATGGGTTTAAATCGACTGCAGAGACATAAATGTAACCACATATGTAAGGACTAAAGAGAAACACATAATTTTTGCAAGATACAAATGAATGGATTCAAAAGGAGGCAAGAGGGCGGAATTCACATCAAACACATTGCATTCAAAGGAATAAACCACAATTGCATGTTAATGAAAGCATTTACACTTGCATTTAAAAAGAAAAGGTTTACAAAACTTGTAAAATATGTAGTCACAAAGGGATGAAGGTGTGGGAAATGTAAAAATCCAAAAGAGAGCTCCCAATCATTAATAAGAGAACCCCTTTTTCGTGTAAAATCACTTACATATATAGAAGATGAGGAAAAGAGAGAGAGAAGCCATTGTAGACACAAAATAAATTTTTTTGGTACATTGCAAGGTCTAAAAAGCATACTAATGTATATATGATTCATAAGCAAGAAAAATAGTGGTTGACATCTATCTTTTGCCCCTTTTATGTGTTTCTAAATTTCTCTTTGGTCTTACACATATTCTGTGAACCTAAGCTGATTTATATTTGATGGCCTCATACACTGGCACCTAGTTAGGACACCAACGCCCAAGTGATTCTATCCATACTAGGTGCTCCTGACCCTTTTTTACCTTTAGTCACTCTTTTTGGGTCTCTTTTATCTTTTGGGCATCTTTTTCACTTATGGATCAACCTTCCAGTTTTCAATTACGAAATTAAAACAAGGGTATCATATATATAGACTTAGTTACTTCTCAAAAATAAGGGCCAAACACTAAGAATTACCACCATCACCTAAAATTGCATTCCAAAGGCATTAAATCATTCCAGAGGCACCCATCTAACATCCATACAAGGGAAAAGGGTTGCATCACTTTTGCATACACTGCATAGGAGGGGAAGTCTATTCTATTCCATACACATATACTATACATCTTCTACATTATGGATATAGTCTGCTATCATTGTGTAACTTGAACAAGGGCATCCTAGGGCACAAATTCTACACACAAACAAGAAGTACATGGGGTCTAAGATGTAGTGCAACACTCAATAGTAAGTTCACTCTTCGGGTGACTTCGGGGTCGATACGACTCCACATTACGCATCTTTTTTATTGGATTTGATGTGTTTTCTAGACATGTACAGTAGATACTCTATTTTTAGGTTATAGGTACCCTCGATGATAAAAGGGTGAATATAAAGAGACAAAAAGAGCCAACAACAAAAACCTTGTGAAACAAAAGAAATCAGTTCTTGAGCATTTACACGGCTACCAATGCCTAGGTTCCTTTGTACTTTTGTGGGCGCCCCTGTCCTACACCATTCCTAAGTTTCAATATTTACAATGAGAATTAACAACGCTATCCATAATATATTCAACACTTTTACCTACCCAAATCACCTCTAGTATGCTCGGAGATCAACTAAGTCTTCTTATCTCTCCTTCTTGCTTAAGGTTTCACAATTTACTTGCTTTATTGCTTGTGCCATTACTATATTTTAACATTCATACATTATTTATTACAATAGTTACTCTGCAATCATATTTAATTCATTCAAATTAAATTAAATTAGCTTCTAAATAACCACAAATGGCCCATTTTCACCTACCTAGTATGAAATTCCATAATTTCCAATAGTTTTGAGCACGGAAACCTTCTTTTCCTCTTGTACTTGCAATTAGAGAATCTAGGAAAGGTATGGGCACCATTCATCAATAATTTTGAGTATTTAGGGTTGTTGCAAGCATATAGGTGATAAAATGACATTATTTAAAACCAAAAACCCTTGTTTTCAAGCCTAGATGAAGTTTTAGACAATATATGGAACATTCCTTTCACACCCAATTTCACCACTTTAATATTTTCTCTTGGTGAGATAAATTTGGTCATCAAGGAACAAGTTTAAGTGGAATAGTTCTACGTGTGTGGGACATGCCCAAATTTACCACTTTTCATTATTTCCATGGCCTTTTATTGGTTATGACGGTCATTTGGTGAACATGAGAAACAATGTAACATTCCATTGGTGTCAAAACTCCCAATTTTGTTGACACACTACCCCTCATTCCCCTAACTCTTATTTAATCAATTGATAAATACCTAGAACATGAGAACTATTCCACTAGTGTGAGGATGGCCCGATTTATCCACATCGGCCTCAAATTTAACCATATCGGCCAGATTGGTAATGCATAGAATAAAAGGAATGAAGGAACAATTCCTCATATTCCTCTAAAAGTCAATTTTACATTTTGACATGTTTTTCCCATTTCTCCAAATTTTTATTGTGTTTCATCTTGGAAGGTTTGGTAGGATGGAGAACAAGGTCCTAAAAATGATATTCTCCCAAAAACAGATTAAATCGCAAGGTTTTGCCTCTTTGCATTGCCTAGGTCCAAGAATAAAATTGCAAGTTGTCAAAATAGCCGGGGGTTATTTTGGGAACAAGTTTAGTGACTCAAAGGGGTTATATACCTACTAGATAGGATATCAATGGCCTTTTAAGCATCCATTGGGCATGGATTCATGCTGCTAAAACTTGAAAATTTATCTAAAATTTAAAAAATATTACCCCCGAATCTTCACAAAGTACTGCGTGGACTTAACAATGACCTAAAACTACCTGAAATGCTCTGAAATATGATTTATTAGGGGGGGAATGGACAAATCTTGAAAACTGCAAAACATTGATTCTTTGAAGCTGATCCAAAACACCTTGCTTCCACTATGAAAATTGCTTTAAACTGGGCCTTAATAAGAGAGGAAAATTGTCTTGAAACTGATTTTCCACTCCATTACTTGAAAATCCATGAATGAATCTATTAAAAGTGCTTATCTCATTATCCTAAATGCTTGCAAACTGGTCTAAACTATGTTTTTTCTTATGTCTTACAACTCATCCTCTTCATTTTCTCAATTCTATGGGACAATATCTTCTTTGGAGTACTCCTCAAATGAAACTGCAATTGGAAAATCCACATAGGAAGCAAAAGAACACATTGCAAGGAACTTAGTTAAATGAAACTATACTACAAGTAAGACAATGTGTTGAACAATACTTGGAGGAAGTAAAACTAGTCTAATATATACAAGATGAAGCATACCATTCTTAATAAGAGTGTTTAAGATAGATCCCATTAACTGGGATCAGAAGTACTTCCCCATTGATCTTTGACAGCTCAAATGCATTAGCTTCCTTGTAAGCTGAGATGATGTATGGTACACTTCATAACACATCAAATTTTGAGTGTCTTCCTGGTTTGGCTATGTATGCATCCCATTTCAAAACAAGGTCTCCCTCTTTGAGAATTTTCTCACTAGCTTTCATGTCAAACCACTGTTTGGTTAGCTTTGGTGTTCTTCAATCCATTCATGGTTGATTGCATCAACTCTTCTAACTCAACCAAATCTTTTATTATGATTTCTCTCGATCTGCATCCTCGATTGAAATTTTTGAGCTAGATCCAATGAAGGAAACTCTAGAGACATATGAACCTTGACATCTCTACCCTATACAAGTCCGAAAGGTGAATTACCAATTTCCTTTTTAAATGTAATTCAATCAGCCCAAAGATAATTTCTCAACTTTGAATGCCATTTCTGTTGTTGATCTCCATTTTTATCTTCACGATTCGATTGAGTTCTTATTAGTAGACTCTTCCAAACCATTACCCTGAGGGTAGTAATTAGAAGAGGTCTTCAAGAATATTCCAAGTTTAAGAGCACAATCAGAAATTTAATTTCCTAGAAAGGCTTTTGCATTATCATAAATAATGGTTTAAGGAACCCCAAACCTTTTCACAATATCCTCAATAAAATCAAGGATAACTAATTCAATAGTTTCCTTGAGTGGCACAACTTTTGTCCACCTGGTAAAATAATCCATTGTTGTTAAAACCCATTTATGACCCACACTTGATGGAGGATTAATCATGCCTATGAAGTCAAGTCCCCATTGAGAAAATGGTTCATCCACCTAAATAGGATTAAGTGGGAGGACTTCCATCTTCTTTGTAGTAATTTTTATCTACCCTCAATATTACTTTCTAACCCCAAGCGTCTTTGGCCTATCACCTAGTGGGCTTTGGGCGCTCACCGAGGCACATGCGGGTACAGAACCCCTCCTTTATGTGAGCATCATGAGAAGGTTTTTCCATGGTGGAGGATGATTTGTAGAATGAGAAGTACTGATTACTTAGTTAAAAGGAAAAGTGGATAGGATAGCTTATAGATCCACACATTAATGTATTACGAGAACTAAATAAAAATGTAATAAGCATAATAAACTAGATCTGAGCCATGGTGGTAATATAATATGAGGGTTTAAACCCCTAAGCATGATATGCATAACGAACCCTTATATATATTAATTGGTAGCCACATTACAATAAAAGAGGTCATCATAGACCATACATGTTAAATGACAGAGTCTCACTCTATAGATCTTCCCTTATATGAGATCCTAGCTATACCCTTCCATTTTAACCCATGTTATAGATGTTAGTGCCATACAAAGGCTCATGACATCCCTCACAACCCTCAACACTAAGTGATCTAAACCCTAGCATTACTGTAACACTATGTTACTCGACATCTTATTCTTAATGCTTTCTCTGTCTATCATCTCCTTGTCGATTAATGTCTTAAGACCATGTTTCATGTATTCAAATCATCCCTTCCTTGCTTCTGAGCATCTCTTTTTATATCATCAACACCCACTTCTATTTTGTCTCTTCTAGACGAGATCACATGCCAAGTGTCGATGTGGTCCTCCAATGGTGAATTCTTATCTCCTTGAAAACTCTCCACTCTTTGTAATGATGTCTCCTGGGAATATTTCATGCATGGAATATCATTTTCTTGACCTCAAAGGTTCTAGGTTGGCACCTTATCCACTCATCATGCCTATCCGCATCCTCACATTTTCCCTCAAGTGTCTTCAGAATTCTAAATATGGCTAAGTCCTTTGAACTCGTGTTCTGCCTTCCCGCATGCCTTGGTTTCATCTAAACCCTTCTTAAACCTCTTTGTCTTGTGTGCTTTCCCATGAATGCCCTTCTTCTCATTGGTCATGTGCTGTGCACCATTTGGTACTTAGCCAATATTTCAAGGCCCAACATTCTTTTTATAGTGAAGATAGCACATTTGTTACATTTTATGACTCATTGATGAGCATCTTCAAACAACATGGGCAGAAGTATCTATCCTTAATTATTTTAATGGTTGTGGCCTTGGTAGGGAAATTTCAACCTAAGAAACCATTGTGGAATTCCTCCAATACTTTTGTGTTCACATGTTCACCCTCAATGCATCTTAACAACACTCCATCAATGTTCCTCTTGAAAATAATCCCACCAATCATTGTGTAGGGAATTGATTTCAACCTCATACGCCTTCTCTTTTCTTTGCTTAGGCTAAGAGGATATAAAAATTGGATAGGAATGTGGCCGTGTCATTAATCCGATTGTGGCCATTATGTGGATCTCTTTTATCTTATAGATTTGTAATACTTTACAAATCTTCATCCATGAAGAGGGAGGTTTCTTGATTATCTTGAGCATCCAACTAATCACAAAGTACTCTACCTCTCACTAGTTTTGTGGCTTTAATGGTCATGTCATACTCCATAATCTTGGTCACCCATCTAGCTCTTTTCTCATTGATTTCTGCTCCCATAATGAAGTCTCTGACATTGGGGTGTGAGACTAAAACTTTAATGTGATTAGTGGCAAGCATACTCTTAAATTTTTGAGAGCTCTCATGATGGAAAAGACCTAATTTTCTATATGATTGTATTTTACTTCATAATCCTTAACATTTGACTGAAGAATGCCACTAGTTGTTTTGAACCTTGACCATTTTGTTGTGTCATAACAATAGTAATGTGGGTATCATCCCCATATGTATGTATACTAAAATACTTCAAATATCCAAGGTTAATAAGTGTATATGCCTGAGAAATTTCCTCCTTGATGTTGGAAAATATTTCCTTTCCCTCCTTTGTCCATTAAAAAATCAAATATTTCTTAATCATTACTGCGATAGGCTTAACCCGTCCTACAAAATTAGGAATAAACTTCCTAACAAAGTTAATCTTTTCAAGGAATGGCTGTAGAGCCTTCTTCTGAGTTGGAAAGAAGAGAGAGAGAGAGGATGTGTGATATTCTTTAATGGTCAATGGCAATACCATATTTTAAAACAATATGACCTAATTTTTTTTCTTGTGAAACCAAAAATTACACTTCTTGGGATTAAGAGATACCCCAAACTCCCTACATCTCTCAAAAAATTTCTCAAGATGATTGATATGGTCCTTAATCTCCTTTAAAAAAATAGTGATATCATCCAAGTAGATGAGGATGAAATTATTAATATACCCTTTAAAATCAATGTCTATTGTTCTTTGGAATGAGACACCTACATTTGATAATCTGAAAGACATCTTTTGATATGCATATGTTCCCTGTTTAGTTATAAATGCAATTTTAAACTGATCATCATCTCTAACTTTGATTTGATTAAAATCCGAGTAACCATCTAACATAGAAAATATTTCATCTCCTGATACCATTTGCAAAATTTGTTCCATAGAAGGTAGATGATAATGATCTTTTAAGGAATCTTTGTTCAAATCCCTGAAATCCACACAAATCCTAATTTCTCCATTTTTATTCCTAATTGGAACCAAATTAGCCACCCAAGAGGAATATTTGATGGGGAATATGATTTTTTCCTCAATGATATTGGATAATTCTTTCCTCATGAGGGCTATATCTCTAGGTTAATAGGCCTTTGTTTATGTCTAGTTGGCTTGGCATTAGGATCAAGATATATGGAATGCTGAGCAATGTTGGGGTCAAAACCCTTATGATATTCATAATTCCATGAGAAGATATCATTAAATTTTTTACATAAGGATATAAAATCTTACTTTTCATCTTCATCACATACCTTTCCAAGCAATAACTCATTGTCTTGTGTAATAGTATTGGTTAAGAGTCCTCTTTCCTTGTTATATTATTTCCTTCTCCTTTGAATTCATTATTAGGATTGAAAACATGTGCGAGAGTGATAATTCCTTTAGGTTGTTAATTTTTCCTTATTTGAATAATTTGATCATGATAGCTATCATGTAAATTAGATTACAACGTTGAGGAGAGCTCCACTTAATTTTCAATAAATTTTACAATTTTTTCATCACTATCAAATATCTGTCAACTAACTTCATTATTTGGAATTAATGTCCTAACAATCATCTTAATATGTTATTCATGACCTTGGATGAGATCTTAATCTAGTGAAAATTATGATCACATAACCGCCAGTTGATCTACTTCTTTGTTCAATTTCCTTGGCACCACCTATAAGTTAACAACATCAAAAATTTCTAAGAGATCCCAAACTCGATGCATGTAAGCTTTCAAAAGCTTATTCTTGGTGGCATATTTCTCTCTCACTTGGTGGATGACCAATTCTGTATCCCTAAATATTTACAAGGCTTTGATTTTTCTCTTTTTGTGATGAGAAGGCCATGAATCAATGCCTCATATTCTGCTACATTATTTAAACATGCAAACTATATCCTATGTGCAAAAACGAATTTATGATCCATTGAAGAAATCAAAATAACACCTATCCCAACTCCCTTTTTTCTTATAGAACCATCAAAGAATGTTATCCACAAACCAAAATCATTATCCTCTTTCCTAAGTGGCATGAGAGCGATAAAATCTTCTCCATGAATGCAATATGTGTCTAGCCCAGTTTACACAATTGTAGCATAACGATCAAACTCACAGTGCTATTTAGCCTAATAATCTAATAAGAGATCAAGAACTGAACAAGGAGGAGTAGGTTTTTGATTGAAATAGATTCATACTATTCATCCTCATGTATAACACAATTAGATTATAGAGGATCAGGGTCATAAGACTCAACATGATAAGGAAAGATTGGCTTAGATTTTATGGTAAATCTAGTACCATATCTAGTTCTCAGGAGTATGTGAGACCAATCGAAGACAAATATCTACCCACCTTGGCTATGAAATCTCTTAATAGACAAATGGAAAACAAAGGAGCCAATTCAATGATTGAGATATCTTGGGTTATGGTTAGACTTGAAGAGGCATGAAGGGTTAACTCAAGATTTTAGAATCACTCCTAGAATATTATTGTTGAGCCATCCGGTTATAGGAAAACTTTAGAAATCAGATTATACTTGTCGTCACCTACCCAAAATGTGAATTTTTTGAATTTTTGGTTGAGTGACCCCTTTGTCCTAGTTTTTTTACTTCTATGAAGTCTAAGGATTAAAAAGAGTCTGGCAGTTAGTTTATTTTAGTTGCTTTGAGCCTATTTTAGTGTTTTGCAGAAATTATGGGTTTTGGTGGAACATGAGGAATAGTTCCTCCATTCCTCCTATTCCCCACGTTTCTGTCCCATCCATAATTTATTGAGTTCTATCATTGTGTGGATTTTATATCTCCTCGTAGAACTAGTTACTTTTGGACTCCATTTCTCTGCAAGCCTTGGTTCTCCACAACCCTTTTATTTTCCTAAAATCTTTTGTTGCTGATTTTTGATAGCTCATGGAACTTGTAGAACCCGATACCTCATACCTTCTATTATCCATATACCTATTTTCTTTATATTTCTTTTTGTTCCCTTTGATTACGAGATGAAGTGGAGATTTTGGAACGCATAAAACTTATTTCATTTGACGTTTGGTTCCCCGCATCTCACGATTCCCTCGCATTGCTTCCTAACCCACAAGCCTTGTGCTTCATAGTTGTGGAAATTCTCCCATCGGTTGAAAATTTTCTCTAGAACCCTTATTTCCCGCAACCTTCAATCTCCCAAATGTCATTTAAATTCTTTGTGTTGTAGATGATGTGGAACTTATTGGAACAAAAGGTACTCATTCCTCGGGCATCTTGCTCCTCGCATCCTTGTCATATCCGCACTTTGGGTAAAAATGATTAAATGAGCTCCCATAACTTCAACAACACCCGCATTTAAATAAATTGTTTAATTAACCCATTTATCGAGCTGTTTTGCTATAAAAGGTAAATTGGAGCCATTCCATAAGCATTTTCACTATTGCGATCAATTCGGACTATGTGCTTGCTCACCTGCTCCTGTGCCCTAGAAAGATGTTTTTGGTGATAATTTTCTCCTTTTTTACCCTATTTAAAAAATTCAAAGTGAATTAAGACCATTGTTAAGCCATCATTATTTTCATACTAGAGGTGAGTCATTTCATGCCTTCTTGATTTAATTTAGTTATATTTTGTGTTTTTACCATCCCCTCTAAATAACTCCTGAAAAACCACTCTGGAACCTCCATTTTCCTTGATTTTTCTCCCACATCTCCATGATGAAATTCCAGTATGGGGGGTAGGAAAATATTTCTTCTTTGGAGACCTCTATACTCAATATTAGAGATAATTATGTTAGGCACTTAAATTTGGAGGATTTATGGGACCTCTTTTTGAAGATACTTCGACCATCATTGCCCAAAGTATAAAAAATAGTGGAATTGACTTTCTTTGTTGGTTTTCCTCTCTCTGTCTAATGCACTGATACTATTTTGGCCCATGATTCAAGTTTTGACCTTGAAACGAAAGAAATTAAGGACCTTCAAGGAAAAATTATTTCCAAAATTGATGCCAATTACATAAATGTAGCCCTGGGGATTCCTACCTTCGAGAACTCCAATATATTGATCGAGGCCCAAGCTCAAAATATTTTTGAGCAAGAAAAAGATAGGTATTGGAAATCGATAGCCAAATATTTCATCAAGGCTCAAAAGAGAGGAGCTTCTAAATTGCCTAAGGTCTTATACAGATCATATTTCAAAGAGGAACTATTAGATATGATCACCCTACTTGGAAATATTGATGGGCATGCCTTCTACCAATGAATTTCAATATTGGATATGTGTGTATATTAATATCATCTGTGAGGGCAAACAAAATTTGAATTGGGGGGAGATCATTTGTGAGAACTTGAGTGAGAAGTTGGTGAATGTACAACAAAGCAAAACCTTCTATATGAAATCATACCTTATGTAAACCAATGTAGCCTATAGGGTATGGGTAGGATTTTCATCACAAGATGATAAGAAGAATGCACCAATTTATTAGTTTTACCCTCAAATGAATTATGAAAAAAACAAGACTCATCACAGGAGATTCAATGTTTGCCTTCACAATGTTCATAGTCAGACTATTGGAATAAAATACAACTGAGAGGGTATCTAATGAAGCAAGGAAATTGATTTCCACCTATGAAAACCTCTTCATCCAGTTTAGAAAGTTCTCGTATATTAGTTACTTAGTTTTAATGGCATTCCCAACAAATTTCCCATGTATTGTAATTATAAGCTAGTGTTAGTAGAAGTTTTAGGAAGCTTGACATGTTGCATAAAACATGTAGGGATAAAAATATCATTGGAATTAAGTTCCCGATCTCCTTAGGAAACTATAAATGCAAATCTACCTTAGGTGCAAAAATGTGGAGAGAACAATTTCGACTTAAAATTCCATACTTATTAAAGAAGAGGCCTTCCTTTGATAATAAGGTATTCATATCCAAACATCTAATAATGGCTTACTAGAATATTCCCAAAATTTAGGACTCTTTGGGAAGATTGTGTAGATGCGTATGAGGAAGTAAGAAAAGGCATTTTGGGAGGCTTTAACTGTAATAAATCAAGAATATCAACTTGGACTAGGTCCCTGAAGGCCTTGAGGATAATTAATGTGATTTGTATGATGTAGAATATCTCAAAACTATCTAACATAGGCCTATAACAACCATTGATTAGTCATAAAAGAGAGAGATGATCCATATGAGTTAGATATCCTTGTTCTAATAAGGACAAAACAATGGTTTAGTGGGAGAATGAAAGAATACAAGAAATAATGAAGAAATCCTCTTCTCAAGAAGTCTCCACCTCACACAAAGAAGCCTCCAATCCTCTTTAATAAGTCTCAACACAATTGAATCCTCTTCTTCACCCTTCGATTCAACAACGAAGGAGTATATAAAGAAAAATAAAGGCAAAGGATGTAGAAAAATCAATGAAATACTTGAGAAAGAGGTGGAGAAAGTAAAGACTTAAGAAACAAGTGAATATGTTTCTCCTATGCTTAAAAAAGTATCACAACATTTGGAAGAAGTAAAATCCACCGAGTAACAAAAATATGAATCAAACAAGGAGGTGAAGAACAAGAAAAGAATGATGAAGAGGAAGAAAGTGGTGAAGAAAGTGAAGTTGAGGAAGTAAAAATCATAGAGCCAGACACGGGAAAGCAAGTGCCTTAAGGATTGAACTTGCAATCAAAATACCATCTTCCTCTTATCTTTTGAGGTACCTAATCTTGAGGTTCCCACTACTCTATCTCTTGGTCCTCCCAATGTCCTTCCATTGGCACCTCCTCCAGCTCCATCTTCCAATGATTCATTCACATGGGTACAACCCATGATTGAAAATAGAAAGAGGAAGGATCCTTCACAAATAGTTACTCCTAGTTTTGATGAGAGGTTGATTTACTTGGTACAACTCCTCCTCCACCAAAGAAAGCTAAGACAACCTCCCATTTGGTCTCAGATTCCAAGGGACAACAATTTCTATAAATTTCTAAGCCAAGGGAGATAAGGATGAAAAGACATAACTATTGTAGACTTGGAGTTGACAAGGATTTCACTTGGAGAATCCACTCCTAAAGGAGAAGTGAAGAATCTCAAGGAGATTGTCTCAAAAGTAATTGAGAGGGTAGAGAAAGGGAAGAAAACATAAGAACAACTTGAGGAACAAGTTCAAGTTCTCTCAAAATTTATAAAATCCTTTCTCTCAATTGATAAAACCCCTCTAGATCCCACTCCTCTCTCCTCACTTCCTCCAACTATCCTTTCTAAAGATGATATCAAAGGCTATAATATAAATCCACAAATATACAAATTTTGGCAAAGCTTTTATGGCTTGGATTCAAGATATGTTGAATTTTTTTGGGATTCATTAATGAGGCATACAAAATGTATGATAACATATCTTCAACACAAGATCAATTTAATGCAACAATCAATTCCATTGATAAAGAACTCAAGATTTGGATGGATAACATTCAAGATCTTAGAATCATGAGTACCACTGATGAGAATATTTTGTTGTCTCATAAAATTTTTGATGATTCTAAAAATAATCTATCAAGAAATTGGTCTACAATGTTGAATGAAGAATCATAGTCCTTGAGGAAGCTATAAGTGAATTGAAGAATTTAGTTCAAAAGGGTGAATCTTTGAAATCAGAAATTTGTGTTGATCTGTAGGCTCTTCATTGCTAATTTTACAAATAAAATTCTACAGAGAGAAACTCAATTAATGAAATAAAAGAAAAATTAAATTCATTGATAAAGTAAGACTTGTTCAAGGCAGATTCAGTCAACAAGGATAAAATGGAAGAACTTTATGAATTTCACAATGTAGTTGTGGAAGCCACCAAAGGCCTACTATAGAATGGTGGAATAGAAAAGGAAATGGATTTCTCATTTGGGAGTTGGTTGGCTGCCATGTCTAATACAATTATCCCTAAAGTTATGGATATATTTGATAAAGTATCTAAATTTAGAGTTCATGTTCTCAAGATGAAGGTTTAGTTGTGCCACTTTCTAATGTTCCTTCTTCCAGTTCATAATCTTTTTCTATCTAATTGTTATGTTTTAAAGTTGGATTTATTATTTTGAAAATAGAATTGTAAAATAAAGCCAACTTATGTAATTAAATAATTAAGTTTTTAACAATTAATTAAAATACAATTATTTATAAAGTTGGTTACATCATCCCCCATTCTATATAAGGATTTCTTCTCATTTTTAATGGGGTTGGATTTTGTGCTTTAGAATGTAAATACATAATTTTGATCAATATAAGAAGAATTATTTTCCCTCTCATCTGTGTTCTTTCTATTAAACTCTCTTCTTGTAATTTGTGAATGTGAAGATAAATATATGTGAATTGTGAAAATTTATGTTCAATCATAGAATGTGATGTGAAGAAATTTGTGCTTATCTACATTGATATTTTAGGGTTTTCATATGTATTGAATCACATGTTCTTAAATATTTATCATGCATTAGTAAGATATAAATTTGTAGTATTGTATCCAAATGTGCTACCTTCTCAAATTATTTCCTTTATAATAGTGGGTAATCTTGAACAACTAAGGAGGGTACTTGTATCCTTGATAAATGAGTTAGTTTGAACTTTGTTTCCCTAATTCATACTTCTTGCCTGTATAAGCTGTTGTTTCTTCCTCAAAACCCTATTCCTTGTTTATCTTCTATATTGAAAATATGGAATCATTCACTACACCAATATCCTCATTTAGATTTGATTAGATTTTATATTTGTAAATCTTTAGATTCTCAAGTTTTTGGTGAAATAAAGGGACTCCCATATAGAGAGGGGATTAATGTCCCATGAACTGTTGATTATCTTAAACGACCAAATTTCCAACCAACAATTTTTTGGAACCCACCGTGGGGCACGTATTATGTTTCTCATAGAATAATCTTCAGAGAAAACCATCGATTTCAACACACTGGGTGAAAAATTATATACACGAGGACAAAGATCTCAAGGTATAGAAGACCCTGCCTTTCAGTTGCAATAACAACAAGGTTTCAAGTTATTTCCAAAGAAGAGATGTAGAAGTAGAAGGTTGTTAATTACGCCCCCTACCAAAGGAAGGGATAGTTCATCATCTTAGGGAAGTACACTCAGCCACTAGTAAGTGCTATATCTCAAGCCTTAGTTTTAACAGGTATTGTTGTTCATTGGTACATTTTTTTCCCACAATGGTTGCACCAGTACCTTATGGGAAATAAGTTGGACCTCTAGCCCTCACACAACATATTTATGATTTGCTTAAGATAAATCAAAAGAATTTTCCCAAATTCAAAGGAGATGGAAAAGAGCATCCATATGAAAATATTACAACTTTCATTATTGCATGTGGGATTCTTGGAGTTGAGCATGAGGATGTATTTGTTAGATTGTTCATTGAGACTTTGCAAGAAAATGTTGCAGATTGGTCCTATAATCTTCCAGCTGGTACCATTACCAACTGGAATACCATGAAAAATCAATTTGAGGCATAATTCAAACCAACAAAAGATGATCATGAACTTCTGGCCCATCTCTCCCAAATGAAGAAGGATCCCTATGAGTTTGTGAGAGTTTGTTTCAAGTTTAAAAAATTGGATAACAAGATTCCAACCACTTCTCACTCTTGCACAAAATATGAAGTGTTTATTTATTAACGCTCAATTTCTAGAGGTGAGTTACACATTGTGAAGAGGAAAATTCCCTTTGTGGAAGTATATAAAACTTGGACATTAGTGTAGAAGATGACCTAATTATGTCAGGTAAGTTGAGAAAATAACCACCTAAGGCTAAAGCTTCTACTTCAAGTTCCTCAAGTTCTAAAAAATTGGTTCAAAAGATAGAAAATGACATGATTTTATCAAGAAACAACTTGCTCAAAATGCGCCATATAAGGACATCTTGAGAAGGAACTTCCATATGAGGAACCATTTGCCTCTCCTCAGCCTAAGCTAGCAATTAAAGCTCCTCCTGGGAAGGTCCCAATTAATGAAACATGTGAAGTATAATAAGCTAAAGATGAAGTAGAAGTGGAAGAGATTGAAGAGCCTGAAGAAGTCCCTAAAGATGTCAATGAATCTCATGTTAACTATATTGTGTATGAATCTAGTGAAGAAGAAGAAATGATGATTATGATGATATAGTTGTAGATATGAATAAAAATTCCTTAGATTTCATGAATAGAGAGTAGTTGAATAAAAAAAAGATATTTTGTAACTAGACAAGAAGGAGAAATATAAAGGTGTTTCAAATGTTATCCTAGTAGTTTCTAGAAGAGGAGCACCCATCCTTACCATTGATAAGAAAGTAAGTAAGTACTACTCCTTATAGTACCCATTCTTCTTCTTTCGTACCTAAAGTAACAAACCCCACACCTATGTATAAAACACCATCAGCACCTAAAGTTGATAAGACTAAATTCCCTTATGTTGTTTCTAGCTAAGAAGCTCCATCAACTTCAGGGTATTTTGTAATCATTGATCATATCAAAAATACTAAAATTTAGATCTCTGAAGTTGAATTTTATCACAATCACCCTGAGGCCTTTTCCTAAGTGGTAAATTTTTCAATTCTAATCCTAATCAGTCTTTTGAGTATTCTAAAGGTCTCTTGCCTACCCCCAAATCTCCATCCCCAAAAAATTTAATGGCTTCTGCACCCTCCACCTCTGGAAAGATTGAGCCCTTTTATGTAACACTATTAATAGCCTGACATAAACTCATTTGTGTTATTGACTCGGAGCATAAAAAAATGTGATATATGTAAATTTTTCTCACGTACTTAGTCTTACCCTAAATTGAACTATTTTGGTCCTACTATTTAATGGAGACCAAGAAGGTACCCCTAGTTGGAAAGATAAAGGAATCCCAAGTGGATTTTTCCGCATTTAAAAACGAGTTAAGGAAACAATTCTTATTGTTGACATACCTCCATCTTATGGTATGTTATTGAGTAAAAACTTCTACAAAGAAGTTAGAGGTGAAATCCAAATGGACTGGTCTCATGCATTGATTCTAGTCAAAGGGGAGATGAATAAGTTTTTTCCAGAAAGGAAAGATGAGTACATTGTTCAGAAAATAGATGACCCCAAGGCACAAATTCTGTATGAAGACATGGGTCATGGAAACTATATGGTGATGTCTGAGTCTAAAATCAAAACTCCCAAGGTTGTTCAAGAAGATCCAAATGACATATGGAATCTTGAGTTCGATGGGAGTTATTACATAACAAGTTCAGAGCATGGATTGTATTGGTGTCACCTAATGGAAAAATCCACCCATTCTCCTATAAAATCCAATTTTCCAATACTAAAAATATTGCTAAGTATGAGGCCCTTCTTCTTGGTCTAGTAGAAAGCTTTGAAGGAGATAGGGATAAAGAACCTTCAGGCACAGGGTGATGTCGAGCTTATTGTCAAGTAGGTATGCGAAGAATTTCAGGTGAAGAATGAAAGGATCAAGCACTATCACAACAAGGTATGGGATTCTATTGAATTTCTATATGCCTTTTTAATCAATGTTGTGTTAAGAGATAACAACACTAGGGTGGATTATCTAGTAGTGTCTGGGTCCCTACTCATTCCCCTCCTAGATTTTACTCATGACAAGTTTATGGTGGAGATGATATTCAGTCCCAGTGTTCCTGACAATGTAGAAAATTGGAAAGTCTTCACCAATATTTTATTTCCTTCCTTGAATTAGGTGACACTTTCAGCTAATTGTATTTTGAAGGAAACGAGTCTAGATATTGTGAATTCACTACCTCTTGTGTGCCTGAGGAAGAAGTTGAAGAAGAATCTGATCAAGATGGATGCATTAAACTCAAAGGTAACAAGATACCTAGAGGTATTGTGAGTTTAGAATACTTGTTTGATAAAAATGATAGGTATATAAAAGGAAAAGTTTCACAAGATGCTATCCAATCATCTGAGTTTGAGAAGGTGAATTTAGGAAGTGACGAGGAGCCAAATTTTGTCAATATTGGAAAACATTTTTCTCTGGTGAAGAAAGAGGAAAATGATTGAATTATTGAAGAGGTATATAAATGTGTTGGCTTATTACTATGATGAGTTAAAGACTTTCAAGCCAAGGGAGATGTAACACTACATTCCTGAAACCCGGAGCATTCAACCATTTTTCTTAGAAAGCAAAAAGGCAATAAAATATAAATATTGTAGGTACTATCTATTAAGAGATCCAAAAGTTTCTGAATGCTAAGATAATCTTTCCTATCTATCTTTTAGCACTGGGTATCTAATATTGTTCCTGTAAGGAAGAAAAGAGGATAAATCCAGATTTGTGTTGACTTTAGAAACTTGAACTAGGCCTCTCTCAAAGAAAATTACTCATTTCCTATGATGGACCATATTTTCCAAGCTATGACTATTTTTGAGATTTTATCCATGCTTGATGAGTTTTTAGGATATAACCAGATTGAAATGGACATGAAAGATCAACATAAAACCGCCTTTACAACTCCATGGGGTATGTTTTCTTATCAAAGGATTCCTTTCAGTCTGATCAATGAAAGTGCATTGTTCCAGAGGGCAATGGAATTGGCCTTTGGGTATTTGAAGAACAAGTGCATAATGGTTTTACTTGGATGATCTTACTATATTCTCCAAGAAGAGAGAAGATCATTTTCAACACCGAAATCAGTTCTTCAAAGATGTAGAGATCATGACATCTCATTGAATCCAAAGAAATATGTCTTTGGTGTAATGGAGGGAAAGCTTCCTAGACACATTGTGTCAAAGGATGGTATAAATATTGATTTGGAGTGTGTTCAGGCCATTCAGAATATATCTCTTCTAACAAGCAAGAAAGGTGTTCACTCCTTCTTTGGAAAGATAAATTTCCTTAAAATATTTATTCCGATTTTACAAAATTGAGAAGAAGCATAACCCATATGATGAAGGAAAATAAATCTTTTCATTGGAGTGCTAAAGGAAACAATGATTTCAAAAATATAAAGAGATCTATTTCTTAGAAACCTATTCTTGCTTTACCCCGATTTTGATAAGGATTTCATAATCTATTGTTATGCCTCTGAGCATACTTTGTCAGCCATTCTAGTACAAAAGAACTTTCAGGGATGTGAAGTGCCCATTGCATTCATGAGTTATGTGTTGAATGAGTTAAAGTACTCCCAACTAGAGAAGCATGCCTTTGTTATGGTGAAAGTTGTCAAGCAATTTTGTTTCTACATTCTAAACTCACACTCCACTATGTTTGTACTTGATACAATAATGAATCTATCCTCACCCAATAGGAGTTTGGATCAAAACGAGGAAATTGGGTGGCCAAAGTCCAGGAGTATGATCTCGACATCAAGCCAACCAAGCTTGTTTGAGGTAAGGGCATATGTCAATTGATTGTTGAAGGTTTGAAGAGTAGTTCAAGTGAAAAAGAGACTATTGAGATTCCTACTATACTTTTCTTAAGTTCAAATGATGAGTGATATTCTAATATTTCTTATTTTATTACCTATGGAGAATGTCCAACACATCTCAGTGCCAAAGAAAAGAGAGCCATCAAGTTGCAAGCTGCAAAATATGTTTGGGAAAATTCTTTGTTCAAGAAAGGAATTGATGGTCATTTTCTCAGATGTGTGGATAGGAACAAAAAATAGGTTATTAAGAGATTTTCATGATCAGGCTTGTGGAGGCCATTTTTCTTCCTTAGTAACAACTCACAAGATTCTCTGTGTAGGGTACTATAAGCCAAATCCATTTAAGGATGCAAAAATGGGTTTTGAAATGTGAAGCATGTCATAATTTTGTTGGTAGACCCAAGTTGGCCACTTTGCCTTTGAAACTAGTTGTTATTGAAGAACCCTTCTAGGATTGGGGGTTAGAATTTATCATAAATTTCAATCCAAATTCAAGTGCAGGTCATACTCACATCCTAATTACCAATGATTACTTCATAAAGTGGGTTGAAGTAATTCCACTCAAAAGAATCACTTCTGAAGTTGTTTTTGATTTTATCAAAGAAAATATATTCGTAAGATTCGGGTCCCAAATAAGATTGTAATAGATAATGCCCTAACTTCTCTTCTCATGAGCTAGTTCATTTTTGTTATGGGTATGGGATCTCCCTTGCACATTCCTCAGATTATTATCCACAAGGGAATGAAAAGGTCGAGTCAACCAATAAGAACATGGTAACCATTATTAGGAAACTAGTGGATGAGTCACAAAGGAATTGGCATAAGAAGTTATATAAAACTCTTTGGGATGACAAAATAACACCAAAAGAGATATTGGGATGTCTCCATTTTAGTTTTTCTATGGAATGGAAGCTTAGTTTCTAGTTACAGTGGAGCTACCTACATTGCACCTTACAAAATCTATTGAGGATGAGCAAGTTCAATAATGCCTTGGAGAAGAGGATAATGTACTTGTAAAAGTTAGATGAAGAAAGGTTACAAGTTGTGGATAGAATCTCTACATGCTAGTAAAAAATTCAAGAAACTTTTTGAAAAAAAGACCAAGTCCCGAGACTTCCAAGTTGGAGATATTGTCCTACTCTGGGACAAAAGGCATGAACCTCGTGGAAGTCATGGTAAGTTTGATTCACTCTGGCTTGGTCCTTTTAAAATTCGACACTTTTCTAGTGAAAATTCCTATTATTTGAGCTATATGGATGGAACTTCCCTTCCATTTCCATATAGTGGCCAATATATGAAGTTTTTTAAGTCATAGGTGGATGTTGGTCCTTTTATATATAGTCCGTATATTGTATTTTTTTGGTCTATGTCTTTGTGTCTTTGTGTTCTTTAGTTTCATCTTTTTCTATATGTATTTTCCCAATGGATGTATGCACTAGTCCTATAACCATGAGATGCTAACGATCTTTACTCTATCTTGTTTTCACTATGTGCAAAGTCAGGTCAATCCCCAGAAAGATCCAGTTATTGTCACCTACCCAAAATATGCAATTTTTGATTTTTTGATTTTTTTGTTAAGTGACCCCTTTGCCCTAATTTGTTTTCTTTTGTGAAGTCTAAGGATTGAAAAGAGTCTAACGAGTTAGTTTATTTTATTTAGTTGATTTGAGTCTGTTTTAGTGTTTTACAATGATTGCGGGTTCTGTTAGAACATGAGGAAAATTCCTCCATTCCTCATGTTCCCTACATCTCTATCCCACCCGTAGTTTATTGAGTTCTAGTTTTGTGTGAATTTTATATCTCCCCATAGAAATAGTTCCTTTTGGGCTCCATTTCTTCACAAGCCTTGGTTCTCTGCAACCATTTTATTTCCTTGAAATACTTTGTTGTGGCTTTTTTGGCATTTGTGAACTTGTGGAACCTGTTCCCTCGGACCTTCATTTCCCCACACACCTAATTTCTCTACACTTTGCTTTGTTTTTTCCTTGATTAGTTGATGAAGTGGAGATTTTAGAACTCATAGAATTTTTCCATTCGATGCTTGGTTCCCACACCTCGAGGTTCCCCCCACATTACTTCATAACCCAAGAGCCTTATGTTTTTCATAGTTGTGCATAAATTCTTGGCGAAGTTGTTCTCTAGAACCCCTTGTTCCCCAAATCCTTTAGTCTCCTATATGCCATTTGAATTCTTTCTATTGTGGATGATGCAAAAAATTATTGTAATAAAAGGTACTCGTCCCCTCAGCCTTTAGTTCTCTGCATTCGCATTCATATATACTTTGGGAAAAATGATTAAATGAGCTCTCGTAACTTCACCAACACCCACATTTTAATAAATTCTTCAAATTAACCCATTTATCAAGATATTTTACTATAAAAGGTAAATTGGATCCATTCCATAATAATTTTCACTATTACACCGATTGAGATTGACCGTGTGGTTGCTCACCCTACTCCCGTGCCCTAGAAAGACGTTTTTGGTCATAATTTACTCATTTTCACCCTATTTATAAAATTCAAAGTGCGTCAGACCGTTGTTGAGGTGCCCTTATTTTCATATTATAGGCAAGTCATTTCATGAATTCTATATTTAATTTAGTGGTAGTTTGTGTTTTTTTACCTTCCTCCAAATAACTCCTGAAAAACTAGTGTGAAACCTCCATTTTCCTTGAGTTTTCTCCCACATTTCCACGATGAAATTCTAGTATGGGGGTATGAACATATTTCTTCTTTGGAGACCTTTATACCCAATATTGGAGATAGTGATGTTAGGCACCTAAATTTGGAGGATTTTTGGGCCCAAATTTTTGAAGATACTCCCACCATCATTGCCCAATGTATCAAAAATAGTGGAATTTCCTTTGCTGATTTTTCTCTCTCTGTCTAATGAAATGAAACTTTTTGGTCCTGTGCTTCAAGTTTTGACCCTGAAAATAAATAATTTAAAGACACTCAAGGCCAAATTATTACAAAACTTGATGCCAATTACATAAATTTAGCCCTGGGGATTCATACCTTTGAGAACTCCAATACCTTGACCCATGAGCCCAGGCTCAAAATATTTTTGAGCAAGACAAAGATAGGTATAGGAAAATGATAGCCAAATCCTAGCTCAAGGCTCAAAAGAGAGGAGATTCCAAATTTCCTAAGGTCTTATACAAATCAATTCAAATAGGAACTCAACCAGATATGATCACCCTATTGTCAAGATTGATGGGCATGCCTTCTACCAATGAATTTCAATATTGGATGTGTGTGTATTAATATCATCTGTGGGGAAAAAAAATTTAATTGGGGGAGATCATTTGTGAGAACCTAAGTGAGTAGTTGGTGAATGTAAAACAAAGAAAAATATTCTATATGACATCCTACATCATGTACACCATTGCAGCCTATAGGGTATGGGTAGGGTTGTCACCACAAGATGATAAGAAGAATGCACCAGTTTATGAGTTTTACCCTCAAATGACTTATGAAAATAACAAGAATCATCACAGGAGAGTCAATGATGCCTTCACAATGTTTATAGTCAAACTATTGGAAGGGAATACAACTGAGAGGGTATCTGCTAAAGCAAGGAAATTGATTTCCACCTATGGCAACCTCTTCATCTAGTTCATAAAGTTATCATATATCAGGTTAGCTGGTTTTGAGGGTGTTCCCAATAAATTTCCCATGTATTGTAATGATAAGTTGGTGCTAGTAGAATTTTGTGTAGGAAGATGGACATGTTGCATAGAACATGTAGGGATAAGAAGATCATTGGAATTCAGTTTCGATCTCCTTGGGAAACTATACATGCAAATCTGCCTTGGATGCACAAAATGTGGAGAGAATAATTTATGACTTCAAATTCCATACTTATCAGAAGAGGCCCTCCTTTGATAGTAAGGGATTCATCTCTAAACATCTAAGAATGAATTACTATCATATTCCCATAATTGAGGACTACTGGGAAAGAGTGTACGAGATGAGTATGTGGTAAGGAAAAATATTATGGTAGGCTTTCACCAACAATCAAATCAAGACTGTACTGTGTCCCCGAAGGCCTTGAGGATAATGAATTTGATTTGTATCCTATAGAATATCTCAAAAATATCCAACATATGCATATCCCAACCATTGATTGGTCACAAAAGAGAGAGATGATCCTTTTGAGTTGGATAACCCTGTTCTAATAAGGACAAGACAATGGTTCAATGGGAGAATGAAAGAATATAGGAAATAATGAAACAATCTTCTTCTCAGAAGCCTCCTCCTCACATAAAGAAGCCTCCACTCCTCTTCAAGAAGTCTCAATAGAATTGAATCCCTCTTCTTCACCCTTGGATTCAAAACCAAGGTGTATATAAAGAAAGATAAGGAAAAGGAGGTAGAAAATATTGATGAAATACCTGAGAAATAAGTGGAGCAAGTAAAGACTCAAGAAACAACTGAAGAAGTTTCTCCTATGCTTGAAAAAGTATCAAAACCTTAAGAAGAAGTAAAATCCACTGAGGAACAAAATGATGAACTAGAGCAAGGAGGTGAAGAACAAGAAAAGATTGATGAATAAGAAGAAAGTGAATATGAGGAAGATGAAGTAAAAATCATAGATCTAGACATAGGGAAAAAAAAGTGCGTCAAGGCCTAAACTTGCAGTCAAAATACCATATTCCTCTTCTATTGAGGTTCCTACTCTTGAGGTTCCCACTACTCAATCTCTTGGTCCTCCCAATGTCCTTGCATTGGTACCTACTCTAGCTCCATCTTCTAGTGATTCATTCACATGGGTATAACCCATGATTGACAACATAAAGAGGAAGGATCCTTCACAAATTGTTGCTCCTTGTTTTAATGTAGTGGTTGCTTTACTTGTTATATTCTCCTCCTCCTTTGCCAAATAAAGCTAAGAAAACCTCCCATTTGGTATCAGATCCCAAGGGACAAAAATTTATAGAAATTTCTAAGCCAAAGGGAGATAAGGATGAGAAAGTCATAACTGTTGTAGAATTGGAGCTGACAAGGATTTCACTTGGAGAATCCACACTTGAAGGAAAAGTGAAAAATATCAAGGAGACTGTCTCAAATGTAATTTAGAGGGTAGGGAAAGGGAAACAAACACACAAATACCTTGAGGAACAAGTTTAAGTTCTCTTAAAATTTATCAAATCCTTTATCTCAACTGAAAAAATCCCACTGGATCTCACTCCTCTCTCTGTAATGCCTCCTACAACTATCCTTTCTAAAGATGATATGAAGGCTATAACATAAATCCATAAGCATGCAACATTTGGTAGAGATTCTAAGGCTTGGATTCAAGATATGCTGATTTTTGGTTTGGGATTCATTGATGAGGCATACAAAATTTGTGATAACATATCTTCAGTATAAGATCAATTTAATGCAACATATCAATGTCATTTAATTAGTGCCATTGATAAAGAACTCAATATTTGGATGGATGACATTCAATATCTTAGAATCATGAGTACCACTGATGAACAAATTTTGTTGTCTCATAATTTTTTTGATGATTCTAAAAACAATCTATCCAAGAAATGGGTATACAGTGTTGAATGGAGAATCAAAGTCCTTGAGGAAGCTGCAAGTGAATTGAAGAATTCAGTTCAAAAGGGTGAATCTCTGAAGTCAGAAATCTATGTTGATTTGTAGGCTCTTCATTGCCAATTTTACAAATATAATTCTAGAGAGAAACTCAATTGATGAAATCAAAGAAAAATTCAATTCATTGATAAAGGAAGACTTGTTCAAGGTAGATTCAATCAACAAGGATAAAATGGAAGAACTTTCTAAATTGCACAATGTAGTTGTGGAAGCCACCAAAGGCCTGCTACAAAATGGTGGAATAACAAAGGAAATGGAGTTCTCACTTGGGATTTGGTTGGCTGCCATGTCTAATATAATTATCCCCAAAGTTATGGAGATCTATGATACTATAGCTAAATTCAGAGTTCGTGTTCTCAAGATGAAGGTTCTAGTTGTGCCACTTTCTAATGTTCCTTCTTCCAGTTCATAATCTTTTTCTATCTAATTGTTATGTTTTGAAGTTGGCTTTATTATTTTGATAATGGAATTGTAAAATAAATCCAACTTATGTAATTAACTAATTAAGTGTTTAACACTTAATTAAAATACAATTAGTTAGAAAGTTGGTTACATCCCCTAGTCTATATAAGGCTTTCTTCTCATTTGTAAAGGGGTTGGATTTTGGTGCTCTGGAATGTAAATACAAAATTTTGATCAATACAGAAGAAGACTTATTTTCCCTCTCATTTATGTTCTTTCTAGTTTCTCTTCTTACAATTTGTGAATGTGAAGATTAATATATGTGAATTGTGAAAATTTATGTTCAATCCATAGAATGTGATGTGAAGAAATTTGTGCCTATCTACATTGATATTTTATGGGTTTTCATATGTATTATCTCACATGTTCTCGAGATATTTAAAATGCATTAGTAAGATATAACTATGCATTATCTGTATCTGAATGTGTTACCTTCTTCACTTATTTCCTTTACAATAGTGGGTAATCTTGCACAACCAAGGAGGGTACTTGTATCCTTGATAAATGAGTTAGCTTGAAATTTGTTTCCCTAATTCATACTTCTTACCCTGTGTAAGTAGCTACTATTTCTTCCTCAAAAACCTTTTCCTTGTTTATCTTCTGTATTGAAAATATGGAATCATTCACTACACCAATATCCTCATTCAGGTTTAATTAGATTGTATATTTGTAAATATTTAGATTCTCAAGTTTTTGGTGAAATAAGGGAACCTCCCCATAAAGAGGAGGGATTACTATCCCCGAATGTTGATTTTCTTCTACAACCAAATTTCCAACAAAAATACTCAAGGCCTAGGATATAAATTTTTTTCTTAGGCATCATAAAGGTTCTAACTCCCAAGTCAATCATGCAATTATGAACCAAATGTTTGCTTATAGTTAAAGACATATAAAAGGGTGGGTTTTTCTTAGCATTGCTTATTTTCTCCCCTTTGGTTGACATTCGTTAATATATGAATATGTTCTTTGTAGAGCTAGTTCAGATGGGGAAGCTATTTCAAAGCCTCATATAAGAGATCCTTCTGATATGGTATAGATAAAGCATCCCATATTGTCATATTAACATTTTAACTCTTCATTTGTGTCATAACCCTCAATTCCATGTTGCTTTGGCTATAAGGATAAGTCATAAATGGTAGATAATCTACGAAGACAGGGGGATGAACCCTGTTGTGTAGCTGAGCATGTAGTTACCCACATGCTTGTATATCCTGAAAAGGATACACACAGATGTGTGATTGCATGCACAACCACTCAACAACGCTAATCGTAGGTGTTTGTAAAGTTTGGATCACTTATGAATTATTACTATTTTACTTGGTATTGAATGCATTTCCCTAGTTGGTAACAGTGATGCAATGCGTGGTAGGTCTATTTCAATGATTGTTCTTCCTTACTAACCATTATGATTACGCTTTATTGAATTAAATCCTTAATTGATATTGTATTATTGATACTGAGAAATATAGATTTCAATAATCTATAATTAACTAATGTATTGTGTTGATTTTGATCATGGTGCATAAAAAGGTCTCCATTATGGTGCCGGTAATGCTGAAAAATATCTAAAGGCTTATATATATTTAAAAAAGGGGCTTTGCAAGCAAAATGGAGCAAGGTGGTGAAACTATCATGGTTAGACATGATTTCATATTGAATAGATTATCTAACAATAAATCAAAATGCAATATTTTATTAGGATTTCCTTATTGACATGTTTATGAGCTACATTTAGGCTCTTCAAGGTTAGTCTCACCTGACTGGTTGGACACACTAATGTCCAATAAGTATTGCTTGGTTATAAAACATTACCTCCAATTACTTTTTATACATATTTTTGGGTGACCATTAAAAGGTCGAAGATCGACCATCATGATATGGTAAAAAGAAGGGACTATTGCGAGTTCTTGGCACTTATGTTGTTTAATGAGAAGGTTATGTTTTGGTAATTTGGGATAAATCCCCTAAGATAAGCACCCATGCAAAATTATGAAGGGACTAATGTGGTAGATGAGAGTTATCACAATTTATTAACAATGAATCAACTAGCCATGCAATGTCAAGGTTGAATTGTTCTATTTATTAAATAATAATAATAATCAATTCAAAGGTTTTGTAATTGATAAAGTCTTATGCAAATGGAATGGGTTAAAGTATCAAACTCCATCGACATGGGAATTATTAAGGTGATTTCCTAAGAATATTATTTGATTAACTTGAAATACCATAGAACTTACCATGCAACCTTCATTGTTAAATAAATCAATTTTTAATATTCCTTGAATGACGAGAAAGATGGAAAATGGTGGTGGCATATTTAATTGAGCCACTATGTGGCCTGCGAAAATTTATGAGACATTAATTCTCCTTGAAAATATTGCATCTCTTCTTGAAACCATACTTTGCATGAGAGAAGAGGATTCATTTTGTTTATTCTAGTTTTCAGACTTGAAGAGTTGGATAGAGAGGAAGTTAACAATAGTTTAACTCGAGTAACATTGGGAGGAAACTCAAACTTCAGCTCCAATCTTATGCATGCTAAAAAGCTATCTTTTTACAAGAATTGCAGTCACTGTGCATGCTGTAAATGTGGAGTTTGGTTACAAAATTGTGGGGAGAAGTGCTTTAAAAATTAAAGTTCAACTTGGTAAATCGTTGGCAAGAACATGTTAAAATCTCCAAGTTTTGGATTCTCTTGCATTAGGCTCGAATAACTTGCTGAGATCTACAAATTTTTAGGCATGGAATATTTCTACTCCTTCCTATTAAAACTTTAAGAACTTAGAATATAAATTGTTTCCTTACTCTCTATGATTATTATCGTGAGTGTTTCCAAATTGTTTTTTTATCATGGTGATTCGGTTATAAACACTTCCACCTTTGGGGTAATGTTCCTTCTGGTATCACACAATTTGGTTGTTACTTCTTTTCTTGTATTAGATTCAAACCCTACAAATTTGAACGTATTTTGGGTTAATGTTCATTTCATTGTATATTGAACCCTTAGGTTTGCAAACATGGTTTACAAGGTATTATCATAATGGGGTTGTGTTAAGTATTTTGCATGAAAAGATATATATTTTAAATAATAGATTATATTATCTATCATTTGCATAAATAAAGCTTTGCATTATGCTATCCTTGCTATTGTTGACTTGGGTTTTGATTACGAGTTGATATTTTGTTGACGTATCTATTTCTTTCTAAATGATGTACCTTGAGTTGTGATTGAGATTGGAAACATGGTGGTTCAGTTGGGAGAGCCTAGTATAAATTTTAAGTCAACTAATCCATTTTTATTTTTGATTGCTAGTATACAATAGTATGTTTAGTCGACTTTTAACATGGATAGATCCTAGGAAAACTAGAAATGGTTATAAAAATGTCTTTGGATTTGTGCCAATTTCAACCTATGAAATAGGTGAAAATTGTGAGTGGTTAAGTATGTAATTGGGCATGAGTGTCTTAGACGACGCTTTATTCTTCTATCGATATTGTGTTGAAATATAAATAGCAAGATGTTATAAGAAACATTCTTGGTCAGTAACTTTTGGAAGAATGGTGGCTTCGAATTGGTTCGAGTAGACAATATTGGTAACCAATTTTTAAAAAAGGAAAATAAAATAAAATAATGATGCTTGAACAGCAGTGCAAGTAGCCTCTGGATTACTACTGATATATGATAACTTGAATCAAGTTTGTTTTGTTCCATGTAACAGTAATTACATTCCTTATAATGCAAAAATGAGCACTTAACTCAACTACAAAAGGAAGGAATGCTCCGCGAGTTCCTAAGAATAATAATAGCTATCTTAATAAGTGCATGGTAAGAAGACCACAACATACTCATGATGCACAAGGAACACTAAAATTTGTAAAGTTGGTTTTGAAGCAAGAAATTTAAGTGATTATATTACTATTCGGTAAGGCACTAAACTAATGATAAGTTGATATTAAATAATTGAAGCTTAAAATAGGAATAAGTAAAATGTGGATAGTTCATGTGAACTATGAGGATATTAAGGTAATAATACTTACCTTAAACTATTACTAATTTTTGTAATATTCGTTGTATTAAATTGCAGTGAAAGGAAGCTCTGTTTAGAGGAAATAAATTATCCACCAAAAGATATTGTTATATTACAATATTTGCATATATATATGGATGATATTATTAAGAATGAAAACTATATTTTTAGTATCAAACGTTTATCTTGTATTGATTACATGTATCTACTAGTTATCAGTTTGTGCGGAACAAATTGAATCACCTTAAGTTTGTTAAGTGGTTTGTATGTTGTATAAATGCCCTTCGGTTGGAAGATAACATGAGTTACATGAATTACTTGAGGGAACTAGAAAGAAGGATTTATTGTGAAACAACTCTTGGATTTTGAACTTCCTTTTGCCTTGTTAGGTAGTATAAAAATTTGTGCTTATCTTCTATAAGAGTTAAGAGATGGGAATTTAGTCTAGTTGAATGAATTGGTTGTACCCATTATTATCCAGATTAGGAGTTGGGACTTATTCAGGAAAGTGTATTGGAATGGAACTTTTTGGTTGTTATAGTTTTCTTCCTTCTAGTATCTTTATGTGGTAAGTTTGAGATTTTAAATTACCAATGATGGAAGATGCAATCGGTGATTATAATGATATATTGTATGCTTTCCTTTTTCTTTCATTTTATGAAATTCATAGGGAATAAGGTACCAATTCTACTCCAAGTTTTCTTATAGTTATAACATGGCGGAGTAAATATGTTCCATGCCAGTTCAAGCAGAACTGACCATGTACATTTGTACATTAAATTGATGGAGTTTCCTATGAGATAGAAGGAAAAAGGATAACTTGACTTCATTGATTTGTTCGTAGAAAGTTACAGGAATGATAGGATTGAAGTAATACCGATATGTAATGGGATAGAATGTGATCATATTTACTATGTTGTTAAAGATTCACTTATGAACTTTAAAAGGCCTTGAGCTATTGTAAACTGATCCTTCTAATAGTCCTTGTTAGACTATATAAAAAAAGGGTGATTAATATCAAAGTTAACCTTTTGATAAAGGGAATAATGAATTTTGTGTATATGACATACTCTGGATGGTTGAAATAAATTTATTGTTCACTGCTTCACAGTATAATGCATGATGTCCTAGCATTTATTCTGGTAAATGAAGGAAATTACCTATTCATGTTAAGGCTAATAAGCCTACTGTAATCTATGATTATCCTCAATGGTTTGTGGTGTCCTTGTAATAAGGTATGTTGCTTGATATATATATATATATATATATAAGATAAAGAGGTATGCATATCCTTAAGAGTTTGATTTAAATTTAATGATGTGCCTAATGAGGTTTTGTAATAGGATGGAAACATGTAATTATGGAGTGATGTAAATGCAAACTATAAGATGTTTTCAAAACAAAGTAGTAACTCATATCTTCATACTCACTAGCATAAGGTTGAACTAACCATGCTAAAATGGAATTATAATACAATCAAGAAGGAAGAGTTATAAGTATAAAGTATGAAATGCTAAAAAATAGTGGAAGCATATGTTCATAAGTTAACTTATAAAGAAATCAATGCCAATAACATATTTACTGTTGGATATATTAAAACAAATGAACGCTCTTGATTAAGCTACCACTAAGATAAAGAGGAGTGCTTAAGCTTAAATAATTATTGGCATCAATAGTCTATGGTACTTGATAAAAAGTATGAGTCATACTTAAATACCTAGTTTTATGTAAGTATATATCCCTAAGATATGAAATAAAGAAAACAAGGGCTTAATTGATTAAGAAGGGTCGATTTTAATCTGTAATGCTGGTCTTAGACCTGATTAGTATCATTCTCCATTTATGGTTAACTTGAGCATGAAACCTAGTAAGGTAATTAAGTGATACGAGAGATTGAGGTCCTGGGATCAACTTAAACCAGATCTTAGGTATGACCCATTCATGGAGAAGGTGTCATAAAACCTAGACTATTCTTAAATGATAATAATTACCTTGAAAACATTAGATACCATGTCCCATACCGGTTTCTTGGCAGACTAACTCACTGCAATTGCTACATAGTCGTATCCCTATAACGGTGGATGTCATTATTAGGATACTGCTATTTAACAACTATACTGAGTTGTCTCATTAAGAGACTGTAAAAACCTTGATAGAGTTACAAAAAAATATTGTACCTCCTAGTACGCACCCTTATATCAACTTATGATGGCTACGGGAAGGGAAGTGGTCAAGTAACAAGGTGAATTGTTACGAAAAACACTTACTTTCCCATAGGAATCATAAGTTGACATAGAGGTACATCTTTGTGTAGGTCAAAATAGATTTGTGCCTTATTCAAGACTTGTATCTGTTTACAACATTAACATTTGTGAATCCATATAATTGAATAAGTGATTAAGGTGAAATGACAATTTCCTAATGATGAGTGTGCCATCATGGAATTGAGCATGGCATACACGACTCAGAAACTTTATGCAAAGTGGTGTCAGCTATAGATTACACTGTTGAGATTTCACCATTTTCTAAGCTATGAGATGCATGTGGATTTCATAGGTGGAACCCATGTACACACTTAGGGGTTTTCACTTATATATCATATCTTGTTAAAGGAGAA
Source organism: Taxus wallichiana var. yunnanensis (assembly GCA_018340775.1). Lineage (NCBI taxonomy): Eukaryota > Viridiplantae > Streptophyta > Pinopsida > Cupressales > Taxaceae > Taxus > Taxus wallichiana. The sequence continues at coordinate 338,516,834 of CM031236.1, forward strand.
TTAAAGGGATACATTTTATGTATGGCTTGTACAAAGTAGTAAGGGAGAATGAGTAGGTTTAGTATTCTCTCATATAGTTGCACATGGTTCATGATAGTTATCAAAAATGGATTGCATTAAGGTTTATGTAGATTTAAATATATGGGTATTTAAATCAGCTGCATAAAGTTTGATTTTTTTTTTCTCTAGATTTGAAGTAAAAAAAAGTGGTTGTTACAAATTTTTTAACAATGTTGAAGGGAATGCCTACAAATTTGTGCATTAGAGGTATGGTGTTATATTTATTTGATTGCTCTATTATTTGGAGAGATACTATTGGTTGAGAAACAACCTCCTTCATGGAGTTAGGTTTGTTAGAATCAATAGGCAAATTATTCTTACTTAAATCTACTCCAACCTCCTTTTCTCTTTGAATAAGATTGTCTTAATTAGAAGAAGATGAAGGTTGAGTATCCAATACTTCTCTTCTTATACCTTGTATTATCAACAACATGAATTTGATGTTTTTGGAATTGTTCATAACGGATTTAACAAAAATAGATTTTAATGCTAAACCATAATATTACTGAGTAATCGATGTAAACTATGATAAGAAACTCGCTAGAATATATATGACACAAGAAAATAAGCTAGATGAATATGAAACTTTAAGTGAGAGAGGGAGGACTTATCCGATTACACCGATGCTAAGGCTGCAGATTAGAGAATTCGATAAACAAGAAGGGCATACTATTGTAATTGTGATTATTAAACTCTAGAGTTGTTAGATAAAATTTGGACCAGTGGCACTGGATTGTGGCGAGGGTGCCTAGGTACCGAGACCTCTACCTGGGTGCCCATGATTGTGTAGGAGCTCAAAATCTTATTTTTATTACGTCATGATAGTGTTACTAATAGTTGTTTTTGGTCGCACTGTACATCACACTTTGTGATTGCAAAATTCATTTGTAACTTTGTATAGAGATGTTGACTTACAAAACCCTTAAACAAAATCAAATACCAAAAATAAAAGATGCAATATGGGGAGTCAGAGTGACCCCAGTGGTCACCCGACTGAGTAAACTTACAATCGAGTGCTGCACTACATATTAGACTCCATGTAGTTCTTGTGAGTGTGTGAAATAATCGTGTCATAGGAAGCCCTTGTGCAAGCACACATGATAGTGAGCGATAACTAGATGTACCAATGTAAATAGATGTGTGAATGGAATAATGAACTTCCCCTCCTATTCATTATTGCAGAAAATGTAGTCCCTTGTCCCTTATATGGATTCTAGATGAATGTCTTTGATGCTCTTATATACCTTTGGATGAAATATTAAGTGATGCTAATAGATACTTAGAGCTTAGTAACTTGATTTTGGTTAGATATATTTGTATTTATATGAATCCAATGATTCCATTTGTTTAATTTCATAATTTATAGTTGGAAGGCCTACCTATAAGAAGCTAAGATGCCCAAAAGATAAAAGAGGCACAAAAGAGCGAGTAAGATAGAAAGAGGTCGGGGCACCTAGAGGGGATGAAGGCACTGAGCATTGGTGTCTAAAGTCATAAAATATGGGAAAGTAAAGTTTTTCTTGGGTTGTAGGGTGTACAAGACCAAAGAGAAATCAAGAAAGACAAAAGAGGCCAAAGATAACTATCAATTACTAGTTTTCTCACTTAGGAATCATATAAATACAAGTATGTTGTTAGGACCTAGAAATGTACCCAAGTGCATGATTTTGTGTCTACATCACCCAAAATTTATGTTGTTGAGTGAATATTCAACAACATAAAGTAAATAAGAGATGCATAATTAATGACCATGTAGAGTGTGATAACAATAACATGCTGAAGAGATAAGTGAAAGAGTGAAGTGATAAAAATGAAGCGTGGAAGCTAAGAAAGAGGAAGTGACCCTAGGGGTGAAGTGTATGTGTATATCTTTGCGTTGTACACTGTTGCTATGCTTGATGTTGTACTTGATGCGGGGATACTTCTTTTTGTGTATTAAGGAAAAAACTACAAAGGAAGAGCAAAGAAGTAGTCAAATATGTGTATATGATTGTTTTTGCCGAAGTATGTAAAAGTGTGAAAAAATATGTAAAAAGGAAAGTGTGCACCTGATCCATAAAGAGTGAAAATGATAGAAAATTTCCTGAACTACTGTAGAAGAGTGAGTATTATGGGTGATCCCATGCTAAGTGTGATTTTTTTAGGCGATCTCATGCCACGATAGAAGAGTGTTAGAGAGAGATGTCTAGTGTTACTCTCCTTCCATGAATGATTCTTGAATAAATACCATGACAGATGGTTTATCATGTGTTTGTTTCATGTTTTTATAAGTGTATTGATTATCCCAATTGAAGGAGATTGCATGCATTCTATTTTTCGAGGCTAGCACCTAATCCTATGAAACCGCTCTAAAAACTTCGTAGATCTGTGGCTGTTTTGAGAAACTTTCTATATATTCCCCATGACATAAGTGCCTAGGGAGGACACTAACACCCAAGCACTACTGCCTAATTGATCTATTTTAAAATGTGTATATGTCTAGGGGAAAATTCATTACTCGGATCATGTGGAAGCTAGTATCTATGTTGTGAAAATCCTCTTTTATGGTTGAGGATCATAAAGGTATGCCATCATTGGAAAATACCTCTAACTTTTTTCCTTTTCAAATGTTACCTCACTTGTCCCAAGTATGAATTATAGGCTACAAAATATTTCTATAAACTTGGTGGATGGTCAAAGAAGAAATTTAGAAACCACTAAAAGGAAATTCCATGCGAAAGAAAGGAAGGGTGTCCATTTGTTTCCCCGACACACATTTGGAAAGGTATAGAAAGTCACCCCCCAAGTTGCGAGCATCCACCACGTGGCTTATGCGTGTTAGGGAAGTCCCTAGTAAGTTGAAAAGTCAAAGAAAGGGGGAGGGTGTAGATGTTTCCACATGTCACCTAGGTGTAATTTAGAAAAAGGAAAGGCCCGCAGAAGGAAGGAAATCCATGTGAATTGATGTTTAGAGCCACGCAACTCAAGGATAGTGTTGCAAACTAAGAAGACAATGTGAGGAGGGTTGCGAATCACCATGAAATAGGTCATCTCTTCTAGATGAGCTACAACAAGTTTGAAATAATGCAATACACTAAGAGGATGAGGAAAAGCACATGATTGAGAACCATTGAATGCACAATGGTGGTTTATTTTTCATTACCGGTGCTAATACTAAGCTAGAGAGTCCTTAATAGGAACAGAAAAGAATTGCATGTCAAAAATGAAAATTTAGATGTAACATCACTTGAAAGCAGTCTCAGATATAATTCAAAATGGGGATTCTATAGGGCCCCAACCCATGGTAAAAGGGTCCATTTACATAATTGAAAACAAAGGCATAAAAGACAAACATAATGCTCAAAGACCCTTCACTCCTTCATAATTTCCTCCTAGTGGGGGAAGTTTTTTCAACAACTTATTCTTCCTCAACATGAATTCATTTGAGCCATGTGTTGTCTGGAAAATATAACAGACCTGCTAGATCTTGGGACATCCCCATGCCCATCAAAGAATCAAGAGTCATTTTGGGACTATCCATAATATTTTCTAGCTCAATTTTCTTCTGATAGGAAGATACCCAGTCTAAAATATCCAAACCACTGTGAAGAATGTTGTTTTCCCTTTCCCCTTGTGAAGGGTAGATTTACTAGGAGAAAGATTGAGAGGGAACGTCTAGAGTGATTAGAAGAGAAAGAACTATACCTAGTGGGCTAGGGAAGGTTATGAAGTCTTGAGCTAGATCTAACTTCCCATCTCCTTGTGTGGGGTGGGCATTCTCTTGGAGAAGGAACTGACTGAGGTCCTAAAAATTCATGCTTTGACAGAGGAGCATGATGCACTAAATGAGTGGATGACCGAATGGAGAAAACCTACCCCTATTGTCCTCATGGTAAAAGAAATTTTTTCTCTAGAGTGGTGAGAGACAAGGACATCTCTTCTTCTCCATCAAAAATTATAATTGGGGGTTGGGAGCTTAACTCACCCCTTCTCTTCCCTAAAGTTGGTATTGGCTCTGTGAGTGGTTCTGATTGCACTGTTTCTAGCTGCCCCTTTTCCAGAGAAATAATCCTCTTCTCTAATTCAATTATTTTGTGAGAAATGATGGGCACCGTATCAATGGAAGACTTTTCATACAACACATAGGATTCCTTAGGGATCTCCTTCAGCAAAAATTCTTCATCACATAAAAAGGACACTGAAAATCAGTTTTCCCAGACACTTGAGGCCTCCTTTCAATCTATAATTTCTTTAGGTCTTCAGGAGTTTTCTAGTGTTCCCACCAAAAGAGATGAAAATACATGGATTAAAAGGATGAGAAAACATGACTGATTCTGATCAGCCTTAGGAGGAGTGTGAGTTCAGACCTACTGATAAGTCAAGGGTCCTCTGGTGTCTCTGCACATTTTATGTCAAACAAGGCCCTAACGAAAGCCTCATTAGGACCACCATGTAGGTCGAAGATTTGATTCAAATATTTTGATGATATTTCCTTCAAACTATTTTCCACAAGTATTTTTCCATGTCGCTGGTAGAAAACTATGAAAAATTTCCTCACTTACAGGATAAGAAGAGAAATACATCTGGTGAAGGGATAAAATTGGTTTTATAGTAGAAGTGGCACAGACTAATTGAATTGAAAGAAATCATTTCCACCAGATAAAGGAAGATCTTTCTCATCCCGCACGAGGAAAATTTAAAAGTTGAAGTGAATCCGGAACAAGCATGATTGATGAATTCACTAGATTTGAAAAGATCCATGTGGGATAATTAAACCAAAAGACGTAAGAAGGAATGCACAACACCCAAGATGTATCTTTAGATAGTAGATGAAAAGTGTTTGTTAATTCAGGTCACCTGGGAGTGCTCAAAAGATATCAGAAGAAACCATCCAATCACCAAGTGGAAGGAATTATGAAATCATTTGTCACAAGAAATGACATGATATCCTAATCATATATGACAAGAGAAAAATGAAGAGGCATGTACTCTTTACACCTGATAAGGCCAAATAAAGTATTTTCATAAAATTATCATTGATACACTTGGAATTTTGTAAAAGAGGAATATACTTTTGAAATATCACATTTTTGGGGGAAAATTGAAAGAAAATAGGGATGGAATTGTATAAAAGTGATGAGAATACTCTCGCAAAAAGGGGGTTAAAATTTTTGAGAACTATTCAAAAAAAGAGAGAGCTGAGAGAAAACCATTTTTCCAAGAGCTTATATGAGAAACCTGTTATTTTCTTTTATGCCTTCAAATTTAATCATGTCAAGATGGTTGCAAGTGTCCAACCATTGACAAGCATTGAGACTGTAGATTTACTTTCCCTTGTTGATAAATTTGATGAGTCTTGAATTAATGGTGTTAATCATGAGCATTGTTATATCTGCCATCAAGATGATATACTGTAAAATAGTTATCCATGCTCCCATTGCAATCTTATTTTAGGGATCTTGTAAGTCACACATAACTTTATCATTCGGTAGCATTTTGGAAATTGAAATTGCACTATTGAGAAGAGATTTCATTTCATTTGTGTAATAAACAATTTTAAAATCACTATGTCACCAATCTATTAAATGTTTCTTGTAAGCCTTTAGAGTGTATCTTAGGTGTGACAAATTGTGAATCTCTGATGTTTTATTAAATATTCAACATGATATTTTGTGTTTGAACCTTTAAATATTGTGTGAAACCATGTGTTCTTGGGCTTCCATAAGTGTACATCTTCTGGTTGAAGGATCATTATGAGCTATTTTGAGGTTTGTTTGTCTTGTATTTGGTAGATATCCTAACATTTGTTGAAGTTTCTATGGAATATGGTATAATCAACTTTATCTTGTTTAATTCCCAAATCAGATATGCCTAAAACTAACTAATCCTACCAGAATTACCCATGCTTGTCTCATTAAAGCCAACAAAAATGCCAAAGCAAGTTGGTTCCTTACTATCTTTAGTAGTCTAAGATTTGGTTAGAAGAAATTTGCATTGTCTAGAAGTGATAACTCATGAGAGTTAGCCTTTTTGTTGAATTGACCATGTCTTCCCAAAGTTGTTTCTCAAGTATTTCACAAAAGAGTGCCAAATATTGTTGATACATCCATTCCTCTCACAATTATAGACTACATAACGGGTCCTCTCACCTTGGCTAAAGGAAGAGCCTAAAGTAGGAGGGTAGGTCATACCCTCAAACATGGTGCTACCTGATTCCTTCCGAGATTGAGTGATAAAGAGATGATGAGATCCTTCCCCAACTACAAAATGACATTGATCTAGATCTATCATCTTCTAAACATCTGGTTGATGTTACCTAGCTACAAAGGGAGGACCGATTTGGGTACCAAAACCGATCTGACACCATTTTTGGGGAACTATTGGTGTAAATACATATGCATACTGACCTTTGGTAATGATTCTTACATGTTTAGATGCAAATATGTTGTTTAAACGTCATCCTTTGTTAAGTTTTGTAAATATTGAGCAAGATCAAAAGTTCATTACGTAATATTTCCTGGTTTAAGCAAATGTTGCACTAGATTTGTATTGCTAGTGATAAATATTGACAAAGGATGATCAGATTATCACATATTTGTAGAAATTGAGTATTGATAAGCACTTGACAAGTTACTTATAGTGCTTTAGCACATCTAAGGTGAAAATCCTTGGTGGTGACTCCATTTTGGTTTGAAATTTTTGGTAAATCGTTGTCTTAAGCTTTTTTTTTCAATTAAGATTTTTGTTAATATTTGTAAAATGGAAGGAAGAAGGTATTTCTTTAACAAGGATCCTACTAGAATATTGTTTCCAGAGCTTGGGAAAACAAATCCAAAAAAGAGACAAGTTTGGAAAGCATTGGGGATCAAGAGTTAAGAGAGAAGGTAGTACCAATCATGGAAAGTGATCAACCTATAGTTGAGGATTATCCTACATCTTCAAATAGTTAGAATCAAATAGTCCTGGGTGAATTTAAATACTCCAACTGGTGAAGGGCCATCATTTGTATCTGGAATAGGTGTCCCTCATTTCTTTCCTTTATCACTCAAGACTGATAGGGTTTTTGTGAAACTGAGTCACTAGAGGATATTTACTTTGAAGATCATACACATGTATCCCAAAGACCCTGGTCCCACACTATCTTAATCCTCATGTAGGATCACCTCCTCAAAATAACATGGCTCAAGCCTCCACCTAGACCTCTTTTTGTTGTCAACACATTTGGACCAATAAATTTTAGAGGCATGGTTGGGCATCCTAATGTTGTACCGCAAGATGTAAGAAATAGGTTGCCTAAATTTCAGGGAAATAATGCCATCACTGGTGATCAACATTTGAGAATTTTTGTTAATATGATGGAGGATTTTAAAATAGAATATGAAGATGTATATATAAATCTATTCATTCATACTCTTGAAGAAGATGTGCGTGATTGGTATAAATATTTTCTAGATAACTCAATAGATTCATGGAATGAGATGAAGAATGCTTTCAGATTACAATATGGGGATAAGATAGACCCAAGGTTCCTCTTGTTTGAGTTTGAGAATATAAAGAAGAATCCCAATGAGTCTTTCTAAGACTTCAATACCAGATTCAATAAGACTTTAAATAGACTACCCATAATTTTGAGGCCTAGTGATGAGTCCTTCCTAATTAAATATTTTGATGCTTTTGACAAGAAATACTTATTATTTGAGAGATAAGAACCTGGAACTTTAAGGAAGGATTTCACAATGGCCTTACAAATCAAAAAAATATTAAGGTAGTTGGAAAACCCCCTAAGAGGGAGGGTGTCAAATTGATTAATCCTGATAGACCTCATTCAAACAAGGTAGTGGATCTGGAGGAGGTTGTGAAGACTTTGGCCGAGTAGTTAAAGAAATATCTTATAAGCTTTCCAGAGAAGAAAAGGGAATAAGAAAAGTTCTCAAGGTCAACACAAACCATAGGGCCAAGATAGATTTGGAAATCATCTTAGGAGTGATCAAAAAATAGATGAAAGAGGAAAGGGACCCATGGGGTTAGGAAATAAAACAACTTAGAGAAAATAAATAGATCCCTGATCCTTTGACTGCTAGAGTTGCCATGGTGGAAGAAAATCATGCTATTGAATGGTGTGATAGTGTTTTTTTCCACATTCCCCTTGTGAACCTATTGAAGAAAGTGAAGAGGTTGGTAATGATGAGACTTACGATGATGTATGTATGATGGAGTGCTCTGATAATCCACAACAAGGAGCTACTTCTACTAAATGATAAGTGCAAGAACTACAGAGAGTTTCTAGAGGTGCATTCACCGGGGTGTGCCCCTTTCTCCTAATAATGATGTTGAGATTGATATGGTGTAGGATTTTGAATTACCCAATCATGAATTTGAGTACTTAAGGGCCTTGATGATAAAAAATTATGATGGAGGAGTCCCTTCTGAGGAGGATAGGACAATTACTCATGAATGCATAGTTATTGCTCAAGAAAAGGAATACAATCTCAAAAGTTGAGTTGTTAAAGGAGGAGGACTACAACCCAAACCCAAGACTCTACTTCTTACCAATGTCCCAAATGAGTCTCCTAAGAAGGATACACCAACTAAGGGTCTGATTGTCCCAAATAGAACTTGTACCCCATTTCATGCCCAAAATGTAAAAAGTCTTGTACCACTAGAAGGAACCATTACTCTTCCTCCTAACATGATCTTACCCAAATATGTCCCATGTGATATTGCCCATATTTTGAGTTAGATAAAATTCATAGTTCCTATTGTTGAATTACTTTGGATCCCTGAACATAGAAAAATAGCATTTGAGTACTTGGGGTTCAAAGAGGATGCACTACCCTCATGTAAAAATGTGAATAATGTGGATACTCCCCCTGTCATTGCAGAATTGGAAGTACCTCAAGTATTAGAAGATTTGGGAGAACCACCGAGGTATATTTGGGAACTTCTCTTGTTGAATCCCAACTTGATGTTGACCCTTTTTATACTACTTTGATCATAAAAGATAGGTTAGTGCACAACTACATGTTTGATTCAGGGGCCTCTTGTAATGTGATGCCCTTGAAGTGATGAATGAATTGAATATCAAAGTAACAAAATTTTGGAAAGTGCATTACTATGGATTCAAGAGAAGTATTGGTGATTGGGTATGTCAAAGGATTGGTAGTGCAATTGGCAACTTATCTGGGAAAGTGTTTAACCATGAATGTAGTCATTGTGGATTGTCTTGCTAAATGGGGAATGTTGTTGTCAAGGAAATGGGCTGCTAGTGTTGGAGGGAGTGTGCAGATGGATTTTTCATATGTGACTATACCAATAGAAGGAAGCCTTGTTAAACTATGTGGAGAAAAATAATGTTGCATCTGATTGAGGATCCTAAGAACGCATCCTATGAGGTGTTGTATATTGATGTGGATGTTGATAATTTTGTGGGTTATGTTGATTTTGATGAGAATGGCATAGATAAATGTAAGTATCCAGAGAAATTGGGCATCCCTTGGACTTTAATGTTTGATGGAGCTTGTTCTAATTTAGGGAATGGTGTTCAAAGTTTTCCTTGTGTCCCCAAATCATGAGACTTTCAAGTTTTTCCTTTAAACTTAAGTTTGAATGCACTAACAATATTGTAGAATATGAAGCACTACTTTTAGGCTTAAGGATTTCTTGGAGGTATGGTATCAAAGATGTGGTTGTCAAAGGAGATTCAGAGTTGGTAGTCAAACAAGTTAGGAAATTGTATGCAACTAAAAATCAAAGAATGAAACAATATAAGCATGTAGTTTGGGATTTTATTGAAATGTTTGATTCTTTCAATATAATATACCATGACAGAAAGTAGAATATACTACATGCAGAAAGGTTGGTAGTATTGGGATCTAGATTTGAAAATTGTACAATGTCTCCTTACTATGAGTATGATATAGAAGTATTGACAAGACCATCTGTCCCTGACAATGTCAAACATTGGCAAGTTTTTAAAGATGATGCCTAGGTTTAAAGGTTTTTAAAAATGAAGGAGAATTTAAAAATTAGAATATGGACTGGGAACCGATGGTTTGTGTTTATGAGGGTAAAGAGACTCTATTTGGCAAAGACATTATTCAATTAAAAACCAATACTATTCCAAGAGGTTTGGTTGCATTAGAGTCAAAATTTGATAATGTTGACCACATTGTTAATAGGCATATGTCAACCTCAAGAGATGTGGAGGAACATAACTTGGGGACTGATGGTAAACCTAGAAAAATATGGCTGGGTAGTAACCTGAGTAAAGAAGAAAATCATCATATGTCTAGTTGTTAAAAAAGTACCAGGATTGCTTGGCATGGTCATATTCAGAATTGAAGGCATATAGGGAGGATCTTTTCCAACATGAAATACCTTTAGAACCCAATGCCAAGCCATTTAGAAAAAAATGAGGCCAATTAATCCTCTCTTATCCCTGAAAATGCAAGAAGAACTCAAGAAACTCAGGGATGGAGGTATTATACAACCTAATGAGATATTCTTCTTGGGTGGAAAATTTAGTACCAATTAGAAAAAAATGGGGATATAAGACTCTGTGTAGATTTTAGAAATATGAATAAGGCCTCAATGAAAGATAATTATCCATTTCCTAACATGGATAATATGTTGTAATTAATCACTAGGTTAGAACTATTGTCTACATTAGATGGATTCTCAAGATATAACCAAGTGGTTGTATGAAGCAATCAGAATAAATCAAAACTACTTTCACCACTCCTTGGGGTACTTATGTGTATGTGAGAATGCCATTTGGTTTGATGAATGCTGGTACCACTTTTCAAAGAGCTATGGATGTGGCATTCACTGGATATATAAGTGATTTTATAGCTATATACCAGGATGATGTGATAATATTTTCAAGAAAAAGGGATGATCATTTGCAACATTTGGAAAAGATGTTACAGAGGTGCAGGGAATATGGTATCTCATTGAATCCTAAAAATGTCATTTTGGGGTTCAGAAGGCCAAATTTTTGGGGCATATCGTATCAAAGGAAGGGGTCATGATTGACCCGAGAGAGTGGAAGCTATTGGGAAAGTTCCTATCCCTAAGAACAAGAAAGGTATTCAGTCTTTTTTTGGCCAAATCAATTTCATAAGAAGATTCATTTCCAATTTTGTGGAAATGACTATCCCTATCACAAAGATGTTGAGGAAGGATCAAATTATTAAATGGGAGGATGAAGCTATCCAAGCTTTCATGGGATCAAAGAGGCATTAAAAACCCTCTGTCTTAGCGGCCCCTGATTATAAGAAGATTTTTCAAATTTTCTCTTTTGCATCTAAAAATACCATTGCATTTGTGTTATTGCAAAAAATGAGGAGGGAAATGAAAGGCCAATTGCTTTTTTCAGTAAAGCATCAGTAGGAGCTGAGTTAAAATACACCATTATGGAAAAACAGGCTTTTTCCTTAGTTAGAGAAACAAAAGCTTTCAGGCCATATATTCTAAGCTAAAATATCATAGCTTATGTTCCTCATACAATGGTCAAAGACATTTTATCAGAGATGGAAGTTTCTAGAAAAATATGTCGATGGGTGAAAAATTGTAAGAATATGATATGGATGTTCAGACCACTAAACTGGTTAGAGGTCTTGGGCTTGGAAAAGCTAATGGTAGAAAGCAACTTACAAGTGATGGAAGTAAATGAGGTAGAAGGAGGAGATGTGGAGGTACATGAGAAGTTGATCAATTCTATATGGTACAAAAACATCATATTTTACCTCAAAAATTTGGAATGTCCAGGGAATTTAGATAAAAATCAAAGAAGGACACTCAAGTTAGCCTCCCAAAAATATATCATCACGATTATGGGTTAACCTTGGGAAAATATAGAAGGGGTTCTTCTCATATGTGTTATGAGGATGAAGCCCCTAGGTTAATTTCAAACTTTCATGGGGGAGTGTGTGGGGGAATTTTTTGGAAGAGTAACTACCCATAAGATACTAAGGGCGGGCTATTAGTGGCCCACACTTTTCAAGGATACAACCTTATTGGTAAGAAAATGTGAAAGTTGTCAGAGATTTTCAGGGAAAATGAAGGCTTTTGGTGCTCTCCCTCTACAACCAATATTAATTGAGGCTCCTTTCAAAGTGGGGCATGGATTTTGTAGGGGAACTATCATGAACCTTCTAGTATAGGCCATAGATGGATATTGGTGGCTACTGATTATTTCACCAAATGGGTTGAAGCTATCCCCACCAAGAAGGTGACTCATAAGTTGTTATTGATTTCATCTTGAATCATATAATTTGTAGGTTTGGTGTACCCACAAAGATAGTTCTATGACAATGCCATGAGTTTTTAAGCCAAACCATTAGTTTTATGTGCAAAGAATATGGTATAAACTTAACATATGCATCTAATTATAACCCAAAAGGTAATGGACAGGTTGAATCAAGCAACAAAAATTTACTGAAGATAATTAGAAGGACATTAGAAATCAACAAAATAAAGTGGGGGAGCAGTTGAAGTTTTCTTTTGGGTAGATAGAATTACTGCTAAGAGAGCCACTGGGAAAAGTCCATTTGAGCTAGTTTATGGAGTCCAGGATCTCCTTCCTTTACACCTGTAATTTTCTTCTTATCAATTCATTCAAAAACTTGAAGATGAGGAAGTTAGCCCTTATAATGAGAGAATAAACCAAATCATTAAGTTTGATGAGGAAAGATGAGAATCCCACCAAAGGCATTTGAAGTTTAGGGAAAATATCAAAAAATTATTTGACAAAAAGGTGACTCCTAAAATTTTCAACATTGGGGATCTTGTATTGTTATGGGACAATAGACATGAGGATAAGGGAAAACATGGAAAGTTTGATGCATTATGGATGGGCCCTTATTCCATTGATATCAGGATTGGTGAACATAATTTCTTCTTGAAAGACCTAGATGGAGAGTTGCTTGAGTTTCCTATCAATGGTAGGCACCTAAAGCATTTTATTGATTATCTTTTAGAGAAAGGTATGAACCAATGTATAGTGTATAGTTTTCCTACTTTGTTTTTTTTTTTTTGTTTGTGTTTTTTTTTCCTTTTTTCTTTCTCTAGTCTTTTATGACTAGTTGCCTCATTCCTGGTTTTTTTTGTCATTTGTGGCCATAGTGTGTGCTTGCTTGAATCCCTAACCCAATGGATTTTGAAACTTGGTCTACATTGAATAGTTCTTGTGGCACCTGCAAGGGGTACCCATCCTCGAGTTGGAGCCAATGTTGGAGCTCAAATAATCTCACCCCTTTTATTTGAGTATTTCCTTCAAAGTCCTCATGTCCAATTGATCTATTTTAAAATGTGTATATGTTGAGGGGAAAATTCATGACTCAAATCATGTGGAATCTAGTCTTTGTGTTGTGAAAATCCTCTTTTATGGTTGAGGATCATAAAGGTATGCCATCATTGGAAAATACCTCTAACTTTTTTCCTTTTCAAATGTTACCTCACTTGTCCCAAGTATGAATTACATGATGAAAAATATTTCTATAAACTTGGTGGATGGTCAAAGATGAAATTCAAAAACCGCTAAAAGGATAGTCCCCATGGAAGAAAGGAAGGGTTTCCATGTGTTTCCTCGACGCACCTTTGAAAAGGTATAGAAAGTCATCACCCCTCAAGTTACGAGCATCCACCACGTGGCTTTATGCAAGGAAAGGCAGTCCCAATAAGCTAAAAATCAAAGAAAGGGGGAGGGTGTGGATGTTTCCACATGTCACCTGAGCTCAATTTATAAAAAGGAAAGGCTTGTGAAAGGAAGGAAAGCCTTGTGAATTGATGTTCAAAGTTTTGTGTAACTCAAGGATAGTGTTACAAACTAAGAAGATAGTGTGAGGAGGGTTGTGAATCACCATGAAATAGGTGTCTCTTCCGGATGAGCTACAACAGGTTTGAAATAATGCAATACACTAAGAGGATGAGGCAAAGTGCATGATTTAGAACCATTGAATGCATAGTGGTGGTTTATTTTCATTACTAGTGCTAATACTAAGCTAGAGAGTCCTTAATACATGAACATAAAAGAATTACATGTCAAAAATGAAAATTTAGATGTAACATCACTTGAAAGAAATCTCAGATATAATTCAAAATGGGGATTCTATAGGGGTCCCATCCCATGGTAAAATGGTATATTTACATAATTGAAAACAAAGGCATAAAAGACAAACATAATGCTCAAAAACCCTTCACTCCATAATTTTATCCTAGTGGGGGAAGTTTGTTCAACAAATTGTTCTTCCTCAACATGAATTCATTTGAGCCTTGTGCCGTCTAGACAAATATAATAGACCCTGATAGATCCTGGGACATCCCCATGCCCATCAAAGAATCAAGATTCATTATGGGACTATCATAATATTTTCTAGCTCAATTTTCTTCTGATAGGAAGATACCTATCTAAAAGATCTAAACCACCTATGAAGAATGTTGTCTTCCCTTTCCCCTTGTGAAGGGTAGATTTACTAGGAGCATATTGAGAGGGAACATCCATAGTGATTTGAAGAGCAATAACTTCACCTAGCGGGCCGGGAGGTTATAAAGTCTTGAGTTAGATATAGTTTCCCATCTCCTTGTGTCGGGTGGGAGTTCTCTTGGAGAAGGAACTGACAAAGGTCCCAAAAATTCATGCTCTGATAGAGGAGCATGATGCATTGAATGAGTGGATGAATGAATGGAAAACCTTCCCCTATTGTCTCGTGGAAGAAATTTCCACTCTAGAGTGGCAAACAGACAAGGAAGTTTCTTCTTCTCCATCATAAATTATAATTGGGGGTTAGGAGCTTAGCTCACACCTTCTCTTCCCTAAAAAAGTACTCGGCTCTATGAATGGTTCTAATTGTACCTATTCTAGCTGCCCCTTTTTCCGAGAAATAATCCTCTTCTCTAATTTAATTATTTTGTGAGAAATTATGGGCACCGTATCAATGGAAAACTTGTCATACAACACATAGGATTCTTTGAGGATATCCTTTAGTAAAAATTCTTCTTCACATAAAAAGGGACATTGAAAATCAGTTTTTCCAGACACTTGAGGCCTCCTTTCAATCAAGAATTTCTTCAGGTCTTCAGGATTTTTATAGTGTTCCCAATGAAAGAGATGAAAATATATGGATTGAAAGGTTGAGAAAACAAGACTGATTATGATCAGCGTTAGGAGGAGTGCGAGCCAGACCTATTGATAATTCAAGGGTCCTCTGGTGTTTCCTACACATTTTATGTCAAATAAGGCCCTAAAGAAAGCCTCATTAGGACCATGTGCAGGTCGAAGATTTGATTCAAATCTTTCGATGATATTTCCTTCAAACTATTTTCCACAAGTAATTTCTCCATGTCGCTGGTAGAAAACTATGAAAAATTTCCTCACTTACAGGATAAGAAGAGAAATGCATCCTGGTGAAGGGATAAAACTGGGTTTTATAGTAGAAGTGGCATAGATTGATTGAATTGAAAGAAATCATTTCCACCAGATAAAGGAAGATCTTTCTCAGCCCATATGAGGAAAATTTAAAAGTTGAAGTGAATCTGGAACAATCATGATTGATGAATTCACTGGATTTTATAAGAGCCATGTGAGATAATTAAATCAAGCATATATAAGAAGGAATGCACAACACCCAAGATGTATCTTCGGATAGTAGATGAAAAGTGTTTGTCAATTTAGGTCACCTGGGAGTGCTCAAAAGATATTAGAAGAAACCATCTAATCACCAAGTGTAAGGAATGATGAAATCATTTGTCACAAGAAATGACATGATATCCTAATCATATATGACAAGAGAAACATGAAGAGGGCCTGTAATCTTACACTCGACAAGGTGAAATAAATTATTTTCATAAAATTATCATTGATACACATGAAATTTTGTAAAAGAGGAATATACTTTTGAAATATCCATGTTTTTAGGGGGAAAATTGAAAAGAAAATAGGGATGGAATTATACAAAAGAGATGAGAATACTCTCAAAAGGGGTGGTTAAATTTTTTCAGAGAATTATTCAAAGAAAAGAGAGAGCTGAGAGAAAAACCATTTTCCTAAAGCTTATCCGAAAAACCCGTTATTTTCTTTGTGCTTTCAAATTTAATCATGTCAAGAGGGTTGTCATAAGTGTCCAACCTATTGGTACCCAAATTGATCCTTCCTTTGAAACCGAGAAACATCACAATTTGATCAAGATTCTTAGAGACAAACCAATCATAATAGGAGTCATTTTGTAGTTGGGGATAGATTTTAGATGAATCTTTATCACTGGTTTAGAAAGGACTATATAGCACCGTGTTAAGAGTTTGAACTACCCTTACTACTTTAGTTTGTGCCTTCAATCAGGGTAAGAGGACCCATTTTCTGACCTATGTTAGTGGAAAATATCAATAGATTAAAAATATTTGACTCTCCCTTTGCAATATTTGAAGGAGAACTTGAGAAAACATGGTCAATACAACATAACATAACTCTCACGAGTTTTCACCTTAGAGGATGAATATGTTTTCTAGACAAGGTCTAGGTCACTAAAGACAATGATAAAACTGATTACATCTGCATATTTTGGTAAAGGATAGACAAATTCAATGATCTTCTTCAACATTTGTGGATATACAGTGTAAGAAGGGATGGTTCATGTACGATTAGTCACTGAATATAAAATTTATGGTTGGGAAGTTAAGCATGATAAAGTTGATTATACCAAATTCTTGAGAACTTTTAACAAATGTTGCAAAATCTACAAAGCAAAATGACAAATGGCTTCAAATAGTTAGAATGAACCTTCAACTAGAGAATTGTGCATCTATGAAAGCTCAAAGACACACGACTTCACACATTCTTCAAGGATTTAACACAAGAACTCATGTTAAAGACTTAATTAAACATCAGAAGTCCTTGATTTATCACGCTTATGATACACTCATAAAATGACAAACAATTTGTATCACTAAAATGAAAGTAAAGTGAATTTAAATCATTTATTGCATTATGAAATGAAAAATCTCTTCATAATGTAATTAAAAATGCCACAATAATATCACAAGGACAAGATCTTGTGTGATTTATGAGGGTGTGATGCCCGTTAAAACAACCCACTTGAGACCCAAGAAACAACCTAGGGTTAGTTAGGAAAATTATGGAATATTTTTTTGATTAGAAGTGTCCACAACTAGGTTAAGAAAACAGTGACACTAATGGGTTCCGGAACAAGTTTGATCCATTAGAACATACTATTCTTTTATTAGCAATTATCAGAGGTCACAAGGTCCAAATTTTAGGGTTAGAAGTTTCAGTTAGGTTCAGGGGGTAAATTATCACCATAATCACTCTCTAACATGCTTATAATTTCAACTTGATTTTTCTCACACTCAAAGCATTCAAAATTTCCCTAAAGCATTCCCATTGGATAGGAAATTTTCTCACATTTTCGATGATATAAATAAGTCCCGACTATTTGTAAAACTCCGATTATGGACCGACGGACCTTAGAGTGAAAATTTTCCCAAAAGGGACACGTGTCGAGCGGGAAGAAAGCCCATTTTTGGGTTGGCTTGTCGCGGGGCGGTGTTTGGAATTTTTCTTGCATAGGAGAATATTCCAATTTTCTCTCATGCCTTTCATATCCGGTAGGGACACATGTCGAGCTGCCCGAGCCATCACCGGGAGAAAAGAGGGAAGGGAGGGGTGGCATAGGTGTTGTGGAAAATTTTCGACAAAAGGAGAGGGACAGTAGAGCGGTAGAGAAAGTTGGTGAAGTTTTCCAAAGGGAGGGAAAAGGGAGAAGTTTGACACGTGGGTCCACACTTCCGTGGATGAGTCTTCTCCGAGGCGGGGTGGGAGTGTGGGGCCATGGGAGGAGAAACAAAAATTTTCCAAAATGAAAATTTCAAAGGAAAAAGGGTCGCGAGGGTTCCGCCCCCTCTGCTATCACCCCATGCTACCACGTGGCAGTACCCGATGGATACGGGATTGCGGGTCAGTGGGGAAAAAGGTAAATTTTTATTTTTTTTTAAAAAGGCCCAACCCAAGGAATAAAATGATGCTACGCCTTCGCCATTGCCTCGTGAGGACACATGTCAGCCTATGATTGGCTGTGGGCCGACGGAAGAAATTTTAAAAAATTTTCCAAAGATTTTTTTCAAAATTTTTTCTAAGGATTTTTTCAATGGGAAATTTTCAGGCCATTTAGAACCGCTTAGGGAAAATTTTCCCAAATTTTCCCGCTAAGGAAGGAAAACTTCAAAGGGTCATAAATTTTTCTAGAAAGCTCAGTTTTGGGAAAACAAGGACTTTATGGAAAGCTCTCGATGCCATCTTTGCACAGAATCATAAATTTTACATTTTAATAAAGTTTAAGGGGTTAATGTTATGAAAACGTTTTGCAAGATTTTAAAAAATCAACTAGTAAATTTCAACTTATAAATTTTGATTCATTTTGATCTCCTCCTTCACTCAACATGCCAAAAATACATGGAAGATTGTTCTAGGAAGGATTTAGAATGGTTTAGGAAGGTAAATTTGCTCAATTGACTCCAATTTGAATTTTTCCAACAATTGACAAAAAAATGATTGTGCAAAGGTTTGGGCCCGATTTTGCAATGTTTTGAATTATTTCCTTAAGTGTTTATGTCAATTTGAGTTCCTTGATAATATAGCATGCTAAATTTTAATGTTTCCAAGTTGATTATTTTGTGTAGGCTTGAACTGTGCATTTTAATTAAATTTAATTGCGTTTTAAAAATTTACAATGAGATCAAATTAAAAGAGGCCCTTCCAAAATTTTCATCATTCAACGATGAAATTTAATTTCAATATATTCTAAAACATTTAAATGATTTAAATCAAACTATTCCAAACCCAAAATGCAACTCTAATGTCAATTTTATATATTTCCAAAAGAGACAAATTACCGTATTTTCCTCACATACGTTTCTTTCTTTCAAACAGAGATTCAACTATCTATTTTGCCATAAAATGAAACATTTAATTCATTCCATACTAGACTTATGTGTTTTCCTTCTTCAATCAATCATTAAAACAAGAATCCAATTTCTATCTTTTCCCAAAATCATATATTTGAAACAAGGAAAAACAATACAATTACATCTCACGTGTTTCTTTCTTTTTTCTTTTTCCAAAACAAGGATTCCAATAAAAACTGACATTCCAATTTGAATCAACAATGAAAATGAGAGGAGGTATTGCAATTCATTTTTAATTCAAAAATAAATACATCCTTACATTATTTCAATGTTTGAATGCAATAACAAATTCTATTTCTTTCTTTCCAATAAATGAAGAGACTATAAACATCCTTCATAGTTCAAATATACAACTTTCATAACCAATTAAATACATATTTTCTTCAAAAATACATACAATTTCATCCAATTGAAAGTGGGAAAGGTTACAAATGAATTTTTTTCACAAGGGACTAGAAAAGCTGTCTTCTTCGCTCAAGAACAATAACGTGCAAGTTTCCTCCATTTTCAATTTGATCACAACAAAAGTGGGGGAAAGGAAACACTCTCCACCCAACCAAGACATATAATGAAAGGAGAAGTTATCCTTCATCATTGTCCACCAAGCCCCAACCATAATGCAATAAGAAATGGATATCAACCCATGACAACCACATGATTCCACAACACGCAACATTATTTCAACATGCATATGCAAATTTAAAAGCACAATTCAACACAAGACAATAGTTTACAAATGCATTTGAAAACATTCAAACAACACTCGGGATTGGTCATGCAAGCCAAAGGAGCAAGGACTATGGGGGAAGCTACTTATGCTACTCCCAATGAGAATTGGGCATCCACCTATAACAAACTACCAATAAAATTCACCACACATATCCTTATCCCCCAAAATCCCTCCTTATGCCCCCCACAGATTTCCTTATGCCCCCACAAAGTAAGAAATAAAAGCTATTTCTTTTCCATGGTGGATCCCAAACCCAAACTCCTCCACAAAAATCTAATGCCAATGGCATTCCCTTATGCTCCCCCACATGGATTTTCCATAGCCTTCTCCTACACCATCCCTATGGCAGTCTACCCAAACAACCAACAAATAAAAAAACATACAACATTCACACAATACAAAAAGAAATAACAGTATAAGAGAAGAACTCAGATCCTACCTCTCCATGGTAGATTTTGTTTCCAAACAACAAGCTTCAATGCCAAGAACACAGTCCCAAAATCAGCAGCCAACAAGCATGCAAGGTTTTCCAAACTCCTTCCAAAAGCAAGAGCTCCAAGCACAAGAAAATTTTCCCCAAGGAAGCATGCAAAATGATTCAACAACCCAAAACAAGAAAAGAGTTTGAATTTTATAAAAGAGGGAAGAGAAGAGGATGATGTGGATCCATGTAGGATTCCACCTCACACATCCTCAACTCCTACACAAATGACAAATTTTCATTCTCTCAAGCACAATAAAGAGGTGGGTGAAAATATGACAATTTTACTTGCACACTCTAAAAATCCCACACCCCAAAGGACTAAATTAAATAAAATGTAAGAGAGTGCAATTAAAATAATACAACATGATTTATAAAAATGCATTAAAAAGGGTCAAAATCACCCCTCCAACCATAGGTATGGTTGGTAAATTAAATTAAGAGGTATGGGACAAGTTTTACTTGTCCCACAAGCCTCCAAAAACAACCTCCAAAGACAAATTCGAATTTCTAAGGAGGTGGAGTGTTTCATACTCCAAAATCTAACTTACACAACTCTTACACAACTTACACATCCCTTACATATTTAATACAAAAGCCAACAAATGCATTATTACTTTCGTATGTCCCAATTTGATTTATTTAATATTTAACCATATGTGTTCTCACATAAATCTACCACAATTTAATTAAATACAAGAAAGGGACACATCACTAATAAAATACATACAACAATAATAAAAAGTAACCACATTAATAAAATACACAAAACCCATGGTCACATATAAAGGTAATCCCCCATGGGAATCCCTAACAAAATACAACACACACACACAAAACATGTTGCCATGGTGACCTTGTTGAATTCACCTAGAATTCCATTGTGGTTGGTCTCCAATCCCCTAATGTTTGTTGTGATATTTTAACCTGTAAAACACAAATACCTCCTTCAGCCTCATGGCCATATCATAACATCCAAAATGAATATAAATGTAATTCCAAAATCATCTATATAAATGAATCACAACAACATCGAAGTAACAACTACATCATTTGCAATTTAATCAAAAACTATATCATCATCATAAAGTGTCCATTTTCTAGGTCTACTCACAATATCCAAAATCACATGTACGAACAAAATTCAAACTATATCCATGTCAAATAGTATATCATCATCCACATATGGAGTGTCTCTAATAATCATCATGCATCATAACCAAATAAAGATCAACGAAGATCAAAATAAACATAAAAAGGTGTCAAAGGGAAGTAGGCACTACAAAGGGACTCCTAATATAAGATTGCAACAGGAACACAAATAACTATTTAAAAATATCTCAAAATGATAGCAGACACAACAAGGTTCATGATTAACATGAATTACTTAAGGTTTTTCAAATTGATTAGCAAGGGAAAGTTTATTTAAAATCTCAAAGCTTATCAATGGCTATACACTTGCAACCATCTTGACATGATCAATTTCAAAGATACACAAGATGTATAAAAATTAGCAGAAGGCATACAAAATATTCAAGCAAAAGAGAAGAGAATGTTCAAAGATGTGGGAGGATCGGGAAGGAATCACGCACGGAGGACAGAGACAAACTCAAGACTTAGCCATTTTCATGATTATGATATATTTTTGGAAGATGGTGTGCAGAGCACACAAATGGGAAAATAATTATGTGACACACATCGACTATTTTTGGAAGAAAAACTATGGAGCACTTTGCATGGATGCGGGCTAAAGATAGAATTGTGACTGATAGTTAACTAGGAGAGATCTATTATTAGCGCACTTGCATGTGTGGCTGTAATTGTAAAGGCACATGGCTATTTTCAGCATGTGACCTATTTTGGGAATAGATAAGTGGTGAAGGGAAATTCCCCACCCTTATAAATATGTGATGAACTACGTAGTATAAGATAGTGATAGAGATATATGTAGAACTGGATTACTGTGAGAGTATGTTGTCAATATTGTTACGTGCATAAGCATATAATGCCATTATTGTAAGAAGCTTCTATGTATTCCTGTGTTTTTATATAATGAAGTGTATTGGCTGAATCAGAGTATTAATCCTAAGTATAATGGTCTCTTGCATGCTTGATTTCATCATGATTATCATTTAGTTTGTTGTTCTCTAGAACTAGGTCTGTACATGCACTGTAGAATGATGTATTAATTATGGATCTGAATGCATTAAGTCTTCATCATGCTAACATCATGCAATAACAACCCTAAAGAGGGGCCTGATACCTTTGTGTGCTTTGGGTGAGCACTCAGTCTAGGTTGAGTGATGTGCCAAAGCATGCCTAGGATTTTACTTGGTGAATTCTAGGCTACATCATTGGTTCCATGTTACTAGGACCTCTTTTTTAGTTGTTTCATGATGGTTCATGATGAAGACATACCGGTTGACCCTAGCAAGTATTGAGGAGTGGATACATGACCTAGAAGAAGAATACATATAGAGGTTCAACATCGGATCTGAGTTTGATGCACGCACATGGGTGGAGAAAATCTGTATGACTATTTATACAAAATATTCTTCACTATTTTTCTAGTAGAATTATATGAGTGGCTGGTTGCTTATGCGTCTAAATAGAATTGGAGGTATCACACACTTGTCTAGATACATGAAGAATTTCAGACCCTTTATGATGTTGATATGATTTGGACTCGCATGTTATGGATACGTGGTTCCATGGTGTTTTGAATAGTTATATCTTGGAGTACTCAATTTCCACTTATTTGTTCCCTAGAGGTAGCTGAATTCCAGTTTTTACGATATCCAAGGGGAACTTACCTACAAGGCATTCCATTGGTGATAAAATTTTTGATGGTAACCCTGAACTTGGAGAGTAAACCGATGGCTAACTAAACCCCACCATACGTAGGGGAAGGAGAAGGTTTGGTGAAAGATGGCAGACCTAGAGAGAGAGGAAGAGAGAGGAAAGGTGGCTTAAGTATAATGAGGTGCATGAGAGGGAGGTAGAGAAGCAACGAGAGGTTGCAAAGTGAATGACATTATGGAGAGAGATAGTTTGGGAAGGATTTGAAGTTCACGCAGAAGACGTGGAACTAAGCATCAAGAACTCCCCATTTGGGAAAGCATGACAAGGAACCCTCCTTAACCTCATGCAGAAGTGCACTAGCAGAAATTACCTGGGCCGTGGGTGCACATCTGAATCCACCTGAAAACTTTTCCCTTATACTTGGTCTTCCAGTATCTAGTACAAAAAAAATCAAGCAAGCTAATTCAAGTAGTGGGAGAGAGGAGTGAGTCATATAAGAAGCATAATGATGGCAACACAAATGAATTCATTTATTATATGGGAGTACCTTTTTAGGTGTATCATCTACACAAAATTTAGGTGTGCATAGACTTTTGGACTCTCTTCTGGGAGTAGTAACACTTTGCAGACTATCAGGGTACAGTTCAGTACTACTATTGGGACATAGGGAAGTACATCTTTTGGTTCAAACCTAACTATAGGTTTGGGATTAGGAGGTATAGGTGGCTCTAGCTCTAGTGGATCTGGTGGTTTTGGAGGTAGAGGAAACACATGAGGTTTTGGATCAGGTGGGCAAGGTCCGCACCAACCCATAATATTTACATGGAGATGTCTCTTCATCTCCCAGAGTATAGGGGCATAGAAGATGTTGCTAAACATGTACACATGTGTGAAATACTATGGTGCATAAAAGGAATCATGACTTTGAGCATAGGGAAAGCCAATTTTCTACTATGTTACAAGGGCACACACACAACTGGTACAAAAAGTTTGACCTTGATCAGACTTGCATAGACTATACAACTTTAAAAGATGCTTTCCTTAAAGAGTTTCACATCCCTGAGTTCGAACAAAAGAGTATAAGTGTGCTCAAGGATATTAAGCAAGGCACTACTGAGAGTGTTAGAGAGTATGATGCTCATTTCAAAACATTGTTATCCAAGATTTCTTATGATATTCATGCAAGCCAACATGCACAATGGTTCGTTGGAGGCCTGATTACACCTTTTAGGAGGGCACTATCACATAAGACATACATTGATCCACGTGAAGCACTTGAAGAAACTTTACACATTGAGGAAGTTGGAAGTATAGACACTGGGGTAAGCCCATTTTTAGAAGCACAAATGTAGCTATGGAAAAGTAGTTGGAGAAGCTATCAAAAATTCAGCACATGAGATGCGCACAAGGATTTGGTGCATAAATTGTGAAGTGGAAGGTCACACAAAGGATAGTTGTCCCCGTAGATCTATGTGCTCATTATTATTAGACTGTGAGATATGCCATTTAAACCATGATGTTAGCCATTTCCCATTATTACAATACGTGATAAGGAAGAACGTTTCATGCTATAAAAATATGTAGGTCCATGACTCATGACATAAAAGACTACTAGCTGATTGGTCAGATCCATGATGCCATAGATATTGGTGTACGACATACAAGAGTTTTAGATAACTCTAAAGGAAAAAATGAGCATCAAGATCAGGATCAATCGGGCAGTGCTATGATCGAAATGTAGGTCATTTTGAAGGAAGTCATGGGCAGAGGACGAGGATACCATGGTGGATTCAGAGGATGAGGCCATGTGGTGAAAGAGAGGAGTTCCCTCGCAAAACATGTTATACATGCAGATCTCCTAACCACTATAGGCATGAATGTCCTCATAATATTACATGTTCTTTCTGTGGAAAGAATCATAGTTATGAGGAATTCTTAAAACTTGTATGAGCATCTTAACAAGTAGCATAAATAAGAAAAAAAAGGTGCAGTGGATGGTTAGGATACAACGTGCTGTGGAAAATTAGTGGATGCCCAAGTTGGAACCAGAATCCGAGGTGTTGCAAGTAAGGATCACTACCCGTGCTTGAAGCGGTGTGCCAAAGAGGCATTACAACAGAGGCCTACCATCACTAAGGAGGAGGTTTTACATGCACGATACCTAGATCCTACCCATCAGAAGGAGGTTTATCAGAAACCATGGAGGTACTTAAAAATCTTTAGGTGAAATATAGTATTTAAAGGAGCAATCACGGAAGATGGAGAAAAAGAAAGCATCAAAGATGGTCCAAACTGATATGGATGACTTGAGAGAAGTGTGCAAAATGTTGCGCCAAGAGAATATCATTCCACTATTAGGGAATTGGTTAAAGGAAACACTCTGCATGCAAGTACTGAGACTGGATGACAGATATCTACATGTGAATCTTCCCCTCATAGCCTAGATTATGACAAGGAAATCACTTTGAATGTTGTTGTGGATGGGTGGCTATTGAGTAATATATTGATTGATACATGTGCACGGAAGTCAATGTTCTTACTTTAGATGCATGGGTAAAAATGGGGAGACCCCATTGCAGCCATCCTCTAATGTATTGTTCATGGCTAATCGGACTAAGGCCACTCCCATCGAGTTTTAAAAGATGCATCTATTACCATACAAGGAGCCAAGTTCACTGGAGATTTTGAGGTCTTAGCACTAGCAGAGGCAGATAGCTTCCCATACTCTATGGGGGCATGTGGTGCTATGAAAATAATGTTGATCTTCAGTTCAACAAGGGTTATATCAGCTTTGAAAATAAGGAGGAAAGGGTTATTATCCCATTAACAGATGGAAAATATGCACCCTATGTTGAGCCCTTGAGTGAAGAAGACCTAAATAAGATTTATGTATGCGTCATCCGAGATCTAGAGGTGCTTGAGCCATCTAAAGAAGGAATCATTTAGTGGGAGGATGCATAGTCTATCAGTGATACTACAAGTGTTGCTTGTGATAAAGGGCTCATAACACTTATGAGTTGGTGGGGCACAAAGTAAAGAGTATATTTTCTAGGGATTACAAACCATGTTATATCAGGAGAATAGGTAACAACTCGGTACCTCATTACACTAGAGAAGGAGACCCTATGGTGTTCCGTGCCATGGAGGAACAATGGGTAGACTAGTTGAGAGAGAAGGAATATGCTATATATACCTACGCGGGATAACAAGTGCATTGGTGGGTGGTCCACAAGGATAATCTTGTAGGATGGAATGAAATTAGGATTGCTCTTGCTACTAGGTTCTTGAGGAGAAATGCACCTACTCAAATCTATACTTATCATGGTAATCAACCTTGTTCAACACCATGTTCAAGTAGTGTGAGAGACTCTGGAAAGAAGGAAAGGAAGCTTTACCACCTTTGCTCTGGGTGCACAAGTTTTATTCCATGTTACAAGGTTGCACGTGCGCTGGTATGTCTATGCAAACTCCATAGAGAGACTAGAAATTGGTAGGATTTAATTACAGGAATGATCCAAATGTTTGAATTCTTCTCTACCAAGCCTCGGTAGAAGAAGCATTAAAGGTTATAAAGCATGCTTAACTATGGGGGATAGTGCAAGGTAGAGGAACTCATTCAAGAGTTATTTGATGAAGGGGACTCAGAGCACATTTTGTTGAAGAAACAGAGATAGATGCCACACTACTTAAATGTGCTTGCCTTGAGCAAGAAAAAGGAAAAATGGTCTACTTAGTGGATGATGAAGAAGTAGAAAATTTGGATGTAGACCATTCAACAGGTAGGTGTGAGGTGTTGGATAGTGTAGATAAGGCCACACATGCCTATCATGAGCCTATGAAGACAAAGAAAGTAAATATTGGATCAGATGTTGAGCCTAAGGAGGCCATAATTAGAGACTATTGGTCAGACTCTGAAGTGGAAAAAATCATAGAGTTACTACGGATTATCAAGACTTATTCCCTCGGGGTACCATGAACTTAAAGGCATGCATGAATCATTAGGGGAGATGAAGATAAATCTTAAAGAGGGTGCATGCCTAGTTAGAAAGAGACCCTACAAGATGAACCCCAACTTGTGTGAAAAGGTCAAGGAAGAGATTGAAAAATGTTGAAGTCTGGAATCATCAAGCCCTCGATGAGTTAGAATGGGTTAGTCCAATGGTGATCAATATCAAGAAGGATGGTGGATTAGGATCTATGTGGACTACAGGGAGCTGAATTCTACATGTGTGATAGATCCCTTTCCTATGCCATTCACTGAGGAAATACTAGAAGGCATTGTAGGGCAAAATCTATTCATTTATAGATGGGTTCTCTAGGTATCATCAGGTTAGGATTTCCCAGAGGATCAGGAAAAGACTACTTTTACTACTAAATGGGGTAGCTTTTCCTATATTGTGATGCCTTTTGGACTGAAAAATGCACATCTTGTTGTATTTTGTGCATAGTTGTTCAAGCATTTAAAGATTTTATTCACAACTTCTTACAAGTTTATTTAGATGATTGGATGGTGTATGGACTTGTTAAGGATCATTGTGACAATTTACGCTTAATGTTTGAAAGATGTAGATAGTTGAGTATCTCTTTGAACATCAAGAAGTGCATATTTTCTACACCATTTGGAATACTATTAGGACACATAATTTGTAAGGAAGGTTTGTTGGTTGATCCAACTAAGGTTGCAGTCATTATAGGCCTGAAAGAGCCTACCAGTCAAAGTGAGGTGCGTGGATTCTTGGGTCACATGGGTATTATAGAAAATTCATAAAGGGATATGCCAAGGTTGCCACACCTTTGGAGGAGTTACTGAAAGGAAAAGGTACATTCTACTGGGGAGAACCACAACAACAATGTGCATTTGAGACATTAAAGGAGAAACTTACTACCATGCCTATTTTTGCTTTCCTTCGTGGGACCAACCATTTCATGTACATGTGGATGCCTCGACATGACCATTGCGCATGGTGTTGGCTCAACTTGGAGAAGGTATTATAGATCATCCTATCTATTTTTCTAGTAGAAAGTTGACTCTGCAGAGTAGAATTACACCACTATAAAGTGTGAAGCTTTTTCAATGATCTATGTGCTACATAAATTTAGACAGTACCTACTAGCTACACCATTTTTATTTTATACAGATCACATGGCATTGAAGTATTTGGTAAACAAGCCCATTTTAGGGGCACATATGCAGATGGGTACTCTTATTTCAAGAATTTGATTTTACAGTTGTGGTAAAACAAGGAAAAGTAATTTTGGACCAGACCATTTATCTAGAATACAATCAGAGAAGAAGCACATGCCATTGAAGATACCATGCCCGATGCATAGTTATATAGGTTACAACATGCACCATGGAATTAGAGGACATTGTTGTCTTTCTATGAATAGGTATGACACTAGAAGGAATGAAATCCTTAGAGAAGAAACAACTTGCTATACATGTGACACCCTATATGTTGATTAGTGGTGACTATACAAATTAGGCCAAGATGAAGTATTATGTTGTTGTGTACTGGAACATGAGCACACAAATATCATGGAGGAAGCTCATGGTGGTATTGCAGGTGGCCACTATGCAGGTGATGCCACTACTCACAAGATTCTACTTGTTGGATTATGGTGGGAGACCCTGTATAAAGATTGTAAGCATATTGTAAGGCTTGTGATCACTTTGTCAGCATCTTGGGAAACCAGTCAATGAGATGAAATGCCTCTAAGACCTATTACTAGTGCAGAACCATTTGAGAAATGGGATATTGATTTTGTGGGTCCTATTTCACCAGCCATGTGTAGAAATGGATCATGCTATATCATCACTTGCATAGACTATCTGACAAGGTGGGTAGAAGTAACACCTACAAAGGATTGTACAATGGCTACAACAGCCAGGTTTCTATGGGAAAATATTATTACAAGGTATGGATGTCCTTTGAGTTTGACCAGTGATAGGGGCACACATTTTTTGAATGAGACAATCAAGAATTTTATTGGATGAATTCATGATTACACACCATAAGACTACACCCTATCATCCTCAGGCTAATGGAATTGTTGAGGCTTTCAAAAAAATTTTGAGCAGACATTGAAAAAAATATGTGATGTTGGAAGAAAGGATTGGGATGATAAAGTGTCTGTAGTGCTTTGGGCATATCGAACAACATATAAAAGGTTGAACAAAGCCACACCATTTAGTTAGTGTTTGGCATGGAAGTAGTTCTTCCTATAGAATTCATGCTACCTTCTTTGTGTATTACATGCATGTTGGAGGTTTAGCTTGATGAAAAGCATTAGAAGAATGAATTGAAAAGTTAATCAAGTTGGATGAGTGATGAGCCATAACATGTTGGAGTCAAAAACAAGAAAAGGCTAGGTAAAAAGCATGGCATGATAGCACATTAAGGATAAAAAGTTTGAGATTAGACAGATGGTGCTCCTTTATGATTCTAAGTTTTGTGCCATCCAGAAAACTCAAGGTACATTGGTTGGGGTCGTATGTTATCACTCACATACTTGAAACATGCACTTGTCAATTAGAGGCGCTTGATGGAATACGGTTACCAGGTACTTCAATGGGAGTAGGCTGAAGCCCTACTATAAATAAGTCTTCTTGGTGTTTATAATAAGGTAGTGTTGCCATTTAGATTAGGTTTTCAATTCTACATTTCCTTAATGTATTTCCTTCTTCATCGCTATGCTTTGTCAATTTAGTTGGTGTTTTTGTGTAATAAAGTATGTTTGCACACCTAGAAGCTAATTATTATTTGAAGAATTTTTATGCGCAGAGGACTGCACATACCATTAGTGTGGGGTGGTTATTGATATCTAGGTACATGAATGTTGAAAATAAGTACACATGAAAGGAACAAACTACTACGGGTGTTATTCAAGTTGGAGAATTGAAAAAAAAAGATTGCTTCTGGAAACAAGGACCATAGGGGAGATGAATGAAGAAACAAGTATAACATGAGGTAAGCAAGGGCCATGGAACTACCAAGGGAAGGCACAATGATGAGGTACTTAGGTGCATGGAGGTCACATGAAGAGAAGTCCATGGCTAGAAGGTAGGAAGGTGCGCTAGAAGGTTATAGCTTGGGCGTGAAGATGTACCACATGGAAAGAATGAAAATGGTCGATTAATGAGAGGATTGTTAGTAGGTGAAGGAGAAATAAATGCACTATCATTTTTGAAAATCTATATAAGGATGGGATGAGTTCATTTTTACCATGCAATTTGAGAATTTGAAAAGATCTAAGTGTAAATGAGCCGAGTGAATCATGTGGAGGTGCGAAGAGTGTGAAACTAGACATGGAGAGAAGATTTGTGCAGGAGAAGCTTACGTCCCCATAGGTGAAGGGTTTGAGTGAACGAAGAGACACATTACGAAAGAGCTAGGGCATGCGATTTCCACTAGGGCATGAAGATTCAAACTAGGGTTTTAAATTCTTCATTTATGGAAGATAGAAAGGAGATATTTTCAAAATGGTGTTGAAGAAAGCACCTACAATAGGAGTAAAAGGGAAGAAGAAGGTCAAAGTGGAAGAAGAAATTGCTCTCGAGAGTAATTTTTCAAAATGTAGTATCGAAGGGCATGATTGTGGGACAAGAATGGGATTCCCACATCCGTAAATGTAAGATCAATGATTACAACCATCGCACATTAGATAATAAGAAGGAATTAGATGCGTTGTTGAGCACAAAAACAAATAAGTACACAACAGAAGACATGCAGTGTATGATGACACTGGAGAGAAGCTACTAAAGAAGATTAGAGTCTACCAGTTGTATGAGCTGCCATACTTTGGGAAATATGAACCATTGTATTGATGGTTGATGAGAAGAGTCCATGAGGACTTCTTCTACTTCACCGAACATGGAGGGTTAGAATCACAACTACCTTAATTTCAATAGTGATAGGACTAAGGGCCTCAGGAGCAGATTTGGAGAGTGACTTAATAGATAAAGCAGTGATCTTGGAGACAAGGAAGGAGCTAGGATATACCAAGGGTCCACGTGGCATGGACATTGATAAATTAAAGAAGTACCCAGTAGTATAGGAAGCTACCCATCTTGTAACAAAGTTGAATGACCAAGAAAGGTGGTCACAGGTGAATATAATGTGGCTACACGTTGCAAGAAAGATGTCTCAAGGAGTGGTCTACAATATCACGGATCACATAACAAAGATGATTGTTGAAGAAGTGCTATAGGTGACATAATTAGTTTTGGTGCTATTTTATTGTCTTTGGTGTTTATGGAGATTGGAGTGCCCGATGGGCCAAAGGAAAATATTTGGGAGTACCCCATGGAAAATAAATCTCTAGATAGAAATATTTGATAAATACTTATGTGAAGGGACCATGAGTGGGCCATTTAAGTAGAGGGTGGAGATGTGGTATGATAGGATTTGCATGACATTTGAAGAGGAGTGGCGCATACCCAAGGAGTTACCTTCAGTGGTGGGTAAGGTAGTACAGTTTATGGTCTACCAACACTTTTGCATCACGTGATTTGTGATGAAGGATGGAGCTTGGAGCCCTTAGTGCAAACTACCATATGCCTTCACATAACATGCTACTTATAGGCATTAGTTCACCGGTTCATAGATGTGTGCCACCTAAAATTCATCGATAGATAAGGTAGATTGTGATTACCATACCCTAAGAAAAACATATGTATATCCAAGATGGACTACCTACATTGAGAGGCTTATCTCAGATGTAATAAACATGAAGACGGTAAGCTTTTCTAGTAGGAGATGTTGGAGTAGCACTTGTGTATCTTCAACTCAAGCCCAAGCTAGAGAACAAAAAATATGTGGAAAATGAGTTTGTGCTTCCAAAGCTGCCTAAGGGTAAGCATACATAGAAAATGTGCCAACTCCACATCTACAGAAACTATAGTGGTGGATGAGGAGGAAGATGAATGAGAAGATAGTGGTGGCCTAGAGCATAGAGGATGAAGGTAGCCTTTAGACAAGGTAGAAACAGAGCGTGACTACACCACCTTAGGAGCAAGAAGGAGAAGATGAGGATCTAGATGCAGTACAAGGAGAGCGCCACTTCAAAAGGGTATTCAAGAGAACAAGAACCCAAGGTGCTACTCCATAATTAGTGCACAGATCACCACGACTCTCTCCATAGAAGGATCCAACTGAGAAGAGAAGAAGGAAGTTGAAGCTGAATGAGGAGGCGGAAGAGTCTGAGGAAAGCACGCTGAATCCCCTACACCACCAAAGGACATGGAAGAACCAAAGGATGAAGAAATGAAGGATGGGGAAGAAGGAGTAAAGGAGGTAGATGGGAAAATGTGTGAGACTACTCAGGGCATAACAGAACAAGCTCCAAATCTTGATGCTCAAGTTCCTAAGGGGCCAAGATCAAAGAGGAAAAATGGGAGTATACGCACCAATCCCTGGGCTATCGAGGATAAGTAAAATTTTCGTGCCTATTTCCAAAGCATAGTGGGCCTTAAAGAATTGTATGGATGGGAGCTGATGGATGAGGACATGGCCACCATGTGCACAAGGAAACAACTATCTTGGTCAATGCAGACACATATGGATGAACTAGACTTCAACATCTATGAAGAGTCTGTGTATCTAGAAGATTGAGAAAGGCACCTCAGACTAGACACATAACGATAAATCCTACTGTTATGTCGGATGAACAAGTAAGTAATGCCTTGGTAAAGGTATCTACAGAGGTGGCAAGGAGGAATGTGGATAAAGATACAAATATTAGGGCGCTTTGAAAGAAGAAATCAATCAAAGATAAAGAGATAACACACCTACGACAAAGAAAGACTTGGCACAGAAGAAGAACATGGTTTTCATCAACATGAAAGAGGAAATTGGAGACAATATCCTGAAAGAAAAACTACACTTAGAGCCAAGGTGCCCAAAAAGTTTCCTTGGAAATGCATTATGTATAAACCTTGGTGGATTTGGTGCTTGAGGATGGACCTACGTGCATGCCAGCCCCAAAAGATATCGATAAGAAGGAAGAGAGAGAAAAGGTTTTGGTGAAGAGGAAGATTGCATCTTATGAGGCATTGCTCCAAAGCTTGTAGGAGGAGCTGAGAAAAGTAGACCAAGCATTAAACATTTACACCTCTAGAGGTGGTCATTAGGATAAGGACCATGGTAGAGGACAATGAAGTCCTAAAAGTGATGAAGGATGACACACTGGGTCATGCAGAGAGGTTGGCATTGGTAAAACAAAAGTGTGAGGCCCTTGTAGTAGCACAAGAACCCCATAAGGAAAGGTTAGATGAGATGGGGAAGGTTATAGTAGAAGATGGATCTGCTAGAGGGAAGAATGTCTATAATGTCCAACATTGTTCTAGTTTTATAGAATGAAAAGGGGGACATTGCCCAAGATGAGCTGGAGTCTATTGCATGGTAGATATTCTAGAAAATGCAGGGGCTGCACCAAGTGAATGGCAAACATTAGAGTATGAAATAAAGGAAGAGTATCCATAACTCATTCTTCCAATTGAAGTAGAGGATATCTGTTGAGTAATCATTCTTTTGTATAGAAAATTCTTTACTATCTTCCATTTATATTCTTTCTCATTCTTTGAGCATTCAAGAGGTAACCATTGCTGGGGTGACAATGCATTTAGTGTGGGGTAATGTTGAAGATAATGTATAACACTTAGTAGAAGGCATACAAAATATTTGTGTAAGAAGAGTAGAGCATGTTCAAATGTGAGAGAATCGGGAAGGAATCACATGCGGAGGACAAGAGAAAGACTTGGGACAGCTATTCATGATTATGATCTATTTTTGGAAGATGGTGTGTGGAGCACAAAAATGGGAAAAGACTTGTGCAACACGCATCAGTTATTTTGGAACAACGATATGGAGAGATTTGTATGAATACGGGATAAAGATATAATTACGACTGATAGTTAACTAGAGAGATCTATTGTTAGCGCACTTACATGTGTGGCTGTAATTGTTAAGGCACATGGCTATTTTCAGCATGTGACCTATTTTGGGAATAGATAAGAAGTGAAGGGAAATTCCCCACCCTTATAAATATATGATGAACTACGTAGTATAAGATAGTGATAGAGATATATGTAGGAACTAGATTACTTGTAAGAGTATACTGTCAATACTTTACATGCATAAGCCTATAATCCCATTATTTTAAGAAGCTTTTGTGTATTCCTATGTTTTTATATAATGAAGTGTATTAGATGAATCAGAGTATTAATCCTGAGTATAATGGTCTCTTGCATGCTTGATTTCATCACGATTCTTATTTAGTCTACTGTTCTCTAGAAATAGTTCTGCACATGCACTGTAGAATGATGTATTAATTATGGATCTAAATTCATTAAGTCTTCATCATGCCAACATCCTGCAACATTAACCCTAAAGAGGGGCCTGGTACCTTTGCATGCTTCAGTGAGTGCTCAGTCTAGGCTGAGTGATGTGCTAGCATGCTTGGGATTTTATCTTGGGGAATTCTAGCCCGCATCATTAGTTCTATTGCAGGACCTATTTTTTCATTATTCTCAAGATGGTTCATGATGAAGATGTATTGGTTGACCCTAATAAGCGTTGAAGAGTGGATACATGACCTAGAAGAAGAATGAAGGTTCAACACCGATTTGATTTAGATGTACACATATAGGTGGATCAGAATCTGTATGACTGTTTGTATGAAAGCTTCTTTGCTATTTTTCCAAAGAGAATTATTCGAGTGGTGGTTACTTATGCATCTAAATGGAATTAGAGGTATCATACACTTTTCTAGATGCGGGAAGAATTTCATTCCTTGTATGATGATTTGATATGATTTGGAATCACACTGTGGATACATGGTTCCATGGTGTTTTGAATAGTTATAGCTTAGAGTACTCAATTTCCACTTATTCATTCCCGTGCAGGTAGCTGAATTACAGCTTTTTCGATATCCAAGGGGAACTTACCGCATGACATTTCACCTTTGGTGATCAAAATTTTGATGGTAACCTTGAACTTGGACAATAAACCGATGGCTAACTAAACCCCACCATGCTTAGGGGAAGGTTCAAGTTTGGTGAAAGATGGCTACCTAAAGCAATAGAGAGGAAAAGAGAGGAAATGCAACTTAAGTTTAATGAGGCACGTGAGAGGGAGGTAGAGAAGCAGCAGGAGGTTGTAGAGTGAATGACGTTGTGGAAAGAGATAGTTTGGGAAGGATTTGAAGTTCACACAAAATACGTGGAACCCAAGCATTAGGAACTCCCCCATTTGGGAAAGCATGAAAAGGAACCATGCTTGGCCTCACATAGAAGTGTGCCGAGAAAAAAATGAACCGGGCCACGAGTGTGCATTTGAATCCACACGGAAACTTTGCCCTTGCTCTTGGTCTTCAAAGATCTAGTACTACAAGTAGTCAACAAGATAATTTAGCAAAGTGGTAGAGAAGGAGTGAGTCATATAATAAGCACAACGATGGCAACACTAAATACTTCGTTGTTATATGGGAGTACCTTTTTGGGTGTATCATCCACACAGAATTCAGGTGCGTAGGATTTTTCACTCTCTTCCGGGAGTAGTAACACTTCCCAGACCATTGGGGTATAGTTCAATACTCTTTGTTGGGAAAAAGTTAAGTACATATTCTAGTCTCCGATCCCAACTATAGGTTTAGGATCAGGAGGTATAGGTGGCTCTAGCTCTAGTGGATTTGGTGGTTCTAGAGTTAGAGGAAACACATGAGCTTCTGAATCAGGTGGGAAAGGTCTGCACCAACCCCAGAGTATTTACATGGAGATGTCTCTTCATCTCCAAGAGTATAGGGGCATAGAAGATCTTCTTTGAACATGTCCACATGTGTGAAATATTATGGCATGCAAAAGGAATCACAGCTTCTAAGCGTAGGGAAAGCCATTTTTAACTACGTTACAAGGGCGCACACACAACTAGTACAAAATTTTGACCCTAATAAGAATTGCATAGATTATACAAATTTAAAAGATGCTTCCTTAAAGAGTTTCACATCCCTAAGTTCAAATAAAAGAGTATAAGCATGCTTAAGGATATTAAGCAAGACACTACTGAGAGTTTTAGAGAGTATGATGCTTGTTTCAAAATGCTATTATCCAAGCTTTCTTATGATATTCATGCAATCTAGCATGCACAATGGTTCATTGGAGGCATGATTACACCTTTTAGGAGGGAATTATCACATAAGACATACATGATCTCGTGTGAAACACTTGAAGCAACTTTAAGCGCTAAGGCGAGTTAGAAGTATAAACACTGGGGTAAGCCCATTTATAGAAGCACAAATCATAGCTATGACAAAGCAGTTAGAGAAGCTATCAGAAAATTCAACACATGAGATGCGCACAAGGATTTGGTGCATATATTGTGAAGTGGAAGGTCACACAAAGGATAGTTGTCCCTCTTATAGTGTGGTTATCCCTTTTCCTTATATATCACCCCCTTCACTTGTTAACCTTCAAATTTTTCCCCTTAAAAATATGAATATTCCAAGGAATATTTCCCTTTTCAAAATTTGTTCTAGAACATGGCATTTAAAAAGGTTTTTCTTTTAAAACTACCAGATGTACAAAGCGCAAGTCTTTTCAATCAACTTCACTTGTGCTTGACTGGGATATTAGGTCATCACTTATGGTGGATTAATTTAATCATTCTTTCCTGATATTGATTAGATAATCATTTCAAAAAATCTCTGAACACTTCCAGATGACACTAATATGACATATATCCATACTCACTTTTCAATAATCTACCTTGGGCACCACACACTCTGTTTCATGTCTCATTGGCTTAATTGCCACACATAGTTTTTGTCAAATCACCTTGATTTACTAGCTCTACTCATTCCTAACCTTTTCCAATTCTTAAATTCTCCTCTGTGCAAACTGAAAAAAATCTCCTTCATTTCATGGGAAAGATTGCATCAAATCAAAAACATATGTCTCCTTTTCATTATAAAACCTGGCTCAATTTCATTATCATCATGCCTTTCCCTTCTTGTTCTGAGTATAAGAAATTTCAAAGAAAATGGTGAAGGTACTTGTAGCTCACAACCTGAAGGAGATTTCTTCAGAGGACTTAAATCAAATTTTTTATTTAAGCAGTCCTGATGAAGCTTTTTTCAGGGCTCTATTTGATATAGAATGTGTGGGTGACACCAGAGGGCCCTTAACATACCGACAAGTCCGGTTAGCACTTCTTACAAGGCTAATCAGGATCAATCTGTGTTGCAGCCTTCCAGGTTATGTATTTCCATCTTTTTAGATGGGAGCACTTGAAATCTCCGAAGATTTAAAAAGATACTGGGTTGAGAGAATACCTCAGGTCTCTGGGCAAAATAGTTTTCAATGTACTTTTTTTGTGATGAGGGGTTTGTATCAAAAGAGATTCCCAAGGAATCATATGTGTTGTATGATAAATCCTCCATCGACATAGTGCTTGCTATTTCCCACAAAATAGATGAGTTGGAGAAAAGGATCAATTTCCTAGAGAAAAAGCAAGTAGAGACCATGCCTTCGCAACTAGTTTCAGCACTAAGGTCATCTTCAAGGAAAAGGAAAGGTGAACCACAACCTCAACCTCCAATCGTTATCTCAGATGGAGAAGAGGACCGATCATTGTCTACTCACCATTCAAGGGAAGCAATTTCCTCCACTCGGGACAACAGGGGAGATTTTCTATTTGGTCATCCACCCACTTAATGCATCGTGCTCCTTAGGAAGAGCATGAATTTTTGGGCCCTTAACCAATTCCTTCTCTCGAAATACAATCCACCTTTCACAAGGAAATGGGAGGTTGGGTCAAGTTTGAGGCCTCATAATCAGCCCAATTAGCAATATGCAGTACTTTCCCTTCCAATCACCTTAGGCATCCCCTCTCAAACTATTCCTAACATGCCGACCCTTCACAAAGTTAAAGGAAAGATGACATTCTTCACAGGAGGTCTAGATATTTTAGAATGGGTGTCATCACAAGAGAATAAAGTCGAACTGGAGCAAATCATGATATAATGACTTTGGAAGCATTGATGGATATGGGAATATCTCGGGACTTGACATGGTCAGTCATTTTCATTTAGAAAACACAAGGCTCAAGCGAGTTTGTGCCGAGGAAAAACAAACTTCTGAACAAGCTTCCCCTACTGGGAGGAAATTATGAAGTAGGGCTAAAGAATTCCTAGATTTTGTCTTCCTTCCATTGTTTGTATCTCTAGCATATGTATATAATTTATTTTTCATGGGCAGGGGCCCCTATAGAACCCCATTTTGTTCCTTATTTAGAATGCAAGAAGCACAACAATATCAATCATTTACATGCTTATCCAAATGTATGTTAATTTCATCAAAGTAAATATGGCATTACTGCATTCTTCCACTTTTCAATTGAAATAAGGGAAAAATAAAATTTGAAAAACAATTACATCCCATGTAATAGAAGTATTATTTTAAAGTATCAGTTTAAAAGGATGAATATGAAAAGAGAATACAATTCAAGGAACAATTTTCTAAGCATGTTCATCATCCTTTGCATCTACATTTTCTTCTTCTTCAACATCCACTTTTGTATCTTGTTCTTTTGGCAGCCTCGCCACATATGCATCATACCTTTTGAATAACTCATTAAACTCATCCTCATCTGGTCCTGTATGATGTTGGAAAATTAGTGCCTGCCTAGATATTACATCAATGCAATGGCCCATTTTTGCTTGTATTCCAGTGGTCTTGCCTTTAACTTTGCAATTTTATTCTCAATCTTTCTCATGGTATTAATGAATTCATAGGAGAAATCATTCTTCAGAACATTATTTTCAAAGGAATTAAGGAAGAAGTCAATCTTCATATCCCCGTAACTCTTTTTGAACTTATCAATAACCATATCCTCTAACTTTAAGTCAATAACATCGAGAGTATCATCAACCCAGTTTCTCTTAATTTTAAGCTTTTCCTTGATCCCATTCAAGGTCTCTACTATGATCTTTGACAATTATTCAATATCACGTTGGCTTCCTTTGACTGTTAAAGACATGATATCTTCCTACTCAACTAACTCATCACTGAGATGGGTAATGTGGTCTAACTTGGGAAGAATACCTTCAAAATAGAAAATCTCATTGTCACACTATTCAACTATCTCATCAATTTCACTGAGTCTATTTTTGAGATCTTCATACTTTGACCTGGCCTCTGCAATTGTTTCCTTTTCCTCTTGGTCAATTTTTCAATCCATGTGTCCACTTCTGGACCTTCTTGACAACCTTGTTTATTTTATCCATTCCCTCAGGGGTATCAATGGAGGCACTTGTCTGAGCCTTGACTAGGTTTCCCAATCAATTTTTACAAACTCAAACTTAGGGATTTAACTTGCTCTTTTAACTACTTCTTTGTCATTCTATCTTCATCCACCTTTTGCAAAAGGTCATTGACAACTTTAGACACCCCTTGCTTTAATTGGTCTCTTGAAGGATTTCCCAAGGGAATAATTTGGACGTTATAATCATTGG
Source organism: Taxus wallichiana var. yunnanensis (assembly GCA_018340775.1). Taxonomy (NCBI): domain Eukaryota; kingdom Viridiplantae; phylum Streptophyta; class Pinopsida; order Cupressales; family Taxaceae; genus Taxus; species Taxus wallichiana. The sequence continues at coordinate 338,556,370 of CM031236.1, forward strand.
CTATTATGTCATCCCTAGTATTTCCTTCAAAGGGGATTGCTACTTCTAAAGTTTTAGCTCTTGATGAGTCAGTGTGGGTTTTAGTAATGGTTCTAGCTCTTTTGAAGCTCTTATTGTCTTTGGAAAAGACATAGCAATAATGTTAATAACTTACACAGGAAGGATCTCTTTTTCCTCATTTGAAATTAGTTCATTGATCCACCCTTTTTCCAAATTTGTTCCAACCTTTTCCTCTTGTGATTTAGGTTAAGGCTCCCCAGGGACAACCCTCAACTATTTGAAACCCCCATGCTCATCCATTTTTAATGATTATGCCTGTTTTTCATTATTTACTTCAATGAACATCTTGTTATTCTCACCTTGCATTAATAATTCTTTTGGATGTTCCTCTCCTTGGTCTAGAGACTGAAGTTGATCATTTATTCCTTGATTTATATCAACAGTTAGGGGAGATTCCTTCTTTATTTCTTCAATGGATGCCATACTGGACCCCACTTCTCCTTCGACATTTTCTTGAGTTACTGACTAGCTTATGAGTTCTGCATTCTTCAAAATCTGTTGAGTTGGCATCCCACCCTCCTCGTGCTTTGATGATGTTCCTAACAATGATATGGTAGGCTATTCATATGAAGAAAATTCCACATTCCTGTCTAGGAGTTACATGTCTTTATCAATAATGCTTATCTCGCCAACAATTGTGGCTTGTGCTACCTCTATTTTCTCTTTATAAATAGATTTTCCCTTTTGATAGAGTTCATCAACCTTAGTAAATTCATCAAAAACATAAATAATCTCATCTAATGACACCTCTGTATTGAAATTTTCTCTACTAGGCAGTTCAAGTTTGTCTAATTTCTGCAACAACTTGTTTTATAGAAGGAGCATCTGTTACTTGAGCCTTTTCTTTACTATTCAATAGAAGAGTATTTCTCTCTATTTCCTCACCAGTTTGGAGGTCATCTAACGGTATCATTAATGGTTCACTCATTGATAATTTGGGAGCATCTAAAATGGAAAATCCCTCACCAATATCAATATTAATTACATCAACTTGGGCCTTCATGATTCATACAATGTTCTAGTCAAAGGCATACTCATATCGTTAGTAAGTAGGGTTTCAGATGTCTTTGTACTGAGTTAAAATTTGGATGTTTACTAAACTATCCACAACATCTTCCTAGGTTTCTTGATATTGAGTGGCTTCCATTGTTGCTTATTTCACAGGAAGAGGTGGGAAAGGAGACTCTGATTGTCCCACTTGTGGAAATGATGGGGCATGTTGTGCTTGATAAACATCACTCCTTTCAAATTTAGGAGGATCAATTACCATATATTTGTGCTTGTGCTTCTTGGGCATGTGGGCACCTACTCTCACCAAGACTGGTACATGAGTAACCTTATGTTTCTTGTGTGCCCTTTCAAACTTTTTTAGATTAGGAGCTACTCTTTTCCCTTCCTTATGTAACTTAGGTTGAGTAAGACCACTTGCTATGGCTCCACTCATTAATTTCTCAGTATTATGAGGCTTTGGTGCAACACTTGAGCACACTACATGGGATGCTAAGCCATTCCCTTTGCCTAAATTGGCATTGCAAAAGTAATGGGGGCATTTTCCATAGATTTCAAAAGCATGCTTTCAGTCTTTTGCCTAAGAACTGATATAGGAGTACCAGTTCCACTAGCGGCTAAGGTCCACTCATCTATGGGTTTAGGGGTGGGCATTTTTGAGGTAAACTAAGGGGAATTTCCTCCCAAAGGATCCATTATATCTACCCCTCCCTCACGAGTGGAATATCATTGTTCAAGTTATTTAAGATTTTGGTATTTTAAATTGATAGGTTGATGCCTTTCTGAGTCAACCAATTCACAGTTCTTCTCATTACATTTACTATCCTTATATAAGAATCATTAGATTCTATCTCATTCCAATCTGGGGGCATTATGGGCTATGCCTCCACCTTCTGATCAACATAATATTTGCTTACCGTATGTGGGTCATCCACAATTCCTTCTGGAATAACTGTAATTTTGAAATAAATTATTTGTGAAAGGGTCATTCTAGAGAAATCTTGTAACTCGGCCTCTTCCTCATCCCTATAGCTCATCTAATAATTTTCAAACTGAGGCTCAAGCTCAAAAGTGTTTGTAATGTTATTGAATACCCATCTGATGTCATAACTGGACCTTGCCTCAAACTTTTCCATATCAAATTTATGCATTTCATCTTCAATCATCCCGGCCTTTATGATGGAGGGGCATGAATACCTTCCAATTCAAATAGGAATTTTATATTTGTCTTATGCCTCCTAACAATTAATTTATGCATAGGTGTCAAATTCCTTGCTAGTTCACATAAAATCAATTTATCATCTACATACCTAGGAAACTTACAAGGCTTTCCCTCAAAACCACTAACCCTTATGTATGTGAACTTTTTATACTGAATGAAGTAGCATCCATATTCCAAAATAACTTGTCTAGCCTATTCAGACATCCTATATTGTCCCCACTTTGGCTTGAAAAGACAAATGATTGGGGAAAAGAAAGCATCATTAACTAACCTTACATTCCCACTCCAGTTGATCAGTTGCAGTTGGGGAAATATCTCATGCATTTGACATTGCTTGAAATATTCTTGTGGTGAAAAACCTGAGAAATGTCTATGCCTAGAAACATTGTAGATTAAGTAATTCATCATATAAAATTATAGCTTTGAATTGTCACCCATCTCAATTCTCACTGCTAAGGTGACCATGTGGCCATGGAGTGCTTCTACAATGAAATTTTCCCAACAGATACTCCCTTTTCTCTCCAGAATGATCCATATATAGGTAACCATCCATTCCTTAAATTCATTTATAGTTTCCAAACCCGCCATTCGACTTAGTAACACAATGACATCTTCAACCTCTTTAAAAAATTATTCCCTAACTAGCTTTTTAGGGATTCTAGCCGTTGTCTTTTTTGTAATAAGCCATTTTGTATTTATCATCTTGACATAGTCCTTTTCTTTGCTTCATAATATCGCAGGCTAATTTGATAGCAATGGTGATCATGTTGGTGATTATAGGAAATTTTAACATTATTCTAATGGCTACATGTGTCAATGTCAAAACTACACCCCCATTCCCATCTAATACTTCCCTTTTATCGGGATCATAATTCATAGCACAATGCCACACCAACTTTGGGTAATGAACTACTGGTGGGATAACACCTGCTAAAGTAATACGACTATCTTGAATTACCTTTAGGGATTCACTCTTATAGGGACTATTAAGTCTCTGAAGAAAATCCTTGAGTTTATCACACATCAAGTCCATGTCTGTAATATTTTCCAAATCACTCGTGACCCTTGACGTAACCGAGAACAAAGATGGCATAGTCTTCATCTTCAAACAACCCTAACTTTCCTTTAAACCAACCTGCCACTGAAAGAGAAACACAAGAGTTTCTAAGATCTTAAAAATAAATCCACGAGCGCCTAAGCAATTTAAATCCAAATCAACAACCTTTTAAGTCCTCAGGTTCACAATTTTATCTTCACAACTAATAACGTGATAATTCTCCATGAAAATCACAAAGGTAGCAACAAAAATCAAGCAAATTGGTAAATAAAGATGAAAGCATTCACATGCTTTAAAACGTCCTTGATTTGTGTAGCAAAATTAATGGTGGTATAAATAAATGCAATGAATCATGGCCATTCAATCCACCTTCAATTTTGAAAATGATCCATCCACGTGGAATGAAACTTTTTGCTAACACGGGCTCTGGGGGCACCTTTTGTAATTTTGCAGCATTAGAGAATTTACACACTTCTGGAAAACTTGACCCACCCATTTGCCTTTTGGTTTTCAACATGGGCTTGACACATGGTCACACTTGAGTAATAGTGGGGCTATGACACTTTTTACGTTTTATCCCATTTCCCTTTCAAACCAAAAATGCTTGAGTGCCCCGGCGACCCGCATCCCCCTTTTACATATAAGTAACCACGTGTCCCTTGTGGGTTTTAGGACCTTTTTACACCTTTACTCCTTTCCTCTTAAATGCGTAAAGCTAAAAATATGTACTTCTTCCCGCATCCACTCCAATTGTGACACATGTACACTCCTTGACACCAATTGAGAAATTACTTGCGTTACCTTTTGACTGCAAATATTCAAAGAACATTTATTAGGTAACGGGGCCGATTTCACACTTTGTGAATGCGAGAGAAAATTACAAGTTTGCAAATTTGACCTGCCACACCACAATCAATTGGGAGCTGCCACATATCAATGGGAAATGGGAGAGAAAACACAAATAAAAAGACAAGACCCAGAAGTAATTTATAACAAGTGATCCCTCCAACTTCAAAACTTAAAACACAACGGCTTCCTCGTAAGAAACAACCAAATAATGTATATTCATACACGATCCTCAACTGAAAAAGAGGAAAGACTAAACCATACACAGAAAAACCACAAATCCAACTTGTACCTCTATAAGGAAAGAAGAAAAATATGGCAGACAACGATGGTAAATATTAACCAAATAGGGGCAAGATTAATTCGAGCACCAACACAACCATTGACAAGATTTGAGACTATAGATTTACTTTCCCTTGTTGACAAATTTGATGAGTCTTGAATTAATGGTGTTAATCATTAGCATTTTTGTATCTCGCCATCAAGATGATATACTGTAAAATAGTTATCCATGCTCGTTGCAATATTATTTTATGGATCCTATAAGTCACACATAACTCTATCATTCGATAGAATTTTGGAAATTGAAATTGTATTGTTGAGAAGAGCTTTCATTTTATTTGTGTAATAAATAATTTTTAGATTCACTATGTCACCGATTTGTTAAATTTTGCTTGTAAGCCTTCGAGTGTATCTTAGGCATGACAAATTGTGAATCTCTGATGTTTTATTAAATATTCAACACAAGATTTTATGTTTCAACCTTTAAAGATTGTGTGAAACCGTGCGTTCTTGGGCTTCCATAAGCGTACATCTTCTGGTTGAAGGATCATTGTGAGCTATTTTGAGGTTTCTTGTCTTGTATTTGGTAGATCTCCTAACATTTGTTGAATTTTATGTGGAATCTAGTATAATCAAATTTATCCTATTTAATTCCCCAAATCAGATACGCCCAAAACTAACTAATCCTACCATAATTTCCCATGATTGTCTCATTAAATCCAAAAAAATGCCAAAGCAAGATGGTTCTTTAATATCTTTAGTAGTCTAAGATTTGGTTAGAAGACGTCTGCACTATCTAGAAGTGACAAATCATGAGAGTTATCCTTTGTTGAATTGACCATGTCTTCCTAAAGTTGTTTCTCAAGTATTTCACAAAAGAGTGCCAAATATTATTGATACATCCATTCCTCTCACAATTATAGACTACAGAACGGGTCCTCTCACCCTGGCTAAAGGTAGAGCTAACATTAGGAGGCTAGGTCATTACCTCATCATGATACTACCCGATTCATCCAAGCTTGAGTGATAAAGAGATGATGAGATCCTTCCCCATCTACAAAATGACATTGATTTATATCTATCATCTTCTAAAAATTTGGTTGATGTTGCCTAGATACAAGGGAGGAGCAATTTGGGTACCAACACAAAGCTAATATGCAAGTAGAGTATGATGCGCAATCAAATAAGAAAGAATACAATATAGACTGTGTGAAAAGAGGGTTTCATACATGGGAAATCACTCATAATGTCAAAATAAAATCAAGGCTAAAGTGCCAAAAACATATAATGCGCATACAAGACAAAAGGTATATCCGTAAAAAATAGAATACAATGAAAACAATGACAAACAAAGTGTAACAAACAACCATGGTGGTAAATATTCCTTCAAAGAAAACATTACACATGAAGTACCCATTAGTATGTTGGAGAGATAAAAATTATGTCAAAGCATGTATATTCCGATAGAAAGTAATGTGCTAGTAAGAATATGAAGTAGTAAATAATGAAACAATAACTCCTATGATATGTAATAATAGGAAATGTAGATGCTCTTGCTAGGAGCCTCGATAGAACTCATAAGAGGTACAATGCTAAGCATAATTTCTATGTGTAAGGATATGTAGGAAGTATGCATTCAAAACTAGAGAACAAGTGAATGCACATGTGTATATGATAAAGATAATGACATACTAGATATTCGGCTAACATAGGAAACAAAGTGTATATGTAAGTATAAGAAAACAAGAATAAGTGCAACCAAGATATGTAAGATGAAGTGTGATGGAATGATATGCAATATGAGTGTGATAGGAGTAGCGTTCCCCCAATGGATGTGTATGAGTATGATATGAGGTTCATTTATAAAATACCCCTTGACAGTCAAGAAGGAACCATAGAAAAGAGTACGTCATTAGGAAATGGTTTGAAAGAGATGTTAGAAAGGTATATCATGAGTCATAGAGAGAAAATTTTAGAAGAGGCGAAGCTCATTTAAGACTTAGACCCTCAAAATTGAGTATGAACCGCATAACTAAAGTGCATCATAGGGGAGTGTGATGTGTGAGAATAGAATGATAGAAAGATGTATCATGAAGCATAGAGTGTGAAATGTGTAGTGTGTGAGGTTCATGGATGTAGTATGCCCTCAATAGTCAAGTGTGAACCGTAGCACAAGAGTGCGTCATAGGGTGATGATGATACAAAGTGTATCAAGTTGTGTAAGATTTCTTAGAAATACGAAACATGAAACAAAAAGCATAGGAGTATAAATGATAAACAATTGATGATGCTAGGAGGGGGAAAGTGAGCATGATGCCCCCCAAGTGTGTAGATCTAGTTGATGTTGTTAAGGGATCAATGTAAGGAGTAGTTTCTTTGACAAAAATGATTGGTTGTAGCTTATGTGGGATTGATAACGCTATAGAAGACTTGAGAGGAGGAGGTGTTGTACCAATTTTTAGAGGAGGTTGCTTAGGATTTGGTGACGTGGTAGAAGAATTAGTAGGAGGAGGTGATGGAGGAAAAACCTTAAGAGGTGATTTCTTAGTTGGAATGGGTTATATAGGTGGCACTTGATTGGAAAAATAAGGAACATTAGAAGTGATAGCCTGATGCTCATTGGTCATAGAAGGAGAAGATTTAGGAGCCCATTTAGATGTAGCATTTGGAGATGGACATGTAACAAAATGCTGTACAATAAATGAGATAAATCCCTAATGCTTAAGGTTCCTGATTCTTCATTTTAAAGGATGGAAATCGTTGTCATGATCTCTATTGATTTGATGATAATTACAAAATGGGAGACTTTGATAGTTGGCAAGACGATAAGGAGGATAACAGTGTATAAGTGATAAGTTGATCTATTGATGAGTGAGGAGCTAAGGAAGAATGTCATGTTGCTTATCATTGAGATCAAACTTGAAAGGTGCTGGTAATGCTAAAAATTGAGGTTCATTAATATGAGCATATGTGAAAGACATAAAAATAGGATGAGGAGTAGAAGAAGAATAAGAATGGGCTTGAGAAGCATCCTTGAGATCTTGGATTTTAGATTTGAGAGATTTAATCGTGGCTTCCATAACTTGAAATTTATCTTGAAAATCATGGTGTAAAGCTTGAATTGACTCTAAGATAACTTGAGAAGATGTGTTATCATAACTAATAGATGAGTATAAGATACAATTAAAAATGACACTTATTTGGGAAGGTGGTGTATGACGAGGGATGTACATTATATGTACAAATTTTTGACATTATCTTTACAAATTGGGTACTTTTGAAGTAATTCATATAAGGAGAGTTCACAAGCTTTTGGAAACATGAAAGAAGATTGGATAGAATAAGCAAAATGAAAATCCTAGAGTGTTCAAATGCAGAGTTCACCAAATGATTTAACAAAAATATATTTTAATGATAAACCCTAATATTACAGATTAATTGATGTAAAATATAATAAACAACTGCTAGAATATAGATTACAAAAGTAAATAAGATAGAAAAATATGAAACCCTAAGTGCGAGAGAAAGAGAGAAAAGGAATTAGCTGATTTATGCTTGATGTTGGGACTGTGAAGACTAGAGAAACTGATAAACATGAAGGGTGGACTACTGTAATTGTACTCGAGAAATTATGGACTTATTGGATGAATCTGGATGAGGGCACTTGGACTAGGGTGAGGGCGCCTACATGTTAGAGACCTCTACTAGATGCCTATGACTCCGTAGGAGATTAGAATCTAGTTTTCTTGTGTTGTGAAAATGTCAATGATAGTTGCTTTTTGTCACCTATATGTCGCATTGTGATAAAAAAGTTGCATTTAACTTGCAAAGAGATGTTGACCTATAAAACTCTCAAACTACATCAAATCCCAAAAATAAAATATGCAATATGGGGAGTCGGACTGACCTCGGTGGTCACCCAACTGAGTGAACTTACGACCGAGTGCTGCACTACATCTCAGACTCTATGTAGTTCTTGTGAGTGTGTGAAATAATCGTGCCCTAGGAAGTACTTTTGCAAGTGCACATGATAACATGTGATATCTAGATGTACCAAGGTAAATAGATGTGTGAATGGAATCTTCCCCCTATGTGTGTATGCATAAATATAGTCCATTGTCGCTTGTATGTATGCTATATGGATGCCTTTGATAAATTTCGATGTAAGCTTAAGTGATGATATTATATGCTTAGAGCTTGGTCCTTTATTTTGGTCACATATCTTTGTATGTATATGATCCCCTTAGTTAAATTTCATAATTGACAAGTTTGGAAGGTGACTCATAAGAAAATAAAATGCCCAAAAGATAAAAGAGACAAAAAGAGTGAGTAAGATAAAAAGAGGTTGGGGGCACCCAGAGGGGATGAGGGTGCTTGGCTACTAGTGTCTTGGATGAACGCTGGTGGCTGAAGTTGACGATGCAAATTAACTTGCAACAATTAGTATGATGTTTATCAATCTATAGTTATTTAATTATTAGACCAAGGAATGTAAAATTTCAATAGTGCCGTATTGTATACACAATTATAGATATTTAGGAGGTGTAAAGCTAAATTGATGACACTACAATTAAGAAATAAAAATGTTGAAATGAACTATATTCTGACTCAAAGTAAATACTATGGCTAATGAAAAACATGTAAAAACAAAACACAGATAAAGGAATGAACTGCTGCTAATCTAATCATGAAATGAATCAAATAAAAAAATAAAGTAGAGGGTTAGAAAGCTGCAAGTAGGAATTACCGTGGGTGCTAATCCCTCCTAAGGCCTATGACTACAATGAATAAACATAACTCAAAATTTTATTTCATTAGCATGAAGATTACAGTTGGAAAATACAACAAATTATCTATCTATGGATTGATCCCTCTTTCAACATTAACATTTCCTTTTTATATCCTTCATTACAACAGAGGCATGAAGAGATAGAGTTATACTAGGAGTTCCAGTTAGATTAAGTAAAATATATTAACAAAACAATCTAGAAACTACATGCATGCAACATAACTACTTAGTAGATGTTTACATAACAATCACATAACTTAACTAACCAATCAGTTGATCAACCAGTTATTAAATTATGAATTAAATCAGCTAGTTATTTTTGAGTTTCAACACATAATTAGATGATGACATTTAGTCCTTTCCTAGTTTTAATAATTAATTCTTCCATCAACATGTGCGAGATTAGGTGTGATGTCCATGTTGTACAAGCTTATGAGAATCATGAATTTATTTATGTGTGTGACCTCCTTTGGCTATGAACTATTTGTCTGTGGACGCGTCCCTTTGGTTGCATGTCTCTTTGTGTATGGATCTTTTGGCTACATGTTAGTTTCTTCATATAACAAGTTTCTTGCAAACAAGGCTAGCATTATACAAAGCACCATTTAACATCATATTACAATCAAAAGAATAAATTCATACTCATAATACCACAGAATAAAGTAAACTAGTAATAATTATATTAACTAATATCCATGTCATGAGTTCAAGTTATAATGAAAATGTATAGTAGTATCACAGGGAAATACAAGTTCAAGGCTACAAATGGCTCAACATAATATAGAAGATGAGGTGTTTTAAAAGGAAATAAAATAACTCATCACACCCCTAGACTTAACATCTTGAATGTCCTCATTCAAGTTTCTTTGGATTCTCCTCAGGTTTCTTTGGATCTTCCTAAATGATGCTACATAAACATCTGAAATCAATCGGGGTAGATGTTCCTTCACGGTCGTGAATAAGTAATCGTTATCCAAAATAAGCCCCTTGCTTATTTTTGGCTAACTTCCTTTCATTCCTTCCTTCCTTGTGCCTCAGTAAATTTTTTTCACTTTTCAAGAACTCAATTTTTTTTGGAAATGGCTTCATCAGATAGAGAATTTCCTCACCTTTCTATAAAGGTAAAATTTTCCTTCTAACTCCTTGTATTTCTCAAGTTATGGCTCGACAAAGTTTTTGAGGGAAATTTTCCCTAAGAAGGTCCGTGGACCAATCAAAACATGCCACGTGGTGGCGAAATGGTGGGGAGTAGAGGTAAGTTATAAATTTTTGCCAAGGATTGGTTGGGGGCACAAAAGAAAAATATCGGCCTGAAGGCCAGCAGTGAATGAGGAAATGACACGTGTCCATGAGGCCATCGGAGGTCGGACTGGCGGGGGGAAAGTTAGAAAATTTCCAAAAGTGGGCACAAAAGAAAAATCTTGGCCCAAATCCCCACAACAAATAAAAATGTGACACGTGTCCATAGACCGACGGAGTCAGAGGTGTGGGGGAATTTAACAATTTTTCCAAAGTGTGGCAAATGGCACAATAAAACTCCACCCTCGAAGGCTCGCACCAATCAAATTGTGACACGTGTCCATGTTTTTGACATAAGTAAAAAGGGTCAAAAATGTCAAAGGAAATATTTGGAGTTTAGGCTCGTGTCGAATTGGAGGATGCCATGTGGCATCGGAGCAACAGAAGTGAGCGATTTTGGAAATTTTTCCAAAATGCAAAAAGGCGTGGAATGGTCATTTGAGCCTGCGGACCAACATGAATGTGACACTTGGCATCAGAGTGGTAGGGGTGGAGTTTTTTGGGAAAATTTTCCCAAATTCAAAAAAAAGGGGAAATTTTTTTGGGTTTTGGCCCGCCGACCCAATTTTTGCCTGTTTTTCCCTAAATCTTCAGAGGGGCATATCTTTTGATCCAGAGCTCAATTTTCCTCGATTTTGGTGTCATTGGAAATATATTGAAGTCCTCTACATGATGGAATATTCAATTTTGTTTTATGGAGTTTGGTGAGAGAAAAATAAAGAAACACCTTTGGCATGGGGAAAAGAGCAGAACTGACATTCAACCACCATTTTTAATGCAGTATGGCTTCCATTCTTCTCCAGCATGGTCAAAAATCTTGGGGAATGAAATTTTAAGGGTACCCATGCTATTTTTATGGATTTGGTTAGTGGTTGAATGATTCCTTTCATTTTTCCTGCATTTCTCCTTCTTGGCTTGGGTTTTCATTGTTAAAAGCCATTTTTGGGCTCATTTGTAAAGGGTTGGACATTTTTATGAACTGCAGGCTCCCTTCTTCACCATGGCAAGTGAATTTGTGGAATATCAAACCTATTTTAGGACTGCAACATGTTTTCTACCTCTTTTCTGTTGTAATGCACTATATTTAAAAATGGAAATGACAATGCAAGCTCTGTGAATGAATTTTCAATCCTTTCTTGTGTTGTTTGCTTCATTCTGATCCTTCATTACATTTTAGCAATTTGTGCATGATTTGTGTTGCATTTTTATAATCTGTGTCAATTTGTAGAAATAGATGTTCACCACTCCTTTGGTGTATCACCACTTTTACTTAGTTTTATTTCTTTTGCATCCTTTATCTCTGTCTCCTTGGAATTTAGAGTAGGATCTAGTATTAAACCTCTACAAAATTCATGCATACATCTGATCAGAGGAGTAGAGGAACCAACCTTCAATCTGGAGAGTTTTTTCCCATTTTTCAAGTCCCACACTTGGGGAAAAGATTCAATGTTGTGCAATCACACTAAATGACCCAATTTCTCACTTGCAGACTTGAAGGTCATTTAGGGGGTGCTGTTGATTTGCACTAATAGTAACCTCCATTCCTTTTGTATCTCCGTCATGACTACATTTTGTATGTTTTCATCCGATTACTTTTCACCATATAAATGTGGTGTATGATATTGAAACCAAGTTTTTCCACATCCTTTATAAAATTCAATGTATGCATTTACCCTCCTTAAAGTTGGAATGATATTATGATAAGATTGCATTTCTTTTCTTTGCATCTCAGGGGACATCTCTTGCCAAAGCACATCCTGTAGGAATATACTATCTCTCATGTATTGAATTTAATGTGGTCCCTGGCTTCTTCATGAGCTTCATTTCTCATATGGTATACTCGTTGTCTAATTTCCTTATGTTCCATATATTTTCCATACTCTTCAATAATTGCCTTTGTATTTACAGCTTCACCTTTGATCCTTAATGGTTGCAATTTTGACAAGTGCCTGTATTCTTCCATTTGTTTTTCTATGTACAATTCATTGTTAAAATAAGAACACAATGCCATAATTGGAACATATCCAATATAAAGTATTGGGATCTAGTCCCTATCATATTCAAGGGCATAATTGTACATATATAATTCACATAACAATAATTGAATCTCATGAGGCATTTTTAATTATATTCTAAAGAAACTTCTCGCTCCACTAATATCAAATGGAATATTTGAGTTGATACAGTGAGATTTAACTGTAACATATTTTCTTTTAATAAAATGGCATAAATGTTAGAAGGTGGCCTGCATTTCAATATGTCATTGGCTACCTGAATTGTATCTTCTTGATTTTTCTTTATCCTTGCAATCTCCTTATCCTTGGCCTTAAGTTCCTTGTCCTTTTCCTTAATGTCTTGTTGGTGTTGGAAGATCAATTCTTCCTTTTCCCTTTCCCATTTTCCTTATAATTTATTAACATAGTTTTCAAACTGTTGGACCTAATAGTCTAGCAAGGTTTTCGTGTGGCCATGTTCCTGCAAGCTGGTTTTGTAGGCTCCTTGAAAACTTCTCTAAAGATAACATGTGGCTGAATGTTAGCTTGTGGCAAAAATATAGTCTTAACTATCTCCTTAGTAACTAAGGGAAAATTATCTTATACTCTCTCAATCTGCCCATATGGCTATTTTGTTTCAATTCCGTGAATAATATTTTCAATAATTTCTTCAACAGTATGGGGCATATCATCCCTAATTTCTATTTCATTAGTTTATGTCTCAAGCACTATGTGGTCATGTCTTTCCTCTATCCTTTCTTCTTCATTCATGGCTACATGAGTTGTGTTTTCAATTTCCTTTGTAAATCCTTCTCCTTCATGCTTCTCATGGGTTTCCCTAGCATGAAATGCCTCTACCTGTACTTTCATCTCTTCAGCAAGACTTTCTTGAACTATTTTCTCACCACTTTCCTCTCCCCAATTCTCTTACATACCCTCCATAGGATTCCTAAGACCTTGTTTCTCATGAATTTCAACATCAACACCTCCTAATCTATGTCCATTGATGTGGCCTCAATATTCTCTTCTACAAATTCTTTATCACTATCAAGTAATATGGTTTGGGGATTTGTGGGCTTTGATGTCTTGGAGATTATTGGACTTTTAGTTTTTAGTATATTCAAGCTCCTAGGTGGTGTAGGAGTGGATTTAGAAGATGTAGGGGTAGACTTGGAAGATTTAGAAGTAGGATTGGAATATTTTCTCATACTCCTTGAGGTGGATGATTCGGGAGTTGTAAAGCCAAGTAGGGTTTCAGTGATGAGAATCCTCTCAAGGGATACAGGAACAGGGTTCTCTTCAGTAGGTGGTGTATTTTCAAAAATAGGGGTTTATGTGGGAAAAGAAGTGGAAATTGTGGGTTTAGGATGAGAAGTGGAAGTTGTGGGTTCAACTTTATGAGTGGAAGAACTACCTATACTTCTTCTTATTTTCCTTCCATGCCCCAATAATTCATCAATATTCTTAACCCTTGAAAAATATCCCCAATTTAGTTCAATATTTTCTCTCCAATGTGTGTTTGACAATGAGAGTGATAAGACAATGGTGGGATAGAGGTGATTGTATGTACCCAAAATTACATGTGCTAAATTATCGAAAAATGGTTACAAAAGTCCCTAATGATGATTCAAGTCCTTTCAAGAAGGTGTTTGAGCTCCAATTTACATTCACAATATATATTTATAGCCTAGACATCCTTACTTAGCTTTTCCACACTTTCTTCCAACTTCCCACTCTTTCTGCGCATGTTTTGGCCTTCAGTGCCAAGCGCCACCTCGCTCTAGGCGGTGTTTCAAACTACCACCCCGCAGGATGGTGGTCCTACTTGATTTTTCTAGATTCTTCACGCATGTTTTAACATGCGATAGTTCACTTAATTTCACTTTTTCCATGCTTCCGTGAGCCGAATTGTCTAAAATTAGATTCGATTAATTGGTTATCCTTTCTCCTTCTATTTTTAAATAGATTTAATTGGTTGGAACTGCTCCTTCTTTCCTTGTGCATGAAGGTACCTCCCATCCTCCATTCCTATATATTCCATGCTTGTATTCAAGTAAAAGGGCCTAAGAATTTTATGTATCTTGCATTGTATTGCTGCTACGATCTTGCTAGGAATTGCATAGCCAATCTCTGATATCTTGTGCTATCTCTCTTCTACCTACATTGCATCCAGAATGACATCAAGCCACCATTTCTCAAGCACCATACTCTTACTATTGTTCTTGCATTCCCAATCCTTTGGACTCACATGAACACTCGGAGAAAGAAAGGAACATACTGAGGGGACAAATACAGACACAACTAGATTTGCGAAGCTCTTGCTTGTCTAGGTTGGAATTGTGTATTTGTTTTCCTTGTTTGTTGAATTGTCAATATCAAATAGAGTAGAAAATCATTCATATCAAATAGAGTAGAAAATCATTCGTTTCAATCAAATCATTAGTAAATTTTCCTCTTTAACATTACCAGGGAAGTTGTGAGGAACTATAGCCCTTTTCAGGGTCATGATTTGTTCTTCATCTCTGAGGTAGGGTTTGGAGGGTTTTGATCAAATTAGGTTATTTGCTTTAGATTAGATTCATATATTTGCACAAGTAAATAGCTACATCCGGCTGATTACTTGTCTTTGGTTTATTTATTAGATTAGAACACATTGCTTAAAGATTAGAAAAGAACAAAAATATTTCCTTTGATAGATTAGTTTTCTTTCATTGCTTTGATCCAAAATATTGTGAAAACCCCAAAAACATAGATTAGATTTCTTTCAGTAATTAGGTCGCTTATCAAAAATCATTGTATCCCATTCTACATGACCATCAATGGTCCACAATAGGAAAAGACATACAATTGTGATCCATTAGTCCCACAACCCAATGGAACATAATTGATAACTTACATTTAACGGTCAGCCTTACGCACACCTATAACTTTTGCTGAGAAAATAGAAAAAATCAATACACTAAACATCACTGCTAATCAAGCCTACAACTATTGGACTGCTCCTGGAAATAGGGTTTGATTACGTGCATGACCATCTAAGGGCCACAACCTCCATGAGTCTTTGGTTGTGATCCTCAGGTCCCACAACCCAATGGGCATGCCATCAATAGGATATTGACACCGGTTTGCGTATATTAGTACTTAGATCTTTGCCACTTCCACCCGACATTATTTCACAACTTTCCTTATTGAACATAGCGGTTGATCAGGCTAAGAATTTCTAGAATAGATAAGAAAATCACCCATAAACATATGTGGCTCCATCATGCATCTCGTTCTTACTTGTAGGACCTTGTATGGAAATCTATATGAGGCACCCATAGGTCATTTTCCGCGTGTTCAACAACCAACGAACAAAATCTTAGTCAAGATCAATATTGATTGGAGTTTACGAATGACCATTATCTCAAACCAAACCATCACACCACTTCAAGTTAGGAGAGAATTATTTACCTTAGACTCTCAGATCCCGACATTACGTGTTGAAGATATAAGATTGCTTATTTAGCTTGATCCCCATCACCACACTCACATTCACAATCATTATACACTCGACTATCTTGTTTTGGTCTAAATGTTCCTTCTATTTGCATGCTTTGTAACATTTTCTATGAGTTTGAATGGATGAGATGAATTTTTTTTTTTCCATTTCCATGCCTTAGTCCATTTGAAAATCATTTTCATGCCCCATTTGAAAGAAATCCCCAAGTTTTGCCATGTTCTATGCACTAATTTTTCCAAATCTATGGGCTATGCCATGTTTTTCCATTTCTCCAATTGTGAAAGCTTAAAAATGATCAATTCATACATGTCTTCCCAAAAAAACCCCTCCCATGGTCGTAAAATGTTTAACAGCTTGTTCCATTTATCCTTTGTGTGAAAAATTCATCACCCATGAAGAAAAAATGGATTCTGGGAACAATTGGAAAAATTCTATGTTTTGGATACAATGTCGAGACGGGCGTATTTTAGCCATCAAATTATTGTGGAGATGTCAGAGGGTACGTGGCGGATTCTAATTGGCTGAGGAAAAGTGGGGAAGTGTTGTAACTTTTCTTTTTTCACCTTTTTGACAAATGGGGCATTTTGGGCCCAGGGACCCATTTTTTCAAAATTTACCTACGTGGCATGTTTCGATCGGGTAGGGGGATGGCGGGTGATTGGATTCCTTAGAATTTTTAGACTTTATTTTGCAAAAATTTAAAATTCAAAAATGGTCCAAAGCCCCACAGCCAATCCGGAGTGGACACATGTCCTAAAGATCAAAAAGGGAGGAGTGGGCTAATGGGGGACTTAGAGTTTTTTAGCTCTATTTTTCTAAAGTTTCAAAATCATTTTTTCCCCGCTCCAATCAAAGGAGGACACGTGGCATCAATTTTGGGCAAAGGGAATGCAGATGGTAGAGGTTTTGAAGTTTTTGCCTTTGGAGGAAAAATAAGTTAAAGTGAAAGTTTGGAGCACGGCCCCATGGCCAATCACAAGTGGACACGTGTCCAACAGAGTCAGAGGGAAGTGCGGGCTGCGGAAGGAAAAGGGAAAATTTTCCCTTTTGGTCAAAAAGACCTAGGGTAAAATTTTGGAGCATGGCCCCATGGTGAATCAGTGACAGACACGTGGTGAAGGCAAAGCGGTTTGGCGGCCGATGGAAGGAAAATTGAAAATTTTCCCTTAGAAAAAAAAGGGAGTTAAAATGAGAATTGGGCCCAGGATTTTAGCGATAGAGGAAGTGACATGTGGTGAGGGAGAAATTGGGTGTGCGGGCCCATGGGGAAAAAAGTGAAAATTTTCCCAATTTCCAAAAGGGGTCAAAATGCACAGAATTGAAGCGCGATTTCAATGGGACCCACCATATGCCACGTGTCAGCTCCAAAATTCAAAGGCGGAGGGTGGAGAAAAATTCAAATTTTCCATTTTTTCAAAAATGTCAAAAAGACAAAAAGTAAGCCCGAATTGATTTCCAATCATACTTTGACACGTGGAGGGCCTAGATTGAAGGACAAAGAGAAGATCAAGGGAAACTGTGCACTTTCATTTTTGGCCGCCATTTTTGCTCCAGGAGGCTTGGAATCATGAATTTTGCATCAAATTTCATCAATTTTTGGTGATTCCATGTCATTTTGGCCTTCTAGGAACATTGGAATCGGTTTCATGACTCAATTTGCAGATTTGAGGTGTTTTTGTAATAAATTTTTACTCAGCCCGAGAAAAACGTGAAATGCCAAATTTAAAGTTGCAGAGGTAGTTTTAAAGGGTGAAAAGGTGAAATGATGAGTGGAAAGGCATCTGCATACCTTGATGATGAAAAATGTGCCTCCAAGATGGATAATGATCTCGAATATTTGCAATGATTCACCATTTTAGAAACACTTGGCAACTCTCGTTACAAATTTGTTAAATGTCATTTTCAGTGAATCATGAGAAATTGTTGTAACAAAATTGATCCCTTGGCATATTATTTTCTTGGAAAAGAAGGCTCCAATGTGGCAAGAGATATATAATGCATTTTTGAGAAATGCAAAAGGGGGGAAGTTGAAAATCATGAGCAAATTCTGAGAGAAAGCTCATTTTTAAGAAACCCACCAAAGGACCAGAATAATTTCTTTTGTGTTGGATCTTCATGTATGTGAGTTGGTTACAAGTGTATAGCCATCACACAACTCTGAGATTGTTCATGAAACTCTCCCCTGCTGATGAATCTAACAAGATTTTGAGTTAATCTATGTTTTTTGGGCAATATGATGTCTGTTATCATTTTTAAATGCCTGCAAATATTTTTCATTGTTCTTGTTGCAATCTTGCATTGAAAGTCTTTAGGAATCACACAAAATCTCCATTTCTTGTTGATAGTTTAGTGGCATTTGCAATCTCATGTTCAGAAGAGCCTTCATCTGATAAAGAGATAAACAAATTTAAAATCACTTTACCTTCCTTGACTAGAGATTGCTTGTAAGCCTTTGGGGGTACCTTAGGCATGGTTTGATCAAGGATTTTTGTGTTTAATTGAGTTCTTTACTTCAAGATTTTGTGGTGAGTTCTCAAAGATTGTGTGAAGAGTGCAACCTGGGCTTCCATTTATGCCTCTTCTGGTTGAAAGAATATCCTGATTATTTGAAGCATTTTATCTAATAGTTGTTCAAGTATTGTAGAGGTTGTCAAAGATCTGATATATCCCAGTTTGTCTTGTCAACACCCCACCAAAAATTCATTCAAACAAACTAATCCTACCCATACTACCCCTGCATTGCATTGTGTGTCAACAAAAGGATCTAACCCATCTACAAAAATGCACAAGGCAAATCAGGATTATACAATGTCTTCAGTAACCCTTGCCTTGCATTGAAAATATCTCCATAATCTGGGAGTGACAACTTGTGAAAGTCATATTTGGAGTGTTGATCATATTTTCCCAAGGCCTTTTCATACTACTTGCATAAATTGAGGGATATCTTCATCTCCTTCACCATTTGGGGGTTACAATATAGGTTCTCTTACCTTGGTTGAAAGGCACAACCTAAAATAGTGAGGGTCAGATCAGATCCTTTCAAGGTGCTATCCATCTCTCCACAAATCTGAGTGTTAGTTAGATCACATCCCGGCTACAAAATGACACACATCAAGATCTATCTGACTTCAAGCTTCATGCCATATCTCTGATGTTGCTCAAATTGAAAAGGAGAACAAATTTGGGTACCAACACTTTTGGCGCCGTTTTTGGGGACTTGTTTTGAATTCTGGGAACTAATTTGCATCTTGAGAGTGATTTGCTAATTCATTGCCAGTCCATATCTGTTTAGCCCGTCAACTGCACCAACACTTTCTAGCACCATTATTGGGGAGATTATTAGTATTGTAGTATTTCAGATCCCTGGTAATACTTCTTGTGTGATTTATGTGCAATAACAAATCTGAGTATCATTTTCTGATCAGAATTATAAGGCTGGAATGAAGAGTAGAGTTCTGAGTTTGATATTCTCTTAGTTCAATCTGATCCATGTGCATGCATATTTGAGATATTTGAATGCATATCAAACCCTGGTAAAGTCCTTTGTAAATTCTGCATGCAAATATGTTGTTGAAGCATCATTTTATAATCAGATTTGTAAGGATTAAGTGAAGATATAAGTTCTGCCTATAATTTTACCAGTTTCCAGCAGTTGTTGCACTTCATTTGCATTTGTGATTGATAGATTCAAGAAGAAGGAAGGTCTGATTTGTAAAGTTTGGCAATATTTTCAGTGCTGGTAAATATTTGATAGAGTATTTTAGTGCATTTGCACAACTAGGGTGAAAGTCCTTAGTGGTGACTCCATGCTGATTTGATATTGATAAATACCAGTGTCTTAAGCTTTCTGTCATTTATTTTGTGTTGCTAATCTCTGCAAAACTAGAAGGAAGAAGATCTCTCTTCCTTAAAGACTCTGCTAAGAAGTTATTTACAGATTTAAGAAGCTCAGAGTTGGAAGGGAGAAGAGTGTGGAAAGTTGTTAAAGGTCAGACATCAGGCAAAGATATAGCCATTGATGAGAGAGATCAGCCTTTGGTAGAGGATTATCATTCTTCTTCAAGTGATTCTAATTCAAGCAATCCTCTCATAAACTTGTTTTCCTCAACTAGTGAAGGTCCTTCTGTTGTACCTGGTAAGTTCCTTCTCCAATCTACACCTCTGTGTTTTAATTCAAGTAAAACTTTCCAAGAAAATCAGCATTTAGAGAATACCAATCTTGTGAATCACATTCTTGAGCCCCAAAGATCTTGCACTCCTCATCAACTTGTTTCACCTCCAAGATCACCTCCACCAAACAATATGGCTCAGCCTAGACCTCCATTTGTTATTAACACCTTTGGTCCCATAGATTTTAGAGGAATGGATGGTTACCCAAATGTTGTTCCACAAGATGTCAGAAATAGATTGCCAAAATTTCAAGGCAACAATGCAATAACTGGTGATCAAGCATCTCAAGATTTTTGTTAACATGATGGAGGATTTTGAGATAGAGTTTGAAGATGTGTATATTAAGTTGTTCATTCATACACTAGAAGAGGATGTTAGGGATTGGTACAAGGCCCTGCCTGATAATTCTATTGATTCATGGAATGAAATGAAAAATGCATTTAGGTTGCAATATGGTGACAAGACTGATCCTAGATTTCTCTTGTCTGAGTTTGAGAACATTAAGAAGAACCCCAATGAATTAGTCCATGACTTCAACACAAGATTTAACAAAACTTTGAGAAGGCTGCCTATTAATTTGAGGCCTTGTGATGAATCTTGTCTAATCAAATATGCAGATGCATTTGATAAGAAGGTAACCTATTACCTAAGAGATAAGAACCCTACCAATCTAAGACAAGCTTTCACCATGGCACTTCAAATTGAGAACAATATCAAAGCAATTGGGAAACCTCTCAAGAGAGATGGTGTAAAATTGATAAACCCTGAAAAACCTCAAGCTAGCAAAGGTGCTGATTTAGAAGAGGTTGTGAAAACTTTGGCAGGGGTTGTCAAAGAAATCTCATATAAGTTGGAAAGAGTTGAGAAGGGAATTGGGACAGACTTCACAAGGTCAGCCTAGGTAGCAAACACAAGATAGATTTGGCAATCACCATAGGAATGAGTAGAGGTTTGATGACAAAGGTAAAGGGCTTGTTGGATTTGCAAATAGACATCCTCAAGCACGTGAAGGAAGAGTGTTGCCTGATCCCTTAACTGCTAGGGTTGTTGTTGTTGAAGAGGTTGTTGATATTGATTGGTGTGATAGGTGTTTTCTACCCCATCCTCCATGTGAAGTGGACCAAAAGAAGGTGAAGCTAATAATGATGATGGTACTGATGATGATATTTGCATGATGGGTTGTTCTTCAAGCTCACAAGGAGGAGCAACATCTACTGAAGTAATAAGTGCTAGGACAACTACAACTTTTTGGGATTGCATCAAATGGGTACAAGTCTTTCTTCCCCCTCATGCTCTTGAAGTTGATGTAGTGCAAATTTTTTTGAAATTCCTAACAATGACTTTGAATACTTAAGAGCTTTGATGATTAAGAAATACGATGGTGGTATCCCTTCGGAGGAAGATAGACAATTGTTGATGAATGTTGTTGTAGCTCAAGAGAAAGACTATAACACTAGAAGAAAAGTTGTTAAGGGAGTTAGGCCTCAAGCCAAACCTAAAACACCCTTTCTCACAAGCATTCCAAAAGAAGCTCCTAGGAGAGAAGCACCTGTCAAAATTTTTGTTGTCCCAAACAAAAATTACAGTCCTCCTCATGCCCAAGCTGCCAAGAATCCATTGCCATCTAATGAATCTTCTTGTCTCCCTTCCAATGTTGTTTTTCCAAAGAGTGTCCCCTATGACATAGCCCAAGTATTGAGCCAAATTAAAGTGAGTGTTCCAATCATTGAGTTGCTTAGAATTCCTGAGCATAAGAAGAGAGCATTTGAGTACTTGGGATTGAAAGAAGAGAAGGTTACTCTAGGAAGAAATGTAAATGTTGTTGAAACTCCACCTCAGATCATTGTTGACCTTGAAACACCACCAGCAGTAGAAGATCTTGGAGAGACACCTGAGGTATATTTGGGGACATATTTGGTTGATTCCCAATTGAATGTTGATCCATTCTTCACAACTTTAATCATAAAGGATAAGCTACTTCACAATTGTATGTTTGATTCCGGTGCATCATGTAATGTCATGCCTCTAGAAGTCATGAATGAGTTGGACATCAAAGTGATAGCAGCCTATGGAAAGTGTACTACCATGGACTCAAGAGAAGTGCCAGTTGTTGGTTGTGTGAAGGGTTTGGTAGTGCAGCTTGCATCTTATCCGGGAGGAATTTAAAATTGGATGTTGTGATTGTTGATTGCCCTACCAAATGGGGTATGCTTTTGTCAAGAAAGTGGGCTGCAAGTGTTGGAGGGAGTGTCCAAATGGATATGTCTTTTCCACCATTCCCATTGAGGGCAGCCTAGTCAATCTCTATGGAGAAAAGAAAATGTTGCATCTAGTTGAGGACCCAAACAATGCTACTTATGAAGTATTATTTGCTGATGTTGATGTGGATAATTTCATTGGTTTTGATGATGGAAAAGAACACAAAATGGATCAGTCAAAGTGCCTTGAACAGGTATGTTCTCCTTGGACCTTGCTATTTGATGGAGCTTGCTCCAAATTTGGAAATGGTGTTGGTGTAATTCTGATTTCTCCTAGCTTGGAAGAATTTGTTTTTTCCTTCAAGCTTAATTTTGAATGTACTAACAACATTGTTGAGTATGAAGCCTTGTTGTTGGGTCTGAGAATTGCATGGAAGTATGGTGTCAAGGACATCATTACAAAGGGAGATTCAGAGCTAGTTGTCAAACAAATAAGAAAATTGTATGCTACAAAAAATCAGTGGATGAAGCAGTATAAGCATGTAGTTTGGGATCTGATTGAGATGTTTGATTCCTTAAATATTATGCACCATGATAGAATTTTGAAATGTTATGCTGACAAGTTGGTAGTGTTGGGGTCAAGATTTGGAGTTTTCACCATTTCACCTTATTGTGAGTACAATGTTGAAGTGTTAACTAGGCCTGCTATCCCTGACAACATCAAGCATTGGCAAGTGTTTGATGATGATTCTCAAGTGCAAAGGTTCTTGCAAAATCAAGGTGAGTTTGTAGATCAACATATTGATTGGGAACCAATGGTGTGTGTGACTGAAGGAAGAGAGACTTTGTTTGGAAAATATATTATCAATTGAAAACTAACACCATTCCTAGAGGGCTGGTTGCTCTTGAGTCAAATTTTAGCAATGTTGATTGCATCATCAATAGAAATATGTCTACCTCAAGGGATGTGGAAGAGCATGACTTGGGAACAAAGGAAAAACCAAGAAAATTTTGGTTGGGCAGCAGTTTAAACAAGGAAGAAAAATAATCCTACCTCTAATTGTTGAAACAATATCAAGACTGCCTTCCTGGTCATATTCAGAGCTGAAAGCATATAGAGAAGACTTGTTTCAACATGAGATTCCTCTTGAAACAAATGCCAAACCATTTAGATAGAAGAAAAGGCCAATCAATCCACTCCTCTCCATGAAAATGCAAGGTGAATTGAAGAAACTGAAGGAGGGAGGGATCATTCAGCCCACAAGGTATTCATCTTGGGTTGTAAACCTTGTGCTAGTCATAAAGAAGAATGGAGATATCAGAATTTGTGTAGACTTCAGAAATCTGAATAGAGCTTCATTGAAAGACAATTATCCTTTTCCAAACATGGAGAACATGCTGCAGTTAGTGACTGGATCTGAATTGTTGTCCACCTTGGATGGTTTCTCTATGGCTACAATCAGGTTGTTGTCAAGGAGTCAGAAAGATTTAAAACTACCTTTACCACTCCTTGGGGAACATATGTTTATGTGAGAATGCCTTTTGGTCTCATGAATGTTGGAGCTACTTTCCAAAGAGCAATGGATGTTTTTTGCTGGTTATATAAATGACTTCATTGTAGTTTATCAGGATGATGTGACTGTATTTTCAAGGAACAAGAGAGATCACTTGCAAGCATTTGGAAAGGATGTTGATCAGATGTAGAGAGTTTGGAATCTCTCTCAATCCAAAGAAGTGTCACTTTGGGGTGCAAAAGGCCAAGTTGCTTGGTCATATTGTTTCAAAGGCTGGTGTCATGATTGACCCTGAGAGAATAGAAGCAATCAACAAGGTGCCAATTCCAAGAACAAAGAAGGGCATCCAATCTTTCTTTGGGAAAATCAATTTCATTAGAAGGTTTGTGTCCAATTTTTCTGAGTTGACTCTTCCTATCACATGCATGTTAAAGAAAGATCAAGTTATCAAATGGGAGGAGGCTGCTATTTAGGATTTTGAAGGAATCAAAGAGGCACTCAAACATGCACCTATCTTGGCAGCTCGAATTACAAGAAGCCTTTCCAAATCTTCTCCTTTGCTTCTGAAAATACTATTACATCTGTTTTGCTCCAAAAGGATGAAGATGGGGCTAAGAGGCCTATTGCCTTCTTTAGTAAGGCTTTACAGGATCTGTTGAGTTAAAGTATACAATCATGGAAAAACAAGCATTTTCCTTGGTGAAAGCAACAAAGGTTTTTAGGCCTTATATTTTAAGTTCAAAAGTTGTTGCTTATGTTCCCCACACCATGGTAAAAGACATCTTATCAAGAGATGGAGATCTCAAGTAAAAGATGTAGATGGGTGAAAAACTGCAGGAGTATGATATGGACATCCAAACCACAAAGTTAGTAAGAGGTTTGGGTCTTGCTAAGCTCATGGCTGAGAGCAACTTGTAGACTGTGGAAGTGAATGAAGTAGAAGAAGAAAGGGAAAATGTTCTTGGGAAATTGGTAAGTTCTAAGTGGTACAAGGATATAATCTTTTACCTTGGACACCTATGTTGTCTTGATCATTTAAATAAAAATAGAAAAGAGCCCTCAAGTTGGCTTCTCAAAAATACATCATCACTGACTTTGGGCTAGCTTGGAAGAACCTTGAAGGTGTCCTCTTAAAGTGTGTAACTGAAGATGAGGCTCCCAAAGTAATTCTGATTTCCATGGGGGAGTTTGTGGAGGAAACTTTTTTGGAAGGGTTACAACACACAAAGTTTTGAGAGCTGGTTATTGGTGGCCTACTCTCTTCAAAGATGCAACCATGCTTGATTAGAAAATGTGAAAGTTGTAGCGTTTCTCTGGAAGAATGAAAGCTTCAGGCTCCCTTCCTTTGCAGCTTGTATCCATTGAAGCTCCTTTCAAAAATGGGGGATGGACTTCATTGGAGAAATTTTAGACCCTTCTAGTGCTGGACACAAATGGATCCTTGTAGCCACAGATTACTTCACCAAGTGGGTAGAGGTAATCCCCACCAAGAAATCAACACACCAAGTTGTTATGGACTTCTTGTTGAATAATATCATATGCATGATTTGGTGTGCCAGTCAAAATTGTGGCTGATAATGCCATGTGTTTTAGAGCTAAACCTTTGATGGCAATGTGCAAGGAATATGGAACCAATCTGACTTATGCCTCAAACTATAACCCCAAGGGAATGGACAAGCTGAGTCCAACAATAAGAACTTATTAAAGATCATTAGGAGGACCTTGGAATTGAACAAGAGAAAATGGGGTGAACAACTGAAATTTGTAGTTTGGGTTGATAGGATCACCGCCAAGAGAGCTAATGGTAAGAGCCCATTTGAGTTAGTGTATGGAACTCAAGCTTTTTGCCCTTACATCTGCAATTATCTTCATTTCAGTTTGTTCAACAACTTGAAGATCAAGAGGTCAGTCCATATGAAGCCAAGGATTAATCAGATTGTGGAGCTAGATGAAGAGAGAAGAGCATCCCACCAGAGGCATATCAGATTTAGAGAGAAGTTGAAAATATTTTTGACAAGAAGGTCATTCTAGGGCCTTCAATATTGGAGATCTGGTTTTGTTGTGGGATAGTAGAAATGAAGATAAGGGAAAACATGGAAAATTTGATGCATTATGGATGGGCCCTTACTCCATTGATATCAGAATTGGTGAGAATACCTTTTTTCTCAAAGATTTAGATGGGGAATTTCTTGAACTGCTTGTTAATGGTAGGCATCTGAAGCATTTCTTGGATTAATCCCCAAATTTGTATAGTGTGGTTTTTTAGCCTATTTTTGGTGTTTTTTTTTGGTTTTGCCCTTGCTATGTTCTTGTGGGTTCTAGTTTTTGGTGATTTTGGCTCATGACTCCTTTTCCTAATGGATTGTTTGGCACTTGGTCTACTTATTGTTCTTGTGGCACTCACTGGGAGTGCCCATCCCTGAGTAGGAGCTGATGTTGGTGTCCATTTTGATCCTCTACTATTTTGGTCTAAATGTTCCTTCTGTTTGCATGCTCTGCAACATTTTCTACAGTTTGAATGGATGAGATGAAGTTTTTTTTCCATTTCCATGCCTTAGTCCATTTGAAAATCATTTTCCATGCCCCATTTGAAAGAAATCCCCAAGTTTGCCATGTTTTATGCCCTAATTTTTCCAAATCTACGGGCTATGTCGTGTTTTTCCATTTCTCCAATTGTGAAAGCTTAAAAATGATCGATTCATACATGTCTACCCTCAAAAAACCCCTCCCCATGGTCGTAAAATGTTTAACAGCTTGTTCCATTTATCCTTTGTGTGAAAAATTCATCACCCATGAAGAAAAAATCAAGATTTGGGCACAACTGGAAAAATTCTATGTTTTTGACGGTCAGACATGGGTGTATTTTAGCCATCAAATTATTGTTGAGATGTCAGAGGGTACATGGTGGCTTCTAATTGGCTGAGGAAAAGTGGGGAAGTGTTGTAACTTTTCATTTTTCACCTTTTTGACAAATGGGGCATTTTCGGGCCCAGGGACCCATTTTTTCCAAATTTTCCTACGTGGCATGTTCTGATTGGCAGGGGATGGCGGGTGATTGGATTCCCTTAGAATTTTTAGACTTTATTTTGTAAAAAATTTAAAGTCAAAAATGGTTTGAAGCCCCGTAGCCAATCCGGAGTGGACACGTGTCCTAAAGATAAAAAAGGGAGGAGCGGGCCGATGGGGGACTTAGAGTTTTTAGCTCTATTTTTCTAAAGTTTCAAAATCAGTTTTCCCCTACTCCAATCAGAGGAGGACACGTGGCATCAATTTTGGGCAAAGGGAATGTGGATGGTAGAGGTTTTCAAAGTTTTTTTCCTTTGGAGGCAAAATAAGTTAAAGTGAAAGTTTGGAGCACGGCCCCGTGGCCAATCATAGGTGGACACGTGTCCAACAGAGTCAGAGGGAAGTGCGGGCCATGGAAGGAAAAGGGAAAATTTTCCCTTTTGGTCAAAAAGACCTAGGGTAAAATTTTGGAGCATGGCCCCGTGGTGAATCAGTGACAAACACGTGGTGAAGGCAAAGTGGGTCGGCGGCCCGGTGGAAGGAAAATTGAAAATTTTCCCTTAGAAAAAAAGGGAGTTAAAATGAAATTGGGCCCGTGGATTTTAGCGATAGAGGAAGCGACACGTGGTGAGGGAGAAATCGGGTGTGTGGGCCCATGGGGAAAAAAAGTGAAAATTTTCCCAATTTCAAAAGGGGTCAAAATGCGTAAATTGAAGCGTGATTTCAATGGGACCCACCATATGCCATGTGTCAGCTCCAAAATTCAAAGGCGGAGGGGTGGAGAAAAAGTCAAAATTTTCCATTTTTTCAAAAATGTCAAAAAGACAAAAAGTAAGCCCAAATTGATTTCCAATCATACTTTGACACGTGGAGGGCCAGATTGAAGGACAAAGAGCAGATCAAGGGCAACTATGCACTTTCATTTTTGGCCGCCATTTTTCTCCAGGAGGCTTGGAATCATGAATTTTGCATCAAATTTCATCAAATTTTTGGTGATTCCATGTCGTTTTGGCCTTCTAGGAACATTGGAATCGGTTTCATGACTCAATTTATAGATTTGAGGTGTTTTTGTAATAAATTTTACTCAGCCCGAAAAAACGTGAAATGCCAAATTTAAAGTTGTAGAGGTAGTTTTAAAGGGTGAAAAGGTGAAATGATGAGTGGAAAGGCATCTGCATACCTTGATGATGAAAAATGTGCCTCCAAGATGGATAATGATTTGAATATTTGCAATGATTCACCATTTTAGAAACACCTGGCAACTCTCGTTGCAAATTTGTTAAATGTCATTTTCAGTGAATCATGAGAAATTGTTGTAACAAAATTGATCCCTTGGCATATTATTTACTTGGAAAAGAAGGCTCCAATGTGGCAAGAGATATATAATGCATTTTTGAGAAATGCAAAGGGGGGAAGTGAAAATCATGAGAAAATTTTGAGAGAAAGCTCATTTTCTGAGAAACCCACCAAAGGACCAGAATAATTTCTTATGTTGGATCTTCATGTATGTGAGTTGGTTACAAGTGTATAGCCATCACACAACTCTGAGATTGTTCATGAAACTCTCCCCTGCTAATGAATCTAACAAGCTTTTGAGTTAATCTATGTTTTTCTAGGCAATATGATGTTTATCATTTTTAAATGCCTGCAAATATTTTTCATTGTTCTTGTTGCAATCTTGCATTGAAAGTCTTTAGGAATCACACAGAATCTCCATTTCTTGTTGATAGTTTAGTGGCATTTGCAATCTCATGTTTAGAAGAGCCTTCATCTGATAAAGAGATAAACAAATTTAAAATCACTTTACCTTCCTTGACTGCAGAGATTTCTTGTAAGCCTTTGGGGGTACCTTAGGCATGGTTTGATCAAGGATTTTTGTGTTTAATTGAGTTCTTTACTTCAAGATTTTGTGGTGAGTTCTCAAAGATTGTGTGAAGAGTGAAACCTGGGCTTCCATTTATGCCTCTTCTAGTTGAAAGAATATCCTGATTATTTGAAGCATTTTATCTAATAGTTGTTCAAGTATTGTAGAGGTTGTCAAAGATCTGATATATCCTAGTTTGTCTTGTCAACACCCCACCAAAAATTCATTCAAACAAACTAATCCTACCCATACTACCCCTGCATTGCATTTTGTGTCAACAAAAGGATCTAACCCATCTACAAAAATGCACAAGGCAAATCAGATTATATAATGTCTTCAGTAACCCTTGCCTTGCATTGAAAATATCTCCATAATCTGGGAGTGACAACTTGTGAAAGTCAGATTTGGAGTGTTGATCATATTTTCCCAAGGCCTTTTCATACTACTTGCATAAATTGAGGATATCTTCATCTCCTTCACCATTTGGGGGTTACAATATAGGTTCTCTTACCTTGGTTAAAAGGTACAATCTAAAATAGTGAGGGTCAGATCAGATCCTTTCAAGGTGCTATCCATCTCTCCACAAATCGAGTGTCGGTTAGATCACATCCTTGGATACAAAAATACACACATCAAGATCTATGAAATAGATAGCATTCAATTAGGAATATCTACCCTCAGAAGTAAAACCTTTGATGATATAATTGACAATATTAGCCCAAAGTGGCTTGAGGGAAGTGTAAAATGTACCTTGTTAGTTAGTTATGAAGTTCTCATCGCATCTACAAAAGTTCATTGAGTGCCTCCGGATTTTACTTCTCATGGAAAAGTTTATCTTCTCGCAGAAGCCCGGTAACTACAACCAAAATGTCATCATCTACTCTCACTACTAAACCTTAAATAATAGCCTTTCCATCCTCAAATGTAGCAAAAAATTCCTTGACCATTGATTCATAGAAACCCTAGAACTTACTGATGTAGTCCATCTATCTGCTGGTATGAAAATATTGAAATATCTGTGGCTGGTTACGGATTTGAGAATGATTAGTTGGCTCATGGAGAATTAATTCTCCACACATTTGAATTCTATAAATTACTTCAACTTTGATAGGGAAAATCACATAATTTGCAACAATGATGCAAGAATTCAAGTAAGGAGGAATGTTTTGAGTACTTTGTTTTTGAATTCTGCGACTGAATCACATGCAACACAAAAAGGGAATGAATTAAATTGATTTGAGTGCTGCAAACATGTGAGGTGAAGTGGTGTGATGGAGTGGGGTGACATGGAGTGACAACTCATAGGTTTAAAGGTGAAGACATATAATTGTTATTTATAGACATTTATGACATGACATAAACATTAATTAAAAATAATCATACCAATGATACTTTATTAAAGTGGAATGAGTGCACTTATCTCGAGGTATGCGTAGGATGATGATTACATGTGCATTGTTGTGATTATGCCTTTTCTACATTTTGGGTTATCATGATGATGCAGATGTTGTTTATAATGCTTCAAGCATATGTAGCATCATGTTGAAGGCTCCTTAGTGAAATCAAATAATTCCCAGAGAGGGAATACTAACTTGTTTTGGTGCTAGTCATCTTTATCACCACTCACACATGTAGATTGTTCCTTATTTTTCTTCATGCAATCATAAGTTCCACTAAACATGAAAAAAATCAAATATTTTCTTAATGCTACTGTAAGTGGAACATGTAGTCTTTGTAATATCTCACTGTGTCAGAGACTATGCAATTCTTGCAACATACACAACAATACTGAAAAACAAAAATTTTAAGAAGACAAAATGTGTTAGTTGAGTGGTATTGATCACCAAGAGGGTTGATCACATAACTTTTATTCACCCTTGGAGTATTCAACAATCTAAATATACCAAGGTCACTGTAACATCTCAATCTTCAACAATTTTAGAAGATTAACCAAAGTAGGTTCAACTTCTGATCTTAACTTTGATGTTCTCATCTCCATCTTGCTTTGACCTCCTCTGAACTGCTGCATGAATGTGTTCCTATCAATTAAATTTTTGTACAATATCAATCTATGACCATTCACCAAGTAGTTTGAATCTCATAGGATCTATTGTGGTGAGTTTTACATCTCTATTGGGAAATATTTTCTCAATCTCATATGGACCTAGCCACCTTGTCCTAAGTTTTCCCATGTGGTCTTTGTACTTTGAGTCAAATAAGAGAGCCCAATCACCTTCTTGAAATTGTCTTGTCTTGATGAACCTATCATTCCATTTGATCCTTTGCTTCTATACTACCTCTATATTATGCACAACTTGTCTCCTCATTTCATCCAACTCATTGAGTTGGAGAATCCTCTACCTCTGAGCTTTAGACAAATCTATTCCTAGTTAAAGTGCAGTCCTTAGTATCTTGTGCTTAAATTTAATAGGGAGAACAACAAGTATTACCGTATAAAATCTTAAATGTTGTGAATCTTGTTGTTGTCTTCCATATTGTATTGAATACCCAAAATACCTTTGGAATTTTATCTATCTAATCTCTCCTATAGAGTGCAATAATTTATGTAAAAATGGATTCTATTTCCTGTTTGTTACCTCAACCCGAAAATTAGATTGGGGGTGATAAGGTGTAGAATTCCTATATCTAATTTCATATTCCTTAGCTAGATAAAAAAAACTTCAGCAGTAAAGTGTGTACCTTGATCAGTAATAATTTATCTTGGTACTATTGGTGTGTGTATTTTCCACATCATTAGGTGAGTCATCTCACTTGGGTGATATTATAGGTCCATGTGACATTTAGAGGTCATTATGAGATTCCCTTATGCGTCAGTGCGTCAGTGCATCATATGCGTCTTTGGGAGTTACACTTCTATTCTGGGAATGTAACTCCCCCTCTCTACTCAAGTTGTCATGATTGCAGCATTGGGGTTACTCAACACCTCCTATATGTACACGTCTTTTTATCTATGAGATAGAGGAGAGTTTTATGGCTTAACTAGGTTCTACCCATGTTTCAAATCTTTGCATGCACATTCGGTTGATGCTTGCTCCTCCCGAGATCTCTTCACGTTGTCGTTCGCACGTCTGTTGATGTGCATGTCGTCCCTCGTGATCCTCACTTGCGGGTTTTCAAACCCTCTTCATGGTATTAGAGTGGATCTTGTGGATCCGTGCACTCTTTGGCATTGCTCGTACGTATTTTGGCTTCCGGCATGATATCTAGTTCTCATTGCGTGTGTCGTAATGGATATTCTATTATGTGCTTCAGTGCATTGATTTCAGCGTTTATACCTCTCTTCCAGTTATTTGTGGTTCATTTGGTCGTGTTCGATTTTTTGGTATTATTTAAAAAAAAAAAAAAGAGTTTCTTGTGTTTGGTTTTGTGCTGGTGTTTTCTATGTTGAGAGAAAATTGTAGGTTCAAGGTGCTCCTTTGTGGTCATTTGATCTTCTGCGAGCCCTTCCTCATGTTGGTCTATGACGGGCTTGGTCCTTGGTGAACTTTCTACTAGTTCGAGCACATATTGGGGTTGATGGTTCATTTTTGGTCTTCGAAGCTTGAGATGTGATTTTTCGTCTCTGTAGTGGAAGATCCTACGTTGAAAGTTTACTCTACATGATTCATCGGACTCGCCCTTGCTATCATTGATTACTATTTTCGTGAGCTCCCTGCATTTTTTCCCTTTGTTCTCTACATTGGGTTCTTCTCCACACACATTCATAGATCCTTACACCACCGTTTGGGTCTGTTTCTCCTTCACTTTGCTTGCGTGGCTGCCTCCCACTTGCTTGGCGCTCCTTCCACCATCCTCCGAACTTGCATGGTCATGGTAGACTTCTTACTCGAGCTTCCACCTACGCTACACGCAAGGCATATTCCCTTCCAACTTCTTCTCCACACATTCCTAGCTCCACCTGGTTCAATAGCTACCCGCTCGGCCTGCATAACTTCGATTTCCAGCTCTTTGACCATTTTACACTCTGCGCACTTTGTTGCAGCTGCTTTTTTTTCCACATATTTCCTACACAGACGTTTCACTCGCCCCAACACTTGGCGCATCTCCAAAGACATGCACACCTAACCGGTTATATGCATAGCTTGGTCCACGTCGTAACCTTAATGTCTCCTCTAGCTCCCACACAGACCTATCCACTTACATCTCACTAGGATTTGTAGCTCAAGGAGAACCTCGACACATGGCTTGGGATTCTCTCCGCTCGGTCAACAATGTAGTCAACATTCTTTTTTTGAATTGATTACTGCTAAATCATTATCCTATTTTTAATGTTTTGAGGTCATTAAAAACATTTCATTTCATTTTCATGGCATGTAATTAATTTAAAAATTTGGGTTTTGAGGTTGTTTTGGCTTGTATTATTATACCCTCCTACGCTTGTTGAAGACGGAGGGCAAGGTGGGGTTGGGGAGGCTAATCCCCCTCGCAATCAAAACAAACCCCTACTAAAATTTGGTGTTGTTTCCAACGAGTACCCACATGATACCCTTTACACTCATCTTGTGTACTTTTTTAATGCATTTGTAGCAACTAGTGTATTTTTCCATCAGTTGCGGGAATCGTTTTAATGCTATAACTTTTGACTCGCTACTCATTTTTGAGCGTTTCTTTAGTCAAAGTTACATGATTTTTACACTTTAAGTGATGGGATTATCAGTTTTGTAAATGCACTACTTTTATAAAGTGCCGCATTTTGGAGGGGTTACTTGTACTCTTGGGTTTTCGCACGTAGACACATTATCGGCCGCGTCCGATGTCTTGCTTTTGTGCATCTTGCATTTTTCATCATGGAGAGTGCTCTTTCTAGACTTGATTGTCATAGGATCGCATTACAGCCTCCACCACTTCTCACCGGGAGAGGGAACTATTTAGCCGACATGCTTCCATGGAATGTTACTTCACCCATGAGGGTCTTTTACCCTTATTTCTTGGGCGAGTTCTGCACCCACCGATCATTGTCATCCGGAGAACTTCCTTGACACTTGTGACCATGTCTTTGGTCACATGATGATGCATGTCTCTCAATCTCTCTGGTTTCATGTGGCACACTCAGATCCACCTCACCGTGTGTCTGGAGCATTCTTCAATCCCTCTATGGAGACCCTTCACATACTGTCGCCATTGTTGCTGCTACTGATTCAATTGTATCCTCCATTTCTTCATATGATGGCCATTCCACTGACATAGAATCACTTGATTCTACTTCTGATGACGAGGATTATGCACCTAGTTTTGATGTCGAGAGTACTATAGAGGACTCTTCTCCTCTTTCTCTCACTATTCCAGAGAGTGTTGAAACTTCCCACATCTCATCAGATATTGAGCAGTCTCCTTCTTAGTCTCATATAGTCATCACACCCACCTCCTTTCCACTTCCAGTGTGCGAGGCCCCTTTCACTCCTCTACCTTCATTGGATGACTCATACCTATCATACATCACTCTTCTGTTTGTTGAGCCCCCTCATTGGGATGAGTATCTGCCTGACCTTAGTCGTCTTTTCACAGAGTCTACTTGTGATGCACTACATGTCCCTCATCCATCTATAGGTGTTTCAAAGGAGTTCATCATCTTTGTTGTTGGGAGTGCCCCTTCTGGGAATCATGTCACTTCCACATTTCCAGAGACCTTCATTGATCCACCCTCAGCTGTGGATCCCTTTTCTATTGTGGAGGATGTTTTGTTCCCTTCACATCACTTGGAAATCCTTTCTGTGGGTGTTCCTCTTCACTCTGACAGTTCTACGCATGTGGCATTACCTTGATTCCTTGGCACTCACTCGCTAGACCTATGTCACACTTCAGTGCACCAGACTCAGAGTTCTTCGTGTTGCTGCCTTTAGTTTCCTTTGTGGAGTGGGCAGACTTCCAACACGTCATTTGTCCTTCCTAAGGGCAGGCACATAGTTTGTTGTGGGTGGCTCTTCTTCAGTCCAGAGGCAGAGGATCTCATCATCGACATTCTTCTGGGAGACTTCTTAGAGCTGCAGAGTTTAGATCCATCCATGGCATCTTCTGCATTCCTCTCATCTCCCTCTTCTTCTCTCTTCTTCTTCTTTCCGAGAGATTTCCTCTTTGTACATGGGTACCTTTTCAGGCTCATCTATAGCTGGGACCCATCTTTGGCATATTTCTTAGATTAGAGAGTTTTTTGTTCTCTTGTGGTGGATGTTTTTCCCACTGGGTTTTCCTTCACTGCTTGGGATCTTTTTCTTGTACATGGGTACCTCATCAGGCTTTGTTCCGGACCCATTTCTCATTTCTAACTTACCGCCTCATCCTAAGTTATGATGAAGGGGGGGTGTTGGTGTGTGTATTTTCCACATCATTAGGTGAGTCATCTCACTTAGGTGAGATCGTAGGTCCATGTGTCATTTAGGGGTCATTATGAGATTCCCTTATGCATAAGTGCATCATATGTGTCATTGGGAGTTACACTTCTATTTCGGGAATGTAACTCCCCCTCTCTACTCGAGTTGTCATGATTGTAGCATTGGGGGTTACTCAACACCTCCTAAATGTACATGTCTTTTGATCTATGAGATAGAAGAGAGTTTTATGGCTTAACCAGGTTCTACCCGTGTTTCAAATCTTTACATGCACATTCGGTTGATGCTCACTCCTCCCAATATCTCTTCACGCTACCGTTCACACATCCGTTGATGTGCATGTCATCCCTCGTGATCCTCGCTTGTGGGTTTTCAAACCCTCTTTTAGGTACTCCATACCTTGTGAACATGTGGTCATATAAGAATTTGGAAAATTTCTCACTCTTCTGATTTGGAAATTATTTCACTTCTATCCATTTAGTGAGGCAATTTGTGCACACCAAAATGTATCCCTTCTACTAAGATTCAAGATTTATAGGGCCAATGAAGTATAAACCCCATTTTTTAAGTGGTTATAATACTAACTGAGGCTGCAATGGCATATCCTCTTACCTAGTAGGATTACCCATTATTTGGCATCTATCACACCTCCTGGTATATAATGTTGCATCCTTATGCAATGTTGGCTAGTAATATATTATTGTCAATAATTTTGTGGTTTTATTTTTGTAGAAAACTTTCCTCCACATGGTTCATCGTGGCAAGAAACCGAGGACATCATATATTTCCTCATCATCTATGCATCTTCTCATAACATTATCCTACCTTGTGTGAAATAGAAATCCAGCCTACCTAAAAAAATTCACACTTTTCTCAACTATGTATTTCTTTTTAGAATACAAGTAGTGTGGAGGTGTCTTACTTAAGACCAAATAATTGAATATATTAGCATACCAAGGTGTTCTGGTGGAAATGGAAAATAGGTGCTCATATGGGAAATATTCATCCACTACCTATTCTTCATTATTATTCTCCATTCTTGAAATAAAGTTTGCTACAACATTGTCCTTACCAAGCTTATCCACAATGGTGACATCAAACTCTTGCAAGAGTAGTAACCATCTAATTATTTTGCTACTTACAATTGGTTTGTTGATCAAGTATTTAATTGCAGTGTGGTCAGTGTGAATAAACACTAGGTAGCTTGTGATGTAGTGCCTAAACTTATTGATGGCATACACAACTACTAAGAACTCTTTCTTTGTGACTGTATAGTTAAGTTCAACATGCTACAAGTTCTTACTGACATAATAGATTGCGTAGTTTAGAACTCCATCCTTCTATCCTAAAACAAATCCAATGACATGGTCTTGAGGCATCAATATGGATGTGAAATGGAAAATTCCAATCTGGTCCTCTTAACATAGGTGCAATAGTCAACATTTTCTTCAAAGTTTGGAATGCGGTCTCACATTTTTCAGTCCACTCAAAGGAAACATCCTTTCCCAGTAGTATAAATAATGCTGTTGTAATCTTACTAAAATCCTGTATAAATATTCTATAATAACCAATATGGCCTAGGAAGCTCCTCACATCCTTCTGTTTCTTTGGTGTTGGTAGATTTATAATTACAGATACTTTTTGGATCAACCTGAATTCCATCAAATGATAGATAGTGCCCCAAGACTATTCCTTCAAACATCATCATGTAACATTTTTCATTTCTTAAGGAAAAATTATGCTCCTTGCATCTCTTCAAAACTTTGTCTATATTCTTCATTGCTTCATCAAAAGTACTGCCATGTACTGTAAAATCATCCATGTATACCTCCATGCAGTATTTGGTTAGATCTGAGAAGATGCTCAAAACTGCCCTTTGGAATGTAGCAGGTGCATTACACAAACCAAAGGGAAGAACAAATTATGCAAATGTTCCCCATGGGCATGTGAATGTGGTCTTATCTTAGTTTTCTGGTGTAATATGAATTTTATTGTAGCCACTGTAGCCATCAAGAAAATAAAAATATTTCTTACCATCTAGAGTGTCAAGTACCTGATCAATGAAAGGGAGCGGAAAATGATCCTTCTTTTTGCTGCATTCATCTCTCTATAGTTTACACAGATCCTCCATTTTCTATTCTTCTTGGGTACAATGACAAGGGGTGACACCCATTGACTATCTAAAATTGGATATATGAATCCAATATCCAATAATATTTTTTTCACAATGTCTCTCACTGTTGGGTTCATTCTTCTTTGTGGTTGCCTTATTGGCTTGCAATTGTCTTTGATGTATATCTTGTGTGTACAAAGATTAGGGTGGATCCCATACATGTCACCATAGTCCCATGTAAATGTTTTTTTGTGTTTTTGTAGAAGAGTAATCAACAACTTCTCTTACTGCATGCTCAACATTTTGTTCACATTAAGTGGATTTCTTGGAGTGATTTCCACTTGCTTAGAGAGATCAATCATGGAACATACATTGATGCTTATAGAATTCAATGTACAATCATATGGGAAAATTTGGTGAAGGATGCAATTCTTACTTGGAATGTTCATAGTGCTTTGCTGCAGTAGAATTTGGTTCACATGACAACTTATACATGGTAATCTACCATCTACTTCTTCATTCCTCCCATAATCATTTTGCGAGTAACATTGGAAATAACATCTTCTTTTCCTTCAATTGTGTATGACTTCTACAACATCATGATATGTTGAATTGAGATTTGGTATTCATTTTTCTCCTTAACCGAATGGTTTAATATTCTTCATTGAACGGTTGTGAAGGGGGTAAAACATGATCTTTTTAGTACCATTTCCATTAGAGATAATCATATTACCAGATCTGAAACCTATTAATGAATCAATAGTGGCCAACCGTGGTCTTCCTAGGATGATAGGATATCCTCCCAAGCTTTCTTTTGGATGAATATCAATAAAATCAATAGGGTATTCCCAAGATTCTACCACTACTACTACGTCCTCCGGGATTCCTTCAACATTCACCGCTTGATCTGTTTGCAAGATGCAAGACTATGGTTGTTGGTCTTAGTCCTTATAACTTCAAATCATCTATGATTTGCTTTTTCATGAAATTAATTACTACCCCAAGTCAATCAGAGTGTTCTTTATCACTATGTCATTGATTGTAACGTTTACCAAAGGACTTCCTGGATCTATGTACTTGGGCAGAATTGAGTTTCTAAGCATAATATCAACTAGTTGTCCAATGACTTGCATTACAATAGATGGATCTTTCCTCTTCCTTCTTGGTTTCTTTATGCATAGGTATTTAACCAATTTATTGTAGATGGGAACATCCTTGATGGCTTGAATCAATGGAATTTTAACACAAATATCTCTCAGTTGGTTGAAAAAATCAGTCAGATTTTTATTTGAGGTCAGTCTTCTTTTCTTGTAACCTTTCAGGAAATGGTGGCTCATTAGCAAACATTTTACCCTTGCTAGAATTTTTCTTAACTTCTTGCTGTGGATCAACATGTAACCTCTTCGGATTTATCGGATCAATATGCAACAACCGTGGTTCACCCGTAATTTTAGTAATGGTAGGTCCAATTGGTGGAGGAAGTGCTTTTCCTGAGTGGAGATGGATATTGTTGACATCAACATAATAGGTAGGGTATTAAGTTGGTTTAGTGGAATAGGATAGCTGAGAAAATTTATTATTAGGGTTAGGAATTGGATGAGCTGGTAGTTGGGTAGATTTTAGTTGAGATCCTACTTGTGGGTTTGGCATCATAGCATTGCTAATGATAAGGAGGTTTCGATCATATTGTTGATAATTAAGAGTTGGGTTGTTCCACTACTGCCCTCCTCTCCAAGGCTACTACCATGATTGAGGAGGTTACCATTATTGTTTTTTTGGCCTTGGAACTGAGGTTTCCATTGTTGTTAATATTGGTTAGGATACGAATCCTAACCTTGAGGATTAGCCCAAGGTGGGGCTTGTATATATGGATTATTAGAGAAATTTTGAAATGAAGTCATAGGGTCTTGTGACATACCTCCTTTCCTCGATGGATATGGTTTTATTTGAGAAACATAGAATATTTTCCCATCCTCTATCTCCAACATCTTGAAATCGGTGAACCCTCCCTCTCTTGAACAAAGCTATCCAATTCTCTACATCTACGGTTAGATTTCTTCCTTCTACATGTATGTAAGAACTTTGTGAGTGTTGCTTCTACATTTTCCTTTTCCTTTTAGCATGCAAAGCATCTAATTGATTGGCCATGTCATTAAAAATCTCTTGCTTCATGTTTTTAAACACTTTTACAATCTCTGACTTGGATATGTCCCCAATTATTTTGGTAGCTGATCCACCTCTTGATCTTACACTTCTCACCCTCTTCATAGTAGCTCTTGAGTAATTTTTGCAGGCTTCACATATTTCTTCAAAGGAAGATTTTGAAATGTCTCCTACTCATATTAGATCCAGAGAATCCATGTCCTCCTCATTAAGTTCCATTAAAAGAGTAATTTGAGAGATTCGAGTTGTCAGCTCTGGTGTGCCTTGACTTTTGAATGCAAAACACAAATATCTCTAAATAGTCTTCCAATGGTTCATCCTCTTTTTGTGCCATTTAGTTGATTTCATCACCTCCTATGCTACTCAATTTTTCACAAAGGGAGATTTTTAAATGTTTCCCGCTCCTATTAGATCCAGAGAATCCATGTACTCCTCACTGAGTCCCTTTAAAAAGAGTAATTTGAGAGATTCGGGTGGTATCCTGGCTAGCCTTGACTTCTAAATGCAGAACATGAATCTTTCTAAATAGTCTTCCAATGGTTCATCCTCTTTTTGTGCCATTTGGTAGATTTCATCACCTCCTCTACTACTCGGTCTGCAATAGTCCTGATACTTAGTGAGGAAATTCTCCTTCATTTGTGCCCACGTGGTTACAAAATTTCTTCCCAATCCCATGAACCATCTCAAGGCTGCATCCTTGAGTATAGCAAGAAACAACTTCAAGTTATGTACATCAATAGTATAATCATAACTCCTACATAAAAAATCAAACTAAAATAGAAAGGCATCTGGGTCTTCAGTCACGGATCCATGAAAATTGGGCAATGATGAGGAGAAATATTCTTCATAGCAGCAGCTGCATCATTATTGGTAATGGGAAACTAAAAAGTAGTTGCCCCATTTTGAACATTTTGATCTACTTCTTCTACCGTATCTAGCCGCTCAGAGAAACTTAAAAATTTCACTTAGGAAGTGATCTTCAAATAGTAAACCTTGTACAGATGAAAGGATTTATTCTTTAGAATCCTTAGAGGTATATGAAGATATATGTGCTACTTGTGGATTAGGTAAAAATATACCATGGGAATCCCTTGGATGGTGCATGCATTAACTAACTCAACTCAATCAATAGAAATTAGTTGGGGGTTAGTTAGAGGTGAATTTCCTAAAACCTAAACTATTTCTAAGAAATGAAAAACCTCTCAAAAACATTATAACTTGGCTCTATCCCCAACAACGATGAAAAAATAGTGGTGCAAATTAACTTACAACAATTAGTATGTTGTTTATCAATCTACAATCATTTAATTATCAGACCAATGGATGTAAAATTTCAATATTGTCAATGTTATATGCATAGTTACAGATATTTGGGAGGTGTAAAGGTAAATTGTTGTCACTACAATTAAGAAATAACAATGCTGGAAATGAACTAGATTCTAATTGAAAGTAAATATTATGGCTAATGAAAAAAATGTAAAAAAAAACACAGATAAAGGAATGAACTGCTGCTAATATAATCATGCAATGAATCAAATAAATGAATAAAGGAGAGGGTCAAAAAACCAAAAGTAAGCCCTACCTTGGGTGTTAATCCCTCCCAAGTCCTGTGACTACAATGAATAAACAAAATTTAGACTTTTATTTCATCAACATGAAGATTACAGTTGAAAAATACAAAAATAATATATCTATGGATCGGTCCCTCTTTCATCATTAACATTTCCTTTTTATATCCTTCATTACAACAAAGGTGTGAAGATATAGAGTTATACTAGGAGTTACAGTTAGATTAAGTAAAATATATTAAGAAAACAATCCAGAAACTACATGCATGCAACAAAACTACTCTATAGATGTTTATATAACAATCACATAACTTTACTAACCGATCAGTTGATCAACTAATTATCAAATTATGAATTAAATAAGCTAGTTCTTTATTGAGTTGCAACGCATAGTCAAATGATGACATTGAGTCATTTCATAGTTCTCATAATTTCTTCTTTCATCAACACCGTGAGCTTAGGTATGAATTCCATGTTGTACAAGCTCCTCGGAATCATGAATTTGTTTATGTGTATGAACTCCTTTGGCTACAAATGATTTACTGTGGATGAATCCCTTTGGCTGCATGTCGGTTGTTTGCGGATGACCCCTTTGTTGTGGATGAGTTCCTTTGGCCAGATATCGATCCACTGCGTATGGATCCTTTGGCTATATGTCAGTTGTTGCATATAACAAGTTTCTTACAAACAAGGATGGCATTATACAAATCACCATTTAACATCATATTGCAATCAAAAGAATAAATGCATACTCATAATACCATAAAATAAAGTAAACTAGTAATAATTATATTAACTAATATCCATGCCACGAGTTTAAGTTATAATGAAAATGTCTAGCAAGATTCACAAGGAAATACATGTTCATGGCTACAAATGGCTCAACAGAATGCATACGATGAGGTGTTTTAAAAGGAAATGAAACAACTCATCGAAGTCATAAAATATAGGCAAGTAAAGTTTTGACTGGGCTATAGGGTGTGCAATGCTAAAAGGAAATAAAGAAATATAGAAAAGAGGCCAAAGATATTTGTCAATTACTAGTTTTCTTTCTTAGGAATCATATGAATGCAAGTGTGTTCTTAGAACCTAGAAATGTACCCAAGTGCATGATATTGTGTCTACAATAACTTGATTGACTACAAAAATATCATCAGACCCAAAAAATATGAGATTGAACTGGGAAACTTCCCGAGATCCTTTTGATTTAACAAATATTAAAATTAATGTTAAAGCTTAGAAGGCTATTTCGAGTCACATGCGGTGATATAACGATATAATGTAGATATGACATAAGTAGTAAGAAACATAAATTTGAAACCCTAAGTGCAAGGAGGACCATAGACGTAGATAATTCATGATAAATCCGAGGTGTGTGTAAATGGAAAAATGATGAAACAAGAGTGCAGACTATCGCAACCCAAAAAATTATAGAATTTTTGGAATAGGCTAGATCGGGGCTTTGGGATGGTACTAGGGCGTCTAGGTGTCGAAACATTTTTGGATGTTTGTGACTACTAAAAATATCAGAAAATGGTTCTCACACCATCAAAAAATGGTCGCTATACTTCATTGTTTATTTCTTGTGTGTCGCACTATGCCCGTAGAATTTTCCTATAAATTACAGAGAGAAAGATATCCTAGAAAATCCCAAAACACATCAATTCCTAAAAAGAAAAGATGCAAATGGGGAGTCTTGACCCCGATGGTCACATGATTTGAGTAAAC
Organism: Taxus wallichiana var. yunnanensis; assembly: GCA_018340775.1. Taxonomy (NCBI): domain Eukaryota; kingdom Viridiplantae; phylum Streptophyta; class Pinopsida; order Cupressales; family Taxaceae; genus Taxus; species Taxus wallichiana. Next base: position 338,599,100 of record CM031236.1, read on the forward strand.
TTACAATCTAGGTACTACTCTACATTTTAGACTCGTGTAGTTCTCGTGTGTGTGTGTAAGAAGCGTGCCCTAGGAAGATCTTGTGCAAGATGCACTTGACATCGAATGATAAATAGATATAATAATGTAAATAGATGTGTGGATGAAACAAAATAAAATTCCCCTCCTATGCATGTATGTAGAATTAATAGTCCCTTGTCCCTTGAATGAAGCTAGATGGATGCTTTGATGCTCTTAGAATGACTTTGGATGCAACCTTAGGTGATGATAATAGATGCTTAGAGCTTTGTCCTTTCATTAGATCACATAACATTGTATTTATATGATTCACTTGTTTGAATTCCATAATTAACCACTAAAAGACCGACCCATAAGAAATCAAGATTCCCAATAGCTAGAAGAGTCATAAAAGGGGTGAATTAGATGCAAAGAGGTTGGGGGCGCCTAGGCATTGGTGTACGGGATGGGCTGGTCTCCAGACTTAGAAAAGGTGGAGTAACGAAAGTAAAAGCGGGTAATAGGGTGTGTAAGGCTAAATATAGAACAAGAAAGAAAATAAAGAGGCCAAAGACAATGGTTAATTAGTACTTTTCTCACTTATGAATCATATAAATACAAGTATATGATTATGACCTAGAAATGTACCCAAGTGCGTGATTTTGTGTCCACACCTTTCATATTGGAATTTGTTGTCTTTATTAATGATTCATGCTGATTGGAAGAAGTTTGAACCATAAAGTCTTGAGCTTGTAATGCATTTGCACAAATATTTTTATTATGTGGCTAACTACATGGAAAAAACCACTTTATTTCTTGTATTACACTATTTTACACCGGAACTAATGCCTTACTTGAGCTAATAGCAAAAAGAGGTTGTGGAGGGACAATTTTTGAAGGGGAAAATGTATATTTTGGCCTTTGCAACCTATCTTTTTAATAATTTTTTCCCATATCTTTGATTTGGATATTGGGTTCTATAGGGCGTTTGACCTTGATTGAATCCTTGGTTTGAAGATTGTGCTTGATTGGAACATAGGTAATTTTTATGGGATTGAACTTGATGCTTTTCCAAAGATATAATTTTATTAGATAAGTTCCTAATTAGGGATCTACTTTCATCATATTCATTTTGTTTTTGGGAAGGATATGAGGTAGAATCAACATATGAGGAATTTTGCTTAGGAATGGGAGAAATAGAAGGTTGAGAAGCTCGAGGTAATTTAGAAAACATGGTTATAGGAAATCTAGGGTCTATTTTTATAACTTGTATCAAACAATTTTCAGCCCTAATGGCTATTGGATATGCATCGTAATTGGATAACACCCATAGATTATATCATAACTGCTATATCAAAATTCAAGGCTCTTAAGAAGTAAAGGAAATCACCTTGAGGTGTTGGTCTCAAAAGAACTAGAATTTTGTCCCATGTTCTCTAGAATCTAAAGTTGAAATCAACCATAATCTCATTGGGGCCCCTTTTGATAGTTGTTAGCTTCTCTAGTAGGGATATGTTGTATGCTTTCTCCTCAAACTATTGATAAAGAGTTGTGCCAAGATCATCTCAATTGTGAATGGAACCAAGTCTCAGGATTCTATACCATTGAAGTGATTTACCTTTTAATGAAGAATCCAAAAGCCTAACTATAACATCATCTTCAATAATCGATGAACTAAACACACATTAACAACATCTTGGATATGATCAATAGGGGTATTGAGGTTTTCGCCAATGAAGGAAGGGATACTTTTCAAATAAGAAATTTGTATATCATGTTGGGAATTTTGCGCTAAGGTAACACCACCATTAAAGATAGAAAAGGGTACATTTATTTAATGTTCCATGAATGGAATGGGTCTTAAAATCCTAGAGGACAACAAGAAAGGCCTACCAGGAGGAGGATTAGAGAGAGTTCTATTTGGAGGATATGGTGATATTTGAATTGATTTACCTCTTCTTCTTCTTCTTGGTGACAACTGCAAATATTCAAAAGGTGAACGACTTGCTACACTTTTTGTTATCCATATCCTTCTCATGAAAGTGGGAGAATCGCTTAATTACTAAATTGAAACTTGGAAGTTGCCAAATGTGTTCCAAGATGCCTCCAAAGGATAAAATATACTAAGACACACACCAATATCTATAAATATAGTGTAAAGTTCATCAAACATATCCCAAAAACATGTGAGAATTGTTGGGGATCAAAATTGCACCTTGGATGTGGTCATGAAAGATCAAGAATTCGAGGTTACATGGGATGATCTCAACAATGTGTGACTTGAAAACTAAGATCAACCTCCAAATAAGGTTATTTTCTCTGCCTATTTCCTAATGCTACACTAAAATAGCTCTAGATTAGCCTATTCTAACATATCTAAGGGACTAAGGGATAGAGAGAAGGAAAACATAAATAAATTAATAAGCTAAAAGAGGTGACAACACCAAGATAAAGGGGTTCATGTCTGACTTGTAGAGACACAAATTTAACCACATATGCAAGGACTAAAGAGAAACACCAAATTTTTGCAAGATACAAATGAATGGATTCAAAAGGAGGAAAGAGGGCCAAAATTCACATCAACCACATAAATTTCAAAGGAATAAACCATAGTTACATGTCATTGAAACTATTTACACTTAAATTTACAAAGAAAAGGTTTATTAAACTTGCAAAATATGTATTCACAGAGAGGTGTGAAGGTGTGGTAAATGTAAAACTCCAAAAAGAGCTCCCAATAGAGTAGAAGAGAACCCCTTTTTTGTGCAAAAGCACTTATATATAAAGAAGATGAGGGAGAGAGTGAGAGAAGTAAAAATAAACCATGAATGATCCATCTCCACTACCAAGTATGAAATCCCATAATTTCCTACAATTTTGACCACAAGAAACCTTCTTTTCCTTTTGTACTCATCATTAGAGTAAATGGGTAAGATATGGGAACCATTCATCAATAAATCTAAGTATTTGGGGTTGTTTGCAAGCCCATAGGTGACAAAAAAGGAATTTTTATACTAAAAACCCATGTTTTCAAGCCCAAATCGAGTTTTGGACAACAGATGGAACGTATCTTTCAGGACCAATTTCACTACTTTAATATTTTACTCTTAGTCAAACAAATTAGGTCATTGGAGAATAGGTTTAACCATGGAACAATTCCACATGCACAGGACAAGCCCAAATTTATCGTTTTTCATTGTTTCCTCAACCTTCTATCAGTTATGATGGTCATTTGGTGAACATGAGGAACATCAAAATGTTCCATCGATACCTAAAACTCTCGACTTCACCGAAACACTTCCCCTCATTCCTCTTGGCTCTTAGTTAGCTAATTAGTGTATACCCAAAACATGAGAACTATTCTAATGGTGTGAGGATGATTTACCTACATTGACCCCAAATTTAACCTTATTAGCTAGATTGGTAATGCAGAAATTGTAGGAACAAAGGAACAATTCCTATAAAAGTTGATTTTCCATTTTGACATGTTTTGCCCATTTCTCCAAATTTTGACTAAGTGTTTCAGCCTAGAAGGCTTAGCAAGATGGAGAACAAGGTCCCAAAATTGATATTTACCGCTAAAACATGATTAACTTAGCCAAATTTACCTATTTTCATTTCCTAAGTCCAAGAATGAAATCACAAGTTATCAAAATAGCCTAAGGGGTTATTTTGGGCAACACTATTCAATACACTTATCGAATGGGAATAGTTGCATAATTTGAAGGAACATGATTTATGGGAGGATTTGTTTGTGGAGATAGGAACCCATCCATTAAAAGCATTGTTTCTAAGGTTGTTTGTTTACCACGCACAACATGGTTTGAAAGTTGAGTTGGGAAACCAATTTTCAAATGTGTGGAAATAATAGTATCCATGTTAATGATAAGAATAATCATGCACATAAAAATGGGGGATGAAACAAAATTAGAAATATTAAAGCGAGTTGTCTATGCATTGTTTATGGAACAAAGTGCAAATCTTACAATTCATGTTTGATCATCATACAGAGGGATTTGTGCAAACACACAATGTATCCTTCTTGTAGTGTTTTTCCAAGACATGACCTACAAAATTGAAGGGGAACAATGTTTTCTAAAAGTACACTCCATCGAAAGGTCGGTTGGTTCACAATTTTACACCCCCTTAGGGCTTGATATCACTTTCGAGAGACTATGAAGGCTTAACGGATGACAGACTATGTGATACTTATCGTTTTCATCCGGGAGGTTTCTAACATTATATTTAGAACCACGCTCCTAGGTTGATTGAGAGGTACATACAAAGGGGATGGTACTTTTGGTTCTCGCCTTTAAACCGGGGTGAGAGGCCCATTGGGTAACTTGAACAGGGGAGAGGATAATTTTCACTTAATTCCTCTTGATTTGTAAAATGACAAAGTCAATATGAGCTAAGAGTGACCATGAATATAACATTCAATTTTGAGAGTTTCACAAGAATATCATATATACTTAGTGCATCAGATACATGTTACTAGAGAGAACAAGGTTTAGTTGTTCTTACATCAATTTTTATGGGAATATGGGTGAGAAGAAGTGTCTTCAATGATGCTTAGAAATAGAACAACAGGGTGGTAAATGGATCTTTATATGGAAGTGTGATGGTGTGGGAAAAATATAGTAGGTTTGATTTGTAAAGGAGGGGGAGTAAATGATGGTTGATTTCTTGTAACAAAGCATCAACAACTACCATGAAAACATGTTATCCTGGAAAGTAAAGAACATATGATTAAGTAGTAAAATTTTTTAAACAAAAATATTTGCATTCATTGATACTTTTGAAATGTTGCAAATATTTTTAAGACAATATTTAAAACACTTAACATAAAAGCTTATGCAAGATATTTAATGAATTACTTATTACTCCTATTCTCATACACCAAAGATACACTTAAACCTTGATAAAAATCATCTAATAAGTAGGTCATGATAGGGTTTTATAACCACCTCAGATATTATAGAGTAAATGCTACAAAGCAATACTGATTTAGTGACAAGAAATATGTAACTTACTAGAGAAATGATTTAGTATATTATATATGGAATCAATAAACACAAGATTGTAGTAAACATTATAACTCATTAATCAGATTTTAACATACAAGATCCAAAAAAAAAATGAGAATCATAAGAAAACATATTTCATTTAAAATTTTAATTTCTTGACAAGGGGACATGAATTAAATGTCCTCAATGTTTTCCAATGGTTGTACAATGCAACCACCTTGACACAAAAACTTGAAAACTCAAAGTTTATATGTATTCCATAAAGGAAATGGAAACATGTAGAGTTACATAATTTTTTTCAAATTCTCAAATATAAAAATAACCCCCTTTAATATGAGGACATGCCCTCATATTTATATAAAAACTTCATGGATTCACATTTCAATTTCCCCCTAAAACTAACAAGAGAATATTCCTTTTCTTTGTAGCAAAGGAGCCCAAGATACCATCAAGTTGGGAAGGAATCTTATCCAACTACAAAGATTCCTTTTTTGGTTACCAACTTTGGAATCAATTTTTTTACTTTTCTATTGTAGATGTGGACGTGTGCAAAGTAGTTAGCTTGTGTTTCTAGATGCCTTTCTATCTTGTTCACCCTGTCACAATCACTCATGTGTCTATTCATAACAGTTTATATCCTGAAGTCATTCCTTCAATTGATTTGAGTTTTTTCCTTTTTTGGATAATACACTTTTGAGAGAGGAATGATTATAGATAACCATTTGAATTTAATGTATTCCTCATGCAAGATATTTAATCAAACCAAAGAAACGTATTTTTGTCAAATATCATTTCTCTCTCACTTTTTTCAATTCATGTCAAGTATCTAAATTGATATTGTGTTTAATCGACATGATGCTTCACACAGACTTCCCTGGTCTTCACTTTCTTATAAATTATTACTTACCTTATATGAATATGCAAATTCTTTGTAGGATTATAAGTGTAATTTCTTGTGAAATAAACGGTGACATCCCGTGTTTGAGAAATGGTGGACATAGAGCTAGGAGGTACTTTTAAAGAGTTTTCATTGGAAACTTTTCATTTAATCCTTAATCTCTATGGTTCGAACGAAGCATTCATCAAGATGTTGTTCTCAATTGAAGATCAAAAGGAGCCTGCAGGATCACTAACTCCCGCATCATTTGAATGATGTTAATAAGGAAGATTGTAAAAATGAATTCCTTATTTTATATGTTTCGATCTTATTTCACCATTTATTTTGCCCGTAAGACCACATAGTTCTGGGCGGTTGAAAAAGTTTTGGCTTCACTATAGGACAACTATTAATAAGAACAACATTCGTATTTCCCCACATTATTCACTAAGGAATTGATAGAGAAATAAATTCAGTCGATGCTCCTATAGTATCTGATTTAGATTCTCAAGAGGATATATCCTCACTTTCTCAAAAATTAGTTAAGTTGGAGAAAAGATTGATGTCCTTAAAAATGCCTCAGTGAAGTCTTCTCTTGAGAAAGTTTCTACAATTCCTTCTTCTCCATTGAATTTTTAGTGCCTTCACCTCTAATGAACTCTATAGGGCCTTCACCTCCATTAAAGAAATGTAAAATAGTCCTAGTAGTTCCTGTTAATGCACCCAAGCTTGTTCCTATAAAGTGAACTAATGTGCCCAAGCCGTCTACATATTATAAAATTGGTGCTCATCGGGGTACTAAGACATATTTGACAAGAGGAATCAACCTTCTTGAATGGGCTTCATCTTATAAGAAGAAACTAGAATTTATTTGGATTATGGAAGGCATACGGGAAAACATCAAGGAGCTTATAAATAAGGGTATGTCTCATTATTGAGTAGGGGATATACAATATGTGTATGGAGTAGAAGATTGTAAGGAATTTGAGTTCACTAAAAATAATTTATTAGCTCTTCTTCCTTCCTATAAAGAGAACACTTATTTCACTAAATATGGACTTATTTCATCTGAGAAGCTAAAAATATAGCCAATATTAGAATCCAATATTACTAGTTTTGGATTCCAAAATGTTAAATATTGGAATTATCTGCACTCAAAAATCGCACATATTGGATTCAAATATCGCATATATTGGAATCTAGAATCACATATATTGGAATCCAAAATCACATATATTGGAATTTTCTTGTACTCCAAAATCACATGTATTGGAATCTGAAAATCAAAATATTGGAAACCAAAAAATGTAATATTGGAATCCGTTAATTCTCCTTCCAAAGTCCAATATATCTAATCATGAATTAAATTAATGAATCTATGAATTTTTTTAATGATTTAAGGGAATCCAACATTGATATGAGAAATAATGCCTATCGGCCACTAGCCCGCATATAATGAAACATGTTCTATTTTATACAAAGCTAGTGGTCGCTGTGCTTAATGTTTACTTTGGAATATGACTCTTATTAGTTTTAAGATGTATTTAAGATTAAAATATGTAGATTTGAATATTTAAAATGCCTTTGGCCTAGTGGCTACTAGGCTAATGAAATTCATGAGATGTGAGACACTTTCATATTCATTTACTATGGTGTGATTGAACCTAGGGGCAACAAGAGAATTACCGAAGATGTTATGAAGAAACTAACAGAGGGAGACAATTTAGTTTAGGAGAATGTAATTAACTATAAAACCATTCCAGATATATTTTCATATTTAAATTTAGATATCAAATTAACTTCATTTATTATGGTGTGATTGAACCTCGGTCTGCAACCAGATAATTTATGAAGATGTTATGAAGAAATTAGTAGAGGGTGACAATCTAGTGTAGGAGAATGTAATTAATTGTAAAACCATTCCAGATATATTTTCATATTTAAATTTAGATATAAAATTAACTGTAAAAAACATGGCATATATATTTTCATATTCAAATATGGATATGAAATTAATTAAAATTAACTGTAAAACCATCCCAGATATATTTTAGTATTTAAATATAGCTATGAAATAAATTGAAATTCATTTACTAAAGGTAGAATTATAGTAAAAATTTGAAGAATAATTTGAATTTATAATGTAACATTATTCCCAAAGATGTGTAGACACCAAATTTGTGTCTTACGACCCCCTGTGCCCCGCATCTCATTTCGCAACCTAACCTCATCACCTAAACCTTACACAATTATTTATTAATTACCTTATAATTAATAAATCCACATCGCCATACCTGCCACCTCATTTCGCCACCTCATCATGACCTAGTCTTAACCCTAAACTAACCTAATTAAGACCTATAACTTGGTCCACATCCACACCTATGATTAATTACTCCTCACCCGCACCCAAAACTGACCTCATAATGACTTGACCAAGCCCACAACTAATCCCTTGGGAGAAAAGGAGGGAAAGTTGGCTATTTTACCAAAAATAGCCCACTTTGACCTGACCGATACCGGTTCCTACTCGACCGCCGTCGGTTTCGTAACCGCCATCGGTTCCCTGTAAATGACCACTTCCAACCAAAAACAAGGATCGGATTTTCATTTGATCAAAAAGAGGAGAAATCATTGAAAGGATCGGATTTGCTTGGCCGAGCAGAGACAAGTGAAGAAATGAGAAGAGTTTGCAGACAAGGACATCAAGCCCAAGACTGCAATGGAATAACCAGGCCCCCAGTGACACTCATCCGAGCATCAGAAGAGGAGATTGCTCATCTTGGATTGTCAGATCATCCTATTTGAGCCCTATCTTCGTCATCACAGTCCTGGAACCTGCATCTTCATCAGGAACGAGTAAGTAGTGTCTTGTATGATTCTAAGCACCATTTCTTGAGCCTGTGGATTGATTGTAATTATAAGCTCATTCCTAGATCTACCACCTACCAGCACCCTGCACTTAACCTTCATCCATACATCTTTGTATTGTCCAGAAGACCATTTTATCACACTCTGAGCCTTCCCTGTCCTCCCATCTTAATACCCCCAATCTTAATAACCCCACGATCACCTTGCAACCAACCTCTATCCAGAAGCACTTAGATTGCTGACCCTACCGGTGTCGTTTATCCCCCACCGGCGGCGGTTCTCTAACCGCGGTCGGTTATCCAGTGACCGGCGTCGGTCACTGTGACTTATACCCCAAAACCCTTTTCTCACCTATTTGTCACCTAACAACCTCAGATCCAGTCTGGTTTATCCCTATAACTCAACCTGAATGTATCAACGACCAGTAACCGAACAAACAACGTGACGCTTTATTATTGATAGTTTAGCTTCTATTGCTTTGTAACGAGATACCTAAATCGTGATTTTGCAATAGCTTTCTTTGTTATCATTTGTGTTAATTCGTATTAAAAGGGGAACTGACCACCTTTGAAAGGAAGTTTTATATTTCCTGGGCCTAAGGCAGCTCCCTCATTTATTGTCTAAATAAAATCTGGTGGTCTTGTGTTCTTACTTGCAGGTAGTCCTTCCAAGACAAAAAGGAGTTCTTCGCAGTCGATCTGATCTTTCTCTACGGTACACGCACACCATCTCAACATTCAACAGGTATTCCTCCTAGCCCTAACCCTTATCTGTTTCTCAAAGGAATGAAAGGATAGAAGCAAGTCTATTCCGCAGAGCCGAGACATTCCGCGTGAAACATTTTGGCACGCCCGGTGGGACCCATTTCGGGTTTCTGTTTCTCTTGCTTGCTTTCATTTAGGGAGCATACTTGTTGTTGCTGTTTTGTTATATTTAGTAAAAGAATTTGTCTTTCTTTCCTAGTTTTGCATTAGTGAAAGTCATCTTATTTGCTTCATCGAATATCATTTTCGATTTGGGTTTAAAACACGTGCATTACATTCTTGCTTGTTGTTTTCAATTCTAGTGAATGTAGACTAAGTAACAGGTCGTACACATGGGGGTGATTTCCATGGTATTGATAGGAAATTAATCTTACTTTCACTGCACAACACATACCAAATCACTTCATAATTAACACAACAGCTCAAAACATCCCCCCTTTTCCGCGGTATTCCTCCGCCCGATTGAGGTAACCTTATAAGCCAAAACAAACTTGACATTTCCCCTAAGTCTTTTGTTTAGGATTGACATCATTCCGCGTCTAAAGGCATAAGCCTAAATTGATTAAAATTAACCCTAGGGTTAGTCTGTTAATTTGTTTGTGCGTTCTTGCTTGTTTTTAGTTCTGTTTCTCTATCATACACTGTTTTCTGTGATCACTACAGAACAGTTTGGTAGGCATACTAATCACTGTTAACACCAAATCAACAACTTCTTAGTGCTTCTTACACCAGTTCTATTATACCGACATCGGTTAGCTTACCGACGGCGGCTATAGTCTGACCGACATCGGTTATCCTACCGATATCGGTTACTGTCTTTTACAGTTCCTGACAAACCAGCAACCTACCAATTTCAAACATCTTGTTGTCTGTTTCTGTTCCTGATAGATTGAAACCCTACTGTGTACTCCTGTCCATGGTTGTTATCACTCGAAAGCAAGCCGCCGCCATGGTTTCACATGCTTGCTCTGTGCCTTTGCTGAATCACCCCCTTCACATTCTGTGGGGAATCCTACGGACACCAACGAGGTTCCTAAAATTCCTGTAGGAGATAAAGAATTTGCCAAATTTCTGGATGCTAATCCTAGCGCTGTACAATACTATTTGTCTCATGCCCCTGACCGTACACCCGACGGTCAACTCCTTGTTGGCATGCCTATCAGTATAGCTGCTCATTTAGCTCCTTCTCCGCCTGATAACTCCGCTTTGCCTTCCGCATCCTTAGTCCCGTCTCCTACCTCAGCAGCTTCAGGGGTTCATACGGCACATATTGGCTTTCCTTTGGTTAATCTTGGGCCCAACATGTCATTACCAACTGCTCCTACCTTGTCTCTCTTGCAGACTGTTTCATTCATGACTTGCTCTCTGCCACCTATCCACACGAGCTTTCCTTCTCAAGCTCCGCCCACCTTTTCATTTCCACACACATATCCGGTAACCTCAACGGCTTATATAGGACATCCCTATTCGGTTGCCTCAACACATTCGTCCTCCATACCTTATCAACATTTAACCCCACCATTGTCTAGCGGTGGCCCTTGGCCCAATTTGCCTCCGTTTACCACAACCACACCATCATCTCATCCAACTACTGATTTAATTAAACAAATGATGGACAAAATGCAAAATCGGAGGCTTGTTTCAGAATTCGTAGCACCTTGACATACGAGAAAGTTTTTGGGAGCCTATCCACCCTTCGGTCCCCCTTCATTCATATCCTCCTCAATGGGAATTACCAAAATTTACCCGTTTTAATAGTAAGGAGGACCCTCAACAACACTTGCGATCATTTAGACATGCCTGCTATATGATTGCTCACGACGACGCTTTACTACTCCACACCTTTCCCATGTCCTTATCAGGACCCGCCTTGGAGTGGTACAGTGCTTTAACCCAGCACTCAATCTTCTCTTTTAACCAACTAGCCCAATCTTTCTTGGATCATTTCTCCATTAACATTGCCAAGAAAGTATCTATCACCGACCTCTATGCCATCCGACAATTTGAAGACGAATCTATCGCAGATTTCATTGGACGATGGCAAGGCCTTATCAACCAACTTACGTATGCCTTGCCTCAAACCGAACTTATCGAGCTGTTTACGCGGGCTTGCGCTAAGCACATCTCTCCTACCCTCCAAATTCAAACTTTTCGTATGTTTGACGAGGCCTTTACTATGGCTCGAAAACTAGAGATTCGAGCCTTAGAGGAAGAGAAATTTCAGTTGCGTAACAAAAACCCCACTTTCCGAACCCAAGATTCCACCAACAAACCTAACACCACCAATCCTCACCCATCGACTGCTTCGAAATCAAAAGGGGCCGTGCACGCGGTGATGGTCAAATCCCAACCACCGTCTAATACCCCACCAAAAACCACCTATAAGTATAAAGTAGAGCCCATCAACTACACTCCCTTGGGAGAAACATATGGTGTGATATTGGAAAAATTGCTTAAAGTAGGAGCCATTACCTTACCTCCTGTTAAACCTCACTCCGGGTTTGATTCCACTCGCGCCATACCTTCTTGGTACAAAGAAAATGACTTCTGTAACTTCCACCGCGTGAAGGGACACAGTCATGAAAACTGCAAGATGTTGAAAAACATAGTGCAGGAAATGGTTGATGCGGGGGATATAGCCCTCGATAATCCTAACGCCCCTGCTAACCGAAATTTAAAAATATTCAACAAACCATTCCCGAATCATTCTTCTAACAGTAACATAAATCAAGATATCTTAGCCGAGGAGAGTGTTCATGAGATCCATGTAGTCTTCGATTCCCAGCCAAAGACCTCTATCGAACAAATTCTGAATCAAGCCTCTTCACTAACGCAGGAAACCGAACCCCCTTCCTCGCCATCAAGACAAACTGAAATCCTTGCCGTTCCTTTACCCATCAAGGAATTAACCGCCTGAGTTCCCTTCTCACAAATGAGCCTTCTTATACCACATCCTTGCAAGACTGTGAGCGGATGTTATCTAATTTATCTATTTCCCAAACGTCTCCTTCTACCATTCTTGCTGTACAAGAGGAAGGCTCGCCACTTCTTTTGTCATCCTTAGACGAGAAACCTCTTGAACCGACATCACCACATTCTTTAAACATGACGGATCCTCTCAAACACGCCCTCCTACCTATTAGTCCTTCATCACCTAAATCTTTTCAGCGACCAGTTGACCTCTTAACACCTATTGATACAGTGCCTCATCTACCCCCTGTATCACACCCACAGTGGACCGGAATCACAACCCACCTTTCTTCCATACAAGAGTTCCAATTCACACCTGAAGACTGTCATTCTCCAGAAGATAGACGAGTCCTATGGGAACGTTTGAGTACCCCCTATTCTACTCAAATGCAGATGACCGATCCAGATGCTTCTACCATATACCCGAAGTGTTTACAGAAGCTTAAAATGCCTATGTCCTCATCTTCACCCCCCTCATCTCTACCAAATACCTCATCCACTTCTATTAACCTAACCAAATATTCCCCTACGCTTGGGACCTCACCAATACCTAGTCTAACACACCCACCTAAGCGGCTTGATTTATCTAAAAATAAAGCCATCCATCCCATTAGGAGACAGACCCAATCTCCTCAATCTATGCCGCTATCACAACTCAAACCCTCGTCGTCACACCTACCTTCCATATTGGGACCCCATCCCTCTACCTTACATCAATATATCATACCTCCTGCGTTTTCTTTAAAGCGACCTATGCCTTCTGCACCCATACAGAGATCTAAGGGTATATCAACACTGTCACCCCACGTATCCTGTCCACCCATCAACCCTAAACAAATTTCATCATCAAAGGACTTGTTTTCCGTCACTCCTCTTTTGCCGCCATTGTTTCCGGATACCACGTTATCTGGAGCCTCATCATCTAACCAGCTAAACGTAGCTCCTGCACCAAAGAAACCACGTTTAGTTAAAACCACGTATCAATACCCCTTGGCTAAACCACCACCCGTACGAACCAACCATACCCAAACATTACCAAAACCCACCCAACCAATACCTTCATCTTCCTCCGATTTTGACCCACTCAAAGGATCTTACGCCAAAATCCTTGCTATGTTGGTGGAGAATGCGACCATTTCTCTACCCCCACTTAGACCTTATGACCCGTCTAAACCTCGACCTATAGGTTATGATGAGTCTAAAATCTGCGCTTACCACCGCACACCAGGACATGATGTAGAGGGATGCAAAGCTTTAAAAGCCATCCTTCGTCAGACACCTCTCTCAGATAGAAGGGTTAAGAAAGACAACTTACGAAGGGAGAGACCTTTAGCTTCAATTCCCTCTCCTATACCACCTGTTCCCGCCTCACCAAGATCTATCATTATTACAGCCCCACCTCTCGAAGACCATGACCTATCCCTACCGTCTTCCTCCTCTCGTATTCACGAGATCAATATGATTAGTGTTGCTACTCGAGGGCAGAAAAACAATGGGAAAGCGAAAGAAAACACACCTGCGGCATCTCTTTCTCCATCCACCATCCCGATTGCACCACCACCTAAAGTGGTTATTCATGGACCTGTCTACCCCATCTCTAATGGAATTACCCACCGAACCATGATCAAACAACTTCACCAATCACAGTAAAAATGACATTGTGTATGATCTCATTCAGACTTCTGAATCTCATTGACAAGCTCTCATTGAAATCCTATAAGGGATAGAGGTCTTACCTAATGAAACCTTTCCTGTTACCTCTATTCTAACACCTAATCACGTTGCTTCGCTCACCAAACAATCTATCTCCCTAACCACTTTTGTCTCTGTACTGCAAGCCGCTGCTGTCAGTTTCTCCGAAGACGAAATTATTGACTTTGGTGCTGAAGATCCTGACCCTGCTCTTTTCATCTCAGCTTACGTTCGGGACATTCAGTACGTCGTGTTATGATTGACGGGGGTGCTAGCCTAAACATCATCTCTTCAAAAGCCTTCCAACAAATGAATATCCCTTCTAGTTGCATGTGTGCCAACCCCATCATGTTGCGGTCATTCAATGATGCTATTACTTCTACCTTAGGCACCGTGATCCTTAACATTCGTGTAGGACCACGCACTTTACCTGAACTCTTCTATGTCCTTGAGGGAGAGTTCCAATACAATATGTTGTTAGGCCACCCTTGGATCTGGGCTATGGGATGTGTTCCCTCCACCTTACATAGATGCATAAAATTTGAGTACGAGGGGAAGTCCTACACCGTAAAAGCTGATCCTCCCCCCTTCAAAACTTGCAATATGTTGTATCGCCCTAATGATGTGCTTGTACCAGTCAAGACACCCATTCATCCAACTCAGTCATCCACTTCCAACGCACCTACACCTTCAACCAATGAAACCGTGGTTACAAATATCACTTCCTTTCCCACAGATAACATCCCAACCTCCACCCCTTAGTAGATGTTTTTCAACGCCTTACGCTGGGGGAATACCACCTATATAACGTTAGCTCTTTCCATACCCCGCAGGAGTATAGACAGTTACATGCACATCCCACCTACGACCGTCGCGTGGGGGAGGTAATCTCTTACGGACCACCCCATTGCCACACCAACCTAACGTATGGGGGTGTTGACGCATCCTCCGTTACCCCTGAACCTCCTCTTGGTGTGGTTCCCTTCCAATCCGATTTTCAATACTTGACAAATCATCGTTTCGCCCTCACCTTCTTGACTCGCTGTGCTTGGAAAGGCTTTGGTTTTGGTCTTTATGAACAAGGCCGACATACACTCATTCCCGTGACTACACGCAAACACAATGATCGTAGTGGTCTCGGTTTTCCTAAAACACTTACACCGGAGAAACCTCGTGTCAATTGTATCCTGGAGGATGACGACGTCACCCCTACCAAACCATCATCACCCATTTTGCCATCATCACCCACAGAGTCGATAGACCCTGAATCTATCCCTCCTAACTTTTTTTTTTCATAAATGCTATCTTCATAGGTCCTCTCACTTATCAACGCGATAATGAGGACCCATCTTCTCTTCCCCTTCTGTATCCAGACATGATCGAAGAGGATTCACCTTCGATTAATGTTGTTGAGTGCCAGGATGACGACTCCATCCTCACTTACCTTGGGGCGGACGACTCCTATATTCAACGTGCCTTACCATCTGAAACTCAAACCATGTTGAATGAGTCGACTATAGAAATCAACATCCACACAGAGGAGGATCCTCACGTTGTGAAGATCGGACAATCCCTTAACACATCAGAACAAGCCACCTTTACTACCTTTCTCGTACCTGCAACCAAGCTTTCGCTTGGTCTTACGCTGACATGCCAGGAATTGATCCTACCATTGCTGTCCATAACATCACCCTAAACCCCGATTCCAAACTAGTCAAACAAAAACTGAGAAAAATGCATCCACGCATTGCCCTCTTGGTCAAAGAAGAGCTTCAACGACTTCTTTCTGTTTCCTTCATCTTGCCTATTGACTATCCTCAATGGATTTCTAACATCGTACCTGTCACTAAAGCGACGGGGGGACTTCGGATATGCATGGATTTCCGAGACCTTAACCTTGCTTGCCCCAAGGATGACTTCCCCCTCCCAAGTATTGATCAACTTGTTGATCTCACTGCGGGCCATGAAATGCTTTCTCTCATGGATGGCTTTTCGGGATACAATCAAATTTTGGTAGCCCCGGCCGATCAACATAAAACTGCCTTCATAACTCCTTGGGGAACCTTCTGTTATCGTGTCATGCCATTTGGCCTTAAGAATGCTGGTGCCACCTATCAGCAGGCTATGACTTACATTTTTCATGACATTATGCACACTATCCTTGAGGATTATGTCGATGATCTTCTTGGAAAATCTAAACATCGCAGTGAACATCTCGATGTTTTAACCATTATTTTCGATCGCCTGTTACAATATTTAGTCCGGCTTCAACCAAAGAAATGTGTCTTTGGTGTTCTTTCGGGAAAACTTCTTGGCTTTATCATCTCTTTACGTGGCATTGAGGTTGATCCATCTAAAGTCAAAGCTATCCTAGAAATTCCCCCACCCAAAAACCTCAAACAATTACGTAGTTTGCAGGGTAAACTTCAATCCATCTGGCATTTCATCTCCCAACTCTTGGATTGATGTCAACCTTTCCATCACCTTCTTAAAAAGGACATTGCCTTTCAATGGAGTGAAGAGTGTCACCAAGCCTTTGAAGCTCTCAAAGCCTATCTCTTGCAGCCACCCGTGCTTATTCCACCTCAGGATGATCGCCCTTTCTACCTTTACCTTTCTGCCACTGACCATGCTATAGGAGCCATGCTCGCACATCGGGACTCGACACGTCGAGAACAAGCCATTTATTATATAAGTCATACTCTCGTGGATTACGAGACTAGGTATACACATGTAGAAAAATTGTGCCTAGCCCTATCATTCGTAGCCACCAAACTCCGACATTACCTCCTGAATCACAAAACTTTTGTCATCACCAACACGGACCCCATTCATTATATGTATGCCAAACCACATCTAAACCAACGCATCGCCCGATGGCTTATGCTCCTCGCTGACCTCGACCTTGAGTTTGTACAACAGAATTCGATCAAAGGACAAACTATTGTGGACCAACTTGCGGAGGCCCCTTTACCTGGGGACCAATTTACCAATTTTAATTTCCCCGACGAACTCATCGCCACTCTTTCACTCGGGAAGAGTCGTATCCAATGACCCTCTTCTTGATGGATCAAATGCCGGCGCGGCGGAGGGGCAGGCGCTGTTGTTCTCATTCCTCTTGACCTGAGCCTATGCCTCTTTCATTAGGCTCGATTTCCCTGCACTAATAATACTGACGGAATACGAGGCCCTTGTTTTGGATCTCGGGTTGTGTTACACTTAGGTGTCAAATCTATTAATATTTTGGTGAATCTCAATTGGTAGTCAATCAAGTTATGGGCATCTATCAATGTAGGAATGAGGAACTTCAAAAGTACAAACATTACGTGGATTCACTTTTGACCTCATTTACTCGTTATTCTATCCAGACCATTCCCCGCTCCACTAACAAATTTGTGGATACTATGGCTTGCTTAGCCTCACAAATTCCTACCTCACCAACTAACTCTGACATATTCATCTTGGTCCAACAACTCTTTGCCCCATCTTACTCAGCACCGGTTGTTTGTATGATAAATAATGTGTCTGCTAATTTGCAGGATACCTGGTACCACCAATTTCACGACTACCTTACAACCTCTGTTCTCCCACCTGACCTAACTAGTACCGGCAAACGCGCTTTTCTTAAACATGTTTCTCGTTATGTCATCATGGGGGGACTCCTTTATAAACGTGGCTTTGATGGTATCCTCCTTCGATGTCTAACCAGCGTAGAGGTCACCTATACCATCCAACAGTCCATGACGGTATTTGTGGGCGGACATTTTAATGGCCTTGCCTTAGTGGCTAAATGAATCCTTCACCTAGGTTATTATTGGCCTACTCTTAATAACAATCTGCTATGAATATGTTAAGCATTGTGTTATGTGTCAACAACATGCCAACCTTCAACATACTCCTAGCCATCCGCTACAGTCGCATGAGATTTTGGCCTTTCTCACAATGAGGTTTAGACCTTATTGGTGAGATCCACCCACCCTCTTCGCAACATCACCGTTGGATAATCACAGAAACCGAATATTACACAAAATGGGTGGAGGCCATTCCACTCATTTCAATCAAAAAAGAAAAAATTGTTGAATTCGTTAACCATCACATTATCTGTCGTTTTGGTATTCCTCATCGCCTAATAACAGATAATGGTAAATATTTTAAAAATAAGTTGTTACAAGACCTTTGTGACAACTTTGGTATCAAACTTAGTTTCTCATCACCTTACTATCCACAGGCCAATGGTCAAGCTGAATCTTCTAATAAAACCCTAACCAAAATCCTCATGAAAGTTGTCAATGAGTCCGGAAGAAATTGGCACGATCACATTCCCTTTGCCCTTTGGGCTTATCGTACTAGCATTCGTACTTCCACTAATGCCACACCATTTTCTTTGGTATATGGTACCGAGGCGGTCTTGCCTCTCGAAATACAAATACCCTCCCTCAGAATATCTCTTCAGGATATTCTCACCAATGATGATTTCCGCCAAGAGTGGTTAGCCCAATTAGAGCTTCTTGACGAGCGTCATCTTACGGCTCTTGATCACCTTCAAATCTACCAAAAACGCATCAAGCGTGCTTATGACAAATGACTTCATGAGCGTACCTTTAAGGTTGGTGATCTTTTCCTCAAAGAGAATCAACATGTAACCAAACTAGAAAAGAGCAAACGTGGAAAATTTTCTCCTAATTGGATTGGGCCTTACATTATCACTCACACTTATGGATCAGGCACTTATCGTTTAGCTTCGCTTAATGGTAAATCTGAGCCTGAGCCCCTTAATGCCTTGCATCTTCGACCATTCTACTATTGAAATTAGTGTTATATCACTTCTTATCTACCTTACGCTCGTCCCTTGAGCTCATTTACCACCGCATACACTTTGTTTCTTACATCGCAAAATCAAATCAAGCTCACATGGTTTGATTGTCACCTCCCCTTTTTAGTCTAGTCCATGACTTCAAAGTATCAAAATAACACATTCTTAATTAAACACTTATGGGATTTTCTTGAGTCAAACTTCCTACAAAAACTAGATGCTTTATGCTCAATGGACATCTAGACCTCTAAATTATACAATAGACTGCTCCCTTGAAGGACAACTATATGCCAAACTATTGCTACTATTATATATAGACTGCTCCCTGAAGGACAGCTATACATAAATACCGCATCTGCTACTATAAATAGACTGCTCCCTTGAAGGACAACTATACACAGTCAGCCTTTATCAGAAGCTTCTCGCATTGATCAGCTTCGTGAAGACCTCAAGAACAACAAAATACATATCCCATGTAGACTTCCCGCATCGATCAGTCTATATCCAGAAAAATAAAATAAAAATAAAAGCAGTATTTCAAAACACTTTTGAGTCATGGACTTGTCTATTTAGGTTTGGTTCTCTTTTGTCAGAATAATCATCTTATAATAAGTTCTCTGCACCCTCGCCCACATCAACCACCTCACCTCACCATTTGTCAAAGCGACAAAACTCAAGGGACGTGATGTATATCCGATATATTGTGATTATACCACTTTGTTCACCTATCAACTTCTCATCTATGCAAGGTACCTAGGGTTCAACTTCATTCTACGTTATTATGTGGTTTGTTTAGCTCTTTTCAACTACGGGACAATTTTTCCTCTTTTATTCGAATCTAGGATTATGTGTTGACCTTAATCAGGACACAGTTCCCTACTACTTGGGTAAGCTAACTTTCACTTTACCTATACCTACCAACATCGCCAATTCCTTACCAACACCAACAACATTACCCTACCAATATCAATATTTTTACCAACCAACAAATTGCCTAACCATACCTAAATTGCCTGAATTCACCTCTCCCTGGTTCTAAGGGAGAACTACATCGGTCTGAGGCCCCTCCTTGCTTTGTGCAATGGGCTATGTAGGCAGCACTTAGGAGACATGGTGTCTCCCAAGGTTAGCTCGACCATCCCCTACCATACCCTATCATGTGTTGTAAATATAAATATTTTTGTATTTCTATTTGCCAACATTCATCTTTATCCTTTTTCAAACAAAACAAAAACAACATTCAAAACACAACCATTCTTATTATTATCATCACTCAAAACCACATACATCTTTAGTTTTATTTTAGATGTTAAACAAATGCATCTTCTCTATCATCGACTCGTAGGTCGGCATCCTTATTTATTCTTATATTCCTATGAAATTCACTTAGACCCTTGCACCTCCTCCCGAATCAGGTGGTGATCGTGATCGTCGATGCCCCTCAGTTGGCCTCTCCATCCTCAAAGGTGCCACTGCCATTGGTTCCTCCCATTGATCCGCCAACATCTCCTGTAACATACGAATACATCCTCTCGCGTGGAGAAATCTTGCCTCCAGTCTCTCCACTCGTAACTGTGAAACCTCTAACAATCCCATTGTCTCATTCACCTGTGTTTGAAGCTGGTGAGCCAAATCCTGCAGACGATCTCTCTCCGCTGTAATCATAGCTATGTCACGGGCACTCACGTGCACCTCGCAGCTCTACTACCCACCATACTCTATAGGCCTCTGTCATTCCCGCATCCATTACCCTATGATCGGCTGCTATCTCTTCTGGCCCTTCTGGAGGTGTAGGCTGGGGAGGTGAGAATGCTACCTCGGCATCGATCCTCATGTATGGTCTATATGTCATCGGTATATCTTGAACAAACCCAAATTGTCGCCGCACGTGATCTAGAGGAATCCTCTCGTACTCACCTGGCCCGTGCCCTGCGATCCACCTCAATCTCTCTACACCCCTCAAATCCTTAGCTATGTGCTCTATCACCATATAGTTCCCGTAAGGCCTCCAACAAATATCCGATAAATCAACATCTCCCATACCTGTCTATAATACTCGATGTCATCTATCACGGCCTGGGATCTCGCTTCTTGTTCTGTCTGGACCCATCATCTGAATCCCAACCTTTGCACTCCTACCTCTCCCGACTCGATGGGTCGGCCTATTGGACGCACACAAAGAATATGCTCATAGACCCAACAATGTAATAAGTAGGAACAATCTAGTGTCATCCTGTGTTTTCGCTTGCAGGCCCATAAACCCCTATATAACTCTGCCAGATATGCGGGTTCCCATGCGAAAGTCACACTCATTTCTATCATTTCCCAAATAACACTCATCAATGCTTTGGGAAATCTTCCACCCTCTGCCCTCGGTAATGCATAATACCCCACCGCTATCATTAATAGCACGGCCAACCTTGTTTCCTCAGGGTGTGTTGCATACATTGTACCATACGTAAATGATAAACCTCACTGTGTCAAATCTCGTGCAGCTGACCCAAATACTGTTGTTATCGCTGCCCGCCCCGCGCTAGGCAACGCCTGATACACTATTTTTCCTATCATTGGGAGTCTCAAAATACGGAACACATCTTCCAAAGTCACTGTCATCTCCCCTGTTGGCAGATAGAAGGTATTCTTTTCTGGATTCCATCTCTCAATCAACGCCTGCAACATAGCATGGTTACGCGCGATTCTTGAATAATAGCGGATTCCACTTAACCCCAAACGATTTATCAATGCCCATTCAGCTGGTGTTACATCCACTCGGATTCGTGACAACAACGCTGGCACAGTATCATTCATCCTTAACCCTGCTTCTGCCTGCATACATCAAAACGACACATAATTATTCGAAAGAACAAATCTCTATGGGTTTTTTCTCAAGTTCTGGAAACTCTTACAGTGACCGATATCGGTTATGAATAACCGATACCGGTATGCTAACCGATACCGGTTCCTTCTAAACGATACCGGTCACTGTCAAAAATATACCTACCCTGCTTAAAAACATACACCTACGATAATTATTTTGCCCGTTTACTCCTATTTATACCTAAAAACATACGTGACCACCCTGTTTACCTACCCCAATAGCACTCACCCCATCCCCAACCCTTGCCTATCACCTTTTCTTTCTCATCTTTCCCCACTTACACTTCTTTCATCCTATTCACAAAACATGCAAGAATCAAATTACAACCAAACAGTTTACCTCTCGGGATGTAGCAGCTTGGGGCGGAACATGTCTTCCCCCTCGTCCCTGCCTGCTGGATGCTTCTCCTCGTTCAGCCATGTTCACCACCCTTTTCAAATATAACTTGTCTTTCTGCCTTCTGAATCTCAGCCCACGCTCACTTCACCTGTCTCTTTCCTCCTTGTCACTCAAAATTCTTTCATGCAATTACCTGTAGCAGTCATCAAACAGCGTCGCATTCGCATATTTAACTTGTTGCATGACTCTAAAAATAAGAATGCTAAAAATAAGAACTTAAGTTGCCAACCCAGCAGTTCTATTTTTAGGGAAATAATTCTTGCATAACCGATATCGGTTACGTAACCGATATCGGTCATATAGCTACCGACATCGGTTACACAACCGATGTCGGTCATGTACCCCTTGTTGCTTAAACCTAAGCCGTTTCTTCATTTTTGCAAATTTTTGTGGCGCCCGTCCCTTTTTCCTGCATAAACAACACCATTATCTATAATTTTTCATCAAATCCATATCTCATCACAATTTCATCAACATCATCTATCCATATTACAAAAACAACCAAGCCATCAACAAACGATATCAAAAACCATCAATCTATACACCATTTGGATCCAATTCAGCAGCTACATACGTTCAATTTCACAAACCAACGACAAAACACATCCAACATTTCATAAACACAACATGTCAATTAAACTCATCATCTATATATACATACATCCCATCAACAAAAGACATGAACACCATCAATATATAAACCATGTGGATCAAACTCATCATACATTAAATATCACAAACCATCGACCAAACACTTAACACATTTTAAACACATCATGTAGGTCAAAATCATCATATCTATATATCAAAAGTTTCAAATATACAATGTGCCCTGCATAGGGGCCTCTGTGATCTCAGCATCATACAAAGCCGGCACGCAGGCCGCAACAACTGTCCAAATATCGACTCGGCTCGCAGGCCGGTCTCTCATATCAAAAATATACTCGGCTCGCAGGCCGGTATCAACTATACAACCCGTACTCGGCTCGCAGGCCGGTATATACAATAAATGAATAAATAAATGAAAGAATCATATATGGGCACGCAGGCCTCTCTATACATAGCCGGTTCACAGACCGGTGCCTCTATCTAATATCCATCTACAAACAAAACATCTCTCTCGACCCAGGGATCCCTCAGCTCTCCCCACCGCCCTCTGCCTGTCTCCCTGCGGGTCCCTGTGCTGCCTCTCGTCTCCTCCCTGTAACAGACCCACCGGCTGTGGCTGCACCACCCTGGGATCTCTGGCTATGCGAGGTCTCCGCTCTATGTGCCGCATATGGCTGATAGTCAGCCCCGGTACCATCAAGAACATCCTGATAATACCGAGCCTCCGCTCTCACCTCCATATAGCGGGCCCGTGCCACCATCGCTTCTGGGGCTGGTCCCCCGACTCCTAATAATAGTGCCCCTTGTCTTTGGTGCATTTGGTGGTGCCTATGGCTCGCTGGTGGTGGTCTTTGGTACTGTGCTTGTCTTTGGTGGTGCCTGTGGCGGTACCTATACCTGTGGTGGTACCTATGGTGTTACTCAGTACTGTGCTCTGGGCTAAGCGCTCTGTAAGACACCTATCTCGTGCTCGTGTGGTAGTAAGCTACCCCTCAGAATAGCTGTACGCCCTCGAGCTGGTCCCTCTCTACTCTAACAGCTTGACTACTAAGTGCAGTTGTCATGCGGGCTGTGCTCTCCTCGCGGCTCTCTCCCCTGCCCACCATACCAAAAATGATCCTGTACACCTGGCGTCATCCACTGTATCGTCTGCCTGCCGCTCGGCTACCCAATCTGGGTCCATAGGCTGTGGTGCAGGCAGTGGAGCCTCTACATCATCCCTCCGGTACTGAGGGAAGGGAGGTGGCTCATCCTGTTGTAACCCTGTTTGTTGTCGTACCCTCTCCGGGGTATCCACTCGTACTCTCCTAGCCCTCCAGTCCGCTATCAGAATGTATCTGGATCCATTGCAACCGTGCTCGGGCTCCTCATGGGGTGATGACCTCTGTAAGGTCTCCATATAATATCTAAAGCTGTCAAGCCCTCTAATACATGCCGGTAATATGCTACATCTCGTCCGGTGAGAACTACCCGTGGCTGGCCCACGACCCCCAGCCACCTCTGAAAGCCATACCTGTAAATCACCTGTGGCCCTGGCTGCTGGGGCAGCCCTACTGGTCGAATGCATATGATATGCTCATATGCCCAGCAGTGTAACAAAAACGTCGAACAAATCCCGAATCGCCTCATCCGGCGATAGCCCCACAGCTCTCGGTATAACTGCACTAGGTATACGGGTGCCCACGCATAACATGTATGCTCCTCAACCATCTCGTGTAAAACCCCCATCAGTGCCCGTGGAAAGCGGCCTTCCCTCGAGTCCGGGAGGGCGAAGCATGTGATGCCGATCATCATCAACATGGCAAGCCGTGTCTCATGTCGGTGGGCATGGTACATATCCCCATACGCGATGCTTGCGCTGTGATAAGTCAATAGCGTGGCTGCATCCCCAAATACATGTAAGATGCTGTCCATGGCTGTCTCTGCGTCCACCTAGAAGACTGCCTCTCCATCAATCGGTAATCTAAGGATGCGATACACATCCTCCAATGTAATGGTCATCTCTCCAGTCGGGAGATGGAACACATTGGTCGCCGGATCCCATCTCTCGATGAGGGCGACCATCAAACTGTGATCCCTATCGATCGCCTATACCGCTGGACTCTGCCGAGTCCCACCTCGCGCATAATGCCCCACTGCGCTGCGGACACGTGTGGCCGCATCCATCCCAACAGCGGGGGCATCCTGTCCTGCATAGTCAGCTGCTGACGTGCCTGCACAAATCACCCACTTCATTAGACCTACCCTTTCAAACAACAACTACTTTAACCTTCTATACCCCCTTTTACCCACCCGACCACAACCCGACTCTATAACACACACCTACACTCACCTATTTTACCCTAAAAACTTTACGATATCCCCTTGCCTTATCTCGCACCCTACCAATCACTCAGCTCTATTCTCACCATTTACCTATGCCCCTACCAATTTAACACCTCCCCATTCATGCCCAACACCTAATCTATCCGAACCGCACCAACCACACAATCGCCCCATTTTTCCCCCCACTCACCAATCACCCTTCCTATTAACCTCTACCCCTTCCCTCTTCACCCCCACAAACACAACACCCAAACCCACAGCCCCAACAACCACCAAACACCCCAAACCACAGCAAAACCAACCAACAAAATAAATATTCCTAAGTAGGGACCGGTACCGGTCACCCATGACCGCCACCGGTCCCCTCTCCACCGACGCCGGTCGACGTACGACCGACACCGGTCACGTACAAACCCACCCTACGCCCGAAAATTTCTTGACCGATGCCGGTCGCTTAGTGACCGGCATCGGTCACTGAAAAATACCCGAGCCGAACCCGACGCGGCTACCCCATTCAATTTTTTTCCTATTTCTCCCTATATACCCACCCAAACACCCTAAAAACCTACCCACCCTGCCGCCTTGGCCTATTTCACCTATCTACCCTCTCCTTTTTTCAAATAATTTCCATTTATTAATTATTTTCTAAAAACCTTACATTCCTACCCAAAACCCAAATCCAGCTTAACACAATCAAATTCACACAATGAAGGGTTTCGAACCTACCGGTACGACGACACGTCATCGTGGTGGGATGGGTGGTGGTGGTCCAGCTGGTCCAGCACCTCCTGCTCCTCCTGGCTGTGCCATAGCTCCACCTCTCCTCTGCTGGGTCCTCCACCAATCAACTGCTGCCTCCTACTCACTCGGGCCCACTAACCACTCACTTCTCCACTCCAATAGCGCCACCTCAACCAACAAATGCTCCAATCTCAACAATACACCTCTAGACAACTCAAATTGGGTTTCAAATTGACAATATGACAATGGCCAGCAGTATTTTTTCTTTTTATAGGTTTTCGACTATAAGCGTCTAGGTTATATTGTGACCTAAGGAACCGGTATCGGTCGGGTAACGATATCGGTCATGGACAATCGATATCAGAGTTTTATCCCACCTCTTCCCCAATTTCTACCCTTCTTTACTAATCGCCCTTTCTCACAACCTCGCTTATATCCACCTTGGCTGAAAACCCTTTGTTACCTACCATTTGGCTCGACCAAGGCCGTAGCCAACCAATTCTTTGACCCGAGGCCGTAACCTACCATTTGGCCGACCAAGGCCATAACCTACCATTTGGCCCGACCCGTAAACCTACCATTTGGCCCGACCCGAGGCGTAACTTGACCCAATTTGGCCGACCCAGGCCGTAACAACCAATTTGGCCCAACCCAAGGCCTTAACCAATTTGGCTGACCATTGAGGCCTTAACCAATTTGGCCGACCCAAGGCCTTAACCTACCATTTGGCCCGACCCAAGGTGTAAGAACCAACCATTTGGCCCGACCAGGCCGTAACAACCATTTGGCCCGACCCAGGCCGTACCCACCATTTGCCCGACCCAAGACCGCACCAACCATTTGGCCCGGCCTAAGGCTGCACGATTAAATACGCCCAACATCAACACAATACACTTTTATCCACCCATCATGTCACTTTTTGTTCAATCGAGCTCACCTGTTCGTGTTTTAGCATGATTAGGGTCCTTGACTTGATCAGTCGACCAACTTTGCCTAGACCAAGACCGTGACGTTTATCTCAACCAAACCAACCATTTGGTCTTGCTTGCCGAACATGCCTAAACATTCTTGTACCTTACCGTTATATCCTCTGGAGCTACTTCTATGCCTTGGATACGGGATTATATCACCCTTGTTTGGATAAACTATCGACCTTTGCCTATGAATTGCTTGTTTGCTCTTCAAATCATGTACCACCACAGTCGCACTACTGCATTTCAACGTGCGTCTGCTTCCTTGAACCTACCCCACCATCTTACCATCATATAAACACCATTTACCCTTTATCAACCCTATCCACGATTTCACATTTTTGCCTCAATCTATGATAGATTTGAGGGATTATTACCTATACTTACGAGGGTAACCACTTCTTATTATTGTCAGTGTGGCTTTAACAAAGACAAGCTACATGACAACAAGGGGCTAATGTAGACACCAAATTTGTGTCTTACGACCCCCTGTGCCCCGCATCTCATTTCGCAACCTAACCTCATCACCTAAACCTTACACAATTATTTATTAATTACCTTATAATTAATAAATCCATATCGCTCATACCTGCCACCTCATTTCGCCACCTCATCATGACCTAGTCTTAACCTAAACTAACCTAATTAAGACCTATAACTTGGTCCACATCCACACCTATGATTAATTACTCCTCACCCGCTTTTAAAACTCGACCTCATAATGACTTGACCAAGCCCACAACTAATCCCTCGGGAGAAAAGGAGGGAAAGTTGGCTATTTTACCAAAAATAGCCCACTTTGACTGACCGATACCGGTTCCTACTCATTGCTATTGGTTTCTAACCGCCATTGGTTCCCTGTAAATGACCACTTCGACCAAAAGCAAGGATCGGATTTTCATTTTGATCAAAAAGAGGAGAAATCATTGAAAGGATCTGGATTTGCTTGGGTGAGAGAGACAAGTAAAGAAAGCGAGAAGAGTTTGCGACAAAGGACATCAAGCCCAAGATTGCTTGTTGAATAACCAGGAGCCGGTGACACTCATCCGAGCATCAGAAGAGGAGATTGCTCATCTTGGATTGTCAGATCATCCTATTTGAGCCCTGTCTTCGTCATCACAGTCCTGGAACCTGCATCTTCATCAGGAACGAGTAAGTAGTGTCTTGTATGATTCTAAGCACCATTTCTTGAGCCTGTGGATTGATTGTAATTATAAGCTCATTCCTAGATCTACCACCTACCAGCACCCTGCACTTAACCTTCATCCATACATCTTTGTATTGTCTAGAAGACCATTTTATCACACTCTGAGCCTTCCCTATCCTCCCATCTTAATAACCCCAATCTTAATAACCCCATGATCACCTTGCAACCAACCTCTATCCGAGAAGCACTTAGATTGCTGACCCTACAGGGTGTCATTTATCCCCCACGTGCGTGGCGGTTCTCTAACATTTAGCGAAGCCCACTACCTTGATCGATTATCCAGTGGCCCTTGTGGCGTCGATCCTTTATGACTTATACCCCAAAACTCTTTGATTCTTGAGATATAATTTGGGATTCTCCAAAACCTTCATAATTGGATTGTTTGGTCTCAATGAAATCTTCTTATGTAAATATAAACTCGAAGCTTCCAACCTCTAAGACAATGTTTTGAAGGAATGAAGGCATCATGTCATCAACATTTGAATTTTTCCATTTGATGTC
Organism: Taxus wallichiana var. yunnanensis; assembly: GCA_018340775.1. Lineage (NCBI taxonomy): Eukaryota > Viridiplantae > Streptophyta > Pinopsida > Cupressales > Taxaceae > Taxus > Taxus wallichiana. Next base: position 338,627,742 of record CM031236.1, read on the forward strand.
CATAAGTGTTATTTTGAAATGTTTTTACATTGTTGCAAGAAAATCTTTCACATTATAGGTGCGAGAAAATAAATTTTTGAGCTCGACGCTACCAATTTTTTATAACTATTTTTATGTTGAATGCCTTGTGGAGGGTGTGTAAAAACATTATTTATATCAAATATGACGAGTTTCATTTATGTTTTCTTATCGTAAATGAAAAAAAAACAAAATCAAATGGTTAGAGGCGGTGAATCAATCAAAAATAAAAAAAAAAAGTCCCTTTTGATATTGTTATATCAAAAATCAAATGGTTATAGGTGGTGAAGAAGGTAAAAAATATATGGGGTTCCTCATTTCTTATTTTTATACTAGAAATATTTTTTTTTGCAGAATTTAGTTTGAATCGAATGTAATGTTTCAGCATGAAGATTCTTTACATACCATATTGTAGTTATTTCATTACATTTGAAAGTGGTATACATTTTCTATTATCGAACAAAAAATAGTATTTAAGCATGCTCAAAATTAATTTAGGAATACATATTTGATTAATAAAAAATGCTCAAAGATTTGTTACAATAAAGTTTCTCTGTTAATTCGCATTCACAACTTATACACTCACACTCTCAACTTATAATCAGGGAAAATATAAATACTCCCAACTTATATTCATACAATCTCAACATACAAAATAGTTAAGAAGAACCATCATAAAAACATATGAATGTATTTTATTTACAATGTTAAGCAATATCATCATAATAACATTTTGAAATGATAAGTATTTATTTAGCATTTTCTCACTCCAAATATTTGATGCCCTCTACCACATTCAATCCCTTAGACACTATTAGTGATAAGTATTTGTACAAATTGGTCATCAACCACATATCTTTTGAACAATATTCTCCTCTGCTTTTCATCCCAACCATAAAATTTGTAGGAGGGTTTCCCTTTGCACCTAATGTAATACACAATGTGTCTTTAGAACTGTAGGGAACATTGTTTCTACTCCAAACCTTTTTCTAGATATTTTATTGTAATTCCATCGACTATATTATAATGTTCCTTTCCCCCAGTGTGAGTACTAGAATCAATTTAGATGATAATTTTTTAGTGAAGGCCTTTTTCATCTTTTCAACATCATCAAAAGTGATTTTTCGGATAGAATCCCATTTCAAATTTTGTTGACAATGACTTTATAAACTCTTTCAGGCCACCTCGTAGGTTGATAGTCTCCTTTCTTGAACTTGAATGACATCTCCTTAGAGGATGATTGGTTTTTCTCATATAAAAATCCCTCCAAATATAAAATAAGCAAGTAATTCTTGTGGCTAACTGCAGGGAAGTAAATAATTTTTTTAATCAGTCTCATATCAATTCTAACCAATGGAAATAATCAACATTTTAGCTTGCGGCTACCACTTACCGATGGGGCTTGTGTGTAGGATTGCATCTTCTTTACCCGTAGTTGGATCCTTTGATGCAAGATATATTTCAAACAAACATTAATCTATTCATAATCTAGCTATTGTTATGGAAAATGAAAGCATATTTGAAAAACATATTTATCTACATGGTAAAATGGTAAATTCAATATCAACACTTTAGGAGGCTACCACTTACCAATTGAGCTTCTGGATTGGCTTATATCATCGACCTTACCCATTGCTCATTTTTTTTTGATGTAATATATGTATTACAAACAACATTAATCAATTTATAATCGATTTCATGTTATGGAAAATGAAAGCATAATTGAAAAGCATACTGCTCTCTGTGGTAATATGGTAAGTACAAAATAAATTGTTCTATGTCTTTTGAATGAATTTTAGGTCTATTAGGTTCATTTATATTCCTTGAACCACCCATCGGTGGACAACAGTTTGAGATATTGATGTGGATTAGTGACTACTAGGCTATGCCATCATTGGATGGACTAAGCATCGATACTAATGTTTGTTAGTTATGAAATGGTAACTACAAACTATGGAGCATTGGATGCCACCATGAATTTTGAAATAGGTTATTTGGTTATCCTTCTTTTGAAAATGGTTCCTCTTCTAGAGTTAGCTGATATCATTTTCTATAACTTTGTGAGCCTTATAAATGGTTTTGTTTAAAAATACACATGGCTAACATACTAGGTTTTGACTACATATTTGTGTTGGTTACCACCACACACTCCATTATTACTTTCTCTAGTTGTTGGTTGTCTGCATAAACCATTAATTGTCTTATAAATTTATCGCATAAAAGCAATAATTTTCTTATGTTAGTAGTGGTTTTTATTTATAAATGCACATGAACTAACATACTAGGATTTGATTGCATATTCATCCAGATGTGGCTAAGTTCTCCTCATCTATCATTAGAGTTGGTGAACATAGAGTATTGTCAAAAAAATGAAAACCATGGAAATTGAAAATAAAGCTCATTAAACATATTTATAAAATGATTGAAGGTTCAATCACCATGTTGAATTGGTTGTGTAGCATCAAGTTGAGAGGGTTATACATCAACTCCTATTTTCTTTGGTTTTCTGCATAAATAAGAAATGTGTAAGTAGCTTTTTTAGTTAAAATCCATTTAACAAAATCACTTGTTCAAGTTATATTTTGGTATGAACCTTTCTTCATATGAGAATAGTAATGTTTCAAAAACATTTCCGACTATGTGTCTCAACAATAAAAATAGCAAATAGATTGGATTCAACTAATGCATGCACAGTGTGACACTACCACCGTAAAGCACTAATACTAAAATTTTGGGAACAACATCAAGTGAACATCTCATCCTAGAACTCATATGATCATTCATAAGGAAAAGGATGTTTGTTTCCTTTTAGGCCAATTTTTCTTGCAGTTATCAATTTATTGTGGCAAGTTTTTCCATCCAATCCCTAGTGACTTCTTCTCTTTCATCATTGTTATCATTGTAGTTGTGCACATCATTATTGTGTACATAAGAGAAAAACTTTTAAATTTCCCATTGTTATCATAGAGTCTGTAGCATCCATCTAGAATCGATTCTCCACTATCTTTAACCTTTTCCATGTATTTTTTTACTATTTCTCTTAACATTTTTAATATTCAATTGGTATGAGAACAATAATAATACAATCCAACACACTATGGTTCTAATAACTATTATTAAGCTCCATTATTACATCAAAAGAAATATCGCTAGACAAATTACAAAAATCAGTGATAACACATTCAACATTGAAAGGATTGGTGGCAGGAATAGTTGATAGAGTTGATGAAAGATGGAATGGGTATGCACATTGACAAGTAAAATATTTTGTGTCCTCCATCCTTGTTGGTATATTTTCTTCCATTGACATCACATAGTTTTCTAATATTATCTGAGCCTCGATGGGAAGAAATTCTTCCACCACATTGTCCTTTTTTTTTATTTTTTCCCCTATTTGGGAATCAAATTTTATTTCCTTTTCTCTCTTCACCCAATAGTATAGAAAAAAATGGTGGTAGTGTGATTCATGCAATTTAAATTTTTCAATTACATTGGATTCTGTAAGATGGCAATAGAATATTATCTGGATGTTTTTCTTTAAAATAATGTAGAAATTTTCTCTCATTTTTATGTCTCCTTTTATTCTCTAGAAGTAAGAATCAAATGTCTCTACTATTATGCCTTCCTGAATAGATCTAGTTAACCAGACATCCCCTGATTGTACTTTATCTGCTAGTATTGATAGTTCTTCATTCATTCATTCCTCTAGCATCCCTAAATGAATTGGATGTGAATCTTTCCAATGAATTTGGCTGAAAGTTAACTATGATTATCTTTAATAGGTGAAAAAGAAAGGCCACCTAATCTAAAAAACTAAAATTTTGTCATCCATTTAGTCCATATATCATCTATTGGAAACAATAGAAAAGTCCATTTTTCGTATAGACTTTCATTTTTTCCACTTTGAAAATCAAAAGGCATTGATTCTCAAAGTTCTGCATTCAAAGGACAATCATATGCTAAATCTTTTTATATAACAAAAGTAAATGTTAATAACCAATGCAATAAAATTAAAATACATTACCTTCCACTCTTTTGTTTTTGTTTTTTTCAATCCGGGATGTTGAGGACATCCTAGCGATTTCCAAACTGATCTAGCTTTGTACAAAAATCAATAAACTTGGTTTTATCCAAGTTTTGTTCACTTCATTATGTTGTTTGCAAATATTAGTAATGGCCTTGTTAGTTGCATTTTAGAAAAAAATGAATGAGCCCTTCAAAACTGTAGCCTCGGATGTAAAGACTTGTAAGTATGAGCCCAAAAAATTTTTTTGTAACATATTGTATGCTGGCCATCAAGTATATAAAATTTAACATCATCCCTTTCCAGGTCTTTTGGATCTTGGAGTTCCACAACATTATTCGTAGACTACAAGAAGGGAAGAAGAATTACATCCCTCTGTGTAGGAATAACATTTATCAACATGGAGTGTACAAAGAAGGTCAACATTCTCATCATCTATAGGATGATACTTGATATTTTGGAGGTGTTACATGGAACCTTGAAACATCAAATTGAAAATACTTCACCATTGAAAAAAATTAATCAAACTTTTGAATAGTTGAAGGTTTCTTCTTTCGTGAATATAGTGGTTGCTTTCTTCAGCAATGCAATGATTTAGTATTCTTTTTCAACCCCTGTAACTTTGATCTATGGATGGATCGATCTCAATTTATCCAAATATGTTTTCCTCAACATAGTAAACAACTTGGCATGTTTAGGAGGTGAAAGCAAACCTTGTTCTATTCAAAAATGACAAACATAAGAGGTTTTATTAGTTCTATACAATTTTTGAGTACTGCAAGCATGCCACTCTAAATGTCTTCTACATTTGAATAGTCGATTTTTTTCATTATCTTCTAACAACCCCAAATTCCAACCATATAGTGAACATGAATATGGTTCTTTTTCTATTGAGGCTTTCATTTCCCATTTCCTTGAATAAAGAAACATCCAACTCCATATCCAAAATAAGACACTTATTATTTTCATAGTCAATGCATTCAACCTGAACACACAATGTACTCGAATCAATAATTGTTGATGATATAACCATACCGACTTCCTCATGTTTCATCATCTATAACAAAAAATAACCACAGGTCAACGTAGTAGTTTTTAGGTTTATGGATTTCAACAAACCATTCCTCATCTCTTTTCTTCTAGCACTCGGTGCCTTCAATGAATGGAATTGTCAAGAATGGAGTGTGAACAATGGAAGACATTTTACCTATAATTGGAGTAGAATATATTAATAATTACTTCACATATGGACTAAAAATTGTTTTTTTCACATTATATGATAATGAATATAAGTATTAGCCTTTGTGATCACCAATCTCTAGAGTACATTACTTTTTATCATTGGAGAGTAATCAATGTAATGGTTAGTGACCTAGGATTTTCAATTTGGACATGAACATGATATCTAACCTTTAAACTTGGTTACTTTAATTTTTTTTTGTGGATCACATCAATAATAATAGAAACTATGCAAAAAAATTCTTGACAAATTAACACAACATATTTTGGAAGGATTATCCTTTGTTTGAAAACCATCCACATTGCGTAGATAGCATGATACAGAACATTTGAAAATATAGATGTTAGTGAAAGATAGGATTTAAGTCAACATATAAATGGAAATTTTTAACATTCCTTGTTAATTTACAAAATTGAATGGACTAGCGTAGAGGCCATTAAGATTTAATTTTTCATATTTTGAGTAGAGTGTGTGAGAAACAAATCACAATAATGGAGTCAAGTGGTCGCTAACATATTTTGTTAAACATAAAAATGTTTAGTTGTTCCTTAACACATATTGTAAGGAATAACTTAATGGATGTTAAGACCTAATGATTTTTATTTGAAATCGGGCATTGGAATATATTATGCATAACACGTAATTCACATCCATTCATATCAAAGAAAATGCTTAGCGACCATGAAGCTCCATTACTAATTGAAAGGAATGACATAGAGGCCATAGGATCTTTAGTTTCTTGATTTAAAAATAGTGATAGAATAACAAATCATTTTCTAGCTTAAGTGCATGCAAGGTTCCCACCATTACCTCTTGTTGTTGTAAACACTATCTCTATAATTTTGAATCAATATTATTTTTTTCAATGATTATAAGTGTATCATATTGGCTTGACTATCCTGATGGAGCCAAGTGTTGCACTACATACCCTTGAGAGGGATGAAGCCTTATGTAGTTCTCATAAGATATATTCTTTATGATATATAATTTAGTTAGGTTATTATATTATAAAATTCTTAGATACTATGTTGCATTACTAATTATAAGGAATGACATGTTCTAGCTAGGCTCAATCATTTCTTAATTTGAAAATAGCGACCGCTAAGCTCCATTACTAATTGAAAGGATAATGTAGTGGTCGTTAGGCTCAACAATTTCTTAATTTGAAAATAGCTATATAATAACAAACAATGGTCTAGCTTAGTGGTTCTTTAGATCTATCATTACCACTTGTCATTGTAATCACTATCTATTTAGCTTTGGATCGATATTATTTTTCATTGATTGTAATTATATCGTATTGGTTGGAATTTACATGGTGGACCCAATTGCACTACATTCCATCGAGAGGGATCAAGACTTATTTATTTCTCCTAAGATATATCTTTGTAAATTATAATCCATATTCATTCATATCAAAGAAAATCCTAGACCGCTAGGATCAACATTTCTTAATTTCAAAATAGCTATAGAATAACAAATCATGGTCTATAGCTTAGTGCCCTACTAGGATCCTATCATTACCTCTTGTCATAGTAATCACTATTTGTACAACTTTAGATCGATTGTAATTTTCAATGATTATAATTGTATCAAATTGGTTGGACGTTACCTAGTGGAGCCAATTGTTGCACTACTTTCCATCGAGAGGGATCAATAATTTCCATTCGTATCAAAGAAAATGTTTAGTGACCACTAAGCTCCATTACTAGTTGAAAGGAATAATGTAGCAATGTTAGGCTAGGATCAATTGTTTCTTAATTTGAAAATAGATATATAATAACAAACAATGGTCTAGCTTAGCAGTTGCTAGGATCCTATCATTACCGCTTGTCATTGTAATCACTATTTATTCATCTTTGGATCGATATTATTTTTCATTGATTGTAATTGTATCATATTGTTGGACTTTACCTTAGTGGACCCAATTTCTACACTACATTCCATCGAGAGGGATAAAGACTTATTTATTTCTCCTAAGATATATCTTTGTAAATTATAATCCATATTCATTTGTATCAAATAAAAATCCTAGTGACCACTAGGCTCAATAGTTTCTTAATTTCAAAATAGCTATAGAATAACAAATCATGGTCTATCTTAGTAGTAACCACTAGGATCCTATCATTACCTCTTGTCATAGTAATCACTATTTATACAACTTTATATCAATTGTAATTTTCAATGATTATAATTGTATCAAATTAGATGGACATTAACTGGTGGAGCCAATTTTTTCACTATTTTCCATCGAGAGGGATCAAGACTTTCCATTCGTATAAAATAAAATGCTTAGTGACTAAGCTCCATTACTAGTTGAAAGGAATAATGTAGTGAGCTACTAGGCTCAACAATTTCTTAATTTGAAAATAGCTATATAATAACAAACAATGGTCTAGCTTAGTGGCCACTAGGCTCCTATCATTACCACTTGTCATTCTAATCACTTTATTGTTGATCTTTGGATGGATACTTTTTTCATTGATTGTAATTGTATCATATTGGCTAGACTTTACTGGTGGACCCAATTGTTACACTACATTCCATGAAAGGGATTAAGACTTATTTATTTCTCCTAAGATATATCTTTGTAAATTATAATTCACATCAGTCTGTATCAAAGAAAATGCTTAGCGACCACTAAGCTCCATTACTAATTGAAAGGAATGACATAAGATCTTAGGCTCAACAATTTCTTGATTTGGAAATAGTGATAGAATAAAAAATCATGATATAGCTTAAGCGGTTACTAGGCTCATACCAATACCTCTTTTTATTGTAAACACTATCTTTATAGATTTTGATCGGTACTATATTTCATTGATTATAATTGTATCATATTGGTTGGACTAGCCCTATCATAGCCTAGTGACACACTATATACCCATGAGAGTAAGTGATATTTATGTACTTTTTATAAGATATATCATTACAACATATAATTCACATTAGTTCTTATCAAATAAAATGCTTAGCAACCACTAATTACTTTATTTATTGAAAGTAATGACATAGTGACCGCTAGGCTCAACAATTTCTTAATTTGGAAATAGTGATAGAATAACAAATCATGATATAGCTTAGCAGCTGCTAGGTTCATACTAATACCTATTTTCATTGTAAACACTATCTTTACAACTTTGAAGTGGCTACTATTTTTCGTTGTTTAAATGCAAAAAAATACCTTTTGAGATTTAATTTTCATGCCATGTGTCGTCATTTTAGTGGGTACTATTTATATTATAATATCATGGATTCATATAGGTTTAAAATATTTTATACTCATTTCTTTATATATAAATTTCATAATAAAAGTGTCAATTATAATGTTTTCTAACTATCAGGTTCAAACTTGCCACATGCACATTAATTGAGAATTATATTTCATTAGCACACTACATCTAACATTGTGTAGGTTGATTTTGATAAAAATAAAAATAAATGTGCCTATACATTTATACAATTTATTTCTTCTATTTTCTTATAATATTATATGTTTTATTTCATTTTTACTATTTTAAGCTATAAAATAACAAAAGGCGTTGTTTTCAATATTATGTATTTTTTTCGATATCCCGCACCTTTTCTTTGAGTGGTAAAAAATTTGGTGTGAATTTCAAATTTTGAATTTGTCATAAATTCCCCTATCTTTTTTTAATGTTCAAGAAAGACTAATTTTCAAATTTGAGAGTATTTGAAATTTGAATATAACGTGGAATGTCAAAAATATTAAATACCCCTAGAGAAATATTTTTTAGGGTTTATATTTTTTCGGTCTTGTAGAAAAGCAACTCGTGAAATCATAGAACAATACAAGAAAGATGTAGATTGTAGGGTCAAGTGAAACAATCCCGACCATTTTACAAGGGAACAATTAAGTAGTATTTATAATCTCATTTGTAGAGAAAGCAAACAAAGGAGGCACACAAAGGAGGGAAGGAAAAATAATCTTAGATCTAAATCAAGTATTTATCAAAAATGTATATTATAGTAAATGTGCACATTTTTTATCATGGGCTTGTTTAGTCATTCTGTCTTCGACTAGTTCCTATCTTTTCACATTAGTCCAGCCCTACTTTTCCCTACCAAAATGTACTCCGTAGCCTAGCTCTTCTTTTCCTCTGCACAATTGTGCTTTGCATTCTAGCCCTGCTTTTCCATGTAGAATCAAACTCCTCCAATCTAGCCCTACTTTCTAGTTCCTTTTGATTGTCTTGTTAAACTGCCTTGTTCTTCATGAAAACAAGGTTTTTGTTGTGCCCTAATGAAAGAAAATTTAATCCCTTTTCAGCTCTATTTTTTATTTCATTTGAACGCTTTCATGTATCCACCATTCTATGTCTCCCTCTAGATATTTTTTTGGCTCTTTGGATATCCGTCATTCTATGTCTCCCTCTGGATTGTTTTTTCCTGATAATGATGGCTTGTCACATAGTCACTAGTTTTTAAAATTGTAATGGTTTGTGAGACTCAAAGTATTGTTTAGACATTCCTTACGACTACCTTTTATACTTTTTATTATGATGATATAAATAACCCGAGGTAATTATTTCATTGTACATTATTTATATGGTTTCCACGTTGACTTTATGAGAAGATATTCGAGGTTAAAAAAATGTTTTAAAACTATATAATCATATTAAGTTTTCAATTATTTGATACATTTTTTGTACAATGGAAGGTAAACATATTATATATATGGGTAAATTTTATCAAATAAATTTTTTAATCACCATGTATTTACATTTATATTTCCTTTTCATTTCGCTAAGTCATACATATTAATTTATGATTGAACACGTATTTATATGATTCTACACATATTTATATTATATTTATTTGTTATCATTTATAGATTTTCAATTTGATTTCTCCTATCAGAATACAATCAATCAAGAAAAAGTTGTGTAGCTTAGCGACCGCTAGGATAAAATTATCTTTATCTTTTGAAGAAAATTTGTTTGAATCTTAACGATAATAAAAATCTATGTATAATTGTATAACACATAGAAGGTTTATATTTAGAGCTTAGCGGTCGCTAGTTAAAGCCTCAAGAAAATAAGAATGATGAATTATTTATTATGAAAACAATATCTCTATACATTACTTGAGCTTACACGTTCAATTTAAGAATTTGAAGTAAGTTTTTATGGTTATAAGTCATTAGGCTATGCCAACGAATAATATTTGGAGCCATGTGGTGGTTATGATTTAAAAAAAAGATTAAAATATTATGATTTTATTGTAGACACCCAAAATTGGGTCGCAACCCTCTAAGCCCCTTTCAATTAACCCACCCCCTTACCATGACCCCTTTCACACATTTTTATTAATCTAATTACCCATATTAGACTAATTATTACCTCACCATTCCACATCACCTCTCTACCTCACCTTGAACCCATTCCAAGGGCATTTAAGCGATCGAGACTAAGTCATCTCTCTCCTAATATTGAGTCATCGCTTCACTTAACTAACTAGGAATTCTTCTAAACCTAAAATTAATTTCCAATTGCCTCTTCCATCAATTTCCCATGTGTTTAAACGTGAACCAAGACTCCTAACCCATTTCCATTATTGACCCATGCTAAAAAGGGAAGAAACATGCTATTTTGAGCAAATTTGACTATTTCTCCCTAACCGATGGTGGTTATTCCTTGGTCGGTGCCGATAAAGGAATCAAGTATCAGTTCCTTTGTATAAGGATTTTAACTCTTGGATGGGTTCTTCCTTTAGTTTGTTGGGGATTATTCATTGACATCCTTGCATTTGACGACGATCAAACACAACACTAGAGCATTCAAATTCTTCACCAGCAACCAACCTCTTTCTCCATAGCCTCGAGATCATTCACACATGGAAGAACTTAGGCCTCATTTCCTGCACTTTGGATCCAAACCCATTTCTCCTATGAGCACCCACTAATCACCGCCATCAACCAATCTCCAAATCTTTAGATAAGTATCTTAACCATGTTGTTAGTTCTTAACTTTTTTTTTAGATATCTTATTGTCTTCTTTGTATGACTCCTTTCTCATCCGAATACCAATCCATCATCCATCTACCCAATACCCTACCAACCTGAACCTCTATGTTCCTCAGACCACCCCTTTTACCCCTACTGAGTCTTCACCTAAATCCCAACACCCTGCCTAAACCTTCCCAACACTTTGTGTAATCACAGAGAGCCCAAAAACAACCCCTTTTCACCTTTGACACATAATTTCCCCTATCATGATCGGTTAGCCAACCGATCCCGGCCAAAACCAATGACTGACATTGGTCTCTATGTTTGAAATTTTTCCTAAGACCAATAAGCTTATTTCCTCACCCAAAACCTCTCAAAACCTCCCACAACTTCACCTAGACCTCCATAATACCCTCTGCTACACCTACAGACCTTAACAACCCACCACCCACTTTAAATTTAATCTTGTATTCAATATTTATATTAGATTTAAATTAGTGTGCTCGTGTGAGATACCTAAATTATGAAAATATAGTAGGAATCTCTCTTTCATGCTATTTATCTACATTAATTTATATTTAAACATGGATTGTGCCTCTCAGGAAGCACCCACTTCCCGATCTAGCTTTCACTAGGCAATCCACCAACCGATGATTTTAATTCTATCTTGTGGTCTTGCTTTTCTTCTCAAGTAATCCTTCCCGAAAAAAAAGGCTTGCTCTCGATAGGCTTGGTCTTCAACAAAGTTGCACAACCTCTTCATGACCTCCAGGTATTCCTCCCGTACCAACCTTCTACTTTAAACATTTTGGTCATAGGTACATTCTTATTGGTGAAATTTTTTAGCATGCCTGGTGGGACCCTCATCATTTGTGGGTTCATTATATTCATTTAGGATTGCATTTTTGGTTGTTTCCTTTCTAAAATATTTACTAAATATCTCTTTGGTAACATTATTTATTCTATTTTCTCTAAAAGTCACATTTCAGTTGGTGCAAATTAAAATGAACCATTATTTCTTCTTTCTTGCTTACATTAGTGAAAGTCACACTCTATTCCTATTCACTATTGCTCTCATCCAATCTGAATCTTTTGATTTGGGTTTAAAATTGTTGTATTGTATCCTATGTATTCTTTCATTTAGCTCACATAGTTTGATTAGAAATCAAATATAACAAAGGTCATGACCAGTTGATGATTGGGTAATTAAGCGTAGTCCAATTTTACACACACTTATTTTCCAAATCACTCAAAAAAACAAAAAATTTCTTAAACATTCCCCAAATCCTAGGAAGAAGCTATCAAGGATTTAAACACCCGTTGATAGTGGGCCCCGACTGGTGTTCTAGCCATATTTTTATATAAGATCTCGACCTCACTTACGGAAAGATATATCAAGGACTCCCTACCAAAAATTCTTGAAACCATTCCTAGTTGGATTCTAGGTACCTTGTATCCACTCCCTTCTATATATTCATAGTTAGTCCTAAGGCTTAAGCCATCAAAACACTAAAATCTTATTCCTAGGATAACATGTTTGTTAGATTTTTCTTGTTGGATTTGTGACTTTATTTCTTGTCTTCTACTATTTGAGGTGTGAGTTCGTACTTCATCAATTTTCTTTATTTTTCACACTCAGTCATCACAACCAGTTAATTCTGGTTCTCTGAGTGTGTTAGATTAGATTTTCTATACACAACCTCTTTCTTGGTTTCTTTTGACCAAATCTAACTCAGAAATTTCAAATTTCTTCATTTTCACAATAACCAACATCGGTTCAGCAACCAATATTGGTCCTTTCATCCAACCTAAGCCTTTGGTTCACTAACTAGTATTAGTCTTTGTGTTTTTGAATTTGTCAAAAACAACAACCTATTTTCACCTACCAAATCTCTTTCAAAAATTTGTTCCCGAGTTTCTATAACTTCTGCAAACCTAGGGTACCTATTTTTCACCTTTCATATGGTTTGGATTCACCAACAGTGTGAGCTCTTAATTTTCATGCAAGTTATATACCATTACCTACTACCCCCACCTCCTTCCATTTCATCTCCAATGGATCCTAATACACCTACGACCATACCCAAGGGTGATGAGGAATTCACTAGATTCCTTGATCATAACACCAAGGCCTTACAACATTACCTTGCTACATCTTCCACCCGTGAGTCATCAGGTCATCCTCTTTATGGAATGCCCACTTCTATGCCCCCCATTTCTACCACCTCCACCATATCAGGGAATGCTAATGTGGCTGCCTATGAGTATGATGGCTCCCTAAACTACTTGCACTATGGGTCCGTGAGATAGACCTTTGACCGCTACTGATGAACTCTATAGGCAACATAATTGATAATAGGGAGACCAAGCTCTACAATCTGATCCTCATAGTACCTAGCCTCTGTCACAACCTCTCTATATCGATCCATCTATATCACCCGTGGTGGTAGCATTGCTAGAACCTATCTATGGACCTTGTCCCAAAGAGTAGTGTTCCTGTCCCTGTACACGAGGCCATAGACCCTATCATGGTACATGCACTGTACTAAATGACCCTTTCCTTGTCTTTGTGCCCAATCATGTGGCCTTGGAGGTGAATGAGGGTCAACCACGTGTCTCACATTTTGACCTTTGACTATGTTGCTTCCAACTATGTCTCGTAAAGTGGTCACTGTGCCTATAATGTAGTAACTGGGCTGCGGTGCCGTAACATGTCCCCTGTCTCTATCCTATGCCTCGTGCCGCCATAAGATGTTCCTTTAGGGTAGCTACTTGACGTGTAATTTAGTGACTGGGCTTGTAATCCTATAAACTATACCCATATCTTGTCTCTCTCAACGATGATCGTGGCCAAATCAGCCGGTTATGTCTTGGGTGGTACTTCCTATAACTGTGTTGACCACCACTAACTATAACATGTTGTGTACCCAACATCATCTATCATGACATCAACTACCTACTCCTCCACCCATGTTGGATCTATCAGCTGTGGAAGAGGTAATGACATCTCCACATCCTCTCAACAGTATTATGGGAATGACAGGGGCATACCTTGCTATAGGCTGAAGCTGTAAATCGACTTGATCTATGGGTATGCACTCGTGCTCCTTCATCCTATGCCCCTGAATCCATAAAATAATATGTAGACCCTCTAGCTCCTCCTCTATGTCTGAGAACTCTAGATACGTGAGGTATGGCCTCCATAAAATCTCTACTAGTGATAGGCTAGCCAATACCCTTTGATAATATGTTGTATCCCTAGTCACCCCATCCACCCTCGCCTACTCTCTAATCTGTAGCCACCACCTATATTATTCTCGTATACACCCACCTCCCACCCCTGTCATGGTAGACCAAGTGGATGAAGGCACACAATGTGCTCATATGCCAAACAATGTAATATATAGGTATAATAGATACCATAGCGTAATATCCTCTCTGTATGCCCACAACTCCTTGTATAACTACACCAAGTATGTTGGTGCCCATGTAAAATAAATCCTATCAAACACCATGTCCTCTAGGAATCCCATCAAGGCCCGTGGAAATATCCCACCCTATGAGTTTGAGAGGGTAAAACAACCAACCCTAAACATCATCAATATAGCAAGATGAGTCTCCTAGATACACCACATACATCACACCATAACTGATACTCACACTATGATATGTCAGCTCTACCATAGCTAGCCCAAACACTATAGCCATATGATCCACCACATCTGAAGATGAGACCTAATACAATGGATCCCCAACAATCGATAGTCGCAGAATCCTATAGATGTCCTCCAATTTGATGGTCATCTCTCCCATCCGTAGATGAAATGTGTTGGTTTCTAGGTCCCATCTATTAATGATGTCTACCATCATATTGTGATCTTGGGAAATCCTCCTATATCTCCTCACTGGACTCACCTAACGGCTCGCATGTGCTCCCACTCTTCCTTTGAAACAACAGGCCTCATATGTACTAGGAGGGGTGGTAGTCAATCCCGCATCATCATATGTTTCCTCACCTACATCATCAACATTCATACACATTAATCATTTACCCTTTCCACTTTTTATTCAACACTCAACTTAGCCTATTTTCTACCCTTCCTTACCTAGACCATCCACCTTTACCTAACCGACCTCATGGAATCATATTCTTCCCACTATTTCACCTATTTGACCTAACCTTCCCCATCTCTCTCGAACTCATCCTATTACTTCATCATTTACCTAAAACCTCCCCTCAATGTTCTTTTAGACACCTTTCCCAGCCTACACCTACCTTAGACCTAGCTTTGACACCCCATCTAGCTTAAACATACCTTCGACATCTCTGAACACCATTTTCTTAAAAATTTAACCATTCCTGTGTAATCAACATCTATCACCCTACCAATTCCAGTCCCCATTGACCATCATCGTCGGTTCGCCCCGATCAAGTTGTCGATAACCAACCGATGTCGGCATTAATTCAAACCAAAGGTCGAACCCCCACGCCCCCCCTAATGCAAAAATTAACAAAAACACCTAATTTACCCACCCAAATCCCTTTAAAATTGCCCTAAATTTCTTATATCCCCTAATTAGTCTAATTCCACCCCCAGCTCGATTTCCCCCCATTTCAATTAAATTTCACAAAAATTAAAATTTCATTTTACCTAGCCTATTCTTCAACAAAAACCAAGATTTAAGTTTGAATCCTGCCTCTACTCGACGCTCCATGTTGGGACCTCTAGATCCTACACTAGAGCACCCCCTAAGCCTTATCCTACCTATGACATGTCAAATGCCTCTTCAAGCTCTCAACCAATCACACTTACTTAGGTGGCTATAAGAAGGCCCTTAAACTCCCCTCTTCTCACCAATAATATCTCTCCAACTAACTCTACTGGGCCTATCTATCATTTTCTTATGGATATGCTCTCCACCAATTTTTTTCCAAATGATAAAATGAGTAATTTTGGGGAGAGTTTTCTATTTTAACTCACCGTTTGAGTGGCCGACGTAGGTCTATTCATGCCCTAGGTGACCAGAATCAGTCATGCTACCAATATCAGTTTTCTTGAATCAACATCTCACACCCTATCAATAACCCAACCAGCCTCATTTGACCTATTTTTGCTATGGGGTTCCTTTTTGCTTGCTATCACAACTCGAAACATCCTTACATCCTCACCGACCAGCCTCACCACCTCACCAACTCCCTAAGGATACTTAGGGGCATGTTTACCTCACCTGTATACCCTTGCCAAACCAACCCCACCTATTTGACAATTGAACTCACTTACTCACTCCACCATGTGATAATGCTACCTCGTGTTGTTTCACCTACCAACCTTGCCTTGCCTTATTTTGTGATGTTTATCTTGATTAGACCAAACCTTTTGGTGTTTCAGAACATACCTATACACATTCCTACACCTAGACCCATTGTGTTTATAGGATCACATCCTATACCTTGGATACTTGGACCACATCACCCTTGTTTGGATGTGTTACATGTTTGATTTAAGAATTTGAAGTAAGTTTTTTTAAGGTTAGCAGATGCTAAGATATGCCAAATGATTATATTTGGAGCTTAGCGGATGCTAGGTAATGCCATCGAATAATATTTGGAGCCATGCGGTGGTTATGATTTAAAAAAATAGATTAAAATATTGTGATCTTATTGTAGACACCCAAAATTGGGTCGCAACCCCCTAAGCCCCTTTTAATTAACCTACCCCCTTACCATGGCTCCATTCACACATTTTTATTAATCTAATTATCCATATTAGAATAATTATTACCTCACCCTTCCACCTCACCTCTTCACCTCACCTTGGACCCATTCTAAGGGCATTTAACTAACTGAGACTAGGTCATCACTCCTAATATTGAGTCATCACTTCAATTAACTAACTAGGACTTCTTCTAAACCTAATATTAATTATCAATTATCTCTTCCATCAATTTACCGCATGTTTAAATGTGAACCAAGACTCCTAACCCATTTCCATTATTGACCCATGCCAAAAAGGGAAGAAACAGGCTATTTTGAGAAAATTTGACTATTTCTCCCTAACCGATGGTGGTTATTCCTCAGCCGACACCGGTCAAGGAAGAGCCATCGATTCCTTTAAATAAAGATTTTTAACTCTTTTCCTTGTTTCTTCCTTTGGTTGGTTGGGGATTATGCATTGGCATCCTTGCGTTCGACGATGATCAAAACACAACACTAGAGAATTCAAGTTCATCACCAACAACCAACTTATTGCTCCATAACCTCATATCATTCACATAGTCAAGCACTCAGGATTCATTTCTGTGGCACTGGATCTAGACCCATTTCTCCTACGAGCACCCACCAATCACCGCCATCAAACAATCTCCATATCTTTAGATAAGTATCTTAACTAGGTTGTTAGTTCTTAAATTTGGTTTTAGATCTCTTATTTTCTTCTGTTTTACGACTCCTTTCTCACCCAAATACCATCCGTCACCCATCTACCTAATACCCTACCAACCTGAACCTCTTTATTCCTCTAACCACCCCTATTAACCCCGTTGAGTCTACGCCTAAATACCATGCCGTTCCTAAACCTTCCCAACACTATATGTAATCACAGAGAGCCCAAAACAACCCCTTTTCACCTTTGGCACCTAATTTCCCCTACCGTGATTGGTTAGCCAATCGATCCCATCTAAAACCAGTTATCGACATCGGTTCCCCAACCGCATCGGTATTTATGTCGACATATTTCCTTAGACCAGCAAGTTTATTTCCTCACCAAAACCTCTCCAAACCTCCCACAACTTCACCCAAACCTCCATAATACCCTCTGCTACACCTACAGACCTTAACCCACCACCCACTTTAAATTTAATCTTGTATTCACTATTTAGATTAGATTTAAATTATTGTGCTTGTGTGAGATACCTAAATTATACAACTATAGTAGGAATCTCTCTTTCATGTTATTTATCTTGCATTAATATGTATTTAAACGTGGATTGAAAACCTTCTAGGAATCACCCAACTTCCTCGGATCTAGCTTTCGCTAGGCAATCCACCAATTGAGGATTTTAATTCTATATCGTGGTCTTGCTTTGCTTCTCAGGTAGTCCTTCCTAGAAAAAAGGAGTGCTCTTGATCAGTCTGGTCTTTAATAATGCGCAACATCTTCACGACCTCTAGGTGTTCCTCATGTACTAGCCTTCTACTTTAAACATTTTTCTCATACGTAAATTCTTGTCGATAAAATGCTTATCGACCACTTAGATATGCCAAAACATATTATTTGGAGCTTACAATCGCTATGTACAACCAAAAATAATATCTCAAACTTTAGGCTTGCTAGAATTTAACACATAAAAAGAATTATATTCTTAGCTTAACATCCCATCTCGCTAGGTTATGCTACAACATATTATTTGGATATTAGATGTCACTAGGATATAACAAAAATAAGAAATATATTGCCACTTGACTTAGCGGCCACTAGGGTATATCAAAATAACATATTTGTAGATTAGCGATCGCTAAGTAGTTACAAATATTTTGAAATTTTAGGCTGCTAAGACACTACCACAACATAATATTTGGAACATAATAGTCGTCAAGATTTAACAAAATAAAGTAAGATATTTTGAGACTAGCGTCTACTAGGTATTTCCACAACATATTATTTGGAGCTTAGCGGTCACTAAGATTTCAAAAATTAAATTAAGGTAGTATGAAATTAAGTGCTTGAACTGCACGTCGCAACAACATAATATTTAGATCAAATTCTTTGACAAGATTTAACAATTTAAATGAAATTGATTTTATCTTCGTTTCCGCTAGTCTTTGAAAAGATATAATAATTTAAGGTTAGTGTTTGTTAGGATTCAACACATAATATTTGGAGCATATCAGTCGTCAGGAATTAACACATTAAATTAAGATTATAAGAGTCTAGCGGCCACTAGGATATGCTTAATCATAATATTTATAGTTTAGCGACGGTATACTTTAACAAATAAAATTAACATATTTTGAGTTGCTTGGCATCTAGGTGCTTCCACAATATAATATTTTGAGCTTAGATGGTGCTAGCATTTGACAAGACAAAGACTTATATTTTTAGCTTAGTGTCTCTAGATTATGTTGTAACATATCATTTCAAGATTTGTTCAAGCTAGGATTTAAAAAATAAATAAAAATAAATTATGAGCTTAGCGGCCTCTAGGTTATGCCACAATAACATATTCTGAGCTTAACGATCGCTAGTATTTTATGGATATTTTGAACTTTTCGAGCCACTAAGACAATACCACAACATAATATTCTAAACATAGCGGTCACTAAGATTTAACAAAATAAAGTAATATATTTCAAGACTAGCATCCGCTAGGTATTACCGCAACATATTATTTGGAGCTTAGTGGTCGCTAGGATTTCAAAAATTTAATTAAGGTAGTATGAAATTAGTGGCCACTACGTACTATCACAACATAATATTTAGAGAAAATATTTTGACATGATTTAAAAATTTAAAGGAAATTAATTTTTGATTCATGCGGCCACTAGTATTTACATTGATATAATAATTTAAGCTTAGCATTTTTAGAATTTAACGCATAATATTTTGAGCATGGCGGTCGTCAGGATTTAACACATCAAATTAAGATTCTAGGAGCCTAGTGGCCGCTAGGATATGCTTAATCATAATATTTGGAGGTTATCGGTGGTATGATTTAACAAATCAAATTTACATGTTGTAAGCTACTCAACATTTAGGTGCTTCCAAAATATAATATTTTGAGCTTAGATGTTGCTAGCATTTAACAATTCAAAGAATGATATTTTTTGCTTAGCATCTGCTAGCTTATGTTACAACATATTATATGAAGATTTGGTGTCGCTAGGATTTAACATAATACAAGTAATATATTATGAGCTTAGCGATCGCTAGGTTATGCCACAATAACATATTCTGAGCTTAGTGATCACTAGTCATTTATGGATATTTTGAAATTTTATGCCACTAAGACACTACCACAACATAATAGTTGGAACATAATAGTCGTTAAGATTTAACTAAATAAATTAAGATATTTCAAGACTAGCGTCTGTTAGGTATTTCGCAACATATTATTTAGAGCTTAGCGGTCACTAGGATTTCACAAATTTAATTAAGGTAGTATGAAATTAGCAGCCACTACGTACTGCCACAACATAATATTTAAAGAAAATATTTTGACACCATTTAACAATTTTAAGGAAATTAATTTGTGCTTCACGGCTGCTAGTATTTACATTGATATAATAATTTAAGCTTAGCGTTCATTAGGATTTAATGCATAATATTTTGAGTATGGTGGTTGTCAGGATTTAACACATCAAATTAAGATTCTAGAGCCTAACGGCTGCTAGGATATGCTTAATCATAATATGTATAGGTTATCAGTGGTATGCTTTAATAAATCAAATTAACATGTTATGAGCTACTCGGAATTTAGGTACTTCCACAATATAATATTTCGAGCTTAGATGTTGCTAGCATTTAACAAGTCAAAGAATGATATTTTTCGCTTAGCATCTGCTAGCTTATGTTGCAACATATTATTTGAATATTTTTTGTCGCTATGATTTAACAAAAATAAGTAAGATATTGCATGAGCTTAGCAGGCCGCTAAGTTATGCCACAATAACATATTTTGAGCTTAGTGATCGCTAGTCATTTATGGATATTTTGAAATTTTACGCCGCTAAGACACTACCACAACATAATAGTTGGAACATAATGGTCACTAAGATTTAACAAAATAAAGTAAGATATTTGAAACTAGTGTTTGCTAGGTATGCCACAACATATTATTTGGAGCTTAACGGTCACTAGGATTTCATAAATATAATTAAGGTAGTATGAAATTAGCGGCTACTACGTACTATCACAACATAATATTTAGAGAAAATATTTCAACACGATTTAACAATTTAAAGGAAATTAATTTGTGTTTAGCGTCCGCTAGCTTATGTTGCAACATATTATTTGAAGATTTTTTTGTTCTTTGGGATTTAACAAAAAACAAGTAAGATATTATGAGCTTAGCGACCGCTAGGTTATGCCACAATAACATATTCTAAGCTTAGTGATTGCTAGTCATTTATGGATATTTGAGCATAGTGTGCGCTAGTTTATGCCACAACAACATATTTGGAGCTTAGCGTATCAAAAAAACAAATGCATGTTTAGATAAGTATAACATTTGGAATATATACACGAACATTCAATAAATTATAAATATTCATCTATTTACATGTCATACATATTACAATGCTTTCCCATCTATCTCAAATACTAAAATTTATGATTCACTGTGGTTCTTCCTTAATTATGGGTTGTTGTTGATCCGAGTCCATAGGTAAAGTTGCTTCTTGAGTTTGATGCTCTTGTTCAGGACCTATTTTATCATCTTACTATCGTACGCTTTGCCTCAAAAGATTTTTTAAAATCTTTGAATCACTAATTATCTTTCCTATGTCCACAATCAGGTTTCTATATAGCACATTAGACTTGTCAAGAAAAACCTTTTGACTAACAATTGTTTTTTTGCAATTTCCTATAGAGTCTTTATTTTTGTATTTTTTCTCGTGCTCTCGAAACAATCTCAATGAAATGTGAATTTTATCCTTCATTTTCCTCTGTTATTATCCTTTGAAAATTAACCTAGAATTTCTTAAGAAATTCCGTGAACTCCTCATCAGAAACCAATTCATGGTTTCCGTTAAATACTTCCATGGTTGAAGCTTATGTGAAAATGTGATTTCCTCTTGAAATAATGTCATAAAATTAGAAATATAGTCTTCTTTCCTTTTTTTTTCATTCCCTTTGTATTTCCTTCATATAATTAGCATATGTCGACATATAACAATATCATCCATGTTCATAATTGAAGGGTATTTACAAATGCCTTCTTCAATGACATGCCCCATATGTATTAATGTTTTCTACAATGATGTAATTACTGTAATGAGTTTTTGTTATTTTTCAAGAACGCTTCTTCCTCCTCCTTTGCATTGATGCATTTATTTATATTATTGTACATTTCATGCAATGTCTCTTCTACATCATAAACCTGCACTGCAGAAGGAATTGTGGCCTTTAATTGAGTTTCAATCTCTTTATTTTTAGCACGTACTCCTCTCACTATTTCTACAACTACTTTTGTTGAATCCCTTATCAAGGATTTCAGATCTTCCTCATATTGTACCACTTGGGAGCCTTTGGATTTTTGTTTCTTTGTAAGAGTGAATAGGTCTTTTGAAGTTTCATGCCAAATAATGGCTTGTTGTGTTGAAATTTTCTTTTAGGTTGGCCTTTTCAAGGTTCCCATCCTTGGATTAAATTTAATGTTTACTAAGGTCTCTTCTTATGCCTTCCAATCTAGATGTTCTTTGTGGACAATTAGGGATTTCTCTACCCAATCTTGTCTCAATTCATGTGAAATGGAGGGAGAAGATTGAGAGGGTTTCACCGGGGTTGCATTGGCTGAAATTTCACTTTGCACAGTCTCCTCTTCTTCATCTGATGAAGTTAAGGCATATGCCACCAAATTTGGAGCTTCATTTGGTAAGGAAAGACTTCTTGAAACTCAGATAGAGTTTCAATTGATGGAGATAAGGGAGAACATGGATTTTCTAAATGTTTTGAATACAAAGCTGCCTTCCTCTTTGTATCCTCTTTTTAATAGTTTCTCTCGGAGGTGGAACCAGCCCTATCTCCTTCATATTCTTCTTAATAAGGATATCTTATATTTGGGTAATCCATACCCAATCATTGGCATCATGCACGTGTGCATATGATATAATTATTTATCCTTTAAGAGAATGAAGGTGCTAGCCAACCATTTTCATTCTATCATATTGTCTTAGTAGGTGTTGGGGAGATGGAATGAATTTCTATGGTCCAATGCAAATTTCAAATTAGGCCACATTTTAAATTTCCTACATCCCATAATGACTGGGGGGAGGATATGTTATAAGCTTCTTCTCTTTGCACTTTCCAAAGCAATACCATTGTAAATATGATATGTCACCTCTTGTTCTATGAATTTTTCGGCACATAATATGGAAACTGAAAAGGAGGTGTAAGGAGCCCTTTGATCATGATAACTATATATTCTAGATAGAATAATATAACTCCCATTTTCCTTATGGAAGTGAGGATGTCAACAAATATTCTTGGTGTTGATATTTCATGTAATTATTGGTAGAGAGAAGGATACAAATAAGTACATATATCTTGAATATGACATGAAATGATGGGCATACAAGTCTGAATATTGTTCATTTAGCTTCAAAGGGCTCAAAGGATGCAAAATTTGACAAAAATATTAACAGTTGAGAACACCACAAACAACATTGAGAAGATAAGAAGCCATGTAAAATTATTTTCGGTTGTCGATTTAAATTATTTCTTTATCTCATTAAATTAAAACTAAGTACTTTACCTAAGGAGGGAATCTTACCTTGATCAATAATAAAATAATTTAAAGGGATCTAATAAACATTGACTTTAGAGATAGAAGAGTTTCCATATAGCCTATTCATAAGGGCCGTGCCAATACAATCATGGTATAAACCTTTTTAATAAGGATGTTTCTCAAATGAGAACCATATGTGTTATCTAATGGGTCAACGACCTAACCCTACAAAATAAATATTATTCTCCTTTAGGCCATCTAGGACTCGACCGTATTTGCATTATACGGGGTGTCCGGATCGGAAGTTTATAATAAATTTTGTATGCATACCGAAAAAAATCTATTCTATTTTTCCATTTAGAAAATAAGGCCCTCTCCTCGACTTGGTAATAATTAGATAGGAAGCAATCAGTTCCAGAAATGGATGCACCTCTCGGTTTAACAACAATTAAATAGATACCATCTCTTTTTATCACCCTTATGTCTTTAGACCTTAGCACTTGATCTTCTAGTATACCCTTTTGATGAATAGGTGGTGAAAGGAAGATTCCTCTATCTCTTGATATGTATTGATTTGCATGAAAACAAGGAGAGAGAGAGAGAATGGATGTGTGAATGAATGTGCAAAGAGTAGATAGAGAGAGATGGGAGTGAAATGTGTAGGAATGTTGTTGTAACTTCTAGAGTAGAGTCATTTGTAGGATGAGAATTTTGTTGATGTATTTCTAGTCCATTTATGGATCTTATCATGTATTTGGCTACTTGTAATAATGGTGGATTAATATAATGGTGTTGTTTTTTAAATATCAATGCTTAATGGATCTAAGTGTTTGTGTTCTTTATTGTGTTCATGGTTCAGATCTGGTTCATATATGTTCTTTTTAATATTCATAGTCATAATATGGATCATTTAAGCTTGGATCTAGTTTCTTTATCTCTATTATAAGATGTATGCATTTATGTTTGTACATTTTCTCTTCCATTCATGGTAACATTCTTGAAAAATCTCACATAGAAGAGGGCCTGGTGCGCCTTGTGTGCCTCGGGTGAGCTCCCTAGTTTAGGTTGGGTGATATATGTGCATGCCTGGGAATTAAAGGGTTAGGAAAAGTGACTACATCTTGGTTCCATTTTGGGACCTCTTTTGAAGTTGTTGCAAAAATGGTGTATGATGGCAAAACTTGACCTTGGACAACATGGAGACTTGGCTTAAGAACATGGAGGATGAGTTTACACAGAGATTCAACATTGGACTGAGTTTGATGCATGTACATGGGTAGAGGAACATCATATATCATGAGCTCTATGAGACATTTTTTTTTGTTTTCCAATAGAAACTGTATGAATGGTTGTCGCATGTATGCATCGAGGAAGAGTTGGTATTATCGACCTCATGTTTGGACCCAAGAAGATTATTAGTGGCTTCATGATGTTGATCTGATCTGGACTCATGTTGTTGATCATTGGTGGAGTGGTGTGTTGACTAGCTACATGTTGGAGTATGTGGTTTCTACTTATTCTTTCCCAGAGGTTGTTGAGTTTGAGTTCTTGTGAGAACCGAGAGGATATTTCTTGTGTGTTATTATTAGCCATCAAGATCTTGATCATCACTCTTGAGTTTAGAAGTGTTTCCTATGGCTAGCTAAACTCCCACTAGGTGTGGGGCATGAAGTGGGTGTGGTAAGAAATGGAAGATCCTATGGAAGAAGTGGAGAGAGAGGAGAGGTGGCTCAAGTATAATGAAGCTGGGAGAGGGAATTGGTGAGACAACATGAGATTACATAGATGATGGATGTTTGGAGTAGAGATTTGTGGGAAGGATTTGAGGTTCACGTGGAGGACATGGAACCTGAGTATTATGTGCTACCCCATCTTGGAAAACATGGAAGGAGAAACCCCTCTTGGCTTTGATGAGATCTCTCATGATGTAGAAAGAAAGGAGATGGACCATAGGCACACATTTGAACCCACCTAGTGACCAACCCTTGTGCTTAGTTTTCCAATTTTGAGACAAGTATTGCTAGTTCGGTTGGTGTTGGTATTAGTAAGAAAACAACATAGGTAGATATCATTTTTCATTAAATTCATTTATGGCCACACAAACATTTCCTATGTTTGGTGGTATCCCATAAGTGCATCATTTGGACAAGGTGTGGGCTCATGAGAACATGGGTATCACATCTAGAAGTAGTTCAACTTCACAGACTATTGGAGCTCAATTTAGTACAATGGTGGGAACATAGAGTAGCACTACTTTAGGCCCTATACCTACTATAGGAGGAGGATCTAGAGGATCTGGTGGATCGGAGGGTTAGGAGTTAGTGGAACTAGTGGATCTAGGTGGTAGGAAACACAAGAGGGAATCAAGGTTCTGGATCTAGTGGAAAGGACCACAACCCCATCAATAGGTATTTTATGAGATGTCTCTTCATTTACCTGATTATAAAGGTGTTGAGGATGTTGCAAAGCATGTACACAAGTGTGAATTTCTATGGCATGCTAAGGGGATCACTACCCCAGAGAGTGGAAGGAAAAATCTAGTTTGTAACTACATTGTAGGGGCACACATGCATAGTTGGTACCAAAAGTATGACCCACATTAGATGGATGGTGGTGGATTATATGGCATGTGTGATGCCTTCTTGGTGGAATTTCATATTCTGAGTTTGAGAAAAAGAGCATCAACATGCTCAAGGAGATTCAAATAGGGTATGGCAGAGAGTGTGTGGGAGTATGATGCACATTTTAAGACTCTCTTGTCAAAGTTATCTTATGATATCCATCCCTCTCAACATGCTCAAGTGGTTCATTGGAGGCTTGATAACACCTTTCAGATGAGTGCTCACATAAGACTTTCATGGATCCGTGTGAGGCCTTGGAGGCTGCTTTGCATGTGTTGAGGCCATGGGAAGTGCATTGATACTGGGGTAAGTCCCTTTTTGGAGGCACAAATTGCTTCCATGGAAAAGAAACTTGAGAAATTGTCTACAAATTCAACACATGAGACTCGCAATGGGAATTTGGTGTATAGATTGTGAAGTAGAAGGACACACCAAGGATAGTTTCCCTCAAAATTTGGTGTGCATGCCATGTCATTAGATTATGAAATCTATCATGGGGATCATGATCCAAGTAGATGCCCTTTGTTACAATGCATGCTCCATAAGAATGTGTCTTACTATTGTAAGATTTTTACATCTACTACTCATGATACATGAAGGATTTTTGGTTGATAGACCAGATTCATGATGATGTAATTGATATTGTGTGTGTGTGTTAGCCAAGCCAGTGTTGCAAATAGTTCTAAAATGAGGGGCATCAACATGAAGGGCATGAAGATGGTGGAGGAAGGGGAAGAATTTTCATGGAGGATTTAGAGGCATGTGGTGGTTGTGGTGGAGGAAGGAGTGATTTCCCCATGGAACTTGTTTCAATTGTGGATCTATGGATCACTATAAGTGTGAGTGCCCAGATTTACTGTAATGCTCATGGTGTGGAAAGAAACATAAGTATGAGGAGTGCCCTGACTTGTATGATCACATGAGCTAGAATCAAGAAGAAGGAAAAGGGCATGGGAATGGTTAGTGTGAAAATGTGTTGAACCCTATTCATGTTCATGCCTGGTAGCATCTAATCTGAGTTGGAGCCTGTATTAGTAACTACACACATTGTTGAAGTTGCACATGCACTAGAGAAATACCAAAGTAGAGGCCTCTCATTACAAGAGAAGAAGTATTGCATGGAAAGTACCCTGATCCAACTTATCAGAAGGAGGTTTACTAGAGACTATGGAGGTAATTAGGAGTTTGCAAGGAGAGATCCAATGCTTGAAAGAGAAGTCAGGAAGTTGGAAAGAGGTGAAGAATGTTGAGATCCCATAAAGGATGTTGATGATGTCAAAGAGGTATGTAAGATGTTGTGCACTAGGAAAATATCATTCCCTTGTTAGGAGAATGGTTGAGAGGAAAGGTACCATGCATGCTGGATGTGAGTGCGAGAGGTAGATCTTGCATGCTAATTTTCCCCCTCATAGTCTTGATTATGAAAAGGAGATCATGTTGAATGTGGTAGTTGATGGATGGCTTTTGAGAAACATACTAATTGACATAAGTGCAAGAGGTTAATGTTCTTACTTTGGATGCATGGAATCAGATGGGGAGACCACCATTGCAGCCATCTTCAAATGTGTTGTACATGGAAAATAGAACTAAAGCTATGCCCATCGAGTCTTGAAGGATGCTTCCATAACCATTCAAGGGGCCAAGTTCACTAGGGATTTTGAAGTCTTAGCACTTTTTGAGGAAGATAGTTTTCCAACCTTACTTGGATGCACCCTTGGTGTTATGTGAATAATGTTGATTTTCACTTCAACAAGGGATACATCAGCTTTTTGAGAACAAGAAGGAGTGTATAATTATTCCACTAACAGATGGGAGGTCTACACCTTATGTAGAGCCTTTGGGAGAAGAAGACATAAATAAATTTATGTGTGCACCAGAGACCTAGAGGTTATTGAGCCATCAAGAGAAGGAGTCATTAGTGGGATGATGCTCAGTCCATGAGTGATATGACTAGCATTACATGTGATAATTGGGTGCATGGGACTTATGAGTTGGTTGGAAGAGAATTAAAGGGAACTGTGACTCATGTTGTCAAGGTGCATTTGGTTAGGCATCTAGGAGGAAGAAAGTTACCAAGTTACACTGGGAGAAGGTAACCCTGATGTCTTTTTGCATGTGCTATGGAAGTCTAGTGGACCTGTGAAGTAGAAAGAGAGGAATATGCTTGTTTATATACCTTGTGTGGGAACAACACATGCATTGGTGGATGACTCATGGGATAATCTTATAGAGTGGCGTGAAGGTAAGAATCATGTTCTCTATTAGATTTCTCTGGACCAATGCACCTTCAAAATATATGTGACTATCATGGGAAGGAATCACCTTGTACCACATTCAAGAATGTGAGAAATCCTTGGATGGAAGGCCAGAAGCTTTACCCCTTCACTCTGGGTGCATAAGTTCTATTCCACCTTGTAGGGTTGTGCACATGCATGGTATGTCTATTCAGAGTTATGTCATCAAACAAGAAATTGGTAGGAGTTTTGATAAAGTATTATTAGACTTTTGAGTATCTATCTTCTAAACCATCAGTGAATGAAGCTTTGCAGGTAGTCAAGCACCTTACTCTAGGAGATAGTGCCAAAGTTGAGGACCTCATCCTATATTTTCTAGGGGAACCTGATTTGGAGGTGCTTTGAAGAAGAAGAAGAAATAGATGAAGTATAGTTTGAGCACTGCACCTACCTAAAAGAGAAAGGAAAAATGGTGTACCTGATAGAAGATGAAGAAATAGAGAACCTAGATGTTGATCATACAGAGAGGGTATGCATGATGTCTTGGATAGTGTGGATGAGAAGGCATGCACCTACCATGAGCCATTTGAAGAAAAGAAGGTCAACATTGGCACAAAAGTAAAACCAAAAGAAGCAATCATTGGTGATTACTGGACAAACCAAGAGGTTCAAAGATAATTGAGCTGTTGTGTGACTTCAAGATTTGTTCCCATGCATGGATACCATGAATTAAAAGGAGTTCATCACTCATTGGGAGAGATGTGGATTAAGTTAAAGGAAGGGTGCACACCGATTAGGAAAAGGCCTTATAGGATGAATCCTAATCTATGCATGTGAAGGTGAAAGAAGAGATTGATAAAATGTTGGAATCTAGGATCATTGAAGCTATTGAAGAATCTAAATGGGTTAGCCCAATGGTGATTAGTATCAAGAAAGATGGAAGGATATGGATATGTGTAGACTATAGAGATTTGAATGTTTGCATGTGTTATAGATCCTTTTCCAATGCCTTTTACTGAGGAAATCTTGGAAGGTGTAGTAGGGCGTGAGATCTACTCTTTTATAGATGGATTCTTAGGTATCACCAAGTAAGGATTGCAAAAGAAGACCAAGAGAAGACTACTTTCACCACTGAATGGGGAATTTTTTTCTTATATGGTTATGCCCATTTGGGCTTAAGAATGCCTGTTGTATTTTCGTGCATTGTGGTGCAAGCATTTCAAGACTTTATTCATAAGTTTCTACAAGTCTACCTGGATGATTGGACAGTGTATGGATTAGTAAAAGATCATTGTGACAACTTGAGATTGATGTTTGAGAGGTGTAGATAGTTAAGTATCTCTCTAAATATTAAGAAATGTGTCTTTGCTACTCCTTTTGGCACATTTCTAGGTCATATTATTTGTAAGGAAGGTTTATTGGTGGACCCTACCAAAGTTGTTATTTTGGGTTTGGAGGAGCCTACCAATCAAAGTGCAAGTGTACATGGATTTTTGGGGCATATGGGTTACTATAAAAATTCATCAAAGGCTAGGATTTCATGCCCTTGGAAGAACTATTGAGGCATAAAGGAATATTTCACTGGGATGAGGCACAACAGGTGGATTTTGATACATTGAAGGAGAAGCTTACTATTGCACCCATTTTATGCTTTCCCTCTTGGGAAAAGCCCTTTCATGTGCATGTGGATGCATCAGGTATGGAAATTGGAGTAGTTCTAGCACATCCTAGAGAAGGGATTGTTGATCACCCTTTGTGTTTTGCAAGTAAAGTTAACTCCAATTGAGAAGAATTACACAACAATGGAGTGCAAAGTGTTGTCTATGATTTATGTGTTGCATAAGTTTAGGTAGTACTTGTTGGCTACTCCATTTATATTTTTACACAGATCACATGGCACTTAAGTATTTGGTAAACAAGCCTATTTTGCAGGGGTGCATATGTCATTGGGTCTTGTTATTTCAAGAGTTTGACTTTTTTCAGTAGTAAAACTAGGAAAGTGCAATTAAGGACTGACCATCTTTTTAAGAATTAATTCAAGTGAGGACATAGAGCATTGAAGACACAATGTCAGATGCACACAATTGTTTATATTACAATGTGCCTTGATTTGGAGGATATTTCTATATTTTTTTATGAAAAGTGTGTGGCTTGATGGAATGAAGAGTATAGAAAGGAAACAACTTTCCATTCGTGTCACATGCCTTATATGTTGATTGGTGGAGATCTATACAAACTTGGTGGGATGAGATTTTTATTGGTGTGTGTACTAGAGCATGAGCATGTGGGTATTATGGAGGAAGCTCATGGAGGGATTTTAGTGGACACTATGTAGGTGAGCCACCGCGTGCATAAGATTTTGATGGTTGGTTTGTGGTGGGAAACATTGTACAAGGATTTCCAAGAATATGCCAAGGGTTGTGATCATTGCCAATGCACCTTGGGAAGCCTAGGCATAGAGATGAAATTCATTGAGGCCTATAGAAAGTGTGGAACCCTTTGAAAAATGGGAAATTGACTTTTCATGGGCCCTATTTCCCCACGCATGCATGTAGGATAGGGTCATGCTACATCATTACTTATAAACTATCTTACATGGTGGGTGGAAGCAACACCTATGAAGGATTACACTACAACTACTGCAACAAGGTTCCTTTGGGAGAATATCATAAGTAGGTATGGATGTCCATTGAGTTTAACAAGTGATAGGGGTACTCATTTCTTGAATGAGACTATTAGAATATTATTGGTAGAATTTATGGTAGCCCATCATAAGACTACACCCTATCACCCACAAGCTAATGGAATTGTTGAAGCTTTCAACAAGATTTTGAGCCACACATTGACAAAGATATGTGATGTTGGAAGGAAGGATTGGGATGATAAATTCTTTTTTTGTTACTTTGGTCTTATAGAACAACCTAAGAGACTAAACAAAGCAACACCCTTTTAGTTGGTGTTTGAGAGAGGTTATTTTACTAGTTGAATTTATGTTACCATCCCTATGTATTGCATGCACAGGAGGATTGGATGATGAGAAAGCACTTAAAGAGCACATAGAAAAACTGATGTAGTTGGATGAGAGGCATCATAGCTCGATGGAGCGAAGAAGATAGAGAAAGCAAGACAAAAGGAAGGCCGACATGATCGACACATTAAAAATAAGAAGTTGGAGGTTGGACAGATGGTTCTTCTATATGATTCCAAGTTTTTGTGCCACCCTAGAAAGTTCCAAGTGCATTGGTTGGGACCATATGTTGTGACCTATATACTTGACTCAAGGTGCTTTAGTTAGAAGCTTTGGATGGCACATGGTTTCCCAGTTTCTTTAATGGGAGTAGGTTGAATCCCTACTATAAATAAGTCTTCTTGGTGTTTGTAATAAGGAAGTGTTTCCATTTAGCTTAGGTTTCCCTTTAATGCATTTTCCTTTATATGTGTTTCCTTTTTCATCATCATTATGCTTTGTCTTTTTAGTTGTGTTGTGTTGTGCACATTGGCACACCAATAGCTAATTACATTTTAAGTGATTCCATGCAGAGGACCACACATACCTTTAGTGTGGGGTGGATTGGAGTATATTATGGAAAATGTTGGCACATTTCTAAGGGAGGTTGGATTGATTGAAAACTCATTTGGGGATATTGCAAAAAAGGTAGAAAAATGGTTTTGTATATAGTGAGAGGTGTTTGAGAGAAGTTGAGATGATGAAGACCACACTGGAGAGAAAAAAATATCACTTAGTGTAATGTGAGGTAGGTGGAGGCATGGGAAATTACTTAGTGGATGGCATAGAGGTTAAGTATTTGGTGCACAGTAAGGTGCATGGAGGAGGTTTGTGGTGAAGTAAAGTAATGTTAGCATGCCTAGAAGGTTATGATATAACTAGAGCAGTGAGGTGAAGTCAGTCATGAAAGTTTTAATTAAGTGGAAAAAGGTACTTTATTAAAAAGTAACGTTAAGATGTGTGGGTCAAAAGGATGGTGAGGTCTTGGAAAAAGTATAAATAGGGGTGAGGGTAGTCATTTTAACTACCTTGCCTTTGAAATTTTTTGTTCTCCCAAGCTATTAAAGTGTGATGAGGGTGTGATAAGAAGTGAAGTACTTTTTATGAACCAATGGTGTTTTGTAAACTGTAATGAGACCTTGTGGAGTGGAAAGTGGAGTAAAGAGAGGAGGTAATAGGGGGTGTGTAAAAGTGAAGCTATCAAATTTGAGAGCTCGAGAAGACAAGGAGAGTTGAACACCTAGGGCATGAAGTGAAGAAATGAAGATGGCACCAAAGAAGGCATGAACCAAGAGACCGGTGGTGGAGAAGGAGGAACCCGTTGAGATATACTCAAAAATGCAAGTACCCCTGGGTGTGATAAAAGTAGAGAAGTGGAGTTCAAAGTTATATAGGTGAAAGATTAGTGAGTTCAACCACAGATGAATGAACACAAAAATTGATGTGGGTGGATCTAGTCAAAGATGTTCCTAGGGTTAGATGAGCTTAGAAAACCCTAGGGTGGATGACTCGGTGCAACAGAGTTACATAAAACTGGGGTTTTGTAGCTATGGGAGCTGCCTTTCTTCACTAAACCCACCCCCTCTCTTTTAGGTGGTTAATGTCATGGGTGCACATGAGGAATTTTTCTACTTTTTAGGGGAGAGAATGAGAATTATGGGCCAATTGATAAGGAGAGTGATAGCTCCTAAACACATGGTGAAGATATGGCACTGACCTATGTGCCAATGAAAAATTGAAGAATTGCAAAGCAAGTTGAATTATGAGAAGGGAGGAAGGGCTCAGGTTATCTCAGATCTTGATGACCTAGCATTAAGGGTTATACCTACGACTTATCAACTACAAATTAGGCACATCAAAGAAAATGGTGGATGGATATAAACAAGAGATTCATGTACATTGCATATAGAGTATCAAAATGAGTGCACTATAATTTTGTGTAATTCATTGTGAAGAGTATCATTGAGGAAGCGTAGGTGTAGAATGAAGTTGGAGAAAAGATAACATGGGGGTCCATTCTAATGTTGATCATATTTGGGAAATTGGCATCCCTGATGGACCAGATGGGAAACATGGGTTTACCCACCGGTGCACTCATCTCCTGTGGTGTAATTTTCATAGTTCACTTGTGATGGCTCCATTAAAAAACACCTACAAGGCCCGGATGAACAAGTGGTATGAGAGACTATGTGATGGCCTTTGAGAATGAGTGGTATCCACATGAATTACCAATAGTTGTAGGGGACCAAGTGAAGTTTGTAGTTATGCAACACTTCAGCTTGGAAAAATTTAAAATGGCCAATGGAGAAATGGGACCATGGTGCAAACTTCCATTTGCATTCACTACAAAATATTTGAAGTGTGTCCATCAATCGGTTGAAAGGATGCAATAGAAGCTGATTGATTGACAAAAAGTGGACTCTGATGTTCACACTCTTCGTGTGACCTACAAGTATGATGTGAGGCCTAGCTTATGTCAAAGTCTTGGAACCAGACTTCCTGGATCTACATCCGTAGATCAATGTCACTATCAAGGGTTTCATCCACCGAGTGTTTTGTAATGTTGTGTCCTAAGATGCAAGGAGGATTTGAAGTGGAAGTTACTGACTCCACCTTTCCAAAGGCCAAGAGAGGCACCGATCCCACCTATGAAGAGTGGTCCAGGAAGAAGAAGAAGAAGAAGAAGAAGAAGAAGGAAGTGAGGAGAAATTGGACACTTTTAGGAAAAGGAAGTATTATACACACCAAAATAGTAGTGGGGGCACATAGGTACATCACAACAAGGTAGCGCCGAGGCTTCAACTAGAGTGTGAAGAAGATAAGTAGCCTGAGGAAGAAGATTCAGAGAAGAAAAAAATTCCAAGGTACATGATGTCTCTAGTTTTGTATGGGAGAAGCAGAAGAGGATCACACCACATTCAGAGAGGAACTCGAGGTAGAGCTTGAAGAGGAGAGAAGAGAAGGGATGAGGAGGCCAAGGCAAGCAGTAGTGATGTGTGCGTGCAAAGGTAAAGATGCCTACTGTGGAGGGCCTGTGAAGAGTCCAATGCAAGGAAATTCACCCACCCACCCACCAAGAAGAGAAGAGAGAATAAGGGAGACTCCTTTTTCATTAAGGAGGATAAAGGGTTTTTTGTAGGAACAAACACCCCATGAGGAAGAAAATTCAAAGTGCAAGGAAAAGAGGAAGAAGTGGATGCCTATGTCCCCTCACATGGACTTCGTGGATAATCCATGAAGGTGTTGTGCACAAGGTTCCAGAGCACCCTTTCCCTAGAGAAGTTACATGCTTGGGATATCTTAGACCAAGATGGGGGCATGATGAGGACAAAGAAGATGATAAGTTGGAATCTACATTGTCATGTAGAGGAGCCCAAGTTTGAGGTCATGATCATGTGATCGAGACCATCCATTTGAAGAAGAAGAAAGGGGAAAATTATAAAGTGGTGGATCCAAGCCACCTCATAGA
Organism: Taxus wallichiana var. yunnanensis; assembly: GCA_018340775.1. Lineage (NCBI taxonomy): Eukaryota > Viridiplantae > Streptophyta > Pinopsida > Cupressales > Taxaceae > Taxus > Taxus wallichiana. The sequence goes on from CM031236.1 coordinate 338,662,767, forward strand.
TGAGTAGGCATGCAAATGCATGCTATAGAAGATGTCCTCAGAAGTTTATAAGATGGAGCTTGGATGTAGGAGAAACTTTCAAACCCTTGGTCACAGATCAAAAAGGGAAGGAAAAAGAGATAGAAAGACTGAAATGGTTTGAAGGGTGAGTAGGCGTGGACTAAGGAAGCATATGATCGAGTTGGCACCTTGGTTAAGAAGGTCCTGGAACAATGTTTCGACATTGGTGAGCCAAGCTAGGACAAATTATAATGATGAAATGGAGTATTTGGAGGACTTAGTGGGGATGTTGTTGGTCAACATCAAGGATGGTGTGGGACCCACAACTGAGGAGCTCATGAAGGAGGAAAGAAAAAACAAGATTTTGTTGAGGCCTAGATTATTGAGTTGGAGGACTTTCTCACCCAACTCAAGGAGGAAAACATATTGGTAGATAGGGCTTCAAATATTTGTTAGAAGTGTGAGCCCATTATTGATGCATGTGTTACAGATGAAGAGGCCATCCTCAAGGCCTTATAGGAGAAGGTCCAATGAAAAAAATATTGAGAGTGTGCCAATTGATAATTAACACCACAATGCAGAAGGATAAGATAAAACCAAGTGTGAGAAGATAGAATTTTGGATTGGTGAACTCGAGATTCTATTATAGAATGTATGGATGAGTTTGAGGGAGTTTTCACATGAGAGCTGGTGGTGGTCATAGAGGATCTCAAGGGGAAGGTTGAAGAGATTACACTAGACTAGTACCCAACATAGTGGAGGAAGCACCTAGGAAAAGCTATGGCCAAACTAGAGGCATGGAAGAAATTAAAGGGGGAAATAGATGTGGAGTTTCTGAACTCCTCTAGTTAACCATTTAGACTATAAAACATACAACATTTTTTCCTTAGCCATTTTTTGGATCAATGGAGTTTTTTTTTCAAAAGGATGTGAAAAGGATTTCATGGGTGGAAATCAAACTAGTGTGGGGTAATGTTGAGCCCCTAAAGAAGACTAAGTACCTAAGGCATGGAAGGGTTTTATCATGCCAGCAAGGCACAAAGGCTCACATGGAAGTAACTTTAGGAAGGGCATGGAGGTTCACACCCTAGGAAGAACAGGCTTGGGACTTAGTCACATTTTGGACCATGGTTAGAGTTGTGATAAGGGACATGTGGAGATGTGACCAGATTGATTATGGATAAGGCTAAAACATAGAGACTTGCAGCCCAAGGAAAGCATATTCTAGGATATGGTTATCATGATGAGATTAAGAGTTGTAAAGTAGAGTTAGTTATGGTTTAGCTAGCACTTGCATGTTTAGGGTACTTGAGTATGGTGGGGTATGATGACATTTGGCATGTGGTTTTCTCTTGAATGATGAATAGGTGGTGAAGGAAGATTCCCACCAATCTCTTGATATGTATTGATTTACATAGAAATAGAGAGAAGAGAATGATGATGTGAATGTATGTGTGTAAGGAAGAGAGAGCTAGGAGTGAAATGTGTGGGAATGTTGTTGTAACTTCTAGAGTAGAGTCATTTGTAGGATGAGAATTTTTTGATGTATCTAGTCCATTTTATGGATCTTATCATGTATTTGGCTACTGTAACAATGGTGGATTAATAATAATGGTTTTTTGTTTTCTAAATATCAATGCTTAATGGATCTAAGTGTTTGTGTTCTTTATTATGTTCATGGTTTAGATTATGGTTCTGTATGTTCTTTTTAATATTCATAGTCATAATATGGATCATTTAAGCTTGGATCTAGTTTCCTTATCTTTGTTATAAGAAAAGCACAAAAAATACATGTACCACTAAGGGGTTAAGATATACGTAGTTTTAATCATAACATTCACTAAAGGCGTCACTCACAGTAAAAATATTAATGCAATGAGAAAATTCCATCAATACAAGCACTCTTGAGGCTTTAAGACATACGTGGTTCGATCATAATGGTCACAAAGTTTAGCCACAAAGAAATATTTAGAGATTTTCCGTATCTAGGAATTATTCATAGGAAAAATATTATTAGAATGAGAAAAATTACACCAATATTTTCACCGGTGGGGATCAAGATATACGTAGTGTTTATCCTAGTGGTCATTGAGTTCAACCATAACAAATTATTTAGAGCTTCTTCGTATCTAGGATTATTTCAAAGAACAACTATTATTGCAATGAAAAAGAAATCCAATCCTTACACTACCGATGGAGTACAGGACATAAGTAGTTAGGATCCCGGTGGTCTCTAAGGTCAGCCACAACATATTTTTAGAGCTTAGTGTGGATATGAATCATTAACAAATAAATACGTACTTCTTATCTTAGCTATTACTAGGATCAACCACAATGATATATCTATAGCTTAGCGATCACTAGGCATCATTAACAAGAAAACTATTAATGCATTAACAAGAAAATTTTGACAATACATCCATTATTAAGGTATCAAGGAATACATAATTATATTCCTAGAGTTCGTAAGGTAATCCAAAATGAAATATATAAAGCTTAGTGGTCAATAAGATCTGCCTCGACAAAATATTTTAAACTTAGTGTTAGCTAAACATAATTCAATGGACATCTATTATTGAACTATGAAAATAGTTTTAATACATGTTTTCTTAAGGGATCAACCTTTACTTAGGTCTGATTAGTTTGTTGCAGGGATGTGTATACCTCTCTTTAATTATTTATAATTGTACTATATTGGTGGACTATCCTTAATGAGCCAAGTGCTGCACTACATACCCTCGAGAGGGATCAAGCCTTATGTAGTTCTCATAATATATATTACAAGTTATTGACATAAATATATAAATCACACATTTTATTTAGAAGGGATTTACTTTGTATACATATGTCTTTTTCTTGGTATCATAGGTGATCTTGAATTATAACTCCTCTATGACAATTACAATTTTAAAACTAGAGAAATTGTAAAGAAAATAAAACCTCTACGACCATGTTACTATTTTCATCAATTTATCCATATAATACATGGTATAATGAGTTTAAATATAATGACCACACTCTTTCTAGTGTTAGTATGAAGATAAAGACACCGAACTCTATGTATAATCTCCCTGGTCATTAAATATAATAATTTCCATATGATTCCACCTGCCAAAGTAATTTCAATAATCAATTTATAATGAAATGTCTATAGAAACCTTCCGATAGCGGTCCTAAAATTAAATTTAGTTCGATTGTGTACAAAATCAATGAATGGATAATAGCCCTTTTTGAACAAAATCTATTTTCCTTCACCTTTTCAAGAACAACCATTTTGTTAGCTTTAAGCAATTATTGTTGTCCATGTCAATTATTTTAGGAAAATGTTCTCGGTCCTTATGGAAAAAATGCCCATAACATGTTTGTGCATTTCTTGCAAGCACGATATACACATATTTCACAATCATTTAAGGATCATCAAATTGAATGACAAAACGATGCCAAAAAATTTGAATTGAGATTTTTTTGTTAAAATGCATGAAAGAATATGGTAACATGGACAAAATTGACTTTTAGAAGGGCAAAAATGGGTTTTGTTGAAAAGGCTATGGAAAATTCTACTTTTATAGAATATCAATAATTGGGAAGTGATAAAAATGGATTTTGTTTTGCATAGTTTTTCCCAAATAAATATTTAGAGCTTGGCGGTTGCTAATCAACATTAACATGAAAACTATTAATGTAATGAGCTCTGTGCGAAATAGATGCACTATTGAGGGGTCACGACATACATACTTTTATTCCTAGCGGTCGTTAAGATGAGCTACAATGAAATATTTATATCTTAGCGGTCATTAAGCATCATTAACCGTAAAAATATTAATGAAATGAGAAAAATATGGAAATACATGCAATCTTGAGGGGTCAAGACATACGTTGTTCTGATCCTAGTGGTAGCTAGGGTCAACCAAAAAAAATATTTTGAGCTTAGTGGGTGCTAGACATCATTACCAATTTAAAATATCAATGCAATGAGAAAAGAACGAAAAAACATGCACTATAGAGGGGTCAAGGCATACAAATTTATGTTCCTAGCAGTCTCTAAGGTTAGCCACAACAAAATATTTACAAGTTTAGCGGTCACATCTATAAAATACTTTTAACTCGGTGTTCGCTAGGCATCGTTCACTTTGGATATCTATTACTTGAACTGATTAAAGAGTTGCATTACATGGTTTCTTTAGGAGTCAATATTTACTTAGATCTGATTAGTTTGTTGCATGAATGTGTATACCTCTCTTTACTTATTTATAATTGTACTATATTGGTTGGACTATCCTGGCAAAGCCAAGTGTTGCACTACATACCCTCGAGAAGGATCAAACATTATGTAGTTCTCATACTATTTACTATAAGTTATTGAAAGGAATATATAAATTACACATTTTAATGATAAATGAAATCTCAAAAGCCATGGTGATCTATAATTAGTTAGTAAATGAAGTCTCAAAGGCCATGGTATAATGAATATAAATATAATGAGTACACACTTTATAGTGTTAGTATGAACATACAAAATCCAAACCCTATGTATAATCTCCCTTGTCATTAAATATCACAATTTCCCAATATATTACATCTCGCTATTTCCATATTCTTATTGTCAGATTAAGAAAGAAAATCCCTGACATCTTATAATTTTTAGTGTCAATATATCATTAGCTTATTTAACTAAAACAACTAGAGCTGCGCAATTTTAATCAGTAATTACCTCATATGTATTTCCAGAACTATCAAGTAAGTGAAACATTATTCAAAATATTGTTTAGCCTGACTTCTCAAATTACAGGTTTTATAGTTCCCCAATTCATTGTTTTTCAAGGAGGAACCTATACAGATGGAACTCTTTGTATTCATCATTTAACATTCACATATATATTTTTATAAAATTATATTTCCGTAATTTTCTTATGTAATCAAACAATTATTGTAAACAAGAAAACAATTATTTGTGCAACTATTACTATTTCATCTACTGGAAGTTACTATCACTATTTTATTACTTTAGTTTAATTTATAACGAAATGTCTATAGAAGCTGGTTGATAGCGGCCCAAAATCCCTAAATGAATAAAAAACCTACTTGAAAAAAATCTATTTTCCTCAGCCTTTTCGGAAACACCCATTTTTTTCTCTTCCAATAATCATTGGTGTCCATGTTAGGTATTTTATGAAACATTTCTCAGTCCTCTTGTAAAAAAATGCCCATAACATGTTTTCCATTACTCGCAAGCATGATTCACACATATTTTGCAAATCATTTAGGTATTGGAATAAATAATGACAAAACGATGTCAAACACTATCACTTGCGAAGTGTTTGTCAAAGAGCATTAAATAATAAATAGATTTGAATATCGCACATAAAATAGGGTTTCGTTGAAAAGGCTACGAAAAATTCTACATTTACAGAATTTCAAAATTTTGGAAGGAACAAAGGTGAGAACACATACTAATTTTTGATGCCTTCACGAAAACAAATTGTGCTCAAAATTTTGGAAATCAAACCGTGATCAGATTTTCCAATGGATGATTACGCTTACAAATTTTTTCCCTTACGCTAATGTTCTCACCAAAAGCTTCAAAAATTTAAGTTTCCAAGAAATATAATAAAAAATGACAATCTATAATTACATGGAACCAACACTTCCAACCGCCACTTTATTTGGCACACAAATTAAAAAGACACGCTTATGCTATTAAATTGCTTTATATTTAATGGATAATTAATAGTTATCAAATGATGCACATATTTTGAATATTGCGTGAAATTTACATTGTTTGGTTTAATGGCCAATTAATTTAGGGGAACCACTTTATTAACCATATATACCACACACAAATATTATCAATATTATCATTTATAAATTACATAGTGAGTATATAAGTATTCTATACTTTGACTATACTACCAATGATATGTGGTTCAATTGATGTCTCACATATTAAATTATTATATTGTCCTTAAAAAAATATACATGTTTACCAACATCATTTGTAAAGTGTTTTGTTGCAAAAACAATATCTTGAGATGTGTGTATCAATTCTCTTGGTGGCACCCATGATGTTGATCGTTGGAATTGTTCTGAAATAAAAATAAGAATGTGAAATAGAGAAATATTAGCTAACTTAAATGCATGATATGTTTTCTTACATAATGTATACCATATTTTATAATGGAATGTATGATGCAATACTATATTACTATGGTTTAAAAAATTGTAATTTACCTGGGTAAAAATACTTGCAATTTTAAGTTGTACATCCAATATTTTCTCCATTAGCTTACTCTCTTGTTCCATTTTTTCATACTCAAGTTGAAGTATTCGTACTCAACTTCTTTCATTATATGACTCAATAGATGCATGTTATTTTCCATTATATCTTTAGATCTCCATAATATTTTATTTTTCTCTTTACACGTTTGAGTTGAATTTCATTTTTATTCAAAGGGGTTTCTTGGTTTGCTCCTTCCAAATTTTCAATGATTATAAAAGGGATTTCTGATTTCCCTCTCATATTTTTTTTTTTTTCAGAAGTAGAAGTGATTATATTAACCATTTATTTTCCACTAAAAACAATAACCTTGGGTGTTTTCCATATAATGAAAACCATATCTTCATAGAAACTCCATGTTGAATTATTTCCAATTGTTTTTTCCAATTATTTATCCTTCTTGAGGGTTTTATTCAACCTGTTCATCTTGTATTTACATTACATCCCTATGAATGTTTTTCCTCAAACTTGATTCAAAGCATTCACTACATTATCCCAATGTTTCTTTCTGAGTTTTCCATGGTTTAAATCTTCATACACCTCTTCATATTTTGAAATAAATGTTTTCACAATAGATTTTGGCCAAATCTCTTCTTTGTATTCTTTCATCAGCTCCTCATTATTTCTATCTCTATCATATGCATGGGTTATTGAAAATGTTTCTTCCAATTTTGAATCATAAAAAATATGGAGTATTTATATCTATTTGTGAATGTGGAATGTAATGACCCAATTTCTATGTGCCCCTTATATTTTCTTGTAAATTTGAGACACTATTTCCATCAAAGTTCTGCACATAGAAGTCCTTTTCATGGTAGTTGCTTAGCTGTGTTGAAAAATCCATATTGTCTTCATAGTTTCTTAGAGTTGATTTGAGACCTTGGGATTCAATATGTGAAAACAAGAAAAATGGTGATTTTTTCATGTCTTGTAAATTTATTAGTTACTATAAACATTCACAAATGAAACAATTTTCTTACTACATCTTTTATCTAAACTTCATTTCATTTTTCATTTTTTAATAACTTTTATGCAACGAAAAGTGCTTTATCTAATTTCACAGAATCAAAACTTGTGGAGAAACATTGAAAATTGGTTAAGTACCTAATAACAAATGCAATATTTACAATCACTGTGAAATGGGTGTACAAAATGAAATTATTCAAAATAGAATAACAATGCTTTACCTCTTTTAATTTTTTGTAACTTTGTTCTTCCCCCATTTGTATATGTGCTCCTTATTTTGGTGTTGTCACCTTCAAAATGAGTATACAGTTTTCCATTTTATTGCATTAAAATCAAGATGTTGACAAATCTTGTGTGGATTAAAATTTAATATTGTACCACTTAACATTACATGTGGTATGGAAAAATAAAAAAATACTTTCATGTGGCAGATTTTATGCTACGACCTTTACCTATTTCTTGTATTAGGATATGAGTAGCTGACTTGTGGCTTACCATATCATTTTATTATATCATTTATATTTTCTCATGCTTAGTAGGTCGGCCTTGGTGATGGCCATAACATATGAATAGTATATATAGGGGATTGTAGGTAGTAGTTCATGATCATTGGAGCATTTGAGTCTTATTGTATGGTTTGGAGGTTGCCCCCTCGAAGTGGCGAAGCTATTCTAATTGCATATTGAGATAATTATTTTGGAATATTGTGTTATTTGGTGTTATATTTCTACTCATGATCTGAATTATACAAGTAATTTCATTACAAGTGGTATCAGAGCTGCGATCTGGGCCAAAAATTAGGCAAAAACCCTAATTTTTTGTTTCGCCATATATTACAAACAAATAGCTAATTGGTGGGAGATATTTTTACTAGAGTTGTGAAACATTTCAAGTAAGGTTCCCTAAAAATTTCAAACTTTTTTGATTTATTTTGCAAAAGTTATTACAAATTTAGGGTTTTTCATAAAATCGCTCCCTAGGGTGCAAATTGTGGAATTTTTTCAAATTCATTACATTTTCGGAAAAAACAAAATTATTTGGGGTTTTTTCTTTAAGTTTTTTTATATTTAGCCAAATTTGTATCAAAATCCAAAACCCTAAAATTTGACCGTGATCCCTACATCCTACTATTTTGGGGCATCATGGTGGGGCCTTCCACAAGAGGAAAAAAGAATCCCATCACTCTGGGTAAAACACCAGAAAAGGATGAGATAGTAGTTGAGGAGTTGGAGACAGAAGATATAACTATAGATTCCTTAGGGTTAGGGTTTACTTCGATAGACCATAAAGTAAGCCAACTTGAGTTTAACTTGAGAGACCTGAATCTAGGTGGCCAACAAAGAAGATGTGGAAAGGATTGGACAAAGATTGGAGGAGTTCATGCAAAAATTTAGTATGCATATGATGGGTAATCATACTTATGTCAATCAAGGTGGATCCTCAAGTCAACATAATAGACACATGAGCCAGAGTGGATCTTCGAGTGTGCACAATCCAAATATGAGCACTCAGGCCCATACTATGTTTCCAAAAGTGGAGATGTGAAAGTTTGATGGAAAGGATCCACTCAATTGGATCAACCAAATGGATAATTTCTTTGAACTACATCAGATTCCATCAGGACAAAAGGTGACCATGGCAGCTTTGTATCTCGAACCTGACCAATTCATCTGGTATCGATGGTTATGTGCTCAAAGGCAGAAGAGTGGTCTCAATGTTACATGGACAGTCTTCACTGAAGAGTTACAATTACACTACAGTTCTAGTGTGTCAGATAATTACTTCAGCCAATTAGAAAAGTTGAGACAAACATGATCTGTTAAGGATTACATTCATCACTTCCAAAACCTTTCTCTACGGGTGGAAAATATTACTGAAGAGAATCTGAATGACCTATTTCTTGGGGGTCTTAAGGATCACATTGAGCATGAGGTGCATATGTTTAATCCTCATAAGGTTTCTGATTCGATGATTATGGCAAGAAGGGTAGAGGAGAAATTTGTTTCAAGTAGGAGACAACATTTCACTTATACCAGAGATCGCAACACCTTGGCCCCAACACTCCCTCGACCAGTTAGATTGACACCTCAACAAATTGAAGAAAAAAGAGAAAAAGGTTTATGTTTTAACTGTGACAGTAAATTTGGACCTGGACATAAATGTGCTGAAAATAAGTTGTTCTACATTGATGGGCCTAGTGAAGATGAAGAGAAGGATGAAGATTCAGAGTCAGAGGTCTTGGTTGAGCTAGAGGAGGAGTCAGGAGATCCTCAGCCAACAATCTCATGCCATGCAATTTCAGGTATTAGCACCCCCAAACCCTAAAGGTGGTTGGATTCCTAAAAAAATAGAGGGTCACAGTGTTGATTGATTCAAGAAGTACTCACAACTTTATCAATCATAAGTTAGCAGTGTGCCTAAACTGTTTCATTTATCCAGCTCCTGAATGTCAAGTAATGATTACTGATGGAGGTACTATTACTTGTTTTGGAAAATTCCATAGCATTAAGCTTGCCATGGGAGATTACATACTAAATAGTCCCATGTATGCCATTTCTATGGGAGGAGCAGACATTATGTTAGGGGTTCAATGGCTTACCACTTTGGGAACCATTGAGATGAACTTCCAAGTCTTATTCATGCAATTTCACTCTGAAGGAAGGAATTTTGAGCCAAGAGGCTTAAGAGAAAAGTCTCCACAAATAGTAAGTTCTCATTAAAATGCAAAAATGCTAAAAAGGGTGCAAATGGATTTGTGGCACAACTATTTTCATTGGAGGCTCATCATTCTAAGGACATTATACCATCATATATGCAAGCAGTGTTGGATGCACACTCTGTTGTATTTGAAAATATACCAAAGGGATTACCTCCAAAGAGAGATCATGATCATGCTATTCAGTTATTACCAGGAAGTCAACCGCCTAACATCAGACCTTATAGGTACCCATATGTGCAAAAGAGTGAAATCGAGAAGATTGTACAAGAGATGTTGGAATCAGGAATCATCCATCATAGTCAGAGTGCTTATTCTTCTCCAGTAGTGATGTATGGAAGAAAGATGACATGTGGCACATGTGTCCTGATTATAGGGAACTTAATAAGTACACAATCAAAGATAAGTTTCCTATTCCTATAATTGATGATTTGCTTGATGAGTTGCATGGTGTTGTTTATTTTACAAAGCTTGATCTTCATTCGAGATACCACCAAATCAGAATCAAGGATGAGGATGTTCATAAAACTACCTTTTAGACACATGAAGGCCATTATGAATTCCTGGTAATGCCTTTTGGACTCACAAATGCACCTTCTACATTTCAAAGTTTGATGAATTCTATTTTTAAGTCATTCCTACGGAAGTTTGTCTTAGTGTTTTTTGATGATATATTAATTTATAGCAAAACATGGGAGGAACATTTGCATCATGTAAATAAGGTTTTGGAAACCCTTGAGCAACATCAACTTTATGCAAAGCCCTCTAAGTGTTATTTTGGACTCAAGGAGGTTGAATATTTGGGTCACATTGTCTCTCATGAAGGGTTAAAGTGGATCCTAATAAGATCAAAGCCATGATGGAGTGGAAGGTTCCAAAAACCCTAAAGAATCTATGAGGATTTTTGGGGCTTATAGGTTATTACCAAAGATTTGTAAGGCATTATGGAAGCATAGATGCACCTCTCACAACTTTATTAAATAAGGAATCCTTCCATTGGAGTGAGGATGCAACCAAAGCATTTGAGAAACTAAAGGAGGCCATGTGCACCACTCCAGTCTTGGCTACTCCATATTTTTCAAAACATTCATTGTTGAATGTGATGCATCAGGGGTGGGTATGGGGGTAGTTCTCATGCAAGAAGGCTGTCCTATTGCCTTTTTGAGCCATTAATTCAAAGGTAAGAATCTTTCCAAGATGATTTATGAGAAGGAAATGCTAGCCATACTTCATGTAGTAAAGCAATGGAGACCATATCTCATAGGAAGACACTTTAAAGTGAAGACAGATCATGATAGTCTGAAATACTTCTTGGAGTAGTGTTTATCATCTGAAGAACAACAAAAATGGGTCTCCAAGATGTTGGGATATGATTTTGAGATTATCTATAAGAAAGGGAAGGAGAATGTAGTTGCGGATGATTTTTCGCATGGAAAGATGAATCAACTGCAGCCTTGTTATGTGCCATATCCATATTACAAGAAGATTGGATAGATGAGGCAAGGTCCGAATGGAGAAATGACCCAACCACACAAAACCTCATTCATCATCTCCAGAATGATCCAAGCATGTCTGAAAAATTTATATTGAAAGGGGATGCTTTATGGTATAAAGATAGATTATACCTATGTAAGAACTCCACTCTTAAAAATAGGATTCTATCTGAGCTCCACTCTTATCCAATAGGGGGCACTTTGGATTCTTAAAGACTTATCATCGAGTCAAACAAGATTTCTTCTGGGAAGGGATCAAAGGGGATGTCCAAAAATTTGTGGCAGAATGCATGGTTTGTCAGCAAAATAAGGGTGAAACAGTTCGATCCCCAAGTCTTCTACAACCTCTATCTATTCCTAGCCAGTGGTGGGAAGAGGTTTCCATGGACTTTATCACAAGATTGCCTAAATCAAGGAAAAAATGTCATCATGGTGTGGTGGATAGACTCACCAAATATGCTCATTTTTGTGCCTGCACACCCATTTGCTGCAAGCATGGTAGGACAACCTTCATGGACTAGTTCAAAATATTCATGGGACATTGAAGATTATAGTAAGTGATCGAGACCTTATATTTACTAGTAATTTTGGACTAATTTTTTCTCATGTTTGGGTACTAGTTAGCTCGTAGCTCTTCTTATCATCCCCAGTCTGATGGGAAAATAAAAGTTGTAAATAAGTGTTTAGAGGGATATCTCCATTGCTTTACGTTAGATAAATAAGCAAGATGGGTCCAATGGTTTCCACTTACAGAATGGTGGTATAACACTTCCTTCCATACTTCATCTAAAATGTCTCCTTTTTTGGCACTCTATGGGTACCATCCACCATCCATCACATCATCATCGAGAGGAAAACCATGGGTTAGAGCAAGAGAAGAACACATTCAAAGATCAACAAGAGGTTTGTCTAGTCTTAAGAGAACTTGGTCATGGCACAAAACTACATGAAGCAAAAAAGTTGATCAACATCGCACGGAAAGGTATTTTGAAGTGGCGATTAGTTTTTTGTGTGGTTACAACCATATAAGAAAATGTCTTTGAAACAAAAACAAAAGGATAACAAACTTTCACCGAAGTATTATGGCCCCTATCAAGTATTGCAGAAGATTGGTACTGTAGCATACAAATTAGAACTTCCAAATCAACCAAAATACATCCAATATTTCATGTTTCTTGCTGAAGAAAGTAATTGGATAGAGAGTATCAGCCCAAACAGTGTTACCTGAGCTCGATGAGGAGGGGAGAGTCATCTTGGAACCTAAATGCATCCTTCAAACACACACTAAAATATTGAGGACACGGGTTATTACTAAGTACCTGATCAAGTGGAAGAATATGGACAATGAAGATGCAACATGGGAAGATATGACATTCCTGCAAAGCAGCACCCAGAGCTTCTCAACATTGGGGACAATGTTTCTTTGAAGGGGAAGGGCATGTTATGCCCTTAACCTATTGCTTATATTAGGATACGAGTAACCGACTTGTGGCTTACCATATCATTTTATTATATCATTTATACTTTCTCATGCTTAGTAGTTCAGCCTTGGTGATGGCCATAACATATGAGTAATATATATAGGAGATGGTAGGTAGTAGTTCATGATCATTAGAGAATTTGAGTCTTATCATATGTTTTGGAGGTTGCCCCTCGAAGTGGCGAAGCTATTCGAATTGCATATTGAGATCATTATTATGGAATATTGTGTTATTTGGTGTTATATTTCTACTCATGATCTGAATTATACAAGTGATTTCATTACATTTTATATTATTCAATTTAATGTCCAACTGATGTCTAGGAGCTATAATATTAATTAGGTAGCATTTGACCTTACACAAAAGTATAATTGTTTTTGTAAAGAATTGAGCTAAGATTTTTATAACATAAGTTTTAATGTATGAAAACTAAATTTCAACATTGTTTGAAACTTAAATTTGACATACATAAATTTAATTGAAATTAAGTCTTTAATATTGAAAATTATTAATAATAAACTACGTAGCATGGGTTACTTCTACTCAATATTATAGACAATTATTAAAAATAAACTTATATTGTTAAAAGATTATGTAAGATATAAAAACCTTAGAAACAATTAATACACATAATTGAATCAAAGTATATAGCACCATCGTTAATCAAATAAAGACTAAACTTGAACTCTATACCATCAAATAAACATACCTATACAATTAGAGAATAAAATACAGTAACAATTTACTTTGACACATTATTAATGGCCCTAAATATATAATAAACTTAAATTTGAGGATAGTGAACTATTCCTTGGTATAAGTAATAATTTTATAAATAGTTATCTTCAAATTAGAGGAGATTGAACTTTTCCTTATTGTGAGTAATAATGTTATAAATAGTTGTCTTCAATATTATTGTGTGTACAAGAAAAATTGAATTCCAAGAGGCCACTAGGATAGACATATTTTGACTAAAATGGTAGGTGAAAATGTTAGGAATGACCCTTCGATATGCAAGTGATCGCTATTCCAAGTGTGAATGATCGCACTTAGTCATGTGAGTGATCACTTAGAGATGTGTAAGTCCTCCACTCGCTCACACTACGATGAGCGATCACTCGCACATATAAGTGTGAGCTTTCACACTTGGAATTGTGCTCACTCACACATTGAGGTGCAATCACTAACATTTGATCTATCATTCTAATCAATACGGGAGAGGAACTAGTCTTTGTACACCCTAAGTTTAAGGGTGTACATAGAAAATAAAAATCATATAATTCAAAACAAAAATACCCTTTAAAAGGTCATGTTATCCTTTATATATATTATATATATATATATATATATTTCATTTTCAATAGTAAAATAATGTGGAAGGGAAATTTTTTTAATATTTAAATTTGATTATTTTAAATACAAAGAAATTTAAGGTGGACCATTACTTGAGAATCAAGTCACATATTTGTTTCTACCTATTTGTCATCATTTGATTGGCTAATTGGGGTGAAATGGATAATTGCATGTATGAGAGAAAATTGAAGTCCCTGAAGGGCCGCTAGGCTATACAAATTTTGAAAGCCATATAATGTGTTTTATGGATAAAAATATACACACACTAACGGGATCTAAAAGTCTAATACAATGTGTTATATGGTCAAATATGTTCATATAAGATGTCTATTTCTATTTTCTCATCATGATTTCAATTCTCCATACTAAGGATAATTATTTAAGTGTCCTCGATACTAATTTTCACTTTTTATTTTTGTATACAGTTGAAAATGAACTCTACTTTTGAAGATGGAGCACATTTGGATTTACTATCCAAAGGCATGAAAGTTATGGAGGGACTAGTTTATCCATCCAAAGCTACACTCCATTGTAGAGACGCGGGGTTTAGCTTATTCGTTGTCACAATAAGTATTGTATTTAATGTAAGAGAGAGACTTCCATACATAATTCATGACTGTGAAACCTTGGTAGAAATTGAAAACAAGGGATAATTTATCCCATGGGAAAGGAAGCAAATGATCAAGCATGTGATTTAAAAAGTTTCACATGTGGGGGTGATGGCATTCAAAACATCATGAGAAGTGACTTAGAGGATACATTTAATGAGGATGAGGGTTTGAATTCTAACAATGATATCCATTGTTTCACAACTCCTAAAGACATGGATGAATTTTATACAACCTACGTGGTGCTAAAACATAAGTGTGCTCTAGAAATAAGGTGACATAGCTGAAGGGTTTATATCCCTAGTACAAGAACAACATGTGATTTAAGGAGTAGCCTTGGGGTGACACGGTGTGGTGTTTTTGTGGAGAAGATTATAACTACGGCAATGATTGATATCCAAGTCTACACCACAACAAAAAAATTACATGGCTGATAAAAACCTAGTTTATCTAGAAACAAGAAGCGTACTTTGTGCGAATGGAAATTCTTAACTTCAATAAAAACAACCACATCAAACACCGACTTAAATTTGAAGTTCAAAGGGGTTCTGTAAAGTTGATACATTTTTGTTTAAAAGAACTCAAATTTGTTGTAAAAGAAACAATTACAAATGTCTCGTGAAGGAGACATAGTGCACTTTACAAAATAGGATGGAAATACATTTGGGGTGCATATTGATGAATTAGTCAAGCCTTTTTGCAAGAGTTTCTCCATATCGAAGGATCTCTCATCCAATGGCCTACCAGCTAGTTGGCCCATCTAGATGGTTCCGTTATGGAATTAAGGCTAAAAGAAATTCCAGAAGAGTTACCAGTAGAAAATTTGGAGTGCATTTTAAGAGCCATTGCCTCAACTAGTATACCCAAATTCATATGAATCCTCCATTTGTAGTAGTAATGAAAAATTGATAAAAATATCTTACAATGCTTGCAAATGCCAAAAGGTAAATACTACTCCATCTAGTAAACCCGAGGAAAGGGAAAATGATGAAAAAACAAGATAACAATTTCTATCCGAAGTTAAGAAAAAATGTTGTTGCAAGGATGGATTTCTCTCTAATATATCTCTTAGCACTTTCAATCACAATTGGAATTTAACTCTAGGGATGAATGAACCTGCCATCAAAAACTTTGTACTTAATACATTCACCGCAAATGCTAGTAATTGTGATTAAGGTCAAAATTTTGAGAATACTATAGATAAATTGAAGTTATGTAGAAGGGATGTATGCCATAATGCATGGTACAGATGTCATGGAATCCTGAAAAGTACCTATTAAGGATACATACAATCTTGGATTAATGGCAAGAGGAGGGTAGTAAATGGAAATACATGAAAACAAAAATGCTAAATAGTGTCGTAACTATTGCATTGATATCCAAAATGGTGGATAGGAATTCTGATATATTACCACACATGTCTCGTTTAGTGGGACAAGATGGTACTAAAGTAACAATGAGATTGATGCCAGCATGTTATAGTTTTTCTTACATTCTACAAAAGTGTAACAAGGGCCTTTCACTGTAGGACATTCCTCCAACGTCACATTCAAATCTCATAAAAATATGGCAAGAACATTTATCCCATGTTTCAATCACCAAGAACAACTTCTTCACCAAATGTGATGAGTGCACAAAGCTTAAGAACAAACGTGCAACCACCTCATGTCCAAAAACATTGGCACAAATAGATCAATGCCAGAAATGGCACAATGATTACATTCAAATTTATTCTTTAACTTTATATGCACATAGAGTGCAATCAAAACAAAATCCTAATAGTTATTTGAGCATTTTGCATGACAAAATGGACAAGATGAAAATGGCGTACCAAGGGTGGGAAGAAAAGAAAAATCAATTATCAATGATATTAATCTCCCCATCACCTTAACTGGTATGCTAACACATGGGAAAAAAACGCGGGGTTTCGGGCACTTTGGTCTCCCTTTTGTTGAGCGAGGAGAAAACTTCACAATACAATCATTGGCATTGTGTATTCAGAAGCTAGAAGAACCACTTACATATTAGTATGGTGATTTGTTATATAGTAGTGGGACATCAAAACACCCATTACATGATGAAAAATTGTAAAATTATGTGTATGACAAGTGAAAGGAATACAAGAAAAAAATGAGCATGCTCATACAACTAATACTGTAAGCAGATGTTCATGTTCATTTAGAAAACAACCACCAATTCTCTAGTTGTAACTAGATAATGCTACAAGTGACAATAAAAATCACACATTGTTTGAATTTTCATCCATGTTAATAGCTAGAAGTGTTTTCAATATAGTGTTCATGATTTTCCTTTCAAAGTGGGTCACACACATGAAGACATAGATGGGACATTCAGCTGATTATCAGCAACCTTGTGCAAATTGGAAACATTCTCTTTGCCACAAATAATGGACACTTATAGAACATGCCAAGAGGATTCCAACACATTCACTCTATACCTTATCGAGGAAGTCTACAACTTTAAGGCCTTTGTGGAACCACACCTGCTAGATGGGAACCACAAGATCATGGGTATCAACAAACCATTGATGTCTAAATTCCAATTCATAAAACAATATTCTTGTCATGGAGTTGAAAGCATCAATCATGGATTCCTTATGGAAACACTCAATTGAGATCTAGAAAATAATGGATGGGAAAACTTTCTTGCATGAAGGGGATCCTTCCTGGAACCCTTAAAAGAAATAAAAGATATGGTATACCTATAGAGAGGAATTCATGCATACATCACACACTAGGAGAAGAGTTCAACAAATGGTGGAGAATCATATGATGGGTTTCGTTATTCCCTTCATTTAATCAACTCTTTGTTGATGTCATATTAAAACCAAGGGTGGTGTCTAAATCTATATGCAACAAGAAATCTTAGTGATCTAGAAATTGAATGTAGGTATTTTGTTTTCCTTTTTATATTTTCTGGGGGATTTTCTCAATGTCTTGAGGACTTCTTGGCCAAAACCTTATTGAAATAAAACTATGAAAACTTGTTGGAAGTAAACACTCTCGCAGAAATAAATTACTAGAAATAAACACACATTTGTAGAATGAAATAGATTGTTGTAAGTAAACACACGTTACAGAAATAAACACACAATTGAGAATGTTGAAAGATGATTGCAAGGAAATAATAATCTAATCTAGAACACTTGCAGAACAAGTATATAATAGCTTTCAACTTGAATAATCAAAAGAATTTATAGAATTAATGCATATATTACTACTTGTCAGAAATATAAATACCAATAAAATGAAGATCCTGGTTCTTGGAGGAGTGGGCCCTTACTCCACCTTGAAATAGGATTTGACAACTTAATATTCTCTCAAAATAGAAATGGCTATTTTATTAATAAAATGTTCTGCATTACAAATATGTACTATCTCTTTCTATATCTTTGTGTTTGTATCTATGTATATCGATATATCTCTATATTATCTATATATATATCCTAAATCTATCTACTGATTTTCATATATATATATACTTCTTCCATAGGTGCATTTATAGCCATAGTTGTCATACCGATTCAGATAGAACCGAATCATGCCCAAAATAGATGTTGAATTGCAATATGGTGGATGTACAGCTGTATGATAGTTATCCATAGATCTGCAAGTATGAATAATCAAAAATATTCTAATATGATCTTGATTGAAAGGATCATTGATTGCTAAATCATTGGACGTTGTTGGAATAAAAAAATTCTCATCGGTTCGGAACTTTAGAGAAGTTCCGGAACTAAAGGAAATCATTCTAGATCTAACCGTGAGGGTTCCGGAGCTACATGTAGGAGTTCCGGAACTAAGTACCGGAGTTCCAGAACTAAGTCTAAAAGTTTCGAAACTAAGTGATAGAGCTCATAATTGCGTAATGGAGTTTTGGAACTAAGTTTGGAAGTTCCATAACTAAGCCGTATTGAAACCAATGCTTCCAAAAACATGTTGACCGCTTCATACTTTGTTCTTCCGATTGATTGTGACCTGTTTTATTACAAAACTAAATTTCCAAAGAACTTTGTTAGGAATTACAGAGTTTTTAAATGTTAGAACTACGATATAAAAGAACATGGAAAATTACATCCTAACTTATATTAGATCAAACAAAAGTCACAAAATGCAATCAAACTTGATAAAAAGGAGAGTAAAATAAGATCATTTATTGTACATTAATGAGACATATTCTAGCCTTATCATCTCCCCCATACTTACTTGTTTGTAAGTCCTCTTACAAACTTTACTCTTCAAATCTTGGGTTGTGTATTCTGCATTCCAATTGACTACTCAGGTCAAATGGCTGAAATTGAATATCCCAGTGTTTTAGTTCAAAAATACTATACCCTGATCATGTTTCTACTTTCCTCTTCCATTCCTCAAATTGAGTGGGATCTTGAGGTTCTCTATTTTTCCATGGAGACATGGGAGCGAGAAGAAGGGGAGGCCTTGTTCTCATTCCCATCCATATGCCCTTGTGATTTTCATTGATATGAGGAATTAGTGTGCGTAAAGCTTTTGCTCTTTCTAGACTCTAGATCAAATTTGTGGGAGATATCACTTCCCTTCTCCTTAAGGAAACCATGAGAAGCTCCCATATTTTCAAACATCCCTCATAAATATCTTCAAAATTTTCCTCCTCATAAGAGGTGAAGGCATTAATACTTTTTTGTAAACTGGCAAGATAATGTGTCTTGAACCATCTATCAAAGGCATGGGTTCTAAAATGTTTAACGAAAGCAGATGGTTTACCATAATGAGCCCTCATGCAGAGACTAGATGAACTAGCTTTCAATAGATGCTCAAAATCCCTTTCCTTCCATGCAATATGATTTTTAAGAATAGAAGCTGGCTTTCTCCCACATACAAATTGATCATGAATCTTGTGTTCTTTTCTAGCATAAGATTACAGAGATAGAATTCACAGAGAAGATTTTTCTACTCTACACTAG
Organism: Taxus wallichiana var. yunnanensis; assembly: GCA_018340775.1. NCBI lineage: Eukaryota > Viridiplantae > Streptophyta > Pinopsida > Cupressales > Taxaceae > Taxus > Taxus wallichiana. Next base: position 338,682,618 of record CM031236.1, read on the forward strand.
TTGAAGAATAGGTTGTCATGAACTCAGATTCATCTTTTATTTCATGTGGAATGCCACATGAAATTATTGATAGCTGCCAGTGAATGAATTGTTCCTCTAAAAACACGTTATATGTAGGAGAAGGTCTCCTGCATGCAAGTAATTTTTCACTCATTATGCAAACCATTTGTATTTTTACAAGACATTTAAATTTGTCTTCTTCTTCTTTGTAAAAATTTTCTTCCCATTCCTTTCTTTCTTTCTTTTCATCTTCCATCTTGCTTCTCAAGTCCTCATTGGATGTTTTGATTTCACTAAGTTCCCTGCAAGTATCATCCCATAACTGCTTGAGTGGCCAATAAGTTAATTCAGTCTATGTAGAGACTGTTGACATAGCACTCTGTCTTCTAGAAATTTGACATTCTTCCTCTTTCTCCATCATCTCGTTGTTTAACTCTTGTCAATTCCTCAATCCTGTCTATGAGCTGAGTTGTTAGTTCCCAATGAGCATTTATCTCTGTTCCAATTTGAGTTTGAGGAAGTTCAACTCCTCATCCTTTTCTCTGATAATGAGTTCGATCTGGAAAAAAATAGAGCATGTCTAACCTGTTGTTTCTCTTCTTTCTCTAAAAGTTATTTGGGGGTTGAGCATTCCTCTTCTACCAAAGGGAATTTCCTTTTTTCTTCAAGATGCCAACTCTTCTTCTTCATGTGATAGTGCTGCTGATTCACCCAACTCTTGAAAAACATGTTCCTCAAATCTCTCATCTTCTTTTTCCATCTCAGTTTGTCTTGGTCTAGGAGGATTCATGGCCATGCTGCCCAAAATATCAATAGCTTCTTTTTCCAACTTGTCCTGTTCTTTCATCTCCTCTGGAATTTCTCTAGACCTCTTATGAATTCTTCTTCTTTGAGGAGCTTCAAAATGTCTAGAAGTGGGTTTCCTCCTAGAGCTTCTTCTAATTTTCACTTCTTGCTCTTACCTAGGTGAACTGTCACTGTCAGAGACAGATATTAGCTCTCCTGTAGTTGTTGTAGAGGAAGGAGTTTCTTTTAAAGGTACAATAGGTTTTGCATTTTTAATCCTTCTTACATACCTTCTTCTTTTTGGTATATTCTCCCCACCTATTTCCTTCTTTTCCTCTGCAAGGGCACCAATTTCCAAATTAGTTGTAAATGAAAAAGGAGTTGGTATTTCCCTTCTGATAATATCAAGGTTTTGTTTAAACTTGTTAAGAAATTTCTCCCATATTTCTTCTCCATTTTTCTTTGAAAGAAAATGGTGTTGGCACACCAAATGAACTAACCCATGATGTTTGATTGTTCTAACACCCTAGGAATACCTCTAGGCCATTGTATGGATGGATTCAAAAAGAAACCCTGGAAGGTTTACTATATATTCTAGTTTTGTAGCTCCATATCTAAGATATATGAGCATCTTTAGGACTTCTCTTCCCACCAACCCAAATTGACCATCACAAGTTAAATACTTGACTATCCAAAATGCCACTCTATCAAAGGGTTTGGGAAAGCTGGCCCTTCTAACCCCTTTTATGATTTTCTTAGTGTTGTAAATATATTGGGGTTCAGTTTCCCCCTCTTATAGCAAGGTTTCAACCAGTTATTTTAAGGTCCCTTTGACAAGATTTGGGACATGCACAATTGGCACACCGATACATTGATTAGGGGGTAAGCACCAAGATGGTGGATAATTAAGTGGACATAAAAACCGAAATTGGTACCACGAGCACGGCTTTATAAACTGCGCTCATTTTTCACGAGACAAAAAAAAAAATAGACCCGCGACTCCTCATTTTCCCTCATTTTTCCTTTCCAACCATGATTTCTCCTAGACCTTTGGCACTCGCACTTTGAATACCCCCTAAAAATTACTCTTCAGACTTGTGGATCATGATAGTTTCAACCATGCCGCCAAGACAAAGAGGTAAGCCCTCGATTTTGATCAATTTGTTTGCATTTTAGGTTATTTTTTGTGATTTTCATGGGTTTTTCAATTTTTTGTTTATGTATACAATTTTTTTTGTTTTTTCAGTTTCTCGGTGAGCTCGTAATCCTACAAACCCTCCAAACAATCGTCAAAACCCTCCAAACATTCTACAAAACCCTCCTCCAAACATAGATCCGCCTCCTGTGGCTCCTTCTGTCCCCATGAGCCAACAGAACACAAGCTAATATCATTGGAAAAATCCAACAAAATAAAATTTCCATTGAGAACCTTATTCAGAATATAAGACAAAATCATGCCACAAATCCATCCCACATGACTTTAGCCAACACATTACAAACATTGATTGGTGAAGTTGACTCAACCAACCAAATAGATAGATGGAATACCTTTAGAGGTGATTGTAGGAAGTGGTATGCAAATAAATTATCCCATGTGGCCGTAAAAGACAAAAAAATGGAAAAGACCACATTTGTGCATTATTTATTGACCAAGAACCAATGCCCCCCGCAGTTACTTGTAAATGGTTCCCAATCCATTGGTGCCATGATGACCGAATCAAGAACAATTTTTGGGACCGATGGTGGATGGTTTTTGATTATCCACCATGCAACAACAATGAGGTTCCCTCTATTTTTTGAAGAAATTATATTGTGAGTTCATGCTTAATGAGGTCCCAAACTATTTTGAATTTTTTGATTTTTATGGGTGAGGTGGTGGCTCTGCACAGAGTAGACCTGGTGCATGCGTAGGTCAACCAAGGATCCCCATGCCCCAAAACCCCCACTACCTTCAGTTATCCCTCCTACAATGAAGGAGGTTGTAGAGATTGACACACTACATGCATTGAGGGAGCTCACTGACACTCTGACCCAACATAGTGAGCAGATTGCATCTGGTGATGTTGGTGGAGGTGCCAGTTCTAGCGCACCACACCACTGTGGATCATGTGGTGCCGTATGCACTGTGGGTGAGACATCATTTGCTGGATCACATGATTTATTTTCTCTAGATGAGATGATGGCAGATGTTTTTGGAACTGGTGCAATGGATCTTGGTCTTTCATAGGTAAATGTCAAATAAATATTTATATATATATACAATAGTTTAATTCATGTTTGAGATTTTAATATATATGTATTTCATTATACGTTATGTACATACATGTAAAAACTAATTTTTTATTTTATTTTAAATAGCAAGAGCCGGTGAAGGAAACATTTGGCATCGACATGCTAGCTACTACAACTGGGCATGTTACAAACGTAAGTTTCAAGTTGTACTTAAATTTCAAATTTCATTTGATTTTGCACTTTTATTATTATAATGTTTCACTGTACATGTACATATTAATATATGTTTGTCTTTTATATGTAGGAGCCTGGTGGGTCATCATCTCGCTCGGGAACCGAGGCTATTAAAGCACGCCTCACGTGAATTTTACGCAGGTTAGTTTCTCTTTACACTTTCCAGTTCTAATTGTGGAAGTTCACATGGATTATGCTTTGGCTCTGTTATGTGGCAGTCATGTAGATTAATATTGATTTGTACATGTTTTTTGTATAGCTTATGATTGCCAGAGAGACTCCTCCATTTATGCAGACTGTGGAGGCTACTGTAGATACTGCCATAGCATCTGCAGATCCACTAACTGAGGTACAATTTTTCAAATTTGTTAAATTTATTTAGGAATTATTTCTTATTACTTAAATCTACAATATCAAATTTTGTACATGAAATATTTAATTTGAAATTTAATTATTTGTATGTAGCTTACCTCTCATGAGTCTATTGTTGTCCCTGCCATGCATCAACGACAAATTGATAGGGATCATGACATTGTGGTAAGATTTCACATGCATTTTAACTAAATTCTAAGTTTCTAAATTTTGAATGTATTTTAAAAATATGGGTGTTAAAATCTTGTTGTTTATGAATGTGCAGTTAGGTCATGCCCGCTTAGAGACGCTTATGACCACACGGATGAAATCGTAGTAGTGGCATCTCCTCCACTACATCCCCAGGTCGTGGACATGCTACTTCTAAGCAGGCGAAGAGAGGGAAGATGTTTCATGATTAGATTCATAGGACATGGATGTACATAGATATATATATATGGGCCAGCTGGTCCTAGTTCATGATTCTTCATAGGACATTGTATATAGCCTTATGTGGCCGCATGTGGTCTTATATGTATGACACACTTGGTTCGAGATGTACACATGTTATGAACTTATATTTTCAGAGACATGCATTCAACACACTTAGTTTGATACATTATATATCCATGTGTTGGTTTTCATAATGATATTACTTCTATGTTTGATTTGAATTCATTGCACATGATATCCTTCTATGTATGTATATTCTATGTATATTAATTATATATGTATGTTTGATTTAAAATTAAAAAATATGGTGCAACAATAAGAAGAAAATAAGCATATATCTCATGTACCATATTCTAGTGCAATAATAAGTTTTATGTATGTTATGACATGTACATTAAGGACTGAAATTTCACATGTTGTTGAGTTTTGTAGATTTTAGGAAAATCTAGGTAGAGAACATTGTTCAAAGTGAAGTGGGAGTTTCACTACTGTGAGGAAAAATAAATTATTTCATCACCTATAACAATATTGGTGATTCAATTTGTGGATATTTGATTCATATTTTGTAAGTGATTTGAAAAACAAAGATCGACTTCTAGTTATGCTATTACACTTGAATCGACCTATCGGTTGGATTTCAAAGCTTCAAAATATTACAATTTTTTCAACTACTGAGGTAGAATATGTAGCTGCCTATCATAGTTGTCAAGAGGTAATTTGGGTAAAAATTTTATTGGATGAGTTTTGAAGATATCAATAGAAGATGAAGGTATTGTGTGACAATCAAAGTGCTATTTAATTATCCAAGAATCTAGCTTATCACAATAAGACAAAGCATATTTTAGTTAAGTATAATTTGGTTATCTTCTATTCATTTGCAGAAAATGTGATGAGTTGGTCATGTAATATATAAAGTGGATTGGTTATCAAGGTGGATATTATAAGATATGTGACAACAAAGTTAAATTTTAGATCCCTTTATAACAAGTTAAAAAAGTTGTAATTGTTGAAAAAGTTGTAATTGTTGAAAAAGTTGAAAACGGTAGGTCATGGCACCAAACCAACTGTGCATGGACACATCCGGGTGGCTAGGTGAACGCTAGAGGAGGTGTTGTTTTGGTGTGTGACAACATCATTGCTTTTGGGCTACCTCGTTCGGGCGGAGTCCCTCAAGAGCCCTGAGACCAAAAATTGTTCAACTTCGACGGGTGACTACGCAGACTCTGTGGCACCTAGAGATGTCTCATCTATCTGATCCTACACCTCAGTGTAGGGACACTCTACAATAGCCTGTCTTGGTTTTTTCCTTCTCCAAACGGTGCTCTCGCTGCCCTATTGTTTGCAAACATGCCGAATAGTGTAGTTCGAGACAGTGTAAGGCTGTCAAATGGTATATTGTGTAAACGGTGGCTCATGGCACCAAACCAACTATGCAAAAATCTAGGTGGCCAAGTGAATGCTAGAGGAGGCACCGTTTTGGTGTTCAACAACGTCGTTGCTTCCGGGCTACCTCATTTGGGTGGAGTCCCTCAAGAGCCCTGAGACCAAAAAATCGTTCAACTTCGACGGGTGACTACGCAGACTCCGTGGCACCTAGAGATGTCTGTCTAATCCTACACCTCTTGGTGTAGGGACACTCTACAATAGCCTGTCTCGGTTTTTTCCTTCTCCAATCAATGGTGCTCTCGCTGCCCTATTGTTTGCAAACATGCACCGAATAGTGTAGTTCGAGACAGTGTAAGGCTGTCAAACGGTATATTTTGTAAACGGTGGGTCGTGGCACCAAACCGACTATGCGAAGAAACATCTAGTGGCTAGGTAACACTAGAGGAGGCATCATTTTGGTGTGCAACAATGTCGTTGCTTCCGGGCTACCTCGTTCGGGTGGAGTCCCTCAAGAGCCCTGAGACCAAAAAATCATTCAACTTCGATGGGTGACTACGCAGACTCCATGGCACCTAGAGATGTCTCGTCTGATCCTACACCTTGGTGTAGGGACACTCTACAATAGCCTATCTCAATTTTTTCCTTCTCCAAATGGTGCTCTCGCTGCCCTATTGTTTGCAAACGCGCCGAATAGTGTAGTTCGAGACAAGTGTAAGGCTGTCAAATGGTATATTTTGTAAATGGTGGGTGGCACCAAACCGACGTGGACATGTCTGAGTGGATAGTGAATGCTAGAGGAGGCATTCATTTTGGTGTGCCACAACGTCGTTGCTTCCGGCTACCTCATTCGGGTGGAGTCCCTCAAGAGCCCTGAGACCAAAAAATCATTCAACTTCGACGGGTGACTACGCAGACTCCGTGGCACCTAGAGATGTCTCATCTAATCCTACACCTCGCATGTAGGGACACTCTAAATATATCTCATGACTTTTTTTTCCTTCTCCAAATGGTGCTCTCGCTGCCCTATTGTTTGCAAACGCATCGAATAGTGTAGTTCGAGACAGTGTAAGGCTGTCAAATGGTATATTTTGTAAATGGTGGGTCGTGGCACCAAACCGACTACATGGACACATCTTTGGGTGGCTAGGTGAATGCTAGAGGAGGCATCATTTTGGTGTGCACAATCATTGCTTCCGGCTACCTTGTTCAAAGGAGTCCCTCAAGAGCCTTGAGACCAAAAAAAGTTCAACTTCGATGGGTGACTACAGACTCGTGGCACCTAGAGATGTATCATTCATCTGATCCTACACCTAGTAGGGACACTCTACAATATATCTATTTAGTTTTTTTCCTTCTCCAAATGGTGCTCTCGCCTACCCTATTGTTTGCAAAATGCCGAATAAAGTGTAGTTTCGAGAAGTGTAAGGTCATCAAACGGTATATTTTGTAAACGGTGGGTCGTGGCACCAAACCAACTATGTGCGTGACACATCCAGTGGCTAGGTGAATGCTAGAGGAGGTGTCATTTTTGTGTGCACGACAATGTCGTTGCTTCCGAGCTACCTCGTTCGGGCGGAGTCCCTCAAGAGCCCTGAGACCAAAAAATCATTCAACTTCGATGGTGACTACGCAGACTCCGTGGCACCTAGAGACATCTCATCTGATCCTACACCTGGCAGTAGGGACACTCTACAATATCCTGTCTCAATTTTTTCCTTCTTCAATCGGTGCTCTCGCTGCCCTATTGTTTGCAAACGCGCCGAATAGTGTAGTTCGAGACATCATTGTAAGGTTGTCAAATGGATATATTTTGTAAATGGTGGGTCGTGGCACCAAACCAAACTGTGTGGACACATCCAAGTGGCTAGGTGAACACTAGAGGAGGCATCATTTTTGGTGTGCAACAAAATGTTGTTGCCCGGCTACCTGTTCGAGTGGAGTCCCTCAAGAGCCCTGAGACAAAAAAATCATTCAACTTCGACGGGTGACTACGCAGACTCTGTGGCACCTAGAGATGTCTCATCTGATCCTACACCTCAATGTAGGGACACTCTACAATAGCTTGTCTCAGTTTTTTCCTTCTCCAATCGGTGCTCTCATTGCCCTATTATTTGCAAACGCGCGAATAGTGTAGTTCGAGACAGTGTAAGGCTATCAAACGATATATTTTGTAAATGGTGGGTCGTGGCACAAAACCGAATGACTACTATGTGGACATGTCAGGTGGCTAGGTGAATGCTAGAGGAGGCATCATTTTGGTGTGCAACAATGTCATTGCTTCTGGGCTACCTCGTTCGGGCGGAGTCCCTCAAGAGCCCTGAGACCAAAAAATTGTTCAACTTCGACGGGTGACTACGTAGACTCATGGCACCTAGAGACATCTCATCTAATCCTACACCTCAGTGTAGGGACACTCTACAATATCCTATCTCGGTTTTTTCCTTCTCCAATGGTGCTCTCGCTGCCCTATTGTTTGCAAACATGCCAAATAGTGTAGTTCGAGATAGTGTAAGGCTATCAAATGGTATATTTTATAAATGGTGGGTCGTGGCACCACCAAAATGACTATGTGGACATGTCCGAGTGGGCTAGTGTGAATGCTAGAGGAGGCATTTTTTTTGTGCACAACAATGTCGTTGCTTCCGGGCTACCTCGTTCGGGCGAGTCCCTCAAGAGCCCTGAGACCAAAAAAATCATTCAACTTCGACGGGTGACTACGCAGACTCCATGGCACCTAGAGAGACATCTCATCGATCCTACATCCTACACACCTGGTGTAGGGACACTCTACAATACCCTGTCTTGGCTTTTTTTTTTTCCTTCTCCAATCGGTGCTCTGCTGCCCTATTGTTTGCAAACGCGCCGAATAGTGTAGTTTGAGATAGTGTAAGGTTGTCAAATGGATATATTTTGTAAACGGTGGGTCGTGGCACCAAATCAACTACGCGACACATCTAGGTGGCCAGGTGAACACTAGAGGAGGCATCATTTTTGTGCATGACAACATCATTGCTTCCGGGCTACCTCATGTTCTGGGTGGAGTCCCTCAAGAGCCCTGAGACCAAAAAAAATTCAACTTCAACGGGTGACTACGCAGACTCCGTGGCACCTAGAGATGTCTCGTCTGATCCTACACCTTGGTGTAGGGACCCTCTACAATAGCATGTCTGGTTTTTTCCTTCTCCAATGGTGCTCTCGCTGCCCTATTGTTTGCAAACATGCCAAATAGTGTAGTTTGAGCCAGTGTAAGGGTCAAATGTATATATTTGCAAAAAAGTGGGTCATGGCACCGAACCGACTACGCACACACGTAGGGATGGTCTTGTAAACACTTGGGAGTGTCGTTTTGGTTCTCTAAGCTCCAGGTCCTTCTGGGCTACCTCCTCCAGAGCCAAGAACCCCCTCCACAGGTACATAAATCATTGTTAATTACTTCTCTTTTCTTGTAAAACAATGAAAGCTTCTCTTAGCTTCGAGAATTTATAATTCTCTACTAACAATGCCAACCACGTGAAGGTGGAAGCTTTTTTGGCACCACTAACCTGCATATAAAAGTCTTAGTCAAAGAAATTTAAGTTTCAAATCAAATCCATACTAGATATATACAAAATACACAAATTTAATAAAATATATGAACTTAAATTTATCTAACTAACAAATTTATATATACCAAAGAAATTATATATACCAGACATGAGCATTGTAAATTCATTCCAATGAACCATCAGGATCGGATCTACTCTAAATAGTGGACATGATTGCTTCATGATCTGACTCGAACCTTCCAAAGAATCTTGTTATTAGGCCTTCCTCGATATCTATATAAAGCTGAATATTTGTCGCTAGAACTAGATGTGAATATAAGAGTATTTTCCGTGTGTCTCAAAGTCTTCAAACACCCAAAACAGAGGAGTTTTTTAATGGATATCACCAAAGCCAAGTTCCAGTAACTACCACTGACCCTGTAGGGTACTCAATATCTTCGCCATCTATAACAGAGAAGTCAACTTCTTTCTTTCCTCGATGCAACGACATAAGAAATAGTTTGTTCCTTCTTCATTGTCTTCTGTCGCAATAACTACAAACACATGTCCTAAAAAAAGGTTTCAACTCAAATTTAAATTGTACATATTAAAATTTCAATGGACATAACTCAATACAAAAATTGTAAATAACCATAAATACCTTGTCGCACCAAAATCAAAATTTCATCAAAGTCCTTGGATGTTGCAACTTCATCTACGTAGAAACAAGTCGTAATGCTTGTGGAGGTTGATAACTAGCAAGTGGAGTTAGAGGCCTACAAATCCATCCATCGACCCATTCTTGTGAATCACACTCAACTGTGACAAATTTGATACAAGATGCACAAAAACATGTCAACTTTCTTGTCCATGTGGCCCACGAAGTAGTACGCTCGAGCTACAAAATGAGTGCATATCACTGGACCCAATGAGTGTCATACAATCCTCGTAGTTAGCAATTTGTTGTTCCTCTATCAACCAAAAATATCTGCAAACCGTGGAAATTTCTTGAGAACCTCGGGCCATGTTGTCAATACACCATTCCACTATGCTCTTTGCATCTTTCAATTTAGCACCATCTTTGTACTTCAACTCTTCTCTTGCAAGAGCTCTTTTCACACATGCCCCTGCACCGTCATGCTCTCCTTTTCCATGTCCAAGCCTCAGTGAAACTCCAAATATGTTGCACACCCATCTTGACGTGCATCTGCTCATCCAATAAAACATTCGTGCATTCTTAAACCGAGACGTGTAATTATCTTGACCATATATAATGTTGTTTGAAGTGGATGTCCCTATCGACAAGTTTCCATAAAATAACTGGAAACACCCTTGCACAAATTCAAGTAGAATGAGTACGATCATCACTGATATAAAATGGTACTCTCTTAAAATTTTTTGATCATTCTCTGTACTGTCAGAGAATGTATAAATGTTATATGCACAAAAATGGCAACTTGTACTGAGTTGTAATATTGTGATTGAACCTCCATTTGTGGTTGCAATGTATAATTCTCTACAAAATCTACCACTAAAACAATAGTACCAATAGGAAATGTGTCTTTGCATATCTTGAACTGTTCATCCAACCATCGAGCTCTGTGTGTATGCCTAGCATACTCATAAACAATTTCATCCTTAAATTTTCTCATAAATTGAAAAACAGGCATATGTTCTGTAACTAGCTCACACCGTTTAGACTCTTTTCCATCTTTCAACTGGTATGCAACTGATTTATATTTATCAAACTCAACTAAATTATTTCCTATTACACCTTCAATTTTCTCATGGATGCAACTTTCCAATTTAGGTAATCCGCCACATGTACCACAACTTCCATCTAAACAATCCTGACTATAAAAAAATTGTCCAACTTCTTTTTCACAAAATATCGTAGGAATGAAATCCCTGGAAGATATTGGTGGAACTTGAACACCACATTCCGATAACATAGTTTCAGAATGCAAAATAGAATGAATACATAAAAATTTAGCATAATGCATAGCAAATTCAACATGTTGCCTACAACAACAAGTGGTGCGAGCGTGGTTGATTTTCACATAGAATGGTTTTAACATTTCAAAAAATGTTGACTAATTTTAATTTCCAGATGCTCTTGTTCAAACTTACGAAAAAATTGAGTTTGAGTCATATCTAAGAAATGCTTTGGATGTGGTTCGTGATTAATAGAACCAACTCTCGCATTTTACAACATCTCTTGTATTAGGTGAAACTCTAGTGTTATCATGCCAAAATTGAATAACAACTTCTCTTATAGCATCGTATTATATTTGTCCTTACGTGTGCTCTAGCGTAAAATGCCCAAAAAATCGGTGTTATTGAGTGATCAAGGATATTACGCTCTTTCAATTGCTTTCATTATAGTTTTTCGATTAACTTGCAACATTCGACTTGTTTGCGTAATCAAACGTTGTTTTTTTATTGATTCACTTACAACACTAGTAGCAAGTACACGACGCACAATATTACTATCCCTAGTGTGTCTCTTGACACCAACAGTGTGATATGCATCATGAAGGTTTTCAACAATCAGAGAGGTTTGACCACGTATATTAGATGTTGTCAATCCTAAGGTGTTTAATGTAGGTCTCATTTTATTCAATTTCATCAAACTAACCAACAACTGACATCTTTGGGAATCATTTAAAATTTCAAAATGATTATCCCAAATTTCAGTGGCTTTTCTTCTGATTTTCCATTCAGAAAGTTTGTCACACATTGGTTTCAAAATGTTTTCATCAATTTCAATAAAATAATTAGGTTTCTTATGGAAAATCCTAGGAGGTGTTTTTGTCAAATTTTGCTTGTCTACAATTTCAACTTGAATTTCTTTATTCACATTTTCATTGTCTCCTTCAATTTCAACATTTGCTACATCACGAGTATTTAATTCTTCTTCAACATTGACAAGTAAAAACATCTTCATCACGAGTATTTAATTCAACTTCAACATCGATAAAGAGAAACATTACCTGGTTCCTCATTGCTTACAATAGTAGGGGTTGAAGATGAACCTCTTCTTGATTCACGAAGATTCCACATTCACTCAACATTTTGAAATTTATTTGCCTCTAATTTATTTGGTGTTTTTTTACTTAATGACTTCCTTTTTTGACTTCGCATTTCTTGTCTCCCATGATGTTTTACTTCCGGTGATAAGAAAAATGTGTAGAAAATGATAGAATTTCACAGTAATTCATACGGTAAAGTCAAACAGTAAAAATCACATGGTAATTAGAACATTGGGATGTGTATAAATATGATTTATAAACCACGATCACTACTTTATAAAGCGCGTTTTAAAACCATCGTGGTTTATAAAGCGTGATCGTGGTTCTTGTTTAAAACCCGTGATCACGGTTTATAAACCGTGATCATGCTTCTTTCTTTTTATCATCAAATCCGACCCTAAGGCTCGGGAAATCTTTTTTTTTGCCCCAACCAAAGCTATGAAAGGTCATTATGAAGTGTAAAGGGTCAAAAACTTCAAATTTGCTCTTCCATAGACTTGAACCATGCTAAAAAACTGAAAACATTTCACAAAAATGGTGCCATCGCGTAGGGGAGACTGTTAGCTTCGTAGAAATATTGATTTTAAAGTGAATAGAATAAGATAAATATCATTTTATAATTTTTTACTAACAATAGGTCTTTAAGACATTTTTTCCCATGAATGTTCATGTCTACGTTTAAGACTGCAACTTTTGTTTCACTTATCAAAATGTGATAAAACTTATACCATCCCAAGCGTGGAGAAATTCTATACACGTTAAAAAAAAATTTGATTTGATATTTTTTGATATAGTTATGGTGGGCAAATGGAAAGTGCTCGTTTTCTAAATCTTTTTAGACCACTTTTCACGAAAAAATCATTAAAAAAATATTACTCGAAAAAATACAAAATAAAATCCATCCCAAGATAGACAACTACATCTAACTTTTCACCAAAGGTTTTTTCAAAAAAAAAAAATAACAAGATTTGGTCATCCAAATAGTGGGCAAACTAGACTACAATCTTATAGGTTTTTTCAAAAACAAAACCAAGTCATATAATTTTAAGTGTTTAATATAGCTAAACTTGTCCTTACCCATTATTTTTTTTAAAAAAATTAGTATGTCCATAATGGCTACAAAACTCTTTGCTTAATTGCGGAATAGATGGGTTTAGGTGTGGCTGCTATGCTTAGCTACTTAAACTGTTGTGTTTAGATGTAGAATGAAAATCTAATTCTTCTCCTTCTTCCTTGAAGTTTTTCTGCAACTGCTTCTTCACTTTGTTTATTCCGCACAAATGATAGCTCATTATAAATATGCTGCCACTTTTGTTCCACCGACATCATCCTCATGATTACTCACTTTTAATCATAATGTACAATAGATGACTCATCATACCAACTTTTAAATCAAATCCAATCACACATGCAAACTTTTAATCTAACCTTTAATAAGTTAAAGACATAATTACCGTCCTTGATGATGTAATCCCTCCGTCATGATGACTCATCATTCCTAAAAGTGAAACAAAAGGAAAAATGGTTAGAAAAGACAACTGGAATTCCAAAGAAGTTCCTTTTATTTTGAATTAGCCATTTATTGAGGAGATCAATTGCCATTATTGGTTTTCAGTTGATCTTTGAGAGATTTGTTTTTAGGGAAGAGAGCGCCATTTATTGGTTTTCATTCTTTCCTTTATATATATTTTTATTTTATTTTTATTTTTATTTTTTGCGTAAAGAGAACGCCATTTGTTAGTTTTTATTATCTTCCTTTTATTTTGGATCCAAGCATCTAATTATTTGATCATTTTGAAAGAACTGGGTTATTCCATATGATCAAATTATTTGTCTACTCCAATATGCTTCAAGAATTCATCCCTTGTAGGAGGCTTCCTATAAAATTTTAGCCTATGTCCATTGACCAAAAGTGTCTTTTGCTGTCATCAATGGGAAGTAACTGAATAGAACCATTTTCAAATATCTACTCAATTTGATAGGGTCCCAACCATCTGGTTCTCAACTTTCCCTTGAATTTCTAGTACTTAGAATCAAACAGTAATGCCCAGTCTCCTACCTTGAATTACCTCTTCTTGATATGCGTGTCATGTAATTGATTTCTTTGATCTTGGATTATCTCTGTCTATTGAAGTGCTTCCATCCTTAACTCATCCAATTCATTGAGTTGAATAATTATTTCCTTTTGTGTTGCATCCAACTCAATACCTACTTTAGCTAATGTCCTCAATGTTTGTAGTTTAAATTCAATAGGTAACAAGGGATTTTTCCCATAGACTAACTCATATGGTGAAAACCATGTTGTAGTCTTCCAAGTTGTATTATATTCCCAAATAGCCTCAGGTAGTCTCTTTACCCAATCTCTTCTGCCTGATTCAACTGTTTTGGTAAGGATGTTTTCCAATTCTCTGTTTGTTATTTCGTTTGTCCATTTGATTGTGGGTGATAGGGAGATGACTTCCTATGATTGATATGATAATGCATTGTGAAGGCTTGGATCATATTAGACATGAATTGTTGATATAAAAATATACTTCTTGGTGCACCAAACTTTACCATAATTATGTGCCAAAGGAAATCAACAATTGCTTCTTCAGTGGCATTTGTTAAAGCATGCACTTCTGCCCACTTTGTCACATAATTAGTACACACAAGAATGTGTTATTTTCCTTGTGAAGGAGGACTAAAGGGACCAACAAAATTCAACCCCCATCTTTCAAATGGTTCAATCACTACTTGAGGTTGCAGAGGCATTTCATTAGTAAAATTTGGTTATCCCATCCTTTGACAGGGATCACACTGCTTCATATAACTCTTCACATATTTGTACAGAGATGGCCAATAATAGCCAGTGCCAAGTATCTTGTGAGTTGTTATTTTCACTAAAAAGTGTCCTCCACTTGGTTCATCATGACATGCCCTGAGTATGTCAAAGATTTCATCTTCTCTCACACACCTGCGTAAAACCAAATCAAGATCACATTTAAACAACATTCCATTTAACTATTTAAATTGTTCACTGGTTTTGATTAAATTTTTCATTTGTTTCTTAGCAAAAGAAGGAGGAAACTTCCCTGTTGCAAGATAATTTTCCATATCAACAAACCATGGTGTATCAGTTGAAATAGCAAACAATGGAAACTTGTCCTTAATCTGGATATTTCTCCCCGTAGTGGTCAATCTTGACAAGAAATCAGCTACCACATTCGATTTTCCTATATTATCTACTATGGTAATATCAAATTCTTTTAAAAGTAATAACCATATAATTATCCTACCTCCAACCACTAGTTTGTTCATTAAGTACCTAATTGTTGAGTGATCTGTATGTACAAATATTTTGTACCTTGTGATATAATGTTTGAATTTATTAATTGCATAAATCACAACAAGAAATTATTTTTCAGTGGTAGTGTAATTTCTTTCAGTGGGAGTAATATTTTTACTAAGGTAATAAATAGCATACATTTTCCCTTCTTCATCTTTCTATCCCAAAACTACACCAATGGATTTATTTGAGGCATCTGTTTGGATGTGAAAAGGTTTTTCCCAATTAGGTCCTCTCAATATTGGGGTAGTGATTAATTTTTCTTTAATTTCATCAAAAGCATGTTGACATCTTTCATCCCAAATAAATTCAGTCCTTGGTAAGCAAATTAAACATGGGGGTAGAAATTTTACTAAAATCCTTGATAAAGCACATATAATATTTAGCATGCCCTAAAAATTACTTGATATCTGTGGGGGTTTGAGGAATAGGTAAGTCTAAAATAATTTTGATTTTGTTTTGGTCAACCTAAATTCCTCTTTTTAAAATGTGGTGTCCTAATACAATCCCCTCATCAACCATCATCAAACACTTCTCATGACTAAGAGATAGATGGTGTTGCTCACATCTTGTTAATACTCTGTCTAAATTCCTCAAAGCATCATCAAATGTGTCTCCATGCATAGTGAATTCATCCATGTATACCTCTACACAGTCATTTGTTAGGTCTGTAAAAATCGCTAATACATCTCTTTGGAAGGTTGTTGGAGAATTACATAATCCAAATGGTAATACCCTATAGGAAAAGGTACCCCATGGATATGTAAAGGTAGTTTTTCTTGGGAACCTCGTAGTAACTCGATTTGATTATATCCACTAAAGCCATCCAGGAAGGAAAAGTATTGCTTACCTGCAAGGTTTTCTAGGACTTGATCTATGAATGGTAAGGGAAAATAATCTCTCAGTGTGGATTTGTTTAGTTCCCTATAGTCAACAAAAATTCTCCATTTTCCATTCTTTTTAGGAACAATTACAAGAGGAGACACCCACTGACTATCTGAGATAGGGTAGATAAAACCTACTTGTAATAGTTTTTCAATTTCTTACTTGACTATATCTCTTAAGGCTTGATTAATCCTTCTCTGAGGTTCCCTAACTGGTTTGATGTTTTCAGTATAGATGTGATGGGTACAAATACTTGGATGGATTCATTTCATATCTTTGTACTCCCAAGAAAAAGCTCTAGTATGATTTTGTAACATCAAACAATTTAGCTTCTTCATCATTCTTCAACCAATTGTTAATGTTCAAAATTTTACTCGGTTGAATCTCAACATGTTTGGTTCCAATGTGTGATGAACTGATTTGTTGAAAGGGTTCCATTAAGGTATTTAGTGGACATGCATGTGGAAACAACATATGATATGTAGCAACATCTCCAAAAGTTCCTTGAGACAGAATACTAGAAAAAGGACAGTAGGAAGAGTTATGATACTTATCTTGTTGTAGGTCAAACTCCTCGTCACTGTTGCTTTCCAAAATTCTTCACCATTTCCTGATATATTTGAAATTGAAGCTATTGATTCTTCCTCTCCCTAAGAGAAATCTCGTTCCTCCAGAGAAAAATTATTTACAGTCACAGGGAATTGCTGTTGGTGTGGTTCCAGAACTAAATGTGATGGTTCCGGAACTAAATCTGATGATTTTGGAATAGAGTCTGCAGGTTCCGAACTAAGTTCATAGGTTCGGAACTATTCCCAATTGCTCCAAGGACAATTGGTGTTCATTCAATGGTTGATTAATCATATCTTCTACCTCGCATATGTGATCCTGCAACGTGATCATGGCCAAAGAAGACATGTTTTACTTATTAGTATCAGGAGCATCAACCCACAATTGTTCTTGATTATCAATAGAAGGTCATGCAGAAGGATATAAGGAAATTTTCTTAGAATTCTTACCATTTGAGATAATCATATCACCTGATATGTAATCAATTAAGGAAGCAACTGTAGCTAACCATGGTCTTCCCAAAATAATGGGATAACCAAGTGTTTTACCTTTTGGCTGCAATATAAGGAAATCAACTGGATATTCCCATGACTCCACCATAACCGCTACATCTTTAATAACTCCTTTTGGTTTTGCTACAAACTAATCTGCCATCTGCAATATGGTGTTAGTAGGTTGTATACCTGTTAATGGTAATGTTTTCAAAGTTTCCACTATCATCACATTTATAGCCACTCCCAAATCAACCAAAACATTATGTATATCTTTATTCCCTATAGAGATAGAAATAACAGGGCTTCCAGGATCTCCGTATTTGGAAAGAATTTTTTCCTACTAATAAATCAGCAAGTTTCCCATCTACCTTAATAGTCCTGGGGTACTTCTTCTTCCTTCCAGGTATTTTTAAACATATCATTTTGATTAATTTGTTTAACTCCGGAATGTCCTTAATTTCTTGTAACAATGGTATTTCAATATTCAATTTCCTTAATTCCTATACCAACTCAGATTCCTTGGTCTCTATAGCTTCTTTAAATATCTTTGGAAATGGAGTCTCAATAGAGTTGTTATCTGGCTCCTTATCTTTTTCTTTTACATCCTTCTTGTGAACAACCGTACTAAGGGTTTCAGTTTCTTCTACCATCTCAGTGATTATAACTGGTGGACTACTAATTATTTTTCTAGATCTAGTTTTAATATCCTTACAATCCATGACATTCAAATCAACTGATTTTTCTCGGTTCGCATTCTATAGACAAGATTTGTTTGTTTATTTCTTGAGTTTGCTCTTTGGATGTTACGGTATTTGGGTTTGGACCACATTTTTAGTTTTTGAATTTTGTGTTGGGAACCCATTATGGCTTGTTGATTCTGATTTGGATATGTTTTCCCTTGCACATAATTATTAGGGCTCCACCTAGGTTGTGACCAAGCATTCGGGTTACCTTGACCAAACCATGGTTGTTGGTGTCATTGGGCATACCAAGCTTGACTTGCCCAATCTTGAGGATTCCATGTTGGTCGAGGAGCCAAAGGTGGTTGTCCCTAATTTGGTGGCACTGTCTAAGCCACCCATGGCATCATCTAGGGATTAGGAACTGACCTAGGCATAAACTACCCTTGGCTAGGTTGTCTCTGAACAAAATTTAATTCTTCTGATATGAATGAGATGTTGGTTTGTTTAAGCTGATTTTTAATAAATGGAATAAGAGAACAAGAATTACTCTCATGATCCATACATTCACAAATAAGACACATTTATGATTTTTCCAGGGACAATCTCTTATTGTATGTTTATTCCTACATCTAGGACAATACATAGGTAATGGTTCATTTTTATCATTTTCTTTAGCTTCTTGCGATCCATCCATGGTGGAGGTTAATTGAACTAAAATGCCTATTTTAAAGTTTGCCAATTCATCCATCAGTTTGTTCATATCTGGGTTCAATTTTTTAACTAATTTTCCTTTTCTAGGTCCACCCCTTGTTTGTGAATAGCTTCTACAAATTTCTTTAATATCATTCATTCTTATCTGATCAATGTTTCCACATCCCATCAAATCAAGTGCCTCCCTTGATTCATCATCTAGACCTTTAAGAAAAATGGTTTTGCTTAACTCTTCTTGTAGTAAAAAAACAAATCTTTTACTCGCAAAGAGGAATCTATCTAAATAATCTTCCATATTCTTATCCTCCTCGTACTTGATTTTGAAAAATTCTTCCTTCCTATTCCTCCCTCTACAAGAATCTTGATACTTTTCTAGGAAGGCAACTTCCATTTATGTCATAGTGGCAATAGAATTAGATGTTAATCCCATAAACCACCTCATTGATGTATCCTTCAGTAGACGAAAACAACTTGAGTTTCGATTATCGCTTTGTAATCATAAGTTTAACACAGTAATTTAAATTCAAATAGAAATTAGTCAGGATATTCAGATGACATTTCTCTAAATGTGGGTAAATGTCTAGGTGAAATATTCTTCATGGGTGTATCATCATCATCCAACTGAATTGGATAAGTAAAGGTCCTATTAGGTTCTCTTTCATCTTCTCATGCCATTTCTGCAGTACCTTCTAAAATTTTCTCCCAATCAATATGGTATGTGATTTGTTTTGGGGAAGGTGAAAATTCGGGAGTAGGAGGTTGACTACTCAATTGTGAATCAAAACTTTCTCTAAACAGGTCTTGGGATATGATCTTCTTTCTAAAGGTTCTACTTCCTTCTGGTGATTGATCTAAGAATTCCAAAGGTGGAAATTTTGCTTCTTGTCTAACAGGGACAATGGTGCTTCTAATTCTTGGTCAACTTCCTTATTTGATCAAGAATATGATGATTCTTGTTTAGATATTTTTGGGAGGAATCAACCCTTGGAGTCTCTTGGTCTACTCATAAATTTTATGATGACGTAGGTAAGATTCTTCAATTACTAGATATATGATTTTTTGTTCTTTTTGACACCTAATTAGACAATTCTAACTATTGTGTCCCGGAAATGGCACCAAAAATTATGGGTGTCATTATTCCCTTCATTTAATCAACTCTTTGTTGATGTCATATTCAAACCAGGGGTGGTGTCTGAAGCTATATGCAACAAGAAATCTTAGTGATCTAGTAATTGACTATAGGTATTTTGTTTTCTTTTTTATATTTTCTGGGGGATTTTCTCAATGTCTTGAGGACTTCTTGGCCAAAACCTTATTGAAATCAAACTATGAAAACTTGTTGGAAGTAAACACTCTGTAGAAATAAATTGTTGGAAATAAACACACATTTGTAGAATGAAATAGATTGTTGTAAGTAAACACACGTTACAGAAATAAACACACTTGCTTTGGAAATAAACACACAATTGAGAATGTTGAAAGATGATTGCAAGGAAATAAGAATCTAATCTAGAACACCGTAGGAACAAGTATACAACAGATTTCAACTTGAATAATCAAAAGCATTTACAGAATTAACAGATCTATATTATTTTCTCTAGAAATATAAATACCAATAAAATGAAGATCCTGGTTCTTGGAGGAGTGGGCCCTTGCTCCACCTTGAAACAAGATTTGAAAACTTAATATTCTCTCAAAACAGAAATGGCTATTTTATTGATAAAATGTTCTGCATTACAAAGACGTACTATCTCTTTCTATATCTTTGTGTTTGTATCTATGTATATCGATCTATCTCTATATTATCTATATATATCCTAAATCTATCTGTATGTATGCATATATATACTTCTTCCAAAGGTGCATTTACGACCATAGTTGTCCTACCGATTCAGATGGAACCAAATCATGCCCAAAATAGATGTTGAATTGGAACATGGCTAGACGTACAACTGTATGATAGTTATCCCTGGATCTGTGAGTATGAAGAATCAGAAATCTTCTAATCTGCTCCTGATTGAAAGGATCATTGATTGCTAAATCACTAAACATTGTTGGAATAAAAAAATTCTCATCGGTTCTGGAACTTTAGAGAAGTTCCGTAACTAAAGGAAATTGTTCCAAATAAAGGTACCATGAATGCTTAAAGAAAAACAATGGTGGAAAAAATCAAGGGACACATCAGATATTGATATAGACAACATCATCTAGGCATGGAGTCCAAGTAAAATATGGAAAGGAGATCAAATTAAAATATTGAATCGGGGACATGAAGCTATTCAGGCATACCTTGCAAAAATTCAAGAACAATAATTAATACCCTTGTGAGGGATCAATGCTTATGTAATTTTCTCGAAGGAATTAATTTCCTATGGAAATACATTTTCAAATCCATTTCTTCAAAACAACTTGTTTAACGTAATTCTTAACTCTTTGTTTTTCTTTATGATTTACAAAATGTAAAAACAAAAAGTAATTGACTTTATCACAAGTAACTTGCATATTTACAATATCACCATCGTTTTTATATAAATTTATATAAAAAATATATCAATATATAATATACATAAAATATTGAATAAATATAAATTTGAAGTATTAAATAACTACTATTATGTATTTTTTAAAGGGCAATATTGTAAAATTACCGTCATCTAAAAATTGTTTGACATGAATAGATGGCCTTTAAATTTAACCCCTTGGTGATGTAACTTTGTGGTGGCTAGGCTTATGTAACTTAAAGAACCGCTAGGCTTATGTAGCTCGAGAGATGGGTAGGATAGTGTAACTCACACTGTAGGATAGTGTAACTGCAGCCCACTATGATTATTTCACTTAGAGGAATATACTCTTGTGTAACTTAGTGGCCATTAGGCTTATGTAACTTAACAACCTATACACTTGTGTAAGTTAGTTGCTCCTATGCTTATGTGGGGGAATAAAAAAATAACAAAATAATAATCCTAAAATAGCGAAATTGAAATTCAAAAATAGGAATTTAGAAATTGGATTCCAATAGTGGAAAAATTGGAATCCAATAATAGCGATATTGGAAACCAACAATAGTGAAATTAGAATCCAATAATAGTGAAATTGGAACTAGAATAAGTCCAATAATGACAATATTGGAATCCAATATTGTTAATAATGGAATCCAATAATAGTAATAATGGAATCTAGTATAGAAAAAAATGGAATCCAATATACGCAAAAACAGAGATGGATTTCTTCCAATACTTGTAATCTTTGGAGTCCAGATTTAGTGAAATAAGCGTTAGAGGAATTTGTAGTCATTAATTGACAATATGTTAGTTAAAAAAACTTTTTGCAAATGTATAAAAAAATTCTATAGATATTCAAAGGGTAGGAACCCCTATAGAATCCCCATTTTTTAACCGGTACATACATAGGTTACAAATTTCTTGTAGATTTCTTATGTTGATTCAACCTCAATTGATGCATCTTTATTTGATTCATTCAATTTATTATTATATACATCAAATCTTGTGAACATGATAATAAGGAACTCATCATCAGGTCCAACATGAAATTCAAATATAAGTCCTTGTTCCTTTAAGAATTTGTAAAATTTATTTACAACACTTTTGTTCTTTACTTTCTTAGTCAATTTAGTTGTTACTCCTTCCAAATGCACATACCTCGAATTTCAAAGTAATTGAAACGTGAATGACTAGTCTTTGATCCTCCTTTGAATTATTGATGAAATATTTGTATTAAGTCACCCATATCCATGTTTCCATATGTAATCTGGTCTAGAATTGGCACTATTTTCCCAATTCTGGAATCTAGGTCATCAATGCACTCCCCTATTTGATCTCTCACTGTGGTGAGCTCATTAATGCTTTGCTTTAGAGTTTTTATTCTTAATTGGATGGCTCCTTCATAAGTATGTTGCTCCCCTCTTTGGTTAGCAAGAACAATACCTTCATCTTCTACCAATTGATCATCCATTTGAGTCACTACCTCAATTTTAGGTAGAAGTTCTTCCCAATACTAAATCTCATCATTACATTTTTGTATTTGTCCTTTTGCTTCATCCACTGCTCCAAGAGTTGTTTGTAACACTCTAAAGTGTTTTTTATGTCTTTTTGCCCTTTTTGGTCAACTTTTATTTCCACTATGTTGTGGTATTGATTATTTCTTTAGACTCAACAACCGATGCTAAAGCCTCTAGGGTTACGACAAAGTGGAAATTTCTTGTCCTTCACTAGGAGGTTGCAACCAATTTTGCATGTAGGTTAATAGAACATCAACCTTATCTCTTAATTTCTTTTTATTCTCCTTGTCCTTGTCAATATTTAGGATAAGGCCCCCTATGGATGTTTTAGCCTCTTGTTTCAAAGTATATGTGGTTGGCTTCCCCAATGGAATATGTGTAACTTGATACTCACTCATTATAACTTCAGATTTTAGTATATCTCCTTTGGGGGTAAAAATTTCAATATCCCATGCCCTTGAGGATCTACATGGGTTTTGGATAGTATTATTTATTTCTTGGGGCCCTCGAGAGTCTAGAAAACATAACATTTTCAATATTAATACAGTCTCTACTTGGAATGTTTCTTTTTCTTCCCTTGGTAGCATTTCTCCCAACCATCCTGTTGAGGGGAATTTCCCCCTTTTGGAGCTTGTGGTGTGCTAGAATAACCCACAATCTCCTTGGAAGCATTATGAGACACCTCTGAAACTAGAAACTATATTATGGTACTTTAGTCCCCACAACTACTTCATTTGATTCAATTTGTGATGCACTTATTCCTTCATGCCCCTTTTTTTTATCAACTGCAAGTTCCTTAGTTAGCACCATTGTAGGAGTTGGTTCTTGAATTACATCATTATCTTGCTCATTATCATTTCTTGTAGATACCTCATGAATTGTAATGGATCTGTTGACCTTTTTCAATACTTCTTCCATGGGGTCAACAAGAGTATCTAGATTTTCTTGTGTTGCAATATTTTCCTCTTCTTGAGTCTACACATTTGTGAAGACAACCATCTCCTTAAATGATACCTTTGTAGCCTTTGACTCAAGTGGAAATGTTTCAGCTGTGGGTATTGTGACCTCAATTTGTTGCACACTTTGAGTTGATGTACTTACTTCCTCATCATATATTTATGTGGTTTCCACTAGATGGATTCCCAAGGGGTAATATCAACCTCTTTTCCATTTTCCAAACTTTGAACCAAGTCAAAAGATTCTAGTAAATGTGTTTCTTTTTCTTCATCCACATCAACTACCTAAATTTGTGGATTTTTTCCTTCTTGAGTTGGTGCTACAACAGGAGCTTCATGTACCTCATATAGTGGGACTAAATCAATCACTTCAACTTGTCATTTTTCTCCTTCATGAGCCAATGTTGCAATAAGAGCTTTCTACACCTCATCTAATGGAATTGAGTCAATCACCTCTAGTTCCATAATTTATTTTTCATGTCATCCTCAAGCGGAAATATCCTTGGTCTCTAAGGTTTTAGTATCTCTTTCCAAAGGCTATACAACCGTAGCATTTTTAGTTGTTTAAAAATATTTGAGACTATATTTCTCTTTCTCTTCACCACTTTGAACTATGAGTTTTGGGTCAATATCAAGTACAAACCCCTAATTCTCTTAATTTTGCAAGAGGATCCCGAAAATTTACCGAGTTCTAGGATTTGAAGCACTTACTTACCTTGGCTTGCAATGGGATGTCCTAAGTGATGCGGGAATCCTTTATGATTTTCTTTAGTATCTCCTCAGCCTTTTGGGTCAAGAGGGACATGGAGGTACCTATTTTACTTCATAAAAGTAATCCACTCCTCTATTATCCCAGTGGTTGGATTTTTGGAAGGAAGTCGATGTTATTTTTCCTCTAAGGGATCCATTTTGTTTTATTCTTCCTTCAAAGGAGGAAGATCCTCCTGAATAATTCCTATAGCCCTGTACTCTTGCAGTACCTTAGTGTTTTTAAAGACAAATCCAAACCTTTTCTTGTTAACCATGTCAATGTTCTCCTCATTACATGTGTAATTCTAGTATGCAGTCTTGTTGTTTCCTTTTGATTCCAATCAAGTGGCTCAATTGGTTGTCTTGCCAAATTCATCTCAATGTAATATTGGCTCACTAATTTTTTGTCATCTGCAAAGTCTTGAGGTACAACTGCAATTTTGTAGTCTATCACCTATTGTAGAGTCATTCTAGAGAAGTCTCTTAGTCTAACTTCCTCTTCATCTCTATAATTCATCCAAAATCTTCATAATGTGATTCATGCTCATATGAACTTCCTAGGACTGAGCTCATCACCCATCTGATATCATAGTTAGGCCTTGGTTGAAACTTTTCCATCTCTAGTTTATTCATCTCTTCATCTAGAAGTTTGGCCTTTATGACTATTGTGCATGTGTACCTCCCTATTGAGATTGGGAACTTGATATTGGTCTTGTGTTTACCAACTATTAGCTTGTGCAACTTCTTCCAACTACCTTGAGAGCTCCAAAAGTTCCCATTTTTCATCTAAGTATCTAGGTAACATGTAAGGGTGCCCCTGGAAACCACTTACTCTTATGTAAGTAAAGAATCTGAATTGGATAAAGTAGCACCCATAATCATTGATTTCCTTTTTGGTAGTTATATATATTCTAAATTTTCCCATTCTAGTTTGAAAAGGCATATAATGGGTGCAAAGAAAGCATCATTTATCTTTCTAAAATTTCCTTGTGCTTCTCCAAGTTCAACTAAGGGTATACATCATACACCCTATGGGTAGTAAAATATTTCATCCTTGGGATTCCTAGGAGTTCCTTGTGGCATGCAATATTATAAACAAGGTAAGACATCATGTAAAATTTGTACCTCATTGCGATGCCTTCCTGTTTAATTTGCAGACAACCATCTTTATAAGTTGATCATGGATAGATGTGCTTATAAATTTTTCCCAAAAAATCTTCTCAGTACTAAACAAAATGAGTTGGATATAACTCATCATCCACTCTTGGAAGTCAAAAAATTTCAAGCCTATAATTCTACTTAGTAGAGTGATGAGGTCTTCAACCTCTTCCACAAAGTGTGAACGAACTAACTTTTTTGGGACCCTAGTAGAAGAACCTCTATTTTTTATTAACAATTGACTATTCATACTTCTGGTATATTCTGCATGTTTGGTGTTCCACAAGCCTTGTTTTGATTATATGTCAATTTTCACTTTGCCATCTCAACTTTTGGTAACCCCAATATTATTCTAAAGGTCTTAGGTGATAATGAGAGCACTCTAGCACATTACAATACTTCCTTGGTTTCTGGATTGTAGTTTTTAGCACAAGTCCATACCAATTCTGGGAAATGTATTGAGGGGGAAGTGGTAGTTAAGGAAATACCACTAGCATCGATTTTTCCATTTGATCACTTGTATTGGGGGCACACAATCTTTGTAGGAAATCCTCTAGGTTAGCATTCCCTAGGTTGGTGTCCATCACCTCATCCAAATTACTTGTAATATGTGAAGTAACGGGGTTCCAGTTGTTTTATCTTCATCTTGTTTGGTAATTAAAGGCAACTAGTTATCTAAGTAATATGGAAATCAAGGGAAGGACCAAATGCGGAAGGATAAATGCAAACCATGGATGCTTCTTAAAAACCCTTATGAACAAATGAGAAAATTAAGAAATCTTTAATTTTTTTGGGAGACTTACTTGTGTTTGCATATTTATTTAGAATACCAGTTCCATATGCACATTGATTACATAAATTTTTGAGACACCACTCTCTATAATCAACTGATTCAATATCGTAATCCAAATTTGTGATTTTAGGGCTCCAGAGTGCTTAATTTTTTGTCACAAGAAAGTAGAAGTATGAAATACTTAGAAAAATTTCAAACCTATAATCCTTTCATGTGAGCAAAATTAATGGAGGAAGCCATAAATGCATTGTATTCAATCTCAGCCATTGATCTCTACCTTTTCTTATTTGAATGAGAACCATCACGTGTGTCCTTTTGGAAGGGAGTGGAGCTCGGGACATATTTTGCATTTTTATATTTAGCTAAAAAATGCAAAACGCAAAGTCAAATGGGGTACCAAATATCAAGTTGCATCGATATGATAACACATGTCCTTTGTCGGGCCTCGGGGATTAGATGTAGTTTACATTTTCACATGAAGTGTGAAACTGAAAATTACAAATATTCATGAGATGCCCATTTCCCATCATGTATCGTTATGACGACGTGTTCATTTTGGGTCACGAGGCTTTAGATGTAGTTTACATTTTGCATATGGGATACAATTTATAAAAGTGCAATTTTGTAAAGCATTCCCGATCTTTCCTTAGAATATTCCACAATATATTCCTATATTGGGAGTCAGGGTAATATTTAAATTTCACACCCTTGCACAAAATGTAAAGATGTTTGATGGCTCCATTAATGCGAACCTTCCCATAAGATGCCTCATCATCGAGTGATGGGAAATGAATTTTCATTTTTTCATACATGAAAGAAACACAGTTTTTTTAAGGAAGATATGTTTTTTTCATCACTCATGCATCATGGAATTTATTAAGCTTCAAGCATGCCTATTTTGAACTAGTTGAACCATTATTACCCCATAGATTGTGCAGAACTTATTAAAAGAGTTAATGTATGAACAATACTGAAAATTTTCTCGACACAATTTTGACTCTAAAAAATAGTTTGAAGAAAAAAATTATAGGGTCATGGAACTTATGTAAAGAAAAGTTCAAGGATATGGGAAAGACTTTGGAAGATTCATTTCAGCTATAGAAATGGGATCAAAATGATTACTAACATCTACTCTAGCTCAGGGATGGGAACCCCCCTGTGGGTTCCATAAGAACCATAATTATTTTTCAAAAAACCAACCACGTGCCTAATCCATTGGGTAAGGAATCAAGAGGAAAAAAATACATGGCCTTTTATACATGATACATAACATGTCATGGGTAATATGAAAATGAATGAAACTGATCATTGTAAACCAAAGCATAAAAAGGAAATAACAAAAAAACAAAACAAAACTATACATTGTATAAAGAACATACCTAAATGTTTGATTTAGTCCAAGAAGTGCTTGAGATGCCTACCATTGACATGAATCTTTAGAAAGTGTCCCTCCAAGTATCTTAGGAATAAATTTTTCTTTCTAATCCTAATATCGATGGAGTAAGGTCCCATCCACAAGACATCAAATTTTTCATGCTTACCCTTGTCTTCATGCTTGTTATCCCATAACAGAACAAAGTCCCTACATGAAAATGTCTTGGGGTAACCTTTTTATCAAATATTTTCTTGAGCTTCTCCTTGAACTTAACATGCCTTTGATGGGATTCCCTTCTTACTTCATCTAACTCCATAATCTAGTTGATTCTGGATTCATAAGGATTTACTCCTTCCCCATCCTCTAATTATTGCATGAACTGATAAGAAGATAGTTACAAGTGAAGGGGAAAAATATCTTGAACCCCATAAACTAATTCAAAAGGGCTCTTACCAAGTAGATCTCTTGGTGGTAACTCTATCTTCCCATAATGAAAACTTGAGCTGCTCACCCCACTTCCTTTTATTTGTTTCTAATGTTCTCCTAAGGATTTTGAGTAGGTTCTTGTTGCTTGATTCTTCTTTCCCATTTCCTTGGGGATTGTAGTTTGATGCATAGGACAAGGTTATGCCATACTCATGACACATTATTGCCAATGGTTTTCTCTGAAACTCATGGCATTATTAGTAACCAACTTGGTGGGGACCCCAAATATACAAATTATGTGATTGAGGATGAAGCCATAACCACTTGATGAGTTACCTTCTTGGTAGGGATAGCTTCAACCCATTTGGTAAAATAATCAGTGGCCACCAATATCTATTTTTGACATGCACTTGAAGAATATGATATTTCACCTATAAAATCTAATCCCCATTGTTTGAATGGAGCTTCCACTTAGATAGGTTGTAGGGAAATATATCTGTAAGATTTCATCCTTTTAGAGAACCATTGGAAACTTTCACATTTTTGAACTATAAGAGATGCATCTTTGAAAAGGGAAGACCTCCAATAGCCTGATCTTAAGATTTTATGGGCAGTAACTCTTCCAACAAAATGATCACCACAAAATCCTCCATGAAACTCAAAAATTATCTTGGGGTTGTCATCCTCTGTAACACATCTCAACAAAACCCCTTCTAGGTTCTTCCAAGCTAGTCCATGATTAGTTAGAATATATTTTTGGGAAACCAACTTGAGTGTCCTCCTTTGATTTTTATTTAGGTGAGTAGTACAATTCAGGATTCTCTGCGCCAACGCTTTGATCCTTATGTTTTTTCTCAGCCTTCTTTCGTGGCCTTAGTCAAGTGTGCCACTATCTTGCTTCTTTGTCCCCTCCTCATTACGATCATTTATTTCTTCTTATTCTCATGTTGGAGGAGTATCCTTGCGCGTTCTCTTGGTGCCTACAGTTTTATTTGTTTTTGAGGCCTCTTGAAGCTTCATATCCTTGCCACCCACATATTTACCATCCCGAAACCGGGCCTTAGGTATACATATACGTGTGTTGCCTCTATCTTCCCCACTACCAAGGTAGCACCAGTGATGTTGATATTGTCTTCGACTCTGGTATCTCTTCATAAAGCGGTCTGGTTGGGGTAGACATAAATTTTCCATAGTATGTGATAATCAACATCCACCTTATACACATCAAACCTTAAATTTATTGCATCATATAGCTTATTTAAATTCTTAATTAGTACACTATGTATTTTTACTAAGCCGAGGAACTTACCTTTTCATTAGAGTGTGGCTCATCCTCATCAACATTGTGTATCTCAACTATCTATAAATTACTTTTTACCATTAACCTAGTCAATCCCAAACCTCTAACTAGCTTTTTAGTTTGAGTTTCCATATCATATTCTTGAATCTTGTTCACCCACCTACATATATTTTTGAAATCTCCATCGGGATATGATATCATTTACCCATTGTATGGGAAAATTGGCTATGATTTTGGAACTCATAATATAGGGTCTAAAAATTTTAGTAGCTTTTACCAAGGAAAAATCTTGTTTTTTCATAATAGAGTATTTCAACTCAGACCCTTGTAAGGATTTAATAAAAAAGGAAATGGGTTTCTCATGCCCCTCTTCATCCTTCTATAATAATACATAAGTAATTGTATTTTCTAAGGAAAAGGAAAAATCTAAAACTCCTTTTTATAATCAAGGCTAGTTAATATGGGGTAGTTTTGAGTGCCTCCTTTATTCCTTCAAATGCTTG
The DNA here is from genome assembly GCA_018340775.1 of Taxus wallichiana var. yunnanensis. Lineage (NCBI taxonomy): Eukaryota > Viridiplantae > Streptophyta > Pinopsida > Cupressales > Taxaceae > Taxus > Taxus wallichiana. The sequence goes on from CM031236.1 coordinate 338,712,563, forward strand.
GAACAACCCCTTCTCCCACTTGATGACTTGATATTTCTTTAACATGCTTATGATGGGGAGAGTGATCTCAACAAATTTAGAGATAAACCTTCTTACAAAATTTATTTTTCCAAAGAAGGATTGGATACCTTTCTTAGACATGGGGATGGGGACTTTATCAATTGCTTCCACCCTTTCAGGGTCTATCATAACTCCCTCTTGTGACACTATATGTCCCAACACTTTTCCTTTTATACCCCAAAATGAACTTCTTTGGATTTAATGAGATCCCATATTCTCTACATCTGATCAATATCTTTTCAAGGTGCTCCAAATGATCACCCCTTTTTCTAGAGAAGACAATTATATCATCTTGATAAACTACAATGAAATCATTAATAAAACTAGAGAAGGCCACATCCATGGATATTTGAAAATTTTCTCTAGCATTCATTAATCTAAAAGGCATCCTAACATAGACATATGTTCCCCAAGGGGTGGTGAAAGAAGTTTTGAATTATTTTGATTGTTTTCACCACTACTTGGTTATAACTTGAGAAGTCATCTAATGTAGATAGTAACTTAGATCCTGTCACATTTTGTAGAATATTGTCCATGTTAGGTAATGGGTAATTTTTTGAGTGATTCTTTGTTTAAATTCCTGAAATCCACACAAAGCCTAATATCCCCATTATTTTTTCTAACTGGTACCAAGTTTTCCACCCATGAGGAGTACCTAGTGGGTTGGATTATCCCACCATCTCTCAACTTTTTTAACTCCTCTTGCATCTTAGTTGCAAGGATGGGGTTGATAGGCCTTTTCTTTTTCCTAAAGGGATTGGTATGAGGCTCCAAAGGTATCTCATGTTGAAACAAATCTTCCCTATAATCCTTTAGCTCAAAATAAGACCATGCAAGACAATCCTGATACTTTCTCAATAATTTGGTATAAGCTTGTCTTTATTCTTCATTCATGTTGCTTCCTAACCATACCTTTCTTGGGTTATGAGAAGTTCCCAAATTGTATTCCACAACATCTCTAGGTACATGGATAGGCTTTCTCATAACTCTTTCTGCACTGTCAAAATTTGATTCAAGGCTAACAAGTCCTCTAGGGATAGTGTTTGTTTTCAACTGAATTACATCCTTCCCAAAGAGGGTTTCTTTTCCTTCACACAACACCACCATAGGTTCAAGGTCAATAAGTTGATTGGTGAACTCACCTCTATAATTTAAGAACCTTTGGATTTGAGCATCATCTTCAAAAACCTGCTAATGTTGAATGTTATCAGGGATTGAGGGTCTAACCAACACTTCTACCTCATAATTGTAATATGGAGACATTGTTTCATTATCATATACTGAGAAGCTAGGATAACCAACTTATCATCTATTGCATTCTAAGTTCTCTCATGGTAGAGGAGATTGAAATAATCAAATAATTCAATGAGATCCTAGACTACATGTTTATATTGTTTTAACCTTTGGTTTTTTGTTGCATATATTTTTATAACTTGTTTTACAACTAACTCAAAATATCCTTTGACAATGATATATTTAATCCCATGCCTCCATGCAAATATTAAACCAAGGAGAAATGCTTCATATTCAGCTATATTGTTGGTACATTCAAATTTTAATTTGAAAGAGAAATTGAAAGAACCATGGTTTGGAGAATTCAAAACCACTCCAACTCCATTTCCAATATTAGAACATGTTCCATAAAAATTCATAGTCCATGGGAAACTAAAATCTTCAAGGTGTGTATTTATATCCATACATTGATCTTTAAAATCAGCACAACCTATAAAGTTACCTAAGTTTATATCAACAAATAATACTTCATAAGAAGCATTCAGAGGGTCTTCAATAAGGTGCAACATTTTATCCTCTCTATGTATCTTGACTAGATTTCCTTCCAAGGGTATGGAAGTAAAATACATGTCCATTTGAACACTACCTCCTACACTAGCAACCCATTTTCTTGATAACAACATGCCCCATTTAGCAAGGAAGTCAACTATAACCACATTCATAGTTAAATATTTTCCAGGATAAGGAGCAAGTTACACTACCAAACCTTTGACATATCCAACAATAGGTACTTCTCTAGAATCCATGGTAAAACACTTCCCTAAACATAGTTTTTATCTTGATATCCAACTCATTCATGACTTCTAATGGCATGATGTTGTAGGAGGCCCCTAAATCAAACATGCAATTATGGAGAAGCCATCAATTAACAATAAGAGTGGTAAAGAAAGGATCCACATCCAATTGTGACTCTACCAAGGAGGTACCCAAATATAATTTTGGGGGTGCTTTTGTGCTTTCTTGGTCTTCCTCTATTTTAGCTTCAACAATAGTGGGAGGATTCATCATATTACTCACACTCCTTTCCTTAACAAGAACATCCTCTTTCAACCCAAATATTCAAATGCCCTTCTTCTATGCTTAGGGATTCTAAAAAATTAAAAATAGGGACTAATTTTTATTTGACTTAGGATCTAGGCCATATCACATGCAACATATTTGGGAAAGGTTGTATTAGGGGCAAGGGTGACTAATTTTTCTAATGGGATATTGTCCCTTATTTCTTGGGATGAGGCAAAAGTGCTTGGTCTTGGGTAATGATAGGGCCTTTATCTAGCATGATTCTCTTGGGAGTATCTTTAGGGATATTTTTCAAGAGAGGCATATTTGGTTTTGGGAGTTGGGATAGGTCCCTTAACTTATCTATTATGAAGGTTATATTCCTTCTCTTGGGAAAAAAAAAAATTTATTAATAACTTCCTATCCTCTTTGAAGGAATTTCACCATCATAATTTTTAATCATTAATGCTCTTAGATATTCAAAGTCATGATTTGGGAGCTCAAATGATTAAGTCCATATCAACATAATCATTAACCATAGAAGAGAGGGAGAACACATGATTAGTGCATGCCCAAAATTCTTCCATAGTTTTAGCATGCAAGAGGTCAGAAGTGGCCCCTTGCATTGAATATTTTGGACATTCCATCATACATATATCACCAAAATCAGCTTCATCATTGTCATCATCATTTTCAGGATGGTCACAAGGAGGGCAAGGCAACAAAACTTTATCACACCAATCAATAGTGTGCTCCTCCACCACAAAATCTTACCATCAATGGATCGGGACTGTCTTATTGTCTCTGAAGGCTTGTTGTTTGTTTCCTGAACCCATGGGTCCCTTTTCCTCTGTCCTCATCCCAAGTGATCTCCTTTGGGATGATTCAAAAATATATTATGTCTAGGGGCTTGATGTTGAACTTGAGGATTTGGGGCCAATCCTTTCTCTTTCCTAACAAGTTTGTATGAAATATCCTTAACTTCCATAGCCAAGGTTTTCACCACCTCTTCTAAATCTACAAACTTATTTTCTTGAGGATTTTATGGATTCACCAACTTGACACCTTCTCTCTTGGGAGGCTTCCTAACTACTTTGATATTATTTTCTATTTGGATTTTCATATGAAATCTTACCTCAAAGTCCAAGGGGCCTTGTATCTCAAATATTAAGCTTCCTTTTTGTCAAAAAGTGTCAAAGTATTTAATTAAACAAGACTCATCATTGGGCCTTATGTTATTTGGTAATCTAGTCAAAGTCTTATTGAACCTAGTGTTGAAATCCTATACACATTCATTAGGATTATTCTTAATTTTTTAAATTCTGATAAAAGAAACTTGGGATCAGTTTTATCACCATATTGTAGTCTAAAAGCATTTTTCATTTCAGCCCAAGAGTTAATTAAATTTGTAGGTAAGGAATTGTACCACTCTCTAGTATATTCCTCAAATGTAAGTATAAACAATTTAACATAAAAATGTTCAAAATAAACCTCATAATCATCCATGATATTTTGAAAAAAATTGAGATATTGGTCTCCACTAATAACATTGTTTCCCTTAAAACCAAGGCAAACTATTTCTGACCTCATTTGGTACTTCATTAGGATAGCCTACCATACCATTGAAATTTATTGGTCTGTAGGTGATGACTACAAAAGGAGCTTTGGGTGGAGGGTGATCCATATTATTTTGTGGTGGATTTTCAAATGGAGGATTAAAATGGTGGGGAACTAGATGTATTATGAGCAGAGGGGTATGGTCCACAAAATGAAAGAATTTTGGGGATTCAATTTCAAAGAAAACTCTATTTTCTCGGGTAAACAAATGTGAAAGATGAGGAATACCCTTGTTATTTGTAGGACCTTAACCCTTTTGAAACAAAGAGTGAAAATATGCATGAGGACTATCTATATCGAGCTATCGGATGTACTAGAGTAATATTCTACTAAAGGAGGGTTAAATTGAGGATTGGACACCCTTGCCTCTTGAACTTTGACCACCCATGCTATTCCCTTAATCATATATCTTATATTGGATGTATATAGCCGACTTGTGGCTATCATAACTTCTTATCATTATGTATCTCTTTCATATATGTTATATTTTCATTAGTGGGTCGGCCTTGGTGTTGGCCATAGCATAGGAATAGTATATATAGAGGTTAGTAGGTAGTATTTTATCATCATTGGAGCATTTGAGTATTATTGTATGGTTTGGAGGTTGCCCCTCGAAGTGGCGAAGCTATTCTAATTGCATATTGAGATCATTATTCTGGAATATTGTGTTATTTGGTGTTATATTTCTGCTCATGATCCGAATTAATTCAAGTAATTACATTACAACCCACATGTTTCCAAATTTGTTTCCTTCTTTTAAATGCGCACTTTTCAATTCCGGTAGGAACCTTCTAGTAGAGTTATATTTAAAAAAGATATTCATCCTTCCAGTTTTGCAAAGGGGAGAGTTAATCAACAAGGTGGATAGAATTAAAAATTTACACTGGTCTAACCCATATTTTCTTTGAAAGGTGGAGCCGCCACTAGAGCCTTGCACTCTAGAGATATATATTAACTCAAAATGTTCAGAAAAAACTACTTCACAACCTAGTAGGCAAAATATTTAGCAAATATTTTTGGTATCCATAATAGTGTTGATAACTAACTTCTAGTATACTCACAGAAACACAAGTTTTATGCAAATCCTACTTATAATTGGAAAATTACTGACAATACTAGTAGATTGGTCTCTATTTGCAAAATCTTAGCAAATTTCTTTAAAGATAAGTATTCTTAACCTTTCCTAGAGTAAAGGGTCCCCAAAACGGTGCCAAAAGTGTGTTGGTTCCCAATTTTACACCCCCTGGGGCTTGGTAGCGATTTCATAGAATAGGAAGGTTTAGAGGATGACATATTGTGTGATAATTTTCATTTGCATCCGGGGAGGTGTTTGACATTATCTTTAGAACCCAACTCTTAGGATGATTGAGAGGCACATACAAAGGGGAATGTTTGATCTTGCTACTTTTGGTTCTTCCTTTAAACCAAGGTGAGAGGATCCATTTGGTAACTTGAATCGGAAGAGGATAATTTGCACTTAATTCCTCTTTATTTTTCAAATGGTGGGTCAATCTAAGCTAAGTATGGCCATGAATATAACATTCACTCGCAAGAGTTGTCACAAGAATATCATATATACTTAATGCATCAAACACAAGTTACTAGAGACAACAAAGTTTAGTTGTTCTTACATCACTTTTGATGGGAATATGGGTGAGAAGAATTTCCTTCAATGATTTTTGGAAATAGAATAATAGGGTGGTATATGAATCTTTATATGCTTATGTGATAGTGCAATAAAAAAGTATAGTAGGTTTAATTTGTAAAGGAAGGTGAGTAAATGATGGTTGATTCCCTATGCAATGAGCATTAATAACTACCACGAAAACATGTTATCCTAGAAAGTGGAGAACATATGCGTAATTAGTAACAATTTTTAGACAAAAAATTTGCATTCATTGATACTCAACTGCTGCAAATATTTTAAAGACAATCTTTAAAAAAACTTTACTTAAAAGCTTATGCAAGAGCTTCAATGAAGTAATTATTGCTCCTATTCTCATACGCTAAAGATACACTCAAAGGATGATAAAAATCATCTAACCAGTAGGTTGCAACATGGTTTTATAACCACCTCATATATTGTAGGATAAATTCTACAAAGAAATATTGATTTAGTGACCAAGTAAAGATACAAATTACTAGAGACTTGATTTAGTGTATTACATATAGAAGCAATAAAAACAAAATTGCAAAGTAAACATTACAACTCGTTAATCAAATTTCAACATACAAGATCCATAATTTGAGTGGACGGTTTGAGCAGGAAGCATGATTTTGAATCCTGCCTATGAAAGGAAGCAGGGAGATGTTGACGATGAAGGGCAAGAGACATGTGATTATGAGTGAATTCAAGTAGTAGAGGGTCCCACCCCACGTGGGTTGGGGTGGTTTCCATGCAAAGTCTAGGAGTGGAAAAGGGGTTTGCCCAAGTGGTGGTTTCTCATAGAAAATCTAAAAGTGGGCACCATTTCACAGTTCCAAACAAACTCATTGATAGGGAAATGTAGCAAAATAGGCTAGCCTTGATAGGAAAATTTCATGGACCTCGACCCAATGTGGATGTAATAAGAAGATGGGCTTGCAGAAAGTGGCAACCAAAAGGTAACATGGAAATTTCTTTACTCACTAAAGGATTTTTCCTGGTTCACTTTAATGATGTTGAAGATTTTAATCATGTTCTTATGGAAGGATCTGGTTATTGGAAACCATGGGATCACTGCTTTCAAAAAAATGGAACCCAAGCTTTGATCCTGACAAATAAAATATCAATGTCATGCCATTATGGGTTAAACTCTCGGGACTTGTTATCCATATTTTTCCCCCGGAAAAATTGATCACCACTACCTCGTGCAAGAAGAAAGTCAAGAAACGACTCACGAGCAAACCCATGCTTCAAATCCAACAAATAGATTACAGGTGGCCTCGAAATGGAATAACAGGGTCGAGGTAGGAGGTGAGAAATGTCAAAAGAACTAGAGGCTCAAAGGAAAAGAAACGGAAAAGATTCGAAGTCTTCGGGCTTCGTAAATGGTTCAGAATGGGCCCAAAAATGACTACGTATGGATGAGAAAATGGAGGGAGCCAAGTGTCCAAACAACGCACCTCCAAAGATTAAATCCAAAGGGGTAGACCCAAACAAGCGCCAAGCTTCCATGCGTCCAGAGCCCCAAAAAGTTGACTGGCGTTGAAAAGTCTTCGACTTAGAGGAGGGTGCCAAGTGTCTTAACGATGCATATTTAAAAGCGAGATCCAAGCCAAAGACTCAAACTTGCGCTAGCCCTCCACGTAAAAATGGTCAACAGAGGTCAAAAAGAAGAGCGGGCCCAAAAAGACTAAGTATAGAGTGTAGGCAGGAAGGCGCCAAGTGTCAACACGACGTTATTTCATAGGTAAAATTTGGGGTGGGTTTCCAAACAAGTGCCAAGCCGCCATGTGTCTAGGGTCAGACTTTTGGCCCCGCAAGCAAAGAGACTCAAGAAAAATACAAAGAAGCCCAAGGAGCACGCGGAGGCCACCACGTGGACCCTGTATGGACAAACTCTTTAAAATATTGTGTGCCCGCGATCCAAATATTCAAATGGCCATATCTTTTGACTGGAGACTCAAATTTGGGTGGGAGAAGACTTTTTGGAAATGTCTCGACACCCTCTACGCCATGGAAACATAAAATATCATTCTTAACAAAGCTTTGGTGGGTGAAAATGAGAAAATGTCTTCCAGACATTAATACAAAGCCCAATTTCTCCAACTACCGATCTGATTCGATTTGATCCGTGGGAACCAAACATGATAGATTTGGGGCGGATTTGAGAAAGGCATTGATTGATAGTGGTTGAGATTTCAAAGCAAGATTCAATGCATATCTCTAGGTGGTTGAAGCAAGATTCTAATTCTTCTCTCTTCTCTCTTATTCTTCCTATATATTGTAATGAAGGGGCATATTCAAAGGGTTGATCGTTGTTTCTCCTCTGCCCCCCCTCTCTTTCTTCCTTAGGGTAGAACGCGGAGTCTAAGCCTCTTTCTATGGCCCTGTAATGGCATTTTCTTGCCTCTTGCCCACTAATGATGTACTGTGTAACATTTTGGAGCAATAAAATATGTTTCGTGATGCATTTTTCCATCCTTGGCTTATTTTGTTGTCTCTTCTTACCTCTCATCGTTGCAAGGTATACTATGAATATTCTAATGTTTGTTACTGGTCTTGGGAGCTGTGTTTAATGGGTTTCAAAGTGGTGTATGTGTGATCTCGGACCATGGTGCATTCTTCCCACCCTCTCTCTCGTTAACCTCTCTCCACTTCAAAGCGATCGGGTCTGTGATTCAACCACTTCCTTTTTGGTGTATCACCGCTTAGTGTAGGATCTTTCACCCTCCCTCTCTGTGTCCCCTTAGAATGGTTAGATTAGGATAGAATAGGTTATGCCTCCTGACTGGAGTAGCTTGTGGCAGGTAGATTAGGAAGCAAGAACCGGCTTTCTCTCGGAGGTCCATCTCAAGTTTTGCAAGTCCCACGCACTTGAGAGATGGTCCCATGTTGTGCAATCACATCAATGCCCCACTTCACACTGGGCCATTTGGGGGTCATTGTGATTCCGCACCGACAGACTTCTATTGAAATATTGGAAGGAAGATTTTTTAACAAGTGTGGCTAAATTACTTTGCACATATGCTGATTTTGATAGAGAAACCAAGGCTATATCCAAAATTTCCTTTGCAAGACTCTACATCAACGTGGACTTATACAGATAATTACCCGAATACTTCACAATCCATTTGAATCTTGGTAGTTGGAAGCAAGCATTGGAATATGAGAGGTCAATCTCTAGATGCAAGAAATGCAATAGATTGGGACACAATGCTAAAGCTTTCCCAAAGAATGTCAATGAAGGCCACATAAAGGAAACAAGGAAGAAAATGGAGTGGCAAGAAAAGCAAAATGAAACAAAAAAGCTAGCAGAAGAAGAAACCAACAAAAATCGATGAAAACCAGTACATGGATAAAGAAAACCCATTTGTTTGTCTTGTTCAGAATGAAGATACTCTGGAGGAGGGAGAATTCTTTTAACAAACTCAACTAAATGAGATCCTTATGGAAAATATAGAAATAGAGGAAAAGGAACATGAAAAGGAAGAAACACAAATGGAAGCAAATGAGAATACATAACAAAATAAGCTAGAAATCCAAGAGAAAGAGAAAGAGACAGAGAAAGAAGCAAATGAAAAGATTCAAGAAGAGCTAGTAATAATGAAAAGTTTGTACCAAGATGCACAACAAGAGGAAGAAATAAGAGAAAAGGTCATAAAAATACTTTGTACAGCAAGAAATAGAAGCTTGTCAAGGCTTAAACATGGAGGATCTCTTAAACATGGAACCCATCCAACGTGTAGTGACTCCATTAAAGGGGAAAGGAAAAATTCAAGAAGCATCATCCTCTACAACACCCAAAGTTACAGTAGATGTTGGAAGCATAAAGACAAGAGACAAGCCATCAGGGAAAGAAGAAAAAAAGACAACAAAGATGGAGATTAAACAAAGTATAGTTAAATGAAGGTGATTGAGACAAAGCAATGGAAGAGAGGCTAGCCAAGGTATGAATTTCAAGTATTCTTTACATATGCATGCTTAAGAATCCAATATTGAAATGTGCCTATACTATAACTTATCTATACCAACAAAGCATTTAGTATGATCCTCAGCAAGGGTATGACACGATGGTGATTTAGAAGAACCATGCATGTTTAAGGTGATGATAAATTATACACAAACTAAGTGAATTTGAGAAGACCCTTGCACCATTTTGGTATCAGAGCCCGATTACAGGAATCTTGTACAAAAACAACAAAATGATGATGGCACAGAGATACGTAAAGTTACAAAATAGCCAAGAAAGCTTGCTAAGAGAGATTATGAGACAGTTTCAACAGATGAAGGCATAAATGGAGGAGAGAATGGATATTTTGGAGCATCTTGTTAGAGAGAGAATGCCATTGTTAGAGTGCAAAGCAGCACAAGGAAGAGTCTACAAGCCATTCAAGGGAAGAATGCAAGTCTTTTGGACAAATTCAAGAAGGTATGCTTATGTTTAGTGATGTGAATGCAAATAGAGATAGTTGTGTAAATGCTAGAGATGTGAATGCTAGTGTAGAGATGCAAATTGCCCTAAGAAAACCGAAAAGGGCGGTGTAATCGATCAGTCAATCATGTAAAGGGAATGAGAAAATGAAGAGTGAATCTCTTTTGATGAAGAGAGTTTTGGAGCAGCCAAGAGGCAAAAAGACAGATTTAAGAAGACAAGACATAGACATGAGTCAGAGAAGGAACTTGTTCAGACTAGATGCAAGTCTGGAGGCAAGGTATGTGATGTCATTATAGATGGAGGAAGCACTGAAAATGTGGTGTCAGAATACATGGTGAAGAAGCTGGGATTGAGAAGACTTCCACATCCAAAGCCTTACTACATTTCATGGGTGCAAAGAGAGTCATAATATCTTGGTAAGTGAGCAAAGTATTGTTGATTTTCAAATTGGATCATATAGAGATACAATATTATGTGATGTTCTACCTATAGATGTTTGTCATTTTCTCTTAGGTAGACCTTGGCAATTTGATAGGAAAGCCAAGCATGATGGAAAGACTAATGTTTACAAGTTTTGTAAAGGTGGAATTGAGCATAGTCTCATACCCTTGAAGGGTGAAGGAGGTGATGAAAGAGGAAGTGTCATGTTAATGACCATGAGGAAGTATTTGCATGAAACAATGCAACAAGGTTAAAGAGATAAAGACATTGTCTCCTAGTGATGAGTTGTGGATGAGAAGAGAAGCACCAAGAAAGGTGTTTGGTGACCAAGAAGCTGGTCACATGAAGAAGATGATAGTAGAGAGAGGTTATGGGAAAGGAAAAGAGATGGTGGATCAGAAGTACCACCTTGAAGGAGCATTCAATTGCTTAAATGAAGACAAAACAGTGGAAGAGGCCATGAGAGAAGCAAGTAGGAAGGTCAAGAGACCATTGAGTTTTCTAACTAACTCTATGTGGACATGTTTGTATGCAGGTACAACTCATAAAATGTTGAGTTTTAGTGAAAATGCAGGTAAAACAAGTGATGAAGGTGATGTCATTGCAAGGCAAGAAGACCAACTTGGTCCTAGGTATGATGAAGGAGTGGATACTCTCATCTTGAGAGAAGAGTTGCAAAAGTTAGAAGAGATGTTTGAGTCCATGAAAGACCAACATGTAGGTGAAGGAAAATCAAGTGAACATGAAGAACTCATGAAGGAGATCCATGAGGAAGACCAAGCCAACAAGATGATGACTACTTTACAAACTAAGCAATATAAGAAATATTGTAAGCAAGGTAGTAAAGAGATGCCTTTGAAGGCATATAAGGATGAAGAAGCACCTCCACAGGAGGTCAAAAAGCATGGTAGAGAGTACAACCAAGACAACAAGAAGCAAGAAGAAGACACAATGGTTAAGTGCAAAGAGCAAGACAAGCAATGCATAGTGAAGAAAGAAGACCAAGAACAAACAATTTTGAAGTATTCCAAGAAGAAGAGGACAGAGGAACCGTGAATAAAGGTTGAATAGTAAACTACGTCTTTGAAAGACCAATAATTTATCAAGTTTGGGTGGAGATCAACATGATGGTAGAAGTGACAGAGCATTTACAGTCAACTAAACAACAAATAGAGTTACCTCTTGAAGAAGAAGACCAAAGTTTCAAAGTGTATACACGTGTTCAACCTAGAAAACATGGATCAATGGTGAGTCATAAAAAGGTACATTTAGATTTTTCAGTCTTAGGAACAAACTATGCAAGAGTAATTACTCAAGAACAATTATGTAGGAGCCAAGCTATTATGGGAAAAGGACACAAATATGGAATGGAAAGTATAATCTCAGGTTGCATAGAACAATGCTTTGGTTTAATGAGTAATTATTGTGAAGATTTGAGTAGAGAGAGGTCTGTAAGAAGACATGAAAGAAACAAAACAGAGTTGAGACTTGATGACAACATGAAGAGAAAGCAAAGCCAAGAGATGGAAATGTGATATGATTCCAAGAAAGGGCTAAAACATAGAATGGAAGCTAGAATTCAAATGGAGAGAGTACCATCCAACGAAGAACCATGCTTCATACAAATTCCTAATAGGAGTTCAATCGCAGATGAAGAAAGGGAAAGCTAAGCACAAATGTGGAGGTCAAGAATACACTCACCTACATGAGTGAGTGAGTAGTACAAGCATCTATTGGAGTTAGAAAGGTTAAAGAGGCAAACAAGTGGATTTGGCACAGGAGGAGTATGAAACATCATAAAGGAAGAAAAGTGAAGATAAAAGGCGTTCAGTTCCTAAGCAAATTAAGACCAAGTACAATCAAGACATCCAAGGAGGGATTAAATCATGCAAGCTAGATAGCAATCAGTCAAGTAAGAGCCTAGGTGATAAGAAGACCTTAGGAAATGAGACAAGAACATATAGAGCAAGCAAGGACAAGAGAAAGCAGGCCCTAAGCATGAATAAAAGGAGTGTATGCAAGTTGAAGAAGACACCTACAACTAGAAAGGAAAGAAAGAAGCCAGATAATGAGACCAAGAAACACCATTTGAGCTAGAAGCTCAATCTTTCCTCTCAAGGGTAGAATGATGCAGGTGCATCAATAGGTGGTTATTGAGTATGGTCATGATAGATTTGGAGTCTAGGTGGTCTTAGGGTCTATGAAATTATTTCCTTCAAAATATTGTCTTTCAAATATTCAAACTTGGCATGTGTGTAAAAGCCTAAATAAGGCCTATTAGTGCATATAAGGCCAAAATTATGTAAATAAGGTTTGGAGGACTTATCCTCATGTGTGACCAAGTTTAGTAGATGAGTTTTGAGTTGCTGATCTTTTCTAAAGCTAGAAATGGTTGAGATATCCTAGGAGGTAGTTGAGTAAAGCTAGGGGTAGCTTGTTCTCATGAACCTAAGATAGATTTTTGATCTTAATATGTAATTCTCTCGAAAGGATGAATGTGACAAAGGGAATGGAACATGAATAAAGCAATGAAGAAGGTTTGAATCAAATATATAGTGTATTTTGCAAGAATCTCCATGTTTTCTCCATGCAAACAGTGTAAGCTTTGTTTAGGCCGAGAGCTTGAAATAAGACAAGTAAGCTTAGGAGGAGTTTCAGGAATCTGTGAAAGATGGATAAGATGAGCAGGAGTCCTTGTAGCATTACTAAATTTTTATAGCTTTTGAAATTCATTATGGTGACCTGTAGACCGATATTTTCCTTCTCAAACCCTAACTAGGGCATCAAGCCAAATTAAATGTACTCATCCAAATTGCATGAAAATTTAAGGAAATGTTTGTGTATGTGAGAGCTTAAAGTGTGCCAAGTATCAAAGCCCCAGTCACACGTGTGAAGAAGTTGGAGGTAATGTTGCAATCTGACTATAACTGTGTGCTACAATTATGAAATCTGAGTGCATGCATGAGTAGAAGGTTGAATCAAGTCATAAATTTCATTGTGGAGCATCTTGGAGACATGGATGCATTTCAATAGTTTTCCAAGTAAGGATAGGCCTTAAAACCCCACTGTCATACCCATATGCTTGCAAGAGACCTAATTAGGCCTAAAAGGGGCCCCTGGGACAATCAAGGATATCCTTCCGTACAAAGTAGTGGTTGATCTTCATGTATGAGTATGGTCTCTATAAAGGGTCCTTGGATCAGTCATACGAAGGGAAAGTTGTTTAAGAGATATTGAAGATACACTGGCATTTGTATACAAGGAGGGCTACTAGGGTATGGAGCTTTTATGAAGGAACCTAGTACAAATTCAAGGACAAGGACATAGTTAGAGGTTTAGATACATCATAGCAAGTCTGATTAGACATTTCATGGATGTTGGAAGTGAAACAAAGCCTTGGGCACAATATTGGGCTTATTGAGCCTTTATAGCCTATTAGGGTATAAAGGAAGTGAAGGTCCCTCAAAGAAGAATTGAGATGGTGAAGCATGAACCAGGAAGGTGAACAATATAACAACGATAGTAGAAGGTTTAAGAGCATGGGTTTGGCCTATTGGAGTTATGAAGCTACAACCTTGGTATGATAGAATCTTGATGGTGAAGTATATGCATTGACAGTGGAGCATGTAGATGGAGCACATGTTAAACAAGGTGGAGTGTGTGATGGAATTAGCAAGTGAATGAGTGAACTCCAAGATGGTACATTGGATGGAGTGCATAGGGAAAACTAGGGGTGAAGCTATAAGGAAGGCTAATGGGGTGATGATCTCTCATAGGTACATGAGAGATGCATAGTAAAGCTAAGAATGGAGAAACATAGTGTTGAGTAGAATGGGTCAATAGCATAATAAGGTATCTAAGGGACAATAGAGGAGTTGAGCAAGTACAATATGATTGAAGGATAATTGTAGCATTGTGGTGCTAGTGTTGACCCGCATACTTATTGGAATTGCTAGTGGAGGATAATGAAAGCAGTATAGGGTTAGTAGAGTGCTCAAAGAACAAGGTTTAAACAAAGTGCAGTTAGATGAAGGTGACTGAGACAAAGCAAGGGAATAGAGGATAGCCAGGGTATGAATTTCAAGTATTCTTTACATATGCATGCTTAAGAATTCAATATCGAAATGTGCATCTAATATACCTTATCTATAACAACAAAGCATTTAGTATGATCCTCGCAAGGCAAGGGTATGACAGGATGGTGATTTAGAAGAACCATGCATGTTTAAGGTGATGATAAATTATACACAAACTAAGTGGATTTGAGAAGACCCTTGCACCACATGTGTTCGACACACATTTTGTTTAAGGTCAAATCAACTATCTAGGGCTCATTAGTTTTTAGGCCCTCCATTTAAAACAAAAGCCCAAGACATATTAATTTGCAAGTGATGATATAATGACATCAAAGGTCTAATCTTGTCCCTTTGATACTCAATGAGTCCTTGGTGACAATTTTCCACATATATTTAATGGTTAACAATCTAGTTTTGGCATATTGATTGGCACAACTAGTTACAAATTTTTTTCATTGACAACATATACTTGAATTTAAAATATCTATCTCCATGTTAGATCAAATATTAACCTTTGAATAGAGTATAAGGCCTTAACATAAGTCTATTATGCTCTCTTACGTAATACAATCATATACATTACTATTAAAGAGTTCCTTGCTCTTTTGATAATTCCAACAAAAACTTGTACAATAAAAACTTTTAAGTACCACTACATTTTCAATTTAGACATTTTCATCCATAATAATTCATGATAAGGAGTGAGATGGATGACCCAATCCATGGTGGCCACATCCCACCCCAATCATCAACTCTAAACATAATAAGACTATCACACAACCATATGCCAATATTAGGTTTGAAGCTTAAGTACAACTAGCCTATTTTCCAAGATTTCATCATGCAAACTATCACTCAAGAGAAATATGCATGGAAAAATAACCTTACGTTTTCATTTATGAAAGAAGTAGAGTGAACTAGTTCACACCGCCTTGCCACATGACCATTGAAAATCTCCTCGCTTAGGTATATCATAAATAAGTAAGCTTGCAAGTCACCCGTAGGTAGGCATGAGTCTTTCGTATTATTTTATGAGTTGTTAGGAAGCTGCTAATCTTTGCAAGCATGCACAAGCCCCTTGTATTTTAGCACGAGTCTCATGTATCATTGCAAGTACTTGCAAGTAGGACTCACTCATACTATTACATGAACTAGTCGGATGTAATGTAGTAGCACAATTTGTATGTCACAATAAGCTTTCGTGTTCATTTCTAAAAGAAGTGAACTACTTCACATTGACATGTCACACGATCATTATAAATCTCCTTCTGTGTGAGCTTACATATGTCACAAATACTTCAACTTGTTAGTCACCCATATGAAGGCATGAGTCTCTCATATTATTCTACAAGTTGTTAGTAATACATGAGTCCCTTGTATTTTAGCATGAGTCTCGTGTATCATTGCAACTACTTACACATAGGAATCACTCATACTATTACATGAATCACTCAAATGTAATATAGTAGGGCAATTAGTTCTTTAACAAAACTTGTATATCAAGCCAATCAAATACCATTCACATCAAAGCAATGTTGATGTACATACTATTTGTAAACACCAAATATGATGAACAATTTTGAAAAGAACCCAAATTCAAGAAATATAAACCCTAGATTTTAATCTCATAATACCTAAAAAATGTGTTCACTATTCATAGTAATATTCCATACACCGGTTTATGACTAAAGTCTATTAAAGCATAGGGTTTGGACCAAGAAGTCCAATGAGAAGGTAATAAGTTTACATTGAAACAAGTTTCAAGCTCATTCCAACGTTGAAAACAATTTGCATAAACAACCATGTATAAGAAGATTCGAACCTCGGTGCTTTAAACAATATAAAAATAAAGTCCATGCTCAAAACCTTGCAAATGGCCGCCAACTAAATACAACTACTAAAACCACACTCAACCTGACACACTTTAAGGGTTTCAAAAGATGTAGAAAAACAATACTCAAGTCGTACAAAGACCTATGTAGATCAAGTTACCTATGCAATGTCAAAGATTACAACCTTCACCATACCAAGAGGCCATAATCCTTGACCTTGCATAGATAACTTGATCTACTCGGTTTTTCTACAGCTTTGCACACCGATGTTCTACAACTTTGGAAACTCTTGAATCTCATGGGTTGACTTGTATTTGAATGTTGCCCAATTGTGAGACCATTGTTGTTTAAAGCTTTGAGGCACTTATCTTCTTATATAACTAAAAACTATTATCCTTGACCTTGCATAGATAATAGATAACTTGATGCATTGGGGTCTTTGTACGGCTTGCACATTGTTGTTCTATACTTTTTGAAACTCTTAAATCTTGGGAGTTGAACATGCCCTAACTTCTTGTATTTGAATTTGTCTCTACCACAACAACACATCAAGTATAGCATGTTGCAGTAGACACGTCACATCAATTATAACACATTCCTTGTGATAACGAATCAAACGACGAGTTGTCTACACCCCCACATCACATCAAGCATAACACAGATTCTCTATTGTGATACCCAATCAAATAACATGGTGCCTCTACCTCCACATCACATCAAGACACCGCAAATTGGTCTTTAACATGCACGATCTAGTTTTTCTAGGAGGGATGCTCTTGCACCATGCATCTCCTTGGGACTCTATCAAATACCATTACTTGTCGGGACCTCCCAACACAAACCAATTAAACATCTTGATTAGTGTACTTAGTAACTTTTGGTTGCTAAATTTGAAACTCCACATCACATCAAGACACCGCAAATTGGTCTTTAACATGCACGATCTAGTTTTTCTAGGAGGGATGCTCTTGCACCATGCATCTCCTTGGGACTCTATCAAATACCATTACTTGTCGGGACCTCCCAACACAAACCAATTAAACATCTTGATTAGTGTACTTAGTAACTTTTGGTTGCTAAATTTGAAAGTAATCAATAGCCAAACAATATTATTTCCTCAAATGCAGTTTATTAGGTCGTGTACAAGTCTAGCTAATAAATATATTGTGTGAACCCTTTTTGAAAACCAGCTCTTTAATTAGCAGCATAATCCTCTGCATCTTTATACCTTTTTACTTGTAAACTAGGTGTTCCATTTATACCCAAGAAAGGATGAGCCAAGTCTACTTTTAATAAACCTCGCGAAATATATTGTAGAGAATAATTTATAAAAATTTCTCTTTTGAGATAATGTATAGCTGCTACCTTTGTAAAGACCATAAATTCCTAGAACAAAAAGTTTCTTGTGGAGATATACTCAAACAATCTTGAATTCCTATGGTATCAATGATACGCCCCAGCAATTTGTTGCATAAATTAAAAGAGTGGTCCATGTAGTAGGTGTAAATCTTCAGTTCAACATTAAGTGAATTTCAAGAGAGCCCTGTAAACTCAAATTTGAGTGATAGTGACTTGCACATATTGCTTGCAACAGAATCGCAGAATTATTAAAACACAACAATTCAGAAAAAAATCTACTCAGGTATTTATAACCTACCACTAAATTTCCAAGATACAGTAACAAAAAAATGGATGATAATTCAATTGGCTATTAGATTTCCAATATATTGCCACAATACAATAACAAAAAAAAAATGTATGAAAATTCAATTGTCTACCCTAAATACGTAGTTAAAACAAAATATGTCTTGAATCTTGTTGTCTCTACATTTTTATAGGTAAAACAGGATACATCTTCTGCACCAAAATCAATTTTATCATAATTAGCAATGGAAAAACAGGCAAATTAAACTCGATGCCTATTTTAGAGAAACAAACTCAAAGCATAAATGTCATTTCCAAGATAAACGGAAGCTCAATTTTCCATCCCATTTGACATAACGTAGTTCATTGAATCAAATATTATGAAAAAAAAAAACTCTGAATTCATCCATATATCTTGGCACCTAATAACACCATGAAAGTGAAACTCCTTAAAATCTTTTTGTAACTAGCACGTACTGTCCATATAGGCGATGAGCAAATCCTGCACTGTTCCCCTGTCTGGCATCTTTGCAGCAGCTCCGTATATTGGTGCCATGCCATCTTCAAACGCATTTGGATTTTCTAGCACCTGTCAAATTCATAAAAATATTTTAACTGTGCGAGTTACCTGAGATAATTTTTTTTTTTTTCAAAGAAATCAAAAGAAAGAGATCCAATCATTAAGAAACAATTATTTTTATATAACACCTGATTGTTGGGTGTTATTTGTGCAATTGACCTATGAACTTGCAAGTAAAAATTAAGTAGATGTTTTCTCCTTACAGAATTAACAGCTGCTTTAAGATCTTTCAAGAAATCTTCCGCAATGACAGTATGTTGAAGAGTGAGACAAATGTGTATGCTGCAAAACCAACGAACATATGCATCAAATAAAAAGATGAGCTTCTACAACTAATGAAAATACTTTCTTGCAGGTTCTGAACGATAAATTAATAACCAATCCATAAGGATTAACCTGTTTGGTCTTTGCAGGGCATTCAAGTGCCACCCATACGAAGACATGACATCATTCACTTTAAAAATATCAACCTCATCCGAGCCAAATGCAATAACTGTCATATCTGGTCTTCCCACAATGAATAGTTCTGGAATTTGTTTTATTCTGCATACCCATCTGTTAGTTGCACTCTAACTTCCAGTAGATAATGAGTTTATAATTTATATAATCCTTTTAACTTCAAGTCTAAAGCATCTAATGGCTAAAGGGAAACAAAGCACGAGTTACTAAACCAAACTTCTGCAGCAGATTGGATTCTTACCCCTGTTGAATACTTTTTGATACTTCCATAATTTTCTTCACAGCCTCTAAATATCCTACATGGATTGAAGAATATCCCAAGAAATAAAAAATGGGACATTTAAGAGCACTTTTCAGAAAATATCTAATCCTGCAAAGGATGAAGATGCATGGTAGAGAACCATAACCATAATTACATATAAAAATGCAATAATGTGTTGCAGATTACCTTCCTCTCCAACAGACATCATAGCTGCCCAGGCACCAGCAATCAAACCACCAGGCCTACTTCCAGCAACAGTTGGAGAAACATATAGTCCTCCTGACCACTCTGTTACTGCAAATATAAAAAAGAAAAGAAAAAATGAGATCTTAGAATTCAAACAACTGGAGCAAGCATGAGACTAATGACATGTATGTAAACATGTGAGTGGGTGTATATGTGTGTTCATAAGTGTGTGTTGGTGCGCAGGAAGGGAGGGGAGAGAGCGAAGAGCAGCGAAGGGAGGAGGGGCATTATTATATGATGTTATAGTACTCCATTATAGTCGTTGTTTTGGACGATAAATGACGTTATTATATGAAACTCCTTTTGGAAGAATTGTAGTACTAAAGTGTATTGTCAAATTTGTGTGTACGTGTGTTTTGTGCAATTATGTGAAGTGTTGTTACGATGCTCCTAGAAATGTGAAATGATCCAGTTTAATTCATAGCAATGTTATGCTCTAAAACATGGTTTGTGATACAATGAATAAATATAAATGAATAGTAACAAGGCATAGTGTAAACAACAAGAAAACAAAGCGAAGATAAGGAATCTGGAATAGAATGCGGTTTAAAGTAATGGATTCAAGCAGTAAGTGGGTCACCTCAAAGGAAAGCATATTGGTTTGAGTAGGTATCATTACCGTTACTCCCTAACAAATTGTGTTACTTACCCATTGCCAAATTAAAGAAACTCTCATAAACAACGAATGTATTTAATTGATCAATAATGAAGTTGGGAAACCTAGAGGAATCAAAACCATGACAAAAATAAAGGAACAAAATGCTTAAGACATAGGGAGCACGAAGAAGTAAAATAAGAAGAAACTTTAACTAGAGTAACTATAACTTCATTAAGAATCATAATAATATTGAAATGAAAAGGGAAACAAGTTAATAACCAAGTAGCAACCCTAACAAGAAGTCATATAATCAAAATTAATTTTCAACAATGTGGTTTTAAGAATATGTGGGACCAAAATGAGCCAAAAATTATGACTCAAACAAACCAAACAAAGATTGTCGTAGCTTGAGAAAAACACTAAGAGGGTGAACTATTGTAACAAAACCAACGAGGCATCTAAACAAGTGTAAGAAGTGATGATTTGTGTTACTGTAAATAGAAAACATATAAAAACTAAGAATGAATGTGTTAAATAACAGTGAGAATCAAGAAATTGAATACTTTGAACAAGGATACTGTGATTAAGAAATATAAGAAGTGAGGTATGCAACACTTCGATATCTAGGATATTGATTTTATTTTCACAACTAATCAATGTTCAATTAATTTTGTAGGATGTCTCGAGAGGGGAACACAGAGAGCACGAGACTCAAGCACATGACGTAGGACCCCAAGATTTAGGAGGATCAAGCGGTGATCAACGCTCAACTCTTATAGACACTTCAAGACATCCATGGAGAACTGCGAGGAATTCGAGAAGAACTAAGGACATGGTCATTTCATCGAGCTAGATTGGAACATGAGGTCTCACACTTGAGACAAACTAGAGCCACGCATGCGTCACAACATAAGACCTAGATACCCTCACACACAACCTCATCACCATCACCCAGGTGTACATTAGGTACACTATGACCACTGCACGATCCAACAGGGGACACATGGATGTACTAGACCCAGTGGAAACATTGGAGGGGACCACACTTTGCACGGCGGTGTTGGTCGATCCTTTGAGGAACAATTGGCCTTGTCACAACACCTTCAGGCAATTCGAGCTAGAGAGCTTGTGAGGTCAGAGTACGTGGGCCCCAATGATATTGAGTCTAGGGTAGATTCAGGCGAGAATACATGAGCTTGGGCGGTGCCCACACTACGAACAAGGGGGATCCATGAGCAAATGTGCCCACAATGATCCATATCTCCCCACGTTGGGCAACACCATAGAACTCTCCACGTTGGGAAAATAACTATTTGTGAATAATTCTTTTCGTTGTTTTTTTATTAAGTTACCTAGGGAGAGGGCCCTAGCCCTTTGTGGCATCACCAGCCCACACCGGCCGTGGAACCATCTAAGGATGGAAGTTTTAAGCTCTTGGCTAGCCCACGGATTAAACCACATTATCGTGGTGCCCTAGCTGCATTGCGGTGATAATGTAAAGTGGGATTTAACATTGCAAGACGCCCAATATTGTATTAAGTTTTTCATCAAACTTTATTGTAAAGGTTTTTCACATTTAAGAGTGAAGCGGCTTGACAAATTCACCCACCCACATTGATTTGGAGAACTCTCCGAGGTTGGGAAAATAACTATTTGTGAATAATTCTTTTCGTTGTTTTTTTATTAGGTTACCTAGGAGAGGGCCCTAGCTCTTTGTGGCATCACCAACCCACACCGGCCGTGAAACCATCTAAGGATGGAAGTTTTAAGCTCTTGGCTAGCCCACGGATTAAACCACATATCGTGGTGCCCTAGCTCTGTTGGGGTGATAATGTCAAGTGGGATCTACCACTGCAAAGTACGCCCCAATATTGTATTAAAGTTTGTTCATCAAACTTTATTGTGAAGGTCTTTCACATTTAAGAGTGAAGCGGCTCGACCAATTCACCCACCCACATTGATTTGGGTGATCCCTCTTGGGATTGGTTGTCTACAACGTATACATTTGTACAGACAAAGCTAACATAAGGACTGAGATCTTATTATAAGATATAGTCGATGATCATTGTATTAACTGATCAAGAGATATAGCTCTGCAGACACTGAAAAAGACTAACGTGGAAGTGGAAGTGCTGGGTTAAACTTGTGTGAATTCTTAATAAAGACAGTGCTTTACCAGTGGAGTTTTTTCCTTTGGGTTTCTCCACTTAAATCTGGTGTCATTTGTCTTTGTTCTTGTTTTATTATTTGCTTTCAGCTCTTGCTCATTATGCTCTTTAATTCGCTATCTATTTTAAGTTATTTTTGTGTCTAATTGAAAGATCCTAAACCCTTTTGCTCGAATATTTTATATATATATATATATATATTGCTCAAGCTCGGATCTGAATTGATAATGTCAAAAGATACCATAGAACACCATACTCAAACTGCGTAGATAAATTAAATAAAACAAACCCCGCAAACCAAGTGAATAAGGTTTAAACAGGTAGATTTCTTCATAAACAATTCAGCCGTGTATTGAATAATGATTTATGATGTTAAATATTTATGGCAAACAATTATAAATCTGCAGATAGTTTAATAACAAAAGATTGTCCAAAACCCAACCGTAAATGATTCAAACCAAATCCATTTGAAATATAATTGATGCTTTGAAAGGTACAATAATTATCTAGCATGAAGAATACCTCGAGATCTGACATAAAACAACTATATAATAAGTTGCCCCACTCTAGAAGAAGTCTGAATGCCCATTGCTGCAATTTATTTATCTTTGAACTGCTGAAATGATAAAAACCTGTGATTACAATGAAAATCCTTGAATAGGAACTCCTCTCACTGCTCTTGGGGTTTCCGTCCACAAGAGGAATAATCCAGAGGTTTTTGTCCTTGATTTTGTCTGGAAAGCTAAGCTGTTGGGAAGAAAATAATAATAATCTACATAGTGCCGGCACAAGTCACACTTTTCCCATATAGCCAAAAAACCCTTCCAAAATGCAAGTCGCACTTTTTCCAAAAGAGCATAATTAATTTATTCCCTCTCCAAAGCAAGTCGCATTTTTGGCTTATTTAATTTCTCCCCAAAGCAAGTCACACTTTTTGCCTAGGAAAGCACATTAAATAATTTATTCATTTATTTCCATGTACTTTCCTAAGTCGAAGTCACTTATTAAGTCTATTAATTCATTATATGTACTTTAGTGATACTTTATTTTATTTTAAGCACGATATAATAAAATTAATAAACCGAAGTCACCCTTGAAATCACCCTTTGGCCATCGGATAGACAAAAAGGGCCAAAGGTCTTCGATCGAACTATTCGAGAAAGAGGGACATTACAGTTCTCCCTTCCCGAGATTGCTTGTCCCCAAGCAACTGTAAAGTTGGATGTTGTAATATAGACTCGCCCTCCCATGTAGCATCCTCTATTGGCAACTCTTTCCACCTCACCAAGAATTCTGAATAACTCTATTCCTCAATCTCCTCTCTCGGCTATCCAAAATCTTCTCTCGGCACTAAATCCAACCTCCCTTCCTCATCCAAAGGTGGTAACTCTCGCAGAAGAACAACATGTTGCCCCAAAGCCTTTTCAAGCAAGATACATGAAAGACATTGTGTATCTTACTCTCGAAGGTAATTCTAGCTCATATGCCACTTCACCAACTCTCCTCAACACCCTGTATGGTCCATAGAATCGCGGCTTGAGCTTTTCAGCCCCACTCTTCTTGAGAGTACTTTGTCTGTAAGGCTGAAGACGTAGAAATACCATGTCTCCTACCTCAAATGCTCTCTCTACCCTGTGCCTATTTGCATACATCTTCTATTGATTCTGGGCCCGCTGAATATTATCCTTAAGTACCTTAAGGATGTCCTGACTATCTTGTAAACTCTCTTGAGCCTTGGGAGCTCTACTGTCCCCAAACGCCAAATCAACAAAAGATCTCGCATCATATCCATACAATGCTCGGAATGGAGTCATACCAATAGACATATGGTAAGTGGTGTTATAGCAATACTCACATAAATACAACTTTACCCATGCCTTCTATTGTCCTGCAACATAGTTACGTAGATAACCCTCTATCCACTTGTTTACAATCTTTGTCTGCCCATCAGTCTGAGGGTGATAACTAGTGCTCGGAGTCAACTTAGTGTGAACCAAACAGAAAAGTTTCTGCCAAAATATGCTCATAAACCTGCTATCCCGATCACTAATGATGTTCTTCGGAAGTCCATGCAACTTGAATACCTGACAGAAGAACAAATCAGCCACATGAGGTGCCTTAAAGCTGGTAGGGACAGCAAAAAAGTGTGCATATTTTGTCAACCGATCAACTACTTTGCATAAATGCAATCATTCCCTTGCACCACGGGAAGACTTGTAATGAAATCCATCGAAATACTTTCCCACTTCTGCTCTGGAATCGCAATGGTCATAACAAACCTCTTTGGGAAAGTATGCTCTGACTTGTTCTTGCACGACAAGTCATACACTCGCGGACATGGCGCAAGACATCATCTTTGAGACCCTTCCAAGAGAATCTCTCTAATTTGCTTGTATGTTTTAAAATATTGGATGTCCTGCAAGTGGTGCATCATGGAAAGCATGCATAATCTTCTCCTTAAGCTCAGATTCAGGAACTAGGTAAATTCTGCCCTTATACAAAATCAAATCAGCTATTACCTTATATCGGCCATCCTGAATTTTTCCATCCATAATGTCACATGCCCAAGTATTTTTGGAATACTCAACTAACAATTGAGATTTCCAATCTGCTGAAATCTCGCTCAAAGAACATAGGGCAGCGAGATGGGGTTTTCTGGAAAGCGCATCAGCCACTACATTCTTCGTCCCCTTGACATACTCAATGTCAAAATCATATGCTTGGATTCTGCTAACCCATTTTTGTTGCCTCTCATTGAGCTCCTTCTATTCCAAGAAATATTTCAAGTTGTTGTGGTCGGTTCTCACCACAAATTTCCCACCCACTAAATACTGTCTGAACTTTGCCAAAGCATGCATAATGGCAAGCATCTCCTTATCATAGGTGGAGTACAATCTCTCATTATCTCTCAACTTCCTACTCTTGTAGGCAATAGGATGGTGATCCTGCATAAGAACTGCACCAATCCCCAATCCCGAAGCATCACATTCCAAAATGAAGGGTCGTGAGAAATCTGGAAGAGCCAAAACTGGACAGGTGCTCATAGTTACCTTGAGCCTCTCAAATATTACCTATGCCTCATCTGTCCATCTGAATGCCCCCTTCCGTGTAAGATCTGTCAACGGAGCTACTAGCTGAGAATAGCCCTTCACGAACCTCCTGTAATAACCACATAACCCCAAGAATCCACACAAGTCAGAGATATTCCTGGGTGGTGGCCAATCCTGCATTGCCTGTATCTTCTCCTGATGAACCTTGACCCCATTGGCCCCAATGATGTGCCCAAGATACAATATCTCAGTAAGTCCAAATTCGCATTTGGACATCTTAGCAAATAAAGACCGAGTCTCCATTATGCTAAGTACCTCATCAAGATGCCTCAAATGCTCATCCCATGTCATGTTATATATCAGAATATCATCAAAGAAGACCAACACAAACAACCTCAACTACCTGTTGAAGAGATGGTTCATACATGACTGAAATGATTGGTGAGTCCAAATGGCATCACCAAGAACTCATAGTGCCCGTAGTGACACCTGAAGGTTGTCTTGTGAATGTCCTCATCCCAAACGCGAATCTGATGGTATCTTGATCGAAGATCAATCTTTGAAAAATAGATAGCTCCATGCAACTCATCTAAAAGCTCATCTATGCGAGGAATGGGATACCTATTCTTTATGGTTTTCTTGTTTAGTGCATGGTAGTCAATGCACATCCTCATGGTCCCATCCTTCTTCCAAAACAACTGAAGAAGCAAAGGGACTAGAACTAGGACGGATGTGTCCCATCTCCAAGAGCTCTCTAATGGCCTTCTCTATCTCATCCTTATATGTCTTAGGATGGTGATAAGGCGTAGTCATCACAAGTTTAACACCCTCCTCAAGTTCTATAACATGCTCAAACCCTCTATCTGGTGGTCTACCTGGAGGAATGTCACCAAACACTGGGCCGTGCTTATCTAGTATGGATTGGATGTCTATATGAAAGGGTTGCTCACTATCTGAAGAAGATTTGGATGAAATGAAACATTGGGCTGCCCATGCAACCTCTCCATGTTTGACTATAGATTCCATCCTGCGTGCTGAAACAACTCTAGGCCCACCGTCAGAAAGAGCCCGAAGCACAATCTTCTTCCTATCCACCATAAACTCCAATTCCATCCTCTGGAAGTCCTGCACATATCTGCCAAGGGACTGCAACCACTGAATACCCAAGACTGTATCAATCTCACCAAGTCCAATAACATAGAAGTCATCGGTCAATGTGTAGTCCCCCATCTGAATACTAAGCCGTGGAATCCTCTTAGTGCAACTAATAGCAAACCCATCTGCTACTCGTACACTAAACCCCTCAAAATCCTCAACTTGTAATCCTTGCTTCCAGGCCAACCCCTCATCAATGAAGTTGTGCGTAGCTCCACTATCAACCAAACAAACAATCTGTTGTCCCTTAAGCACTCCCTTCAGCCAAAAGGGATGGTACCTAGGAACTCCTAAGAGTGTAGCAATAGTGACATCGGATGAATCCAATGCCTCACCCTCGCCAAGCTCTACTTGGGGCTGCTCCCCCTGTGCATCATGGCCACCTTTGTCCTCATCCTCTGCATCTATATCTAGCGAGTGATCATCATCCTCATCTGAAATCACCTCAATGAGATGCACCTTGCCTTTACCAAGGCAACAATGTCCAAGCTCCCAATGATCTTTGCAATGAAAGCAAAGCTTCTTCCTCCTTAACTCATTACAAGACTCTGATCCACCTTAGGAGGTGGTGCACTCTTCTACTGAATGGTAGAGCGCTGAAATGGCCTTGGAGCTCGTGGGAAACTTCTTATTGGGTTGATAAGAAGTGGGGGACGTGTCCAAGTCCAATGCCGTCTGGATGGCATCATGCAATGTCCTAGGCTTAAGAGCCTTGACCAATCCTTTCATCCTATCATGAAGGCCCTCTATGAATAACATCACTACCCTCTTCTCAGGCATCTCTGGAACCATGACTATCTATACGCTGAAATTCGTTGATGTAAGAATCAACGTGTCCACTCTGTCGGAGCTGTGCCAAGTCCCTGTAATAAAGCTCCACATCCTTGCGATCAAATCTCGCAATCAACCTCTCGTTGAAGTCCCTATATGATCATAGAAGTTCATGATTCTATGTAACTAATCCATGGTGCCACTAATCATAAGCCACCCCTCAAGGTGTAAAGTAGCTGAATCTGTATAGCCTTTGTTACCTCATGGGTTTGGGGTAAGATAGGTATTGAAATTGTGAATCCAAGCCCTAACACTAATTTTTCCGCTACCATCAAAAGTGGAGAGGGTTACCTTATTGGTAACCTGCTACAATTCCCTGTTCTGCTGCGCTCTAGGCCTCCTGTCTTGTCCAACCCTCATGTTATCTCTCCTCTGAGCACAATACTACGGGAGGGAAATACGTCCCTCACATGCTATGGCAAACTCCTCCACTCATCATTGACTGCCATAATAGTATCCAGAAAAGCTACTTCTTCCGGCCGCACCTCAATCTCTGGTGGGTCATCTCTAGGTAGGAAGTTAGGCTGCATAGGCCTATCTGCAGTCCGCGTAGCCCTCCTCTCATCTGTATGAGTGTGCCTCCGCTCATCTGTATGAGTGTGCCTCCGCTCATGGCGTGGCGATCCCCTAACACTCCCGATCTCTGAAGGTGATATGTTGTGATCCCTGTAACCACTGGCAACTGATACGGATCTATCCCTCCTGCCATGTCTGTCCCGCGGCCTATCCAGTGCCAACCTGTCCAAGGTAGAGCCCATGCGCTCCATAGTCTGTAACAACTGCCTCTGAGTGGCTGCCATATCCCTAATGAAGTCTCTATCTGGATCTGCATGCTCATCCCGAGGAGGACTCTCCTGTCTATCACCCATAAAATCCATTTTGTCACCTCCTACAATACCAGCTTCGAGTCGTGCCCGCCTGCGGGTGTAGTATCTGTGTGGACTGACCTCTCTATGTTGCATTCAAAGCTGATTTCGGTTTTTAATATACTCTTTGCTTCCTTCCCACACAGGCTGGGAGGATATACTCTACTCGATACCACTGAAAGATCCCAAACCCTTTTGCTGAATATTTTATTTTTTTATATTTTAAATATTGCTCAAGCTTGGATCTGAATTGATAATGTCAAAAGAAACCATAGAACACCATACTAAAAACTGCATAGATAAATTAAATAAAACAAACCCCTTGAACCAAGTGAATATAGAAAAAGGCGCCTAAGGTTTAAACAGTAGATTTTTCATAAACAATTCATCTTGTGTATTGAATAATGATTTCGATGTTAAATATTTACAACAAACAATTATAAATCTGCGAGATAGTTTAATAACAAAAGATTGTCCAAAACCCCGGTGTAAATGATTCAAACCAAATCGATTTGATATATAATTGATGCTGAAAGGTACAATAATTATCTAGCATGAAGAATACCTCAGATACTACATAAAACAATTGTAGAATAAGTCGCCCCACTCTAGAAGAAGTCTGAATGCCCACTGCTGCAATTTATTTCTCTTTGAACTGCTGAAATGATAAAAACCTGTGATTACAATGAAGATCCCTGAATAGGAACTCCTCTCACTGCTCCTGGGGTTTCCGTCCACAAGAGGAATAATCCAGAGGGTTTCCGTCTTTAAATTTTGTCTGCAAAAGCTCAGAGCTAACTATCGGGAAGAAAAATAATAAGTCTTAATGCCCACTACTACAATTTATTTATCTTTAGTGCTGAAATGATAAAACTCGTGATTACAATGAAAATCCTTGAATAGGAACTCCTCTTTTCTCTTGGGGTTTAGCCACAAGAGGAATAACCCGTTCTTGGAGAAAGCTGCTGGAAAGAAAAATAATAATAATCTGCATAGTGCCGGCACAAGTCGCACTTTTCCCATATAGCCAAAAAACCCTTCCAAAATGTAAGTCGCACTTTTTCCAAAAGAGCATAATTAATTTATTCCCTCTCCAAAGCAAGTCGCATTTTTGGCTTATTTAATTTCTCCCCAAAGCAAGTCACACTTTTTGCCTAGGAAAGCACATTAAATAATTTATTCATTTATTTCCATGTACTTTCCTAAGTCGAAGTCACTTATTAAGTCTATTAATTCATTATATGTGCTTTAGTGATACTTTATTTTATTTTAAGCACGATATAATAAAATTAATAAACCGAAGTCACCCTTGAAATCACCCTTTGGCCGTCGGGTAGACAAAAAGGGCCAAAGGTCTTCGATCGAACTATTCGAGAAAGAGGGACATTACATTAATCGACTACATATCATAATTTATAATCTTCAACATTTTAATGGTGGATCTGTAATCTGTTGATTATATTTCCCTTGCTAAATCTAACATGTTATCAGAGCTTGGTGATTATGCATAAGCAAGGTTGATCTGGAGCTTTTAATTTGCTAGAGTAAAGAAGCTTGAAGTTTATTTACGGATCTGCAAAACCCTAAAAGTTCCGCAGTCGTCTTCAAGCAAACCAGGTTTAAACTTCCAGTTCCCGCCTAAATACTATTTGAAATATTGGTTAAATATGGGCTAAATGGCTATTTAGATCGTGTTTGAACTTTTGTATGCTTAGATCTTTGCTTCTGCATCTTGTTTCAATCGTTTACGGTTTAAATATGTCATCTGAGCTTATTTTAAGTTTTTGAGTTGTTTATAGCCATTTGGGTCGTTTTTGACTTTGGATCCGAAAGATTTATTTAGATCCAGTTTGTTTGGGGCTTCTAAGTTCATTTTAGCAGTAAAAATCTTTATTTTTCGCTAGTTTTGTCTTTGCGAAGCTTGGGCCAATCATTTTGTGCCATCTGGCTTCACATTTTCAGTCTTTCTTTAGATCCTATTGGTTTTGCGAAGCTTGGACCAATAAAATTGCTCCAAATAGCTTCATTGTCCTTTTCACATTTACGAAGCCATATCCACTCTTAGAGTGCCAAGTGGCTTCAATCTGACACCTTTCTATCTTTGCAAAGCCCGAGCCAATCAAGGCTCCATCTTGCTTTGTAGTGTCAGTTTATTGTTTATCTGATTGTCAGTCACGAAACATGAGCCAATAAGCGCTTTACGCTTGTCTCCACGCTGCCAGACTTGGCTTAGTTGTCCTTTGGCATCTGCGAAATACGATCCAATAGGGAAGCTCCAAGTCACTTAATATTTCGCGTTGTTAGACCTTTTTTTAGCTTGTTTATGTCTTTGCGAAATTGAGCCAATAGGATTTCTCCAAGTAGCTCCGTATTTCGCATTGTCAATTTTCTTTTAGCTTGCTTTTGTCATATGCGAAGGGTGAGCCAATAAAATTGCTCCAAGTATCTTTTATTTCGCATTTGTCAAATTTGCGAAATCCGAGCCAATAGAATTGCTCCATATTTCACATTTGTCAATCTTTCATTTGTGGCAGTAGTTATCTAATAAGAATTAGCCACCTTTTCACATTTATTAGTATGTCTCAGTCTTAAAAAGTGAGCCATTTAAAAGGTTCCACGTGTCTTCAGTTTGTTTTAGTCATTTTGGTTGCACTGAAGTGCAAACCAATAGCATTTGGACATGTACATCTCTTTTTCGCATTTGTCAGTCTTTGTCAGACTTGTGAAGTGCGAGCCATTTAAAAGGCTCCACGTATATTTTTTTTGGCGTAGTCTTTGTCAGATTTGTGAAGCGTGAACCAATTGCTTTTTGACACGTATATTAATCTTTTTAATTGTGTCATCCTTCGCAAGTGTCAGGGTGTCAGTCTTTGCTTTGGCTTAGCCACTTAAATGTGGCACACTTTGTCTTGTACCTTTTCGGACCCGAACTTTAATTTTTTTGGTTTATTTCGGGACTTTAAGCCACTCAAAGCTATCCTTTTATAGTTTGGTAGAAAGCCGCCAAGTTTTTTTTTTTAGCCGTTAAATTTTCGACAAGTGTCTCTATTTGACTAAGACTTTGATTTCGCATTGTGTCAGAGTGCGAAAAAATGATCCAATTAATTTAAGACACATGTATACGGTTCTTTTTTAATTAATTGTCTTGACTTATTAGTTGCATTGCGAAATGCGAGCTAATTAAAAAGCGACACGTATATTTGTGTTTCGTTGTTGTCAGTCTTGTAAGTTTTTTTGACGTGTGTTTATTTTGGTTATTATCGCAAACCCGAAAAGGCTTTGACTTTAATTTTTAAAGAGTTCGCATCCACCCGAGGATCTATTTTAAAGTCGACACGTGCCTTTCTTGGTATTGTTGATATGTGCCACGTGTTCCCCCGCCTTGGCTATTTTTTAACTTGTTTTTATTTATTAAGTAGCTCGTTTTTGAGCTCGCCCCTTCGAGTTACTAAATAACTCATTGAGCTACTCTAGCCTGACTCAGTCTGAACTCGATTAGCTCGCCAGAACTCAACCTCGACTAAGCTCTGTCAAATTGATCTTAAATTCGATCAAATCAAGCTAATTTTTATTAATTTAAAGCTGTTTGCATTCGTATAGCTATTAAAAAGATCTATAGCTAGTTTTTTTGTCTTTGTTTGGCTTCCTTGATTTGTTTTTTAATTGTAATTGTTTCCATTGTCGTCTAAGCATTAGAAATGGCTAGTTCTGCTAATTTTTCGATGGATAAGTCTCAGCTTTTGAATGGAACAAATTATAGCATTTGGAGAGTTCGATTAAAAGCTTGTTTTATGGCTAGAAAGCTATGGGATCTTGTGACTGGTGTAAAAAAATGTCCCACAGGAGACAAGCTACCCCTGAAAATCTTAGCTCCTCTCAGAAATCTCAGGAAGCTCTGTTCATCCTATTGCAAAGCATTAGAGATGAATTCTTGATGCATGCTGCAGCGATATGGACCTACTCGCAGATGCATGGAAGCAATTAGAAACCATGCATGAAGGCAATAGGTTGTCTAAGATCATTAAACTGGTTTTAGAGCTGTTTACAACACCCATGAAGGGGGTGAGAAAATTGTCAATTATTTAGCTAAAATTAAGAACATTAAAGCTCAATTAGATGGCTATAACTGTGAACTATTTCAAGATAAGCTGCTATATTTCATTATACAGATCAATATACATGAAAATTTTAGAAATTTTATCTCTATTCTTAACTCTAAGAATGAGAATGATCTGCCTGATTTAGACACTCTATCTTCTTTGTTAATTCAAGAAGAGCATGTTATGGAAAATTTTGATTCCAAAGAGAATGCTACTCAGGCACTTCTCACTCAAGAATAAAAAAGTAAACCTTCTAGATTCAGAAATCAAAACCATCTCTTAAACCCCCTTGTAAAGACAAGAAATCAGGAAACTTAAGAGTAAGTTTTGATGGTAGATGTCACAACTGTGGAAAATTTGGCCATAAGAAAGAGGATTGTAAATCCAAAAAGAAGTCAAATTTCAGAAATAGGAAATGGAATAAATCAGATCAAAATCAAGATGAAATTGATGAGAACAATCATAGAGCTAATGTAATAACTCTATGAACTATATAAAAAGCATAACTATAACTGAAAACATGCACAAAATGTTTTTTTAAGATTTTCTTCAGTTTTCTCTGGTAGTTTAGCATATATGACATGTCTAGACTTCAAAAGGGTGCTTACATGGTCATTTTTGAAGCAAAATTCACATAAATCCATGAGTGTGTCCACTATTTAATGGATCATGTTTTCAGTGAATGCTTGATTATTCTTGAATAATCTGATTATTTGTTCAGATGTGTTATCTATCAAGTCTTATCTCATTATGTAAAGACTTAGAATATGAAGATATACATATGTTGTTAAATCATTTTATGTGATTAGTAAAATATTATTATATGCATATCAAATAACACTTGGGGACGCCTTTGTGTTTGTATTGGAGACGTCCAATACTGATTGCATCTAATATATATTTTACAAAGTGTAATATGTTGGAAGTCTTTCAACATATTTGTTAGTTGTTAAGCATAGTGATATGTTAGTTGTTATACAACTAGTGTTTAACCTTTATACTTGGTTAAAAGTGAAAATTTGTATGATTTCTATTATGCTTATTATGATATTTGTTGATGTTGTGTTGGATATGCAATTAGATTTGTGTTCAAGTTTTGATGCAGGTGCCATCACTTGGAGCAGCAAAAGAGCCATGTGGCTAAAGAGGCTGCTAGAAGTGATACACATAGGAGCTAAAGGAAGTATTCCTCCTCTATGTGAAGGCCATATTTCTCTTGATAAAGAATCCAATTCAACATCAGAGATTATGTTACAAATACCTTCCCCAAGCCATTGTGTGTTGGGAACTACTGCAAGTTTTGTGCCTTGTTGGGCCTATCAGAGTTGCCATTGAGGGGGAGTGTGTATGAAAATGCCACCTCTTGATGGCTTATTATAAAAGACCCGGTCAACTTTTAAGAGTGGATCATGACCACCCGCTTTGTATGTAACAAAGTGATCCTTTAGGGATTGGTTACACATGGTTGTAACCTAAGTCATAGGATCCGCCGAATTTTGGCTCAAAATTTGAAATTCAGCGAATTCAATACAAATAAAAAAATTGTTCAAAATCGTTTAAAATCGCTGGAAAAATCACGGGCGAGGTCTGCGAAGCACGTTTGGAGGCTGGAAAGTGCGGCTGAGGTCTGTTCCTGAGGTTTCGCCTTGTGTCGGTTGTGCCACGACTGTCTATTCATCCCTGTTCAACCGCGACTGTTTATGTGAAGTGTTTATGCCAACGTTATTCCCGCAGACTTCCTCCCGTCCGCTATTAGGGCTTCACGATTTTTAAATATATGTTAGTTACTTATTCCGTCTGCTATTAGGGCTTCACGCTGTTTAAATATATGTTAGCTTATAACTTACTACTATTGTATAAATTTAATTCCGTATTATACTAATAGGAGTCGGGACTTTAATTTCTATATTATGTTTAACATAGACTAATTAAATCCCATGGTATGTTTAGGCTTTTAGCACGCTATATTTTATATTACTCCATTTTGTTAGGGGTCTAGTTAATTTCCATGTTATATTTTTTATTATATAACACACACGTTGACTAAGTAAATTGGGATCTCATTAAAATATAAATATGTTTGGTTGTCTATTTCAATAAAAATAAAGCCACAACTTTATTTAGATAAACTTAGTTATATTTTCAAAAGGTGAAATATTATGATTAGAACATGTTCCTAGTTGCATGTAGGATTTTAATTTAGTATTTAGTTTGATATTTATGAATTTAATATTTGTATATATCCACCATTCTTGTATATTTATTATTTATTGTTTATTTTAAAATAAATTTTAAAAAATGTAGAAATATATAATTCAAATTTATTGACGAATTTTTTTCCCAAATTTTATCGATCGACGATTTTTGTCGAATTTTATCCTCGCCGAACACGAACACGAACCTGGTGACTTAGGTTGTAACATTGTATGTGAACTATAAGTCTCATGAGCAAATGCATAAGGCAATTCGTTGTAAACTTCCAATACTTCCTCCATCTTGTAATAAGTAAATGTGTCACTCTATGTGAAGTTACTTGTAAATCCTAGTGAAGCTTTAGTTATGGGTATGCCTTAGTTTATAAAAGGCTCCATAGTCTGATGTAAGTCTTCATATGTAAAGCACTTGGTCTTAAGAATTTTTGTATGGGAAGATCTGCGGATTTCCCTTGTTTGCATGCTAGCTTGAATCATTGTTGTTGATTCAAGGTTCTGAAAATCTTTTTGCAAAAAAAAGGTAAATCTGGCATGTCTAATTTGTCTTCCCACTTAACATTAAGGGGAGTGTTGGGGTGATAATGTCAAGTGGGATCTACCACTACGAAGACTTAATATTGTATTAAAGTTTGTTCATCAAACTTTATTGTGAAGGTCTTTCACATTTAAGAGTGAAGCGGCTCAACCAATTCACCCACCCACATTGATTTGGGTGATCCCTCTTGGGATTGGTTGTCTACAACGTATACATTTGTACAAATTGACATAAAGACTGAGATCTTATTATAAGATACAATCGATGATCATTGTATTAACTGATCAAGAGATATAGCTCTGCAGACACTAAAAAAAGACTAACGTGGAAGTGGAAGTGTTGGGTTAAACTTGTGTGAATTCTTAATAAAGACAAAGTGCTTTACCAATGGAATTTTTCCTTCGGGTTTCTCCACTTAAATATGGTGTCATCTGTCTCTATTCTTGTTTATTATCTGCTTTCAGCGCTTGCTCATTATGCTCTGTAATTCGCTATCTATTTTAAGTTATTTCTGTGTCTAATTAATTGCATATCATAATCTATAATCTTCAGCGTTTTAATGGTGGATCTGTAATCTGTTGATTATATTTCCCCTGCTAAATCTAACAAGCTCTCAGCTAGCCCACGAATTAAACCACATTATCATGGTGCCCTATCACCAAGGTATCAAACATCGGTAGTAGGCCGCCTTAACACAGAGCCAAGATTTGAACCTTGGACCTCCCAATTACAAGGAGACCCAAGAATTGTTACACCACTACCCGTTGGACAAAAGTGGGTTTGTTCCCTGTCGTGTCGTAATGCCAGGACATGCCTCGTTGCATTAAGCACAGGATTCATGCCTACCCCGACCTCGTTGCATTGAAAATCAAGTCGGCTTCGACACCACGTCGAGAGCCACCTCCGCCACCGAAGCAACCGACATGCTTGACCGCCTAGTTGAGTAACGAGGGGCTATAGAGGTGGCCATCCTGGGAAATGGACCTCAAGACCTCCCACATATAACCCACATTCCCCACCGCTAGGGTAAACCGGACGGGATGAATAATTATTTTAGTTGTTACTTTAATAAAATACATAGTTAATCTTAGGGCAAGTGCCATATTGGTGTATGAGACATTTTGGCGAGATTGTTCTAATATTTTTCTTTTGATCACAGACAAGCCCGACTCGTGGTGGATTAGTGCAATTGGGTTTATAGCGTGAGGTGATAAGACCATCACCATTTTGAGCAGAATTGGTTGTGATACTTTTGAACATCTCCTATTGTGACTTCCAAGAGGATGTCGTGTTTAAGGGGAGGGAAATGTAATGCCCATTTTCTGCGACACTATTCGGGCTATAATTAGGTTGATTGTAGTATCTTTACTCTACCATGGTAATCATGTTTATGTCGTCACATGGCGCCTAAATTCTAGTAACTTGGAAGTTGCCTTAAGATGTGAAGCTCTAATGAAATTACTACTATTATATATATAGTTTTCGTTCTGCTTAAAACAAACTAGAAAGTGGTGCGTATAATGAGGAGGATTACAACCTTGGTGTCTTTTAATCGGTTGAGAATATAATATGAACCTTTTAGTTAAATTATGAACCAAATGATGGATCAATTAAGAGGGTTATAAATAATTTTGGAAACTATAAATAACTAGGTGTTGTGTGATTAAGTAAATCCTAGAAATAGCTAGTGGTAGGAGTGCAAGTAAGAATTAGAATGGTTGATATTATAATGTTGGAAAATGGTAAAGTAATGAAGGGAATAAATTAATTACTAAGACATTATATTTATAGAAATGAATTTTTGAAAATATATTAGTAGAACTTAAATTGATTTCAAGTGGTCCAGTTATGGGTGTGTGTGTCAAATTGATTCTAATAATGAATGGTGAAATGATGAGTGATTGATTTAGTCTTTATGAAGATTTAACTAGTGATGTTAGAATAAATATTCATAGAAATTGCTATGATATAATATATATGTGATGTATGGAATGAGTATGAAATGTCATTAAATTAATCGTTTAAATTATGGATGGATGTGATGGGATGCGTAGGATACTAGGTTGTGAATGAAATTATATTCTACATTGTTATTTATAGCTATATGTTTCTTCGTGCGGGTATGATGCTTCATGTGGAGTGTGCAGGTGATGTACGGGTATAACCGTCAACACTATAAAAAAATACCAAATTGAGGTGGGGAGACCAACAATCCAGGAATAACATGTGTTAACCATGGTCACCCTTTGAGCATGTGTGTGTGTTTAATGTATAAGTGACCCTTTTTGTTGTTTGATAATGTTTTATTTATTTTAACCCTCATGTGGAGCATTTTCCCCTTTTGATTTTAACCTTTGCTTTTAAATTTATTAATGATTTATTTCCTTTTGATTTTCTTTAAGTATGTGATTATGTGGAGACTTTGTCCTTGAGCATGAGCATTTAAGTTGATTGTTATCTTGAAATCTCGGATTTGGCCTTTGGAGCAATTTTGGGAAGTGTGTGGAAGAGGGTTACCTTGTTCCACACTCCCAAAATTGCCCCCAAGCCCATACCCATTAGGTAGGTAGGTTTTCACTCCATGTTTTTATTATGAGTGATTTCTTTTTTTTACTTTGGGGAGAGGAGTCCTTTTGGGATGATGGAAATTGTGTTTACCAATAAACCTCCTTACATGTGAAATGATTTTGAAAGGAATAGCTTTTACTCCTCTTACACATTCTTAATGGGGCTTGGCTTGTGTGCACCTACCCTTTTGGAGAGCACATGGGGTTGCCTTGTTGGCAATCCTATGTGGACTCCACCTCACCTTGCCTCTCAAAATTCTATAAATAAGAGAGTTTGGAGGAGGAAAAAGGGTTCCATGTTTTTTGATTTGGTGTTTTTTTGGTTGTTTTTGCTTTGGGAGAGCTTGGAAGGAGAACTTGAAGATTTTTGCTTGGTTTGGGAAGTTATTTTCAAGAGGACAAGATGCCCCCAAGGTAGGCTCTTAATCTTCCTTGTATTTTCTTGTTGCTTGTGTAATTATGTTGTTGTGTTGAATTCTTGTGGGCTTATGGGTAGAGAATTGGCCATTAGGAAATGGTGTGGGGAGGTGGATAGTCTATGTTTTGTTGGAGGCAAAAGGATTAGGAAGATAGTAGGTTTTATGTGTGGTTTTTTTGGAGCTAAAAGGGTTTTGAATTAGTCATTTTAGACTAACTTGGAGGGAGTGTGGGATGGGCCATAAGACTCTTGTTGGAGGAAAAGGGAAATCCATTTGTGGCTTGGGATTTATAAGGAATGTGTTGTGTGATTGAAAAATGGAGGTTGAGCTTATGGCCATCCCATTTGAGAGACATAAGGAGAGCATAGCCTATTTCATTCTCCATGAGAGGCATTTTTGCATCTCAAGTGTGGTTTTCTTGTGTTGTATTAAATTTGATTGTTTTTGGTTGATTTTGTTGTGCATTAATATGTGTTATTTCTCCTTTGTTGGGGCTCGGGGGTCAATGGGAAGAGCAGCCCTTTTTCCATTGAATTAGGTTGGGTGGAGAGCATTGCTCCCATCTCTTTTTGGTCAAGAGAAAGTGTTGAATCTGTTGGTGCTCAAATTAGTCTTGCCCTGTTTATCATTGAAATTCCTCGGCCATGCGGCCTCTGTAATGTTTTCTATCTCCCCATATTGATGCTTGAAGACTCTTTCCTCCATTTGGTTGCCATGATCAGTCCCTTCCTTGGTCGAGGATCACTTAAAAGTCAGAATTTGTTTTTCGTTCCTCTGTCCATATGAAAGAGTCTATAACTTGGGCATAAAACTCGGGTTTTTCCTTTTCTTCCGTTTTCTTGATCACGTTGTGTTGTCCCTATCGCTTTTGTCCCAAATACCTAAGGAAACGTGATTGGATTCCTCCATTTGGTTGCCATGATCAGTCCCTTCCTTGGTCGAGGATCACTTAAAAGTCCAGAATTTGTTTTTCGTTCCTCTGTCCATATGAAAGAGTCTATAACTTGGGCATAAAACTCGGGTTTTTCCTTTCCTTCCGTTTTCCCAGTCACGTTGTGTTGTCCCTATCGTTTTTGTCCCAAATACCTAAGGAAACGTGATTGGATGTAGCTCGGAGGATCATATTTGAGCCTTATAACATTTCCAAATTCTCTGTCCTTAAAGAAAGATTCATTTCCGGGCTCAAATGGTGATTTTCCTGCATTTTACGGTTTGTGACAGGTGTATTTTTCCCAGTAAAATTTACTTCTCAGCATCAATGGAAACATGGCCCTTTCTAGTTGGATGCGGCTCGGCAAGGCACTCTAAAAACTCTAAGGCTCGCTTCAACCCAAAACTTGTCCACGTGGAGGAACGATGCTCATTTGAAAATTCACCTTTTGGTTTGGCCTTGGAGTTGCGTTGGGGAGACACATGGAGATTTCCACTGCCTTGCCCAGACTTAGACAAATTTTTATGAGGCCGGTATGGTTATGACGGACCATGCACACGTGGAGGGCTGGCGCTCATTTGAGGATCCGCCTCAGGGTCCCACCTTAACAATTGCGACAGGGAGACATGTGGAGGCTTCCGCTGGCTCCGCTTTGTACTTAAACTTTTCAAAGCAATTTTCTAAGGCTTGGGACACATGGTGAGCCCGCGCTTGTTCAGGGTCTCCGCTCTTGGGCACCATCTCAAATTTGTGCCATGAAGACACATGGAGGTTTCAGGCCTTCCCATACTTAGACTTTTCAAGCAACTTTCTAAAGGCATGGGACACGTGGAGGGACTGCGCTGTTTGGGGACCGACCCCTAAGTTTTATTTTGAAGAAGCGCCAGGAGGACACTTGGAGGCTTCCACTCACTCTGCCCTTTGCTTGGAATTTTCAATGGCAAAGAAAAATGTCTCGAACCCTAGACACATGGCACCTTCCATTGAACCTTCAATTTTTTTAACAGACTTTCTGGACTGAGACACGTGTTGAGCCGCGCTTGTTTGGGGTCTCTGCTTTTGGGACCATCTCAAAATGCGCCATTGAGACACATGGAGGCTTCTCTGGCTCCTTTTTTCACCGAGACTTTTCAAAGGCCAAAAGGTGTTTTTCTTGGGCCTAGGGTACGTGGAAGGCTCGCGCTTGTTTAGGACTTGCCTCTGTGCTTCTCCTTTGCAGTTGCTTAAGGAAACACGTGGACGGATGTGATATAAAGTGGAAAAGGGGTAGGATCAACGGTTTGTTGTGCATTTCACCTATTTTTTCGCCATTTTTGCTCCAAGACTCTGGAGACGCAAATATGCATTGTTTTTCATCGTTCTTTGATGAAATTCTTTGTCGTCTCTATCTGTAAGGTGCCTTTGAATGGATTTGAAACTTAAATTGTGAGTCCAAGGATTGTTAAGGTCGATATTTTGAAGTTGGAGTTGCTCAGGCACTTGCAAAAACGGAATTACCAGAGGAGATGGATGCGGGCAGAATTGCAGATGAAAGAGAGGGAAAAGGGATAAAATGATGAAAGTGCAGGTGCAAAAGATGGAAAAGGTGTTGCCTTGAGAGCGAAAAAGATTACCTGTCATGTCCAACTATGCAGAGTCTCAGGAAATGATTAAAAAGGGGATTTCTCGCATGACAGAATCAGAATGATTAAAAGGATTCTGAAAAGTTGTGGCATGGCATCCTAGTCATTAGTCGAGGGCCCAAGAAACGTGATCAGTTCACAATTGGTCCACCTAGCAGATTTCGGATCTGAATTTGTTAAACGTCGTTATCTGAAACAAATTGGTAACAAGCAAAGGTCCCTCGAATATTCTTCTCTTTTGGGGGAAAATTGAGTGAGCAAAATGTATAAATGCAATGAGAATACTCTTGCAAATGGTCGGAGTTTGAATTCCTAAGAATTTTTTGAGAAAGTCGTCTTCGTGAGAGACCAAAGCCGAGATAACTTGTTATTTTCTTCTGTGTTAGATTTTCTATCGTGTCAAGTTGGTTGCATATGTATAGCCATTGATGAGCACTGAGATTGCTCTGGAAGCTTTCCCTGACGATGAATCTAAGCAATTTTGAAATTAATTTGTGTCCAATCTCCAAGCAATTTGTGTCTGCTTTTTTGAATGTCTGCAAATAGTTTCTTTCGTTCCTATTGCAATCTTACATTGATTTTTTTGTGAAATCACACAGGATCTCGTCCCTATAACAGTCTAATGGTATTTGCAATTTCATTTCAAGAAGAGCCTTCATCTTGGATGAGATAAACAAATTTAAAATCAATTCACTGTCATTTGTTGATAAAGATTGTAAGTCTTCGGGTATACCTTAGGCGTGATTAATCAGAAACTTTGGTGTTTAATTGAGTCTTTCAATTCGATCCTTCGTGTTGGAGTCTCAAAGATTATGTGAAAACGTGTTGAATTAGGCCTCTAAAGAAGCACACCTTACGGTTGAAGGAACGTCTTAACTACGAAGCTTTGCATTGTTGAAGTTGTTCATTGTTGTGAAGTCCCTTCGAAGATCTGGTATAATCAACTTTTTCCTGCTTCATCTCCCACCAACATTGTTCAAAAAATCATGAATCCACCCTGAACTACCCCTGCTTGCCCTGTGTATCAACAAAGGAACAAAATCTACTTGTTAAAATATGCAGAACAATTAGGATTTCTTAATGTCTTCAGTAACCTTAGCCTTGTGTTGAAAGTATCTCCATCATTTAGAAGTGACAACTCTTAAGAGTTAAATCATGGAGTATTGACCGTATTTTCCCAAGGTTCTCTTCATAGAATTTGTGCAAAAGAAGGATATCTCCATCTCCTTCATCAAATAGAGGTTACACTAAGGGTCCTCTCACCCTGGTCGAAGAGGCACGGCCTAAAGTAGTGAGGACAGGTCAAATCCTCTTAAAGGTGTTATCCATCTCTCCACAAATCTGAGTAACAAAGGGCCAGTTAGATCTCCTCCCGACTACAAAACGACACACACTATGATCTATTTGTCTCTAAGCTCCATGTCCAATCTGTGTTGTTGCTCGGCTTGAAAAGGAGAACAAATTTGGATACCAACACTCGTGGCGTCGTTGTGGGGACTCTTTGAAGTATTTGAACAAAGGTGTACACATACAAACCCTGGTAATACTTTTACAGATTTTAAAGTGCAAATACATTCGTTGAAACATCATTATTTGTTCAGATTTGTAAGAATTGTTCAAATTTGTGAGTTCTAAGTGCAATATTTCTAGCTTATACAGTTATTGCACTAAGATTTGTATCATCATTGATAAATTTGGGTAAAAGAAGAGCAGATCTTGTGATATTTGCATGAATCTAGTATTGACAAACATTTGATAGGTCTTTCATAGTGCATTTGCACAAACTAAGGTGAAAATCCTTAGTGGCGACTCCGTGTTGTTTAAATTCTTTATAAATACCAGTGTCTTAACATAAATCAAGTAAGATTTGTCATTAATGTCTGCAAAGCTGGAAGGAAGAAGATCTTTCTTCGCCAAGGACCCTAGTACGAGGTTGTTTCAAGAGCAGGGAA
Source organism: Taxus wallichiana var. yunnanensis (assembly GCA_018340775.1). NCBI lineage: Eukaryota > Viridiplantae > Streptophyta > Pinopsida > Cupressales > Taxaceae > Taxus > Taxus wallichiana. The sequence goes on from CM031236.1 coordinate 338,755,159, forward strand.
AGTCTAATTCAGAAGGAGGAAGAATTTGGAAGGTTGTTGGAGACCAAGCATCAAGAAAAGAGATCTCCATTGGTGAAACTAATCAGCCTGTGATTGAAGATTGCAGTACTTCCTCAAGTGCTTCTGAATCAAGTAGTCTCTTTGTTGAACCGAATTCTCCATCTGGAGAGGGTCCTTTTGTATTTGAAACATTTGCTTCTCAATCTACCCCAATATTTTCAAAATCTAATAGAGTTTTCCAAGAGACAGAGCCTTTAGAGGGCAGTCATTCTGAAAACTGTATCCCTGTACCACATAGACCCCTCACTCTTCATCATTTTGTTTCTCCTATAAGATCACCTCCCTGAATAATATGGCTCACCTCCACCTGACCTCCATTTCTCGTTAATACTTTTGGCCCCATCGGTTTTAGAGGCATGGCTAGCTATCCAAATGTTTGTGCCACGAGGATGTAAGAAATAGATTGCCTAAGTTTCAAGGAAATAATGCAATAAGCGGTGATCAGCACTTGAAACTCTTTGTCAATATGATGGAGGACTTGAGTTTGAGGATGTATACATTAAATTATTTATCCATACTCTAGAAGAAGATGCAAGGGACTGGTATAAATCTCTGCCAGATAATTCCATTGACTCCTGGACAGAGATGAAGAATGCTTTTAGAATGCAAAGATGCTGATAAAACAGACCCTGGTTTCTTTTATCGAGTTAAAATATAAAAAAGAATCCTAATGAATCAGTGCATGATTTCAACACTAGATTTAACAAAACATTGAGAAGACTGCTGTTAATTTGAGGCCATGTGATGAATCATGTCTGATAAAGTATTCAGATGCATTTGATAAGAAAGTTGCTTACTATTTGAGGGATAAGAACCCTAGGACTTTGAGGCGACCTTTACCATGGCTCTGCAAATTGAGAACAACATCAAAGTAGTTGGAAAACCTCCTAAGAGGGAGGGTGTTAAACTGATCAACCTTAAGAAGCCTCAATCAAGTAAGGCTGTGGATCTTGAGGAAGTTGTAAGGACTTTGGCCGGGGCTGTCAAAGAAATCTCTTACAAGCTGGCCAGGGCAGAGAAAGGAATTGGACAAGGTTCTCAGGGTCAGCATAGGCAACAAGGACAAGACAAACTTGCGAATCATCCTAGAAATGATCAGAGGTCTGATGACAGAGGTAAAGGACCCATGGGAGCTAGACAACCCCAAGCTAGGGAGAATAGAGTAGTGCTGATCCTCTAAATGCCGAGTTGTTGTTGAAGAGACAAATCAAATGGATTGGTGTGACAAATGCTTCTTACCCCACCTGCCATGTGAAGTAGATCAGCAAGTTGAAGAAGCTGATGATGATGACAACACTGATGATGATGCATGCATGGTGGACTGCTCTACAAGCTCACAACAAGGAGCAACTTCAACTGAGGTAATAAGTGCAAGAACTGCTGCAAGTTTTTGGGACTGCATTCACAGTACCTCTTCTTCCTCCCTCTCATGCTTTAGAAATAGATATGGTACAAGCATTTGAACTTCCTAATAATGATTTTGAGTACCTAAGAGCTCTAATGATTAAGAAGTACGATGGAGGAATCCCATCAGAAGAGGATAGACAATTGTTAATGAATGATGTTGTGGCCCAAGAAAAAGAGTATAACACAAGAAGTAAAGTTGTCAAAGGGGCAAGGCCTCAAGCCAAAACAAAGACCCCAGTTCTCACCAATGTCCCAAAAGAGACTCCAAAGAAAGATGCATCTGGAAAAGGCCTTGTTGTCTCAAGTAGAACTGGTGTGCCCACCCATGCCCAAAATGTTAAAAACCTTGTGCCATCTAATGAGTTTGTCAATCTTTCTCCAAATGTTGCTTTGCCCAAGTACATTCCCTATGACATTGCCCAAGTCTTGAGTCAGATCAAGATTTTTGTCCCAATTGTGGAACTGCTTAGGATTCCTGAGCATAAGAAGAGGGCTTTTGAGTATTTGGGATTGGGGAAGATAGGAGTGCCCAAGGCAGAAATATAAATAATGTAAAGGAAATGCTTGTGGAAATTGGTCTATCAACCAAATTGTTAGGGACATTAAGAAGTTGATCTCTGACTTTGAGGATACCTAGTTTGTCCATACCTATAGTGAAGGAAATGCTTGAGGAAATTGGTTTGCCAATAAAGGAGTGACTACCGAGAATCTCACAAATTGGAAAAATTATTTTAATCTACCCATGTCCATTATCAACAAGATAAATGAAGAAGCTAGTAATCATGACTAATACTAAAGATTAAAAAGAGGTTTAGTCAAAATTCGTCCATTCGCAACATTCCTTGTACTCCTTCGTTCCATTCTCGGAAAGGATAAATGCTTTGAAATTCGTATAGCGAGTATCGTTTAGAATCTCTTTGAGATTTAGGCCCATAGCCAACAATAGAAGTACAACAGATATTTTTTTCTTTCTACTTACATGAATCCATATCCAAGTCCAAAGAAAGGCATGAGCTATAACAATTCCAATTTCAAGTCTAAGTGTGAGCTTAGTTTTTGTTGGGCCCCTAGAATGTTGACTAAGTACAAAAGGCGCGTAGGCGCGCAAGGCCCAAGTTAAAGAATGGCGCACAAGAACAAAGCGCGCAGAGAAGGGTTTAAGAAAAGGGTTTAAGGAAGCCCGTGGTGCGCATGGAGCGCGCAGACAAAACCAAGGGTTCGGGACTTAGTCAAATTGGGCGTTCGGGAAGAGAACAGTGAAAAGCATGACCCGACCGCACATGCCTTTGGATGGATAAGGTGCCAACCTAGTGACAGTTGGCCGGGGAAGGAGCATGCACGTGATAGAAGCTTCTAGAAGCAAATCATGGTATAAAGTGGAAAGCTCAGGCCTGGAGGAGCATGCTCGCATGGAGGACCACATTCAGACACTTGGCATCGGATCTGAGGGCGCTGGAGGATGAGTTGGCAACCAGTGAGGCTATAAATACAAGCGCCTGCAAAGTAAACAAAGAGAGAACTAGAGAGTGGGCGGAGCTCTGCAAAAATACTACAAGAACTCTGTTAGTGGGTAATTGTATTTGGGAAAAGATGTATTGGGCATGGGGTTTGTAATTTTTCTTTTTTGCAAAGCATAGTTACATTAGTCCGGTTGTAATGCATGACTCATGCGGTCTACTTCTCTCGTGACACTCTATAATGGCTCCATGGATGTAATGAGGTTACCAAGATATATGAATATGAATATCAATGATTCGATGCATACATCTTTTCATAAGTTCTCTTTCATTTATGTTTATGCTAAGTATGGATTCTTGTATACTTATTTCTGTTATGATACAAGTTATATAATGTTAAGTACTCTGTCTGGAATGACTGCAAGGATCTAGAGGCCGTCCGAGCTCTATGGTTCTTGTATGTCTTAAATCCTTATGAAATCTCTAAACACAAATCATAGATGATGTTTCCCACTAAAATCACATAAAGAGAGACTCGCCACCCGCGCGTGCCTCGAGTGAGCGCCAAAGCATCCGCCGGGTGATAGGCCAGCGCGCATGGAGTTCCTTTCTTTTGTGACGAGGGTAAAAATGACTACATCTTGGTTCCATCACAAGACCTCTTTTTGAAGTTGTAGTGGGAAATAACATACATCATGATCTCGTGTAGTGAGTAATGATAGAGCGGTTAACGTTGGAAAGTGTTGAATCATGGTTCAAAAGCATAGAGGATGAATTTGCTCAGAGATTCAACACTGGACCTGAGTTTGATGCACGTAGATGGGTAGAAGGGAACCTCTACCATGATCTCATGAAACGTTTTTCATTGCTTCCCGGTGAAGGCTGTATGAATGGCTCTCACCCTATGCGCCTCAGGTCGAGTTGGCGTTATGGATCGCGTGTGTGGACCCGAGAAGAATACCGAGGCCGTAGGATGCAGATCCGACGTGGACCCATGTTGTGGATCATTGGTGGAAAGGAGTATTGGCTACCTACACTCTGGAGTACGCCATTTCCACATATTCTTGTCTAGAGGTTGCTGAGTTTGAGTTTCTGCGGGAGCCCAGAGGATCGTTTCTACGTGTTGTCCCTCTGGCTATGAAAATCTTGATGGTTACCATGAGTTTAGAGGCATTGCAATGGCCGGCTAAAGCATTCGAGCGCCAGCAAGGAAGCTAGGGTGGAGGAAGATGGCAGATGGTGCGACGGAGAAGGAAAGGGAGGAGAGACGACTCGAGTATGGTGAAGTGCGTGAAAGGGAGATTGCTAGACAACGTGAGGTTACGGATGTGATGGATGTATGGCGGCAGACGTTACGGGAAGGATTTGAGGTTCACACAGAGGACGTGGAACTTGAGCAGCGATGCATGCGACCCCATCTTGCAAGCGTGTAAGAGAGACCCCTTCGGTTTCGATGAGAGTTCGTCGCGGAGAAAGAAGAACCGTTAGTGGACATCCGAGAACACCTAGTGACCGGACCCGGTGCTTGGTTTTCCGAGATCGGGGAAAATATTGCTAGTTGATTGGTTACATCGAAGTGATCGGTCTACACCCATGAGATATAATTTCTCATTTGGGCCTTCTATCATTGTAAACACCAACCCCGTGTTAGGAGGACTTTTGGGCAAGGTATGACACGCAAGCTTTTGGTCTCGCGTCCGGGAGTGGCGCGGGGTATACTATGGTAGTGGGGCATTGTTGCAAACCACGGGCGCACGGTTTAGTGGAACGTGGGGACCTTCGCCCGACCACTACGTGGGATCTAGTGGATCCGGGGGTCGGGAGGAACAGGACCCGGTGGATCCGGTGGTTCAGGAGGAATAGGAGCTGGTGGGTCTGGTGGATCTCGGTGGTTCGTAACCACGGTGGATCAGGCGGCGGAGGAAACACAGGAAGAAACCAAGGCTCTGGCTCAGGAGGATTCGGGCCCCAACCACCCCCCAAGTTTTCTTTGAAATGTCTCTACATTTTCCCGATTACAAAGGTATTGAGGATGTTGCGGAACATGTTCACAATTGTGAACTGCTATGGCGCGCAAAGAGTATCACAACCCCTGAGCGGAAGGCCAACCGGTTTGCAACCACGTTGCAAGGGTGCGCGCATAGCTGGTATATGAAGTATGACCCCATCAAACAAAGTGGTAGACTATACTACTTTAAAGAACACATTCTTGGCAGAATTCCACATTCCCGAGTTTTGAGAAGAGCATCAACGTTGAAGGAGATTCAAAGCAAGGAATGGCAGAGAGTGTGCGGGAGTATGATGCGCGCTTTAAGACTCTCTTTGTCTAAATTATCATATGATATTCACCCTTCACAACATGCTCGGTGGTTTGTTGGAGGATTGATCATACCCTTTAGAAGGGCCTTATCCCATAAGACTTTTATAGACCCGCATGAGGCATCGAAGCTGCATGCGCGCCGAGGCATTGGTAGTGTTGATAGTGGTGTTAGCCCGTTCTTCGAGGCTCGGATTGCTGCTATGGCTAAGCATTTGAAAAGTTGTTTGCAAACTCAGCCCATGAAACTCGCAATGGTTTGTGGTGCACTGATTGTCAGTAGAGGGGCATGTCGAGGATAATTGCCCCAGGAGGACAAAGATGCGCGCCGTGGCAGATCGTGAAATTTGTCATGGGGACCATGATGCAAGTAGATGCCCCTTGCTACAGCGCGCAATCCGAAAGAATGTGTCTTGTTACTGCAAGATCTCGCACTCTACAACTCATGATATTAAGAACCGTAGGCTCATTGATCGATCCATGAGGCCATTGGACATGGGGTGCGCAAAGCCCGGCGTTGCAGAGTAGTTCCAAGGGTGATGATCGCCATTATGAGGAGCGCGCAGATGGAGGTGCATGCGGAAGGGGTTTTCGAGGAGGATTTCGTGGTCATGGTAACTGTGGAGGAGGAAGGACTGAGTTCCCACGTGGAACTTGTTTCAATTATGGATCTACAAAGCATTACAAACGAGAATGCTCGGAGCGGTTGCAGTGCTCGTGGTGCGGAAAGAAGCATAAGTATGAGGAGTGCCTGGGATTGTTTGAGCACATGAATCAACAACATCGAAAAGACAAGGTGTAATGTCCCCCTTTTTTATAAAAACTTTAAAAGAAGATAAAATCGATTTGCACATGTAATTTTAAAATGAAATTTTATAAATTGTGCAAATCGAAATTAAAGGGGAAGTTCGACTTCACCTTGAGATAATAAATGCATTTTTTAAAAGGTAAATCACGTGACTAGGCAAGTCGCATTTCTGAAACATTTTATAATTAAAATTTGAGGCAAAGTAATTATTCCTAAGCATGGATCGACCCATATGAGCATCTTTTTAAAATCCCTATGCATTTAATATTTGTTGGTGACTTTCAGGCACATTTTTAAATGAGATTTCCTCCTAGATGATGGCGCCAATGATGGAGAAGAACTTTGGAGGATGTGCAAGCAAAAACTATAAAAGAAGATGTGGTTACTTCTTTTTTGGCATGTTGACGGTTTATGAAACTTATCTTCATGCTTGAAGAAGGGATGTATGCCCACTTATGATCAAAATAAAAGGTGTTTATTAACACCACCATTTGTGAAGTGTGTGTGCCCATGAAGCTTGAAGTAATAAGTGTTTTGCAATCATTTCTCTCTATATATGTAAGGCGCCATTTTTGGGAGAAGATATAAGCTTGCTTTGAGGGTTTGGAGTGTGATTTATGATGAATCTCTTTTATTACATGCTGCTGGTTTTTACTTAATGAAGTTGACTTGTTTGGGCATGTGCTAAGAGTGTTTGGAGGGGAGTTTGAAGTAATTATAAATCTGCTGTTTTAGATTTATTAATTGCAGATCTGGAAATGCATTTATTGACTCTTAAAGTGAAGGAAAAAGTGCTAGAATTGTGTTGTAGATTTTACCCTAACCCTAGTGACTGGGTTTAGGATTTTGGGGGTTGTTTCGAGGGGTTTCTAGTGCAAGAAAAGTTCTGATTTTTATTATGAATAGAAGCTCATAATTTTCTCTTTCTGCTGCACTTGGTTTCAATTCAAAAGAGTTGGTATTTTGGAAGTTATGGATTTTCAAAGTTTCAATTAATTTTCAGTAGTATTATTTATTATTTTTACTTCTGCAGAGTATATTGGATAAAGGAGTGTAAATACCGACTGATTTGCCCATCTAAACCCTCACCTTGGCTCACTCCAACCCTATTTGGGTTGTATTGAAGCTGACACTAGGGTTAGTTGAGGTAAACCTAGGAGGGTTTATCTTCTAAGTTGTTTGTTTTGCAAGTAATTAATAATAAATCATTAATATCCCACAAGGGGATATTACAGTGGTATCAGAGCTTCTTTCCTCTTTTCGTGTGGGTGTTTTGTGTATGCAGGGTGATAAGAAGTTGTTGTTTTATAAGAGGAGAAATAAGGGAAATATGGATGAAGGGCCTTTCACACCGGATCAAGTCAAATTTCTACAAGAGCTAATGCAAGGATGTGGTTTGGAACTTCAAAAAACCATGAGTGATCAAATGACCAAACTGATCATGGAAGTTGTGGGAAATGGCAAGACGCCAAACTCCAATGGCGAAGGGAGTTCCCATAGTGGGGAGAAGAATTCAACACAACCCACTCCTAAGTTCTTTAAAGGCACTTTCCTTCCTAAGGAGAATCATAGAGCTTTCGAAGAACCTTCAATAGTGGAAATCATTGAGGCATGCAACAAGGAATATCGACACTTTGCATCTGGCCACAAGGGCCATACTTTTGATGACTTTTGTGCCTTAAAGATGGGAACAAGACCAAAAGAGCCCATAGGCAACCCCATGCGGATATTCAACAAAGATTGGGAAAAGTCTCTCTACCAAGCTTCAATGGAACCAACAAAATCATAGTAAGAGCTTGGTTACAAAAGATGGAGACCTATTTGTAATATCCCACTTCTGAGATCAAATGAAAATTAGGCAAACCACCAACTCTTCAATGCTCCAATCAAATACAAATAGTCAAATCCAGTCAGAAATATTTGAACCGATCAAATAGATGACTCAATAAACCCAATAGAAGGGGTTTAATGGCCTCTAATGAATGGCTTACTCCCAGCTGAAGCTAAACTCTTCAGGAATCAGACTTCTTGATGGATTAATTATAAATGAGCTCATGCAAACATGCTCTAAAAGTAGTGCTTAAAGCATCAAGGAAACATACCACTCTCAGCTGTCAAAGTAAGGATGTCTTAGTCATAAAAGGGATGCAAACAAGTTACGATCCACTGCTACTATGGTTTGCTGCTATGGAGCTCCACAATTCTATTAAACCAAGCCTCATCAACAGCAAATGATATCCAAACTGATCATTGAACCATGCAATATTATATTCAACAAATAGACCCAGATCGCAGCCTTGAAGAGGCCCAAACTTACCAACAAATCATGCAATTACCAGTCGCTGGGCTTAATAAAATTGCACTAACAGTTTGCTGCTTATGTTAGGATCAAAACATGTAATAAATGCCCAACTTTCACCCCTAAAGAAGTCGCTGTTTGATGGAAATGAAGGCAGCCTACAGATCGCTATTACAAGGGCTCCAAAAACATCATTAAATCATCAATAAGTGAATGGCAGAGATGCATACCAACCCAGATTTATACCTCTCATACAAGTCGCATGAACTGCTCCAAAGGCATATATTAAATCTGATCCAAACTTTATCTATAGATCGCTGCAAAAGGGTTGATTATCCACTAAACAAGCATACAAAATCATATCCGAGTCTCCCTATCCAAATCACTGCTATTAGAGGTTGCAAAACACCACAATACCATGCACTAATCAGATCACCATACTCAGAAATAACAATCACATAGAAGACATGCAAATGAGATGGAAAATCGCTGCTAATATGTTCACTTTGCACTCAGCTTTATCCTCTAAACCAGTCACCAACAAAGCATGCAATTCGCTAGGGTTTTCGCTGGGATATAGAACAAAATATTGCATTCAAACCAGTAGCTTCAGTCAACACATAAACACCATAAAAGTTGCTGTAACAAGGGCACAATAACCTGCAAAAATCTGAACGATCCATACCAAGTAATGCATGCAAAACAGTCCACAAAATACCATAAAAGAAGTCGCTAGGGTTTAGAGAACCACACACCCAAATCGATTTGCAAAAACACTCATAAACCCGCTGCTACAGTGATGCTACAGTGACGTCGCTACAGTAAAAGGACAGATTTCACTTGCAAATTAAATCAAATGCTTGCCAAAACCAAAGACATGGATCTCACAAATAAATACTTCAACTAAATCTCAAAACCAGCTCGATCCAACCTCCCACACAAGAGAGATAGAACATCAAAGGGCATGCATCCCAGCTCCAAGCATGGAGTATCAAAATAAGTTCATCATAACATAATCATAATAATAACCCTAGCACTCCTTTTATAAGCAAGGAGGCACAAAATTCGAAAAACCCTAGAAGAAGGAAAATATTAAATAAAAGCAGTTTGTCTTTCCTAGGTGTGGCGTCCCCTTTGCAAAGGGTGATTTTATAAATTAAAAGCCACCTAATTTATTTAATTAATTCCCCATTTAATTTTTATATTTTGGGAATTAAATTAAATAATCTTCATAATTAAATAATTAAATAATTATTGCTCCAGTGCAATAATATTTAATTATTTATTAAAAATGTTCCCCTTGACATCCCGAAACCCACGGGGGACGAATAGGCTAAGGGTCTTTAGAAAATGGAGACATTACACTATTTCTCCCTCAATCCATGCAAGAAGAAGCCCTCAAGTTTGTTACTCTTCACCGGAAGGCATGGCACATGAGTGGTGGTTTCATGGTATGCACACCAAAGACACAACTTGATCCACACAATGGAAGGATTTAGTCATAGGATCATGGAAATGTTTGATAGAAAAGATCCGGAGCTTCATTTTAGGGAGTTGGCCCAATTGAAACAAATAAGTAGTGTTGAAGAATATGTAGCGGATTTTCAAAAGGTTGCAGTGATGGTACCGGATGTCAGTGAGAGAAGGTTGATAGTTCTCTTTACAGAAGGCTTGATAGAGCCACTGAAAGGTTTGGTAAGAGCTTTTAACCCATTTACCTTGCAAGAATGTATTACTAAATCTCTAGATTTAGAATGTGCAGCTTATAGAGGGGATTATGGGCCAAAAGGACAGCATTCTAATAACTCTCAAATGCTGCCCAAAGGTGGATTTAAAGGACAGCCAAGGTCTGATTTACAGCAGCCCCTTAAAGTGCAAGGAGGACAGCCCTTTGGGTCATCAAAAGAGGCCCCAAGAAGGCCAAACCAGCCCTATGTTCCGCCACATAGAAACCAATCCCAAAATGGTATGCAAAAAGATGAGAGAGATGAGCTAAGAAGGAAAGGATTGTGTTTTGATTGTAAGGCTCCATGGGTAAGAGGTCATAATTGCAAAGGTAAAGGACAAATTTATTTCATTGAAGTAATAGATTCAGATTTTGATTTGATTTCAGATTCTAATGATACTAACGAAGTGGTGAATGAGGGGGATGATGAGCATGTACAAGAAGAAGATGAGGAAGAAATTGAAGGAGCATTGGCAGCCCTTTCAAGTACTTCTAAGTATCTCCCTTTTCAAGTGGAAGGTATGTTATGCAAACAAAAGGTAATCATCCTCATTGATAGTGGGGCCACTCATAATTTTATTAGTGAGAGATTGGTAACAAGGCTTGGCCTATGTAATGAAGTTTTTCAAGGTTTCAATGTTACCATAGCTGATGGATATATTTTAACATGCTCTAGACGGATTTCCAAACTTTCTATCACCATAGAAGATTATGAACTTATTGATGATTTTTACATGATTAATATGGATGACATGGATCTTGTGTTAGGAGTACAATGGTTGCATTCTTTGGGGGATTTCACCCTCAATTATAAAGACCTATTGCTCAAATTCATGATTGGGGAAAAGAACATCATTTTCCAAAGTATGACAAGACACTATTCTTTGCAAATATCCACCAAGGGAAGTAGAAATCTGTTCTATATCTTTTATATCAGCTGATTGGAAAGACTTAATCACCCTTGAGTATGTAAAAAATCAATTTCTAATGATATGGTTGAAGGGTTGATTGTGGATGAAAGGTACAAGGTGATAGATGGTCTTATTCTTTACAAGGGAAGGGTGTATTTAACACCAAAATCAGAAGTTAAAAATCTGATTTTAAAATCAGCACATGATGCCCCTACAAGTGGACATCAAGGTTACTTCAAGACCTACAAGTTGGTAAGGGAAAGATTTACTTGGAAAGGTATGAAAGGAGATGTTCTTAAGTATGTTAGAGAATGTGTTGTATGCCAAAGAAATAAGAATGAACATACTTTTCCAGCTGGTCTTTTGCAGCCCCTACCTATTCCCTCTCAAAAGTGGGAGAGTGTGTCCATGGATTTTGTTACTAGATTGCCCAATGTTAATGGTAAGACTTGCATGTATGTAGTAGTGGATAGACTCACTAAGTATGCTCACTTTTTCCACTCCCTACTAAATTTGATGGTCCTATGATTGCTGATTTGTATTTCAAAGAAGTTTTTAAATTGCATGGTGTGCCTAAGAACATTGTGAGTGATAGAGACAGCAGATTTATGAGTCTTTTTTGGCAAGAATTATTCCAGTTAGTTGGGATGGAACTCACTCCAAGTACTAGTTATCACCCACAAACGGATGGACAAACTGAAATAGTAAATAAATGGGCAGAAGGGTACTTAAGATATTATGTTTCAGGGCAGCAGTTAGCTTGGGTAAAATGGTTGCATCTAGCTGAATTTTGCTATAATACTACACATCACATGTCCATTGGAATGTCCCCTTTTAAGGCTTTATATGGTTATGATGCTAACTCTTTCATGGATGTAATGATGACAGATAGTAGAGTGCCTAGTGCACAAGAGTTAGTGCAACAGAGTATGGACATCGTGAAATCTCTCAAAGAAAATCTGCACCATGCCCAAAATAGGCAAAAATTGTATGCAGATAAGCACCGGAGTGAGAGGACTTTCGACGTGGATGATTGGGTATTTCTTAGATTGCAGCCCTATAGGCAATCTACTCTCAAGCAAAGTGGCAAGGAAAAGTTGAAGCCACGTTTCTATGGGCCCTACAAGGTTACTAAAAGAATCGGTGAGGTGGCTTATGAATTGGAGCTACCCGGGGATGGTAAGATTCATAATGTTTTTCATGTTTCTTGCATTAAAAAGGCACTTGGGCAAAATGTTGTTTCTTTTTTTGGAGTTACCCCTTTAGATGAAGAAGGTAAAGATCTTAATTCCAAAAATCATTATAGAAACAAGGTAAAGGAATTTAAGAAAACGTGTCATCAAAGAATACTTGGTCAAATGGAAGGACCTTCCATTAGAGGATGCTACATGGGAAAATGCTTCAATCTTAGAGCATCCAAGTTTACAATTGCTTGAGGGCAAGCAATTTTGGGAAGGGAGGACTGTAATGTCCCCCTTTTTTATAAAAAATTAAAAAGAAGATAAAATCGATTTGCACATGTAATTTTAAAATGAAATTTTATAAATTGTGCAAATCGAAATAAAAGGGGAAGTTCGACTTCACCTTGAGATAATAAATGCATTTTTTAAAAGGTAAATCAAGTGACTAGGCAAGTCGCATTTTCCTGGAAGCATTTAATAATTAATATTTGAGACAAAGTGATTATTCCTAAGCATGGGTCGACCCATATGAGCATCTTTTTAAAATCCCTATGCATTTAATATTTGTTGTTGGTGACTTTCAGGCACATTTTTAAATAAGATTTCCTCCTAGATGATGGCGCCAAAGATGGAGAAGAACTTTGGAGGATGTGCAAGCAAAAACTATAAAAGAAGATGTGGTTACTCCTTTTTTGGCATGTTGACGGTTTATGAAACTTATCTTCATGCTTGAAAAAGGGATGTATACCCACTTATGATCAAAATAAAAGGTGTTTATTAACACCACCATTTGTGAAGTGTGTGTGCCCATAGAAGCTTGAAGTAATAAGTTTTTGCAATCATTTCTCTCTATATATGTAAGGCACCATTTTTGGGAGAAGATATAAGCTTGCTTTGAGGGTTTGGAGTGTGATTTATGATGAATCTCTTTTATTACATGCTGCTGGTTTTTACTTAATAAAGTCGACTTATTTGGGCATGTGCTAAGAGTGTTTGGAGGGGATTTTGAAGTAATTATAAATCTGTTGTTTTAGATTTATTAATTACAGATCTGGAACTGCATTTATTGACTCTTAAAGTGAAGGAAAAAGTGTAACGTCCTCAATTTAGTACATTAGAACAAGAATTTTTTTTTTTTTTTTTTATAGGTGCATCCTAGTTCTAAATACATAATTTAGAACTCTCAGATCATAACAATCATTCTTATAACAGATAACCATATGTAGCTGTGATGACTCGGAGTACCTCCGATCTATTCATTCCATGACTCGGTAATCTACCGATCTATTCATGAGTATCAAAGAGTTGGCGTTTTTATTTTAACACATCACTCTTGCGGTTCTCTTCCCTAATCCGGGATTCAGAATGCTCTGTCCAAGGAACCTATCTGAATAATTGTTACCATTATTCATCGGCATCTCGTCCCTCAGACTAGGTGACATAGACAACGCAATCAGCGAGCAAACAATACTTTGGCCAAAGATTTGAAACATACAACTTATGTCTCGTATTCTTTTCGACGGCATACTCGTCAACTGGAATACGTCTTTCACCTCATTCCTATGTTATGTAGAATGTCTTACACTGACTTCTATCGGCCTCCCGTCCCAAGTTATTCACTCAGGAACGGATTAATAATATGACAATGATATAAGGATGTTCTCAAGAACTAGGGATATGCTGACATACTGGGTCAACCCTAGTTAACCCTGTGTGTCATGGTACCCCGAGTCTCCAGGGCAGCCTCATATCATGACCACATTCCTAACCAGTCCGGAGTAAAAACTTGTTCGAGTTTAAGGTGTAAATCTTAACGATCAATGCAAAGGGTGTCGCCATAAGTCACCTGCATTGTTGTATCTTCGAGAAGATCCTAATCTTCTCGAAGGTACAACCCTGCAGTTGACTTGTGCCATCAACCTTCAAATCTGCCTCGAAAAGATCTACTTAACTTTAAGGTGTTACTTACGTTGAGTTAAAGTTATACTTTAAGACGCTCCTTTTAGGGTAGTCTTTTCCCAACCCCTGGGTTCCTCACCTTAGAATTGCCTTTCTTATTAAAACCCATTTCACAAAGAGAAGTTATTAAGATTTGAGGTCTCATCAAGGAGTTCATTGATAAACAGTAATCTAAATCAACGAAATTGGGCAATAGCCCTAAATCTTCTCATAAGGTTGCTAACCATACCCTTTTAGGTTTATATCAGTTCTCATAACTGAAATATATCTTACTTATTAGTATTAAGATATAGTGATTTAAAATCAAATTAAACGTTGTCTTGACTTAGATCAAGACTAGGAAGTAATAATTTATTCTTCCGTTCAGCTTCCTGTTGAGGTTTATTTTAACCTTAGCTTCTCAAAAGACAGTGATCTAAATTCCAAATTAGCTTTAGATAGAACATAACAGAACTACTCACTTTTACAAGTATTCAGTCACCTAATCTTTGCAAAGTTTACTTAGAGAATTCCAAATGTCTCCAAGGTATACAATAATAAAAATGCTCTTAAAATCATTCAAACCGAAGAAGTTCAATCCATCAAGATACGAATGCAAACACATAAGTAACAATTCCCTCATTTCATTCATTTCTAAGCTAATCAAATACAATTTATGCTTTCAGCATATTTGATACAATATTCAACAGCAAAAGAACATCTTTCTTCAAGTAGTACATTTAGAGAATCAAGTTGGAATTCATCATTAAACCAAATTAAACAATCTGAACATCATATCAGATCTGCTTGCCTTTACCACTTACGGCAACCATCTGCAAAAATTGTCAACACGGGTCAGTTCGGTGAACTGAGCATGATAAGCACTAATTCTTAAAACAATTGCAATCCACCAATTGTTCTCATTAAACAACCTGTTTAAATGAAATCATTTCTTCAAATTCCAAACATAAATCAGGCTATTCATCTTCTTATATTAGAGACTAAGAACAAATGAATACAACCATTCTAAAGACAAAAAACTCCTATAAGAATGTTTCTAACAATTACTCAAAGGCAGTTTATAACATTCAACAAGCTCAACTGTCGTAATTTCCTTTCAATCATACATTATTTTAATGGTATTGACGAGTATACCTACTTATACAGCAACACACATTTTATACCAGTCTCTCCATACAATACCACAGTCTATTCTTGTTATGCCCTTACCGTAGAGATCACATAAGGATACAAGGAGAAAGCACATAAAGTTTCCAGACTAGGAGAGAGAGAGTATTTTCTTATTCCTCTTATTACACATCAACATATAATTTACAGCTCAGGAGAAGGAAACAGAGTCAATCAGATTCCCATTTCAATCATGTTCTGGACTGTACCGACTCCTCTAAAATAACGCAATTACTTTTACGCATGCAATTTAAAATAGTCGAGATCACAAGAAGAAACTACAGTTTCATCTAAATTCATTAATAAAAATCACCTGTAGCTATTAAGCATTACAAGAGCTCTCGTGACAAAGCAAAAGAAAAATAATCCAACCATGAAAGACTCAACAAACCTTTTCCATATCATTCATCAACATGAAAATACCCAACGCCATCGCCTGACATGGTTCAGCTAAGAGCTCTTTGTTTCAGTCAAACGCGAGACAAGATAACATTAAAAACAAATGACGTTTCCATATGCAAATACAGTGACATTCACACTGAGTCGAAACTCAAACATGCACAGCTTCATTCAACTGAAACAAATCCCTACGATTATACAGCAAGGACCTATATTAGAAGCCGATTTCAAGAAAAATAATCACAACAAGGTCTTCACAGAAGCCGAATTCCATATCAATAATTTCCTCAAAGTTTCATCCGAAGTCGAGCTACTACGAAATACAACAGGGTCTCAAACGGAGTCAAGTTTGTAAAGAAAACCCATCCTTTAATTCCACAGAAGCGAACTGAATATAACACAACAATGTTATATCGAGAATCGTGCCAACTCGCATCATATCAAGGACTCCAACAGACTCAAAACCAATGAGTATCCACAACAAGCTTCCGCAAAAGTCGATAACATACTATCCATTTCAAGGATTCCAACAGTATGCACAACAAAACTTCTGAAGTTAAAAACATAAGTTACGTTTCAAGGACTCAAAAGAGTCGAAACCATATAGTATTCTCAACTAAACTTTCACGTAAGAAGTGAAACATACTATCCATTTCAAAAATTCCAACAATATCATGCTAAAAGTATTCACCGAAAAACTCAATCAGGAAGTGAAACATACTATCCATTTCAAGAATTCCAACAATATCATGCTAAAAGTATTCACCGAAAAACTTCAACAAGTGAAACATACTATCCATTTCAAGAATTCCAACAATATCATGCTAAAAAGTATTTCGAAAAACTTCAATGAAGTCGAAACATACTATCCATTTCAAGAATTCCAACAATATCATGCTAAAAAGTATCCACTGCAAAACTTTCAATGAAGTCGAAACATACGAAACATTACAAAGACTCACACTGAGTCATTTTCATATATAATCCTTGCAACTTTCAATGATTCTAACCCAAAATCGCAAACACAGTAAGGACCTCGACAATAGTCGCATTCAAGTAGTATAATCACAGCAAGCATTCCAAACAGAAGAAACTTCAAGAATTCACAGCAAGATTCAACAGGATTCAATCAACAATAAAAGCACAGCCGGTCTTTAATCGAAATGAATCCAAAAGGAAGAATAAATACAGTAACATTCCAACAAAGTCATCGAATAACCCGAGATTCCTAATTCCATAGGAAAAGAAGAACCAAAACATTGCTTCAAACCAACTGAACTGAAATCACCTGAACAGAGTTGTTTTAATGAAAGCATTTGGAGTAAAGCAAGATTTTTAAAAGTCAGGACCCAACATGCCTGATAATGTCGCTTAAAAATCCGAAGAAGACCTCTGAATGAGCTCGCGCCTTCTCCTCTTCTTCCACAATAGATTAAACAACAATAATTTGTTACCTTCATGTCTTATAAACTTTCCCCGACAGAGAAAAGAGCTAGATATTCTCATAGTTGCCATGCAACACAAAGTAGACTGGTTCAAAGAACCAGTGATCAAACAGAGAGAAAAACGGAGCGAATGGAAAACCAAAATACCAACCAATTTTCCATTTGCATGCCTTCCCAAGCAATCCGCGCTCGGGAACCGAAGTTCATCAATGACATTAACTCCAAGATTCCCGCCTAATCTCCATTGCCACCGACCGCCAAAGTTGGTGATTGCCAATTGAACACAAACAACCATTCCCAAATTTGGTGATACCGCCACGTCAGGTCTCAATAGATGTTTACAACCTCCGCCAAATCCCTTGTCCTTCATGCTTATCCACCCCATTTAATGTCATGGAAACCACCGCCCATGACTCGCACCCCTTCATAGGTCCTCCTTTATCCATGATCATTAGTTAGGTTAGAAACATAGGTTAAATCACAAGGTAATACTTTAGTCTTACCTCCATAGTGCTAGGTCGCTAACCTTAGGAGCATTAAACCTATAGTTTAGGGCTAGGTTAGATTAGCAATAATTCAACCCATAGGTTATAGTTTAGGTTAAGGTTATTAACCTTAACGAATCCATTCTAGGTCTCACAAGTAGGATCGTTCAGTATAAGAACCAACAGGGTATAACATTCCCGAAATGGATTCTATCCGGCATTGATAAAAAGCTTGCAGTATACACCAGAATTTATTACCTGGCTCAAGGTCTAGGCCTTCCTGATATTACGATATCGGGAACCAATTCATTTAACACGATCAGCCTGAGTTAGACTCCGGAATTGCTTATTCAACACATTCAGACCTTGCAACTTTCGTAAGGTCTATAATTTTTGTTCATCCAGAATAAACTTAAAACATCTCTTGGATCAATGCAACTGATCCAAGGCTGAGTCATAAAGACGGATAAATCCACAATTCCTTTCGAAATCAAATTGAACTCAGGTGCTAAAAATGAAAGAAATAAAAGAGTCCAAGCATATCCTGACTCAGTCAAAGATCTTCAAGAGCAAAGAAGATACAATCCATATCAAGCATGACTTCACAATCAAAGGAACACATCCTTTTACAGAAGAAATCATATATCAACACTTAAATGCTTAGGAGGTAGTAACAATAGTTCAGGTGTTACGTGTTGGAATTGTGTTACTGATTTTACCTTAACCTAGCTGGGGCTGACCGGGTTTAGAATTTTGGGGGCTGTTTCGAGGGTTTGTAGTGCAAGAAAAGTTCTGATTTTTATTATGAATAGAAGCTCATAATTTCCCCTTCTACGCTGCACTTGCTTTGAATTCAAAAGAGTTAGTATTTTGGAAGTTATGGATTTTCAAAGTTTGAGTTAATTTCAAAGGTATTATTTATTATTTTTACTTCTACAGAGCATATTGGATAGAGGAGTATAAATCTCGACTAATTTGCCCATCTAAACCCTCACCTAGGCTCACCCCAACCCTATTTGGGTTGTACAAGTTTGACACTAGGGTTAGTTGAGGTAAACCTAGGAGGGTTTTATCTTCTAAGTTGTTCGTTTTGCAAGTAATTAATAATAAATCATTAAATATTCCATAAGGGGATATTACACAAGGGCGCCTGTAATTCGTGGAGGGAGATTGCCATTGTTTCCTTTTCGACTTCCACATTCGTCGATTCAACTAAAGACTTCCTATTTGTAATTTCCCTCTACATGCTATAAATAGAGGAAGAACCTACGGGTTAAGGGATCGAATTTGTAAGCAGATTCTTGTGTTCCAGACTTTGGCTGAAACCCCGATAGCCACTTGAAGCAAAGGAATATAAAAGAGCAGATTTAGGAGAATTTTGTGTCATGGTGCATTTCGTTTCTAGTTTTCTATCTTAGATCTAATAAACTGTGTTATTTTAGATCTAGATCTGAGCCGCCTTTGCTTATAATTTTGTGTGTTGATATCTATTGGTTTCTTCTACGCATGCATGCAATCAACTCTATTATCTTTTGATTGGGGTTGCACGTCTTCCTATTTCTTCCTTGTGTTTTATTATTTTCTTCTTCTATAAATATTTCATTTCTTTAAACAACTACTTACTTGTTTCAAAGCTATACGGCTATGGTTCATGAGCTGAATAGTTAAAGTAAAACCCCATATAGATACTAGCATATTTTAATTGACAAATCTGACACGGGAGCCTCACCGGTAAATGAGAGAGATTTATCTCATGACTGCCTAGGTTTTTAGCTATGCAGAAAATCTAGCCAACATCAATACATTCAAGCGGGAGTAAACAGGTTCAAGGAGTCCAAGAAGTTTAAGTTGGACCTTGGTGGTCCGGACCAGGATCACGGGGAGTTGCTTGCGCAAAGGGTTGGTCTACCCTAGCAAGCACACATACATAGAATGGTACGTGTCGCATGAAGTGCAAATGACAAGGCCCATGACTCTGCCCATTGCAGGAGGATCCATAGCGCGCATGTACATTCGCATAAGATCCAAGTCGGAGAAGGGCACATATCTGAAAAATGAGGTATCTATACCTTAGGATCCAACTGGTAGGAAGAGATCCGCGCCCAAACGGGAGGAAAAGAAACCAAAAAAGAAAAATCCAAGTGTTTGTGGACATACAAGCAATAGGTTCCCCGGGGCGGCGTCGGAACAAGACGTACGCACGCAAGAAGCCCGTAATCGGAGAAATGACTCTAGAGCCAAAGAAGTCGTCGGATAAGGAGTCATCAGAAGAAGAAGAAACAGAGTCACCTACACCGGAATCCCCGGTTAGGAAGAAGCAGTGGGTAGAAGAGGAGACCACCTCGGAAGAAGTTGGGAGCTTGGACAAGTACATAGGAGAGAAAGATGATAGTGAAGAAGAAGTGGGGAAGAGGACCCCGGGAAAGATCAAGGGCCACTTGTTTTCAATATACATGATTCGAGAGGAGGAAGGCGGAGAAGAAGAACAAGGGTTCCTTTTTGTGCGGCGCAAGGATAGCCAGGTAGGAGGAAGCGCCAGGACATGGGAAAAGGAGAGGAGGCTAGCGCACAGAGGCAAGAGGTTCCAAGCTCGCAAGTAGAGCAGATAAACCAAGGTGGCGAAGAAGAGGAAACGAGGAACATTGAGACCCTAGTGGAGGACAAAGTGGAACGCAGCGCTAAGCTAGTGTTGAACAAGGAGGAGAGCGCAGAAGAGGAACACGGCAGCACTAGAGGCCCGGTTTTGACTGTAAGTATACCTAAGGGCACGCGCACGGGGAAGGTGCGCGAAGGGGAAGCCCGGAGATGGGTTATATTGATGACCCCAAGAAAGTGTTTCGCGCGCGGTTCCAGTACAATTCCGGCGGAGGAGCTTGTAGGCATGTCATCCTTTTGACAAGGAGGCTGCATATCCACGGACAAGGAAGATGATCTCATGGGCACCGTGAGTCCCACCTTGATGAGCCGAGTTTGAGGTAAGCCACAAGGCAAGTAATAACATTGCTGGGACCGGAGAAGATAACCTAAATCTTTGGATACCCAAAGCAGCTCTCCTGATGAACAATCTGTGGAACGAGCTCAACAAGGTCTCCGTTGAGAGAAGAAGCTAGGCTCTTTGGCGCGATGATAGGATCGGGGATCTGGAAGGGGGGCTGAAGAAGAAAGAGGAAGAGCTAGCTACAATGACCAAGGAGCCGAGCCAGAAAAGTTGATCGGCCGCCCTGGGTGGCGGGAGTTGAAGGATGAAAAGGCCAAGGTGAGTGTTGTGTACAAGAAAGTGGAATCCATCAACGAGGCCATACTATTGAAGCATCCAGACCTAGCATCGCCCGCGCAGAAGTATGGATCTGCCTTGGGATGCCTGGAGGATTTAACAAGGGTCCTCACCATGGAAAGACAGCCGCTAGCCTTGGAGTCTGCAAAAGAAGTAGCCGTGTGCCTAGAGAAGGAAGATAAGTTGAAGATCGTAGCACTCGTCGCAGAATACAGCAAAGTGCTTACTGATGTAAGGGTTGCTTCCCGGACTGCTGAGGCCGCATACAACAATTGCGCGAGATAGGGACAAAGTGGCAGGCGCCTTGGTCGCCACTTGTGAAGCAGAACTCAAGGAGTTCCAGGAGAAAAAAAAGGGGAATAGGGGGTGGAAAGGGACAAAATCCTTGCAAGGTTGAGAAGAAATCGAGGCAAGGGTTTCAATCAAAAACCGGTTAAAGGAGCTATATCCGCACATTACACGAAGAATGGACGTGTTGGAGGATATATGCAAGGAATTGGAGAAGATCACGGATACCATGAGCGTAGAAGGAGATGGGCTAAGTTTCGAGGAGGTGAGCGCTCTAGTCGGCGACCTCTGTCAGAGGGCGCAGGACGAAGTCGATGCTTGGAACAAGTTGGAGGCCGACTTGCAAAAGGATTTTCCCAGTTTGTTGCAGTGATTCTTTCACTCTCCCATTCTTTCTTCTTTCCCTATTCTTTCATCCCCTTATTCTTTTTCCTAGGCGTAAGCCTATTATATTCTTTCTTTCACTAAGAGGATGTTCCCATGGACGGAGAACAGGCGTAGTGTGGGGTGATGTTGGGCCCCTAGAATGTTGACTAAGTACAAAAGGCACGTAGGCGCACAGGCGCGCAAGCAAGCCCAAGTTAAAGAAAGGCGTGCAAGGACAAAGCGCGCAGAGAAGGGTTTAAGGAAGCCTGTGGCGTGCGTGGCACGCGCATGACAGAACCAAGGGTTGGGACTAGTCAAATTGGGCGTTCGGGGCAGAACACATGAAAAGCATGACCCAACTGTGCATGCTTTGGATGGATGAGGTGCCACTAGCGAAAGGTTAGCCAGAAGGAGCATGCCTGCGGTAGAAGCTTCTAGAAGCACATCATGGTATAAAGTGGAAAGCTCAGGCCTGGAGGAGCATGCTTGCATGGAGGACCACATTCAGACACTTGGCATCGGATCTGAGGGCGCTGGAGGATGAGTTGGCGGCCAGTGAGGCTATAAATACAAGCGCCTGCAGAGTAAACAGAGAGAGAACTAGAGAGTGGGCGGAGCTCTGCAGAAATACTACAAGAACTCTGTTAGTGGGTAATTGTATTTGGGAAAGGATGTATTGGGCATGGGGATTGTAATTTTTCTTTTTGGTAGCATAGTTACATTAGTCCAATTGTAATGCATGACTGCGGTCTGCTTCTCTGTGACACTCTGTAATGGCTCCATGGATGTAATGAGGTTACCAGGATATATGAATATGAATATCAATGATTTTGATGCATACATCTTTTCATAAGTTCTCTTTCATTTATGTTTATGCTAAGTATGGATTCTTGTATACTTCTTTCTGTTATGATACAAGTTATATAATCTGTTAAGTACTCTGTCTGGAATGACTGCAAGGATCTAGAGGCCGTTCTGAGCTCTATGGTTCTTGTATGTCTTAAATCCTTTTGAAATCTCTAAACACAAATCATAGATGATGTTTCCCACTAAAATCACATAAAAGAGAGACTCGGCACCCGCGCGTGCCTCGGGTGAGCGCCCAACATCCAGTTGGGTGATAGGTCGGCGCGCATGGGGTTCCTTTCTTTTGTGATAGGGGTAAAAATGACTACGTTTTCATAACAATCATTGTGCTCAATGTTATAAGCTTTGATGTTTTGGCTAGTGCGAGTAGCTCCTGGAAGGAGGGTGAGAGGAAGAGGATTGATCAAGCGTTTCACTAATAGAAAAAAAAACTTAAGCGTTTTGGGAGCTTAACTCCAAATTTGTTACGAGAAACAAGGATGGTAGAAGAATTTTTGTGAGAAGGAATTTGACTACCATGTGAGGAAATCGCATTCACATGGACCCCACTTCGTGTCACGATCTCAAGAAAATACCATTGTGTGGACTATCCTCAAAAGAGGTGGTCTTAGTAGCTACATTGAAAAAATCAAAGTAAATGATACCAAATCTGTCTTTGGATATTTGCAGAAGACATGGAAGCCAAGATCGGGCTTGAAGTGGTTATCATAGGCATTAAAATCGAAGTGAATAAAATGTCGATTACAGAGGTTATGGGATGAAGACCGAGGGTTTAAAGTTGTTTAAAGATAGGAGGAAACAAGAAGAGTTGGAAGCTTTTTGCAAGCCAAATGAGCACATTCACGAGATGGAGGATGGCATTCTCAAAGTGTCTCTTCCTACTTTGTGGGCTGAGGTATGTCTTTGTAATATCCCCTTCTCGAAAGCAATAGGTTGAAGACCCTGAGCCTAATTTTTTGTTTCCCGACAGCTAAGGAAATGATGAAAAAAGGAAACTAAGTCCTAATTAATTAATTTTAAAGTGCATAATAAAATTTTATCATAAGCACTTTAATTAATTTATTAGTGACAAAATAAAAGAAGAGAAAAGAAAAAGTAACTTTAGGTTTTATTTTCCCTAGTGGAAAAATGTGACCCATATAGGGACATATGCAAGGGGATACGAAATATTAAATAAAGGAAAACAAAAAGGAAAATATTAAATGAGAGGAAATAAAGTTGATTGGCCCTTTTGTGTGGCAAAGAGGCCAAGATAAGTTATAAAAGCAAGTCATCATGCATGGAGAAGCATCGCTTTTGCATATTTTCATATTTGAAATTTGGTTGAGCTATTTGCTTTCCACTTTTACATTAAAGGACAAAAACACTTTTGATGTTTTTGCATTAGAGGATGAAAACTCTCCATTGCCAAGGTTGAAGAATGAAAACTCTTCATCCTTTGTGTGAGGAAGCTATATTTAAGGTTTCTATTGAGCTTCAAGGAGTATTTCAAAATTTCAGTAGTGATTGAAGACCCAATATTGCATATTTGAGGCATTTCCAGCTAGGGTTTGATAACACAAGTGATTTCTACGTCTAGATTCAGCCAAATCTAAGGTAATCTACGAGACTTGTGGGTGGAGTTTGATGCATTCTAGGGAACGGATGTCGCAGATCTCATCACCAACATCTTTGTCACAATTTTGGAGCCCATGTTCAGCTTTGTTTTAGTAGATTTGGGTTTGGGATCACTTCCTTTTGGCCATTTTTGTAAGCTGAAATTCTGCAAACGTTTACCAAATTTTGAAAACTTATTTTGGGTCCAAAAATAATATATTTTGGTATTCATACATGCATAATTAATTCTGATTATTTTCACCAATATTTGGTTAAGTTTAGATCAAATTTGAAGGTTATTCATTTCTAGATCAAGTCGTCATTTTTAGGGAAAATTCATATCTGCATAAAATATTTTTATTTTATTCAACCAGTTGGTTGTCATAAATCAGATTTGCAGGTCTTCCATTTAGGTTTATAAATTATCCCATTGGGGACATTACAGTCTTCAAATCATGAGATGTGTCACAATGGAGGGTAAATTTAGGAAAATCCACTCCCACCATTTCTCTTTGCTCAACCATTTCAGATACAACGGTAGAACTATGAGCATTCCTTTTTATATTTTTAAGTCTTTGGAAGCAACGGTGTTGGATTATAAATATGACAAGAATGATGCCCCTATCCACCAAACCTTATCCTACTCTTATTCTCTTCGACAAAACCACTATAAGCCCGCAAGTTGTCTCCTATTTTGGTTAAGGGGGATCAAGCAAAACAAGGTTGTGGATGACGAATATGTCCCCCTGTCCAATGACGCTGATGATAGCTTTCTCTAAGGAAGACTTTGTATCAACTCGAGCAAGAGCGGGTTAAATCCAAGGGCAAGAAGAAGGTGACATATAGGGGCCCCAAAATTAAGTTCAAGTAGGGAGGGAATGCAATAAATAAAACCGAGAAAGGTTCTAGAGAGGATAGTTTTCCCCTTAGCAAGGACAAGGAGAAAATGGGTCCCGATAGCCCTATGGAACCTCAATCTTTGCATTTCACTAAAGTGGGGGTAGATATTCATGGGAGAGTCAGTATTATGGAGAAAGCTTTTGACATACAGTTAGCAGAGCTTATAAAGGGACTAGTCTCGAGGTCAAGAAATAGAATGAAGAGTTTAAGCATATGCAATCGAGGTCAAGATAATTCAAGCGAATAATGTCATCCTTGAAAGCAAAGAGTGGGGCAAATGGAAAACACTTTGGTGGAGTTTACGAAAAGGAAAACACTCAACAATTGATGTCTCTACAAGGATGGAGAAGGATAACATAGAAGAAGGTGGGGAGAACCAAGAGAAAAGTAAAAAGAGAAAGCTCAAGGAGAAGCAAGAGGGGGACCTGAAGACGACAACCAGGGGTTACTTGAGAAAGAAGGCGAGGAAAGCTATAAAGGAAACCAAGGTCTTTGGAGGAACCAAAGACATTGAGAAGGTCACAATGGACTTTGAAAGTCCAAAAGCTATTGTGTCATAGCTCGGGCTCGTAGGAACTAGGATTTTTCTAGAACTATTCACTAAGTTTTTGTATCGACGCTTGCTAGTTGTATGTAGAGGTACTACTATGATCCAGCTTCTATGTTGACTTTTGTGGGATATAATTGTCTCATCTTTCTCAATCAGTAAAAGGTTATCAGACGCACCCAAAATTGCATGTGCTACATTGTTGGAAAACGGTTACAAAAGTCCCCAATGATGATTCATGTCCTTTAAGAAGGTGTTCGAGCTCTAAAACCCATTCGCAGTGTATATTTGTAGCCTAGACATCCTTACTTAGCTTTTCCACGCTTTCTTCCAGATTTTCCGCTCATTTTTGTGCATGTTTTGGCTTTAGTGTCAGAACCACCTCCCAGGCAAGGCGGCGGTCCTGCACAATTTTTCCAGAACTCTTCATGCATGATTTTGACACGCATGCTTTCACTTAACTCGACTTTTAGGGTGCATTTGTGAACCAAATTGCCTAAAAATAGTCTTGTTTGCATGGTACTCCTTCCCTCTTCTATTTTTAAATAGATTTAATTAGTTGGAACTGCCTCTTCTTGCCTTGTGCATGAAGGCACATCCCAGCCCCAATTCTTATATATTCCATGCTTGTGTTCAAGCAAATGGCCTGAGAATTTTTGTGTATCTTGTATTGTATTGATGCCACAATCTTGCTAGGAATTGCATAGCCAAGCTCGGATCTCTGTGCTATCTCTCTCTCTACTCACATTGCATCCAGCTACTTTCAAGTGTCATTTCTCAAGCGCCTTCTCCGCTGTTGTTCTCACATTCCCAATTCCTTGGACTCATATGGACACACAGAGAAAGAAAGGAACAAACCGAGGGGGACAAATTATCTGCATATTGGACTTACCTACTGCTCTCGTGAATTCCAAGGTTGGATTTGTTGTTTGATTTCCTTCACTCATGCATTTATCATTGTTATATCATATCAAATAGAGTAGAAATCATTTTCCTTTCATTTGCAAGTAATTAGTTAATTTCCAAGAGGGTTTGAATCTTTCATAGCAGCCCCGGTGACGGATCCTCTTCTTCCCATCCCTGTGGATCTGAAGGAGAGAATATCTGTAGGAGGTTGTCTACATATCATAGATCATTTGGAAAAGTTCTTGTTTTAAGTTAGTTTAGATTCAATACACTCAACACAGGTGAATAACCACACCGGGTTATTCGCTTGTTTAGTTTTAGTGTAGAAGTAGATTTGATCATTTAGAATAGAAGCAAATTGTTGTTTGTAATTGCAATATTTCAGTTTTGTGATTTGTTTAGATTAGTTTCCCTTTCAGCAGTAGCATAGATTGTTAGTTTCATCTTAGTTAATTTGGACACTTCAAACTAGTTTAGCGCTTAGATTCAATTGGGCAAGCAAACCATAGGAGATTTACGCTACCCGTTCATAGCCTCTAAATCTCCTCTTTGCTAAATCAGCTACCAAGAGATCACACTACCAGATCTTAGTCACTGATCCTCCTATAGTTAGCTACACGATGTTAAGTTATTTCCTTGGAAATGGTCAAATATGAGTGGTACTATGTTATAAATCTCATCCTTGTTTACAAGATTAAACATAGTATAGTTTGTGTTTTTGGCTTGATAATGAGTTTCTAAAGCCAATACACATGAAAATCAATATTGCAAAGGTACTATTAATAATGGTTATTTATTGGACAAATAATGCTGAATTATTTAGTTCATGTGATGTTAAACATGTTGATAATGTTTCGCTTAGGAAATATACCGGTGGATACATTTTTCAAGGTTAGTACAGTGCCATCACTTGGAACAACAAGAAGCAACCAACACTGTCTATCATCCCGATAAAACATACTATAAAAGTGCTATGGAAGTAGCTAAATAAGCCATGTGGCTAAAAATACATTGGAAGAACTTCGTATGGATGTCAAAAGAAACACACTTCTATGTGAGAGCCGAGTTGTGTAGCTCTTGCGAACAATCTAGTTCAACATCGATGAATGAAGCATATTGAGATTTATTTGCATTTCATTCGAGAAAAATCCTCAGCCGGTGATATTGATCTCTAGTTGTATCTCATCTTGAAGATCAAGTTGAAAATTTTTTCACGGAGCCTCTCTTTATTGTGAAGTTTTACAAGTTTTGAGCAATGTTAGCCCTTTCAGAGCTGCCATTGAGGGGACTATGCATGACAATGCCACCTCAATATACTTTCGATGTAATTTGTATGATGATAGGATCTACCGACCTCCATGGCTCTCCGCGACTGTGAGCATGGCTCTCCATCCGGCCTTTCGTGTTCTTTTATGCCTTCTCGTCCATCCTGCCCTTCCCGTTCTTCCATTTTTGTCTGCGTTTGTTCCTATCGTATCTCCTCGCGATATTTTCCATCAATTACTCCTTAGACGCTCCAGCTCACCTCCTATCGAGCAAGAAGACTTTGAACAAAATCATCCGAGATGACATTTACAAACAGTTTGTCCAGATCACATGGACTAACCCTCAGGGAGGGCTACGTCTTAAGATGGCTTTCTATGCTATGCACTTCCTAGTGGTTAGCAATGGTCTTATTGCTCGACCCAAATACATCTCTCGTCACTGGATGCATGCCCTTCACACTCCTCTTGGCGCCCGCAGTAGGCTCCCATGAGCTTCGGGTGGAAAGCGACCATCGATTCTTGCTACGTTCGATAAGATATGCCGCTTTGCTCACTTCAGGAGGTCGAGACGGTGGACCATTTCATTTCCGATGTTGCATCTATTACGAGATCAGAGGGAGATTCCACTGTCTTTTCAGAGAGCATCCAACCCTTACCAGTTTCTTCAGATATTATGACCAGAGGTGCCTAACTTTATATATGCAGGCGACTCTCAAACTTCATTGTGAGACCTTCCAGCCCCCGTATAAACAGTTGACTACTCAACAGATCACCTCCTTCATAGTGATCCCTTCTGGGAGGGGCTCCAAGCAGCACTATGACACCAGTACATGCCCTAAACTAGATCGATGTGGAACCGGGGCACTAACCTCCGATCCAAGAGCTTATACACATACGAGGCCGAGATCATCCCTCCACAAACGTCTGCGGAGATCCACCAGACCTTCTCGGAGAGCTTCCCACTCCGGACATCAATGTTCCTTCCCTTCCACTACGTCCTCCACTGGACATCAGCACATTACTAGCTTCTTTCAGCCGGCCTTGGATGCTAGATGAGAGAGTTCCTGTTTGGATTCTCTCCCCTCCTAGCTTTCTTCTCTCTCTTCTACATTGTATTCCCCATGTCCCCCGACTCTGAGGTCGTGGGTCATGCATGCTTCGTGGTGGCACTTCTTGGCCATTGGCCCTCGCTTCATTTCTCTCTTCTCTTTTTGTCTTTTTGTTCTTGTTTTTTCGTGGAAACCTGTCTTGGTTTCCCGGCTAGTTTCTGGTCCCTTTGTATGGTGCAGTCCCTTTGACCTACTTTTGTGGTCACTTGTTGGACATTTAATATATTTATCTTATCTTTATTGTAAAATGCATTATAAAAATCACCCTATGTGATTTTGTAAGTTTACAAGAAAACCTAGAGAAGCGTTGTGAGATGAAGATTCCTTGTATTATAAAAGGCTCCAAAACTCATGTAAGACTTCATGTATGCACTTGCCCTGAGGAACTTAGGGATATTATTGTTTGATCCCTTTAACATGCTAGCCTAAATCATCCTATATGATTTATGTAATTCCTTTTTAGGTAGGTGATAATTGTAATTTCTTCTATAAGAAGGTGATGTGTAATTCCTGCTATAATAAAAGGTGAAAGCACATGTAATTCCTTTTATAGAAAGGTGATAATTTTAGAATCCTTCTATGAGAAGGTGTGTTTCTAATTCCCTCTCTAATAAAAAGATAGTGATAGTATGTATCCCCACTAAACATTAAGGGGGTGTGTTGGAACATTTAATGTTTGTGGGTTTACATTTATATGTGATGCTTGTAAACAAATGTTATTCCACACATATATATAAGTTTATATTCAAATTAAAACACTTATTTAACATCTAAACATTTGTATAAACCTAGAAAAACAAAATCCAACTAATTAAAGTCGGTTGGAATATGAATTGGTGTAACCATTCACGGATACAACCAATCCCGTCCTTTATAATCCTTACATATTGCTGGAAATCACATGGAAAGTAATCAGTATGGTGTATCAAAGAAGTAAGACGGAAGTGTTGAATTACTAGGTTCTATAAAAATAATCCTCAAGTATGTTATTAATAAAGGAAAATGCATTTCCCGTGGGTTTTTTACCTTTTAAAGGTTTTCCCACGTAAATTTGGTCTTATGGTTTATTTATTATTTGTACATTTCATGACACTGTTTCCTATTCATTTCATATTCTACTTCCTGCAGTTTTTTTTTACGTCACAATCATCGGAATGCATATTATTATCCCGATCCTAGGTTCTCTAACACTTAAATCTAAGTACACCTTATCTCCTTAATCGATTTGGCATCGTGATTGTTCATCTAACCTTTTAGGTCGGCCTTGTTCTCATAATTTTAGATATCTTTTAGTAATTAGTGTTATCTTTCCAGAGTTTGACATGATATGGATATATCATGTTTTTTTTTTTTGATATTTAAACGCTTTTGACCGGAGCTATGAACCGGGGAGGACCCCAAAATTACAAGCGGGAAGGAAGAAAGAGGGGAAGAAAGAAAAGAAAGGGGAGGGGACAAGAGGAGAGAAGAAGAGAAAAGAAGAGGGAGGAACAGAAGCCAACGACGTGGCGAGAGAGCCGAAGAAGAAAAACCCGAACGGGAACAAAACAGAGCAGACGCAAAAAGGTGAGGCGTGGGATCCGTCAGAGCCGGTGCCAACACGTCGATTGGACTCTTGGAGAAGAAAGCCGACGCATCCCGAGCCCGATCCCTAAGAGCATTCCACTGATCGATGGCGGAGTAAACAGGAAAGCTGCGGCGTCAATGTCAATTTCGGGCAGCAACGGTGATCGAGTCTCCCGACGTGAAGAGTGTGTTGACGCTTTGAGCATGATGGAGAAGTTCCTATCTTGGCCACATATCCATTTGATGCCTCGCCCGAACCAATAAAGAAGGTCGCCAACCTCCTCAACCCGCAGAAGGGGATCCAAAGCAGGAGAAGTCGGGCGGTTCTTCGCGGAGGCCAATACGGTAGGCGGAAGGACAACGAGTTGGCGAGGAATTCCACGACGACCAAATCCTCCTCCAGAAGCACGCAGAAGGCGACGAAGGCGGCGGCGATATCTGCATTGGTTCCTTCCTAACGAGATCGAAACAGGTAGGAGTCGCCAAAAATGGTCTCTATAGCTTTGGCTTCCTGGTTCGAAAAATACTGGAAGACACCAGACAGACGGGTACGATCGATTTCCAGTGTAGAGGCGACATCGCACCGAGCTGTGAGAGTAACAAAAGGAAAACCGAGAAAAGCCATTGAAAGACTCGGAGGAACTGGCAGCGCGGAAACAGAGTTCGAAAGATACAAAGCAACAGGAGAGCAATCACCACACTTAAAAGGAGCACTGCACACGCGAGAGGCCACATCCCAAGCTGTGGAGTCGAGCTGGCCCGCTCGTGGGAAATTAAGTTTGTCAGCCCAATCCAATCTTGATCGGTACCTGAAGTGACGATGGCGGCAGGGTGATCAATAGCATAATTTGTAAGAAAATCAGCCGCTTGATTAGTTTCTCTATAGTTATGAGTAATGTTAGGAGCCGATTTTATCTAACCAATAAAGAATTTGAGGGATAAAGATGTTGATTTTCCACGAAGGGGATGTGCCTCTAAAGTGCACATATGATAATTTGGGAGTCCCCTTCGATAAATAAATGAGGACAACCTAACTGGGCAGCCATCTTGACCCCTTCCAGGAGTGCTTGGGCTTCGGTAGCATTACACGAACCATCTCTGAGTGGGTAGGAGCCAACTCTGATAAGATTACCAAATTCATATGGATATATCATGTTACTAGAGGCTTCGAGATCTACTATTTGATGGTATTGCTTTCATTTCTTACTATGACTTAATCTTTCCCTAAGTTTCCCATGATAACTTACAATTTAATTGTGGGGCAACAAGGCACTTCACCGGGAATTCCAATCAAACAGAGCTTGTGGTTTATCATTAAAAAGTACTAAGATACAAATGCATGGTATATATAGTGTCTTACATTGTCAATGAATTTGAGCCACAACACAAATATATATGTATTCATGTGCATCTATCTATGTTAGTTGTATAAGGAAACACAAAATCCCATACCTACATATATCTAGAGGATTGTGTACTCACACATGTATGCACATGCCAAAGTGTGTGTGTGTGTGTGTGTGTTTTGTCTTTATATGTAGCACATTACAACTAGTATTTTCCCACACACATTGAGTGCAAATAGTAGGTTCAAATGAGGTGCAAATCTACATGTACAATTCAAAGCCAGGTACTATCATCAAAATTAACTTCGGACTTCAAAGGTTATGAAGCATATACCATCTCTAGAGCTTTATAGAAAATATATAGTTACATTACAATCCTGAAAACATGTCTCTGTATTAAAAATCGTGATTTATCGCACGTTTATCGTGATTTATCGGCTAGGGCATACGAAACAATTTATCTTTACGAAAATCGCGATTTTCGTACTGCCGATAAATCGCGATTTCTGGCGAGAAAACCTTCAAAAAATCGTGGAATATCGCCAGAAAACTGTGGAAAATTGCTTGGGTTTGGTGTAAAAGCAAAAAAAGACCAAATACAAAAAAACGTGAACCATTTTTCTCCTGTGCGAATCGTTTTTCCTCCTGAGACCATTTTCGTGTTTGGTTAAGAGCATTTCATGGCTGGTTTAGAGCATTTCGTCGCTTCGTGGCTGGTTTCGTGGCTTCCTACAACCAATTTCATGGCCCTAAGTAATGAGAATTCATTTTTATTTATTTTCATAGATATCCAATAATCTATTCGTGGCCCTAGGTTTCTGAGTTTTTTATTTAGTATATTACTATATAGTTAGTTTATAATAGTATATAGTTACATACGTATACACTATACAGTATACAGTATATAGTTACAAACTTACATACGTAATACGTATACAGTAATATAAATAAATTTATAATAGTATAACTGTATACTATTATACAGTGTACTGTACACTATACAGTTAACTGTTAAACTATACAGTAATCTACGGTAATATACAGTAATATTACTGTATACATTTATAATAATATACAGTATTTATCATAATAATATACATACAATATTTATTTATCATAATAATATACAGATATCATAATATCATAAATTATAATATAATACAGTTTTAAGTTATCATACATACTGTATAAAAATTTAGAGAAATTTCAAGATAATGTCAAAACATTATAAAACAGTATGATAATTATCATAATATCATAATATAATACAGTATTTATATGCATATGGGCTTATGGCATTCTATAGAGTCACTTCTCGCATCATTTAACAATGTTTTTACATTTAATTTAAGTTTATTTTATGAAATTAAATTTTTTTAAAGTAGCGATAAAATTGAAGATAAATTGCCGATTCCCAATTTCCGAGTCAAAATCTGGCCTGCCGATAACGATTTTTTGAATTATGGCAGATATTACCTCTTCCTCCTCTCTCATGGATGCTTATATTATTGCAAACATAGTTTGCATACTTGTATTCATTAAATATTCAGCAAACCCAACAAAATTTGCCTTGGCGAGACTCGCGAATATTCAGCAACTTAAAAAATATGCTATTTTATTTTAAAAACATAAATTTTATGCAAAATATAGCTACAAAATATATCAAATGAGTTTGTAAAATGTTGGGGAAGTGTTTTCTAGTAGATTTGAATACAAATACAACACAAAATCGTATCATCATGCGAATACAATAGCCAACTGATAAGTGTTATGAATTTATGATGATTGCCATTCAAAATTATCATCATAAATTGCATATCTATGCAAGTTACAATTTACAATAATTTACATTTTCCTCTTCCCCATTCTAGAGAAATATCAGCATGATGCCTTTATAAGACAAAAACTACATTTTTTCAGTGTTAAACCTGTGTTTTTCCCGTTTTCCGTGTTAAACCTGCGAATGGACGAATTTTAGGGTCAAACTTGCAAATATTGGCGAATATTCGCGAATATTCTCAGCAAATACTCACAAATATTCACCTGTGACGAATGGCAAGTTTTATCGAGCGAATATTTGCCCAGGAAAAATTTTGGCGAGTACTCGCCGAATAGGCAAACTATGATTGCAAATATACGGTTCAGCTAGACATACATAAAACCTTTAAGCAATACATGCACACTGAACAAAAAGCAAAAGCCATAAACACTTCTTGAGAATGACGTGCAATACCATTATATTCTCAACATGGATGTGAATGTCAAGTAGTGTTTAAAGAAAGAATAATGCATATACAGTCCATGCAGCTGCAGAACATGCATTAAAAATAAAGGAGAATCCTTAAGCAAATTATTTGCATTTCTATTTCTATACTTTGCCATAATCCTATTTTACCAGATAATGATTTCTAAGTACTTCAAATAGAAAATCAATCCAGTTAAAGAATGCAAACTTACCAGCCACAAATTGGTGCTGCCAAATCACAATGGTAGAATCCCATGAGCTTATAGCATCTCCAAGCAGGTAAAATGAACAAACATTAGAAAATGGTAAAAGTAGCTCAAAAGCCTGCTAATAATAAATGTGTATCTTACACTCAAGTTTGTGTCAAATATAATTGAAAATATAATGCCATTCAATCTTCTCATCATATTAGAGGGAGATGCAACTTTGGAGAAGTTATTGAACATATACATGAGCCCCTCTCTCATTCCTAGTACCCATAATTTATTGCTACAAGTTGAGATTTTTCCTACAGACTAGGACAGGCTTATAATTTCCAAAAGTGCAAATTTTTGTAACAAATTACATTTAGAAATTAGACTTAGGATACAGCAGATTTGAGTGTGTAGACCCATTTCTTAACAAATATTACTTATCCTAGATGTTAATGAGAAAATAGACTAAATTTTCACAGCAGAAACCTAATGCACGTTATCAAATCAAAGCCAACGCCGCTTACACGATATCAAGTGAACCATAATGAAAGTTTAGAATATTTGAAAATTGATGAGTTTGGGAAATAAATAAAAGTCAATTCTTGTTGACGTGCAAGTACCGAGGCTTGAGTATTAGAAATGGTAAATTCACACATAGAAATGTTATCACAAGATATGCATTATAACAAACAAAAGTAATAGGGACTAGAGAACATACATTTTACCCTACATATCTATAGCATACTTACTGTCACGTGATAGAAACTTTTGGTTTAACCATTTGCATGACCTCCTCGTCAAAACAAAATTGACTTTTCAACATTATATATGAAAACATATATTTAAGTTTTTGAAGTCTTAAATACGATAGATTCTGGAAAATAATGAATGCAGATTTATAAAGAACACACCAATATGAATAAATGAACCAGAAGAAAAGTTATGTTTCTTATGGGAAACAGTAAATCAACAGAATAACGATAACAGCTTCCAATTCAATATGGCTGGAGCAAGAATGCTAACAAAATTTAGTGGAACACGAGCTCGGGAAATTGACTCTACAATTTTCAGCGATGTGTGAGAGCATTGTATAGGAAGCAAACCTTTCTTATCTCATGATTCCGATACAGCACTACACTTGTACCCTTTGGCCCCAGGCCATACTTATGGATATCCACTGATATGGAACTCACTCCTTGCACGGTGAAATCAAAAGGTGGAACAGGATACCTACAGAATAACCAGTTTCATAGTTAGAATGGCCCCTGCGACAGAGTGTTACCAGAAATTAATACAGCAAAGAGACAACATCTGGTGAGGCATGTCTGCACTTCAGAGGCATGGTATGAGAAAAAGCTTTTCAAGGGCATCAGCAAGTATTGAATAGTAATAGCAGTCCACAGAAAGTCGGCAAAAACAAAAGTGATGCTATGTCAAAAGTTTTACACAAACAAGTTTTTCTTCTTCGATCAAACAAATACTACTGTTGACGTTTAGAAAATAATCAACATAAACAATTGAAACAAATATTTCATCTCCATATGTTTAATACTCAGATTCAAATTATCATTACTTCTTTAAAATCCTCCAGATTTGAGATATTCATTAATTTTCTCTTAACAAGATTGAGGGGATTGCATTAGACCAAACAATCCCCTATTTAACGGTGTTCCGTGCATCTTAGGGATGGGGTATCAGGGACAGTGGAAATTTTCCCATATTTTGGGGACGGCAAAAAAATCCGGATTTTGGTCAGTGTGGGAGCAGCTATTAAAATATTTTTGTTATATTGAAGGAATAGTTTACAAAAGAAATGAGCCAAAACAAGATAAAAGTAGCGAATAAAACCCCAGCCTGGCAGCACAAAAAGACAGTCAGATGGGCCTACACCCTACCAAACTAGAAAAGGAGACAAATAAAGTCTTTAGATAATACACCCAATAACACCTATGACAGATCCCTCACCATCCAGAAATGCTCCCTTCTGCTCAGCATCATTGCCTTCATTCTTCTTGTCCTCTGCCTTCTCTGACATCTTTTCTTCATACATTTCCAGCTTTTTCTGAATATGATCGTCTTGCGAACATGGGCCTCAATGAGCCTTTCGATATATCATGCCAAAGCACCACCCAATCCAATAGAAGGAACAAGAATGTCAGCGAGTGAAGAGGAGGAAGAGATGGTGCTATCTGACCTGTACCCACCTCCAGGCTCTTCAATGTCTTCAAAATCAGTTTCTACATGTTGGAGCAACCCGGCATCTTCATTTCTTTGTCCATGTTCAATCCTTTGCAAATTGCCATGGCTGTCCTCCATCATGTCCTCTTGAGAGACCAAGTTCACATGATGTCTTTTAGATGGCCCACTAGCTGCATGTAATGTCCCCTTTTCCAAGCTAGTTTGTTTTGGAGACTTCAAGCCCATTCCTCTTCCCGTGGGCAAGAAGAAAATGAAGGGAAGTGATTGTCATGTTTTTCAGTTATTTTCGTGAGCATTGCATTCTTCTTTAGTAGTTTTCCATATAAAGTCAGGTTGGTTGGGTTAAGAAGATGAAAAGCCAAAGGAAAAATAGAAGAGAAGTATCCTTATGAGGTCGGTCCTAGTTTGGAAGCATTCTAATTGGTTTTGGCGCCACAACAAGGTATAAAGAGGGGTCGCTTGGCTCATTTGCGGATCATCATCTTGTCTAAAATTAACATTGCATGGTTTTTGGGTTGATTGCTCAACTACTTCCACTTAAGGGCAAAAATCCTTTGGTGTGGCCAACAAGGAGGACAAAACCCTTGTTTGATTGAAGAACGAAAACTCTTCAATTCATTGAGGATTCTCCATCCGGGGTTTCCAAAGAGCTTCAAGAAGATTGATTTTGCAGATTTTCAGCTAGGGTTTGATTCTACAGTGATTTTCAGCCCCTCTCCTAGGGGAGCGACCCACCTTGTGGAGGAGTTAGGGGTTTCTAGGGCACGGCGACATCCAACTCAGCCATCATTGCATTCCTTATATTTTTAGCAGCCAGAATCTATATTTGGACTTCATTTTTGGGCTTGGAATCATTCATTTCCAGCCACTTTTGTAAGGGTGTTCTCTGCTATTATTTTATTTAATTAAATAATTTCCAGCTGGGGTTTGAAGGCTGATTTCTTGGTTAATATTGGTTCTAAAATATTTCTAAGTGTCCCTACATGTTTTGGATGGTGTGAATGATGCATTTTTGAAGAATTATTGCATTCTCCTTGCTGCTGTTATAAAAATCAGACTGCTGTTCACTGCTGTCATAATTTTCAGTTGGCTGTTATAAAATTCAGTTTACTATCTATTGGTGTTTGTGCACTTTTCCTTTGTTTTCAGTTAGAGCCCAGAAATGGACATTACACAGCAGCAGCATCAAACTTTTTAAAGGTTCAATGTATTCTCGTTCAACTCGTATAAATTACTATTCTTTTGTAGCACGCTACCCATTCTGGCATTCTCAGTGCTCACAAACCTTTGTATCAGGCAAGAAATAACCACTAACCAGCCAATCAGGAGCCAGTATGACTTTGGGAATATTTAAAGTGTCAACAAGATAATCAAAGGAGATTGTGATAGAGCCAAACCAGAGGAATTTCTTAAGCTCATCTTGAGCGATCTCGAGCTGGATATTCACCTGCGCTGACAAGACATTGTGCTATCACTTCACTCACGACATCAGTACACACCTTGCCTTTTCCTTAGAAGAAGCAAATTCCAGACGATTTCATAAGACATGACAACCATAGCTTTTGCATGAAGAAAGGAATACAGTTGGCACGACTGATCAAACCAAATAGGACATCAACCCCTCCTTTTGAGAAACAAGACTCCAAGAAAATAAACTGCTTTACCACCCAGCTTTAGCAAAAATAATCTCAAAGAAATGATGTTCAACGGTTTCCTCTACACCACACACAAAACAAAATTTATTATCATTACCAACCCTAGCAATCAAAGAGCCAACAACTGATCAAACCAAATAGGACATCAAACCCTCTTTTTTTTGAGAAACAAGACTCCAAGAACATAAACTGCTTTACCACCCATCTTTAGCAAAAATAATCTCACAGAAATGATGTTCAACGGTGTCCTCTACACTACACACAAAACAAAATTTATTATCATTACGAACCCTAGCAAGCAAAGAGCCAACAACCAACTTTTTATGAAACCTAAAGCAAGATTTCTTAGGTTCAATACAAGAAGGACAAATGACAAAATACCATCTCCTAGAGGGATCACACAAGGACCATCTTTTATTGAGACCCAAAAAAGCTTCTTAAAAGAAGGTCATTTTACCATATGGCTGCTAAGTGGAAACTTCAAAGAGAGGAGGCCATCTGCCATCATCCCAAAACTCCTCAAATGGGGCATAGTGAACCCTGTAGCAGGAGGCTTCAGTATACTCATTCAAATAGTACAAGTTCTCAAGTGAGTATCCGGACATTTTAATAAATTTTTCAGTTCAAACCAAGAAGCCCACTTCCAATTCCTACAAATATCCTCAAAGATCCTAATAACTTTGGAAACCCAAGAATAAGAAAAACAACCTCAAAGATTAGCCAAAACAGTCTTGTTATAACACAAATTCCACCACATGGATCTAAACCCCTAGCATCTAGTGTCAAATGGAGAGAAATCAAGTTGTCTCACAAACAAGTACTTCACGGATTCACAAGCCTTCCATAAAAACAAGAAAATGGTAGAGCCAGCTGGTCTGTCAAAGAATGAGCCAAAGAGATTATCTATCATGTCCAGATGTTTCCACTGATTCTTACCTTTAGGAGTTGTTAACACGCAAAATTTGCACCCTTTTGAATCATCATGGAGCTGATCCCGTCAAGATGCAAGCTAAAGATCAAAATCTAAAGGTTTTTTCCATCCCCCTTCTTCAAAACTTGTTCAAACTGACCTTCCCCACATTCAGACTGTTGCACATCCCAACCCTAAAGATTGGGACCCTCTCACAGAACTCTCTCGCTTTCCAAGTCAAATCACATTCTTGGAACTCACTCGTATGTCACCCCAACATCATGAGCATCTTATGTCAGCCCTCTTCATGATGAACATTCCTTTTTCAAGTCAAATCTCCACCATGCATTCGCTTTCCACTTGATTTTATGACCCCCGATGAGCTTCTATTTTGTGCAAACAACCCTTCCCTCTTTATCTCAATCCATATTGGCCACACCATGGTCAAGAGAGCCCTCACAGATGAAGGCTTTGGAGCTAGTTTCGCTTCCTTTGATTTCATCAAGACACTCAACTACTCTATTGACAATCTAAAATCCGCTAGGAGCATGTCTCAGGGCTATGATCATAGACACATGCCCCCTATAGGTTGCATTTGGCTCCCTATCATTGTGCCCCCTTGCACCCTCCGCGTCAAAGTCAAGGTCTTCAACTTCCCCTTGTCTTATAATATCCTCCTAAGGTGACCGTGGACTCATCACATGCATGTAGTCGCATCATCTGCTT
The DNA here is from genome assembly GCA_018340775.1 of Taxus wallichiana var. yunnanensis. Taxonomy (NCBI): domain Eukaryota; kingdom Viridiplantae; phylum Streptophyta; class Pinopsida; order Cupressales; family Taxaceae; genus Taxus; species Taxus wallichiana. Next base: position 338,794,739 of record CM031236.1, read on the forward strand.
GCTAATGTGTTAAGTTTGTGCACCTAGGAGCTATTTATAAAGTACAAGGAGACACCAACCCTTGGAGCTTTGACCTATTCCAACAATGTGGGTCACTCTAAATTCCAACCCTCAAAGATCTTCCTACCATCCCATTTTGGGAATATCAATACTTCAACTACGTTGTGGATTCTCTTTACGGCTATAGTTGTCCTCCTAAGATTGTGAGTTGTACTCCTCTTAACCTTCTCGATTCAGATGATGATGAGCCCTGGCATTATCTCCCAATTACCTCCCACATTGCGACCTCACTTGCACAACAAGGATGTTGACCATATCCCTATCACTATCACTCACACTAAGCATCCTCACATAGAACATCTCGTGCAACTTGAAACTATTATTGATTCTTAAACTATCGATGTTACTACACCCGACTACAATGATGGTTATTCTATAGACGATCCCTTCTTAGCAAGCTACACCCATGCTAGGAATGCAGAAATATTGCGCTACTAGGAATCACTCTAATCTACTTTTAATCATAGTATCAACACTATCACTGTCTCCTCGCAAGACACACATACTACCTTCAATCCAGAGGCAAATGATCTTATGGAGAACGATGATACCTATTCCAATTTTGACTCTAAAGATGAGTTCATGAACTAACTCCCTAATTGGCAATCCGACGCTTGAGCCACAGCCTGCTCCCTCGGATAGCCCTTCCACAACACCTATTGTGACATCTCCCATTCCCTTCCCTTCTACATCTCCACCTATCGCTATGACTCAACTTTCTACAACATCCCCACGAGCTCTTCTTGCCATTATGGCTACTAGCCTGCCTACAGCCAAGCCATACTACACATGGCATGAGGCTCTTGGACACAATGTTTCAAATTGTAGAACTAATGTTAGGGAATAAGTCAATTCCCTATAATCAAGCTGAAACAAACCTATGTGAACCAAATAACAACTTAATTCCCTAATTCAATCTTAACCCCTTTGTGAGTGTAAACACGACTAACACCAAGTTGGTTCAGAAATAGTCAGCCAATGTGAATACACACACTCTAACATATTCATAAGTAATGGTCAATATAAGTTGCTTAGTATGACCTAGTACTCAACACCCTTAATCTAATGTATATCATTCTACTTATATAAGTTACACTGGTTCTCAATTAAACACAGTTGCAAACAACCGAACATACTAACAAGAGTCATTCTAATACTACCTAATGCTACTAACAATACACTTAGTAACAACCTCATAATGTTGATTACCAAACATGTAAGTTATAATAAGTTGATAACAGTGACAATACTAACATGGCAGTCTACACATCATCTTTCTATACTTAACTTTTATCATCTTCATCAAATGAAACAGGATAGCATGAATTAATCACTTCACTCATAAAGGCTGGATTTAACAATTGCATTAAGCATGTTCTACCTTCTTTATGCAACTAACCTAGTTTTGCATTCTGGATAGTTTGACAAAATCGCTTTGGCTTTCTTATTGTGCTACAATCTTCTTCAAACTCTACATGTGGATGATTAGTTCCAAAAATCCTATTGATGATTTTCCTCCACTATTACTTTCTTTGTCCCGGATCTTCTTTACATTCTACAAGTTAGAAGGGTGCTATTATTACCAAATCCAAACGGAGTCAATGGCATGGTTGGTGATTTAGCACCTTCACCAACCTACAAATCATCTTCTTCTACAGAAGGTAGGTGAAATTCCTGCTGGGACTTATTATGAAAACATACATCACTTTTTATTAAACATTCTTGGCAACCAAGATTGTACAATCTATAGCATATGCTTCTATGCTACGGCCAAGAAAAATACATTTTGTACTTTCCATCTACTATGTCCTTTCTTATCTGAAAAAGTGAACAAAATCTTTACGTCCAAAAAGTCTTAAATTTTGTACTTTAGGTTTCTTGCTAAAGCATGCTTGATCTAGTGTCATATCACAAATTGCTTTGGTTGACCTTCCATTTTACAAAAAAATGGCAGATTGAATTGCTTCTTTCCAAAAGTGTGGGGAAGATTACACCCTTTCAAAATGCATTGGCCATCTCCATAAGGAACCTATTCTTCCTCTCTAGAATACCATTGCATTGAGGTGCATAAAATATATATATATATTCCTTTTGATACTTTGTTCTTGACAGAATTTCAGAAATTCTCTAGTTTCCATCAATACAGAAAAACTTGATGTTTCTACCAGCCTACATTTCAAACATAGATTTGAATATTTTGAAAACATCAAATAAGTGAGATTTCGCAAGCTAAGAAATAATGATCCAAATCCCATGGGGTATTTGGGGGACAAAACTCATGAGAATTTAAATGTGTCATGTATGTATGTAGAAGCACCATTGAACAATATTCAAAATAGGGAAAATAATGACAGAAACGTTCAGTTTTATTAATGTGTGTTTTGTACATGGCATACCCTTGAGGGCAATGTATGGTTGTTTATCTTCTACGATCCCATGCCATCTAACGCTAACATAATATTATAAGGCCACAAAGGCTAAAGAACCATGATGAAAGTCAAAATAGTTGAGCTTCCACATGTCACTCTTCGCCTTCCGATAATTGCATCGAAGGGGGTTACGATTGGGCACTGCCCCATTAGGTGTAACGAGGGAAAGGCAGTGTACCCTAAAGACGCAGCCCCTATTTTTTTGTGGTTGTACCCTATAGGGGACATTTTAGGTATGGGTAGGAATCATCCCCAAAACATCCACAAATTCGCATTTTTAGGGGAAACGTCCCAAGACGAGGAAAAAAAGGCACGAAATGGACAAGAACAGCTAGCCGTCCCGGGGAGGGCCAAGGACGTCCGAGACATACCTCGACCATACCCCGACAAAAAAGAAACACATTTTTTTAAATTGAAATTGAAAAAAAAAAGGACTATGAGATCCACAATGACCCTCACACCCCTTTACACCAGCCATAAACCTATAACAGCCACATTGACAACTAAAACCAAAAACAAACTTATTTTTGCCATTTTGCATTTTGTGAAGAAGACGAAGAATGAGAACAGTGAAAAGAGGAGAACGGTGAGAAGAAGGCTAGAAAGCATTAAACTACATCATTTGAAGTAAGATTACTATCCATTGTTCATTTGCACAAAACAGCAAGAAGAGAAGAGAACAGCAGTGAGTAGGCTAGAAGCATTAAAATACAACATTGGAAGTAATCTTACTATCCATTACTCATTTGCACAAATTCTTTTTGCATTTTTTTCAATGTTTCAAACACTTAGGGAAGATTTTTTGTTTATGTTTGCACCTACAACTACATTTTAAGTTTTCAACAAAAAACAATGAGCAGCAGTGAGGGTAGTGACAGTGAAGAGATTCAGATTCAACGTAGAGGCCATACAGATAGTACTAGGAGTTCTTCTAAGAATGGAAGTGTTCCTTTTCACAATTTGCAACAGCCATGGATAAAGATGAGAAAAAACTTAAGAATAACTACAAGTATAGCTATGTCATTTGTGCAACAAAGATTATAGGGGCAGCTACACAAGCGATTACTCCCATCTTAAAATTGATTTGGCAACTTAAAAAGGTACCGCAAAAAAATTGATTGGCAACTTAAAAAATACGCAAATTTCTTTAACAAACATAAATTTTATGCAAAATATAGCTACACAATGTATCAAATGAGTCTCAGTAAAATGTTGTCGAAGTATTTTCCATTAAATTTTGAACACAAACACAATACAAAACCGCATCATCATGCGAATACAACAGCCAGCTGATAAGTGTTATGAATTTATAATGATTGTCATTGAAAAATATCATCATAAATTGCATATTTATGCAAGTTACAATTTACAATAATTTACATTTTTGCTTCCCGCTCCGAGCAATATTGGGGAGAGGGTCTAGTGCCTCTACTAGTTCCCACAATTGATTACGAATGCTCGCTCCTAGAAGGTTGCGACTGCGGCTCCACCCATGTAGTAGATGGCGGTGGCTCCTCTAGTGCATGTTCGACATCATTTCCAAAGATGTCAATCAATCCAATATCTCATGTTTGTGCTTCTCCCTCCATAGCTCCCCTCTTGAAAGTAGCAATCTCGCCCTATGTAAACGCTAGGATTTCCTCTTCTTGCCCCGTCCGGTTGATGTATGGACCAATCTCATCTAAATTAATAGCCTCTTGTGATGTGGCCTCCACCTTTCTTGTGTGAAGCTAAAGATCGTATTGCACAAAAACCAATACATTGAGGTGTTTTTGAGTCAACTTGTTGCACTTCTTCGTGTGAATGGCCTCAAACAAACTCCAGTTGTGCTCGCATCCGAAAGGACCTACAAGGTTGAGATAAAATTATGAGGGCTAGCTTTTGAAAATGTGGGGTATTTCCTCCCATTCTTCTCACCAAGAACTTACAAACAAGATAATCAAAAGTTTATAAGTAATTAATAATTTTAAATTTGTAACTTGTAACATATAAGTAAACATTCTAATTTTTGTTACTTGGTGGCTAGGTGGTTCTCCCTCGATAACTAATGCCAAAGAAAAGAGCCTCCCAAAGCATGCTTGTAATTCTACAACTCTAAAATAATGAGATCCCTCACCTCAACCTCTAGTATCATCCTCTCAATGCATGTTGAGAGGCCCTCCATAACCTCCTTGTTAACATCTATGAAGCCATCAGAGAAGCAAAACTTGGGTTTGTGTCGGTACCCTACTACATGAATAGGTCGGTGGAGTTGATTGTTCCACCTCCGATCAATTATCTTCCAAAAGGGACCAAAACTAGCTACATCCAACTTATAATAGTTTTGGATGGCCTCTTTGGACCTATCCATAGCCTCATAAATGTATCCCAACGGGTTTTGCTCCCCATCGCCCAAGCATAAAACCCTTACCAACGGATTTGACACCAACACACAAATTAGACTTTAAAGTTATAAACTTACAAATAAAGTAAATAACAATACATAAAGGAATCGACTTGAAATTTAAATTGAAGTTTGAAGTTACCTAAATGATCTTTATAGCTCTCTTTGCAAAGACATCATCAAAAGCTGTCTTTGCGAGTCCTCAGCTAGATTTTTGCATAGCATAAAACTTAGGCAATCATGAGATAAATCTCCCTCATTTACCAAAGTGAGGCTCCCATGTCGATTTGTCAATTAAAATATGCTAGTATCTATATGGGGTTTTACTTTAACTGCATTCAGCTCATGAACCATAGTCAGATAATCTCGCAGCAGTAAGCATTTGTTTAAGAAAGGAAATATTTAAAGAAAGGAATAATATAAACCTCTGTTTCAAAAATCGCGATTTATCGGCGATAAATCGTTTGCAACCATGAAAACGATATATCTTCTGAAAAATCGCGATTTTTGATATGGCGATAAATCGCGATTTTTGGCGATAAAATACACTCGAAAATCGTGGTAAATCGTGGATAAAATCGTGGAAAATCGCGGGTGAAATCGTGGCCCCAAATCTGACTCGTTTTTTCACTTGCGCGGCTCGGGTACACTCGAAAATCGTGGTAAATCGTGGATAAAATCGCGGAAAATCGCAGGTGAAATCGTGGCCCCAAATCTGACTCGTTTTTTCACTTGCGCGGCTCGGGTTTCCTCCTTTCTCCTTCTTTCCTTTTTTGGATTTTTGGTGAAGAAATCACAAGGATAGAAAAAAATTTGCCATTTTTGGAAAGGGTCCGGGAAGATGTAGCAGCAAAAACTTGCATGTGCTATAACTTTCATTACTGTGGCTCCATTTCAGGTGTTGTTTTCTCTAAAAGTGCATATTTTCTCGAGCTCTATGCATTGATGGCAATATTTTTCTTATTTTCATAAAACAATATTTTTTATTTTTTTGTTTGCAAACTTTGTACTCTCTTTTTTGGTCAAAACTTAATCGAAAATATGCATATGGGCCTATGGCATTCTATAGAGTCACTTCTCGCATCATTTAACATTGTTTTTACATTTAATTTAAGTATATTTTATGAATTTAAATGTTTTTAAAAGTAGCGATAAAGTTGCCGATTAATGCCGATTTTTTGCCGATTTCCGATTTCCGATTCAAAATTTGGCCTGCCGATTAATCCCGATTTACGATTTTTTGAACTATGATATAAACACATAGAAGAAATGGGGAAGATGTTGAATTACATGTTCGATAAGTATATCCAAAGATCGTAACAAAAAGAAGACATAAATGTTACAAATTGGCTTGACTTCTTCTATTCTTTCTAATATTTTCCACGTTCTCGAATGAAATTGTAAAACTTTAACGTTATTGGTTTTGAAACCATTACTTAAAGTTATGTGGAACAATTCTATTAGTTTAGTGATACATGTGTCACTTAAGGAGAAGTTTGTGGAGGATGATTGCCAAATATCATCTTTACTTGTTTATGTTTGAGTTCAGCTTGAGTTTCCCATTTGTACTTTCCTTCTACATTCTATAAGTAGAAGAAGAACCTTCGGGTTAATGATCAAAATTTGTAAGCAGCATTCTTGTGTTCCAGACTTTGTGTTGAAACCCCTGATAGCCACTTGAAGCAAAGGAATATACAGGAGCAGATTTCCAGAGAACTTTGTGTCACGATGTATTGTGTTTCTAGCTTTTTAGCTTAGATCTTTGAATAAACTGTGTTATTTTAGATCTAGATCTAGAGTTGCTTTGCTTATAATTCGTGTTTGATATCTATTGGTTTCTTCTATGTGCATGCAATCAACTCTGTTATCTATTGATTGGAATGCACATCTTCCCCATTTCTTCTCTATGTTTATATTATTCCCTTCTTCTTTAAGTATTTCCTTTCTTAAACAGATGCTTACTTGTTGCAAAACTATACAACTATGGTTCATGAGCTAAACAATTAAAGTAAAACCCCATATAGATACTAGCATATTTTAATTGACAAATCTGACACGGGAGCCTCACCGGTAAATGAGTAAGATTTATCTCATGACTACCTAGGTTTTATGCTATGCAGAAAATCTAGCCAACAGTTTTTGGCGACTCCACTGGGGAACAACTATCTTTGCATATCAAAGCTTATCTCTGAAGATCAGAGTGTTTTCCATACAAATCTCAACCTGGCTAAGCATCCATTCACCCGATCCGTGTAAAGGCGCAAGAAGGATCGATCATTTCTTCGATCAGCAGGAGCAATTCAATTTCAATCATCCTCCTCAAGTTAGAAGCCGCAGATCTAGTCTCTCACTAGGAAGGAGAGTGCACACCCATCCAGATCCTAGATCGTCTTCAGCATAATCCGGCGGCTGGAATTATTCACCAAGTCTACACAAGGAGAAGACGTGCTCCGTTCGTCATGGCGAATCAGAACCAGATAGTACCTGTCCCATGGGGAGCAACTTTTGGGCCACTAAACTTGGCTCCACCTATGCACGATCTGCCAAAAGGATCCAGAAAGAATTTTCCAAAATTCTTTGGAGATGGAAAGCAAAACCCGGATGATCATTTGGCGGCCTTCTTCATATCTTGTGGTGTGTTTAATAGAGCATGAAGATGTCTAGTCGACTCTTCATGAGACTCTACACGACTTGGCCGGGCGAATGGTTCTATCGGCTAGTTCCCGCACCATAACCAATCAAGCGACTATGCGTGGAGCAATTTCTAAAAAGATTCAAGCTCGCAGAGGACGCTAAAGACGTTGATCACTCAACCGATGCAATTCAAGAAAGAGCCAAGTGAGAACATGCGGGACTTTATTATTGAAGGTTCCAAAGGATTTTATATAAAATCCCCACTTCGCCAGCATTGAGCGATGAAAATCAAAAGATGTTTTTTAAAATGCTTTGTTGCCCGAAGTCGATATCAACTGAGAAGGGCAAGGCCCGTGAATCTACTAAGCACAAAATGTTGCCGTGGAAGTTGAAGATGACTTGATCATGGCTGGAAAACTCAAACAACCATCTCACAAAGGTGATGGAGCTTCTTCAAGTACTTCAGATCCTTTGCTGCAAAGGTTGGCTAATGACATGCTGCAAATCAAGAAGCAGATCTCTCAAGCAGGAATGCGACCCCTTCAAGATTAGCTCCTGCTCGGACCTTTAATGGTCAAAATCAAAATCAAAATCGAAACAGACTTGTTGCTGCACCACAACGGTTGGCAATTGAAGCTGCTCCAAGGAATAACTTGGAAACTAATGAAGAAGATCTCGACATTGAAGAATCATTCGATGATGAAGACTTTGTAGATCCCGCTGGCGACTCCAATATTGGTTACCTGGACTACTGAATCTGACGATGGCTATTATGAATCTTTTGAAGATTCTGATGGTCACACATTTGCGGTGTTCACAAGGTCTTAGACACGCCAAAATGCCGAAGCATCCACAAGCGGCCAAAGAAGAGAAAGAGAAGATCCTGGGCCGGATGTTACTATCTTAAAAAGAGGCAGCCCTCTTCCTTCTTCATTAGCGCCCAAAGATAAATATTCAAATTCTTTTAATTCACAGCAAAGGGCCAACACACATCCTAGCTGAAGCAAGTCAAGCTTTGACATCATTGACCACATCAAGAAGACCAAGGTCCAAATGTCAAAAGCTGAGTATTTGAGGGCATTTCCTGATCAACTAAATAGATTGGTCAAGTATGTGCAAAGTAATGGTCCCAACCCAACAAATAATACTTCACGGGGTATCTTGTCAAGTCCAAAGATTACTCCTTCAAATAATGCGGCTGCAAGTTCTTCTCCTTCTACTTCTTCTCCTGCTACATCAGAAAGGATCGAGCCATTTTATGTATCTTTGCTTATCAACGGATATAAATTGAGCAATTGCATTTTGGACTCTGGAGCTTCTGACAATGTCATGCCTGCCAAAGTTGTTGATGCCTTGGGTCTCACATTGACAAAAACCATCGGAAGATGCTATTCAATGGAAAGGCAAGTTCCTCTTGTGGGGCAAATCAAAGATGCAGCAAGACTTGCTTCTTTTCCAGATAAAAGATTGAAAATGACTATCCTTGTAGCAGACATCCCAGTCTCTTATGGCATGTTGTTGAGTAGAAATTTCTGTAAAGAGCTGGGTGGAGAAGTCAAGATGGATTGGTCTTGTGTGCACATACCAATCAAAGGAGTTAATCAAAAGTTAGAACCTGAGAAGAAATCCAAGTACACAGTATCAAAGTCTGAGGATCCTAGATCTCAAATCTTGTTTCAAGAATCTGATCACGGAGTCTATTATCTAGAAATGGATAAAGAAGAAATTCAACCTGTGATTCAAGAACCACATCAACTTGACAACAAGGTTTGGTCTCTGGAATTTGATGGCAGCTATTGTTCATTTGGATCCAGCGCAGGCGTTGTTCTTATCTCTCCTAAAGGGAAGGTGCATGCACATTCCTTCAAATTGATGTTCGAAAATACTAACAACACAAAGAGAGTATGAAGCGCTGTCATAGGCATGGAGCAGGCAAGAACAATGGGAATCAAGCTCTTACACGCAAAGGGAGATGCTGAGCTGATTGTTAAGCAGATAAGAGGTCTCTATCAAGTAAAAAAGGACAAACTTCAGCATTATAGAGATCGAGTCTACTCGCTATCCTGGATTTTTCAGCTTTTCTGATCTTACATTCCGAGAGAACAAAATTCAAGAGCTGATTCACTTGCAATGATCGCAGCTTTGTTAAATCCAGATCAGCCTCCCACATTTTTCAGACAGGGGATTACAAAGTTGAGATGGTCTTCCACCCAAAAGTTCCTGACAACGTCCAACAATGGCAAGTTTTTAACGATGACAAGCAGATTGTTGCATTTCTCCAACAAAAGGACAACTTCAAAGAGATCTACTATGAGGGAAGCAATTCACCTCCGAGACAAACTACTATGGGAGAAATGGATGCAAGACGTCTCTAAGAAGTCGAGATTATCCAGCTAAAGGGAAATAAAATTCCCAAAGGCTTGGTATCTCTTGAGGAAATGTTCGACAAGCATGATCAGATGCTTAAGAAGAATGAAGAAAGTGGGGAAGGTTCTTCCTCCGATACACAGTTACTAAATTTGGGAGCCAAGCAATGATCCCAAATTAGTAAATCTGGGTAAGTGTTGTTCAGAGGCAGAAAGAGAAGCTTTTATAGAGCTTCTTAAGAAATACATGGATGTTTTTGCCTGGTCTTACCAAGATCTGAAAACATATCAGCCTGCAGAAGTTCAACACTACATCCCATTAAAACCAGAACAAAAGCCTTTCAAGCAGAAGTTGCGGCGGCATAACCCTACCATTTCCGGAACTATCTTTGCAGAGATCCAGAAGTTGTTAGATGCAAAGATTATTTATCCCATACATCACTCCGAATGGTTAGCCAACATAGTTCCTGTGAGAAAGAAGAGTGGCGAGATTAGGTTGTGCATAGATTTTCGCAACCTCAATCAAGCTTCATTGAAAGATAACTACCCCATCCCCATCATGGATCACACTCTGCAGGTGGTCACTGGATCTGAGATGCTTTCCATGCTTGATGGTTTCTCATGCTACAATCAAGTCAAGGTGGCTGAAGAAGATCAATACAAAACGGCATTCATTACACCTTGGGGAACCTTTGCTTACCAGAAAATGCCATTTGGTTTGATCAATGCTAGAGCTACATTTCAAAGAGCTATGGATTTAGCTTTTGCTCATCTCAAGGATATAAGCATAGTGGTGTACCTTGATGATCTGACAATCTTTTCCAAAGATAGAAGCACACACATTTCGAATCTGGAAGAGGTTTTCATACAATGCCGCAAACATGGTATTTCTCTGAACCCTAAGAAATCTATCTTTGTAACAATGAAGGAAAGCTACTAGGGCACATTGTCTCCAAGGAAGGAACCAAGATAGATCCGAACGTGTCAAATCCATTCAGACATTGCCATTACCAACATCCAAAAAAGGAGTTCACTCTTTCTTTGGAAAAGTTAATTTTCTCAGGAGATTCATTCCTGACTTTGCTGAGCTAACCCGTCATATCTCAAATATGATGAAGAAGACACAAGATTTCAAATGGAGCAAGCGAAGGGAAGGAAGCTTTTGAGAAGATTAAGGAGGCCCTGTCAAAAGCCCCAGTCTTGGTTTCACCGACTTCTAGTAAAGAATTTATTCTTTATTGTTATTCCTCCGAACACACCATGTCAGCAATATTGATGCAGAAGAATCAAGAGGATGTAGAAGCTCCGATTGCTTTCATGAGCACGCCCCTTAAAGCTTATGAGTTGAAATATACTCCAATGGAAAAGCATGCATATGCAGTGGTGAAGGCGTGTAAAGCATTCAGGTATTATATTCTTTCCTCACACACTGTGGTCTTGGTTCCAGATACTGTAGTGAAATCTATCCTCACTCAACAAGAGTTAGGATTGTTAAGAGGCACATGGGTGACGAAAGTTCAAGAATATGACCTGGATATCAAACCTACAAAGCTGGTTCGAGGAAGAGGTCTGTGCGAACTAATGACTAGAGATGAAAGCAACAAGCGCCAGAGGAAGATCAAGAAGAGATAGATGAAGATTTGCCTATGGTACTTTTTATAGATCTGGTGGAGGAGTGGTACAGTAACATTGCCTATTTTCTGACGTATGGAGAATGCCGGATCAACTTTCTAGAAAAGAGAAACGAACTATTAAACTAAAATCCAAAGACTTTGTTCTATGGGATAATGGTTTATACAAAAGAGGGATTGATGGCGTATTTCTCCGATGCGTGGATAAAGCTCAGCAGGATCAGCTCTTACAACAGTTTCATGACATGGCTTGCGGTGGTCATTTCTCAGCCCGAGTCACTGCACACAAGATCCTCAGAGCAAGGTATTACTGGCCCACACTTTTTCAAGATACTGCAGAGTGGGTAGCTAAGTGCCAAGCGTGCCAACACTTTGTTTGGCGTGTAAAATTGTCCTTGCATTACCTTTAAAACCAATTGTAATTGAAGAACCTTTCCAGCAATGGGGAATGGATTTTATTGGTATGCTCAACCCGGCTTCCAGTGCCGCCATCACTATATTCTGACAGCTACTGATTATTTCAGTAAGTGGGTAGAAGCCATTCCTGTGAAGAACGCCACTTCCGCCGAGGTGTGCAGTTTTATAAAAGAAAATATTGTTGTCAGGTTTGGCGTGCCCAATAAAATAGTAGCAGACAACGCTCCAAATCTGTCTTCTGAGGAGCTAGTTGATTTCTGCTACACTCATGGGATTCAGCTGGTACATTCCTCCAACTACTATCCACAAGGGAATGGCCAAGCTGAATCAAGTAACAAAAACTTGGTGACTATCGTGCGAAAGCTAGTAACGGAGAATCAAAGGACTTGGCATAAGAAGTTGTTTGATGCATTATGGGCCGATAGAATTACACCAAAAAGGGCTATAGGCATGTCCCCATTTCAGCTATTATATGGTAGAGACACGAGCTGCCTCTTACCTTGGAACTGCCTGCCCTACAACTTTCTAGAGCCCTGGAGGATTCTACATTCACTGATGCTATTGATAAAAGGATAATGTACCGATCAATCAATGAGGGAGGTACAAACTCAAGTCAGAGATAGAGACCGACAGAGCATCAAAGGAAGGTGAAAGTCATCTTCGACAAAAAAGCCAAGGAAAGAAAGTTCAAGTCAATGACTCGGGTCCTTTTATGGGACAAAAGAAGAGAAGCAAAAGGCATGCATGGAAAATATTCACTATGGAAAGGGCCTTTTGTGATTAAGAAGATCGCCGAGAGCAGATAGCTTCATTCTTGCTCATCAAGATGGAGTTGAATTGCCGTTGCCTTTCAATGGGCAACACTTGAAGTTGTTCCGGACATGAAAAAGCAGGGTAAAACTTGTATGTACATAAATAAAACTTTGTTTGTTTTTCCTTGTTTTTTTTTTGTGTTGTGTTGTTTTTGTTTTCCTGACCCCGTGCCCAAAAGACAAGATACGAAACCAGAGATGCTGGGATCTCATCTTTTCCCTTGTCATTCTGACAGAGAAAAAGATGTCCACAGACGGAGCCGACTGGTGTCCCTGATTTCATCCTGAAATCTAAGACTACCCTATCCAAAAAAAATTTCGTACTTTTAAAATAATGGGTCGTTTTGTGTTTTTATTGCCAGAAAGTTCTCTGTATTGTGTCAAGATATTCCCAAAGAGCCATATTAGCCATTTTCGCCAAATACCCAGATGCCCAAAATTGTTATATTCTGTTGTCGTCGGGATTTTCTCTGGGAAATTTGTATTTAATTATTTTGAGCCCCGTTTGAGGCAATTTGTGCTCCGGTTTAACTCTGTTGTGATCGACATATATCGTTATTCCCATATACCAGTAGGGTTTTAACCAGGAATGCATTCTGGACTTTATTTGTGACTTCTGACAACGTTTTGTGTTTTTGTGTTTTTCCCGTTTCGTTTTTTCTCGTGAAATTTCTCTAGATCAATTCCTTTCACGGTTTGGCTTCGATTCTTGGCCCGAGTAGCCGGAGATCATATACGCACGTTATGCCAGAAGGAAGTCGCCATCGGAGGTCCGGTTCTCTCGGGAAAAGACGAAGTCGTGCACCAAAAAGCCTCTTTCGGGCTGGCCGCATTTTTGGAAAAAGAAGAATCAAGTGGATCATGGGAAAATTAGAAGCAAAGCAGTGTGGGAATTTTTTCAGACCGCCTAAACAGGTACTTTTTCCCATGGAAGCAACGCCACTTAAGTAAGTGACAATGGGAAAATTAGAGGCAAGAGCAAAGGGAATTTCTTACCCGCCTCAGCAGGTAAAAATTCCATCAGGAATAAAAAAAAATCACTTAAGTGAATCATGGGATTTTATCTCGCCTTGCAGGTAAATAATCCCATTATGAAAGTCAAATGACTTAAGTGAATCATGGGATTTTCAGGGCTGCCTTGCAGGGTAAATAATCCCATTGTCATGTGTTTTTAAAAATAGAATTCTTTATGCCAAAAAGTGCGACCCCTTTGGGGAAGGAAAGGCAGCCTTTAAATTAATTAATTTAATTAATTATTCACCCAATTTTGGCGCCCAGGCTTGTGGAAAAGTCAACAGAGGGTAAAGGACAAAAGGTGGTTGAAAATAGACTGTTCTAAAATTAAATAAATAATATTTATTTAATGCAGCCCCTTTATGTCAAAAAGTGCGCCCTTTTGGGAGAGAAATAATATTTTTTAAAGTATTAAATGATTAAATTAATTCCTATTTTCAGTGGCTAAGGTCAAAGCATACTGTGAGGCTTGAGTTAACTGGAAGCAGAAGTCTAAAATTAAATAAATTTAATTTATTTAATGGCAGCCATAAGCATGCACAAAATAGGCGCCCATTGAAGAGTGAAGCTTATTAATTAATTAATTAATTGCCATTAATAGAAAGGCATTAATTAATTATAGAATCACAAGGATTATATAAGTTGTGGGCTGCCATAAGGATGAATTAATTAATTCACAAGCAAAGAAGTGCAGCCCAGAGGAAAAGTGCGCCCATTCAAGAGGATTTTTGCTCAAAAGAAGGTGAAATTAATGCTAAAAGCTTCCAATTTTGGCGCATTGTGTCAAGGAGGTTGATTTGTGTTCTGGATAATTGTTTGCATAAGTGATACAAAGTGTGCTCAGTGAAGTTGGTAAAATTCATGCTTGCTTTGCATGCAAATAAAACATCAAATTTTGGGGGCAGCAAGCAGTTTGAATTATGCAGATTTTTATGATTAAAAATCACTGCTCATGTTTCCGGTTGCCATCTTTGTCTGAATTAATTGCAGGAATTCATTATAGGTGCTTTACAAAAGAAAAGGAGCTTAAATCAATGTCCAATACATTGAATATATCCTCCGAATCTGAAGAATTATCCAGATCTGCACCAGTTTTGAAGAATTCTACCGAATAAGAAGAAAAAGAATTGTTCAGACAAAGATAGACAAAGCCATGGCAAAGAGGGATGAAAAAGAAAGCACAACGGAGTCATGCATCACTTCCAAATTTGCAGACATAGGAGACACAGATCTAGGTCCGGAACCTCTTTCCGAATTGATTGATAGATCCAGAGCAGAAAGACTTCACTCATGCATGCAATTAAAAGCAGTGGAATTATTCGAGCTGCAAGTCTTTCCATACACAACCCAAGCCAGCGAGTTTGTTATGGAGTGTGCTAGGTCTTACCATCCTTCATCCAGATCAGTGCGAGATGCTACGGGGAAAACAATAATTTGGTTGGACGCAGAGTTCATCAATTATTGCTTGAAGATTCCGCTCGAAAGGTGGTGACTTCCATTAGCATTCAGGATGCCGGCAACAGGTGGGAGAAGCATAGAGTTGACTGCGTGAACATAATGAACAACAGATACATGAAGAAGCCCAGATCTCCTTCTAAGTTCCCAAGAACTCTTCCGTGGTCCAACTGCACAGAGGTAGATGATATGCCAAATTGTTATGCAGATAAATGGCGAGGTGAACGCTCACACTTTCCGTACATGGATGTATGCTTTCATCAGACCATCAAGTCAACAAGGTTGATTCCATAATCAATTGGTCGGAAATCATTAAAGAACAACATTGGTGAGCAACTCCGAACGTGAAGCATACTTTCACCTTCAAAATGACTTCCTATTTGGTATATGCAAAGTAACTTCACAAGGCATCTTCTCCAAGTCGGATAGATGTGGGTTCTTTCTAAGGACCCCATTTTCGAGTGCTACCCACAACTTATCGTACCTGCGTGCATGCAAGAAAGATTTCAAAGTGGTCAACGATGGATTCTTCTACGAATTCATTCAGCAGTAGGGACAAGGACCTAAAGGCCAACAGGTGAGCAAGGAAGCGTGGGAAGCAGTATCAGAATGGCAAGTCTATTCATTCATTTGCTTTATGGATTTCACATACCTCGTGGTTACCGGCTTTTCGGAGAACCTAAGTTAAGCCGCCCAGATATCCGAATGATAGATTGATCACCATGGAGCCGAAAGACAACTTGTGGAGATACACGACCTTTCAATCAAAACGGCACAAGTCTACGGGCTTCTTCCCGATCACCGTGGGACATTATACCGCAGAGCATTCATAAAGCCCGAGGATGGAAGCGGAAATGTTATCCGAGTATGAGCAAGAGTTCTTCCAAAGATGGTTGAACTTCGATCCATTCGGGAGTAGCCAGAAGACGATCTCCCAGAGTACGCACATGTGCCTTCATTAGAGGATTTTGATGAAGTGCAAAAGTGAGTACGAGGTTAGAAAGAAGGATTTCAAGCAGCTATCAACACGGCAAGTGTTCGATTTTGACTAACACGGATACTCATGGATCTTAAAGATGATGGGAATGTGTTACTTGACACTTACCATCAAATGGGAGGAGATAGAGCCATACTTCAGATAACGTAGGGGCTGCCATATACGATTGAGGAAAGGTCTGGCGCTGTTTCTCGTGAATACTTCAAACCCGTCATTGCACGATGAAGGGATATCGCTTGATGAAGCATCGATGAATCAAATCACGGGCAACTTCGCACAGAGATTCCTCAAGAGGAAGCACGGAGGAGAAAGCAAGAAAGGTCCGAGAAGATGAAAGTGCATGTAAGATCTCAATCAAAGGAGAAGATCACTTCCACAGCTATGACTTTAGTTCCGGCTTCTCCAAAGATCCAAGATTTCACCGATGTCGCACCTCAAACAGACACTTCCATGCCTCCACCGAATCCCGCAACATTCATCTTCTCTCCTCACCACTTTGTTCAAAGACCACCTATTCCAAGAGACGCTCAAGTCGCAGATGGGCGAGTTCGAAAGAGCTTTGTCCTCGATGATTCAAGATGGCAGCCATAACACTAGTAGTTTTCGATGGAGAGGAAACAGAGCGGGAGATAGTAGTACACTCAAGAACTTCTCATTCTCCGAGAAGTAACTTTTAATGGTTGGCTTCGCAGCTTGGTTCCGTAAGCTAGAGTGGAAATGAACTGGAGGAACACGACTGCAGCTACTCCGAGTCTAGGCGGAAAAAAGAGAAGACCTAAAGTTGCTAAGGTAACTTCAAGGTTGATCATCGAGGAGTCGGGGCAAAAGTTTGTCGAGATGTCGGGCTCCAATGGAAGGAAAGAAGGAGGATGAGCTCACGGCAGAAGATGTAACAAGAACCAGAGTACCCATCTGGTCAAGCCAAGCCACCTGTAAGTATGATCAAGCAGATACACAGACATATCGATAGATGCTCTATTCCTTAGGCTTCGACAGAGAAAAGGTGGAGAAAGACGAGCTTCGTAAGTGTATCTCGGGTTGTGCGAGATCATAGCCAAGGTTGTTAAATCTTCCACTCAAGCCCATTTCAGAAAGGTGAGTGATCATCTGATGCAGGAGATGGAAGATGCAAGCAATCAGGTGAAAGCTATCGACGAATGGAAGAATCTGATTATTCGTCAAGCTTCTGTACAACTCGGAGAGGTGCCAGCCCGCCTGAAGGTTATGAATGATGCAGCAAATCAGCTGAAGCAACTAGTGACGAGCATAGTAGATATGAACACAGTTGTTAAGAGTAACCTGAGTACTTTGGCCGAAATCAACAAGTCCGCCGAGAGAAGTATGGTCGCAGAAAGAAGATTGTACGACGGATCGGATCACCGAGAAGGGGAAGCAGATGGAGTTTGCAAAGATCTTTCCGTTTGGAGATCTCGCAGAGTTTTGTCAAGAGGATGCAGCACTTGAGAGTAAGACATCGTCTTTACTGATAAAGATCATTGCTTTCACTGAGGAGGAAGTGGTCGGAAATGTTACTTCATACATACGGATCATTCCTAGCAGAGTGCCTAATTCCCTGCAAGGGTCTCTTCTGATGGTACAAGGAGAATTGATGGAGCTACTAAGCCTTTCACGATGAATTCCATTAGCAGATTGGTGGCACTGCAGACGGATATTGTGAGGTTGGGGCCGAGCTTAGAGGATGTGGAAGCGTGTATCAAGGTGTTGAACGAAGGATTGCTCTGCATTCAAGACAAAAAGGAAGGTGGCTAAAACAGATGGGAAGATGCTGAATTACATGTTCGACAAGTATATCCAATATCAAAACAAAAAGAAGACATAAATGTTACAACTGGCTTGACTTCTTCTATTCTTTCTTCTTCTATTTTCCACGTTCCCGGATGAAATTGTAAAACTTTAAAGTTATTGGTTTTGAAACCATTACTTAAAGTTATGTGGAACAATTCTATTAGTTAAGTGATACATGTGTCACTTAAGGAGAAGTTAGTGGAGGATGATTGTCAAATGTCATCTTTACTTCTTGTTTATGTTTAACTTGAGTTTCCCATTTGTACTTTCCTTCTACATTCTATAAGTAGAAGAAGAACCTCGGGTTAATGATCGAATTTAAGTAAAGCATTCTTATGTTCCAGACTTTGTCTTTGAAACCTCGAGAGCCACTAAGCAAAGGAATATACAGGAGCAGATTTCCGGAGAACTTTGTGTCACGGTGTATTGTGTTTCTAGCTTTTTATCTTAGATCTTTGAATAAACTTTGTGTTATTTTAGATCTAGATCTAGCTGCCTTTGCTTATAATTCGTGTTTGATATCTATTGGTTTCTTCTATGTGCATGCAATCAACTCGTTATATCTATTGATTGGGATGCACATCTTCCCCATTTCTTCTCTCGTGTTTATATTATTCCCTTCTTTAAATATTTCCTTTCTTAAACAGCTTGCTTACTTGCAGTTAATCAGCATACAACTATGGTTCATGAGCCGAACAAGTTAAAGTAAAACCCCATATAGATACTAGCATATTTTAATTGACAAACTCGGACATGGGAGACTCACCGGTAAATGAGGGAGATTTATCTCATGATCGCTTTAGGTATTATGCTATGCAGAAAATCTAGCCAACAAGTCCTCTCCATCAACTTTCATTTAATATTGTCTCAGCCATGCTCGACTGACAAACATTTTCTAAAATGATGTCATCAAACTAAAAATATTTGGCGTCGGGAAATTAGTTGCGAACCTCGTGACACCCACTCACACAAGCTCTTTTCCCTTAGTGTGTTCTCTCATCAAGCTAAGAACCCAAGGGTGATTATATATGTACTTGGTTATATTTCTTGCATCTTCTATAACCGGTCTCACCCAATCAATTTTGCTTGTGTCCTTTAAAAGAAGGTCAAGGCAATGGGCCACACAAGGGGTCCAAAAGAGTGATGGATGACTCTCTTGTAGTAGTCTCCCAACCGCCACATATGTTGTTGCATTGTTAATGACAACTTGCACAACATTCTGGATACCCACCTCTAAAACAACCTCTAACATAAGGCTCGAATTTTCTGCATTTTTTACTATGTTAGAGGCATCAATTAACTTCAAAAATATCATCTCACCATTTGAAGTTGTTAAAAAATTGATGATGGTGTGGTTCCATCTGTCCATCCATCCTAAAGAATGGTGCATCTATATTTCTACCATTGCTTCTTTTGATCTTCCAAGATTGATGTTGTATCTACAACCTCACCCTGGAGTAATTTCCCGCTCAAGTGTTTTGGAGAGGGTCCTTTGCATCCTTGGCACCCTGGAATAATTTCCAACTCAAGTCAATGATGTCACCAAGTACTCCCAATACGGGTTATTTGCCACATTGGAGGGAAGATTGTTTTACCAGAAATTCGCACATGCCTTCTTTGCTTCCTCATGCACATCCTTATTCTAGCTCATACCTTGAAATGAAAGTTATGCCCCAAGTATGTTTCTAGGTATAAAAAAACTATGTATTCCTTTGTTTGAACTCAATGAACCAGATGTATCTCTTGTGCTTTGTATTAATGGACCATGAGTAGAGACCACAATTGTTTCCACATCGTCCTCTAATTCCTCTACCATTCTAGGTCTAATGGTTGTTGTTATGGCTACTTGCACCCATGCCCTCTCTAGTTCCTTCTCTGTCAGCTCTGGCTTCATCTCTCATTTTGCCTCTTCCATAACATTGGGACATAACACAGCATTGCAACAAACAATAGATGCAAGATGATACTTTAGGCGATTGATGCCTCAGAAAACATTTTCCCGCAGAAATTGCAAACTATAGTCCCCTGAACTGCTCCACATATAGCATACTTCCAAGCAATGGTACAGGCATCAGCGGGGATGGTTTTTGCTAGTGATTTTGAGCCTGATGGTGATACAAATGCCTTTGTATGCTAAGTTTAATCTGCAGCACCACACATGTTTAAATTTTTGAAAAATTGTAAATTTAATTAAAAAACAGCTTTACAAAAGCATTTAAAAAAAATTAAATGGTATTATAACCATATGAAACCGAATTGCAGATGAGGCACAGTTGGCATATTCAATTGCTAGACAATTGCTTCAAAGATGAGATTCATGCTTCCGCCATAGTACAAAAACCATTGTCTACCCACATCTGCAATGGAATAGGCAGTTTGCTTTGACATCTTGTGTTGTTGGTGTGGTTGTTGCAAAGAGACAAGGAACTTCAGAATTTGTTGCCTCCACTTCTGCAAATAGCTCGTCTCTAGGATCCTTTGCTCCTACATGCACAAGCAAGTTTTGTGCATGGCACTCTACGTTGGACAGTTGGTTCATTTCTAAAGGTGGTTTCTTCCTTGGTGCGGATAATGTGTCTCGCTTGCCCTTCACTTTTGACTCTTCCTCAATGATTTCCACATAGCTATAGGCTTTGCCCAACATCTTGACCTTGGCCAGCTTCAATTTGGACTAAATGAATGGTCATAGGCCATTGTGGTACTTGAGAACTTTATGCACCCCTAACTCGAACAAGCCCACTTCGCATAAAGGTCGTGGAAGGCATTATTGTTTGCTTGGACTGATTGGTCATGTCCTTGTTGGAGTTGTTCCACTAAATGTAGTGATCATCATAAACATCTTCACGATAATATTCATCCTTGAAAGCTACCATGAATGTATCCCAAGTTGGCTCATACCTTTCTACTTCTGGTCCTCCTCACCCAACGTATGGGCTTGTCATCACTTCTTGATGGGGGAGACTATCAACAGTAGTGCAATCTTGATTTTCTCTTCGTCAAAAAAGGCATTTGTAAAAAACAGGAATTTA
This sequence comes from Taxus wallichiana var. yunnanensis, assembly GCA_018340775.1. Classification (NCBI taxonomy): domain Eukaryota; kingdom Viridiplantae; phylum Streptophyta; class Pinopsida; order Cupressales; family Taxaceae; genus Taxus; species Taxus wallichiana. The sequence continues at coordinate 338,815,772 of CM031236.1, forward strand.
ACTGACCTAATTAATTATCTACTGCATCTACATTTAACTTTCCTTCAAACACACAAATGTCTATATTTACCTGGAACCCAGGGGACTTGCCCACCAAATCTCTCTAATGATGAAGTAGATGGAACCTCCCGCTTGAGGACTTATGCGAACTAGCTGAACAGAAATTTCCACTATTCCATGAGTGCCTCTGCAATCTCTTTCTTGGTCATTGCATGTATTGTGTCTTGTGTTGGTGCCATCGGAACTTTGTTGAAACAGCTCAGGAGGTAGTCTCATGGATCTGGCAGTTTGGCACCAAGGCTCAGACACTCCAGCCTTGTTCAATGGGTCATACAAGATGATGAACCTCTATAATACCAATGATCCAAATCCTAGTTTGTCCAAGGGACAACACTCTAGATGAGGACCTAGATATGTTGTATGCATATGTAGAAGTTTTAATGCAAAAGATGGAGAACTACAGAAAATAATAGAACTGGAACAAAAAATTTAGAAATTTGTATGTTTTGTACATTGCATACTCTCGAAGGAGACATATGGTTGCTTACAATCTACCATCTAGCTTTAAACTGATGGTACAGATGTATACATATATATTACAACATCGTGAAGGCGTCGATGCAAGAGCTGTTAAGGAATTTGAACCATTTGGGATTCCACGTGTGACTCTTCAACTTCCAACAGTTACGGGACCTAACTGCTAAATGTGCAGTGTGCTAACAAACTCCTTGCACGGAAGGGACTCTGAAAGTGCTACTTGGCATGGCAAAATGTGGCGCAGCTTGTCCATGTGACCTATGTGCAACCCGAAGGTCCCACACAGAGGCTGTACTGTGCGGTATGTTTGGAGGTGTTGCACAGATGGTCGAGACTGTGCTAAGGTTGTGCATATGGCACAGCATGGCACAGTGTAGTGTTATGCAGCATTGCAAAGGTGTTGCAAGTGATGTGCAATTCTATAAGTGCAGTGCTGCGAGCGACGTGCAATGCTGTGAGTGCAGTGCTGTGAGCTGATGTTGTCTTGTGAGCGCTCCTTGGTGCAGCGTAGGAAGCACATGATACAAGGGGCTGCATGGATTTGCAAAACTGATCAAGGCAGTCAAGGCAAGAATGCGATATGGTGCAGCACATCAGACAAAATCAAGGAATCGTTAATTAATGTTAAGACAAACCATAAGCCTCAATATACCATGTCTTTATATGTCTTTCCTGGACTATGAATCCTAGAAGGGCAAAAAAGGAAGCCCAAGATGAAGCCTCGGTAGAGCAACCCCATCCCCTTACTATGGCTCCCCAAGATTCATTTAAAAATGTATGAAAATCCTAAAAATGAAATTAATAGTGGTGGTTGATAAATAAAACAATGAGGCACATTCTTTGGAAGAAAACAAATTGTGAACCATTTATAAGAGAGAGAAAACACTTGAAGCAGGTGGTACAATAGCCAATTCACTTGCATCCATAAGCAGCACAGAAATTTCTCCAGCCAATGTCCACAGAAATCCAGTATGCCGAATTTTTATTAAAAATGTGCACGAAACTTTTCTTCCTTCTTAGGATTTGAAATCTCCAGACCATACCCTCAGACTCAATTTAAAGTTCCCTCAAACCCATGTTCAGTATGTTTCGAGCATATCTGTGCATATCTAGTTTTTATGCAGCATGTCTAATGCTAATTAATAATTTTTGGTCCCTTGTGAATGCTGATAGCAGAGTCTGCACTCTCTCTCAAATCACATTTTTTTTTAAATCATACTATATAATGTTGCTTCTCCCACTCACTATTCTCTTTCTGGCTTCTAAAGCAGTGCCTATACAATAACAGATGTTCTTTAGCACCTCCAGAATGAGATACAGCTAGAATGCAATGCAATTATCACAGATTGGTTCCATACTTTCGTTCTAGTCCTTGTGCCAATAAATAATCAGGAGGAGATGCTCCTCCACAGATGTACAAGGCCAAGGAAACGTTGCATTTAGATTTCTACTACAGAATACTAAATAAACAATAAGATAAACATTATAACAAATGGTTACAGCATTAGCTATACCTGGTCTTACATCAATTAGGAATAAATTAGTACCATGGAGCTTTGGTATACTTTGGATTACATGGAAAGGTATTATAATATTTGAAGTACTGATAATCATACTACAAAATAGTGCTATGCTCTTAGAAAGTGCATGTCATCTGTACATATAGAACTCAGGGTCCTCAACCAAACATACCCTAGTTTGCGAGCAAAAGGAAGAACAAAACCTCCCAGGCAGAGATCAACATGGAAGCAAATATCGAAATGCAAGGCCAAATCACCAAGTTCCTGACCACAGAATATTGAAGAAGAGAGGTAAATATCATTAACGATTGGCTCCAAAGATAAATTTATAAAACAAAACAGAAAAGATTTAAGGTAACATACTTCAATAGGATCAACAATGCCGTGAGGAAAACCTGGTGCAGAGCCAACAATCTGCAATCAGTAATCAAGCTTTAGTAAATATTATGTATACAGAATCAGTTCATTTTAGAATACCTATTCACCATTTACCTATGACATCAAGGTCCTGTTAGCATATGGATTTGCACGCATGCAAATGACATGCAACAGTGTGGGAACGAAGTCCCTCCTCAATGAAGGTGAGGCTGCCTTTATTGAAAACCAAAACTGTATTTACATCTGTACATTCAAAATTGTATGTGGGGGGTGTTTTGGAACATCAATGGAAGAAAAGTGAATGAAGGAAATGGAATAGAAAGAAGGAAAGGAGTGGAATGGAATGAACTGAAAGAACATGCAAGAGTTAGGTAAAAACAGAGCCTAATATTGCATGAAGAGGAAAGCTGAATAACCAACACAAATAAAACGGAGTTTGAGTTAGTTAAACAAGAACATGTAAAAGGGAACACATATGAGCAAGTAGACAATCAGAGCTTGATCACTGTGAACTAGAACAACTGATTACTAATGTTGACAATAAGATCAAAGATAATATTTGCATGCAAGATCTAAACACCTAACATCTAATGAACATAAGAACACCAAATGTTACCAGAGACAATGAATGAGACACAAAGTTCTTATTCCATTAACTCCAAAATGTTTTTCACAAAAGAACACAAAGTTTCTTCTTGAAACAAAGCTTGCACAAAAGTATTCTCTTCTCCTCTCTCAAAGTCACCCTTACAAATGAGCCCCTCACTTCCTTTTATAACCCAAAAGTTGGTTACGAAGTAGTTAGGGTTTTAAATGCACATTAAATAGGGCACTTAAGTGACTTTGACTTTTTCAACCAACTTTTAAAAAGTGACTAAAAATAGAAACCACTTAAGTTAAAAGGTCATTTAAGGAAAAATACATAAATAAAAGAAATGGGTACATGTGGACCCCACTTAAATGACTTGTATGCACACGTAGACATCCTAGTCAGCAATGTGCCACCCAGATCAAGACACCTAGGATCAGTGCCTTATCCATTGGGCCAAGAGTCCGCCTATCCCGATCGTACGGGAATGAACTCATTGACTGTGCTCTGCAATCCTCCAAATGACAAGAGTGTTGAGCTTGAAACTTGAGCAATTCATCCACCCCTCTGTCTGAGCAATATCCTGGTATGAGCCAGTTCGTATTCACATTCACAATTCTCCACATGATCCGAGTACCTTTCCATGGTGAATTATTCATTTGTCGCGAGACCGTAGTCGTTACACCACCTTGGTTTATCAGAATCCAACTTCTGGTCTTTCGCCATTGAGAAGATCTCCAAGAGCCAAAATTGCAATTCACCTCCAATGGTATTACAAAACATGGCTTTAACAACACCCCATGAATAAATATAACCAGTTATTTGCACCATACATCTGATTTGATGAAGTCGAAAACATTGTCTAGTTTTGCAAACACTTTCTACAAATTGAATAACCTGACTCTTCCATCTCACTGCACAGCCTATCTTTTATTGATTCACTTAACATCACCAATAATCACCAAAAATAACATTTTCCTTGTTTGAAATGATGGAAGTACGACTGCCACTGCCTTTGAATCTCCTGTAGCGTCCAAACAATCTTCACTGTTAGCTGCACTTGAACCTCCTACCAATCCAAAAGCTGATTCACTTTCACTTGATTTCAATGCCCCCATTTCAGCAACTAGTCTCTGGTCAGATGAAGCTTTGAATGTTTTCTCCCAAGCCATTGTACACGGCAGTGAATATTTGTTTCCTGCAGCTGCCATGGATCTGAGTTCAGAATAAGGATAAGCTTACAGCTGCATTATGTTTGCTACTTGTGACTTTCATTTGTTGCAGCTTTTAGCAATTAAACTATAAGCTTCATCAGGGCCCCAGATCCATCCATATGCATTACGCATTCTTTCTGAAGGCCGATGAAAATGTAGAATATAACAAGTCACAAAAACAATTCATTTTTTTAAACATACTTTCCCATGGTTCGGTCGGGTCGCATTGACATCCGATTATCATCCCTCATTGATCTTCTAGCGCCATCCTATCTCCTCTTCCCAAAGATTTTTGCCATGCATCCCTGGGTTTCTCAGATGCCTGCCAACTTAGTGACTCGTTGAAGATGCTCATATAATTGCAAAGCAAATTGTGCTTCATGAATATTCTGATATGAAACAGACCCACCTCTATGAGATTCTCTTCCACGAGTTACATCGTAAAACAAGTAAGGTCTCATTAGAGAATCTTTGTAATAAATTTCATCAGGTCTCCTGGTAACACTCTCACTGTCACTTAATTCATTTTGATAAAAATATCTTGAAGGAAAATCCGAATTTGAGGATGTATTCGATACTGAGCAGATAACAACATAGTTGGTCGACCTGCTTGTTGGAAGCGCTCAAAAAGCTTTTACTATACTGCAACATGCCTGCTGCCTGGCTTATTACTGTTGCAGGCAGTTGCTGTGGATCCCCGACAAGAACACACCTTGCAGCACCCAATGAAAGTGGAGGTAACACGCCTACTTCACTAGCTTGTAGCTTCATCTATAACCACCATATCAAACCCATGGGCTAGGCACTGGAATAACTTCCGGCCACTACTAGAAACAGTAGTGAACACAATCTCAGCCTCATTTGCAAAACTTGCCTCAAGATTTGATCGAGCTTCTTCCATGGAAGCGACTTTCCAAAATGAAAAGGCGAGACAACTCAACTAAAACTTTATCTCGTTCTTCTACTACAGCTGCAAGATTTTGCAACAACTGATCACGACTGTGGTCGCGTGCAACCAGAACATCAGGATCAACACCAACGGTTCCTTGGGATCGCCCTGCGGCAGCTGTCGCACTTAGCTCTCTCTGGAGGCCACTGATTTTCTGAGATAAGTTTACTTCTCTACCCTGTAGCTGCTGCATATAGCCAATTACTTCCTCACGGCACTTTCCTAGGAGAATTTTAGTTCTACGCTCCACTGATACTGCCTGTGCAGCATGATTTTGAGAATCCACACCCACCCTCGCAACATCAGGGCGATAGACCTTCATTTCACCATCAATGAATCCACGATCCAGAACACGCTGTAGCAATTCATCTGTTGCAGCATTTGATGGAGCGCAAACAAGCATTCGTGGTTTAGGGCAAAGTTTAGGAAGCATACGGAACAGTGTGCGATCCATACTCTGAAGAACATCATCGATTGATCCTGTGCCAATACTGTTTGCATTATTGTAGGATTGCCTGTAGCTTTCAGGAGCAAGTTTCTTAAGCAGTGCACCATAATAGTGCTGATATTGAACAAGATGAATAACATTCAACATTCCCAGACTGTATGTGTCTTTCCTGTCCCTGGTGGACCTTGCACCAAAGTGAAGGGCCAAGGTTCCTTCCGTTTAGCAGACCCAACTCCATTTGTACCAGCTGCTGTATGCATAGCAGCCCACTGAATTGCAGCTAGCTGTGGACCATTGAAACTCCTATGAAGATGGTCGATAAAATTTGGTGTGAAACATTCAGGCATTGCTGGAGGCTGCTCCTCATTATTTGGAAAGTGCTCTGACCTGGGATTTAAAATTGCTTTCTACATTCTCCTCCTTTGCATGCATGGAAAATTGTTCTTTCCTTGCTGTCTTGTCTATCCACGTTCGTAGATTTTGGTCTTTTTCTCCTTTTTGAACTGTGTTTAATCTTTTCCCTGGCGCGTGGAAAGCTTCTTGAATGGGCGCGTGAGGTTTCTCCTTGGACCTGCGTGGGAGATTATGCTGCTCTTTGTTGAGGGAACAGCGGCAGACGTCACAAATGGCTTCATTATCAAGCAAAAAAGCAACATCGGTGTGTTCTAACAGTGAGTGAGTTGAGAGCACACTATTGTAGGGCTCCACCACAGATGTGGAGACTTGTGGAGAAGGGTAAACGGTGAAACCCCGCTTGAATTTCTTCCCATAATCCACAGAAAGCCTCTCCAGGAGCAGAGATCCGAGGCCTGAACCAGTACCACCTCCTACAGCGTGAAACACTAGAAACCCCTGGAGACCAGTGCAGTTGTCCTTCAGCTTCCGAATTCGACCCAGGCAGAGATCCAAGAACACGGCACGGGAACATGCTTTCTGGCGCCGGTCTCACTAAAAATGTATTGAATGCATCATCGCCGCCACCGACAGTCTTATCGCTTGGCATCTGTCCATCAGGCATTTGTTATGTATATACACAGATATCAGTGGAAGCGCCTAAACACACAGCGACCCTCGGGCTTTGTGAAGACGTATGCAAAGACGTCCACACGAGAGCAGGAGGCGAAAAGCAAAACAGATCTGAGAAAAAGAACAAAATCGCAGGAGAGCAGTGGTCTCCTCTTGCTGGGGCGGCTCCTCCAAATGTGTGGAAACTTCTAAAGAAAAGAAATTTATTTGGACTGTTTTTACTTCCTACAGACAAATGCGTGGAAGGTTGTTGGATGTAACCAAAAACCTTCCTGTATTTCTTCTTCACAATGGCGTTAGTTTCTCTTGCATAAGGCTGACAAAATATTATGTCTTCTTGAAGAAAAAAGAAGCTTCTGACTTTTTCCAACGGGTTTGATGGAGGAAGTTACGAGGATTCTTTTAACTTCCTCTCATCCCGGGTAGTGGCTTAAGTGCCAGGGGAAATGGGAAAAGTAACGGGCAATTGCCAACGGGAATGGCAAAATGGGTTGGCAATCCCCGTCTAATTTCCCCATGTGGGAAATTGGGGAATTTTATGCCCGTTTGCCAATCCATGATTTGGCAATTGGCAGAGAAAAACCCACGTGCGGGAAATTTGAAGGAAATTGCCAGGAAAGTGGAAATCCGGGTTCGGGAAGCCAACCCGGTAGTTGGAAACAAAAGCTTACTTCCCCGGCACTAAAACTTGTCGAATGAACTTTAATTTATATTTATTTAATTAAATACTCCTTAAGTGATTTTTTAAAAATTAATTTAATCAAACAAGGAGCAATTAATTAATTAAATATTAATTAATTATTTTAATGTATTTTAACACGTTTTAAAGCCTGGCGGGAAGAGTTCTCACCGAAAATCACGAAACGAAGACCGAAACAATCACAAAAATAAGACGATCGCGATGAGTCCAATGAACCACGCAAAGTAACACAATTAAAAATTTTCTAATTTTGAATTATTTTCTAACAATTTTGCGAAGTCAAAATTGGCGATAACAGTCCAAATAAACTGCCATGTTTTTCCTTTAAAATTCCAAAAGAAGTTAGGATATTGGTGACAAATACCGTTTGAGATTGACATGCGTCAAATAGAAAACATGACCATTAAATACAAGGTTAGTATCATTGATGTAGTGGCATTAAGATATGTTCGTACCATTGACATAAGTGCCTTCTTAGTGTGATAAAGACTTCTTGTGTAGACAGACTACATTAGATAAGTATAATAGCTCTTCTTTGGGTTATTGGGTATTTGTTATATTATAAATTTTAAGATACATTGCTTTCGATTACAAGATATATTAGGCGAGTTAGTCCAACATCATTTTACTACCCCTTTTATAAGGCTTTTATTACTAACCATGTGTACACACAAAATCACGCACTAGGGTACATTTCTAGGTCCTAAGAACATACTTGCATTCATATGATTCCTAAGTGAGAAAACTAGTAATCGATGACTATGTTTGGCCACTTGTCTGCGTGTTTTTGCTTTCTCTTTGGTCTTACACACCCTACATGTTAAAATATAACACATTATATAGCATGTAAAACAGTTATGTAGTTGTTCGGTTGGTAACTGTATAACCACCTCTCTCTTCAATAAATACACTCTGCCTGTTCGTCATTTAGACAGTGCAGTTTGCCTTCTGTCTTCTTTCTTCTCTTTGCATATTCTAACATTGGTATCAGAGCGTTAAGGGTTGTAGTTCGAGGAAGCCGTCAAGAGGCACGAACAACAAACTCGAGGAAGCCCTAACAAGGCACGAGTTTGGAAAAACGCCATTGGAGGAAGACGGGATTGCAGTGAAGTGTGTGTGAGGTCGATGGTAAGATCGACGCCATTCCTGCATAACAAGGCAAAAATCGTGGAAGGGATTCGTGAAGAAAACAATCGCGTTTTCGCGCAAGAAACAGTCATGTTTTTCGTATCACAAAGTCACGGTTTTTGACGGAAATACAGTCGTGTTTGTTGGAGCGTGCAATGGCGAGGAGTTTCTGAGCATTCGACATCGCAGCGGATGACGCTGGGGACAAAGGGCATGGCGGACGCTGGCACGAGGGTAGCGCGGGGCAGGAGCGCGTGCGGAGGGCGATCTGCAGGACAAATGTGGGCAAAGTGCGGGACGCGGGACAGCGAGAATCGTGGAAATCGTGAGCAACAAAACCAGCAAAAACGCAGTTTACAGAAGCAAAATCGACGCGGGCAGGAGGCTACTGGTAAAAGGCGAGTCGTTTGACAGAAGGTCGGTGAAATAATATTATTTTCAACAAAGCTATTCATTCACCTTTGCGTAATTACTTTTAATATTACTTATTGGAATAAGTAATTCTTTTGGTGAAATAAGTATTATTTTATTAAGTGTGAGGCGAAATTATTATTTTATTATTCTCGTTACTTTGGAATAATAAAATGGCAAATATATCACACTTGACGTTGCCGGAGACACAAAAATTAACGGGCACTAATTTTAATGTATGGAGTCATAAGATTTTAACGGTCGCGGAATTTCGGGATTGTGATAAAATAATCAAGGGTGATGAAAGTCGACCAGCGACGAACTTCGAGGATTATGACAAACGTCATAAGGAAGCGTTATTGCTTCTCAAGTTATCGGTGTCGGATGATTTGATACCGGAAGTGCGGAATGCCACTGTGGCAAGCACGTTGTGGACTAGTCTGAGGGATAAATATCAGACGTCAGAGAAGAGTCGGGTTTTATACCTGAAAAATATGCTCTTTTCCGTAAAGTTACAAGAAGGTGGATCGTTGTCTGAGCACCTACTTCGGATGAAAGATCTCCGAGACCAGTTATCTTCCATCAACAAGAAGGTGGACGACGATGATATGGTGGCTCTGGTTTTGAACAGCTTACCTTCTTCGTATGAGTCATTTGTGGAGGCACTCCATTTAATGGCTGAAAGTCAAACACTCACGTTTGACAAGGTGAGTTCCTACCTGTTGCAAAAGGAACGGAGACAACTTCAGGCAGAATCTAATTGTGACCATTCAGAGAGTGCTTTTGTCACTCAGTCAAAGGGAAAGTGGAAACGTCACTCTGGTGAATCTTCCACTCGGTATCAGGTCACATGTTATTACTGTCACAAGGTTGGGCACCTCAAGAGGGATTGTAAGAAGCGGATGTATGATCTTTCGAAGCAGAACAAAAAGCCATGTAATGAGAAACATGTGGTAGCAGTTGCAGAAGAATGGGATTCGGATGACGAGTATGCTCTTTACTGTCTTACGACATCATGCTCAAATGATAGTGGTACCAGTTGCTGGATTATTGACTTTGGTGCGTCTGCACACTTTTCATGTCGTATGGGACTGGTATGTTTCATTTACTGCAAATATTTGTTTTGAATCAGTAGTACTAGCTGATGGAGAATCACTTGCAGTAGAAGGGATAGGAGATATATGCATTATATTGAATAATGCTCATAAATTGTTGGTACGGAATGTTAGATATGTACCTTCTTTACAAAAGAATCTTCTATCTATTCACAATCGATTTGAAAATCCCAATATTTCTGTGGATTTCTGTGGAAAGAAGTGTGTTGTCTCTGATGTGAAACAGAGACGGATAATTGCCCTTGGTATTGGGGTGGGTGGTCAGTATCAGCTTGTTGATCCGGCTGCGATCAACATGAATGCACGTGTGGAGGACAGCTCCACCATTCAGGATGTGCGGGAGGCGGACATGCCTTGGGAGGATGGATTTCCTCATTCAGAAGAACAATTTGTTGTGGACGAGAGACTCCACTATTCCAGATGCATTGACGGTGCATGGTGAGATGGCATGCCCAGCCATTCACTCAGAGGTTCTTGCTCGAAGGACAATAGAGCATGAACAGTTTGCTCATTGTGTTGTGAAGGATCTTTCCCAACAGAGGGGGATAGATGAGCAAATAGATAAGACGGAGATGGTTATTTCTCCTGTTGAGACGAAGACCACCGCTTGAGACGAGAGATGGTTATTTCTCCTACAATTGAGGAGTTGGTTCTCACTCCTGCACTGAGATGGTCGCATTCCTCTTCTTAAAAAAGTCGGATGAGCGCTACATGGTGGTGCAAGGACGTGATCAAGGTGACTTCGATCACGGGATAATTGAGTCTTTGTATAGACTCCAGAGCTACACAAGCCTGGAATAGATTTTCTAATCCACATCTTGAGGTTCCGATTTCAGCACTCTGGAGATGGGGCTAACACTCTCGGCCATTGGTGATTCATCATCAGTCAATGAATCACAAAGCAGAGAACAGTGGACCACTTGCCATATCTTTTGTTCATGGGACCAGATTTTTGTGTTGTGGTTCGTCTTCATTCGACAATTTGCATCACGATTAAGGACTCATTGATTTTAAAGTACAACTTATGGCACAGTCTGTAGATGTAATGACTAAACATATGGGCTTTAGGATATTTGTAAAATTTCGGGACAAACTTTGTCTTGTTTCCGGTTTAGTCATTAAGAGGGGGTGTTAAAATATAGCACATTATATAGCATGTAAAACAGTTATGTAGTTGTTCGGTTGGTAACTGTATAACCACCTCTCTCTTCAATAAATACACTCTGCTGTTCGTCATTTAGACAGTGCAGTTTGCCTTCTGTCTTCTTTCTTCTCTTTGCATATTCTAACACCTGCAACCTAGTCTCGAACTTTATTGCTTTATCTTTTATGACTTTGTACACCAACGCCTGACTAGACGTCGGCGTGCACAGCACCCCTGACCTCTTTATATCTTACTCGCTTTTTTTGGGTCTCTTTTATCTTTTGGGCATCTTATTTTCTTATGGGTCATCCTTCCAGTTGTCAATTACGAAATTCAACCAAGATAATCATATAAATACAAAGCTATGTGACCAAAATAAAGGACCAAGCTCTAAGCATATCTTACTATCACCTAAGCTTGCATCCAAAGACATCCAAGGCACTCAAAGGCATCCATCTAACATCCATTCAAGGGACAAGGGACTGCATTTTCTGCATACACTGCATAGGAAGGGGAAGTTTATTTTATTCCATACACACATTTGCATCTTGTAGCAAATTTAGCCCATTATCTAGTACATCTTGCAGAAGGGCATCCTAGGGCATGATTCTTTCACACACACTAATGTAGTGCAGCGCTCGGTCGTAAGTTCACTCTATCGAGTGACCATCCCCAACTCCCCATATTGCATATTTTTTTTTAAATTTGATGCGGTTTTGTGGGTTTTACAGGTGAACATCTATTTTGTAGGTTACCGGTGCGATTTGAACCCTAACAGCGACATACAGGCGACCAACGACTATCAGCGACCACCTTGCGACACCAGAAATTTCAGGTTCCGAGCTCTTACGCAGTCACAGGCACCTAGCAGAGGTCGCTGGCGCCTAGGCACCCTCGCCCAAGTCTAGGTGCCCTAGTCAGTGCTCATCCAACAATTCCATAAATTACAGAGCGCATTTGCGACATCTGCCCTTCCTGTTCATTAGTTTTTCCGCATGCACAGTCCGGAGTAAGTGCGAACCAGCTAAGTCATTCTTTCCCTCTCTTGCACTTAGGGTTTTATATTTATCTAGCTTATTGCTTGTGTCATTTATATTCCAGCAGTTGCTTAGCATTTATTTATCATACGTGACTCTGCAATTAGGGTTTTACAAAATTCTATTTTTGTTAAATCATTTGGTGAACCCGCATTCAAATACTCTTGGATTCTCATTTTCTTCTCTCATGGCTCCTAAAATTCCTCAAGTTTCTTTGCATGATTTACTTCAAATGCATCCACCTTGCAAGGTTGTTCTCCAAAAAACCCTAGACACTATGTATCTCCCTCGCAATACGCCACCGCACAAGTACCATTTTCGATCATCTCTCCGATGACCCTAGCCTTCGTGACCCTCCATCCACTCAACCCATCTTAGAGTCCATTCAAGCTTTGCATTCTTTATTTCAAGACAAAATTCAAGCTATGGAAACAACGATTACATCTCTTAAATCTGAAATTCAACATCTCAAAGATGCTTCTCAAGCTCATGCTAGTTCTCCTTCTACATCTCATCCCAATTCTATGTCTTCTACATGTGCTCATATCAGTGAACCTCAAGTCTTACCATTACCGGCACCTCTCAAGTTTGATCTCAATACTAAGCAACATGATATTCTTCCTCAACTCCTTACTCATCAATTGATCACTTGCCACCTACTCATTATTATCCTCCTTATCGGCTTGCCAAATATCAAGGTCTCCCATTTTGCCATTATCATCAAATCAATGGACATAATGACAATGATTGCTATGCTCTAAAACGAAAAATTGGCTACCTTAAGCATTATGGTCTTATTTCATTTGCTACACAAATGTTGTTGCATGTTCATCTCCAATTGCTAAATCTCATTGGGTTCCTAAATTTGATTCATCTATGTCTAATGAGCATCATGCCATCACTTCTAATGTTCTTTCTTCCGTCACTCAAGCGCTACTATGCAACCCACTCAAACTAAGAAATCACCTCTCAAGGTCCATCCTCCATCACCTCCTCCTATTAAGTCTTCTTCTGCGTCACCACCTCCTTAAGAATCGCCTCGCAAAATTTGTCTAACTCCTCTCAAGTCTACAACATTACCAAGTCACACTACACTGATCGCCTCTCAAAATAGTCCGTCGTCATCTACTCCCGAATCTTTTACAACGTCATCAATCCCACATAAGCTACCACCAATTCATTTTGTCAAACAAACTACTCCTTATTTTGATCCTCAAGACCCATTTCAAACTCTCGCCACTATGGCAAGATCCTTCTCACATCATTCGCATAGATCTCCATCAATCACATAGTTGGGGGCATCATAGCTTCTCCCCCTTGCATTGTTATCAAATGTTTCTATCATCTCATGCACTTGACACTTTGTGCTTCATACTTCCTATTTCTAAATAATCTTACGCAACTTGGTACACAACTTGTATCATCATTACCCTATGACACACTCTTGTGCTAAGGTTCACACTTGACTGTTGAGGGCATACTACATACATGAACCTCACACACTACACATTTCACGCTCCGCACTTCACGATACATCTTTTTAGCATTCTATTCTCACACATCATACTACCCTATGACGCACTCTAGTTCCATGGTTCATACTCAATTGTTGAGGGTCTAAATCTGAAATGAACCTCACCTTCTACATTTCACGCTCTATGTTTCATGATCAATCTCTCTAGCGCACACTTTCAAACCATTTCCCGATGACACACTCTTGTTCTATGGTTCATTCTTGACTACCGAGGGGTCTTTTATAAATGAACCTCATCTCATACTCATCCACATCTCGCTCGGGGGCACGTTGCTCTTATCACATTCACATTACATACCATTCCATCCCACTCATTCACAACATACTGCATATCTTGGTTGCATTTACTCTTGCTTGCCAATACTAGTTACATGTTACACTTCGCTTACTATGTTAGCCGAATATAGTATGTCATTATTGGTGTCCCCAAATTTCACCTTGAAATTTGGGACTACCCATTTGAAATTTTTTCGTTCTTTTTAAAATAACAGGTCTTTTCGTGTTTTTATTGCCAGAAGATGTTTGTATTACATTAAGATATTCCCAATGAATCATATGAGCCAATTTCAACAAATACCCAGATATTGAAACTCATTTTATCCCTCCGCCAAGTTTTCTGCAGGAAATTTTTATTTAATTATTTATTAAATGAATGATGCCCGTTTGAAGTAAATTGTGCTCGGTTGAATCTGTTGAAATTTTGCATGTCAGTATTCACTCATCTCAATAGGGTTTTCACCAGGAATGAATTGAGGGCATTGTCTGCAACTTCCGCAACGCGCTTTTATTTATTTCTTTTGCGTTTTTCTCCGCAGTTTCTCTGTGAAATTCCCTAGGTCTGTTCTTTGTCTAGTATAGTTGTTTAATTTCTGAAGCATCCGGAGATCATTTACGGTCGTTGCACTAAAAGGAATCAACCTCGGAAAGCAAACGTCGACCAAAAAGATGAAGTTAAGCACAAAAAGCCTCTCTGGCAAGTCGCATTATTGGAATAAATAGATCTAAGCCGCAATGATAGGAATTTTGGTATGGCGGCAGGCGGCAGAATTTCTTTCTGCCTTGCACATGCATTTTTCCCATGAAGTCAAAGTCACTTAAGTTGCAATGGGAATATTAGAGGTGGCAGGCAAGTGGGAATTTCTTACCTGCCTTATAAGGTAAAAATTCTCATTATAAAAGAAAATCACTTAAAGCACCATCGGGAATTTCTTACCTGCCTTGCAAGGTAAAAATTCTCATTATGAAAGTCAAACAACTTAAGTGAAAGAGGGGATTTTTGGAGCTGCAGTGCAGGGTAGAAATTCCCATCAAAGTTGACTTCCTATTTTTGGAAATTACCCTTGCTAAAAAATGCGACCCACCTTGGGTGAATAACAATGCATTTAATAATATTTATTAATGGTTTATTCACCCAATTTTGGCACCATAAATAGAAGGAAAGTCAATGCAAGTGGAAGAGCTAAAGAGAAGTCAAGGATGCATGCTAAAAATAAATAAAATAATTTATTTAAAAGCAACCAGCAACATGCATAATTGGGCGCCCAATTTGGGTGAATAAACATGATTGTTTATTAATTAAATTGCCAGAAATAGGAAGGGCAATTATTAGAAATAGAATGTTGAGGGTTATATAAGCATGGGCTGCCATAATAAAGAAGCAATTAATTCTTTTTGCTAAGGATTGCAGCCCAGACAGGTTTTGGCGCCAAGGAAAGGAGGTTTTTGCATCAAAAGGTGTTTTTCATTGCCAAGGAGCTTCAAGGTTTGGCGCCTAGGGTTGGAATGGCTTGATTCTTGCTATGATAATTATCTGCATGTTGGTATAAGTGCTCTGGTGAATTAAATAATATTTTTGCTTGCTTTGCATGCAAGCAAAGCCTCAAATTTTAGGGCAGCAGGCTTTATATGCAGATTTTGGTGATAAAAATCAAGTATTCATGCCCTGGACTCCATCTTTGTCTGAATTAATTGCAGGTATTCATCACAGTGCTCAAATCAATGTCAGGTACATTGAATATATCTTTGAATCTGAAGAAGTTGTCAGATCTGCACAAATTGATCCAATTGCATGGGATTCTCGGCGAATTAAAAGAAAAAGAGCTCAGACAAAGATTGTTCTAGCCATGTTGAAGCATGATGAAAGAGAAGGATCAACTGAATCATGCATAGCTTCTAGATTTGCTTAAATCAATGATACGAGACATAGGCCCCGAGTCTATAACCGATTTAATTGTGAGATCCGGATCTCATAATTGCAAAGGCTTCGCAAAAAAAAAAATCATCCTCTTGTTTCGACGCACCCGTGTAGAAGTCAATGCATGGAAAATTCCTTCCAAGATCTTGTGCATGTGCTCCCAAGCTTCCAGTTGAAGCCTTCTTTGAATTTGCTTGTACCTTCCTTCACCCGGAGTGCTTTCCAAAAATTTTAATTGCTCATATGCAATTAAAAATAAAAATGATGAGTTTTATTTGAATTATTTACGGCAAACATTGCACTGGTGCATGTACTGAAGAAGAATTGCAAAAGCTTCAAGGATAAAAGAGAAAACGCAGTCAAAGCCAATGCCCGCAAACAAATCACGGTCATGCATAGCTTCAGGACCGGTTTGGTGAAAATCAAAGACAAAAGAGTCACCGCATGCGAGAATATAGAAGAAGAACAAGACTGGGAGGGTTGCAGCTTTCTTCTTATTTCTTTTCCTCTTTCTTTTATTTTTTCCGACAAAGTAATTGAGCAATCAATTAAATTATAAAACTTAAGTGATTGGTTTAAAAGTCATTACTTGAAGAAGTCAATTACTTAGAAATAGGTGGCAAACATGCAAAATAGAAGGTTCTATTTTTCAGTTATAAATCATGCATGTTATGCAAAGAGGAATTCCAGGAGGAATATTGCCAGTTGTTTCCCTTTTCATAGCTTCCGCATGCGGGAATTCATTTAAAGCTTCCTATTTGTAATTGTCTTTTATACACTATAAATAGAGGAAGAACCTACTGAGTTAAAAGATCGGAATTTGTAATCAGCATTCTTGTGTTCCAAACTTTGAGCCGAAACCCCGATTCTGCAAGAGAGGAATAGAGAAGAGATTTCGGAAAACTTTGTGTCATTGGTACATTTTGCTTCTTATTTCTTTCTAGATCTATTCATAAACTTTGTGTTATTATAGATCTGATATAAAACTATCCTTTGCTTTAAATTATGTATTTAAAGATCTCTTTGTTTTATCTATGTGCATGCGATCAACTCGTGAACTATGATTTGGGTTGCACATCTTCCATCCCTTGTTTTTATTGTTTTTTTTTCTACAAGATATTTCTTTTCTCTTACAGTTGCTTACTTGCTGCAAAGTTGTCTAGCTATGGTTCATGAGCTACATAGTTAAAGTAATACCAACAAATAGATAATAGGATATATAATTGACAAAATCTTACACGGGAGCCTCACCGGTAAATGAGGGAGATTTATCTCATGACTGCCTAGGTTTTCAAGTTGTGCAGAAAATCTAGCCAACAATTATCTTTATCATATACACATGCGTGTTTACTTGTTCTCTAGTTGTGAATGCAGACTTCTATAGATGATCCTTGGCATTGTACCTCTTACCAGTCCCACCAAGGCTCCTGAGGGCATCTACATCTACTCTCTCATACACTACAGGTGTTATTGTTTCATTTTATACTACTTCCTATTCTTACTAGCACATTACTTGTTCCATTGATATCATACACACTTTGACATACTCTTTATCTTTCTAACATGCTAACAGGTGCTTCATGTGCAACATTTGCCTTGCAGGAACTATTTACCACCATGGTTGTCTATTACATTTTGCTTGACATTGTTTGCCATTGATTGCTATTATTGTATGTTATTGTTTTGCAAGCTATGCCCTATGTCTTGCTTGATCATTGTTTGTATGCTTTTGGCCGCTTCATCCCTGATTGTCTTGCAACATTGTGAGCGATGTTCCATGTTTGAAACCCGTTTTTCGCGGTCTACTTTATGCACTTGTTGTTTGTTTACATTGTCTTCTAAAGTATGTTTGTCGCTTTTCTATTAACACATGTTCCTAGCCACTTTGTTTGCATGTACCTTGGTTTCTACCATGCACATTCCCTCCCCTACAGAGTATCAGTTTCAGATCAATTTTAGGTCCTCTCCTTTGGACCACATGCTCCTATCAGTGTCACATGCGCCCCAAACGAGGGGGCATACATTAGGTGAATCAGTCACCCCATACAACAACTCAGAGCTTCGGTTTAGACATGCACAATACAAAAACAGAGCAGGCTATAGTTACAGAAATGGCCCAAAATCTGACTTGGGTCCTCAGTTCAAGATGCATAGACACCGGCCAGAATAGACACTAGCGCATGGGCGCTCCTAACCTTTCCCGATGCCTATAGCTAGGGGACAGTTACAATTACTTTCTCAGATCAGCACGAGTTCTTCATAAAGCAATTCACAAAGCAGTTTCACAGGATCGAGTGCACTCACCTCGAATACGAGAATGCATGCAATCTCCTTTAATTGGGACAATTAGTACATTTGGAACAATACGAAACTAAATACGGATCACACCATCTGCAATGGTGTATAATTTGGGAAGCAATCATGGAAGGAGAGTAACACTAGACCTCTCCCCAACACTTTTTGCCATGGCGTGAGATCACCCAAAATCTCGCTCTTGGCGTTGGATCGCCCAAAAACTCGCACTCCACAAAGCATGTTCAGGACATTTTCTATCATTTTCACTCTTCATGGATCAAGTGCACACTTTCCTTTTTACACATTTTTCACATAATTTTACATAAGCAAAAATTTTCATATACACATATTTGACTACTTCTTTGCTCTTCTTTTGCAGGTCCATCCTTAATACGCAACAAGAAAGCAACCCTACATCAAGCACAACAACAGTACAACATGGTACAACACATACGCTTCACCCCTAGGGTCACTTCCTCTTTCTTAGCTTCCATGCTTCATTTTTATCACTCCACGCTTTCACTTGTCTCTTCGGCACGTTATCGCCATCACACTCTACATGGTTATCAAGTACGCATCTCTTATCTACTTTATGTTATCGAGTATTCACTCAACAACATAAAGTGGGGGCAAATGTAGACACAAAATCACACACTTGGGTACATTTCTAGGTCCTAAGAACATACTTGCATTCATATGATTCCTAAGTGAGAAAACTAGTAATTGACAACTATCTTTGGCCTCTTTTCTATGTTTCTTGCTTTCTCTTTGGTCTTACACACCCTACACCCAGTCTGAACTTTATTGCTTTATCTTTTATGATTACGGACAACGGTGCCCAGCCCCAGACGCCAATGCTCGGGCGCCCTAACCTCTTTCTATCTTACTCGCTTCTTTTGGGTCTCTTTTATCTTTTGGGCATCTTATTTTCTTATGGGTCGGCCTTCCAGTTGTCAATTACAAAATTCAACCAAGGGAATCATATAAATACAAAGCTATGTGACCAAAATAAAGGACCAAGCTCTAAGCATACTTACTATCACCTAAGCTTGCATCAAGGCACTCAAAGGCATCCATCTAGCATCCATTCAAGGGACAAGGGACTGCGTTTTCTGCATACATTGCATAGGAAGGGGAAGTTCTATTCCATACACACATTTGCATCTTGTAGCAAATCTAGTTGTTATCTAGTGCATCTTGCACAAGGGCATCCTAGGGCAAGATTCTTTCACTCACACACACACTCACAATGGAGTCTGAGATGTAGTGCAACGGTCAATCATAAGTTCACTCTGTCGGGTGACCGCCGAGGTCGTCGACTCCCCATATGTGCATATTTCTTTTTGGATTTGATGCGATTTTGTGGGTTTGCGGGTGAACATCTATTTGCGAGTTACAAGTGGGATTTGAACCCTAACGGCGACATACAGGTGACCAACAACGACTATCAGCGACCACCTTACGACACTAGAAAAACCAGGTTCTGAGCTTTTGCGCAATCATAGGGGCCTAGCAGAGGTTTCTAGCGCCTAGGCGCCCTCGCCCCAGTCCAGGCTCATCTGATAGTTCTAGAATTTCTGTAACGTGATTGCGGCAGTTTCCCTTCTGTTCATCCAGCTTTTTCGAGTCTGCACGGTCCCGAATCAGTGCGAACTAGCTAAGTCATTCTTTCCCTCTCTTGCACTTAGGGTTTTATATTTATCTAGCTTATTGCTTGTGTCATCTACATTCCAGGAGTTGCTTAGCATTTAGTTATCATACGTGACTCAGCAATTAGGGTTTTACAAAATTCTAGTTTTGTTAAATCACCATGCATGTAATTCAAATTGTTAAGAGGTTCTCAAGGCCTCTACAATACCCACCATTTCATGTCATTGATTTAATTTTACATGCCATACTACAAGGAGATCTTAAACTTGTTGAAACATTAATGGCTCCTTGTTACGATGTGTTATAAAGGTATGGAGGAATGGTTAGTTCGAGATTCACTACTGCAATTAGGATGTTTAGGATATTCAATTTGAGTTAATCACATGCATTTCTAATGTTCTATTGCTCCTCCAAAACTGGTCTGTCGGGCTGTGGTCTAGTGGTATGATGGGACACTTATCACCAAGACAACCCAAGTTCAAAAGCCAATGGAAGGGTTATAATTCATGACTCCAATATGTGGACAGCCAGATGAGGCTAGTTGGCTTCTTGATTGTAGAGAAACTGGTAAAGAGGTGATTGTAAAGGAGGGAGGGCCCCTTAAGAATAATAATAGAGCACTGTATCCTCTGCCAAAAACTACTACTCAACAATCAAAAACTATAAAATGTTAACTCAGTGCCGAATAGATGCCCTCTTCTCTAGTACCGTAAATGAAATTGTGCAGCATTTGATACAAGAAGGATGCTCTAGGACTTACATAACATTGCTTACCACCATCATTCTCTTGTATTTTGATATTTCCTTCTCATAGTGATGTTGTAGACATGTTTAGATGATTAAGAATACACGAAAACTTTTGTCTGTAATCAATGTTATAGATAACAGAGGAAAATAAAAAGGTGGTCATACCAGGAAGAGACACACTCAGAACTTTGATGAGACAAAATGCAAATGCAAGATGTGGAGACATTGAAATATCACGGTGCAGGACTCCTCTACAGCTTAAACTGGAACTATCTTGCTTATAAGATAATATGCAGACATATAAAGCCTACTTTATTTCTAAAAATGAGTGCAAAGATGAAGAATTTTAATTGTAGGATAAGTCATAATTGTTTGATACATCGGTCGAAATCCAAACCATAATTACATGGCTCTGATCTGTAGCATAAAAGCATCTCAGAAGCAACATGGAGAAATATTAAGCAAGGACATATTCGTCCTCAAAGCCTACTTTAGTTCTAAAATAGAAATGCAAGATGTGGAGACATTGAAACATCACAGTGCAGGATTCCTTTACAACTTAAACTGGAATCATCATGCTTATAAGATAATTCGCAGACATATAAAGCCTACTTTATTTCTAAAAATGAGTGCAAAGATGAAGAATTTTAATTGTAGGATAAGTCATAATTGTTTGATACGTCAGTCAAAATCCAAGTTATAATTACATGGCTCTGATCTGTAGCATAAAAGCATCTCAGAAGCAACATGGAGAAATCTTAAGCAAATAAGGACATATTCATCACTTTAGAAGTGAAGCAAATAATCACATTAAACCTCATATCCAGAAAAGTCAATGAGTACCATACACATTTAAGTTGTCTCCCAGTTTTACATACCAAAAACCTTTAAAAGTACTATTCTACAATCATCGCAGTAATATGTGATGCCCAGATAACTAAAACATTCAAGAAAGCAATGCAAGCTAGCAGAATTTGTCAGATAGAGGGCAGCAATGAGCAATGCAAAAGAACTCAAATATCAGTGGTGGCTATGAACCCTTGTTATGTAGATCCTAATAATGTCTAGGATACTAAATTCACTCCATTTGGACATCCAAATCAATAACATGAAAAATTGGACTGTACTGAAACTCCAGCCATTCCTGACAATAAGACACTATTATTGAGTGGGAACTCTCATTGTAAATCCATTATTGCATTCCACCATGTGCATATTTGGAGAACTTGTTCCCATCCCCACATAATAGTTGTACATTTGACCTTTGGGGCAAAAATAGAGTGAAATTCTTTCTTAGACCATCGAATCAATAATTTCCTGCTTGCAACAAAGGGCAAAGAAGCAAGACGATTGAGACTCTAGGAAGAAATAGAACTCTATACAGGATAGGACTAAACTAAAACGTTTGAACTGTCGTGAACAAGGAGATTTACAACCAGGAAAAAGAATCAAAGCGAGATGACTCGTGTCACTCAAAGCCTCCAAACTACTGAAGCAACAAGCCGTACCATCCAATACAGAAATTCTCATAGATATAGTTCCTAGATTGAAGTCACTGTACCATAATTGTATTCTTGTTCACATACTGCTGGATTGCTTTTACATCTGCTTGAAAATCCTCGTTTACAGGTACACGCCACAACTTGATTTTTAGGTACTGAGCAGCTTTATCATACGCAGAATGAGCTGATTCTGGAATTATCCTAAAAAATCGGGACAAAAGAAAGACTGAAAACATGAATAAGTGATATAGTTGCTTCAAAAATGCAAAATGTTTGTGGAATGAAAACAAATTCTCTGAAAATGCATAACTCACATTTCTGGATTCAAAATTCCTTTCTTTGCTTTCATATAATCTCGTGAAGACTTTACTGCAAGTAATATACTTTCTGTGCCTCCTGAAGACATATTACCACAGACTTGCCCTCCAGACGCTTTTTCTCTACTGCCAAGAAAGCTAGCTGTCATTGCCACTACCTCCCCCTCAAATCGTGTTATACTTGGGAAAACATCCAAATGAAGTGGGTTTGTATGAGCAAACCTGTGAAAACATGTCATATTAGACAATACTGGAACGCAGATCAAAGAGCAAACAAGTAAGACTTCCATCCATATCCTTCGTCATTTCAATAAAGTTCAGATTTTCTTTGTTTTTCTATATGAAAAGAATACCTATATTGAACTCAAAAAAATCTACTCGCATGACTCACTGATATGGTAGGTGAAAGTTAAATTGCCCACTTCTATCTATGATCATGTTATTCAAATATATTTTGTCCTATCTGGAAAATATCAACACCCAATATTGCTTATGGCAACTAATCTCTTTTCATTTATATCCATTCACATATAATTATAAACAAACTACGCTATCAAAAGACCCATTCTGGTCATTTGCAAGTGCAAATACTCCCGTAGCTTATCCTCTTTCACAAAGTGCTTGTATTATTAAACCTGCTTATTACAATTTACAATGCTTTTGTAGTTCCAATGTTGAATTTTACTCTAACGGCTAGCTTCCCTTAATTGATTTGCCACGAAGATAGATTATTTTGTTTAGTACCCTCGATTCTAAAAATGTACTATGATAGAGATACACTACTTTAAGCTCATCTATCCTAATGCCATACTGGTGCAGGTTGGATAAGAGGGGACCAAGTTAATGGCAGCCTTTTAGTGCAGCTTGCACCCAATAGAACTGCTAGACATACACTAAGACACGCACACTCACTATAAGAATATAAGGCTTATTATTTATTATTAAGACATTATTAGCTATATATTAACTAATGAATGGTTGTAACGACTTCCACCATTTTGTAACTCTCTTGCATAATAAAATGACGGACACACAACTTACAATCTGTGGATTCCGGTTCCTCTTGTTTCTTTATTTGTTCACATCTTCTAACATTGGTATCAAAGCCATTGGTATCACAGGTCGAGAAGAAGATTGCAAAGGATTGTTTAAACCTGCAAATCGTTCAGAAAACAAAGAGGTTGAAAGACATCTAGGGCACGTTTTAAATTGTTTCCACATGCTCAGTAGAGATATCGTCATCTAATTGTGAGTTTCTAAGGAAAATCAATGTTCCCAAGTCACTGTTATGCTGCCAAATGTCAAAATCGTAGCGCCAAAGAAGAATTAGAGACGGGAAATGCAATCGTGATACTAGCAAAGGATATACAATTGTGAATAGGGCAAAGACTGTTTTTACAATCACACATGGCCCGTGAGGTGAAGTTTCAGTCCCGTTTGAAGGGGACAATCACATACAGCCAGTCGTTATTGATATTCAAACTGTAATTCACAAGCCAGGTGGTTGTGAGGGCATTTTCAGTACAAAAGATAAAAATGCGGACATTTCTAGGGCACACCCACCAATTTCAGTCCCATAAAAACGTGATTACTGTCACAACAAAAACAGTTTTACAAACACAAGGGCAAAACACCATTCTTTTGCCTAAGAAATCGTTTTTAAAGTCTGTTATTAGGGCACATTCCAATTGAAGGTGATATATTTTGCATATTTCAGTCACTAGAAGAAGGGCACGATTTTACTGGTATTTTATCTTGCAAAATATTTTCTTGTAGATGACTGTGACATTCCTTTACTGAACAAATTCAGACATTAAAAATTCCAGCAATAACTTCCACAACAAAGTTATAACACAGAATTGTGTCTCTCTGTTGAATTTATTTCCGTGCCTGAAGTCAGAAATTGTATAGACTATCACTTTCATTTTGCTGCATTAATTTGTGGTTCGGAAATTAAATTGGAGTGAAAAATGGATGACAAAGTCACTATATCTAACCACAAACAATTTGAGGTCTCTCATCAGACAACCAACAGAAGTCAATGCTACAGTAGATGACAAAGATGCCAAAGCTATTTTGTTAAACAGTTTGCCTTCTAAATATAGCAAGAGAAAGTTCAAAAACAAACCAAATGGGTGAAAAAATTGCTGAAGAAGACAACGTATTTTAAAGAATGCCAACACATTGAAGACAGGAAGGCCTCTAGTGTAGATGAAACTCAACATGGATGGTTGCCTAGTTACTTCGGGAGCTTGTGAATCTTAGGAATTATACCCTTACGAAGGTCGTGGGACAACTTGATGGAGCACTATTGACATAGCTCGACATTGATGGTTGTCAAGTAATTCAAGAGCTTCATAATTCGGGAGTTTGGGGAAGTGGAATTCGGGAACTTAGGAATTCAACTCGGGAACTACACCTTTACAAGGGTTATGGCGTACCTTGATGGAGTTCTACCTAATCAAAGAATGTATTCAATGAGAGCTTATGAAGAATGCGTGACTCTATTTAGTTCTATTATTTTATTCGTCTATCAATATGTTTGTTTTTGCTTTTTGTATTGTAAGCCTTAAGAGGGGGTATAAGAATATAAGGCTTATTATTTATTATTAAGTCATTATTAGTTATGTATTAACTAATGAACGGTTGTAACCACTTCAACCATTTTGTAACTATCTCTTGCATAATAAAATGATGGACACACAACTTACAATGTGTGCATTCCAGTTTCTCTTCATTCCTTCTCTGCTCACATCTTCTAACACTCACAACTGAGACCCAAGGTCACACTTTCTATTGAAAACACTTGACTTGTTACAAACATTCCTACCCACTCACATATATTTGCTTTATTGAAATGATAACAATCCCTCAAATGTACTCAACAATTCTTCTCTACTCGGAATCGGATAAAATTCCCCATCTTGCAGATCTCTCTTGTTCCAACTCTGTCTTTCCCAACTTTCTTGTTCCTCGCTGCTGCTTGTTGATTTCCAAATCCTTTACACAACTAAAACTACCCTCTCTTAATCCCGGCCTTTGTACACCTAAGTTGGCCTAATGGTGATGCTCTTTGAAGAGAGGTCACAAGTTCGAATCCTACAAGGGGTAAGGTATGTACACCTCGTATTTAAAGCACAATTGAGCACCTCTCCGTATACAAGGATTACAAAGTAGTCCCATATGCTATAAGCCACCTATAGACCCAAACCATGTTGCCCGACATCATGGACTATAAAAGGACCTTTCCTTTTTCTCTAACAACCCTCAAGGCTCCTTCACCCTTGCCAAGATAGTTGAAAACGTTCAAACTAAGAAATCTTAATTTCCAAACCATTATTCAGCATGCACAATAATCCGGAAACTCGAATTCAACTCAGAACTGCACCTTTACAAGGGTTATGACATAGCTTGGAGTTCTACGGTCAAAGAATTGTTTTCAATGAGAGCTTCGAAGAATGCGTGACTCTATTTAGTTATGTTATTTTAATCTTCTATCAACATGTTTGTTTTTTTCTTTTAGTAGTGTAAGCCTTCGAGGGGGTATAAGAATATAAGGCTTAATGTTTATTATTAAGTCATTATTAGTTATGTATTAACTAATAAAAGGTCAGTAACCACTTCAACCATCCTGTAACTATCTCTTGTCTAATAAAATGACAGACTTACGATTTACGATGTGTGCATTTCAAGTCCTCTCCATTCCTTCTCTATCACATCCTCTAACACTCACAACAGAGACCCAAAGTCACACATTTTATTGTAAAAACTTGACTTGTTACAAACATTTCTACCCACTCGCATATACTTGCTTTTATTGAATCGATAACATGAAGATGAACATATAACAATCCCTCACATGTACTCTGCATTCTTCTCTATTTTGAATTGGATAAAATCCCCCATCTTGCAAATCTCTCTTGTTCCAACTCTGTCTTTCCCAACTTTCTTGTTCCTCGCTTGTTGTTGATTTCCAAATCCTTTGCACAACTAAAACTACCCTCTCTTAATCCCGGCCTTTGTACACCTAAGTTGGCCTAATGATGATGCTCTTTGAAGAGAGGTCACAAATTTGAATCCCGCAAGGGGTAAGGTATGTACACCTCATATTGAAAGCACGGTTGGGCACCTCCTATATACAAGGAGTACAAGGTAGTCCCATATGCTATAAGCCACCTATGGACCTGGACCACGTCGCCCAACATCATGGGCTAGAAAAAGGACCTTTCCTTTTTCTCTAACAACCGTCAAGGCTCCTTTACCTTGCCAAGATACTTGGAAGCGTTCAAACTAAGAAATTTTTCTTACCAGACCATTATACAACATGTACAAAGGTCACAGGTGAAATTGTCAATCGACATAAATTGGCGGTTTCATAACCACCGCCTGCGAAATCCAACTATTTCACCATCTATCAAAGAAAATGTCCTCGTGACTAGGAAGATGACTAAAACCTCTTCCTCATGCATTTTATAGGACGTTCGACTATTGGGGTTGATTTTGACCCTACTTGATCATCCTTCACACACGGGGCATTGTTGGCAAGATGACAAGTTTCCACCACAAACACGCACACAACCCACACTCTATTTTTGAGTGATGTAAGGTTGTGTGTGGACCAGATATCCTATATCACCGGGCAAGTGAAATGAGCCATGAACTCTGCTATGAGCATTTCGTGAGCTCTTACGCCAATTTCCCATATTTAGCGATCTTTGTGGCTATTGGGAATTATTACATAATAGTAGGATAGTATATAGGAAAGAGGGCAAGTCTTGACACATTATGCAACAATATCTCGAGCTTCATGTTCTATCACAAGCAGCCATTCGAAATCGGAATCCACTCTTTTTCACTTTCCTCCTCCCGATTTCACGACAAATTGGGATGCGGACAAGACCCTTCAGCAATCATACGGTGGCCACAGGTTATGCCTCTTTGGTAATAGATAATCCCCATCCTCTTCAATTTCTTTTTAAGAACTTATGGCACTGGGTATGTGGCCTAAAGTCAGTTTTTTTGTTTGGCTTCTTATTCAAAGACGGGTCTTAACAGGGGACCAACTTATCAAGAAAGGATTTTATGGCCCTTTCAGATGTGCTCTGTGCTTACAGGATGATGAATCTTCTACTCATCTTTTTTTCCTTTGCCCTTGGGTTATTCACATATGGGAACAACTTGTGACCCTGTTTAATTTGCGTTGGAATAATTTTGAGTCCCTTGAGCAGGTTATCAAAGAATGGTAGAGGACTGCTTCCCAAAGGACAACATCTTCTTCAGGTACTTTGGAGTGGTATATCTCTTCTTCTCTGGAATATTTGGAAAGAAAGAAATAATAGAATTTTCCAGCAAAGTAGCAAAGACGGTTCTTATGTTTGGGAGAAAACTAAAATCAATATAGCTGAAACTCTTAAACATAAGATACCTTTGCCCAATACTCTTTCTACAAAATGGAAGCATATCTGCAATCAACTATCTCTTGAGCCAAGTGATGCCACTCTACCCGTTTCATATTAATAAGAAAAACGTTAAAGAAAGTCCATCCAAAGCCCCTCCTTTGGGTTATGGACAACTGAATACCGATGGAGCTTCCAGAGGCAATCCAGGGAAGGCTGCTATGGGAGGCATTGGTAGAAACAAGGAGGGTGAGGTGCAGTTCTTTTTTGCAGAGAATTTGGGCATTACTACCAATAATATCGTGGAGATGAAAGCGGTCTATAAAGGTATGCAAGAGGTTGTTAAAAGTGGATGGCAGAAAATTCAAATTCACTCAGACTCTCAAATCGTTATGAAGATATTATCTGATAGCAGGCTGATCCTTCTCCCAATTGGCAAATTGCTAAAGAGGTCTGGAAGATAAAAATATTGCAGGAGAAATTTCAACAAGTGCACTTCATTCACATTCCTCGTGAAAGAAATAAAATTGCAGATGGATTGGCAAATCGGGCCCTGGATAACAAGGATCTTCTTTGCTATGGCTTGCCTCCTACATGGTGGTCCAACCAGCTACAAGAAGACATCAGATATATTCTCAATCTTGATTCTATGCTATGATGATTGCTACTGCTTTACTTTTGTATAACGCTAGAGCTTGGACTAATAGTTTTCAGGCTTGGCATAGCCAAATATGTAAATTTGATTTTCATCTAATATAGCAGTTTGCGATTTAAAAAAAAATAGATAGGAAGGGTTGAGGGAATGTCGGGAATAGAGAGGGATCATATCCCAAATAACAAGATATCTAAATGTTATAAGTATTCCTTCAAATTGTGAATCAAGTGAATGATTGTGGCGTATGTTTTTGTTTTACAATATTTTGTATATTGTCTCGATCAAATCATTCATTTGGTATTAGAGCAGTTGAGATAGGAAAACAAGAGAGCTTGTGGGAAAATGAATTGTTTGTTTGAATAATGAAGAAGCAGCTCTATTGACTTTCTTGTTGCCATTGCAAAACTTAGAATAAAAATATATCGACCATCGACCTTTCAACTAACATTCCTATTTTTTTAGAATGCAAGTACAACAATCATTTCATGAAAACAATACAAGTAAGCATTTTATTCACGCGATCTCATCAAGCATTTTCTAGCTTAATTAAATGCACTCAAAACTTATTTTGAGTAAATTTCCAGCTTAGACAAGGCTTGCTTCTAATTTTTTTGGGTTCACGCTTTCATACAAACAATGTTTTCACTTGATAAGGGGTAAGGTATATGGTCAGCAGTTATCCCATTTGTACCCTGCAATTACAATTACAGCACAATCACATTAGTACTGTGACAGTTCACTAATTTTGAAGTAAGCATAGGTGTTTACCACAATAAGAGTACAGTTAGATGATTATCAAGTTTAATCCCATATTGACAATATTGTGTAGATTCACTACTCGAAACAAGTGCAGAAGGGCTAGAATAGAGGGGGCATTACAGAAGAACACAATGAGATACAAGCAACATGTTGATCTCCAAAGAAGAGAACAGAAATTTGAAGTTGGAGAACTAGTTTGGGTAATTTGAGAAAAGAGAGGTTCCCAAGAGGAATGGCAAGAAAATTGTCTGCATAGATTCAGGAATAAATATGTTAATGCATCCATTTACATTTTAAACTTAAAAAGTGTAGTGGAACCACCGGATTAAGTTTTCGCTCGCTTTCTTTTCTCGACAAGCTTTAAAGGGGCCATTTGCTAAACCAGGAAAGCTGAGCAGTTAAAGCCTAATTTTTTTAATCATCTCTTTTCGCGAAGATTAAATTTTTATCTTTACCTATTCAGCTCATTAGTGAGTTAGACACACTCTTGTTGGTTTAGACACTCTTGTTTGCTTAGTCGAACCATTGGAATGGTTGGAATGTTTTTGGTGTTGAGGCGCAATTGTTTTGGGTGGCTTTCCAATGGTGTTTTATGTGCCCAAAGGGTTCCCATTGACTAAACATGAAATCAATCAGAGGGAGCCATGTTGTTTTGTGATGTGAACTCTACGAGCAGGCTTTGAATTCGACAGCCACCTATAGCCACCAAACAATTTT
Organism: Taxus wallichiana var. yunnanensis; assembly: GCA_018340775.1. Lineage (NCBI taxonomy): Eukaryota > Viridiplantae > Streptophyta > Pinopsida > Cupressales > Taxaceae > Taxus > Taxus wallichiana. Next base: position 338,845,734 of record CM031236.1, read on the forward strand.
TGAGTGAACACTTTTTTTAATATTTCTTGTCATATTATGCACGACCTTAAGGACTGCACTTTCATTATCTTAACACAATATAAATGTGGTTTTCTTTTACTACAATAAATTTTAATATGTATATATGCATTAAAATAATGTGTATGCAAGGTGGAAGAGACGATAACAGCAAAATATTGCAAACCAAACATTAGATTACACATGATATGGAAACACAAATTTTCTTATTTAATTATTAAAAGAAGAAAAAGGCAGTTTGTTGGAAATGAATGGTGGATGGGCAGCTAGAAGAATGTGAGTATCTCAGCGAGATTGCAGTGAAAGTGCGGGATGGTCGTGTCAGGAAAAATGGACAACAGTGGTAGAGGCTGAGGGGTGGCATGGAGAGCCTTAGAGAGTGGGCGGTATTTTTAATGAGGCATCATAGTGTAGTGGGCCAATGCATTCCCTCCCAGGCGTCCGTATTTTTGGTGCAGCCTGGCAGGAGTTGGGCGGCGGCAAGTACAACTTTGGGAAAGGCCATAACTTTTGGGGATAAGGCAGCCTGCCAAGAAAAGAAAGAAGAGAACGAGACTGCACATAAATGGAGGAATATTGAGCAGTAAAGAGGGGCAAGCAAGTATAAGAGGCAGTGACATCCACCACAATTTTGAATATCCATCTCAATCTCATGGTAGTCTGTAATAAGATATATGCATACAGGTGTGAAATTGAATATGAAAAGATGCTAAAAAAAATTTATTGGAGAAAGTGGTGAGTAGAAAGATTTAAGGAAACACTTTGAAAGATCTTGAGAGCTTTGACCTGCACATACAGGCTTTAGATACACTTGGAATGCCTGCATCAACATCCATCTTTGCATCTTACAAGTTTGGATTTACATCCATCTTCGCCCTCATCCTTTATTAAAATCATTCTTTTTTTGGATAATGGAGTTTATATGGACTGTTTAAGAAAATTTATAGCATATTATCCCAAAGTCCTAAAATTTCAAGAGGATCAAGCTAAAACAAGTAGTAAAACTTTGCACTGCACCCTTACAACGGACCTTAAATTATGATTTGATGATCTCGAGGATCTTTCATGCTTCGGACGTTCCCTAAATCTCCCTAGACCAGTTGCGTACGGAAGAACTTGGAGTCATCTTTCCATCTCCTTTTGAACGAGGCAAAACGGACTTCGTGACGCAGGAGATACCATCCGTGCAAGATCAGGTGCAACAGGGCAGAATGGAAGGCACAGGTGCACTGATAATGGCACTACGCGAGATCGCCAATTGGCCTATTGGGAGCCAACAAGTGGAGCGTGCAAAAAGATTGGCAAAAATGGGTTTTCTTTGAACATCCGGTCTTCGACGATCGAGATGGTCGAATATGGGGCCCACAACATGTGCCAGCTAGGGGCCCAGCCGCTGGTGGGGTCCACTCTTTTTGAGGAAGGGGACCTGATGTCCTATTTTTTTCAAATTGCATTGGAGGTGATTTTATATTTATACCCTATTATTGGGTTGTATATGGTGCATGTGGGATTACTCCCATGATATTCAAATTTCCAAGTCAACATTCAACACTACGTGGAGGCCAAAGCACCAAGCATTTCGGCCAAGTCATCAAAACTCCACCGACCAATTTTGGCCAAGTTAAGCGTTGAACGCATCACATGCCAGCAATCCAAACACATCTGCCGGCGGACTATCAACCAACTCGCATCAACCAATCCACCACGCGAGCATTGGCTATAATAAGCCATATGATATGGGTTTTACCCATTATTCGGGCCATGGAAACCTTATAAAAGGCCCCTTAAGCATTATGGAGGCATCGAATTTTTTTAAAAAGTCATTTGAGTTTGGTTTTGGAAGCTTTATAAGCTTTATAGAGAATTGTGAAGACTAATGATTGTAGGCTTATTATTGTAAAAGGCTTAATTGTTTTGCAGCCTTATTATTATCATTTTGAGGCCAAAAGCCCGATTTTTGTAACGACAAGAGCCGAAGAGCCCGTCGAGTTGCCTTTGTTGTCGTTTCATCCGAAGAGCCGCTTTTGTAGTGACATCTCATGAATAGGCACGAGAGCCCATGTACTCGACATTTTCTTCGCAGAAGCCATTAGAGCCCATTGGAAAAACCGTTTTACGAGAAAATTGGAATCATCTTCTTGCGATACTGATATCGTCGGAGCGGAATATTGTCATCATACCAACAGAGAACAAAATGTTGGTCATTGTTGTGATCCCAAGACGGAGCCAAAGGTTGTCTTGCAGATAAATCCAGTCGGGAGAGGTGTAGCTAGTGCGGTGAGCTGAGTCAATGCCGTGCATTAGCCAATGTCGAGCCAATAGCCAATGCTAGAGAGCGAGCGGGGCCGATAGCCCGAGTCGAGCCGGGAGCCAATAACCAGAGCCACGGATCGTCAAACACTACAGACCGAGAGCAAATAGGTGATGTAAGAATTGTATTTTCTGCATCATTTATATATCGGTTTGTCTTTTGAACGGACCCGGAGACATAGTCCATTTTGGGATGAACTCCGTTATCAATTCTGGTGTTGCATTTTGTGGTGTGTTTTCATTCACTTGTTATTGTGCAATTGTTGGCTAGATTTTCGCATAGAATAAAACCTAGCGATCATGAGATAAATCTCCCTCATTTATCGGTGAGGCTCCTGTGTCGATTTGTCAATTAAAATATGCTAGTATCTATATGGGGTTTTACTTTAACTGTTCAGCTCATGAACCATAGCTATACTGATTCAGAAAGTAAGCAAACTTGATTGTTTAAAGAAATGAAATATTTAAAGAAGGGAATAATAAAACACAGGAAGAAATAGGGAAGATGTGCAACCCAATCAATAGATAACAAAGTTGATTGCATGCACATAGACGGAACCAATAGATATCAACACACAGAATTATAAGCAAAGGCAACTTCAGATCTAGATCTAAAATAACACAAAGTTTATAAGTAGATCTAAGACAAAAGCTAGAAACAAAATGCACCGTGACACAAAGTTCTCCGAGAAATCTGCTCCTTTGTATTCCTTTGCTTCAAATAGCTATCAGGGGTTTTAGCACAAAGTCTGGAACACAAGAATCTGCACACAAATTCTCCTTTTTTAACCCGTAGGTTCTTCCTCTACTTACTGAGAATGTAGAGGGGCAATTACAAGTCGAAGCTTTTGGTGAACTGGCACATATGGAATTCGGAAAGGAAACAACTCGGCAATCTCCCTCCTACTGATTCCTCTTTGCATGACATGCATGATTTGAATGAAGATAGAACCTTCTATTTTGCATGTCTACCACCTATCTCCAAGTAGTTGACTTCTTCAAGTAATGGCTTTTAAATCAATCACTTAGGTTTTATAATTTAATTGATCGCTCAATTACTTTGTTGGAGGAAATAAGACAAAGAAGAAGAAAGAGGAAAGTTGCAGTCTTGTCCTTTTTCGTATTCTGCATACAGCGGATTCTTTTGCCTTTGATTCTCACCAAACTGAATCTGGAAGCAAATACTGGATTCTGGAAGCGGCGGCGGATCCGGATCTCGGATCTCGGATCAATCAATCTGAATCTGGAAGCTATGCATGATTCTGCTGATCCTTTTCTTTCATCATGCTTCGCCATGGCCAAAGCAATCTTTGTCTGAGCAACTCTTTTTCTTTTTATTCAGTAGGAATTCTTACTGATCGGTGCAGATCGGAGATTTCTTCAAATTCGGAGGATCTGTTTAATGTATTGGACATTGATTTAAGCTCCCTTTCAATTATATAAGCACCTAGGCACCTGTAATACTATGCAAACAATTAATCAGACTTAAATCAAGCTCCTTCAAACCTAGGCGCCAAACTTTGAAGCTTTCAAAGCAGGTGAAAACACCTTCCTCTCGAGCAAAATTCCTCCCTTGGGCGCCAAAATTGTCTGGACTGCACTACCTTGCTAAAGAATTAATAACTCCATTAATATGGCAGCCCATGCTTATATAACCTTCATCATTCTATAATTAATAATTGCCCTTCCTATTTCCGGCAATTAATTAATTAAAAATCATGTTTTTCTCTTCAATTTGGGCGCCTATTTTGTGCATGCTCATGGCTGCCATTAAATAGATTAAATTTATTTAATTTTAGCATGCTACATTCAGTTCACTTTGGCTTGTCTTCATGCATTGACTTTCCTTCTATTTATGGCGCCAAAATTGGGTGAATAAATATTATTAAATGCATTGATTATTCACCCAAGGTGGGTCGCACTTTTTGGCAAGGGTGAATTCTAAAAATAAGAAGTCAACTTCTGATGGGAATTTTCACCCTGCACTGCAGCTCTAAAAATCCCTTCTTCCACTTAAGTGATTTGACTTTCATCATGGGAATTTTTACCCTGCAACGCAGGTAAGAAATTCTTGATGGTGCTTTAAGTGATTTTCTTTTATAATGGAAATTTTTACACTGCAAGGCAGATAAGAAATTCCGCCTGCCTGCTACATCTAATATTCTCATTGCAACTTAAGTGACTTTGACTTCATGGGAAAAATTACCCTGCAAGGCAGGTAAGAAATTCCCGCCTTCCTGCCACTGCCAAAATTCCCACTGGCAGCTTAAAGTCTTCCTTCAAAAAAGTGTGACTTGCATGAAAGATAGCTCTTTTCCAAAAGTGCGACTTGCATTGTGACTTCTGCCTTTAAAATTGCGTGAGAATTCGTCACTTAGGGCAGTGTGGAAATTGGATGCGGAAGGCAGCCTTGAAAATTGCGACTGGCATAAAAACAACATTTCTTTCCTTTTTTGGATTTTTGGTGAAGAAAACACAAGGAATAAAATTTGCCATTTTTGGAAAGGGTTCGGGAAGATGTAGCAACAAAAACTTGCATGTGCCGTAACTTTCATTCCGTGGCTCCGTTTTAGGTGTCGTTTTCTCTAAAAGTGCATATCTTCTCGAGCTCTACGCATTGATGGCAATATTTTTCTTATTTTCATAAAATCCATTTATTCCAAAAAATGCGACTTGCCTAGGAGAGGCTTTTTTGTGCACAACTTCATCTTTTTAGAGAGAACCAAACCCCTGTGACAAATTCCTTTCGGCATGACGTCCGTAGATGATCTCCAGATACTCTAGGCAAGAAAATGATCAATAGGCGGCAAAGGAAATGACGAGAAATTTCACGAGAAAACAAAACAGAAAACACCAAAACGCAAAACGTTGCGAAGTCACGAGATAAAGCCAGATTCATTCCTAGTTAAAACCCTACTCGTACATGGGAATATTGACATGTAAGACTACAACGAGGTTAAACCGAGCACAATTTGCCTCAAGCGGGGCTCGAGAATAATTAAATAAAAATTTCTCGCGAGCAAACCAAATGACAGAATATAACGAGTTTGGGCATACGGGTATTTATCGAAATTGGCTTATATGATTCTTTGGGAATATTTTGACACAATACTGAGACACTTTCTCGGCAATTAACACACAAAAGCGACCCATTATTTTAAAAGAACGAAATTTTTTAACATGGGGTAGTCTCAGATTTCGAGGGTGAAATGCGGGGACACCAAAGAACATAATTAAGTCAATTTAAATGTAAATCACGATAAATTGGGAAATAAATTAAGTATCCGTGGAAATGGGAACGCTGAGACAATTTCATAACACCCGTTTTCGATTATTTGATCCCATTGATAATGTGTGTAAACCACAAACCTATCATATATGGAACCCAACATGATGACTTTAGTTTAGTATAAAAATGAGGAAAAGATAGTGTTGTTTTGTTTAGATTGTAAGGATAAAAATTAAAATCAAAATCAAACACGGATGAAATTTCACCTCGTTTGTATATTACACTAAAAATGCCTATTTGAGTTTAATTAGTAATGGATTCCCATGTAACGTGAGATTGGTTTTACATAAGAAAATGCTTTTATGTCATGTTCTTGTATTTTAATAAAGCATAGTCATAATAGCATGTTCCACTTCCAATATCTCACATTTGTTAGTGTTTTATTGAACCTTTGTCCACGTATCCTTGCTCCTTGGAAAGAAATGTTTTATTTAATAAATTATAACTTTACAAGGTTTTATAAATATTTCATTTTACATAGATGAAATACTAGATTGGCAACCCAGGATTATAATTTTCCACTTAATGAAAATGTAGATGGGAAAGTGTTTTTACACCTCGATACATCTACCCATAAATATTGCAATCAAATTTACATAGATTTAGAACAATAAAATCAGACCTAATTGCATAAAAGAATCTTCCTTGAGCATTAATAATTAACATGGGGGGTTAGAAGAATATCTGCTGTCCAAATCCAAATATAGTTGTCAGCAACAGGTAACACAAAAAAATGTCTAAACAGTGGGGAAAACAAAACCCACAAAAAAATAGAGAGTGCTTCCCAAAACCATCGGTGTGGTCTTTTGGTACCATGAGTAAATGGCACCTTCTTGTAAGACCTAAATTTTACGTGTATGTATGCTATGAAGCTTAAGCAATACATCTGAACACTTTTGACAAGGAAATGTTTTTAGGAAGAAATTATCCCGTAAGTGGATTTAAATGACGCCAATATTGTTTTCTGTCCATTAATATTATAAACACCTAAATTTGGATCAAGACTAGTTAGTTACTATTTCAGAGTAATATAGTATACACATAGTTTTGCTAATAGTAGACGTTAATTATCAATTTATTTGGTTAAATAATATAACATAGATGTTGGCTAGATTTTATAAAGAACAATCCCGTCCTAAGCGCACCCCAATTACAAGCTATAGGTGTTCTTGCTAAATTTCTATCAGCTTGTTATAGACACCTAATGTTGGCAAGGGACTAGTTAATTATTAATGTTGACACCTAAAATTGAAATGGAAATCCCACTACTATGCCCCGAGAGAAAATAGAAATAATTAAAACACTATTAAACCTCTTTAGAGCAACTGAAAATGGTTCAAACACTATTATGCCTCTTAAGAGGAAATTGAAATGATTAAAACACAATTATTTCCCTCCAGACATGTTGAGAATATAACTTATGCTACTTAATGGCGTTTGAGAAACCGAGTGATCGCTACTTCAGAGAATTTAAGAAAGTGAACTATATACCCTTTATCCCAAACATGAAATTGAATCCTTGCAATAATCTAGAGTGGCCGAAATTAATCAAACTGGGAATTGTCTATAAAGTAAACTTATATGTGCCTGTAATAATTGGCTTGAAATTAGTATATTGAGGTTGTGTATTTTGAAAACTAGTATATTATCATTATACTTGTTTAAATAATTGAATATACCTATTAAGGGATTTTCATGAATTATGTGAATACATCTCTTCTATGAATTCTTAAAAAGAAATTTTAGGCCATCTTGAGATGATGCCTTTCTGGTGCAACTTGAAATTACAACTATACACCTCTTAATGACCAGTAATTATGCAAACATGTATGTTTTCAAATCAGGTAAACATGCCTTTTAATGCAATTTTGCAGATGCATTATAGAGATCGGTCTGTTATAGCAAATGGAGATTGAGAAATTTAATCAGATATATCAGACCTATTTGTAGCCCAGACCAAATTAAAAGTGAGATCAAATAGGATCAATTAAAACAATTTAACTTCTCAAGAACAAATTGAAATATCTTATAGGGCATATGAATAAATTAAGAGCTCTTGATTTAAGCAGACCAGATAAGACATTTTGATAAAAAATCAAATCAGGGTTAATCAAGAGATGGCCAACTAGTACCAAGTGGGTTAACCAAAAAGAACTAATCTGTGTGAGCTTTAAAGGGGCTATGGCCTTCTTTGAAAAGCACTCATGCACACAGAAAAGAGCTACATCTAACCCTGATTTTGTTGGGCAGATATATACACAGCTCAGCAGAGCAAACACGGGTCCTAGCCTCCTAGGCATGGGATTGTAGTTTCATTGCGTAAGTTTTTACCTTATGCAAAAACCCAAATCTCATTCCATTAGAGAATAAGTTAGAGTCAATTTACATGTTATTTAGGCCTAATGCCATCATTCCCAATTTGACCCTTGGAGGCTGTGTTGGGGGCTCGTGCCTTCTTGCAATTTCATTATCAGTTTTAAGAGCTTTATCCAATAGAGTTTTGTTAGCTATTGGGGATTAGCATCCTTACTTTGGTAACAATCATTGCTTTTCCTCCCTTATCAATTGATTCTTTTGCTTCACTACGAGATTGTTATTAGTTGAAGTGTGAAGGTAAGATCCACATTGGACCCTGATTCAACGAGTGGATATGTAGGCAACTCAGAGAGATGGTTGTGGGTCATCAAACTAGGTTTTAGGGTTACTGGGGGTGGATGCCAGGTAAACAGTTTTTGAAGAAAAAAAAAAAGAGCGATGATTACAAAATAGAAAGGAAAACCATGATTTTCGAGATCAATTTTTTGAATGAATTTAGACTAATGACAATGGAAGATATGTATTTAAATTCCCTATATTTGGATTTGAACAGAGACTTAAAACTAAATTGTAGCATATTCAGTTGATTGTTAAAAAAAAAAGAAATTTATATATTGAAAGCATTCAATTACAATGGCACTATCCGCTTATTAGGCTAACATTTTCTGAAACATTTTACGTTAGAATAAGCAAACAAATCAGGCTACATCCTTACTGACATGGAATATGCTTCATTTATCAAGGAAAAATGCCCATCAGATTCACTCCCATCAATATACCTGCCCATCAAATTTAATTTTATCATTAATCATGACACAATTGTTGATTAATATTTTAATCATGGAAAATGAGAGAAAACTACTAGGTTGTCAAATGTATCAAAGAACAAAAATGTTTTTTTAACAAATACTAGATTGTCCATGCAAAGTTGTACTTACACTGTACCAGAGCACCTTCCCCGCCATTGAACATCTTTTGACTTCTCAAGTTCCAGTCTTTCTATGACTCCTATACCAAGTCCGACCCTTGGAAGCTCAGTTTGCCAATTTTCTCGTCCAGATTTCACACTGGATTGCAACTTGTCCACAACCTAAAGAAACAAAGTGCCCATTGGTGTTAACTTGACAAACCATCTATTATATGAACAAACTATGCAATGGTATTAATTTGACAAACCATCTATGACATGAACATACTTTTTATATTCAAGATAAGGAAAAAGAATATGAAGGAATGGAACACCAAATAAATCCCAAAAACAATGTTTGGTTTTTTAAATTATAGACGAAATTAATTTCTATTTTACACAAGCAATTTAATGCTGCTAGTAAGCAAAACTTGTATAACACAATGCCTTGTATGAAACAAGAAACTCTTACTCATCAAAACTATGCATAAAGAAAAACACCACGCTTCCAAGGTTTCCTTAGAATAAGTCCCTCTAGTATCATCAAGCAACTAGAGTGTAAATAAGAACCCAGCTCAGCGTCACCAAATATAAGTCCTAAAAAGGTTTCATTTAGTTAAAATATAGAGCATTATATAGCATATAATGCAGTTATTTAGTTGTTATTCAGTTGGTAACTGTTCAACCAATTTGTAACCACCTCTTATTATATAATAAACGCTGTCACACTTGTTTGAGTGTGCATTCAGCCTTCTCTGAATTCTTTCTTCTCTTTGCATATGCTAACACATTTTATTTTGCCCTGCAGAAAGCATTTCAATAAATTGTGAAAATGCTCTACTGTTTTTTATTATGTAGATAAACAACCAAGAAGCTCTTCTTTTAATATAGCTTGAAATGGGGACAATTTTTGCGGAGGAATACAATGACAGCTAATTGTTTGGTCTTATTAGTCTCTGCTTGAACCAGAATGGAAAAACCGCACAAATTCAAATATGGAAAAGATTCAATACATTCGTCTACAAATAATATTCATGGAAAGTTCATGAAGGTAATGATGAATACTCACAGAAATAGTCACTGTGGAGATGTCTTAAGTATGAAAATACTCCATGCACTGAAAACTCCCATTGGAAAATATCTAAATATTTCAAATGTTAAAGCAATTCATCATTGATGTTTCAAGCTAATATAGATTATTGTTTATTGTTAAAGAGAATAACATCACTTTGGATGGCGACACACGTGAATTTGGTTATGCATGATTGTATACTTTTCTATGTATATATAAAAGTAAGAAAACCAATGGGTGTAGGCCATTGTATTTAATAAAAGTATTATTTTGTACAAGGCTTTGTTATGTTATTATTCTCTTGTCACTTTGGTCAGCGTCTTAATGACCTTTTGTTATGTTCACTTCTAGTTGTCAGTTGTGTTTTATCAATTGTTAGGTCATTTGTCTTATAAATTAAGAAGATGGATATCAGGATCAGGGTGCTGATGTGACAGGTCCTCCATGTAGCAATTGTATTGAACACTACCTTATGCAATAAAGCTGGCACTCTCTTATGTTTTATTGTAAAATGTTCTAGTATGTACTTATAGATCTATAACAGTATTCTCTCAGTACTGTATCTCTTATAGCAAACATGTTTGCCACCTTTTCCTTTGCAAAGTCAGGTCAGGCTAACGTCGGTCAACATTACTAATTGACTACAACACATTAAATAATAGAAGCATAACAGAGTGAATGGGTCGACTGACTGATTTAAGCAGCAGTCGAGACTAAGAGACAAAGAGAAGACAACCTCACTAGATATTTCAACTTTCAAGTATTGTGGGATCACTCTTGGGAATTTTTATTCTTTAAATTGTACAACGATGTTCTCTTTTGAAAAAAATGCCCGGGTTTTCTTTGCACAAGGGGAGCCATCAACACCACCAACAACCCTAGCTAAGTCTCAAAAGAATAACAGTGCATCTCCTTGGGTGTCCCCTGGCAAGAATTGTAATCAGATTACAAATAATAATATAGACGAGAATAATATTGGTGTTGGTATCCCTCATTAGTGGGCCAAGGGTATCAGTTCCTTCATAGAACGAAATTAGATGGGAAAATTCCTGTTGGTAATCTCTTAAACCTAGATATTTCAAGTTGAACTTCAATGAAGCCTCTCATGGTAATCCCAAACCCTTGAGAGGAGCTAGCTGTGTGATCTGGGACTGTTCAGATCCTTAATCCGAGCTAGCTCTATAAAGTTAGAAAATATAACTAACAATGAACCTGAGATGAAGGCCTTGGTGTAAGGACTCCATATCGCAATCTCTTGCGGAATTGAGCACCTCACTATCCAAGGAGACTCTTCAGTAGTGATTCAAGCCATCAACAAAGGGAAGGGCTTGGAAGTTGGACAATCTCTTGAGTCAAGCTTAGGACCTACTACAAGAATTGACATAGTGGGGCATTCAACATTGCTTCAGAGAAGCCTATAAGGTGGCCAATTTCCTTGCAAACACAGACATTGATCAAAGTGATCTGATCAAAACTGACAATGATATTAATTGTTGGCCTGGGATTAATGAATACTGGATGGTTGATTTCTCTCCCACTCATGGGTTGCAGTTGTGAATCTCGCTTGTAATCTCTCACACTCTCTCTTATAAAGCATTCTACTCATGATTGATAGTGGTTTGGGAAGGCGGACAAAGTTGGCGTGGTGAAGAAGTCTCTCAAAGCTCGTGGCATTCACTCTACGCTCGATAAATACAACTTCCACTCCTTTCATTTTGCAGCTCCATCCTCGAAATCTCTGTCTCCACTATGCATATGGATAGCACAGACCAATACTTACTACCCCAGTTCTTCTTCTTGGGCAAGAAGTGGGAAGTGGCCTTCAATACTCCAATTACGAACTATAGGTTGAATCTGATCTTCATCACCAAAACAGAGCACATCATACAGGTTATCAAGGACATTTTGGGTAGCGACTATATAGCATTATCAATGCAGAGCAAAGTAGATTCAGAGGTAGCAGACGTATTTATGGATAATTTGCTTCAACTTAACCCAGACAAGGGCGTCGCCATTACAATTGATTCAACCTTCATTCGACCTAAGCACCGTGGAGGTATGGAGGAAGAACTGGAAAAGCTAATTTGGCAAAGTTGCTTGATCTTCCTATCACATGAGCCAATTCTCCAATGGCTAGTTTTCAGGAACTTTTGTCCAAGTTCTTTATTCTGGTGGACTATGTGGCAAAATCCAAAATCATTTTAGGTCTTCATCCTCCAAATTAAGGATTCTCAATCCCGACCTGAATCCTTTGCAACAACTGCTCCTACCTTCAGGAACCATAATCCAAAAGTGGAGTTGGACGATAGAAAAAACTGCATATGAGCTTCTAAGGAGGGTGTCTGGTGTAGGATTTGGTGCCAACTTGGGTGGCCGCATGAAGGAGCATCAAGAGGTTGAAGAAGGGTAAGTTGAGACAGAAATATGTTTTAAATTCCAAGAATTCATACTAGAATTTTGCATATGATGTATGCAATATAATGAAGTTGACATAGGTTGCCTCCTTAAGCCTATTATGGCTTTTCTGACATTGTAAAGGTTGGCATAAGCTGCCTCATGTTTTTGGCCTCAAAAGTTGGTCTCTTTTCACAGGAGTTTTCCTATTGAATCACCGTGCTTTAAAATTTTGAAAACTTATTGGAATATATGGGAAAGGGACCCATTAACCCTTATTTACCTCTCAAAAAAAATATTGTTGGAAGTGGCAATCGGATCCAATACGACTCCCACGGTCGGCTGATTGTGCAATGTCCTAAGTGTAATGAGTGGAAACATTTCGTAAGAGATTTCCTCAAAAATCAAAACAATACTATACTTCTTCATAGATGGTGTGGTCTTAAGGATCATAATGATGCCAATAGTCCAAAGCAAGCTAACTTCAACATGATTGACGCAGCCGAGGCGAAGAAGCAATGGCAATTATGAGAGCACAAGGGATGAAAACCATTTACCACAACCCAAGAGTGGAAAAGGAAATACTTGTCAAAGCAAGGGTAGAAGTTGAGAGGACCATAGTTGAATATCAAAGTCAGAAGCATGAATACACAAGTACATTGATCAGTAGACTTGAGTTTTACAAATCAATTGCAAGAAAGGTCTAACAGACCACTACACATGCAAAGGTAGTTGATTTACTGCAAAGCATTTTTGAACTCAAGAATGCTACTGCACCATGTGTTGGCCTTGAAATGGAGCATATGTCACACCTAATATCTGATGGTATGGGTCTGAGAATGGGTAAAACAAGAAACAAAAGAATGAACCCATAGTTGAGCCCTCATTGTCAGGTGATCAAGTGATCGACCCTTTGTCTTGGCAATAAATCTAGCCCAATGGCTGGCAATTGTGCATAAGGAGCTACTTGATATAGAATCACCGGATTGAACCCAAAAATATAGATATAGAGATCTACACAACAATGTGACAAGAAGAAACTTTGTAGCTTAACTACAAACTTGATTAATTTATGTGGAAGAAGTACAAGCCTTATCTAAGAATAAACAATGCTTAAAATAAAAGATCCTAAAGAATAAAATCTTGTTGGATGCAACCAAAACATTGCAAGAAATCAGGAAACAAATAAAATAACTTGCTAACTATTTTCCCTGTCCCTATTAATTCATGAAAACATGAAGAATTTAGGAGTGAGAATCTCACTTATCACAAGGATATAACAAAGGAAAATAAAAATATCCTATGTCTATGACATATCCTATATACCCTATGATTCCTCATCATTCCTTCCGACAATAGAAGCACTGGACTGCAATGCTCTTAATAGAGAAGGAAATAGCTGAGACGTCTACTGGTGAGAATCCCATCGAGCCTAGAGCAGAAGCTGCCTTTGTTTTGCATTAAGGTATGAAGAAGTAGAATCATGTTGGGTCACTTGAGACCTTTGTGTCAAAAACTCAATTTGCATTGAGCAGAAGCTGAAAATCAAGAACATCATTTGCGGGGTAGCTAAAAGCAAACTCTGTCTGCATTGTTAACTCATGGTAGTGTTTAAATCGATCGACATTGACAACATCTTGGATGCCTAATTGTGTTGGAAGATCAAGTCAAAAAGAGTTCTCAGACAATGCCACCAAAAATACATAAGGAAACAATGTCACTATGTTACTGACTACTCATGGTGGTCATTGAGATGACTCAAACATACACAAGTAAAAATCCCACAAAATTAATAATCTAATTCTCAGGCACTTGCTAAAGACTAGTATAAGATCCATATTGAAGAGGTTTTACCCTAATGTGTACCTTCTCCATGAACGACATTTGAGCAAGTACAACCAAGCTTTATCCCCAACCTGAAAATGATGAGGGTCATGGCAACAATACATGAGCTTTTGCTTCTCTTTAGTCTTCTGAAGAATCTGAACAAATTTAACCTTAAGATACTGCAAATGATGCACAAAGAAGTGAGCCTTATCTTGCTCTTTCTTAATGTGCTTGGTACCCGGGAAAGGCAAGGATAAGGGTAACTCAAAGTGAACCAAATGCTGAAAATGAAGACAGACCTCGAAAGGTGAATGAGATGTGGAAGAATGGATTGCTCAGTTGTAGGCATGCTAAATGTGAATTAGGCTCATATCCCATTTGGCAGGAGAGGTATGGTTGTATATCTTGAGACCCTATAGAAGGGTCGTTCTAACCATCCAACAGCGAACAAAACTGTGGAAAAGTTAAGAGAAACTTCAAAAAAATTCCACAAGGAATGCCAAAAATGGCGCACAAAAATCATGGTTGGAAGCAGTGCTGGTAGGTAGATGAAAGGATCGCCAAACTGAGTCATAGAACAACTGGGCTAAGTCACTCACAGAACTAATCTTGCGGGAAGGAATAAACCTAGCCATGTTGTTGAAGCGATCACAGCCAAAAAACGCAACCATGGCATCCAACAATCATCCAAAAACCGCTCCTCAAGTCCATGAAAAGGCTTTCCCAATGACTAATGCATATGGGCAAATGACAACTCAAGCCCAACTTTTGTTTGGCTGGTTTGGAGCGGCTATAGACTGCACAATGCCTCAGTGAAGGACATCGCACTACATGTGAGGCTAAAAGAAGAAACAATGCAAATGATGAAGTGTCTTTTGCTTGCAAAATGACTACCACAGAGTGTAGAATATACCTCCCTTAGAAGCGAAGTGCAGCGATCACAATTCACACACAACTAATCAAATTTGTACAACCCTTGATGTCAAAATCTTGAAAGGGTGCAAGATTAAATGTTGGATGTTGGAGAATTTCGTATGATCATCTGCATCTGCATACTCAGAAATCCAAGATGTTAGCTGGTAACAACTAACAACAGTCAATGTGGCCGTACGAGAGCAAATTAAACAATTTGCGGTGATCACGAGGCATACACAGCTTATCAAATTTGTACAACCACCCTCACTTGATGTGGAAATCTTGAAAGGGTGCTACATTGGAAGATGTTGGATGTTGGCGAATTTTGTATAGCTTTCAAAATCCTGGATCATCTGCATACTAAGAAACCCAAGTCTGAAATCCAAGATGTTAAGTGGTAACAACAGCCAAGGTGTAAGCCGTAGGAGGGCAACTCAAACAATCTGCAACAATGTTGGTGGTCCACATTTTGTGTTTGATTACCAAATGAAGCTGTTGTAAATAGGATGCCCACTTCATATGCCTGGCTTTTTCAATTTTGTTTTAAGATTAAAGAAACTAGGGAGGCAAGTGATAAGTATGCACAACGGTTTCTTTACCTAGAAGGCAGAGTCTCCAGTATTTGATAGCTTGGACCAATCCATATAGCACTTTATCATTAGAGGAATAGTTTCATTTGGCTGTAGAGAATGTTTCGGAATGATAGGCCATTGGATGGTCATTCTTCTTCAAACCTGCTCCAATTGCAAACTGTGAAGCATCCATTTCGATCTTAAAAGGCTAAAAGATATTGGGCAATACAAGAATAGGTGCAGAACATATTTTCTTCTTCAATGTGTTGAATGCACAAGAATGGTCTTCTATCTACCAAAACACAACATTGGTTTTCATCAAATAGGCAAGGCAATGTTTGAATAGTTAAGGATGAATAGTTTCATTTGGCTGCAGAGAATGTTTCGGAATGATAGGCTATTGGATGGTCATTCTACTTCAAACCTGCTCCAATTGCAAACTGTGAAGCATCCATTTCGATCTTAAAAGGCTAAAAGATATTGGGCAATACAAGAATAGGTGCAGAACATATTTTCTTCTTCAATGTGTTGAATGCACAAGAATGGTCTTCTATCTACCAAAACACAACATTGGTTTTCATCAAATAGGCAAGGCAATGTTTGAATAGTTAAGGATGAACTCGCAGTAAAAGTTTGTAGGACTGAGAAAACTTCGTAACTCTGTGATGGTAGGAGTCGGTCATTTGAGAAGAACTTCCACTTTGGTAGGATCCACCTGAATTCCATGGGCATCAATGACGAATCCATGATAGGAGATCGATGTCTGACCAAAAGAACATTTCAATAAATTGGCATACAACTTGTTATGTTGGAGAATGTGAAGAACAACTTCCAAGTGTTGGAGATGCACCTTTGAAGTGTTAGACAAGACAAGGATATCATCTAAGTAGATGATAACAAACTAGTCAAGGAAATCTCTAAAGATGTCAGTCATCAATCTTACGAAGGTAGCAAGTGCATTTGCGAGCCCAAAAGGCATCACTAGCCACTCAACAAGACCCATTTTGGTTTTGAAAGTTATCTTCCATGCATCCTCTACCTGAACTCTAACCTGATGATATCCACTTTTAAGATCAATTTTAAAGAACTGTGCACCTTGAAATTGATCCCGGAGGTCGTCAATGTGAGAGAGTGAATATCAATTTTCAATTGTAATCTTATTTAATGCCGAAAGTCAGTACAAAGGCACTAACTTTTGTCTTTCTTTCGTACAAGTAAGATTGGAGAAGCACAAGGGGACATACTTGGTTTTGAATGTTGTCTTCCATGTGTCCACAACCTGAACTCTAACCTGATGATATCCACTTTTAGGATCAATCTTGGAGAAGAACTACGCACTTTGAATTTTATCTAGTAGGTCATCAATGCAAGAGAGTGGATATTAATTTTCCATTGTAATCTTATTTAATGCCCAAAAATCTATACAAAATCGCTTAGTCTAGTTTTTCTTGCATACAAGCAAGAATGGAGAAGCACAAGAGGATGTGCTTGGTTTGATGAAATCTTTGGCCTACAAGTCCTTAATTTTCCATGTAATTTGTGCAATACAATGGGACATTAAGATGTGATACAATGCGAAGGAGGTCAATCATGTGATAGATTGATCTATCTAGGGGAGTGTCTTAGGCTCCTGAACACATCCACATGGGACTGCAATAACCGATCAAGACATGTTGAATGGAAAAAGTGACTTTTGTTGCTATTGGATTAGATTGTGGAATTATAAATATTAATGCAAGTTATGTTGCTTGATTGACTACTTTACATGCTTGCCTACAACTGAGTCTGAATTTGTTGTGTTTGCAGTGCACATGATTAGGAACTTTTGTTATCATGCTGTAGCGTGTAGGTGTTGTTATATGCATCATACTGAAATTTCCTCTCATACTGATAAGGTCGTCAAGCAAAGGGCACAACAATCCAAAGTGGTCACATCATAAGTGACATTATTGACAAACTTGGGACCAAAAACAAAAGGCACAATACATGTGTGTGTGATATGTGTGGATGAACCTTAATCTTTCCATTCAAGTGCACATGGATGAGGATGTGGGTCCATCGGCAAGTGCAGTTTGTCGAAAATGGTTCACACAATCAAATGTTTATGCGATCCATTGCAAATGATACAATTGACAAAGAAATACGAATTTAGGGAAGGGACGATTAACTTGTTGATCATTCTTCTAGCATGTATGACTGCAAAAGTGAGTATAAGTGACAAAAAGACTAATACAACCCCCTGGAGAAGTTTGATGATGCATCAAGGTGGCCTTATTAAGTCGACCTTTCAACTCATTGTAAATCCTATCATCACTAGAAGTCTCGATGGGAATGTTAATTTCCTCATCACAATATTGTACAATCAAATCATATTCTTCAATTTAAATCATTCTGACCTATCATGCCCCCTCTTTTTACATACCTACAAAGTTTGCTAGATTTCATGGCATCATGGGAAAGAGTAAAGTGAGAAGAAGATAAAGAAGAGAGATCATTTCTCTGTTGAAGGAGGATGTTGAGACTATAAAGCCATTGATATCTAGAATTGCATGAACAAAATGAAGGCCAAGAGAATATAAATAGAGTGGCAAATTTCTCTTTCGCTTGTTGTGCTTGATTAAATATAGCATCAAGTGTCAAAATGGGACATATTCAACTCTCAAAACAAGTGTTATTTTAAACCACTCTCGAATTTAAGAATGAAATTTGATGCTTCGTCTGCCACCTTGAGCATGAACCAATAGATGTAATAGTGCATGCTAAAGTGGACTCCTCTTGATGCAAATGAATCCATTTCATGCCCAAGTCTTGTTTGTAATTGGATGGGTAGAAAGTCTCTCTAAAAGTGGTGACAAGTTGTTTTTAGGTGTTGTAATAGTTCTGAGTTCCCTAGCGTTTGATGACCAAGACTTCAGCAACACTGAGAACTTTAGTCTCATAAACGGGACTTTGTATATTTCAGCAATATTGTTAGTCGAACAAAGTCTCCATGTCAAGAATCCAACTAGCTAGGACCTCGGGATCATGAGAGCCATCGCAGATTTTGATTTCACACTTCATCTTACGAGTGGTTGGAGAGGTGGTAGCACTAGCAATGTTAACCTAAGTGATCAAACTAGCTACCACATTGACCAACTTGACCTTTTTTGGCAAGATTGGGGCCATGTTGTGAGTCATGCCTAATGGAAAATGTGTTCTCTCCACAAATGCAATGAGCCCACAAACACGAGTATTCTATTTGTATAGTTAGCACGGAAGGGCCTCATGATTATCCAAAAGTGTTGCTAAAATAATATTCCCCTTTTTTGTATTTTGATTATTATTATAATTAAATATTTAACAATAATGATATGAAAACATTATAATAAAAAATTTAAAAGCTATTAATAATTTATAATAACCCTTATTAAAGTTATAAATAAATTATAATAACCTATATTAGAACATCACGATGGTAGCGACACAATACCGATTGTAGGCCAACAAGGTGGGAAGCCAACAAAGGACAAGGAGCAATACATCTGACAGCGGAGGTTACTGATGGTGTTGAATGTTGGGTGGGCCCTATGCATCGTTAGTGCATGGAGGGTGCACATGGGAAGAAGGTAGGCAAATGCGAGGGTTTTCGCCGATGACGGGCATGCGGACGGAAAACACATGGTCCAAAGATGCACGGTCGAAGATGTTAGGGTTGTCGACGGTGTCGAAGCATGTGGAAGGAAGATGTCGCACACAACAACAATTGATAGGTACATGTGGGTGCATGATAAGATCTTCACATATAATAAATGAATAATTCAAATAATATGTAGAATATAATGAAGATCAACACAACACAAGAGAGGTTCCTAGGCCAAAATGCCCTAATATTCAATATATTCGAAATAGAAGAATACCCTTAAGGTAGGGCAACACCATACAATAATCCTGAAGGAATAACTCCACGATCTCCCAATATGGGAATTCCACTTCGAGGGGCACCTCCAATATCCTTCTACCAAGTAGAAGACTCAACTCATACATGACCTACCTCCTAATGATACTCATCTCTTTTATATAGGCATATATTGCTCTTATTGGGTGGGTAACACCTAATCCCAATGCTGGCGAGTCATTACCCAATGTACTAATTCCATAAGTTACTTATGTTACCCCATATATTATAAACATATAACTCACAAAGGGGGGTGTGCCACATGTCAGCATCTCCATCAACCTATATACATTATAATATCATACCCCAAGGTACATAATATGCCCTCCCCCTTAACATGTTTCATCCCTAAAACATGAGAAGAAACCATGTAATGAGTGTGCTTTAAAACATTGCACACTTATCGCCATGTTCAATCATCCAACCACCCATATGTGATCTTAGTGGATGATACATTTCTAAACTTGGTTTTATAATCCATTACGCTACTCTAATTCCATCCATGTCCATAGTCGTTACTCCTCGGATTCCATGCATAGCCATAGTAATTATTCCTATGATTCCCTATCGCATAATCACTACTCCATTGATTCCATGTATAATCATAGTGATTGTTCCTCCAGTGACATGTATATCTATATTGGTTGGTATTTTGACATTCCCTAACATATCTCCATGATTGTTTCTCGCATGATGATGTGGGTCTCTATATGTTGTTACCTAAGGAGCCTTGACTTATTCTTTTGCTTTCTTTTCTTGTTCCACCTTTCATGACTATTAGTTCCTTTGTCTCTAGGGTAGGTGGCTTGTTATTTTCTTTGTATTCTTCTTTCACTTCTTCTATGTCATCCTCATGCTCCTCTTCACTTCAAATTCATCCTCATGCTCTATCTTGACCTTTCTTTGTTCTTCACTAAGTGTGATATCCTACAAAGTGACCTTCTTTCTCTTGTACCAAATCTTCATGAAATTGTTATTCACATTAATGTTAATTATTCTCAAGGTCTCTAACCAAGGATATCCAAAGCATTAAAATCTAAATGCAAACCATATTTTTCCATAAAGAGTTTCAAATCTTCAAAAACTTGAATCTTCTTACCATCAACTTGAGTTGAACATGTAGATGTTGAGCTACCTTCATGTTGATGAGGTTATAATTGTTATCGGGGTTAATGGACACAACTACCCTCTTCTGTTTAACCCTTAATTAAATTTTAGGTCAATTTAATTGGGTTTTAGATTAAATTAGATTTGATTTTCAAATCTTACAAAGACGTTACAATATGAATACTAACTTGGATTTACAACTCAAATCAGATAGAAAGAATTTGGATACACCAATCAAACTAACATGCAATTGAAAGTACAAAATGGAAGTATAGAAGCACTTAGCTGACTACAAATGATTTCTGAAGAGATTTGGGACTGTATAATAGTGGAATTGGAAGATTTGAACCTGGATGACCTTCGAAACTAGAACTATGACTGTGAATTTGCCTAGGTCAGGAACTATAATTCAATCAGGATTGTACCGTATGGTTTAACCCCTTCCGTACGATTTTGGACCTGCTCTAAATTAGTTTCTACAACTTTCTGGATTGATCACCTTCCTAGATTTCTCTATCATTGTCAAACCCTAGCGTTCGCACACACGGCGAGGCTCTCTAAATGGACTAATCATCATCTCAAACCCTAGTCATGGATGAAGAGTCCTACAAAACAAACATTAGAAGGGTTATGGGCACCCCTGTGCACCCGTCGATGTTGGCACTACTCCGAAGAGGCCTCAAACCGCATGTCGTTTTCCACCTAGCATGTGATATCTAAATAAATCAATCAAATTTGGCATTTTCTTTGACCATGTTTGCTTTGACTTTGCTCTTGCTAAAATACTTGGAGAGAGAATGTTTGAGTGCTTGTAGATGAGAGATATGGCTGCCTTGACCCTACCTTGACCTGGTTTGTAGCTTCAACATGATGTGGGTGTTGCCCTAATGACTTTAGATGTGCTATTGTGAGATTTAGGGAGCTTTGGATGCCTTTGCAAGTGTATGAAGTGAGTGCTCTAGTGCATTGCCTTAGGAATTCCAAGTTAGCAAATGAGGTAGTGTTTACTTGCTTATATAGGGTTTCATAGATTTATCTAAGAAAGGCCGACCCAAATGAAGTATAAGACCCAACGAAAGATGTTAATTTGAAAGTGCAGTTGGAAGACATGTCGGTCAAGACCGTCTACAAGTAGGTCATGACCGCATGTAAGGTCTGACCAATCTATACGTCCCCTAGCGGGAGAGGGAATTTTGCAAAATGAGGTTTGGAGCGGATAAACTAATGTTTCTCTATTGATTTTGTGCATTGTATTCTCAGAATGTGTTGACATGTCAGTGTGCAAGGATAAACAAGCTAAACAATGGACCTTGAAAAGTGCTAAGCGGGAATGGAGAAGTATTTATCATAGCAAGAGTACATAGTCAAATCAAGGGTTGTCAAAGTGCAAATTACCAAATTTGAGTGTCTACACTTACTTTGAATGCAACCACAAAATTGAAATATAGAATCTTCTTTCATTGGAGCTACCTTTATCGAACTCTTATCCTTTATTTGTTCATCTTGATCCACTTTGCCTCTCCTTTTGCATCATCCATAGCCTCTTCAACGTCATTGTCTTCTTCTTCATCATCCTCTTTCTCTTTTTCCTCCTCTTCCTCCTTTTCATCCTTATCAACAACATCCTCATTATTTTCATCCTTCTCTTCTTCCTTCTCATCCATGTCGGCGGCATCCTCATTATTTTCCTCCTCTTCTTGTACCTCTTTTTGTCCTATCTAGCTAAGAAAACTTGTTTCATTTCCTCCCAAGACCAATCAGACCTCTCCTTTCGCAACTAAGAGAGGCAACTCCGTGGTGGACCATGAAACCAAAGTGATAATTTTGTTTTCCAAATTGGTGATGGAAAAATGGTCTCCTCAAATGGATCCACCACTCTACATAGCATCAACATCAACCTCTTCACCAAAATATTTCAACCTCGTGATTCACAAAAAATTAGGGTTTTAAGAGCAAACTCCTTTGACCAATCTTTGACCTACCAATTTTGGAAATATGTCAGCCTCAAATCAGAAAAAACAGCAAATAAAACCCCTTTAATTTTTAAAAGCTTTCTGAAAATGTAAAAACTTAGAACATTTCCAAAAATTATGACTTGTGGAGAAAAGTTTTCAAAAACCCTAAAATTGCACAACTTACTCAAAAGCGAATCAAAAAGTTATGGAATTTGGACTATAGCTTCCTTGGAATGTTTCGCAACTCCAAAAAAATTGTAGAAAATTTCTCAATTGTTTGCAAGATATAGATAAATCTTCAAAATTAGGGTTTCAACCCAATTTTTGCCCAAATCAATGCTCTAATACCACTTGATAAGATCTTCACATATAATAAATGAATAATTCAAATAATATGCAAAATATAATGAAGATCAACACAACACAAGACATTTATGGGCCAAGATGCCCTAATATTCAATATATTCATAAATAGAAGAATATCCTTAAGGTAGGGCAACACCATAAAATACTCCTTAAGGAATAACTCCACGATCTCCCAATATGGGAATTCCACTTCGAGGGGGCACCTCCAATAACCTTCTACCAATTAGAACACTCAACTCATACATGAAGCGCCTCCTAATGATACTCATCTTCTTTATATAGGCATACATTACTCTTATTTGGTGGGTATAGGCCAATTCATTACCCAATGTACTAATTCCATTAGCTACCTATTTGACCCCATATATTATAAACATATAAACATGTCGGCATCTCCATTGACCCATATACATTATAATATCATATCCCAAGGTACATAACGGTGTAGTGACAGTGAGCAGTCGAAAATGGATCATGTGGACCAAAGATTTCAGCAACAGCGCCATCAGTAGGTACTAGAGCCATAGGTTGTCAAGATCACACATGGTCGCGGGAATATGTGGTGTATGGGGTTGATAGTCGACACATAGGGTGGTCATGGGTCTATTTAAGATGCACCTTGCCACAAAGGATACACATGAGGTCGACAAGTTGGTCCTAAAATTATTGATTTGTTTTAATCAAAAAAATTGAAATGCGTGCATGGGCGTGCATAACTAGACCTCTGACTTGCGAAACACGGTGAACCTAGAAAACTTAAAACCTTAATAACTTGGGCCCTGAGTGTCTAATTTGGATGAAATGAATGGCTAAACAACCTTTTTGTGCCCTCTGGACACACTTGTGAGGTTGAATTTCTCCCAAAATTCTTCAAAAGTAAAGTTCTCAAAAGAGCCCCTAAAACACAATTCCTAACAAATCGGAAACTAAACCCAAACCCAACAGATCAAAAGATGGCTCTACTACCAATTGATATGGAAACACCAAATTGAACCAAGAAGAAAGAAGATTGAGGTCTACATAGCACGTGACAAGAAGAATCTCTACAACTTGATTAATTTATGTGGAAGAAGTAGAAGCCGTATACATGAAAAAATCTACAGTAAAATAAAAGATCTTGAAGAATCAAATCTTGTTGGATGTGTGAGAAGACAAATATTACAAATTGCTAACTATTGTCCTTATCCTAGCTCGGAAAATAAAACAAATTTAGGAGTGAGAGAATCTCACTTATTCTGAGGATATAATATAACAAAATAGAACTAAAAAATAAAAAATATCCTATAGAACATATCGTATATACCTTGTAGTTCCTCATCAATATTGGGTACAAATTTAACGAACAATGTTTTTGATAATGGTTCTAGTGTGAATGTATCTCCAAAGGAGGCCTAGAAGAGTCACGGGAAGCCAACTATTTGGCCATTGGCCTTCCAATTGGTGGAAGATAACAAGTATGGTATAAAGGTGTTGGGAATATTTATGGTGTAAAAGGTATTTATCGGCACCCATCCCATTGTATTAAATTTTGTAATCTCACTAGGAATGAAAGCATCTGATACATTGTTGGGTTGAGATTGTTTAATAACAGCCAAAGTCGAGCGCAACTAAAAGAAAATCCTACTCTATTGAAAATGAAGGCCAAAAATATAATAGACCTAAAGAAACATGCAATACATGAGAAACCAACCTCATTACACTTGTCCAACTTGAAGAAGAATGCTCGGAAATGGAAACCGAGGTACTGATGGAGTTGAACAATGAAGGGATCTTGGAGTTACAATCACGGCGCGATGATGAGACAAATTCCTTAAATGGTTTGTTCCATTCACAAATGGAAAAGCATGAGGTGTTCCTGTTCCGACCTGATTGTAATTTTATCAAGATTATGGAAATCAAGGAAGGAGAAGGCTTGCAACAAGATAGCCAGAAATTGAAGTCAATGACACCAAACTCTTTTGAACTAACATCCTCACGGTTGGTTTACCCTCCCGAGTTCACAAAATATAGAGTTGGTGATGCAAAGTTAAATGAGAATCCTACTCGCCATTAATAGAGTGTCAAGCATATAGAAATATTTAAAACTACCACCATCAAGATAAATACATGACCAGATGGAGGTCACCAAATGATCATGGCTTGTAATGATTCGCCACTTGAGTTGAACATTGCAGGAATTTGCATCTTGAGGATTATACGAATGCATTTGTTGGGACATACAACAATTTGAAGGGAGTACCACTTGAGTTGTGTACATATAACTCCTCTCGTACCAAGAGCTCAACCTATATGGAGGAAATCATAGAGAAGGAACCAGACTTATGTTGCCACATTCCAAAAAGAATTTGCGAAGATGCTTGAAGCATAAATTATATTTAAAGTCGAAAACAAATAAATGGATGTCCCTAATAGTGATCACTGTGATGAAAGAATTGGGACAAACAAGAATCTGCATTGACTTCAAAAGTTTGAACACAGTTACAATTAAGGTTCCATTTCCTATTGCATTCACAAACTCCATACTTGATGAAGTAATCGAGGTGAAATTTAATCTTTTATGGATGGATTTCCCAAAGACAACCAAATTTGCATTGTTGAATAAGATATGATGAAGACCACTTTTATAGTGGCAGATGGAGTTTATGTTTTACAATCAAATGTCGTTTGGACTTTGTAATGCACCAGCTACCTTCCAACGGATTATCCAAAATATTTTTGACAAGATGTCTACAAGCAAATTTAAAGCTTTCTTGGATGATTGGTCCATTTACAGCAGCCAAGATTCTCACCACGAACCTTGCCATATAGTGCATTGATGTTGTTGGCATTGAATCCAAAGAAATGCAAGCTCGTGGTGCCGCAAGGTAAAATTTTGGGCCATAGTGTGTGTAAAGTTGGATTAAAGACACACCAAGATAAAAGACAAGTCATGGTGGAAATGGGAGCACCTAGAGATGTCATAGGGATAAATTCATTATTGGGTCATGTTGGCTACTACTAACACACTTCATCAGGAATTTTGTACAAGTTTCTCACCCTTCGATGCAGTAACAAGAAAAGGAGCTCGATAGTATGCCCCAACAAACATGAGAAAGCATTCAAAGAACAAAAGATACACCTTATTAGTTCACCTATCCTTGTATATCCAAAAGACAAAGAATCCCATGTACATGTTCATGTTTCGAACTATGCCAGAGGTACAACTTCGACACTAGTAGGAATTCAAGGTTTAGACCACCTGTGTTCTTTGCTAGTCTCCTCTTATCTAATGTCAAGAAAAACTATAGCATCACATAACATAAGGTTTTAAAAATATATATTTTATAAAAACAATATTTATTTCCAAGCTCCAAAACACATGTATTCTCTGAAGTGTCTGCCTCCTTTATGTTGTCTCAAATGAGAGGTTGTGAGGTCTATTTATAGGTGCACCCCACCGACATACACCTAAAAATATATTTAGTTGGAGATCATATGGAAATTTCTACAAGATTCCCTAGTTCATCGCATGTGCTCTTCTTCCAAAACTCCTGATAATTCATGTACCCAACTCTCTTGTGGATCTACCACTTGTTTGTCTACACACAGCTCCCTTGTATCCTAGCTCGATGCAAAATTCCTTGTCTTACATGAAGCTCCCTTGCATGCCTTGTTACTTCGCAACCCTTCTTTTCCCTCAATGCATGGACCACCTGTCTTACTTGCACTTTTGCACAGAACACAAGGCTCTTGGCATGGTGTACATTGTTCAAAAGTTCAGACACTAATTGTTGGCAACTCCATTCATGTTTTATGTGGATCACCAGGCCTTCTTGTACTTAGCAAACAAACCTTATTGTACTCCATTCAAAAAAATTAAGTATATGCCTTATGCCACTACAAGTACTCATATTCAAGATCATTGTCGGGCCTATTAAAAGTCGTCATATTTCACCAAATTTTGCAAATCAAGTCAAATGAAACTCCTAAAGGTGTAAATGAAAATTTTTTGAATGCTCGTCAATTTCAAATTGTTATTGTATCATCATCATGGTATGAAAACATTGAAGATTATCTATTTATTGGATCCATTTTAAAGGACATGCAACCAGCCAAGAGAGAAGACTAACATTGAAGGCACGAACATTTCAGTTGGTAAATGACCTTATGTATAGATGGGGACCGACCATGTGTTGCAGCGACGTGTGATAAAGGAAGAGATCAAAGATGTACTTCAAGAAGTGCATGAGGGTCTGACCAAAGGCCACTTGGGACCTAACACCACCATAAGGAAAGCACCATGATGGATGTGACATCTGCCAGAAGACTAGGAAGCCATTAAAAATGGACTTTACACCCCTGGCTTTAGGAACTTTTTGAAAGGTAGGCCCTTGATTTTATTGGACCACTAAAAGTCAGCAAGGTCCATCGATGTAAATATATAGTGCTTGCCACTAAGTATTCAACAAAGTGGGCAGACATAACAACTTTACCTAATAACACTACACAAAATATAGTTCAAAAACTTATACTCAATAATTGCTCGGCAGCCCAAAATTTTAATTCGAACTCGGGACTGTGCAACTTTATTGCTACTTTTAAACAAAATCCAAAAAAAAAACTTAAATAACACACAAAATACCTCGTCACTGACTGCGATATGCAAAAAAACACCTAGCAAAGAAGAAAATGATTTTTGGATTAAAATGGCATTTTTATTCTGCAAGGCATTTTTATGCGAAGGTAGCCTAATTTTAACACGGACTCATTGAGTTTTGTTTTTAGACAGTCAAAACTTGTGATTTTCAGGTCATTACTCAGCTCACGGGTCCTATGTTGAGTTATTGTTTGCTTAGAAAGGAACAAGTATTTGCCAAATTTCGTTGAGTTTTGAATATATGGGCACAAAGTATGATCAAGTTTATTTAGGAACAAGTAGTCGCTCGATTCAGAATTTCCAAACAAATTACAGGTGATAGAGGTGGGCACTTTGTCACCCATGTTATTCGGTTGATGACTTCATAATTCAAAAAATTCCAATCACTCTCCGGTCCTTACTATCCACAAGCCAAAGGCTAAGTTTAGGCGACAAAAGTACTAATTTCAATAATCTACAATTCATGTGGTATCAAGGGTGTGGATTGGGAAGAGCGACTACTTGCAATTCTATGGGCCTATCATACAGCTTACAAGGTGACTACGGGCCACAACCATCCAATTCACGTAAGGCCAAGAGGCAACGGTTTATATAGAATATCTTTTAACAATCTTGAGGATAGTTATTGTGAATGGAGTTGGAAATAAGGAAAGTTTGAATGACAAATCAAGCGATTGAACAAATTGGATGAACATCCAATCTTTTGGTGTAGCAGAAACAAAGGTCATGCAAAAGGAGGAAAAAATATTGGCATGATAAACATCTCCAAAGAATGAATTTTAAAAATGGAGCCTTAGTTTTAAAATATGATGGAAGGTGAGAAATCAAGTCAAAGAAATTTAATCTCATATGGCTAAGACCATTTAAAATATAAGAAATTCTAAAAAGGAGCGGTTAGGTGAGAAATTGAAGGGGACAATAGTCAAATATGCATTGAATGGTTCCAAAATTAAAATTGTATTGAAGGAGTCAATTTGATTACGTATAAGAGAAAGTAATTGAATTAGAGGGACCAACCACGAAAAAATATATAGGTATGACCTTGTTGTCCACTCAAAATTCCCCTGCTTTTAAGAAGTTGAAAATTAAAATTTTGAGGTTAAGTGTCTTTTCTGTTGTCCTGATAATGTGAAAAGTCAAGAAATTGGGAAAATCTGCGTTTTTGGGTCATTTTGTGTGTTTTTCGGGCCTGTCGGACATTTTTGTCCCGCGTGTCCCAAGTTCACTTGGGCTCTCTGTTCCCCGATCGGCCGGTTTACCCGAAGTCCGTTCTTTTCGGGCCCGTCGGAACTTTTTGTCCCACATGTCCCAAGTTCGCCCGGACCCGTTGTTCCCTTTTCGCCCGATTCGGCCGATTCACGTATTCGCGTACTTTCGTCCCACATGTCCCAAGTTCACCCGGACCCGTTGTTCCCTTTTCGCCCGATTCGGCCGATTCGCGTATTCGCGTACTTTCGTCCCGCATGTCCCAAAAGCATTTGTGCGTCTTTTCCCCGCATCGCCCAAATCGGCCGAACCGCGTACTTCGCGCTTTCGCGTCCCTCGTGTCCCAAATGAACCAAGTGCCATTCGTGCTAATTTTTCCCGCTCTACCCGAATATCTTGCTTTTCAAATGAACTACCCCCTATGCATTTTTGCACACTGCTTTCATGCTATCTATTGCTCGAACCCTTGCAACCAAAATTTTTGCGCGCGTATCCATTTCCCTTGCGATTCCATCCCAAGTCTAGCTTGCAGCTTTGCTCTCCGAGTTACTATCAACATGAAGATTAAATTCGAGGGCGGAACAAGTTTCACCACTCGAGTGCCGTTCCCGATATCGGGGACAGTGAAGTTCGCCACCTTGATTTTGGGGATTTTGGGCAAGGATGACAGATCAAACCCTTGACTATGGCACAGATGATTCATGCGGTGGCTTGGCATCGCGGTGGCTTCCCAATTTCGGTACAATGTGCGAGACAATGTGCTCGCTTGTGCTCATTTGATCCGACTCAAGTGAACTAACGAATGTGCATGGAGAACTCATTGCCAAGTTAGATGCCATCGCAACACATCGGTCCCACGTGGCGAGACATAGCAGAGGCGTTGAAGAGATCGGACAACGGATCCTTAAATCAGTGGGTCCCTCCCAATCTTGAACGCTTGTCTTCTTCTCCTGATTCTTCTCTTCTCTTCCCCTTCTTTCTCTCGGATTTGTTGTAATTAGTTGGGGTATTGCGATTTGCAACCCTTTAACTAATCATTAGTTAAAAGAAGTAGTTACCGGGAGTGACTAATTTGTAAACTATATAATGGCCTCTCCTCGCCATTTTGAAAAGAGGAAGAACTTGGCTTATTTATGAAAGTGTAAATAAATCTTAAAGAAATCAATACAGAAGGATTTTTCATTCTTTGTCTATCTGGTTTCCTTTATTCCTAAGCTATTCATTTAATCTTGTTAGATCATTTGTCTGTATTATGCTGAGAAGCTTTGTATTCTTGCAGATGTTATTTACAAAACTTTGTGTCTTTTCAAATTTCATCTTATTAATGTGATACAAATGATCTTATTCCAATTTGTTGTACCCTCGCATGCATAAGGAATTACTCTGTCATCTATAATTCTGAATGGTGTCTTTTCTGCTTGTTCTCACATTTTCATTCCTCGAGTCCTTTTGTGATTGATGATCCTTATAGAAAACACTTTCATAATATCCAAGTTCCACAAGAAAATCATGCTTTGTATATGTGTAAATAGGTTCGTTTCTAAATAAGGGAACCTCTCCCATTAAAGAGGAGGGACTTCTTGTCCCCTGACTGTTGCTCTTCTTTAAGTCCTTTTTGACGACCAACAGTTTTTGGCGACTCCGTTGGGGAATCATATTCCAGTTCTATAATCATTTATTGATCATCTTTTGATCTAGCGACTCCACGTTTTACTCGAGGGAGAAGGGCCCTTGGTATTGAAGATTCTCAGTTTCAACTTTTGGAACAGCAAGGTTTTCCTTTCCCTTCAACAAGGAGAAATAGAAAGGCTCGTTCGACAAGCACTCCTCTGTCAAAGATAGAATCCCTACGGGTGATATTCCTTCAGAACAAATCAGTCCTAATCTTCGAGCTTTGATTCTTGCTGGTGTTTCAGTTCCTCTTCAAGCCATTTTTCCAAGAATGGCGGTACCATTGCCTTGGGGCCATCATGTTGGGCCTCTTGCCCTTCCTCGGCCTTTGCGCATGAGTTACCCAGAGGTAAGGAAGAACTTTCCTAAATTCAAAGGCGATGGTAAAGTACATCTGATGAACACATCGTGCAGCCTTCATAGTTGCATGCGGAGTTACGGGAGTTGAACATGAAGACGTCTCCGTAAGGCTTTTTGTTGAGACTTTACAAGATAATGCTTTGCTGATTGGTTCTATCACCTTCCGGTAGGAGCTATCACTAATTTGGAACACAATGAGAACTAGGTTTGAAAACCGTTTCAAACCGGCGGAAGGCGTGCGTGCTTTCTTAGCCCAAATTTCTCAAATAAAGAAGGAATCACAAGAGCCCATGAGAGAATTTGTGGCTCGATTCAACAGGTTGATTAACAAAATTCCACCAAATACTCAACCTGTAGATCAAATTCAAAAATGCTTCTTCTAAACGCCTTGATTGCACGAAGTTAGTTATGCATTGAGAAGGGCTAATCTCACAACATTGGCCGAGGATCAAACTCTTGTTGTTAGTGTTGAAGATGATTTAATCATGTCAGGGAAGTTGAGGAGAGACCCTTCAAATCTAAGTCTGCTTCTTCCTCCTCTTCCACTCCTGGACCTATCTTGATCCATTGGTACAAAAACTTGCAAATGATCTCATCGCCATTAAGAAACAATTGGCTCAAACATATGCTCCTATACGAGGCGTTCCGAGGAGAATTTTCAGCCCGAGAAATCGTTTGCACTGCTTCTCAAACAAGGCTAGCGCTTGAAGGACCTCTATTAAAGTTCTGTCAATCTGACTGTGAAGTTGAGGAACCGAGAGGATGAGGAGGTTAATGAAGATTGTGAAGAATTTGTTGAAGAGGTTGATGATGAAACAGATGAACTTGAGGGATCTCGAGTTAATTTCTTTCACCATGAAGGCATTGATGAAGGGGATGATTATGGCGAAGTAGTAGTGAGACATGAATAGCGAATCATACTGTTGTCATGACTCGAGAAGCGAGACAAATCGAGAGGAGAAAGTGATGCGGCCCATCAAGAAATCTAAGGAGCAGTGAAAACTATCCTGTAATTGCGAAAAAGAGGATCTTCGATCCCCATTTCATCTACACCAAAGGTGAGTCTGTCGATCTGCTACTAAAGTTACTTCTTTTTCCCCTAAAATTGATAAAACTAGGATCTCAAGTGATGATAACCCGTCCATACGGGTCTTTTGATATTATTGATCACTTAAAAAAGACTAAGGTTCAAATCTCAGAGGCTGAATATTATCAAACTCATCCCAAGGCTTTTGCTAAAATGATTCACTTTGTCAATTCCCATTCTAAAACTACCTCTAAAGGCCTTTTACCCACTCCTCTGCACCACTGCCTAATCTGGTAGCCGTTGTCACCTCACCCAATGACAAAATCAAACCATTTTATGTAACACTCCTTATAGCTGGCCATAGGCTCAGTAATTGCGTCATAGACTCAGGAGCATCAAACAATGTAATGCCTACCAAAGTAGCTCACGCCTTAGGCTTGACTCTCACACGCACTTACGGATCTTGTTATTCCATGGAGAGTAAGGAAGTGCCCTTGGTCGGAAGAATTAAGGGGGCCACAAGTGGCTTTTTACTTTACTTTGCACGAAAAGAAAGTTTTGGCTACTATCTTAGTAGCGAGATATTCCTCCTTCATACGGGATGTTGCTAGCGGGAATTTACTGTAAGGATGTGGGTGGAGAAATTCAAATGGATTGGTCACATGCCCTCATACACATTAATGGGCAAATGAAGAAGTTGTTGCACTGAGAAGCGATGCAGTATATTGTACAAAAAACGGATGATCCCAAAGCACAAATACTCTATGAGGATATGGGACATGGCAACTACATGATTATGTCTCCAGAAGAAATCCAACTCCCCAAAGTCTCACCTAAAGATCCTAATGATGTTTGGATATTAGAGTTTGATGGAAGTTGTTCTTCAGCTAGTTCTGGAGCTGGTGTCATATTGGTGTCGCCTGAAGGAAGCATTCATCCTTTCTCATTCAAGTTGCAATTTGAAAATACCAATAATACAGAGTATGAAGCTCTCATTCTTGGACTCCAGGTGGCAAAAGAACAGGGTGTGAAGAATCTTCTAGCTCGTGGGGATGCGGAATTGATTGTCAAGCAAGTTAGAAACCTCTTCCAGGTAAAGAATGGAAGGTTGAAACATTACAGGAATCAGGTTTGGGACTCCATTGAATTTCTTGACGCCTTCTCCATCGAAGCAGTGCCTAGGGAGAAGAATACCAGGGCTGATTCTCTAGCAGTCTCAGGGTCATTGCTTATTCCTCATCCTGACTTTTCTCAAGATAAGTTCACCATTGAAATGATTCATAGACCCAGTGTACCTGATAATACAAGTAACTGGCAAGTTTTCAATAACGATCAACACTTGCTTTCTTTCTTAGAACTCAAGGATAATTTTGAACAGTTGTACTTTGAAGGAAGCGATAATTTGCCTCGTGAAAGTGTGCCCT
Organism: Taxus wallichiana var. yunnanensis; assembly: GCA_018340775.1. Classification (NCBI taxonomy): domain Eukaryota; kingdom Viridiplantae; phylum Streptophyta; class Pinopsida; order Cupressales; family Taxaceae; genus Taxus; species Taxus wallichiana. The sequence goes on from CM031236.1 coordinate 338,879,040, forward strand.
TTAACGAAGAAGCCATCAGAAGAAGAAGCGGATCAGGATGGATGTATCAAACTCAAAGGAAACAAGATTCCAAAAGGATTGGTGAGTTTAGAAAAACTGTTTGACAAACACGACAGGTATGTAAAGTTTAGAGCTTCTACTGGACCCCAACAATCAGCCGAATATGACAAAATCAATATTGGGAGTTCTACTGATCCTAAACTCGTGAACATTGGAAAATGTTGCACCCCAGAAGAAAAGAAGAAGGTAATTAGTCTGTTGAAAAAGTATAAAGATGTTCTTGCTTATTCCTATGAAGACTTAAAAGCTTTCAACCAAAGGAGATGCAACATTTTATCCCTCTCGAACACAGGATTAAGCCTTTTAAACGAAGCGAGAGGCAATATAATCCTAAAATAGTAGTGACACCATTTTCAAGAAATACGAGAAGTTATGAAAGCTAAAATCATTTTTCCTATCCATCATTCAACATGGATTGCCAATATTGTGCCGTTAGAAAGAAAAATGGTGAGATTCGTATCTGTGTTGACTTCAGGAATCTAAATCAAGCTTCCTTGAAAGATAATTATCCCTTACCTATGATGGATCAGGTCTTGCAAGTAGTAACGGGATCCGAAATGTTGTCTATGCTTGATGGATTCTCAGGATATAACCAGGTAGAAGTTAATACCACAGACCAACACAAAACGGCTTTCACTACTCCTTGGGGTACCTTTGCTTACAAAAGGATGCCTTTTGGGCTCATTAATGCCGGTGCCACTTTTCAAAGGGCTATGGATTTGGCCTTTGGAAGTTTGAAAGGAAAGTGTATCGTCGTATACCTTGATGACTTGACTGTATTTTCTAAAACAAGGGCGGATCATTTCCAGCATCTAGAGACAGTTCTGCTAAGATGTAGAGAACATGGGATCTCTTTGAATCCTAAGAAATCTATTTTTGTGTCACGGAGGGAAATTATTGGGGCACGTTGTCTCCAAAGATGGTATAAAAATCGATCCTGAGCGAGTTCAAGCTATTCAGCAAATTCCTCTTCCAACCAGCAAAAAGGGAGTGCACTCTTTCTTTGGTAAGATCAACTTTTTGAGAAGGTTCATCCCTGATTTTGCAGAGCTAACTTTGAATATCTCCCAAATGATGAAAGGAAAACAAACGTTTGGTTGGTCTCCTGAAGGGAAAGAAGCCTTTGAAGGTATTAAAAGGGCCATTGCTAAAACTCTTGTTTTAGCATGTCCAGATTTCAGCAAAGATTTCATTATCTATTGCTACGCCACGGATAACACCTTGGTTGTTGTTTTGACTCAAGAAGATTCTAATGAGCACGAACTCCCAATTGCATTTATGAGCTATATTCTAAAAAATCATGAGTTAAAATACACCATAATGGAAAAACATGCTTTTGCAGTGGTTAAAGCTATCAAGTAGTTTCGTTTTTACATTCTTAACTCTCACTCCACGGTGTTGGTACCGGATCTGACTATCAAGTCAATTCTCACACGGCGGGAATTTGGATCAAGAGAGAGAGGCTGGGTGGCCAAGGTTCAAGAATATGATATTGACATCAAACCAACCAAGCTCGTCAGTGGAAAAGGCTGTGTGAACTCATGTTGAAGGAGCTAAACATGAGTTCTTTGGAGGATAAAGTTGGTCTTCCTACCATTTTGTTTCTTAGCTCGATTGATGAATGGTATCTTTGATATCGCTCACTTTCTCACCTATGGAGAATGCTCCTCTCATTTGTTGCCCAAAGAGAAGAGAGCCGTTAAACTAAGGTCAACCCAATATGTGTTGTGGGAAAACGCCTTGTTTAAACGTGGGTTAGATGGAAGGTTTTTGAAATGTGTGGACAAGGAGCAGCAGAAAAAGCTACTCTCAACTTTTCATGATCAGGCATGTGGAGGGCATTACTCATCAACTGTCACTGCTCATAAAATACTTCGTGGAGGATATTACTGGCCTACCTTGTTCAAGGATGCATCAAAATGGGTTGATAAATGTGAGGCTTGTCAGACTTTCGTGGGTAGACCCAAGTTGGCCTCCTTGCCCCTGAAACCAGTTGTGATCGAAGAACCTTTTCAGCAATGGGGTTTAGATTTCATTGGAACACTTAATCCCTCTTCTAGTGCTGGTCATACCCACGTATTAACCGCCATAGATTATTTCACCAAATGGGTAGAAGCCATTCCAGTAAAGAGTACTACTTCAGAAGTAGTATGCAGTTTTATCAAAGAAAACATCTTGATAAGGTATGGTGTGCCAAACAAGATTGTGACAGATAATGCTTCAAATTTTTCTTCAACTGAGATGATGGATTTTTGCTATGGATATGGCATCTCCTTGGCTCACTCCTCAGATTACTATCCTCAGGGAAATGGACAAGCAGAATCAACAAATAAAAATCTGGTGGCCATAATAAGGAAATTAGTCAATGAATCCCAACGGAACTGGCACAAGAAACTCTATGATGCTCTTTGGGCTAGATAGGATCACACCTAAGAGAGCCATTGGGATGTCTCCTTTTCAGGTAGTATATGGAGTGGAGGCCCAATTGCCAGATACAGTGGAGCTTCCAGCTCTGCATTTAATGAAGGCCATTGAAGATACCAATTTCAATGATTCTTTGGATAAGAGAATCATGTATCTTCACAAATTGAATGAGGACAGATTGGAAGTTGCTGATAGGATATCTGCTCACCAACAGAAAGTAAAAGTCTTATTTGATAAGAAAGCCAGGTTCAGGGATTTCAAAATTGGAGACATTGTTTTGTTGTGGGATAAAAGGCATGAACCTCGTGGCAGCCATGGCAAGTTTGATTCCCTTTGGCTCGGACCTTTCAAGATCAGGCACTTCGCTAGTAAGAATTCTTTTTACCTTGATTATATGGATGGTTCTTCTCTCCCACTTCCTTATAGTGGGCAATACCTGAAACTGTTTAAGTCTTAGGTGATTAGGGAGTCCTGTGTATATTCTGTATAGTGTGTGTCCTCTTTTCCTTCCCTTGTTTTTGTGTGTTGTTGTTTGCGGTGTTGTCTTCTGTATTGGTTTGCTTTTTGACTCTGTGGCCCAATGGATAAGGTACTGGTCTACTTCCCTGAGTTTGTCTAAATTCTTGCCTTGTCTCATTCTTTGAATTTATGCCAAGTCATCCCGGAAGAGAGCATTTGTTGTCCACTCAAAATTCCCCTGCTTTTAAGAAGTTGAAAATTAAAATTTTGAGGTTAAGTGTCTTTTACGTTGTTGTCGATAATGTGAAAAGTCAAGAAATTGGGAAAATCTACGTTTTTTGGGTCATTTTGTGTGTTTTGGGCCTGTCGGACATTTTTGTCCCGCGTGTCCCAGGTTCATTTGGGCTCTCTGTTCCCCGATCGGCCGGTTTACTGGAAGTCTGTTCTTTTCGGGCCCGTCAGAACTTTTTGTCCCACATGTCCCAAGTTTTCCTGGACCCATTGTTCCCTTTTTCGCGCGATTCGGCCGATTCGCGTATTCGCGTACTTTCATCCCACATGTCCCAAGTTCGCAGGACCCGTTGTTCCCTTTTTTCGCCCGATTCGATCGATTCGCGTATTCACAGCGTTCCGCGTACTTTCGTCCCGCATGTCCCAAAAGCATTTGTGCGTCTTTTCCCGCATCCCGAATCGGCCGAACCATGCGTGCCGCGCTTTCGCGTCCTCGTGTCCCGAATGAACCAAGTGCCATTCGTGCTAATTTTTCCCGCTCTACCCGAATATCTTGCTTTTCAAATGAACTACCCCCTATGCATTTTTGCACACCATGCTTTGCTGCTTTCATCTATTATCTATTGCTCGAACCCTTATGACCAAAATTTATGCGCGCGTATCCATTTCCCTTGCGATTCCATCCCAAGTCTAGCTTGCGACTTTGCTCTCGAGTTCTATCAACATGAAGATTAAATTCGGGCGGGAACAAGTTTCACCACTGAGTGCTGCCGTTCCCGATATCGGGACAGTGAAGTTCGCCACCTTGATTTTGGGGATTTTGGGCAAGGATACAGATCTGAAACCCTTCAACTATAGCACGAGATGATTCATGACAAGTGGCGTTCCGGTGGCTTCCCAATTTCAAAGTCTGATGTGCGACACTATACTGGCTTGCGGAGCTCATTTGATCCCGACTCAAGCGAACTAACGAACGTGCATGGAGAACTCATTGCAAGTTAGATGCCATCGCCTTGACACATCAATCCCACGTGGCGAGAGACATAGCCGAGGCGTTGAAGAGATTCGAGACAACGGATCCTTAAATCGGTGGGTCCCTCCCAATCTTGAACGCTCATCTTCTTCTCTCCCGATTCTTCTCTCTCTTCCCCTTCTCTTTCTCTCGGATTTGTTGTAATTAGTTGGGGTATTGCGATTTGCAACCCTTTAACTAATCATTAGTTAAAAAAGTAGTTCTGGGAGTGACTAATTTGTAAACTATATAATGGCCTCTCCTCGCCATTTTGAAAAGAGGAAGAACTTGGCTTATTTATGAAAGTGTAAATAAATCTTAAAGAAATCAATACAGAAGGATTTTTCATTCTTTGTCTATCTGGTTTCCTTTATTCCTAAGCTATTCATTTAATCTTGTTAGATCATTTGTCTGTATTATGCTGAGAAGCTTTGTATTCTTGCAGATGTTATTTACAAAACTTTGTGTCTTTTCAAATTTCATCTTATTAATGTGATACAAATGATCTTATTCCAATTCGTTGTACCCTCGCATGCATAAGGAATTACTTTGTCATCTATAATTCTGAATGGTGCCTTTCTGCTCATTCTCGCATTTTCATTCCTCAGTCCTTTTGTGATTGATGATCCTTATAGAAAACACTTTCATAATATCCAAGTTCCACAAGAAAATCATGCTTTGTATATGTGTAAATAGGTTCGTTTCTGAATAAGGGAACCTCTCCCATTAAAGAGGAGGGACTTCTTGTCCCTTGACTGTTGCTCTTCTTGAAGTCCTTTTTGACGACCAACAGACCTTAAATTAGAGCGACGTGTAGAAAGGATGGTTTATGACCTGCAGAAAGGAGGGCATACAACAATTAGACTAAGGCCATATGACAACCAAATGCTGCAACGTATTGCAATCAGGGAAAAAGCCATACGGCTCAGCAAAATGCACGAGGGGCATATGGCAATTGATTATATGCATTGGAAGAAAAAATTAGAACATGCATGGCTATACAATAGGGTGCTTAGGGTGGACAAGTGACACTAGCACTATCAACGTATTGTCAAGAAAAGATCGAAATCCTTCTAGGCGTATGGTAGATCTAGGCTTGTCTCTAGTATACAAATGGTCTTGGGCGTATGGTAAAACAATCAACTCGTCTTTGCAAGTGTCTTCTTTAATACTTTTTATTTTTCCAATGTGAGGCATTTCATTAACGCTAGTCAACCATTATCTTTTTTCTCATTCAGTCCTAATACTACAAATGTCAGACTTAGACACTCTATATTAATCATGTTAATATTTTTCATTGTCAACCAATATAATAATAGTTCGGACCTGTTCATCAGATCTTTAAATCTGGTACCGTCCAAATTCGCTAGTTGCTCAGCCCAATTTTCATTATCTTATTGAGTTTAAATGGCAATTGAAACAGTAATTTAAATGGCAATTGAAACAGTACTTTAAATTTGTTCAACTTGAATTCCCATTGACCATTACTATTTAATATAACTCGGACATGAACTTCATGTGCCTTTATTATTTATCATGAAAGTGCTTCCTCTATTTTTGTAATGCAAGTGCCTTCGATTTAAAATTCATGCACCAAAAGAATTGGTAGGTTCACATAGGCTGCGATCTGCTAATGTGCCATGACTCTTTGTTCATCTAGCGCGGGCATTTTGCATCCGATCATACTTTAAAAATAGGCAATACTTCAGGAGGTTGTACCCAGCGTGCATGTTCATTGTAGTCAGGTCTTTAAACATCATGTTGGCTACCCCTTCAAACTGGTGGGTCAATTGTTCACTAACTTAACTGATTTTAAATGGTAGTTGGCTCTTTGAACCTCATGTTGGCTACCCCTTCAAACTGGTGGACCAATTATTCATTAATTTACTGATTTTAAAGGTTAGTCGGCTCTTTGAACATCATATTGGCTACCCTTCAAATTGGTGGACCAATTATTCATTAACTTACGGATTTTAATTGGTCGTAGTGAAATTACTTTAAATTTGTTCAGCTTTACTTCCGATTGAATGTGAAATACCAACCCAAAGATGAAATACTTGAGCCTTCACCATTTATCATGTGAGTGCTTCTTCCATCTTTTTAACACAAGTGCACTCGATTTAAAATTCATGCACTGCAAGAATTGGTCATGGCAGTACTTCCTTTAGGTCGACATAGCCTCAATCAGCTCTTGTGTCATGACTCTTTGTTCATCTAGCAATAACATATTCACATCCAACCATGGAAGATCATGGATTATATTTCAGTTTTCATCATCCATATTCATGATTTATTTTTGTATTACCCATTCTTAGTGGGTCGGCTGGGTTTAGTGCCTTTAATGAGGCTTAATAAAAGATTATAATGACTTATTAGGGGTCGGCCTTTCCTTTATGAGCCTTGGCGCCAAAAGGAGGATATAAAAGAAGATTAGAGAGCTCATTTGGAGCATCTAGATTTTGGCGCATTTTCTATTTGGGCATTGTGAGCTTGTTGCTCCATGTTCTTCCACTTGAGGACAAAAACCCTCTTGTGTGGCTTCCTAGAAGGACGAAAACCCTTCTAGTGGTTTTGTTGGAGGACGAAAACCCTTCAACATTGATTGGTATTGAAGAATATTGCAGATTTGAGAAGAATACTTCATATTCAGATTTTTATTGGCATTGGGCAGCTTTATCTACTCATTTAGAGATTTTGGGATCAATTTTGAGAGGGTTCCCATGGTTGAAAAATTATGATATTGGTCTCATTTGATTGCTGATATTTTTATGATCATTTTGAGTATTCATATGTGTGGAGATTCCTTGTTTTCTAAGAGTTATTGAATTTACAAGTTTCAGTTGTTTTTGTGCCATAATAAATTCAGAATTCTGAGTTTGATGATTTGATCACATTTTCTAGCTTCTAAAATCAAGGGCAATCCAAGGAATAACTTCTCATAATTTTTGAGTGTTTCTACAGTGGATTTCTCTCTCTCTCTCCTAGTCGCTAGGGTTTGAGAGTGTTGTTTTTGGTCCTTTATTAATTGTTATAAAAATCAGATTTGCTTGTATTGGGGTTTGAGCTAATTTCCTTAATTTTCAGTTTTATCCCCAAAAGGGATATTATAGTGGTATCGTGGTATCTTCAGAGCAGGGATCTTCGAAGGCCTAAGGTTTTGGTGAAAGAAGACAATATGGCGGGTCAAAACTCTCAAGGAGCCAAAGTTGACAAGTTGATTGTTGGCCAAGAGAGACTTGCGGACACAATGGATTTTCTAGCCCTATCCCTCCAAAAGATCATTGAACCTAGGGTTCAAAGTGGTGATGGTAGCTCGACTAGGGCTAAATACACAAGGCAACCAATGGGATCAGCCCGAGGATCGGTTACAAAGCCCACTTTCCTTCCTAGGGAAGAGGTTATTCCGGAGGAAGAAACAAGGCCCACGGGTGGACGGAACATCGCTGCAAGTTATGAGGAGTATATGGCCTTACCAAGGGAAATTCGTGAGGCTATTTCACTTGCTGAATTCATTGGAGTGAATCAAGGAAGACCTAGGCCCAAGCCTAGACATCACATGCCACACAAGCAACATGAAGAAAGCACGAAGTTTGTTGAAGAGGGGACCAAAACCCCAAGTTCGCCATGCAAGGATGGAAATACCTATTTCCCTAAGGAGAAGAGGGAGGAAGAATTATTGCAGCAGCTGGTTATTAAAAGGGAGCAGCCCTTGGGAGCCTTAGAAGCACCCACCACCATGGCCAAAGGTGAACCCTTCATTGATTTTTCTTGCAGCCCTAAGGAAGCACAAGAAGAGGAAGAAATGGCCAAGCAAGAGCCAAGAGAAAGGGAAGGTAAAGAAATTTTAATTGTCAATAATTTTTCCTTGAATTCTAATGGTTGCATGTTGAAAAAGACTAAGGGAACTTGGGAGCATGAGCGGAAGGATGAAGGGAAGCTTGAGGAACAAGAGGGTGAAGTGAATAGCTCAAGAAATTCTCATATGACAATAAGAGATGGAGTCATGACACTTGCACCCATTCCGAAGAATCAACTTCATAAGGTAAATATTGCTCATTCTATGGTTGATAATGAAAATGTTTTAACATGTGATGAATCCAGAAATGAAGCAAGGGGTGTTGAGCATGTTGGGGAAGAGGAAGGGCTGGTTGGAAACCCTTCTCCAATGAAAAATGATGACAATAAGCTTGCTGGTCTGTTCAGAACAACAGACAATAAGAGGCAGATTTATGGTGTCCATGAGCATGGTAAGAGCTACAAAGATGCCCTATGTGAACACCATCAAGATATGGTTGAAGCCAAGGTGGAAAAGGCTTCATTTGTTGAATCTGAGGAGAAGAAGAAGGCTGATTTCAACTCAGAAATTCTGAGTCACAAGATTGGGAAAATGGAGGATGTTTCGATCACTCCTCATCCGGCATGGGAAGGTAGACATGTGGGGAACAACTCAAGGTATGATGACATTTTATCTCCTTTTATATCGCTGCCATACTTATGTCATTATGGGAAAATTGTTGTTAAGGATCACATGTCATGTTGGGTGATGTTGTTGTGACAAAGAAAGATGAACATTTTGAGATCAGCTTAAGGTATGAAAGTCTTTCAAATTCATTGTTTACAACATGTCAATTTGTGGGTCAATATGAGAGGCATGATAGAGAGATGGATATGGTTTGTAACATAAGGTATGTTCATTTTCCAAGCCTTGCACACGAACCTAATGAAAGCTTCATAACAAGGTGGAAACTGAATTTGTATGTTCCATGTTGAGAGTTGAGCAAGCAAGGTTCAATCTTGCAACTCCTAGCAAGGAAGGTTTGATTGCAAATGATGCAAGACTTGATTTTTGGGACTATAAGCTTGTTGTTACAAGTTTTCGTAATATGGAGAACATCATTTTCAGATCTCATTTCATCATACTTGCTGATTGGCACAAGAAGACAACCATAATGGAAGATAATTTTCAGTTTTTCAAGGCATTATGGGTCACCATTGAAGTACTCTCAGCTATGGTCACTTCAATTGGGAGTGATATGCATATTTTCAGACATAGATTGAGCAATTCGAAGAGGTTAGGTACAGCAGTTGGTATGCAGCCTGGAAATCAAGTTTTGGTGTTCCAAACACTCCACTTGGGGCAATCAAAGGGTCTTCTACAACAAGGTAATCTTTTCGATTCATCAATTTTGAGACACACTTGTTTGTTGCTTCCTCATTTGTGTGTTAAAGTTGATTATTGTGGGAGAATGGAAAATAGTATGGTGTGCATTTCAAAGTATCATAGGACAGCCCATTTGCAAGATATAGAAGTGCCACAAATGCATAATGTTTTGTTGCTTGGGGTTATGGTTTGGGTTCCAAAGACCCAACAAATCATTGGAGAAGTTTGGGAAATGTTCCACTATGCATGGAGGGTAGAATAAGCATGTTCATGGCAGCCATTAGAGATGGTAATTTTCAGTTTTTCAAGACTATTCTAATCACTCGTGATGAATGTTCAGTTGTCGTCACTTCATTGGATGATAGGGTGCACATTTTCAGTCATGAGTTGGACGAATTGTGGGGGTTATGGACAGCGGTAAGCACGCAGCCCGGAATACTTATTTTGGTGTTCCAAGCATTCACTTTTGGGGCAAGAAAGGAATGCAAGAATGTTGTGTTAAGATCTAACATGTTTGTTGATTTCAATCATGAGCTTGTTGATCTTCATTTTCCAGCCCATGTAAGACAATTTTTAGTCCCTATGCTATTCACAAATTTGGTTTTTTCCATAAGATTTCAGTTTGGTAGTTGTTATGCTATGGCTATAGGGCTGAGTTTGCAAAAATCAGATTTGGGGCTGCCATTTTCAGTCATGAACAGCAATATGTTTTCATTTTTTGAGAGCATTCTATCATGGAAAAATGAGGAAGGAAGATTCCAGTTGGAAGGAGGAAAGAAATCAGGTTGTGGTGAGTTATTTTCAGATTTGAAGATTCTGATTTTTGAAGGAAGAATGCATGCTCACAGCTATTTTTGGGACAGCCTTGCTAAAGTTTTGGGAAGTCATCATCTGAATAAAAATCATGAAGTGGCATCAAGCAACAAAAGAGAGCTAGCTGTCATGTTTCTAAGGCATGACAAGGGGGATGTAAAAGTGTTGTTAAACACTCTTGTTTTCTTTAATATGTTTGCTTCATGTGCAGGTATGTCGAAGAAGAAGCAATTAAGATCCATTTGGGATCCGGGTTCTTACAATTGCTTGAGGACAAGCAATTTGGGAAGGGAGGACTGTAATGTCCCCTTTTTTGAATTAATCAAGCAATAAAGGATTCCTTAGCAAGCGATGGTTGAACAATGGAAGATCATGGATTATATTTCAATTTTCATCATCCATATTCATGATTTATTTTTGTATTACCCATTCTTAGTGGGTCGGTTGGGTTTAGTGCCTTTAATGAGGCTTAATAAAAGATTATAATGACTTATTAGGGGTTGGCCTTTCCTTTATGAGCCTTGGCGCCAAAAGGAGGATATAAAAGAAGATTAGAGAGCTCATTTGGAGCATCTAGATTTTGGCGCATTTTCTATTTGGGCATTGTGAGCTTGTTGCTCCATGTTCTTCCACTTGAGGACGAAAACCCTCTTGTGTGGCTTCCTAGAAGGACGAAAACCCTTCTAGTGGTTTTGTTGGAGGACGAAAACCCTTCAACATTGATTGAGTATTGAAGAATATTGCAGATTTGAGGAGAATACTTCATATTCAGATTTTTATTGGCATTGGGCAGCTTTATCTACTCATTTAGAGATTTCGGGATCAATTTTGAGAGGGTTCCCATGGTTGGAAAATTATGATATTGGTCTCATTTGATTGCTTGATATTTTTATGATCATTTTGAGTATTCATGTGTGGAGATTCCTTGTTTTCTAAGAGTTATTGAATTTACAAGTTTCAGCTTGTTTTTGTGCCATAATAAATTCCAGAATTCTGAGTTTGATGATTTGATCACATTTTTAGCTTCTAAAATCAAGGGCATGTTGTTAAAAAAATCAGACTTGTTAAATTGGGGTTTGAGAATAATTTTCAGTTTTATCCCCAAAAGGGAATTTTCGGGGGAGTTTGTTTCTATAGAGGTGAACTCCAAGACCCCTTTATCATTGACTCCATCATCTCAAATTCCATCTCTCTCTTCTGAAGTCTGAATTTAGATTCTAATGAGATTACTTTCAGAGTGTTTGGTTTTCTAGTATGTGAAATACTTTAATTGTTGATATATAAAAATCAGATTTGGTTGTTATTTTTAATATTGGGGTTTGAGCTAATTTCCTTTGAGCCTACAGACTTCCACCCTTGCTTCGTCTAGTCTTTCGGTCTCTATTTGTGGATCAAGGTAATCAGCTTTATTTTCTTAGGTTTTGTCTACTAACATAACCTCATTCTCAACTACATCAAATACGTTGACGTTCACTTGCGTTGGGCAATTGCCATCGTCATGGTCTACATGTCCACACCATCTCTAGAGAAGTCCAATGTTATTTTGATTAGGACAATCTCTTAAAAAATGGCCCCACTCATTGCAATTTTGACACGCCCTATAGGTCATCCTTGGGAATCGTAGTGAATCTAAATCTTGCCACCACTATTATTCTAGTGTTGATAATCTCTCGATCATGTAGTGGGTGGTGTCAATTCTTTCTGGTGTGAAATAGTAAGTCTTTTTATCTTCAAATTATAGGGGCACTCCTTGACTAAATGCCTTGTAACTTGAGATATATCATAGAATGTTTTCTTTGGGTAATTCACCTTGGCGTGACCTTCTACCTTGCAATCAATACACCAAAGATCCTTGCCTTCATTCTTAGTTTCTTCCTTCAATTCCTTTATCATCTTCGAGTATGTCTTTCCTCCAAGCTCGTACCAATCCAAGTTCTTTGTCATCAATGGAGTTAGAGTCATCTTCTCCACTTGTTCTCGAACACGAGGATTTCTTATTCTCACTTTTAATGTACATTGGCTAGTTTGTATGCATCTTTGTAAGAGGGTGGGGCCACCTTCATCATTTTCCGTACTGAGGGTAACAACTCTTCAATCGACCATATAGGGTACATATAGGAGGTAATGTTTAGTATTGAATCATCTTATATTTTAAATTTTGTAATTATTGTAAGGAGTGTGGAGGTTACCCCCTCAAAGTGGCTCAATCCTATATTTCGGTACTCTGCTCTATTCCACTCTTATTTGCTAGTAATTATCATGAATTAATTCATTTGCATTGTTGAATTGCTATCTATTACTAGGAGTTTGCTTTTGTGATGTTGTAATTTTTTTATAAGTGGTATCAAAACGTCAATTTGGTAAAAAGTTTCTGCAACACAATAAGGAAACAAAGGGAAGTGAAAAACAATATTCTGTTAAATTTTGTTCTTTTTTCTGCAAGTTTTTGTTTCTAAGTGTCACATCCCGTGTTCATACTTATATTATTTCAAAGACTTTCATATGACTAGGTGGTTGCTACCACATTTATACAACACTTTATATTGTTTTGATTTGATTTAGTTATCATTATGACACGTTTTGGGTGTGAAACAATTATTATCAGTTGATTGATTAGCAATAGATCATATTGTGGATCTATATTTCAGTTTTGGGATTATTGTTTATATATATTGCTTATAGTTCATTTCAGTTGATTTGATCGGATTAGTTTATGGATGCTCTTGTCTGCATGTGTACAGGTGTTCTCCAAAGGAAAGGTTATAATCAGGGAGAGACAGAAAGATACAGTAAATGGGTACAGATAGAGAGTTTTCCCATGTGTTACAGTGCACAAAAAACAGTGTTAAACCGTATGTATAAGTCATTAGCTCCCTTATTGACTAGTTCCTTATTTGGTGTTCTCCAAAGGAAAGGGTATAATCAGGGAGAGACAGAAAGATACAGTAAATGGGTACAGATAGAGAGTTTTCCCATGTGTTACAGTGCACAAAAACAGTGTTAAACCGTATGTATAAGTCATTAGCTTCCTTATTGACTAGTTCCTTATTTGGTGTTGCCTCATGCGAGGCAATAGTTTGTTGGTCACATCACGATGGCGTAAAGAGATTATGCGCTCTCACTACAGCGGGAGCGCAACATTGAATTACGTGCTTGCCAAGCGGCGCATTGTCGCTTGATAACAATGGCTCGCTTGTATTATGTCATTGCATCATTGACTTACGTTTTGTTTTGCGTCATTTTCCTTAAAAGGTTAAAAAAATATGCTATTAAGCAAAAAGAAGGCTATTATGAGGTTCAGTAAAAAGGGTGTTGTTGTGGGGGTAACTTGGCTTGTTGGTCCTAAGTGGCCTTGTGCATAACACCTTATACCTCCTACACCTTATTTCTTCTAACCTCATAATTTTCGTCTCGAGTCAGGTTGCACCATCGAGGAAGCCTTATGCCCATGCATCTATCAGCCCAGGCTGGCCTAGGGTGGTGTGGCATGTAGCCGCAACATCCTATTTAACAATGGAAGCCACCTTTCATATATTTTACCTTATGTCTCTATCACACAGTGCATGTAGGATTGAATCCTAGGCATTAGAAATGGGTTGAACTCACCGAGCTCACGAGCAAGCCAACCAAGTACGCATTGCTTAGAGCTTGCATTGTAACTGAGCCACTCTAAAACTTAGCTGTATTGCCTCGCATTGCAACTGAGCTACTTGCTAACAGAACCAAGCTAACATTGCAACCAACCCGTATCACATTGCACCAACTAGTATGCAACCGAGTTGTTGGAGCCCAAACTTGAGCTACCAATTTGTTTAAAAACTTTGCATTATTGCTCTTTCTTGATTAGTAAAAAAAAGGGTATTTATAGGGGCCCTAACCTGCAAAATAGACAAGAAAAATTTACAAGCAGTCTATTACATAAGATGCCATGTAGGCCCATAATATGTCTATAACTGAACCTATACTATATGCCACATATGGCCATGATATTACAAAAAGAGAACACATTTACAAAATGGCGGAAAATTGACAGTTATAGATTACATCATAGTGGTTTATATGGAGGCATCCATGAATGTTGGAACTGGAGTTGTAATGGTTGGAGAAATAGGGAGCTCCTCATCTTCTTCCTTCATTTTTGTTGCTATTTCTTGGATATCTGGGATGTCAAGAGTAAGGAAGAAGGTGTTAACTACATAGAGCAACTTATCCTTTTTATTAGTAAATTCCTAGAAATCCCCCTCTGCCCCGAAGACAGAGGACTTGACTAACCGGGGAGGGGGATGTTCCCAAGGATATCAAATGTGCCTTTAAAGGGCATGGGCCCTCCAAAATCTTTGTGAGCTCTCGTTTTGTAAATGGGGTTGACAACCACTCTTTTGCATAAATGCCTCCATGGTGATATGGACGCTTTCCTCTTTTAACCAGGGGACTGGGCACTATTTTCTCCTTCTCCAAATGTTGTTTCCTCGCGTTTTTGCTCTTTCTTTTTACCAAAGAAGAGGAACTGACTATCTTCTCAAGTGCTTTGACTCGATGGGCAAGTGAAGCAATAGCAGGGTCCTTCAGAGGCACAGAAACATGTTGGGTTGGCAATTGGGTAGGGAGGACTGCAGGCAATTCAAATTGAATCTCAGAGGCTGAGAAACAAACAAGAGGTGCTGACACATTCACCCCTAACACCTCTGGTCAAAATTTAACCCAAATGGACTTGAGAGATTGGGCTGACATTTTTATTTCAGGGGGAAGGACATGAAAGGCTACAAACTGAAAGAGATAGAACACTGGGGTCACTGAAGCAATTCTTGCAAGAAACCCGTACCTTATCTTCTTGGGTGTAGACAAGGCAGCTTATGTTTCATCTGGTTTGGGTACGCTAAGCACATGGCAGACAAAGCTCTCTCCCATCCCCTCCAAGCAGAAACAACTACTTGTTACACAAGAAATCTGCCATTCTTATGCTTTCGATAACTAGAGAACTTGTTTGTTTTTTGAAATGAAAAACCACAACGATAAAAGGAGGTATATAAAGAAAAGGAGAGGCTTCATACGTTTTAGCTGTCATCTCTGAATATGATGAGTTTCAACAGCATTCTTAATCATCATCTCTCCACACATGTAAAAGGAAGAATGATTAGACTCATCAGTGTGGGAATTTTCAGATGATGTGGACTCTTTGTGATAGGTGCTTGTGAATCTTCATTCATCCTTAACTCGAGCCACATCAAGTCAGATTTGAAGTATTTTGAGGATTATAGTCCAAATTCAAAAGCGTTGGCTCGTTTGAATTGAAATACCTAACTTTGTTCCTCCTGCGAAAATCTTCATTAATTTAGCTTTGATTTTTCCAACCCGCAATGTCTTGTTTTCAATGTTGTCGATTGAGGACATCTGTTGCCCATCAGCATTTCCGTGTGTGAGAAAGTTTTCGGCTTGGGTTTTGGTTTCCGTTTTGAGAAAGGCACCTATCATGGACACGTCAGGTTAATCGGTGCCTCCTCTATCTTGCCAACCTAAATATCCCCCCTCTTTGCTTTCAAATGGATCAGCAACAAGTGGCCTTCATTGGTGCGTCTCAAAGGTTTGGAAAGCCACGAGAGTATTATGGTACCGATTGTCAACAGGTAGCATGCATCAATATATAGGGTTGCCTTGAGCCTTGAATCTTGTCCTCCACAATCTACAAGGCACCGATCCGTGCACGTGGCAGAGATCAACACTCTGCACAATTTTAAAGCGTTAGACAAGGTTCCTTCCCCACTGAACACCGATGCACTAATGAGAAGCAGGTGGCGGCCATCAGTAAGCTTTGTGCCTTGTTATAGTGTCCTATAACCTGTGTTAAATTTGAGGCTTGAAGCGGTGAAAATAGAGGCACGGGAACACCAGACACAGTGTCATAGAGGTAATGTTTTTATGAAGCATGTCTTCTCTTTGACCGCACGCATTGAACTGTTGATATAGCTGAGTTGGACGTCCATGATTATGGGAGATAATGCCAAGTGGTCCAATTGATTTATTTCGAGAAGGTTATAGTTGGGAGATAAATTTTAACAAAGTTTGGAGCAAGTTTTAATGGAGCAGGAAAATAAAACAAAGCTCTGTTTTTGCACATAACTTTTGATAGGAAGCTCTGTTTTGAGAATGGTTGGTACTGTTGGAAAGCTTGTTCAGAGTGTTATGCCATGATTCTAATTTGGGGAAGAATAGTTAAGAAATTTATGAGCAGTTTATGACAGAGTCTTTAAGTTTCCTCTTGGCCTCATCATTAAATCAAATGGAGTTCTCACATTGGTCCCACATGGGAATTATGATATGTTGGACAAGTGGCAGCCTCATTTCCATCCATCCTCCTGATTTCAAGGGTGTGCATGTGTTCTTTCATGGATCTCCATTTGTGCTTTCTCGGAGATCAATTTTATGCCAGAATTTGCTTGTTTCTAAGCAATATTTGTGTTTCCCTCCACTTTGATGTGGCAAGAGTGATCCAGGCATGCTCCTTTCTCTTCATTAATTGGTGGATGGTTTGATTCCTCCTGGTGTTGAAAACTGACACTTCCTCGGCCTTTGATTGCTTCTAGAAGAATATTTTGAGTACCTTTGCTTTCCACTTTTGCAAGGGGAATTGGTATAAGTTGAAGGAAAAATCCTTCATCCTGGTCCTTTTGGCTCATGAACAAACTTTGTTTTCCTATTTATGTTTCCCAGTTTTTGAGCAATTGTTGGTAGTTTCCTTTTTTGATTCAAAGAGCAAATCCCATGGGATGTTGAGCAAGTGTTGCAACCTAAGACATTGAATATGCAAATCAATGCTTGGTAATGAGGCTGTTATTTGTGTTGTGTACACATTTGTAGTTGCTGATTTATAAAATCCTAACATGATCTCACTTCTTTGTATTTCTTGCAAATTGTTTCAATATCGATGTACTACCATTCTTTGATATATCGTTCAGATGCAGAATGAGGGGTCTATGTAAGGTCGTCTTGTTGTATGTTTGAATTATGATGAAGTGTGCAATAATTGTGTAAATTGTTGTCCTCTATTGGCTGTTACTAGTTCATTTTGTTTAAATCTAGGAGACTCCTTGCCCAATGGATTCTAAGCACTGGTCATGGTTAAATTGACCATCCTTGTTAGCAATATTTTCACTGAATTATATTCCTTATTGAGATCTCCATTCACCTTTGCAAATCCTTTTGAGGTTTCAGCTGTTATAACTTAGGATTTAGGTTTATAAGCTTTCTTTTGCCCATTTTACTTGTCTTGAGAGCAATCAGCTTATAAATCATGGATATTTTTGCCATAGTAATCTATTTGTTTGCAACCTTTTTCCCAATCTTACGCAACTTTATGATTCTTCCTACTAGTGACAGCAAATTAGGTGCGAGATCATAGAGATTAGGTTGTTTATCTGGGTCCGATGAACTTTCCTCGTATACTCCATGTTATTCTATGCATCTAGATTGTTGTAGGGTCTCTCCAATGGGTTTCATAGAACCTGAAGAGTAGGTGTAACGCACTGCGTTACACCAAAACCTCAAGGTGTTAATGAATCTGCACATCAAGATCATAACATCCCACCACGCTCCATATCTCGAACCTCGGGCTAGATTTGCACCCATATAGAGGGACCATGCCCAGCCCTATACGAGCCCAGGACAAACACTACAATGTCAAAGATAGCCACTGTGGCTTTGGGACTCGAACACAGGTGGTTGCTCTAATAACAAATATAACGAACCGTTACACCAAAACCTCAAGGCATTAGTGAATCCGCACACCACAATCATAACAATAGAAGGATAACCACCCTCTCATTTTGTTACCTTGAATCTGCCCCCAATTGGTGAAAGAGCATGCTATTACAACGACTCATCCCACTCTTTTTACCTATTTGCACAATGAACAGATCTAAGTGCTGACAAAATTGGTGCCAGGATGATGGCACCGAATTACATGCACACTCGACCGAGCTCGTATTGAATCGAGTCGCATTAGCACTCACATGGCATTGCCTTACACCGAGTATGTATTTACCTTACAATAGAATCACATAGCTCACCGAGCTAGAGAACCAACTTGCTCACTGCGAGTATGCATAAGCACACTTAGCAAAAGCGAAAAGGAGGCAACTTAGATAAGCAATGCGATAGTATATAAACCACTACGAATTATAATCCACCACAAATGTGGGATATTGAGGATAAGAATAGCAAAAAGGGAAGGAGCTCATCGAGCCCCAAACCGCCGCCGCCATAAACCATTCACCGACCTTGTTACGTGGCGATAGCATGGGGGCTTAAAATTGAAATAACATGCGCTAATTTTAAGAACGAACTCCAACTCAAAACGAGTTTTGAAGCAAAGTGTATTTAGGGCGGTGGAGATCATAATAGTTGCGTGAAGAGATAACAAAGAAATAGAAAAGCAAAACAAGAATAAGGAATGCATGAAAAGAATATAGAATGCATACATGAAAAAGAAAATAGGACGTAGTAAGAAAATTTAGAAAAGACAAAAATTATAAAAACACGAAAGGAGCAAGAATAAACAACACACAAATCAGAAGCAAAATACACATAGAAGTTGAGGATTCAACGAGAGAATCAAACAAGAGAAGTGGGAATGATTCAGAGAAAGAAAGAAGCCGGGGAATTGAAGTGCCCAAAACTTAGGTTTTTCTCCATTTACGAGTTTTAAATCATAAAGTTTATTTTCCTTTTTATCTGAGCAGAGTAGTGTAGTGGCAAAGGCTTAAAACATATTGCCAAAGGTCATGGGTTCAACCCACACGACCCCCTGACTTATATGTTTTTGTTTTCGGGTTGAAAAACTCACTAGACAAGTAAACAAAGAACAAAACCTAAGGCGTCCGATTATAAGCCAAAGCCATAGGCTTGGCCGAGCGACAATGAGCAAAGCCTTGGAGAAAACAGGTCACGGGGTCGACTACCTCTCCCACCACTTACCTTTTGTTAAACATAGAGTGTTAAATCCTTAAATGTTGATTTACAAACAAAACCCATGAAGGTGAATATGACCATGCATTTTTATGGGTTTAATAACTCGGCTTGGGATAGAATCCATATATTAATAAAGGTAAATGAACCTAGGCCTTTCAACAAAGATTTCGCAATAAGCTGAATATGTTATATAACGGATATGAAGTAATACAAAGGAAATTAGATCTTATAAACTAAGGAACCACAGAAAACTATAAGGGAGTAATATAAAGATTTTAGATTACATAAACTTAAGACTCATATACCTAGAAATTTTAAAGGAAGATAACCCATAAATCCGGTCATATTATGAGGGGTTTTCATACGAGATGAGATGTCGGACATAGAACATGGAATATGAAGTTTTAACCAAATAAGAAGTTAAACATGAAGTATGAAGATATAACCTTGTTAGTAAGTTAAACATGAGGTGTGAAGATATAACTCGTTAATAAGTTAAACATGAAGTATGGAGTTACAACCATGATATGAGTCAAACAGATATGACAACATACAACTCTTGAACTAGAAGGATTTGAACCTTATGTAAAATATGAATACCTTACTTATATGACTTGGAAACACGATAAATCATAATCATTATAAAACCATTTAGAATTTTTTTATGAGGATATTATGAGCTAAACAAGGATGGTGAAAGCTTATGGACGTGTACATGGAAATAGTACGTTTAAACTTATACTAACCATGAAAAGGATAATGATTGAAAACATGTTTGTTCGTCGATTTTAACTTTATAAGAAGTATTACCAAAATTTGGAACAATTGAAACTTGAAACCATGTATTGAAACTATTTATGGGCAATTATAACTCTTTGTTGGCAAGCCAAGTTTAAGATTCCTACAATAACAATGCTCTTGAGTGGTATGGGACATCCAAGAGGGTTGTAATTGTTCGTTTCCTATTCATGGCTTGTCTTGTATTGTTTTGGGGATACAAACTAGGATTAGAGTCCTTATAATAATAACATGAACAAGTGGTATGGGACATTCGGGAAGGTTATCATTGTTTGCTTCCTAGTTTCAGTTTGCTTGAGTTACTTGATTTTGAGATAGGGATGTCCTATTGTGGAACCGCTTATGGGAAAAGGGAATGTTTTGAGAGATGTGTATATGGACTAGGGAGTGATCTCGTATGGATGGGTTAGTTTTCATAACGTAGTTTTACACATGACAAATGATAGGGGTTAGGGGTTCACTACGGATAGAATCAAGGTCTTCCCTCGTGATTAGTCGGGTAGGATTACTTCATGCCCGGTACGTTGTCGGATTTCATTAGGAATGTGTACCTATTGTTATCCTAAGTCTTTTGGCCAAAAGCATATTCATTACTATTATTTCTAGGATGTTATATTCCTACCATGTTCATAAGTCTACCGCTTTTGGGTGACTACACTACACATGGTATTCTCTCTTACCTTATTGATTTCTCGCATCTTCCTTCTCACGAAGGGTAGGGCCACTCTCACTTTGTGAGAGGTGTGTGGGGATCCGTAAGGCTCGTGGTTGGAGGTAAAGCGCTCCGATGATACTCTTTCTCTCATTGCGCGGTTCAGCATCGGGATGGATCTCTAGCAAAAGGCGACAATTGTGTCGCAACATAGTTGTGATGTATTGTATTTCATGATATCTATTATATTATATATTGAGACAAATGAAATTGTAAACATTGTATATTGAATTATGAGAACCATTATGTATTGGAAACTATGTAAAGTGAATAACTTATTCATATGTAATAAAATGTGACATGACTCTTGAGATGTAAACCTATGTATTATTGTAACACATGAAATTCGAGAATGAATAGATTCATACACTTTTGTAACACTTATCATAGATTTGTGGATATGTTGTAATCTATAAATTAACTATATGGATGCTTTATGATTAAGGTAATAAATGAACCTAATCAAATGAAATTGTACTTATAATGTTCTTGTTCACATTAATGGAAATGTATGCACATGTTTAAAGGATTAACTATAATGTCTTAGTTTAATTGGATGAACAATTATATGTGAAATCATGTAGGTACTTGTACTTAATGTTATACGCATAGTTAATTCACTTACATTATAATGGAGCAAATTATACAAGTTAAATTAAATGACACAAACTAACATGTTAAATAACTTTGAACTACTTGTATTATTATTATATTGTTTCTTGCATGTGTTTGATTGTTATGCGTAGGACTAGGAAATCGAGAGGCATCAATTTCTGTCCCTAGTTGTGTAAGGGTGATTGAAAATTCCAATTCAAAAAAAAAAAAACAGCTTGTTTTTCCGGTCACCCATCGGAGGGTCGCCACACTAAGTTCCTAGATCTAGTTTTGTTTGGTTTGGAATCAAGCACTCTATTGTGTAATTTTGTGTGTGGGTCAAAATCAAAACTTTTGATCCAGGGGAGAATTTAGGGTTTTTATCTAAACCAAGCATTTGAACCTATCTAAAAAAATTTTAAAGTCTACAATCGATTTTTTCCACGTTTGAGCAATAAAAAAACAATTGAATTCATCTTGACAAGACAATCAAAATGGTATGGTCTCGACAACCCTAAATTTTTCATATTTTCTTGTTTTCAAGTTTCTTATAGCATTCATTGGATTTATCTTGAAGAGGCAATCGCAACAACATAAGCATCCTGCAACCTTACTTTTGGCCACTAATCAAGCCACATTATGTCAGTCCTACATGTGGTAAGGGTAAGAATAGAGTCACACTTGGGAAGGCTTCTTCCCAAGAGGATATAGAACCACAGTGTAGTTAAGGGGTCAATCTAGGAAGATGCTCTAACGTAGAAACAAATATATGCGATAATTCATAAGCATGAGCAAAATTTCGAGGCACACTTACTAGGTACCATGGCTACCAAGAAGGAACTAAAGGAGATGTCTACAAAAGCATGTATGGCTCAACTCTACCCAAACATGGCAGCCACATCAACATTTGTCAACAGTTTGGTGGAATTTCAAAAAATGTTTTTGCATGGAAAGACTCGTAAGACAACCGATTCTATTACTCCTAATGGATTGATGGTTACATACATTATAGACTCTAATAGAGCTTTGATTCAGCAACAACCCAATCCTAATGCGGGATCTCAACATTTTATGACAAATATGGACACGCACAAATTTGATGGTAAGGTCCCACTCAACCGTATCTACCCAATGGAGCATTTTTGTGACAGCACCAAGTCCCATTTGGGCAAAAGGTCGCAATGGCAACTCAATATTTGGAATCGGATCAATTCATTTGGTAACACGGCTTTGTGTTGAAAAGAAGAATAAGAGCGCTATTGTCACAAGGTCTTCTTTTAAGTAGTAGCTTATGCACATTACAAGAATAAGCTAGTGGATAACTACTTTAGCTAATCGGCCAAGCTAAGGCAAACAAGTATGGTCAAGATTGTATCCAGCGATTCGGACTTTTCTCGTGAGTGGAGGATGTTATAAAGGAAAATTTGAGGAAGATATTTCTTGAAGGACTAAAGGACCGCACTCAACATGAGGTATGCTTGTTTGATCCACCATGACCTCAACATATTTCTAGGGCAAAAAGGGTCAAGGAAAAGGTTTTGGCTACTACAAGACAAGCAATCACTAGCATTAAAGATCATAGCAACCCTACATTCATTTCCTCAACCCAGATTAACTTCTCAACAAATTGAGGAAAAAAGGGAAAAGGGGTTATGTTTTAACTATGATAGCTAATACAATGGAGAACATAAATTTGCAGAGAAGAAATTGTTCAATATCAAGGAGCAACCAAAGAAGAAGATGATGAATTTGAGATTGTGGAGGAACTGAAGAAGCATCGAGAAAATCCACATTCGGCTATCTCTCGCAATCCGCTATCAAGTATTAGTACACCCCACAAACTCTCAAGGCAGAGGAGTTTATGAAGAAACAAAGAGTGACAACACTAATTGATTTAGGGGGTACTCACAACTTCATCAACAACAAGTTGGTTGTGTTTTAACTGTTTTGTTTTTCCCCCTCAAGAATATCATCTCATGATTTCTCATGGTGATAAAATCAGGTTTTAAGGAAAATAACATAGCATTAAACTCGCCATGGGGGCCTACCTTTTGACTATTCCTATGTTTTTAATTCCCATTGGGGGAGTAATATAGTTTTGAGAATTTGATGGCTTGCCACGTTGGGTATGATAGGGATGAACTTCCAAGATTTGTGTATGTTTTTTTGGTCAAAAGGAAATAAATTTGAATTGAGAGGGTTACAAGAAAAGGCGTATTTTGAATTGAAAGGGTTGCGTCATAAGCAAAGGTGTCACGAGATGGTAAGCTCTCATCAAATGCAAAAGCTACTAAAAATCAATTAGGTTTGTGGCACAATTATTTTCTCTAGAAGCTCAACAATCATAAGTGAACACCACCAAATCTTCGCTCTATCTTGGACAAACATTCAAGTAGCTTTTGGTGATGTGCCAAAAGCTCTTGCAAAAGAGATCATGATCACACCATTCAACTTGTACCGAGGAGCCAACCACCAACAAATAGACCTCACAAGTGCTCGTATGTGTAAAAGACTAAGATTGAGTTGATGGTACAGAAATGCTAGAAGCGAGCACTATTTGTCATAGTCAAAGTGCATATTCTACTCCAATGGTGATGGTGCTAAAAAGAATGACAATTAATGCATGAGTCCGGACTATAGAGAAAATAAATTCACCATCAAAGATAAGTTTCCTATTCTTATCTTGATTCTTGAGAGTTAGCCATCATGTGACTCTTGCTCGATCAGACAATGATCTTGAATATGATATCTTGCAGCAACATCAACCATTTGCTTATCCATCCTTGAATACTAGGCTTGTTCACCGAGTAGAGGCTTGATGGTCCTCATAAAATATGAATGGAGTTGCCAACAACTAGCACCAGAATTTTCAAATAGCCTACACCATCCCAACAGCCTTCCATTCAATTGTGCAATAGATAGTTCTTTCCACATTTGACAATATTCAGCTAGTGAAGAACAAAGGAACTATGAGCTACTACTTCTGCCAAAGTTGGATTCATCTACATGTACATGGAATTCGTTGTCCCACTCTCGATATGCAAGGATTGGTGAATGACTAAGGCGTACCTTTCGCTTTTTTGAATGCCTACTCCTGTTCGTCCAACCATACAAACCGAACTCCTTTCCTTGTTAGCGTGTCTAGGGGTGAGTAACTTGCGCAAAAAAATTTAAGCGTAGGTGATATCCTACATGGCCCAATAATGATTTCATCCCTTTGACGACTATGGGTGCTTTCATTTCCACCACGACTCATATCTTGTTAGGCTTTGTTTTTAATCCAACTTTGTAGGCTATGGAAGAGAAAAGTCCCTTGTGGCACCATGCGACTTCACTTCTTCAGATGCATTGCCAACGTTGTCACTCGACATCGCTAAATGCACTCCATCAAGGCTTGCAAGTGTAACTCTTGGCCAATGCAGATGGACAAATCCTCTAGGATAGCTTTAACTTTTCCTATCTACATCTTTTCAAAAATATGCAGGATCATTTGTTGGAAGGTAGCTAGTGCATTACAAATTCTTAACGGCATCATACTATGTGCTTAGAGTCCATCTTCCAATATGAAAGTGGGCTTCATTTTATCTTCCTCTGTTATGCCAATATGATTGAATACAAAAAAACCACCCATAAGAGAATAAATTCCGTGTCCAGCTACTTCTTCAAGTATGGAGTCCTTGAATGGAATAGGGAATGGATCTATGTGGTGACAGAACTCAGACTTCTAAATTCAATGCAGATTCTGATGTGTCTCAATTCTTTCGTCAAACTAATAAATATGGCAATACACATTCACTTGTTTCCTCTTTGAATATGATTCCTACATTGAGCAACTTATCACTTTCTTCCTAGACTCCTGTGGCATAGTTCTGGTTTGTCTAGTAAGCCTTCCTTCGCACCAGTTGGGCTCTTTGTATGAGAGGGATTCAATGTACACACAAATCTGGCAGCACTCCTCTACGTCCACACAGACACATCCCTATAGTCCATGAAGATCCTGAATGCTACTAGATCTCAATCATCGGCAACCTTATCATTAGGAGGTGTCATTCCAACCCCAATTTCACCCGAATGGTGGTGGACTTTTTATACTTCGTAACAGCTACACTTTGAAACAGGTGGTTAGCTTATCATCTGGGCTTACATTCCCAACAATTTACCATGAAGAAGTTCCGAATTTATTTAAGGACTAATATGCAGATATGTGCTCTTGTTTGAAATAACAACACATGCGGACCATTGTGCAAAAAAAAACTGTCTTGTGGATTTACCATTAATTGTATTTCCATTATGTTATATCAGTTCAAAGCAAAACTAAAAACACACAGAAAAGGACACAACCAAACTCCAAAATCTGCAGCAAACTGGATCCTATCTGGGTAAATTTTAATTTAAAGATATTATATATGTAGGTCACTTCTTGCTTCTCACAACATCGAGCTAAAAGATATCAGATTAATCTGCTGGTTTGCACTACATTCTGGCAAGCAATCTTGTTAGGATAGGTCAATCTATACAGAGTATATCGTGTCCTTGATTTTTCCGCCCTTAGAATAGCTATTGAGGAAGCTTTTAGATGTCTTATTATTATATTTAGAAAGTGCAGCCAAGGTCATGGAAAATACCTCCTAAACAATGATGTACGCACAGCAAAAGCCTTATCCAATTAAGTCGAAAAATAATTGTGTTTAGGCAGTTATGGAAGAGTGATTAAGTGTAACAAAAGGGGTGGCAGTAGCATTTGAATGGAGATGGTCGCTCACCTTTCCTTTCTGTTGTTGAATGTAGGCTCTGACTCCAGGAATGAGGCTGCAGAAGAAAGAAGCGAGTAAGAGAGTTTGCAAAATGATATAATTGTTATTGGTGGTGGTGATGATGATGATGATGTAGGTACCTGATGGTGGTGATGAAGATAGCAGTAAGAGGTCCCTTGAGACCATGATGATTATGATGATGATGACGTGCTAAGAGGCAAAGGAACCCGGCCACCACATATGTGATAACGCAGGTCACCAGGGTAAACAACACCACCACCACGGGCTCGTACTCACTCAGTCCCTCGTTTGCCCACGCCTTCCACATTGAAATCAATTCACCCATCCACATTGCAAATTAGTACAGTAATCAGCAATCAGCAATCGGATCGGCGATCGGCAGATTACATTAACTACATACAGTTCTTAACGCCCACACGCAATGTATTTGGTGCCCATGTCCCTCTAATTATGACTCCTCCGCAAAGGCTTTGTTGTTTTTTATATCAACTAATTTTTTTGTTTTTATTTATTTTTTATTATTATTATTATTAATTAAAGCGAGGTTTTGTTTTTTTAAAGAAGCAAAGTATGGAGTAGATTGTTGTCTAGTACACTACACGGTAGCAGTTCACAAATTATATGAGCTAGTCAAAGCTAAATTAAAGTGGAGAAAGGCATATCTAAATGTTTTGGGGACATCAAACAAGGTTGTCCTTCATTCCCAATTCTATTTGAGCTATACATTGACAAACTAGAAAATTGAATAAACAATTTTGGTTGGGAAGGGGTTCACTTGGCCAAATATGAAGTGAAACTCCTACATTATGTTGATGACCTAATTTTAATGGCAAAACTATTCAAGATTAAAAAGAGCATTTATGGGCCTAAGAGCTCTTTCATAAAACTTAGGGATGGAAGTGAACATTGACAAAACAAAAAATTGTGATTTTCTCAACAAAAAGAGAAACAACATTTTGACTCTCAGTTTACAAGGGAGACTCTAGAAGTGGCGTCAGAATACAAGTATCTCAGCCTCAACTTCCACAACAAGCTCAGTTAGGATACATGTAGGATGAAAAGAATACGAGGAGGTTGGAGAACTCTTTAAGCGCTCTAAAATAGGTCCAGGAATGTTGAATTATGGGCTTAGAAGACAACCGAATTATGGGCTTAGAAGACAATCGTGGCCTTATTTAGATTACTAGTTATGTTGATGGTGTTGTATGGTTGTGAGGTATGGGCTAGTGGAATGACAAGTTTGAGGTGGAGGCAAATAGAAAGGATCCACAAGCATCTAATCATATATAATTTCGAGAATTAAGGCTTCGGTTCCCTATGAAATCATCTTTTCTAGAATAGGAACCTTCCCTTTAGAAGCAATTGTTATGACTAGGTTATTATGATACTTGAAAAAAATAAAAAATATGAATACCAACAAGTGGCCTAGAAGTGCAAGAGAGAGAGAGTTGCATAGACGAAAGAACACATGGGTGAAACAAAACCATAAAAGGATGACTAGATCGGACATTAGCCTAAACGAATGCCCAAACCTTAGCAAAGAATAAAACATTATGTGAATGAAAAGTTCAGAACGGTGATGTGGAGGAAGAAAACAAGCAAAAAAGATGATAATACATTTCAGAGTTCAACCCGACTTATGAACATGGCAAAAAGCATATATATGGGCTAAAATTAAATGGAGGGAAAAGATCATCATTGCTCAATTAAGGACTAGCTCCCATAGGCTTAGATGTGAAATAGGTAGATGGACAACACCTAAGGAATAGTGGGAAGAGAGGGTTTGTGTTTTATGCACCATAAGGGGTGGTCAAAACAGAGAGCAGTTCATCCTTATATGTCTAAAGTACACAGACATTAGATCCAAGTCTGCGGAAACATTAAGAATTGGCTCCATGGTAGAACTATTTGAGGAAAATAAAATAAAAAGGTTGAGGGGAATGTTACCTCACTTTAACAAAATGAGAAGCAAGTTTAACGGTGGCGACGGTACTCCTCAACCGCTTACGAGTCACGCAACAAGATGAAAGATGTTAATGTTTCATCTTTTCCTCAATGGCTTTTAAGGAATCTACATGCAACTACTCACTAAGAGCTTACAACTCATTCGCATGGAGCTTTATAAGCTTCTATGATGCCTCCCTAAGACTTGTCCTAAATTAGTTACACTTTGACTCGACTATAATGGCCTATAGGAAGTTAGTCGCACTCGCTGATTTTTTCGTGCTTCCTCCTCAACCCTCAATAACTTGATTGGCCCTCCTTATAATCATGTTAACCCTAAAATGGTGAACTTATCCCTTTTTATAGTTGTGTGCTCTTCTCTTTTCTCACTTCTCTCTCCTTTGTTAAATTTCCTTTTGGGTGGGATGGCTTCTTTTAGACGTCTTCCACTCAAATTTAAATTTGAATTTGATCTCCATTAATGCTTTAATATGCTTGTGCCACGTTGATCGGCATTTGGCTCTTTTTAATTATTCCATCCTCATCGGCATCTCCTGTCAAACACCTTTTAGCATCTTTTTGTTGCTTCGTTAACTATTTGTTTTGGCGCACACTCTTTTCTCACACTCATTTTCCACGCCTTTGTCTTCTTTTTTTTGCGCACTCAAATGCTTGAGTATCACCTTTGATGCTTTTTGTGTATTGTCTCTAGTTCTTGGCCTTCTCCAAAACATCTATGCACCTCCTTCCTAGTTTTAGTTATTATGTAATCCTCATTTGATGTTTGTGTGTCTTTCACATACTCACTATCACTATGCATAACTCCTTGCATTCTTTGCATACTTCACGCCTATCAAGTTGAGCCAAAACTCCTCTCTACCCACCAAAATTTTATGTGCACTACTTTGCATTATTCCTTTCGCACTAGATCTCCTTTGCAAAATTCCATGCACTAGTTGACCTTTGTTGTCTCCAATAAACACTCCATGACCGCGCCCTTCCCAATAATTATTACACAAAGTACTTATACACTTCCACATAATTTCCACTTTATTACCTTGCCTACCCACTCCCGCCTGCACAACCATCCACCAAAATTGTCTAGGATTTCCCGGGCCTTGGATGCTCTTACATCAAACACTCGAGGTACTTAAAATTTAGGTCCTTTTTAAGTAGATTAATTCGGTGGTAGAACCATCATTTGAACTATTGAGTTAAATAGTTCCAATTCCTTCATCCTCGTAACTTGTTTTTGGTCTCGACATCTCTTCTAGTCCTTTATTGCCTTCTTGTGACTTCTCCAAGATATCCTACACACTCGACGAGTCTCAGTTCACCCCGAACCGTCCTCATCCTCCAAATGGATCTCCCTTTCCAATTATTTGCCACCTTCTACCTGTCATGACCTTTTTCCCTAGTGCGAGTCTCGCCACTATTCCATTTTTGCAAGTCTCTACCCATTATTCCCTTTTTCAAGTCTCTACTTGTCTTAAACCATTTTCCTCTTCCTAAGGCTTCTCTAGTGAGCCTTTCGCTTCACTGAGTCCGCACTCACCTCCAACTTCTTCTTATGTGAGTTTGTGCTTTCCCTTATTTGTCTAATTCTACCTAAAGCCTTTGGGGCTTTTATTTTCTCCTACCCACTTTTTTTGGGCTTCCTTCCTTTGCGTGTTCCTTCATGTACGCACTTATCTCCTCCTTGTCTTCTTCTCTTCTTTTTACGTTCTCTTGTCATCTTCTCACCATGCCTTCTCTTTTTGCCCTCCTTTGCTTCACGTCATCGCTTATTCTCCACACTCTCACCCTTTATGCCCTTCTTCCTTTTATGGGCTTCCGTTACACACTCTATTCTTGCACACTTCCTTATTTGTTATCTTGTCACCTTTTTGTAACCTCTTCCTTTTGTGCACTTATAGGTTGTGTTACTCCACGTACACCTCCTCTTCCTTACACAAGACTGATGTTGCTTGTTCTCGCTCTCCTCTTTTCTATGGATATATTTCCTTGTTCACTTATGGTTTTTTCCCCACTACACACCTTCTATCTTTTTGTTCCCTTTCTACATGGAGCTTTTCTCAATAACGTGATTGTTTCCTTGCACTCTCGCCTTATGCAAATCTTCTATGAAGTCCTATTCTTTGTTCCAGATGTCTCATCACAAGCTTCTTTCACCCTTCTCCTCTTGGTCTCTATTAGAATACACTCTAATTGTCGATAGCTCTCCTAATTCTGCATTGCATTATCTCGCTTTAGTTGCTTGCACCACGTCTTCTCTCCCTCTTATTGTGTAAATTTCTCTTAGCCACTACCCATCTCCTTCTTTTCTTCTCTTTTACTTTCATTATTGCATAGAAATTTTGGAGCCTCTTCACAATCCTTCCCTCTTTTCTTTGTTTCCTACAAGAAAACTTCCACATTCTCTTGTAGTGTTGTTGCATTGTTATCACACCTTTCCTTACTCGCATGTTCTTTCTCATGTGTGTCACTTACACTAAGCACTTTTGCAACATCCTCCTCGGGTTGTTCCTTTCAAATTTCCTTCAGTGGAAATTTCTTATTCTTCACACAATTATTTCTTGTGTTTTTCTCCTCTTGCATGTTATTTTGCATGCTCTTCCTTGATATCTTTATGGATTTCCTCTTCCTTGGTATGTTCCTTTTCACATGCACTCTAAAAACCTCATATGTGAGTGATTAAGCTAAAATGTAAATATATTAGCCTAATCTGAATGCAAGATTGCGGTAAATGAATGATAAATTAAGTACAAAAATTTACCCAAGTAAACTAAGCAATAAATAATGAAACCCTAATTGCAAATAGAGGGTAAAAAGGATTAACTAATTCACAGAGTTCTAGAGAATGCACAGAGTTGGAAGAACGGAAAATTTGAAGCACTCGGTCGTCGTTGCAACGAAGCTTAGAAAAATCCAGAACTAGAGGAAAAAGCTAGACTGTGGTACCGGAGGGGGACAGAGGCGCGCGTGGGTGCCCTAGGCCCGATTCTAGGCACTGGGTCTACAAAAATGTTTAGGAAAACCTCCCGGGCCTTTAGTCTCCTTTAATCGCTCCGAGGTCACACCAAGATCGTTGAGGTCACTGGAAACCTGCAATAAAGAATAAACCTACAAAACCCTCAAATAGACATCAAATCCCAAAAAGAAAGATGCAGAATGAGGGGTCAGACTATCCTCATCTATCACAATGGTGAACTTACAACTAATTTTTGCACTACATCTCAGACCCAATGTAGTTTAGTGTGTTTGTGTGTGGAATTGTGCCCTAGGTTTCTCTTGTGTCGAGTTGCACTTGGATAATGAGCAAGTAACTAGATGTAGAATGTAGTAAATGTGTGCATGGAATAGAATGAACTTCCCTCCTATGAAGTGTGATGCATAAAACCAGCCCTTGTGTCCCTTGTGATGGAGCTAGATGGATGTAATGGAGCTCTTAGATGCTTTGATGGATGCAACCTTAGGTGGTGATAACTAATGCTTAGTGCTTGGTCCTTTATTATGATCACATAACTTTATATTTATATGATTCCCTTGCTTGAATTTCATAATTAACCTCGAAAAGGCCGACTACCAAAAAGATAAGATGCTCAAATGGCTAAAAAGGACCCAAAAAGTGTGAGTAAAGTATAAAGAGGACAGGGGTGCCCAGAGGGGATGAGGGCGCCTGACGTTGGCATTCTGGATAGGCGTTGGTGTCAGGATGACAAATGTTGAAGAGTAAAAATGCAGATTGAGCAAGTAAGGGTGTAAGACTGAAAGTAACAACATAAAACAAAGAAAGGTGGCCAAAGACATGGGTTAATTAGTACTTTTATTACTTAGGAATCATATGAATAGTAGTATGTAATCAAGACTAGATAATTACCTAAAGTGCATGATTTTGTGTTTACATTTGCCCCCACTTTATGTTGGTGATCGGAAAGCTCGGTAACATAAAGTAGATAGAGATGTGCACCGAGAACCATGTAGATCAACGATGCAAGCGTCTTTGAGGGACTAGACAAAGCATGGAGTGATAAAAATGTGAAGCGTGGATGCTGAGGAGGAGAAAGTGCAAAAAGTGATGAAAATAAACCTAGGGCTGAAAATACATGTGTATATGTTGCGATGTACCTATTTTTGATGTTGATGTTGTTTTTGTGATGATGTGGATGATATCGTTGTTGATATTGACTACCGCTTCCCATACAGATGAACCTATAAAGACAAGTTGAACAAGTAGTCAAATACGCATGTATATGTGGTAAAATTAAGTAAAGGAGTATGTAAAATTTAAAAATGTGAAAAAGGAACATGTGCACCTGATTCGCGATGAGGAAAAGAGTGTAGAAAGGATCATGTAGATGATGTCAACACATAATTTTTTCAAGCGATCTCACGCCAATGAAATGGAAGAAGTGTAGGGAGAATAGTTTGGTATCATCCTCCAATCCTTTAACTGCTTCCCACAATGTAGAACACCACTGCAAATGGTGTGTATAAATGCATGTGCTAAGGACTATTTTCCCCAAAGTAGAAGTTGCTAATGTAAATGCCCAGTGCTAAAAGACTCTCGCCTTACTCAAAGCCTCTATGACATGCTAAAAATGTGTAATTGCCCCTTATTCTGGAATTTAGGGAAGGTCGTTGTGCTAAGGACCCAAGTCTAATTTTGAGCCCTATCGAAACTAAAAATTGAGTTGTTGATCAGTACCGTGTAGTGTTGTGCATAACGATGTATAGGGTGACTAATTCACCAAAATGATGCCCCCCTTGTTTGGGGTGTGCATGATGTCATTGAAGGAGTATGTGACCCAAAAGAGAATTGGTCACATTGTCTTTGAAATTGTGCCCTACAGGGGGGGAGGGAATGTGTTTGGTATAAACCAAGGCACCACAAAAATTGTCTAGGAGACAAGTGTTAGTACAAGCAAAGACAAACATGCATGTATAAAATGAAATGTAAGCTAAGTAGACAATGTATAATCTAAAAGCAAGTAGAAGAAAAAATATAGACCGCGAAAAGTGGGTTGTAAACATGGGACACCACTCATGATGTCGTAAGATGATCAAGGCCATAATGGTGCAAGCAAGCATATAATAAGCAAGACATGGTGCAAAGCCCACAAACAATGACAAGGAAAGGAAAACAGCAGTATGTAAGATAACCATGGAAGAAAATAGTCCTGTAAAACAAATGTTGCACATGAAGCACCCATTAACATGTTAAAAGATAAAAAGTATGTCAAGTCGTGTATAATCTGATAAAGGAGTGTGCTATGAAACAATAACACCTGTAGTGTACAAAAATGGATGCCCTCAGAAGTCGTTGTGGGACTAGTACTAGCTACTGCACCAAACATCCATGTTGCATGTAATGGATTTGTAAAATATGTGATCACAACTGGAGAAGCAAGTGAACGTGCATGTGTGTATGATAAAGATAATGACATACAATATATCTATCTAGCATGTGTAATAAGATGTACATGTAAAAGCATAAGTAAGCAAGATTAAATGCAACCAAGATATGCAAGTATGTTGTGGATGAGGTGGAATGGAATGCAGTGTGAATGATAGGGGGCAATGTGCCCCCAAGTGGATGTGTATGTATGTAATGAGGTTCATTTATTTATGCCCCTCAATAGTCAAGAATGAACTATAAATGAGAGTGTGTCATCAAGAAATGGTTTGAAATGTATGTCAAAGAAAGATGTTGATCATAGGGTGTCATGGAATGCATAGGATTGAATACGAAAAAGTAAAATTGATGAGGTGGTAGAATGTGTGACGATTTATCCTAAAGCGTATATCACGAAATACATGGATAAGATGATAGAAAGCATTATGATGTAACATATAACATATATCACGAAATGTATGAGTAAAATTCCATAAAGTGTGATGATGTAGCATAAAGCGTATATCATGAGATGAATGAATAGGAAAGCTAGAAAGGGGTGATGATTTAGCATAAAGCGTATATCATGGTATGTGTGAAGACGACACTAGCTAGGAATGTGGAATGATAAGAGGATTGAATGATTGAATGTGTGAGTGTGGTGAGGTCCATTTAATATGTATACCCTCAACAATCGAGTATGGACTGTGTGACTAGAGTGCGTTGTCGGGTAGTGTGTGCAGCACGTAGAAGATGATGAGTGAAATGTGTAATATGTATAGTAGATGCCATAGGTGTGTGATGTGCAAAGGGTGTAATGTGTAATGTAGAGTGTGTAGTATGCAATGCAAGATGCATATATTATATAAGTGTGGAAGTGTAAAAGCCGTGATGTAATGTAACATATATAATAGTGTAGTGTGTAGGATATGTATGATGTGTGGGTGTATAAATCATAGAGTGTGGCTGATGCATAGTATATTAAAGATTGTATATGTAGAAAAGTGTATGATGTGTGAAGATGTGATGTGTATTGTTGATGATGCAGTGTTTGAGGTTCATGTATATAGGATGCCCTCAACAGTCAAGTATGAACTATATCACAAGAGTGCATCATAAGGTATCATAAGGTAATGATGATGCAAATGTATGAAGATGTATATGATGAATGTAAAAGACTAAGTATGATGTGTGTAAAATGAAAGATGGTTAATAATGCTATAAGGGGGAGTAAGTACAATGCCCCCAAGTGTATGTGTGACGAGTGTGATTTTTTTATAAATGATGTTTGGCAATAAATATAGGAATGATGCATAAAGGTGGTGAAGTATACTAGATAGGGCAAGTTTGATTGAGTGATGGGGTAGATGATGAGATATTTTATCGTATGCGTCATGAGTGATAGATTGTTGTAGATGTGTGTGTGTGTGTGTGTGTGTGTGTGTGTGTGTGTGTGTGTGAGAGAGAGAGAGAGAGAGAGAGAGAGAGAGAGAGAGATATTATGCGGTAGATAGATATGTTAATGAAGCATGTAATGTGATGATGAAAGGGGATTCTTATTGTAAAAGATCCCTCAACAGTCATGTAAGAATCGTAATTAGATGAGTGTGTCATCAGGAAGGTAAGGTGAGAAAAAGCACCTACCAAAGACCAAACGGGCACAAAAACGGTGGAAGCATGTGTGGTAGAAACAACAACATGACCATGCGATGGTGGCAAAATTTGAAATGTTTCTTGGCTATCAATAGAAGAAGTAGTTTCTTTGACAAAATGAATTGGAAATGGAAGTGGATTAGGATGGGGAGGAATCTTGAATGGTGGTAACTTAGGTGGGATTGATGATGTTGCTAGAAGTCTTGATAGGAGAAGAAGGTGGATTGATTTTGAGAGGTGGTTGCATATTTTGACTTGGTAATGTCGTAGATGACTTAGTAGGAGGGGTGTTGGACTGATTCTTAATGGAGGTTTCTTAGGCAACGTTTGATTTTCTGTAGAAGGAATGTGAGAGGTGATGGCATGGTGTTCATTAGAAATAGACGAATTAGATTTAGGAACCCATTGGGATGTAACAATTGTAGATGGGCATGCAACAGAATGTTGTGCAATGAATGAGATAAAGCCCTGATGCTCAAGATGCTTGATTCTTTGTCGTAAAGCATAGCAATCATTGTCATTATGTCTATTAATTCGATGATAATTGTAATATGGATGACCCTGATATTTTGCAATTCGGTAAGGAGGATAGCCTTGAGTAGATGGTAAAGTGATCAATTAATGACTCAAGAGCTCAGTAAGAATGTCATTTTGCTTAGCATTGTGATTAAATGTGAGAGGCTCTAGTAATGGCAATACTTGAGGCTCACTAATATAAGCACATGTAGAAGACATAGAATGAAGATGGGATGGAGAAGGAGAAAAACATGAGCCTTAGAAGCGTCCTTAAGATGTTGGATTTCATATTTGAGATATGTAATCACAGACTCCATAACCTGAAATTTGTCTTGAAATAAAAAAGTAAAGCTTGAATTGAGTCCAACATAGATTAATTAGATGGAGGATCTCGAAGACTAGGGTCATCAAATAGATGATCTATAATAACACTCACTTGATGCGATGACGTATTGCTTGGGAGATACATGGTGTCTAGGTATTTTTTTCATAAAAACTTGGCAACTAGGATGCATTTGAATAAAATCATAATTTGAGGAATTTTAGGAGACATAATAAAGAAGATGATATGCCTAAGAAGGATCTGAAAGACTGATCACGAGTGGCATTTTCCAAAATAATTAAGCTAAAATGTAAATATATGATCCTAATCTGAATGCAAGATTGCAGTAAATGAATGATAAATTAAGTACAATAATTTAC
Source organism: Taxus wallichiana var. yunnanensis (assembly GCA_018340775.1). NCBI lineage: Eukaryota > Viridiplantae > Streptophyta > Pinopsida > Cupressales > Taxaceae > Taxus > Taxus wallichiana. Next base: position 338,915,253 of record CM031236.1, read on the forward strand.
CCAAGTAAACTAAGCAATAAATAATGAAACCCTAATTGCAAAGAGAGGGTAAAAAGGCTTAGCGATTTGTAGAGTTCTAGAGAATGCACAAAGTTGGAAGACTGGAAAAGCCAAAGCACCGCCATCGTGATGAAGCTTAGAAAAATGTAGAACTAGAAGAACAAGTTGAATTGTGGCACTGGAGGGGTATAGGGGTGCTGCATGCGCCCTAAGCCTGCTTTCGGGTACATGGGTCTACAAAAATGTTCAAAAAACCTCCTCTGAGGTATCGCAAGGTGTTCTCCTTTGATTTCTCGGAGGTCGTACCAAGATTGCAGAGGTCGGTGGAAACTTGCAATAAAAATTGAACACGGGAAACCCTCAAATAAACATCAAATCCTGGTGTCCCAGATTTCACTTTGAAATCTAAGACTACCCCATGTTAAATTTTTTTGTACTTTTAAAATAATGAGTCGTTTTGTGTTTTTATTGCAGAAAATGTCGTCAGATTGCGTCAAGATATTCCCGAGAGAGAGTCATATAAGACAATTTCGACAAATACCCAAATGCCCAAACTCGTTATATTCTCACTTTGGGGTGTACTGCAGGAAATTTTTATTTAATTATTTTAAGCCTCGTTTGAGGTAAATTGTGCTTCGGTTTAACCCTGTTGAGGTTTTACATGTCAATATTCCCATATACCAATAGGGTTTCCACCAAGAATGAATCATGGGCTTTGTTTGTGACTTCTAGCAACATTTTTTCGTTTTTGTGTTTTTGCGTGTTTTTCTCTGGGAAATTTCCCTAGTCAATTCCTTTGCGATTTTAGTCTGTTTTCTTTCCTGGAGTATATGGAAATCATTTACGGACGTCATGCCAGAAGGAATTTTCCACAAGAAGTCTGGTATTTTCTAAAAAGATGAAGTCATGCACAAAAACATGCCTCTTCTAGGCAAGTCACATTTTTGGGAAAGGAAGGTTTTAAGCTGCAATGGGATTTTTGGTAGTAGTAGGTAGGTGGGAATTTTGTACCTGCCTGATAGGGTACTTTTTCCTATGAAAGAAAAGTCACTTAAGTCATGATGGGAAAATTAGAGGTAGCAGGTAGACAGGAATTTCTTACAATGCCTTGCAGGTAAAAATTCCCATTATGAAATAAAAGAAAATCACTTAAGGCATTGATGAGAATTTCTTACATGCATTGCGCAGGTAAAAATCCCATTATGAAAGTCAAACAATTTAAGTGGATCATGAGATTTTTGGAGCTGCGGTGCGCAGGTGAATAATCCCATTAGAAATTGACTTTTAAAAATCGAAATCGACATGTCAAAATAGTGTGACCCCCCTTTTAGAATAGAAGGATAACTTTAATTGCATTTATTAATTGTTTCTACTCCTAAATTTGGCACCCAAGCATGAGGAAAAGTCAACGCAAGATGTGAGGATAAAGGAAATTAGAAATAGAATGCTAAAATTAAATAAATTTAATCTATTTAATGCAGCCATGAGCATACACAAAATAGGTGCCCAAGTTTAAAGAGAAAAAACATGATTTTTAATTAATTAATTGTCGGAAATAGGAAGGGAAATTATTAATTATAGAATGATGAAGGGTATATAAGCATGCTGCCATATTAATGGAGTTATTAATTATTTAGCAAAGGAGTGCAACCTAGGCAATTTTGGCGCCCAAAGAAGGAGGAATTTTGCTCAAAAAGGTGTTTTTACTGCCATAAAGCTTCAAAGTTTTGCGCCTCGGTTTGAAGGAGCTTGATTTAAGTCTGATTAATTGTCTGCGCATAGTATTACAGGTGCCTAGGTGAAGTTAAAAATATTTATGCTTGCTTTGCATGCAAGAAAAGCCTCAAATTTTAGGGCAACGGGCTTTATATGCATATTTTTATGATAAAAATCAAGTGTTCATGCTTTGGATTTTGTCTTTGTCTAAATTAATTGCAGGTATTCATTACAGGTGCTTATATAATTGAAAAGAAACTTAAATCAATGTCCAATACATTGAATATATCTTCCAAATATGAAGAAATTCCCAGATTTGCACCAATTGTAAAGAATTCATCGGGTGAATAAAATGAAAAGAGTTTCTCGAGACAAAGATTGCTCGGCCATGGTGAAGCATGATGAAAGAAAAGGATCAGCAGAATAATTCATAGCTTCCAGATCCAAACCCAGATCCAGATCTAGATCTAGATCCGAGATCCATATCCAGATCCAGATCCAGATCTAGATTCAGATCCATAATTGCAAAGGCTTCATCCTCTTGTTTCTAATGCATCTGTGTAGAATTCAGTGCATGAAAAATTCCTTCTAGGATCTTATGCATGTGCTCTCAATCTTCTAGTTGAAGTCTTCATTGAAGTTGCATTCACCCGGAGTGCTTTCTTGAATTTTTAATTGCTCATATGCAATTAAAAATAAAAATGATGAGTTATTTATGACAAACATTGCTGATGCATGTACTAGAGAAGAACTACAAAAGCTTCAAGGTTAAGAGGGAAGACATGTCAGTGGCAACACTCGTAAGCAAAATCACATTTGCTTCAGATCCGTGATTTGGGTTTGGTGAGAATCAAAGGCAAAAGAATCAACTGCATGCAAAATATGGAAAAAGAACAAAAGTGTTGCAGCTTTCTTCTAATTCATTTTCCTCTTTCTTCTTCTTTTCTCTCGACAAAGTAATTGAGCGATCAATTAAATTATAAAACTTAAGTGATTGGTTTAAAAACCTTTACTTGAAGAATTCAATTACTTGGAGATAGGTGGCAGACATGCAAAATAGAAGGTTCTATCTTCAGTTGCAAATCATGCATGTCATGCAAAGAGGAATTCCAGGAGGGAGATTGCTAGTTGTTTCCTTAACAACTTCCACATGTGCCAGCTCACTAAAAGCTTCCTATTTATAATTGCCCCTCTAAATGCTATAGGTAGAGGAAGAACCTATGGGTTAAAGGATCAAAATTTGTAAGCAACATTCTTATGTTCTAGACTTTGTGTTGAAATCCATGATAGCTATTTGAAAGCAAAGGAATAGAAAGGAGTAGATTTCTAGAGAACTTTGTGTCATGGTGCATTTTGTTTCTTACTTTTTATCTTAGATATACTTATAAATTTTGTGTTATTCTAGATCTAGATATGAAGGATGCATTTTCTTATAATTGTGTGTGTTAATATCTATTAGTTACGTCTATGTGCATGTAATCAACTCTATAATCTATTGATTGGGTTGCATATCTTCCCCCTTTCGTTCTTGTTTTTATTATTTTCCTTCTTCATTATATATTTCCTTTCTTTAACAACTGCTTACTTGCTGCAAAACTATATAACTATGGTTCATGAGCTGCATGGTTAAAGTAAAACCCCTAAATAGATACTAGCACATTTTATTGACAAATCTTACACGGGAGCCTCACCGGTAAATGATGGAGATTTATCTCATGACTGCCTAGGTTTTCAGCTATGCAGAAAATCTAGCCAACAAATCCCAAAAAAGAAAGATGAAGAATGAGGGGTTAGAATGTTCTCTCTTTGTCACAATGGTGAACTTATGTAGAGCGTTGCACTACATCTCAAACCCAATGTAGTTATGTGTGTGTGTGTGTGTGTGTGTTCGAATTGTGCCCTAAGTTGCTCTTGTGCCATTCACACTTGGATAACGAGCAAGTAGTTAGATGTAGAATGTAGTAAATGTGTTCATGGAATAGAATGAACTTCCCTCCTATGAATTTTAATGCAGAAAACTAACCCTTGTGTCCCTTGTTATGGAGCTAGATGGATGCAATGGAGCTCTTAGATGCCTTGATGGATGCAACCTTAGGTAGTGATAGCTAATACTTAGTGTTTGGTCCTTTATTATGATCACATAACTTTATATTTATATGATTCCCTTGGTTGAATTTCATAATTAACCTTGAAAAGGCCACTACCAAAAAGATAAGATGCTCAAACAACTAGAAATGACCCAAAAAGTGTGAGTTAAGTACAAAGAGAACATGGGCGTCCGGAGGGGACGAGGTGTCTTCGGTTGGCGCCCTAGTACTGGGTTTGGTGTCAGGATGACAAATGCCAAAGAGTAAAAATACAGACTAAGAAAGTAAGGGTGTAAGACTGAAAGTAGCAACAAAAAGTAAAGAAAGGTGGCCAAAGACATGGGTTAATTAATACTTTTCTTACTTAGGAATCATATGAATAGTAGTATGTAATTAGGACTAGATAATTACCCAAAGTGCATGATTTTGTGTCTATAGTGAGCTTCTCTACTTTGATTGAATTTTGGGAAACTTCATCTTTCTTCTCTTTTATTCCTTCACAATAGTGCTTTGAGGACGCATATATATCTACCTTTGCACTCTTTATCTCCTCTATTGTGATTTTCCTTGTTTGCGTAATCCTCACTTGTGCAGTCCTCGTGTCCCTTGGGTGGGACATTCATCTCCACATGCCTCTCTTCACTTGGATGTGTACTATCCTATAATTTTTCACCACTTCATCTCGTGGCTCCATGCAATTCCCTATTGGTCTACAATGACCATCTTCTTTTCTCGACAGTCTCCTTTTCAAAGTGTGATACTCCCACACATTACCATCCACTTCGGGTGAATTCTCCCTCTACTCAACTCTTAAGATATCTTTGTAAAATTTCCCTTACATATTATTTGGTGGTGTTCATGCGTATGCTCCCTCTCCACTCTTTCACTCCACTCACACAATATTTGGTTGTGCCTCTCTGCACACATTGTCTTCTCTTTTGTGCTCTTTTGGTACTTTTCTTACGCAATCTTCTTTGTGATCCCGACTCTTTGTTGAGTCCTTCTTCTCCTCTTCCTTCTAGGTGCTCACACCATAAGATCCATTCTCATACAACGGTGGTCTTCCTATGCATCCTTTAGTTTATTCTTCACACCATTAACCTCTTCCATCACCTTTTCCAACATTTCCATGATTACTATAAACAATGAATAGTCCCCTCTTCATGGCAATATCTTACCTTATAACGGAAGATCATTAGTTTCTCTAGTCGATACACCTGGAATCTTCTTGTGTTCTCTACCCACCTTTTATTCACTATAGCTAACATAACCTTCTCATGTTAGTTTTCTAATGTTTGACATTACGCCATATGTATTTGTAGGAAAGTAGCCTGCGCTCTAATACCACTTGATGGTAACAAGGTGTAATACTTGTTGCCTATAGAGTAATGTGATGGGATGAAATTTGTTAATGTTTCAATTGTTCCTTAATAGCATTTACAAAATCTACATGCAATTTATCTCTAATAGCTTACAAATCATTTATACAGAGCTTTGCGAGGCTTTTATGGTGTCTCCTAATGACCTCTTGTAGAGTGGTTACACTTTGGACTCGACTCTAATGGCCTATAAGCAATTAGCCACACTCTGCTTTGGAGTTTCTTGCTTCCTCCTCATCCCTTAGTAGCTTAACTAGCCTTCCTTCTAATCATGTTAACCCTAAAATTGTGAACTTATCCCTTTTTAATAGTTGTTCACTCTGTTATTTTCCTATTTCTCTCTCCTTGTTTGAATTACCTATTAGTGTAGGATTTATTTTCCTCACTTTATTTGTATTATCCTACTCGGGATATTCCACCTCATTTGGAGTTTCCCTACACTTATGGGATATGTTTGCTTAGGTGTACACTTGACTACACTATTCTAGGTGTTTATTACCACTTGACTACACTATTCTAGGTGTTAGTCGCCACTTGACTACACCATTCTAGTTGTTGGTTACCACTATTCTAGGGAGATTGCCATGATTTTAGGAGGAGGTTACACATTCACCTCCTATATGTACATCTCTTGCATTATTCTATTTGATTGTATTGAGTTGGAGCTATTTTTGTGTTATTGCAATTATCTCTCTTGTATTTTCATAATTTGCAATCTTGTATGCTTTCATTGTTTAGTCTTGGAACAGTTCACGTCTTGCATCATTCATCTGTGCAATCTTCGAGCCATTAGATCCACGATGCTTCTACGATATTACCTTTTGGGAAGGTTAGCATCTTCTAGATGTCTCCCACTCAAATTCAAATTTGCATTCAAACTCCATTAATGTTTTGATATGATTGTGCCACATTGATCTGGTCATTGCCTCTTCTAACCATTCCATCCTTGGCAACATCTCTTATCAAACACCTTCTGACATCTAATGTTGCTTTTGCCAACCGTGTCCCAACCCACACTCTTTTTCACGCTCACTTATTGTGCCTTTGTCTTTTTCTGTTACACACACAAATTATTGAGTATTACCTTTGATGTTTTTCGCATACTTGTCTTTGGGTCCTGATCCTTCTCTAAAACACATGTGTGTCTATTTGTAGTCTTAGTATTGTGTAATCCTCATTAGATGTTCTTTCACCTTTTCACACTCACTATCATTGCGGCATAACTCGGGATTGCATTCTCTATGTGCCTCTAGCTTACAAGCCGAGCCAAAACTCCTAGCTACCCTACCAAAATACTATGTGTACTACTACACATTATTCCTTCTCACTTGACTCTCCTCTCATGCAAGCCTTCCACACACTACTTGTGATTTCTTCTCCTTTATGCACTCTATGCATTATAACCCTTCCCAATAACTATTCCACAAGGTACTTCTACACTTCTATGTAATTTCCACTTGATTCCCTCATGCTTCCTTCCCTTGTCTATGCACGCTCTTGCCTTACCGACAACCATCCTTCTCCAAAATTGTGTAGGATATCCTTATACTGGGATGCTCTTGCATAAAATCTTTCAAAAAACATTGTTGGGCCCTTGAATCTTTGAGCAATTAGAGAAATCAAAGTTATTCATGGTCTTATAAACCATTTGGTCTAATACATAATAATTAAAACCATTTCATTTCAAAAGTATTTTATTACTTTTTAAAAACATATTACAAACTATTCATCGAAGAAGGAAAACAAAAAAATGGAATGTGGTGGGATGAAATAATGCCTCTTAATTCTAACATAATAGATATGGAAAGTGGTTTCACATTGATAATACAATATATCTAATGACTTGCATTACCATTCAAATTTAAACATATATAACTCAAGTAAAATAGAATTACTTACATTGATATTGGTAATTTAGATTATAAAAAAAAAAAAATCATTAAAGTGTTAAATACACTTAAGGGTTTTAAGGGTAATATTTGATTTCGTGTGAATTTGGAAATATTAAAAAAATGTAGAAAATTATTAACACCTAATTTTGGAAATTGATCACTTGATAATGTCAATATTTGTTTAATCCCTAAATCACAACTTATGTCATATTCCAAGCCTAATTTCATTTCCCTAGTCTTATTGTAAGACTTTCTCTCCTCATTTCATTAGTTAGTCACTCACAAAAATTCTTACATTAATCCATGATAGTCTATTGTTCCCATATGTCATGCCTAGAGCTTTATAACACTTCACTTCATGCACATACAAAACTACCAAACAAGGACCTAACCACCAAATAATTTGGTCTAAAATAGATGGTTTCATCCCAAGCCACATTGATGTACAAACATCTAATTTTACAAGCAATTTGGGATCAACCAAAAATAGTTTGAAGCAGTTTAAGTCGATCTGTGTTGCATTATGTGTTGTTTGGTGAAGTGATGCGGAGTATTGTAAGTTGAATATGCAAGTTTTTTGACTACACAATGCCTTTTACAAAATTACATATCTACATAATTATGATGTGTAATATTTTGTACAAGCCACGATATCTTATGAAGGTTTCTCAACCATACTTGAATAATCATGCTAGTTTAAGGAAATTGTGGTATACTAATAATCCGTTTTGGAAGGAACAAATTACTATTGAAGAATCATAATATTATGTTTATGTTTTAAATCCAAGAAGTATTATTTAGATCCATGAAACACTACAAGTTCTTGGAAGCTATGAATTAATAAAGATTGATTGTTTGAAGCCACAAGTTTAAGAAAGGCCGATTGGTTATGTGTTTGGGTTATGTAATGGATCCTTTGTACTTAGCATTTGAATTTTGTAATTTTAAGAGTCTTAATTTGATGCATTGGGTGGTTTGTATGCTTATATAAACAAATCACAATTACCTTAGGAGAGTATTCAAACTTATCTTAGATTTTTGGATGTGAGATTAAGGCTCGTAGTATTGTGATAGATGATTATATTACATATTGATTGTATTGTTGAAAATCAATATGTGTTTGTCATTTATTTGAGTATATGAATTGAATCCTTGATTCTATTTAGTGTTTCAAATATGTGTTCATTTGATATTCCCATTTATGTGTAACCTTTCTCTTTGATTTGTTTTTCCATACATGTTCTAAGGGTTAGTTGGTTGAAGGCTACTCTTCATTGGCCTCCCTAACCATGTCTATGCCAATTAGTATCAAAGAAAGGTTTATTTTCCATGTGTGTAACTTGGGATGAAGAATCTTTGTGGTTTTCCACATTTACGAGTGTGGGTAGAAAATCACGGACATCTTCCGACGGGTAACTATTAGGTAGAAGGTATGAAAGTGACATTGTGATCTTTTACAACTTTCCACATTGTGAAGTGTGGGTATAAGGTCATTATGGGCATCTTCTAATAGGTGACTATTGAATAGAATATGTGAATATTGTAGAATGATCATTGACGCTTTTCCACTTTATGAAAAGTAGTATAAAATTGTTGGGTAAAGGGTGTGGAAGATTGTGGAGGTTGTTCATCCCAAGTTTCAAAGGAAATAAAATGGCATATACAAGGAATGTTAATATTGGAGGATTCCAAACCAAGAAGTGAGAGTTGAGAGTTTAACATAATTGACGAGGACTATGCAAGCTCTCTTAGAAGTGATAAAAGCCACACAATGTTTAGGTTTTGTTATGGAATACCACAGTGATGATGAAGCAAAACCTAAATTTCAAAATGTACAAGCCATGATTGATGTAAGAGAGGAAGATCTGAAGGTCCAAAGGATAGGATTTTGCATGTGATTAATAGAATGAGGAGTAAGCCCATAATGAACACTTGTGTTATTCTAGTAGTTTAGAACTAGTAGAGCTCATAGATTAGATAACAAATATCAAGATGTATTTTGAGTATGAAAGTATAGTAGATATGAGGAAGTTTAACTTTGTGTGCATGAGTTTTAAGGATCATGCATATATTTAGTGGGAGCATATCCAAATAAACATTGTATAACAAGTCAAGCAAAAGATTAAGACATGGGATATATTGGTGGTGAAGCTCAAGGTAAATTTTTTCCCCATGGATTACCATTTTAGTTTGTTTTAAAAAAATTTAGAATCTATGATAGAGATCTATGTGTGAAAGAATATGCTAAATAGTTTCAACGAAACATTATTCAAGTAGGATACGTGAAGGATGATATGGAGAAGATCTCTAGGTATATGAATGGATTAAAGATTGGGATTCATGATGAGTTTGGAATGATTCAAGTACATTCAATAAAGGAATACTACCAATATTCTCTAAAGGTGGGGGAGAAGTCAGCATGAAAATAATAGAGTGTTACCCATAGAAAGGGAAAAGCAATGCAAATTCATGGACAAGGTGGTGGTAGGGAAAACTTTGCGCATTAGGAAGGGAAGGAAAATTAAACACACAACAAAGGAACATGTAGAGGAGGAGGGAATGCAACCATGCTAAGAGGATCCTTTGGTCACAGATTGAACAACGCATGTTACAATTGTGGAGAAACAATGCATAGAGATTTAAGTGCATGCATACCCATAGTGACAAGAAGAGGGGCAATGCAAGTGTACACATTGTGCAAGGTGATGAATATGATGCACCATGTTATGATAAGACCAAAATATGGGAGAAGCATTGATGTTTAAGTGTGTATTGTTGACACAAGTGAAAAAGGAAGTTAATCTCGAGTAAAGAAAGAGTTTGTACATAGCAACATTTGAGTTAAAAGGCAAAGTGTATAAATTAATTGTGGACATTAGAAACACCAATAATTTGGCTACGTAAAATATGTTGGATAAGTTGGGGTTGAAGAGGATAGAGAATATTAATCCTTACAAGGTCTCATGGCTATATAAGGAGCACCAGATTTTGGCGATTGAGAAATGTCTCATTAAATTCCACATTGGGAGATAGGAAGATGAGGTATTGTGTGACACAACGCCTATGGATGCATGTTATGTGCTACTTGAAAGATCAATGAAATTTTATAGGAAGGCACAACATGATGGTCACACAAACATTTACAAAGTGTGGAAGGATGGGAAGAAGTATATTTTGAACCCTTTATGGGAGAAGAGTGAAGTAGCATAGCGAGGGTGAAAGTTTTTACTTTTAAGGAGTTAATTCATGAATGAGGTGAAGATAAATAGTAGATCATATTTTGTGCTAATTGTGAGACCTACATAAGAGGAAAACATGGTGGAAGTGGTTGGAAAATAAGAAACAATGTCACGATAGGTGAAAGAGATATTGGGTGAGTTTCTAGAGGTTATTTTTAGTGAGTTTCAAAAGGGATACTATTTATGAGGAACATAAGTCATTGAGTGGATTTCATTCCAGGATTTATTTTTTTGAACAAGTTAAGATATAATACAACACCGAAAAAAATTATAAGATACAAAGGTAAGCTCAATAGTTATTGGATAGAGGACCGATTGATTAGAGAGTCGAGTTGATGTATAATGATCATAATCTTGGCATCGAAGAGGGGTGGTGAGTGGCGTCTGTATACATATTATGAAGTAATCAAGAAGATTACCATGAAGTACATGTTTCCATTTCTACACATGGATGATATTATGGATTATTTGAGTGGAGCAAAGTATTTTAGTAGGATTGATTTGAAGATGGAGATTTTCGTAAGACACAAAGATGAATGAAAGAATACATTCAAGATGTAGGAATGATTGTATGGATGGATGGTGTTGTCATTTATATTGAGGAACTCATCAATTATCTATACGAGTTTGATGTATGAAGTCCCGAAACCATTATTGGGAAAAATTGTGATCATAGACCTTGATGATATTTTGATTTTCGGTAGGGTGCGTGAAGAATATTTGTTGTATATTAGGCAAGTGTTGTAGAGATTGCATGATGAAAATTTGATTAATTTAAAGAAATGCATTTTTACACATGAGGAGCTAGTGTGTTTGGGATTTTTGATTTCTGTAGACACTCAAATTTGGTAACTTATCCTTTGGAGAATGACAAGTTTGGCCATGTTCCTTGTTAAGACAAATGCTCACATTCTAAGTCCAATTAACACATCTCGTTAGCTCTTTCTTCACTTTCTCATTGTAGACACAAAATTATTCACTTAGTACTATTACATCAAGCCTTAATTATGTCATTATATGCATGATTCCTAAGCAAGAAGACTATAAATTAACAACACTTGTTTTTCTTTACACTTACATTGTTTTATTTTTTTATACTTTTTCCTTTACTTTTTTGGAACCATCCATTTAATTTTGGACATTTTCACAACATGTGACCCAACCCAAGTATTTCCTATTTTATCTTTGGAGTCATTCGAACACTACCACCCAAGTAGGGACAAGAGTGTGTATGCACTACTCTGTCCACTTTGGGTGCTTATGTCCTCTTTCTCTCTTCTCCTATGCTTAAAATGGCACATCAACCGTTATCTTTTCTAGAACTCTTATTAACACTTTGGGTCAACTTTTAGGGTTGTTAATGAAAAATTCAAGTAAATGAATCATATATATACATGAATTACTTACTATTCTAAGGGGTTGGGAAATTTGGGCTATTACTTCTTATCTATTACTTGGGCAAAGAGCAACATTCAAGGATTGCATTTGGGCTACATCATTCACTACATAGGAAGGGAAATTTATGAGTTCCATCACACATTCATCTTAGGGGAAAAGTAGTTGTAGCCCACTATCTTAGTGCAACTAACACAAGGGAAACCTAGCTTGAGGGACATAATTCTATCACATACACACCACAACTACATTAATTCTGAAATGTAGTGCAACGCTCGATGACAATCAAATTGGGGCACCGCCGAGGTTAGTTTGGCTCAAACATATCCATATTTTATTTCATCTAATGTGTGATTGAGTCTTGTGTAGGTAGCCAGGGTTTGTTTTGTAGGTACAAGCATGATAATAAAATCCTACAGTGAAGTCAAAGTGACAAAGAGTGAAGTGAAGGTGAGCTTATCAAACCCTAAAAATATCAGATATAGACTCACTGCTAGGACACTAGTGCCCAATACATACACTAGTGCCTAGGAATTCATGTCCCCTTATGAGAGCTACTTTTCATAAGACTTGTAAATCTCGATTTTCTAGATGAACCATATACAACCCAGATCCGACTATTCCATCACTTTTCTAGCACATAATCATCTTAAACGAGTTAGATACAAGCTAAGTCACTCTCATCCTCTTGTTACTTGCACTTATTTTTTATCGCATGTTAGATATTTAAATTTCTAATATTTATCTAATTGAGCACAGTCCTCTTATAAAGATTTAATTTATTTAAATCACTTGGTGAAATTGATCCTTGCATGTCCATTATCGGATCTATTTTTCCTATCCCTAGTGGCTCTAGGTTTTTGTGCTTCCTCTTTCATGCCCATTACCCGTTGTGGTCATTTTGGTCTTCCACAACATATGATCTCCTCATGCAGCCTCATAATTATTCTAACATTATGGATGAAAACACACATGATAATCCTCTCTGTAATTCCCACCAAATGCCCCTCCATGACATTGAAGCTTCGATAGTGAACATTCTTATGATGAAGACACTAATGTGGATCAGGCACAACTTTATGCTCTCACCAATTTTCATTCTACATTACGTGACAATCCCACTCATCTACCACATATCCTTGATGATGTATTAACATCCCGAGGTACTGTGACAATACTTCTCATGTCAGTATGGTTCGTAACTTAGAGTTCTCTATTGTTACCACCCCATCTATCCTAATTTATTTTCATCCCAACAATGCGGGGATATCTAGCACACATATGCCTATTTCCACACTTACTATTCAATTTTCTCCCCTCATCATTTCTCATATCCAACCTAGTTCTTCTTCATGCACCCATGCCTTAGAATCCTTGTACCATTATTTACAAGCTCAAATTCATCAATTACACTAGGTCTCTTCTTCTTCTCCATTTCTTGATTCTTCACTTATCCTACATAGTCCTCTTACACTTGAAGTTTTTTCTTACCTACTACCTCCTAATTTGGCTTCACCCAAGTTCCCTCTTTTTACGGCCATGGAGATCCACAAGAGCATCTTAGATCATTTCATGTTACATGTTTGGACTATGCTTGTGATGATACATTATTGACTAAGTTGTTTCCTAAGAGCTTACAAGACTATGATTTATGATGGTTTTATGATTTTCCTTTACACTTTGTTAGATCTTTCACTCCTATAGAAAAAATATTTTTGGCCCACTTTTTTATGAACATTGGAACTAAAATATCATATGCATAAATGGCCAAAATGAAGCAAGGATCTAATGAACATCTTAGTGACTATGTTTTGTGTTATAAGAATAATCTTTCTAAAATGAATAATGTCTTGGCTGAATCTAAATTACAAGATCTATTTATCCAAAGTCTATTGCCTCCTTTGTAAGAATGTGTGCTCTTTGATTCTTTTCATTCTTTTAATCATTTATGTCATACTCTTAAAGCACATGAAAATAAGTTACTTTATATGGGAAAGCTTAAGTATGGTGATAATATTTCCAATCAATCTACTAACAAATTTCAAACTAAATATGCCTTTAAAGGCAATCCTAGTGAGCCTAAGCCTATTGTCAATGTTGTATCTCAACCTAAAAGCTCCAACTACAACCTACATGATGCACTTTTACTAGATTGCCATATCCACCTTGTATGTTGTTACTTCGATCATTTAAAGTAATCGATTTCTCTTCCATCTCCTCTTGAGCTAGATCTTAATCATCCTCATGGAAATAATTTTGATGAAAATGCACATTGTGATTATCATATATGTAATGGCCATTATATTGATAGATGCTTTAATATTAGACATTTGATCCAATATTTGATTGACAACAATAAAATTGGAGCTAAGCCTAATTTTTCTATTTCTAAATCTATTAATGAAAATTGCAAGCTCAATATTTTCAAAGATTCATTACCCAAACATGAAAAAGTAGCTCCTAAATATTCTTCCAATCATGTGTTGGGGTTAGCATATCTTTGGTTGTAGAGATAATATATCAGATCTAAGTATACATGAAAATAAAAATAGATATTCTACTAGAAGAAAGATACAAAACAAGAGATATAAATCAACACCAGATTTAACGTGGTTCACCCAATATGGGCTATGTCCACTAGAAACAAGCCAATCTATTATCCAAAGCTTTGATAAGATATACTGATTGAAGATTTACAATCTTCCACACCTCTCGATGTACAATACTTTCTTTCTCTCAAGATTTTGCTTCTTCTCCAAGAATTCTCTTTCACACAACTATTCTTAGTTTTTGTTGATTCCCTCCTTCAAAACCCTAGCTTTTATGTTTATATAGTTGTTTACAAACTTAGGGCACTTAGCCATGCAATTACAATCAATAGATCTGCTTTAATGCTAAAAATAGATCTAATTCTCGAGAGTTAATTAAAACACTCACGCACATGTAACAATGTCGGTTCGCCCTAACCGATGTCAGTTCCTCCTTGCTCGGTGATTTTGGTCCTGGGGTACCGATGCAGGTTCCCCTCTACCGATGTTAGTTCTTGTATTTTCCAACAAGTTTCACATTGCATGCTAAAATGAAGTAATTGATCTCCACAACTCAACAATCTTCCACTTGGAGATTAATTACTACACCATACATGTATAACATCATTCTTGGATCCTTCCTTAGCTTTGTTTCTTCCTCTTCAAGTCTCAAACTTGAAGACCAACAGAAGTGAAGTGTAGCTCCAACTTATCCTTTGCTAATGGGTTTGTTAGCATATCTGCAGCGTTCTTCGCTCGTATGAATATTTTCTAGATTCAATTGCCCATCCTCCAATACATGTCATATGAAGTGATACCTCAACTGAATGTGTTTCATTCTCAAATGAAACGTTGAGTTCTTTGCCAAATGAATTGCACTCTGACTATCACTAAATAATTTACAATCATCTTGCTCATTTCCCAACTCTTCCATGAACCTACTCATCCATATCATCTCCTTGCTAGCCTATGTAGTATTCGCAACATACTCTGCCTATGTAGTAGACAAAGCCACAACCTTCGCAATATTGAAATCTAGCTAAGCTTTGTCATCCCACCTACTATGAAAATATATCCGGTAGTGCACTTCCTACCATCCGGATCTCCGGCCATATCTCGAATCCACATAGCCACATAATGAAATATATGAACCTCCATAACATATCTCGCATGCTAGATGCCCCTTTCAAATACTTGAGTATCCATTGTTTGCTTTCCAATGCTCTTTACTGGATTAGCCATATATCTACTCACAACTCCCCTTGCTTATGCAATGTATGGTTTGGTAAAAACCATAGTATATATGAGACTCCAAACTCTTGAATCATATGACACTCATGTCATGTATTTGACCTCCTCACGTGATAATGGACATTGATCTTTGCTTAATTTGAAGTGTACAACCATAGTGTGTACTAATGAGTTTTGCATTCTACTTTTTGAACCTTTATAACACCCTATAAATATAATCCTCCTGAGATAAATACAATTTCTTGTTTTTCTTATCTCTGTGTATTTACATGCCAAGGATTCTTTTTGCAGCTCCTCAATCCTTCATAGAAAATGTGTGAGCTAGATTTCCCTTAAGCTTACCAATGTCTTACATACTAGATCGTGCAATAAGCATATCATCCACATACAATAATGAAATAATATAGCTCCCATTTTCAAGCTTCTTGAAATAAACACAATGGTCAGATTCACATCTCAAGTAACCATGCTCATGCATAAAACTATCAAACCTTATGTACCATTGCCTTGGAGCTTGCTTGAGCTCATATAGGCTCTTTTTCAACCTGCACACTAATTTCTCCTTACCCTTGACTTCATACCCAAGCGATTGCTGCATATAAATCTTTTCATCCAAATCACCATGAAGGAAATCTGTATTCACATCTAGTTTCTCTAAATGCAAATCATGTACTATGCAACTAAAGTCAATATAGTAAGCATGGAATTCATTTTAACAAGAGAAAATATTTTCACCAAAGTCAATACGCTTTCTATGTAAATAAATTTACTACAAGCCTTTCCTTGTACCTTTTTTGTCCACCCTCTTCTTCCTTGATCCCGTAAACCACTTGTTCGCAATGTCCTCTTACTGTTGGCAACTTAACCAAATCCCAAGTCCTGGTTCTATTCTAAAAGCCCATCTCCTTATTCATGCCATGCTCCCCACCGAACGTGGGTCTTATCCTACATTGCTTCTTCAAAATTTCTGGTTCACCATTATCAGTCAATAATAAATAAAATAGAGAAGGTGTAAATATTTCTAGAGGTTTACTTACCCTTTGTGACCTTCTCACGAAGTTTGGGGTACCAGAGGCACATTTTGGACCTCCTGGACATTCGTATCCAAACCTGTTTATGACCGGCGCTTGATCACTGTAACCAACATCAATTCGCTAACCGATTTCATTTTGGATCTTCAGAAGTGATACTAGTTTTGTTGACCGATGTCGGTTAGGGGTAAACCGACACTCGCCAGTTCTTGTGTAACCTTGTCAGTGTTACTTTTGAATCTGAGAGTTCATTTTCATACACAAAATTCTCAACCGATTCATGCTTGGGTACCAAAATTTGATCCCTATACATTCTCTTTTCATTCCATTCAACATCACGATTCCTAATAATTTTAGAATTATCTAAATCCCAAAAACAGAATCTGAAATCACCAGATCCATAACCAATGAAAGTGCATATCTTGGATTTTACATCCAACTTTTTTCTATTTTGTTTATCAACATGCACAAAAGATTCTGAACTAAAAACTTTAAGAAAAGAAAGATCTACCTCTTTTCCGGTCCAAGCTTCCTTTGGTATTCCACCATTTAGCGAACTTGAAGGCACGCGGTTAATCAAATAAATCGATGTATCAACCGCTTACGCCTTTAAAAGCTGCAAGGACAATCTAGAATGTATCTTCATACTTCTAGCATGTTCCATGATTATCATGTTCATTCTTTCTACAACACCATTCTCCTGTGGTGTTCTTGGAACCATTCTTTCTCTATGTATCCCATTCATTGAACAATAATTATTGAAATTCTTACTACAATATTCACCACCATTGTCATATCTAAGGCACTTTAACTTATAATTTGAATCATTCTCAACAAGGGCTTTCCATCTTTGAAAAGTCTCAAAATATTAGATTTACATTTAATACAATAAAACCATACCTTTCTTATAGCATCATCAATGAAAGTAACATAATCTTGGGATGCTCCATGAGAAGCTACGACCGATCCTCACACATATGAGTGTACAAGCTCCAACTGTTCCTTCTTAGTTGCCCCAACTTTGAGAAATCTCACTCTCTTTTGCTTTCCAAAGACATATTGCTCACGAGAAATCAAGATCTAAATCTTTCAAATATGATAACTTACCCTTAGCCTTTAAGATCTGCATTCCTTTTTGACTCATATGTTATTTGGTTATGTCACATGCATGCATCGAATCTAAAGTAGATAATGCGAGAAAAGGAATTAGTAACATAAGTAGATAAATATAATGTTCCTACCTTCTTACCTATTGCCACAACAAGAGGACCCTTGGTGATTTTCCAAGAGTCTCTGTAAAAGTAACCATGCAACTAGATTCACCTAGTTGCCCTGCAGAATAAGATTCCTCCAGAGTCTTGGCACATGCCTCACTTCTTTCAATACCCATGTATTTCCATTATGAAATTTTATATGAACTTCTCATTTACCAATAATACTGCAAGGTTCATCACCACCCAAATAAACATGCCCAAAATTGCCCTAGACATAATTTCTTAAATAACCCTTATTAGAGGTTGTATGTAAAGAAGCTCTTGAATCTAAAACCCATGATTCAATTCTATTATATATATAAAAAAAGAGCATCTTGCATTACCTCTCTTTGTAACAAGATTTTCTTCTTTACTTTTGTCTAGTTGTTGGTTCTCTTTGTCCTTTGACCAACAATCTTTCTTTGCATGTCCTTTCTTTCCACATTTCCAACAAGTAATTCCCTTACTTATGGATTTAGATCTGTTATCCCTTGACTTTGATTTCTCATTACTCTTACTCTTGGATCTTTCCTTCTACCTGCCCCTACTTTCTACATTCAAAACATTCCCAGATGATGATTCCTATGTACTCTTTCTATGAATTTCTTCATTCAATATTATACTCACCACATCATCAAACTTAAAAATATTATTAGCGAGATACTATATTACTAATAACCATTACTAAGTTATCCCAACGATCGTGCAAAGAACATAAGAATAAAAGTACTTTTACTTCATCATCAAATGGTATAACAACTGATTTTAAGCGATTTATAATATATCAAAAATCATTTAAATGACTAGATGCGAGATCCACCTTCATGCATCTTAGAACTAAATATTTTCTTCATCAAATAAAATTTATTTGAAGCACTATTTTTTTCATATAAATTAGCAAGATATTTCATTAAATCTACCGTAGAAGTCACTTATATAATATTGGAAGCCATGGGTGCTACCAGGCTCAATATTATAGATCCCAAAGCCTTTCTGTCAAGAATCTTCCATTCTTCATCAGTCATCTTCGTAGTTCTAGACTTCTCATGCAATGGTAAATACAAATCTCTTTGATACGAGATAATCCTCAATCTACATCTTCCATAATTGATAATTTCGACCGTCAAACTTCTCTACCTTGTATTTTTTTCTTCTGCCATTGTTGTAGCTCCCACTTAATCAGAAAACCCTCGTGAGTAAATCACAACACACAAAACCCTAAAAAAATCTCTAATACCAGTTGTTGGGGTTAGTTAGCATACCGGTTGTACGAGATAATATATCAGATCTAAGCATACATGCAAATAAAAGTGGATATTCTATCGAAGCAATATACAAAACAAGATATATAAATCAACACCAGATTTAACGTGGTTCACTCAATATGGGCTACATCCACCAAGAAACAAGCCAATATATTATCCAAAGCTTTGACAAGATATACAATTGAAGATTTACAATCTTCCACACCTCTCATATGTACAAGTACTTTCTTTCTCTCAAGATTTTGCTTTGTCTCCAAGAATTCTCTCTCACACAACTATTCTTAGTTCTTGTTAATTCTCTACTTCTAAACCCTAGCTTTTATGTTTATATAGTTGTTTATAAACTTAGGGCACTTAGCCATGTAATTACAATCAATAGATCTACTTTAATGCTAAAAATAGATCTAATTCCCGAGAGTTAATCAAAACACTCTGCACAAGTAATGGATGTCGGTTCCTCCTTTCCTGACCGATGTCGGTCCTGGGTGACCGATGTCGGTTCCCCCTAACCGATGTCGGTTACTATATTTTCCAACAAGTTTCACATTGCATGCTAAAATGAAGTAATTGAGCTCCACAACTCAACATCATGTTTATAATGTGGTTTCACCTCCATCATCTTTTGATCATCCTCTTGGGTTTCCAACAACCTCCATCATCTTTTGATCATCCTCTTGGGTTTCTTGTTGGTAATATTGATATTCCTCCATCTATTATTACTTTTACTAATGTAGATTTTCATGCTTCTTTTTCATCACATAGATTACACATTGATGTTTTTGTTGGTACTCATGTTGTTAATAATGTTATGGTACATCCTACTTTCAAGCATAATGCATGTTCATTATATTTCTTGTGATCTATTGGATTTCCATTATCCCAAATGACACTTAGATCACCTACTTCTCATGGGCATGTGGTTATCCCAATCATTGTTGGGCCTCTTACTATCTCTATGTATTTCTCTGTTGAATCTGAGGTTACACATCGTGACATGGTCTCATGAATTATTTTCCTTAGGGCTACTAATGTCAACCCATCCACAGTTCACCTATGCCTTAAGTTCATACACGAGCATCACATTATCACTATTTGAGGTATCCCACCACAGCCCCTTTATCTTTGGCATCTCTCACCATCACATCTTCGATTCTACTATCATTAGTGCACTTACTTTGTTGGTGTGTGTTATTTTCCACATCATTAGGTGAGTCATCTCACTTAGGTGAGATCGTAGGTCCATGTGTCATTTAGGGGTCATTATGAGATTCTCTTACGCGTCAGTGCGTCATATGCGTCATTGGGAGTTACACTTCTATTCTGGGAATGTAACTCCCCCTCTCTACTCGAGTTGTCATGATTGCAGCACTGGGGGTTACTCAACACCTCCTATATGTACACCCCATTTGATCTATGAGATAGAGGAGAGTTTTATGGCTTAACCAGGTTCTACCCGTGTTTCAAATCTTTGCATGCACATTTGGTTGATGCTCGCTCCTCCCGAGATCTCTTCACGCTGCCATTCGCACGTCTGTTGATGTGCATGTCATCCCTTGTGATCCTCGCTTGTGGGTTTTAAACCCTCTTTCATGGTATCAGAGTGGATCTTGTGGATCCGTGCACTCATCGGCATTTCTGTGCATGTTTTCCAGCTTCCGACATGATATACATGTTTCGGTGTGTGTTGTAATGGTGATTCCGATCGTGCTCTTCTTGATTGATTTTGGGGTTCATACCTACCATTCATTTGGTTGTGTTCAAGTTTTTGGTGTTTTTGAGTTTAGTTTCTTTGACCACTCGATTCTCTGGGTTTACATGTGTGTTTAGAAGTGTTTTCCTAAGGTCTAATGCATTCCGAGTTCTGGATCTGCGTTCTCCGTTCTTGCATTAGCTTGACCACCAACTTGCTGGTGACTCAGCTCTTGCTTCTGGAACTCATTTCTCTGACCGTACTCATGTTTGCTCGTGTTTAGATCATGGTTCGGCCTTGCCCTTTGTTGTTTGGCTCATGCTTCGAATGCCCTTTGCTGTTTGGCCCGTGTTTTGGATTATTGGATGACTCGTGTCATCCCTGGTTTGTGGATTGTGAAGTTTCGAATCCTTGTGTTCATTGTTCATTCTTCGAGATCCCACAACCCTCCAATGCTTTGCATGTGGTGTTTCACACTCCCACATCCGTTCAATGCTCCACTTCTTCTCGAACCGAACTCCTCTAGCTCAGTGTGGAATTCTACCTTTTTGTGCGGTTTGCCCTTTGTTGTTTGGCTCGTGCATTCGAATGTCCTACACAACATTGGCACGTATTGGCACATCATTGGCATGTTTTGGAAAGCGGAGAACCTCCATCAAGTACACCACCAATTTGCAAGCCTTCCGGTTCGGTCACAACACCACGTTCAAACTCTGCAACAAGTTTCAAATAACAACCATGTGTTTAGCTATTTTTTTCGGCTTTTTGGCATTTTTGGTGGTTTGAGGTCTCGACCAGATCCACGGTGAAGTTCTCTGCCTCCTCCGGCTACCTCCCACGTCTTTGCAAAGCACCTCAACTCCTCCATGTGGCATTTTTTTACGCACTGCGTTAGAAAATGTTTTGGCTTCCATTTGCATCTTGATGACTCGCCCACTCTCCACATGGGCTCCAAACAACTCGTGCCACCCATTCCAAACATGGGCCCCCTCCTTCCACCTCCTTTTTAATGTTTTAAGGTGGTTAAAAAAACATTCATTTGGCATTGTAATTTTTAAGGTTGTTTTTTGGCTTGTTTTATCAACCCTCCCACGAGCGTCGAAGATGGAGGGCGAGGTCCGAGGTTGGCGGGGAGGCTAATGCCCCTCACGCTACTCAAAACAAACCCTATCTAAAATTTCATGCCATTTCCAATGGGTACCCACACGATACCCTTTGCACCCATTTTGGGCACTTTTTTAATGCGTTTGTAGCATTTATTACATTTTCTCATTAGTTGCAGGAATTGTTTTGTGCTATAACTTTTGACTCGTTGCTCGAGATCTGAGCACTTCTTTAGTCAAAGTTACATGTTTTTGTTTTCATTCTACATGATGGGATTATCGGTTTGTAAAAAAATTGCTTTTATAAAGTGCCGCAATCTAGGGGGTTGATTGTACTCTTGGGCTTTCACTTGCAGACGCATTATCTGGCCCGAGTCCAACGTCTTACATTTGTGCATCTTGCATTTTTCATCATTGAGAGTGCTCTTTCCAGAATTGAGCATCCTAGGATCACTTTACAGCCTCCACCACTTCTCACCAGGAGAGGGAACTATTCATCTTGGCATGCTTCCATGGAATGTTACTTTTCCCACGAGGGTCTTTTACCCTTCTTGCTTGGGCCAGTTCTTGCACCCACTGATCATCGTCATCTGGAGGACTTCCTTGACACTTGTGACCATGTCTTTGGTCACATGATGATACATGTCTCTCATTCTCTTTGGTTTCTTGTGGCACACTTAGATCCACCTCACCGTGTCTGGAGCATTCTTCAGTCCTTCTATGGAGACCCTTCACATCGCCACCTTTGTTGTTGATGCTGATTCAGTTGTCTCCATTTCTTTGTGCGATGACAATTCCATTGACATAGACTCGCTTGGTTCTACTTTTGATGACAAGGATTGTGCACCCAGTTCTGATGTCGAGAGTACTACAGAGGACTCTTCTCCTCTTTCTCTCACTATTCTAGAGAGTGTTGACACATCCCACATCTCATCAGATATCAAGCGGTCTCACTCGGTATCACACTGTCATTACACCTACCTCTTTTCGACCTTTCAAGTGTGCGAGGCCCCTTTCATTCTTCTACCTTCATTAGATGACTCATACCTATCGACATCACTCCTCTGTTTGTTGAGCCCCTCATTGGGACAAGTATCTGCCTGACCTTAGTCATCTTTTCGCAAAGTCTACTTGTGATGCACTACAGGTCCCTCATCCATCTATAGGTGTTTCAGAGGAGTTCATCATCTCTGTTGTTGGGAGTGCCCCTTCTGGGAATCATGTCACTTCCACATTTCTAGAGACCTTCATTGATCCACCCTCAGCTGTGGATCCCTTTTTTGTTGTGGAGGATGTTTTGTTCCCTTCACATCACTTGGACATCCTTTCTGCGGGTGTTCCTCTTTTCACTCTAATAGTTCTACGCACGTGGCATTACCTTCGGTTCATTGGCACTCACTCGCTAGACCTATGTCACACTTTCATGCACCAGACTCAGAGTTCTTCGTGCTACTGCCTTCGGTTTCCTTTACGGAGTGGGCATATTTTCAACACGTTATTTTTGTCCTTCCTAAGGGCAGGCACATAGTTTGGTCTGGGTGGCTCTTCTTCAGTCTAGAGGCAGAGGATCTCGTGATCGAAATTCTTCCGGGAGACCTCACAGAGCTACAGAGTTCAGATCCGTCCATGGCATCTTCTACATTCCTCTCGTCTCCCTCCCTCTTCTTCTCTTTTTCTTCTTTCCGAGAGATTTCCTCTTTGTACATGGGTACCTTTTCGGGCTCGTCTAGTGTTGGGACCCATATTTGGCATCTTTCTTAGATTAGAGTGTTTTTTTTCTCTTGTGGTGGATGTTTTTCCCACTGGGTTTTCCTTCACTTTGCTTGGGACCTTTTTCTTGTACATGGGTACCTCATCGGGCTTTGTCTTTGGGACCCATTTCTCGTTTCGACTTTCCGCCTCATCCTAAGTTCAATGAAGGGGGGCTGTTAGTGTGTGTTATTTTCCACATCATTAGGTGAGTCATCTCACTTAGGTGATATCATAGGTCCATGTGTCATTTAGCGGTCATTATGAGATTCTCTTACGTGTCAGTGCGTCAGTGTGTCATATGCGTCATTAGGAGTTACACTTCTATTCTGGGAATGTAATGCCCCCTCTCTACTCGAGTTATCATGATTGCAACATTAGGGGTTACTCAAAGCACCTCCTGTATGTACACCCGATTTGATCTATGAGATAGGGGAGAGTTTTATGGCTTAACCAGGTTCTACCCGTATTTCAAATCTTTGCATGCACATTCGGTTGATGCTCGCTCCTCCCAAGATCTCTTCATGCTGTTGTTTGCACGTCCGTTGATGTGCACATCGTCCCTCGTGATCCTTGCTTGTGGGTTTTAAACCCTCTTTCACTTACTTCTACACCTACGATGATAGTCCCATAACTTTGGCATATACTACTAAGGAATCTAGAGCTCATATCACTTCTTGTGCCGCTTCCACACCTCCACCTATATCTTCTCCACATGTGAATTTAACCTCTCACCCACAACGGATACATTGGTCCTATAGCCCTTTGTAGAAACAAAATCACACAATTGGGTAAATTTCTAGGTCATAGAGCATACTAATATATACATGATTCTTAAGCAAGAAAACTAGTAATTGACAATGTCTTTTGGGCCTTTTGATTTGTCTCTTATACTTTTATTAACCTTACACACCCTATAACCTTGTTAGTATTTAAATGATTTATCTTCTATGGCCTCAAATACTAGCACCCATTTAGGACATAAGTGACCAAGTGCTTTTGTCCCTTCCGAGAACTCCTAACCCTCTCTAGCATTTCCTAACTCTTTTAGGTCTCTTTTACTTCTTGGGCATCTTTGACACTTTTGGGTTTGCCTTCCAGTTTCCAATTACAAAATTCATACAAGGGAATCATATATATACTTAGTTATTGTTTTCAAATAAGGGGACATGTACTAAAAATTAGATATTATCACCTAAGCTTGTATTCAAAGGCATAAGAGCATTACAAAGCATCCATCTAGTACATCCATATAAGGGACAAGGGATGTATCACTCTGCATACATAAGATATGAGAGGACGTTTATGCTATTTCATCTCACATATTTTCATAATTAGAGTATTCTAGATCTAGCCCGCTATCATAGTGCAACTTTCATAAGGGAAACCTAAGGCATTATTACACACACATTCACACAAAAATACATGGATTATGAGGTATAGTGCGGTGCCGAGTCACAAGTTCACTCTTCGGGTGACCATCGGGGTTAGTCCAACTCCACATTTTACATATTTTTGTTAGATTTGATGTGGTTTGTGGACATGTGCAAGTAGACATTTATTTTGAAGGTTATAGGTGTGATCGAAACTCTAACAATGAATTCAAAGTGATAAAAAAAATTAGATCAAAGACCTTTTGACCTAGAAAATTCGGGACTTGAGCATCTAAGTGAACACTAGCACCTATATCAAACACTAGTTCTTGTCACTATTGTCCTCATGTGGACATTTTTTTCCTTCACATGTATATATACGAATCTTCATTGAGCCTTTACAACATGTTTTCTAACGTATTCCAATAGGTGCTCGGTCTAGATCACTCTTAGATCACACAAAATCAGCTAAGTCACCCTCTCTCTTCCTCTTACTTAGGGTTTCATATTATTACTTGCTTATTGCTTATGTCTTATTGTATATTATCACTTGTATATCATTAATTATGGTAAATTTACTCTGAAATATAGATTTAATTCAATTTATATTAAATCATTTAGTGAACCCTACTCATGATCAAACACGTAGATATTTATTTTTCGTGTTCTATCTGGATCTCCTTTCATGGCTCCTTAGGTCTCCTTGCATCAATTACTTCAAATGCACCCATATTGCAAAGATGTTCTCTAAAAATCCCTAGAAACTATGTACCTTCCTCAAAATATGCCACATGCACAAGTAAGTGCCATTTTTGATTGTCTCTTTGACAACCCTATCAATATTGATACCATAACCAGCCAACCCATCTTCGAGTCAATTTAATCTTTACACCATTTATTTCAAGATAAATTTCAAGCTATGGAAACCATGATTACATCTCTCACAGATGAAATCCAACATCTCAAGGTTGCTTCTCAAGCCCATGCTAGTTCTTCTTCTACACCTGTAGACACAAAATCACGCACTTTGGGTATCTATTTAGTCCTAGTTGCATACTACTATTCATATGATTCCTAAGTAAGAAAAGTACTAATTAACCCATGTCTTTGGCCACCTTTCTTTGATTTATGTTGCCACTTTTGGTCTTACATCCTTACTTGCTCAGTCTACCTTTTTATACATCGACAATTATTATCTTGGACACCAGTGCCCATCCAGGGATGCGCACAAGCACCCTGCGTCTCCTCCGTATACTTTGTTCATACTTTTGGGTCATTTATAGCCATTTGAGCATATTATATTTTTGGTAGTCAACCTTTTCGGGGTTAATTATGAAATTCAAGCAAAGAAATCATACAAATTTAAATTTATGTGACCATAATAAGGGACCAAGCACTAAACATTAGTTATATCACCACCTAAGGTTACATCCATCAAGCATCTAAGAGATCCATTGCATCCATCTAGAACCATCCAAGGGACACAAAGGCTATTCATTCTATATACACTTCATAGGAGGGAAGTTAATTCTATTCCATGCACACATATATTACATTTATTTACATCTAGCTACTTGCTCGCTATCAAGTGTGACACACACAAGAGCCACCTAGGGCACGATTCCACACACACACATAGAACTACATTAGGTCTGAGATGTAGTGCAACACTTAGTCGTAAGATCACCATTGTGACAGCTGAGGACAGTCCAACCCCTCATTCTACATCTTTCTTTTTTAGGATTTGATGTCTCTTTGAGGGTTTTACAGGTCATTACTTCATTGTAGGTTTCTAGTGACTTCAACGATCATTGTGCGACCTCATAAGCGACTAGAGATGAACAACAACAAATACCTTGTGACCACTTAGAGGAGGTTTTATAAGCATTTCCATAGACATAAGCACCTAGAAATAGGTCTAGGGCACTTGCATGTGCCCAATCCAGGAAGATCGTCAGCTCACACACTTTTCTAAGGATTTTTGTGATGCTTCTCCCTCTTTGTTCATCCGATCAACGCTTCGACACAATCCAGGAATAATTATGAAACAAATAAGTCATCTTACCTCTTCTTTACACTTAGGGTTTCATATATTTTGGCTTAGTTTTCTTGGGTTAATTTCTATATTTAATTGATTATTCATTTACTACTATAATAACAATCAAATTATGCATATATTTCCATATTTATCTTAATCGGGCTCATGTTTGTTCTTCTTCTATATCTCATCTTCATTCTATATCTTCTACATGTGCTCATATAAGTGAGTCTCAAGTATTTCCATAACCAAAGCCTCCTAAGTTTAATCACAATGCTAAGAAAATGAAATTCTTACTTGAGATCTTTAGTCATCAATTGATCACTTTACAGATCTACTCAAGGATATCATCCTTACCGACTTGCAAAATATCATGGTCATCCATATTACTGCAATTATCATCAAATCAATGGACATAATGACAATGAATACTATGCTTTACAATGAAGAATCAAACATCTTGAGCATCAAGGATTTATCTCATTCACTGCACAACATTTTGTTGCATGCCCATCTACAATTGTTACATCTCAATGGGTTCCTAAATATGATTCATCTATATCTAATGAACATCATGCCATCATTTCTAAGGTTCCTTCTACGAAGAGTCAAAAACCACTTAAGAAAACACCTCTCAAAATCAATACAACACCTCCTTTCAAGTCATCTAAGACATTACCAAGTCAAAATACATAACTGCCTCTCAAAATCAGTCCACCCCTTCTCCTATCAAGTCTTTTGCAACATCATCAATCCCACATACGTTACCATAATTCAAGATTCCTCCCCATCCTACTCCACTTCCGTTTCTAATTCATTTTGTCAAAGAAACTACTTTTTCTACTTGATAGCCAAGACACATTTCAAATTCCACCACCATCGCATGGTCCTATTATTTCTTTGGCCTACCATTGTGTTGGGACGTCACTCCTATCATGACACAAACACCAATCTCCCACAATGGAAAAGTATCTCTCGCGTCGCTGCATAAATCTTCATCATTGGAACACTTGGGGGCATCACACTTATTCTCCTCCCTTCTAACACTATCAATTATTTCTAGCATGTCCTATCACACTTAACTCTCTCGTGCTTCATCTTTCATATCTTTGAACAATCTTACATAGCTTAATACACTATTATATCATCATTACCTAATGACACACTCTCGTGCTTTGGCTCACACACTGAATATTGATGGCATATTACATACATGAACCACACACAATGCACATTATACACTTGAATTTACACACTTTGTATACTTCACACATAGCAGATCATACACTTAGGACATCTTCTCTCGTAGCATCTATCTCACGCTTTGTGTCATATTTACCCTACACATTCACGACATATCTTTCTCGCTCTCTACTACTATGCATTAAACTCATTGCCCTATTACGCACTCTAGTTCCATGATCCAAACTCTACTACCGAGGTTCTATATCTCAAATGAACCTCACCATACTCATGCGTTCAATCATTCACTCACTCACTCACACGATTACACTCTACACTTTGCGCTTTGACGATCACATATTTTTCGTACACACATACGACCCATTTACCGATGACACACTCTTGTTTACAGTTTATTATTTACTATTGAGGGGGCATGTACAAATGAACCTCATTTCATACATACACATCCACTCGGGGCATGTGGCTCCTATCATTCACATTGCATTCCATTCCATCTCATCCACATCATATTGCATATCTTGGTTGCTTATGTTTTTACATGTACATACTTTATTATACATGTTAGATATATATCTTGTATTTCATTATCTTTTCATACATACATGCGCGTTCACTTTCATTTCTAGTTATGATCGCAGATTCTACAAATCAATACATGCAACATGGATGCTTGGTACAATACCTAGTACCAAGTCCCACAACGGCTCTAGGGAATCTAATTTCATACACTATAGGTGCTATTGTTTAATTTTTCATAAAACATTACTTTATTGAATTATACATGTTTGACATACTTTTTATCTTTCTAACATGCTAATGGGTGCTTCACGTGTAACATTTGTCTTGCAGGTCTATTTTATTTCATGGTTATTTGTTACATTGCTTGTCATTGTTTTCTCTTTGTATGACATTGTTTGCAAGCTTTTCCATTTGTCTTGTGTGCACACTGTCTTCCATTGACTTCTTTGGCCTTGATTGTGTTCCAACATCATGAGTGGTGTAGCATGTTTGTAACCAACTTTTCACGGTCTATATTGGATTCTTGCATGTTTACATTGTCTTCTTACGTCTTAGCTTACATATTGTATGATTAAATTACATTTTTATTCTACATGCGTGTTTATATTTGCTTATACTAGAACTTGTCACCTAGCCACTTTGTTTGCATGTGCCTTAGTTTCTACCAAGCATATTCCCTTCCCCCTGCATGGCACAATTTCAACACAATGGTCGGTCCTCCTTAGGGCTGCATACTCCTTTAACAACGTTGCATACACCCCAAATGAGGGGGAATTGTTTGGGTGAATCAATCACCCCTCACAACGTCATACAATGACAATTCAACATAACACAATACCATTACAACCCAATCATCAATATCAGACATGGATCAAAATCAGACTTGGGTCCTTAACACAACATAAACACTAGCACCTAGACCATGACAAAGTGTAGCGCTGGCGCCTTGACCCTTCCTGGATGTTTGTGACCAGGGGTAGTTACACAAAATTTGGTAGTTCAACACAATCTCTAGAACTCCACATAATGGCTTTTACAAGGTACAAATTCCTTAGCACTCGACATGCATGCACTACACAACACTTTTTACTTTCACATTAGATCAAATTGTTTGAATTGTTTAATTTTTACACACCATCTATAGTGGTGTTCTACATTCATGGGAAGTGGTTAAATGTTTAAGGATAACACCAGACTTTTCTCTTTACACTTCTTCCATGAGATCACCCCAAAAACTCGTGGCTGATGCAACTGGTGTGAGATCACCCAAAAATTCATTCTTCTACAACATCTTCAGGATCCTTTCTACACCATTTTTACTGATCACAGATTAGGTACACATGTTCCTTTTTCATTTTTCATATTTTACATATTTTTCTTACATACTTTACACATTTTCGATCATATACATGTGTATTTGACTATTTAATCATTATTCTCTTTTGCGGGTATGTCCTTATGGGAAGTGTTGTCAAAATTTCACCCCCCCTGGGTAATTTTGATAACATGCATCAGAATATTCAAGTCCCAGGAAAATTGATTGATTCGGGGCCAAAAATCATGTTGCTAGAGTCCCCTCAAATATTTTCTAAGTTCCCTGTCTGAGAGGAAAAGAGCAAGCTCTGAGAAAATGCGAAAAAAGGTTGCAGAAGGCAAGTAGGTTGATCCAGGAAAAAATCATAAAAATGACTAAGTCCTAGTCCTAGGGGCAGTCGGGACATTTGGGACAAAAAGGCCCGAACCGGCCGGCTCGGCCGAAGTAAGCACAAATAGCCCGCAAAGCAACAGGGACATCTGGGACAAAAGTACGTGGCGGGCGCGAAATGCCGGTTCGACCGAGAAAAAATTGGCTAACTGCTGAGAGGGACGCAAATGGGACAATCGGGCCAAAAAGGCGCGAGCCGGCCGAACGGCAAGGCGAAAAAGGGGCGGGCAGGTTCGAAGCGAAAGTGGGACAAGCGGGCCAAAAATGCCCGAACCGGCCGAATCGGCGAAATGAGTCCAGAGGGCCCAAAATCAAATGGGACATCCGGGGACAAATGGAGGTGAAGTACGTGAAGGGAGTGAAGGAGCCGAGGACCAATCAAAAGCGCCACATGTCCTCACGGGAGAAAAAGTCAAAGGTCAAAGGGGCAAGTTATCAGTATTTGAATCGAACTAATGAAATGGCGCCACGTGTCCAAGTTTAAGGGGCCCCAAGCAATTTCAAAAGGAAAGCCCGTGAAAGATGGAGGAGAGAGAATTGCTCGTCAATCAAGCACGTGCCACGTGTCGTCCGGATGGCGAAGAGCGGAAAACATTTTAAAATTCGTTTTGATCATTAGTGCCCTAAATCTTGGATCGCCATATCTTTTGATCAGAGCTCGGATTTCCACATTCTTTATATCAACGGAAAGATGTTGAGATGCTCTACATGATTCTGGGATCAATCTTGAGTTTTGGTGCATCAAGAGAGAAAATCGAGAAAGCGGCTCGACGTGTGGTAATGACCGAAGCGACCTTTCAACAACCCGTTTTAATGCTAATGGGTCACATTCTTCTTCTCTTGCACGGCCGAAGTGACATTTTAGCGGCCAAATTAATACAAATGGGTCGCATTCTCCTCCAAAATCACTAAAAGTGACGGGGTATGGGTTGGTAAGATCCTCCATGCTTGATTTAATGCATCTGATCCGAGTCAATGAGGAATGGGCTTGCACGCGTTTTCCCACGTTTTCGTCCCCAGGCTCGACCCATGCAATGTAAAAGCGATTTGGCTCATTTTAAAAAAAAAAAAAAAAGAGGTTGTTCATTCTTTGGCTCGGCCCTCCTTCTTTTCTTCTCTAGGGTTGAAAATGGAGTTCGAGCCTCCTCCCTGCTCTGTAATGGCATTTTTGCCTTTTACTAATGGAATGATGTTCTGCAAACTTACGGAGCAACAAAACATGTTACGTGATGCATCTATCCATCCTCTCTTGTTTTTGCTTGTTCTCTCCTTGCCTCTCTTCATTTGCGGGTATACTGTGCATGTCTAAATGTTCATTGCGGGTTTGGAGCTATGTTCATGGAGTTTTGGGACATTTTCTCGTGTGAAATCTATCCTTGGGCTCGTAATGCATCTGTCCATCCTTCCCATTGCTCACCTCTCTTTGTCCATGGCAGTTTTGATAGATGTTCAACATCCTCCTTCTCAGTGTATCACCGTTTTAGTGTAGGCTTTTCTTTGTTTTCCCTTCTCTCTCTCTCTGTCTCCTTGGCATGGTTAGATTAGGATTAGATTAGCTTGCCTGCACTGGAATAGCTTGTGGCAGGTAGTTTAGGAGCAGGAACCAGCCTTCTCTGGAGATTCCTCTCTCGGTTTCACAAGTCCCACGCTTGGAGAGAGGTTTCCATGTTGTGCAATCACACTGGATGCCTGAACATCAACCTAGAAGCCTGATGTGAGTCGGGGTGCTATGATTTTGCATCAACAGGAAGCAATAGTCATATCACATCACAACATCAACAACACCAATAACAACAACAATCGACATCGACAATAGGCACATCACAACATCTACGTATGCACTTTCACCCTAGGGTCACTTTCATCATCACTTTTTGCACTTTTTCCTCCTTAGCATCCATGCTTCACATTTTTATCACTCCACACTTTGTCTTGTCCCTCGACATGCCTTCATCATCGATCTACATGGTTATCAAGTACACATCTCTTATCTACTTTGTGTTATTGAGCTTTCACTCAAAAACATAAAGTGGGGGCAAATGTAAACACAAAATCATGTACTTTGGGTATCTATTTAGTCTTGATTGCATACTACTATTCATATGATTCCTAAGTAAGAAAAGTACTAATTAACCCATGTCTTTGGCCACATTTCTTTGTTTTTATTGTCACTTTTGGTCTTGCACCCTTAATTTCCCAATATTCCTTTTAATACCTTGCCATTTATCATCCTAGACACCGGTTCAGGTGCCCTCATCCTCTCTAGGTGCCCCTAACCACAATATACTTTGTTCACACTTTTCGGGTCATTTCTAGCCGTTTGAGCATATTATATTTTTGTAGTTGGCATTTTCGAGGTTGATTACAAATTTCATGCAAATTAATCATATAAATATAAAGTTATGTGATCATAATAAGGGACCAATCACTAAGCATTAGCTATCACCACCTAAGGTTGCATCCATCAAGCATCTAAAAGCTCCATTGCATCCATCTAACACCATACTGAGGGACAAAAAATCTAGTCATTCTCGCATACAATTCATATGAGGGAAGTTCATTTTATTCCATGCACATATCTATTATATTTCTTTACATCTAGTTACTTGCTCGCTATTAAGTGCGACATGTACAAGAGCCACCTAGGGCATGATTCCACACACACACATAGAACTATATTAGGTTTGAGATGTAGTGCAATGCTTAGTCGTAAGATCACCATTTTGACAGCTGAGGATAGTCTGACCCCTCATTATGCATCTTTATTTTTTATGATTTGATGTCTCTTTGAGGGTTTTGTAGGTCATTACTTTATTGCAGGTTTCCAATGACTTTGGCGATCATTGTGCAACCTCATAATGACCAAAGGAGAATAACAATGAATACCTCACGACCACTTAGAGGAGGTTTTCTTAGCATTTCCTCAGACATATGCACCCACAAATAGGTCTAGGGCACCTGTAGGCGCTCCTATCTCTATCTAGACACCCCAGTCCAGGGAGATCATCTACTCGCACACTTTTTTGAGGCTCTGTGTGACGCTTCTCCCTATTTGTTCATTCGGTCAACATTTCAACACAATATAGGAATAATTAAGAAACAACTCAATCATCTTACATGTTCTTTGCACTTAGGGTTTCATATATTTTGTCTTAGTTTGCTTAGGTTAATTTCTATATTTAATTAATTATTCATTTACGACTACAATAATAATCGGATTAGGCATATTTTCTATATTTAGCTTAATTAACACCTCATCATAATCCTATGTCTATTACATGTGCTCATATAAGTGAAGCCCAAGTTTTACCGCTACCAACGCTTCTCAAGTTTTATCTAAATGCTAAGAAATATGATATTATTCTTGAGATCCTCGATCACCAGTTTATCAACTTGCCACCTACTCATTACTACCCTCCTTATCAACTTGTAAAATATAAAGGTCACCCATTTTGCAATTATCACAAAATTAATGGACATCATGACAATGATTTCTATGCTTTAAAACAAATAATTGGGCACCTTGAGCATCAGGGTTTTATTTCATTTGCTACACAACATTCTGATTCATGCTCATCTCCAATTTCTATATCCCACCGGGCTCCAAAATTTTCTCCCTCTATGTCTAGTGAGCATCATGTCATAATTATTAATGTTCCTTCTCCGGTAAGTCAATAGCCATCTATCCAACCCAATGTCATGCCACATTTAAAACTAATTACCCCATTATCTCCTATTAAGTCATCAAAGTGTTATTAATCCCAAATAAACAACCAACATATAAATAAAAGTGACTAATTCACTTGAAACAAGCTGTGATCAATCACCTACTTACATTTTCTCTGTTAGACCCACAATATGATATTGGTCATACCCTTGCTCCTACCTACCATTGTGGCAACCATATATTTTCTTATGACACATTTAAAACTCCACCATAGATCTCCCTCACCCGAACACTTTGGGGGTATCAAACTCTCCCCATAGTCACATGTTCTAATCAACAGTTACATATTTATGCATTACTCTTGTTTTGTGATTCACATCAATATTTCTAGCAACGATTTCTCTCATCTATACTATGTGCACACCTTGCTACATATATCTATGATTCTATGTTACTCCATACACGTCTTTCTACTCATGCTTACTTATGGATCCTTCTACTCATAATACACATACTACTTTCTATATAGGGTATACATCTTTTCATGCATTATATATACTCTGGCTATTCTTACTAAAAATTATCACATATATTTGCATACTTGGGGGGAATTACACTTTCTCCCCCCTTCCATTACTATCAATTGTCTCTAATGTCTAATAATACAATTGACACTCAATGCTTCATGTATAATATTTTAAAGAACTCCCGGAATCTTTGGTACATGCATTGTACCATCATTACTTGATGATGCACTCTAGTGTTATGATTCACACTTGACTGTTGAGGGTACAATTCATCCATGAACCTCACATCCTCTGCTCTCGCTACAATTTGAGCTCAATACTTCATAATACATCCTTTATAAAATACACTACTCTCTCTCGCTTTTCACCTCATGACTATGTTTGAGCATCACCACATCATTGGTTCACATACTTCCTCTTCATTACCCGATGACACACTCTAGTTCCAAAGTTCTTAATCATTGTTGAGGGCATACTTCATCAATGAACCTCACATCATATACTCTTGTTATACTTCACACTTAATTCTTCATGACACATCTTTCCTAACATCTCTACTCTCTATCACTCTGCACTTCACGACTATCTTTCTGAGCATCACCACATTGTTGGTTCACATAAGTTATTCTCATTACCTGATGAAGCACTCTAGTTTCATGGTTCATACTTGAATGTTGATGACATACTTCATAAATGAACCTCACATAATATCCTATTGCTACATTTCATGCTCAATGTTTCATGATACATATTTCCTAACATCTCTACTCTCTCTCTCTCTCTCGCTCTGCAGTTGATGACTATCTTTTCGAGAATCACCACCTTTGTTGGTTTGCATACTTTTTCTCATTACCACGATGACACACTCTAGTTCCATAGTTCATACTTGACTATTGAGGGTACAATTCTTAAATGAACCTCACATTATCTACACTTCACACTCAGTGCTTCATGATACATATTTTCTAGCATCTACTCTCACACAATACACTCATTTCCCAATGACACACTCTTG
Organism: Taxus wallichiana var. yunnanensis; assembly: GCA_018340775.1. Classification (NCBI taxonomy): domain Eukaryota; kingdom Viridiplantae; phylum Streptophyta; class Pinopsida; order Cupressales; family Taxaceae; genus Taxus; species Taxus wallichiana. The sequence continues at coordinate 338,950,881 of CM031236.1, forward strand.
TTCTATGGTTCATTCTTAATTGTTGAGGGATAATTTATAAATGAACCTCATCTCATGCACATATATTAGGGGAAAGTCAACCCATCCTCATCTTCACATCTTAGCACACCATTACACTTGCACCATATTTTCATATCTTGGTTACATTTACTCTTGTTAGCTTATTCTACTTACATGTTACACTTTGTTTCCTATGCTAGATGGATTCTTAGTATGTCATTATCTTTTCTCGTACACACATGCATGTTTATTCGGTATCTTGAGGTGAATATAGGAATTTTCAATAATTCATACACGATGTATGATGCTCAAAATCACTCTTTACTAGTCCCATTGAGGCTCTTGGGGGCATCTAATTTTCCTACTCTTATACTTCATACATCACATGTTCTATTGTCACATTATTTATTACTTCTCATTATTGCCACTATACTTTTTCTGCTATATACATAATTTGACATACTACTTACCTTTATAACATGTTAACGAGTGCTTCATGTGTAGCATTTTCCTTACAGGATCAATATAACCATGGTTATTTGTTACTTTTTGCTTGTTATTGTTTGATATTGTTTATAGGATATGCACTATGTCTTGCTTGACTATTATTTGCTAACAACTACTTCAGCCCTAATTTTATTATGACATTGTGAGTGATGTACCATGTATGAAACCCACTTTTTGCGGCCCATCTTATCTTCCTAGTTTCTTGTTACATTGTCTTCTATTACATGCTCACTTTTATAATAACACTTGTTACTAGTCCATCTTGTTTGCATGCACCTCTTGTTCTTATGATGCATATCCCCTACCCCTATAGGTATCCATACTCAAATATGCATATTAGATTTGGGTCCTCTCCTTTGGACCGCTGCATTCTCCTACGAGTGGTCGTTGCATGCACCCTAAACAAGGGGGACCATCTATTGGGTGAGAAAATTACCCTACAACAAGTCAAAGTTCTAATACAACACAATACAATATATAAAGGCGCATGAACATAGTTACATATTGACTTATAATAAAACATGGGTCCAAAATATAGAGCAGACACTAACGCCCATACTTGGAAAGTAGAGGTGGGTGCTTGTGTCCCCACTAGGCACTTTTATCCTGGGGAAAAAATAATAATTTTCTCACTCCAACATAGTTTACAATAGATTTTAGATTAGTTCTCTGGTAGCAGGAGTTAGCCTCTAATTACAAAATTGGTCTATCAACTACAATTGGAATGATAAGAACAATCAAAACAAAAGGAACAAATTAGGGACGTACCATCGTAGTGGTGCTTATTCGGGAAGCATCATGGAAGGAGAGAAAATCTAGACCTCTCTCCCCAACACTCTTCTCTTGGCATGAGATCACCCAAAAAAATCACCTTTGGCGTGAGATTACCTAAAAAACTCGCTCTCGGCGTGAGATCACCCAAAAAACTCACTCTTGGCATGAGATCGCCCAAAACCTCACCATCGGCATTCAAAATCAGCAACTCCAAGCAAACAAGACAATTTTATATCTCATACTCTCTTACATATCAGGTGCACACTTTCCTTTACACACTCTTTACATATTTATACATGTATTACTCTAATTTTTCATATATAGAACTTTGACTACTCTCTCACTCTTACTTTGCATGGGTCCTTTCTCAATACACAACAAGAAGAAGCTCACATTAACAAGGAAAAGATCTAGAAATACAATACTATGTATACACTTCACCACTAAGGTCTACTTCCCTTTCTAGTCTTCACGCTTCACATTGTGATCAATTCACCCTTGATTGTCCACTCGGCACACTATCAACAACACTCTTCTCTACATAATTACAACATAAACATCTTCTATCTACTTTATGCTATCGAGTATTTACTAGTAACATAAAGTGGGGAAAATGTAAACACAAAATCACGCACTTGGGTACATTTATAGGTCCTAGAGCATACTAATATATACATGATTCATAAGTAAAAACACTAATAATTAACAATATCATTGGGCCTTTAGATTTGTCTCTTATAATTTTATTGACCTTACACACCCTACAACCTGTCAGTATTTAACAAATTTATATTTTATGGCCTCGAACACTAGCGCCCATTTAGGACAAAAGCAGCCAGGAACTCTTGTCCCTTGGGCACTCCTGACCCTCTCTAGCCTTTTCTCACTCTTTTGGATCTCTTTTACTTCTTGGGAATATTTTACACTTTTGGGTTGGCCTTCCAGTTGTCAATTATGAAATTCAAACAAGGGAATCATATATATACTTAGTTATAGCTCTCAAATAAGGGGGGCCAAGCAATAAACATTACATATTATCACCTAAGCTTACATTTAAAGGCACAAGAGCATTACAAAGAATCCATATAGCACATCCATACAAGGGATAAGGGCTACACCACTCTGTATACACAACATAGGAGGGAATTATATTATATTTCATCTCACACATTTACATGCTTGGAGTATTCTAGATCTTGCCCGTTATCATAGTGTAAATTGCCTGAGGAAACCTAGGGCATAATTACAGAGAAATACATAGAATTTGAGATGCGGTGCAATAATAATTCATAAGTTCACTCTTAGGGTGACTGCTGGGGTTAGTTTGAATCCACATTCTACATATTTTTATTAGATTTGATGTTATTTGTGAACATGTGTAGGTAGACATATGTTTTGTAGGTTACATATACGATCGGAAACCTAACAACAAAGTCGGAGGAAAAAATGAATATTGGAGTGAAGACCTTCTGACCCATAAAAATTCAAGACCTTCATATCTAAGTGGACACTAGCATCCAGATCGGACACTAACGTGTGTCGTTACTATCCTCATGTGGACATTTTTTTCCTTCACATTTATGTACTTCCAAATCTTCGTCGAGCCTTTACAATGTTGTTTCCAGCCTATTCCAGTAGGTAATCAATCTAGATCACTCTGGATCACACAAAAATAGCTAAGTCACCCTCTCTCTTCCTCTTACTTAGGGTTTCATATTATTACTTGCTTATTGCTTGTGTCTTATTATATATTATCACTTGTATATCATTAAGTATAGTAAAGTTACTCTGAAATATAGATTTAATTTAATTTATCTTAAATCACACCTCATAGAGATATGTCTACACATAGGATACATATTACACATGGTACATCTAGGCCCACTTCACATTCTTATTCCCCACATGCATGACATAGTATTACTTTGCACATCTTGGCACACACAATTTCACATAGTACTAGGTCCTTGAATCATGTTCACATGTGTTCCTCTCTCACATTAGTAGATAGTAGGACCTCACCCTCTATCCTCATTGGATAAATCACTATGAAATTCACACTTGGGGGCATACCAGTTCCCCCTTGCTACCTGATGATGCACTCTTTTTCTAGGTTGAAACATAATCATTGAGGACACACTTACCTACATGAATATCACTTGACACACATACACTAGGAAAACCTTTCTCCCATCCCCTAGTCATAGTATTTCATATTATAATAATTCAAAAACATTTAAATATTCGAAAGTATACAAAAACATCGGCCTAGATCTTGGTTATATATATCCTTGTTTGATTATACTATTCTATGTTTCATTGTGCTTATCATGTTCTTGTGATTCATAATATTTTCCATCCTTTTACATATACACATGCACATTCACATGGTACTTTGAGGTGAATGCATGCTATCTATAGGTTATCACATGATGTATGATGCTTGAAACTATTCTCTACTAGTCCCACTTCGAGGCTTGTAGGGCATCTACCTTCCCTACTTCTCTATATTTGTGTCTGCTATCATTGCAACATCTAATACTTTCATTCCTATTTTCTGTTGTATAAATTTTAACATACTATCAATTTCTCTAACATGTTAATAGGTACTTCATGTGTAGATTTTTTTACAGGTCTAATCCTAACCAAAATTATTTGAATTGTTTGTATATTGTATATGTTTGTGTCTTGATTGTCATTGTTTATGGGATATGATCTATGCTTAATTGCTTGTTTTTGATTTAAAGAAATATAAATATTTATCAGAGGAATGAGATCAAACAAATATAGTAGTAATAAAAATGATCTAGCATGTATAGTACAAGAAAGTGTGCAAGATAGGAGGTGAGAGTGACTTGGCTTGTATCAAGAGATATAGGTTGATTACGAGCTAGAAGATGTCTAAAATAGGTTGGATCTGAAATTTGTAATATTTTTATGAGAAACTAGAATCTAAAACCTCTTCGGATAGGACTTTCCAAATGGGAATAGGATCACCTAGGTGCTTGGTGTCCAGGCTGGGTGTTAGTTTCCATGTATCAACTTTTCTTTTGGTCTTTTGTGGTGCTGGGCTTATCTCCTTTATTTTTATATTTGTCACATCCACTTCCTTATAAGGTCTTTGTGTCATACATGTACCAATAAAAAAACCCTAGCTACATGCACAAAACTCAAATAAACATTAGATGAAATAAATAATGCATATGCTTGAGTCAGCCGACCTTAGCGTTCACCCTAATGTGATTGTCACCGAGAATTGCACTACATTTCAAACTCTATGTAGTTTTTGTGTGTGTGTGATTTTAATTTTTTCCATTGAAGCTAGCTTTCCCTTGTGTCAGTCACATCAAGATAGTGGGCTACAAATAAGTTTCCCCCAAGATGAATATGTGAGATGGAATTCAAAAATAACACCTCCTATGCAGTGAATGACGCAACACAAAATGTAGTACTTGAGTGTTTATTCTTGCCCAAATAGTAGATTTTAAGTATTAGCCCCAAACCGTCCATCCACTAATAATAGTGAGTAAGTTGTGTAAATAAATGAATTATTTAAATTTTGACACTTAGTGACACCAAATGCCAACCCAAAGAATTAGAAAAGACTCAAAGTTAAGTGTCAAATGGTAATTTAGAAAACAAAATGGAATAGATAGAATTTCTAGGAGGGACACTAACACATGGTCGAAATCTTGTCATCTATTATGGGTTGTACTATCCCAAATCTAAGAAACATAAACAAAGCCAAGAACAGGGAAATGGATGCACGTGACTCGACCAAAATATGTAATTCCAAGAAGTACAAGACAATGTCACAATAAAAATCAATCAAAAGTAAATATAAGGACTAGGAAAAGGTGTCACCAGTGTCAAATATTCCCTCTTAGGAATCATGTGTATAAGAACATAATAGAAGTGTAATGTAATAGAAATAAGTGCATACTTTTGTGTCTATATTTTCCCCCTTTATGTTATTTGGATAACATTCAATAGTATAAATGATATAAGAAGAACATACTTGTAAAGGGATGAAGGAGTTGTATCCAGAACATGCCAATAGTAAGAATCATAGTGTGGTGAACTATGGATCATCGTTTTTGATCCAAGTGGGATGAGTATGTTGTCACAAGAGAAGTTTTTGGATAGAAAACGTGCTAATAAGATATTAGAAATTTTGAAACTTGGAGATTGAAGGAGGGATCAAGAGTGATTAATTTCAAAAATGGTGTGAAAACTCTATAGATTTGAGTGTCTGGTGCTAGAGAAAGAGTGTTGGGAAATCGATCAACTTTGCTCCCCACCGTGACACTTCCTCAAAATAGGTTCCATAGATGCAAAAATAAATGAACCAATTGTTACTTTTCTACTAGTCATAGAAAAACCCCTGTAAAGTGGACAAGGATAGGCAATGATGTCTCATTTCCCCACTTCACAATGTAAGGGTGAAAACTAGGCCAAATGGGACAATGCCTAAAATTTGATTGGCTCCCAAGTTAGGTCATCTGAGATGGATATTGATATTGTTGGAATTAGAATTTGGAAATAACTTATATTGATTAAAACATAGTATTTTTTGAACTTGATTGATTTGAAACTACTTTGGAGAGTTGAATTGCCCCTAGATTAGGTCATTTGAGGTGAAAAGTTGTGAGAATATGAGATAGTTTTGTACTTAGAATAGATTGAACATTGTGATTTTGGGTAAGAACCTTTTGTAGGATTTGAATATTACTTTGTGATTGGTAGTATGTGACGTGATTGTGTGTATTGCATTTGAAATTTAATTGAATTGTTCTAGGAGGGGTAATAGGATAAACCCAAATGTTTTCCCCCTTACGGTGAAGGATGAGAAGCAAGGTGATGAATCATGATCCGGAAGAAAATTAGAGTACTCATGTGAATATAAACTAGAATCTTATATAATTAGTAGCAACCATTGAAATACAAGAACAATGTGTAGTAAAGTACATGAAGTTTCGTAGTCTATACTCAATGTAGTAGATGTCAAAGATATGGTTTTAGGGCCACTTTGATGATGCGAAAAATGGAAAAATGAAGCTCAAGATACCAAGGAAACAATGTCAGCGAATTAGTTACCATAAGAGGCAATATAATAACTATAACAAATCTAGTAATAATAGGACTTTCTATAAATAGTAAGGTTCTAAAAGTCAATAATAGTTTCATTTGTAAATTGACTTAGTGTGATTTGAGATTTGGATTACAATGATTATATATGTATGAGTGGAAATTTTGTCGAGGTTCGAGAGAGTTATAGAGGCATTATCAACTTAGAAAACAAGTCCATTAAAAAGTATCATGTTTTTGAAGTAGGCTAGGCATTACTACAACATTTTGATCCATTTTTACATTTTTCAATTTTTTGGGAAATTTGGCATTTTGTCTGTCTGAGCGGTGGGGCGGTTTTGTCATGTGGATGGTATTGTCCGGTTTTGGGAAGTAGTGTCTAAGTTTTGGGTGGTACTATCCAAGGTGTCATACGGTTCTATCTAGAGATATGTAGGAGTTTAGGAGTATATTTTTGCATAGTTTTAGATGCTAACTTTTTATTGTTGTGCTTATATATGCATAGAGACATACATTCAAGAGATTTCTATACGGAAAACATTTTTCTACATTATTGGCACTAGGATTAGAGGAGGATAAGTGGGATATATTAGAATGTGTTAGGATGTGACACATCACTAGGTTAAGGGAAGTGTCCTATAATATGCATTTGATTACTGCACTTTACAAGAGATGGTGTGTAAATACATGTACCTTTTGCTTACATGTGGGAGAGATGGCTGTGACACTAGAGGATGTGTATAAGATACTCCGGTTGACAGTTGTGGTAGATTGAGTGTAGGTTATATCCCTAGATGATACATGGTGGTAATAGAGAGTTGCGAGACAATATTTATAAAGTCTCGGGCATAGACAAAGTCATTGATTACCCTAGATGACATAGTGAGATCAGGTGTTCTATGATTGTGGAAGTTTATTGTAGTTTTATTTGCTTCTTATGTCACTATGGATGGAGGAGGTGTATCCATATCATATAGGATGCATGATATTTGTATGAGCATCAAATGACATGGGTCACGATATGCTTAGAGGCACGAGTGTGTTGAATCACTTATATATATTTACATAGGAGGATCACATTGAAGGTATTAGTGCTACTACTCTTTTACATGTATGGGTGTATGAGAACATAGAATTAATGAGGCCATTGAGTGGTACACACGTGGATTGGGCATGACTTGATATTTTTACAGCTAGATGAGTTAAACCTAGGGCTTGTGGGTTTGATACCATGACATATCGATTTATTTTAGATAGGATAGGGCCTAGTGCTGTGATTTGGAGACCTTATAGGGACTATGGTGGATAGAAGGATGACCATGTTGAGTTATGACACATCGATGCAACATGTGGTTATAGGAAATGTTTTTAGGAGTATCCAAGTTCTTCTAGTATGAGCATGTGTTGTGGTGGTTTCGGATAGCCTAGGATGTGCCTCTAGATCCATATGTATGATAGAGATTGATTTGGGTTATGAGGAGATAAGGTGTGAGGCTAGTGACCACATGAGTCCGATTCAACCACCAAGTGTAGGGGATGTTGATGTGGATATAGTATCAATTCAAGTTGATGATGAAGGATGTACACCAACTTATATGTAGTGTGTGGGTAGAGCACCGATGGGTGTTATTATTTCCTATAGATGTGGATGCAGTGGGAGAGCCACCAAGTCCATAGGAAGGATGAGGAGGGCCAAAAAGAGGTAAGGGACCTAGCCTCGAGGGTGATGTAATGACAATAATAGTTGCATGACATAAGTATGATATATTATGATTTATATTTGATGTTATGTTTCAATTGTGTGTGTAGTGTGGTGATGAAGTACTAATATGGTTTTGGATCTTGTGGGTGATGATTTTGAAGCATCGTCATAAATACATTGATGCGTATGTTGACACACAACGTGCCCTTAGATGTATTCAAATGAGGATGAATCTTAGAGACAAAGAGAGGATCTTATTGCATGAGAGCATGCTCACTTATTTGATCATGTGGTAGTGGCGAAAACCACTTGTATAGTCCTAAATTCAGAGTGAGATGAGGCTAGGATAGATCTAGCACGGGAGAGAGAGGAATTTAGAGGTAGTGGCCTATCTTAGAGCATGTTTGAGAGATATGTAAAATTCGGGGTGATAAATATGAACCTAATTAGAGGATTAATGGTCCCGAGCACAAGGGCGAGAGATCTAGTAGTGAGACATCGATTTTGAGAGCTCCGATAATATCCTCCGAGTAGTAGTGAAGAGGATGTATGATAAATGTTGTAGTGGGCATGATGCCTTGATCTTTTTATTATGAAACTTTCACACACACACACACAAGGCTAGGACATCTACATCACACTTCATAGGGGAATGATTTTATTCTTTTCCATGCACACCTTTTATTACATTTTTCTACACGATTATTGCTCAAGCACTTTGCATAAAGTGTGACTAGCACAAGAGAAACCTAGGGTATGTTCACACACACTTGCACATAGAACTACATCGGGTTTGAGATGTAGTGCAATGCTCAGTTAGTAAGTCCACCATTGTGGCAGCTAAGGTTAGTCCAACCCCTTCATATGAATTTTTGTTTTTAGGGTTTGATGCTTATTTTGGGGTCTTGCATGTTTTTCTTTCATCTTGTATTATTGGTGACATCGACATGGAACAATGAATCTAATACAACAAACAGCGAGGGTTTCAGACCATCTACTAAACTTGTGAAGATCAGTTTTAGAGCTTTTTCATAGATCGGGCCCCCAAATTTTAAACCGAGTGCCCACAGTGCCCTAGTCCCTCTCCAGGCACTCCATTCTAGCTAGATCCTCCAGATCCATCTTTTTAGGACTTACGCACAGTTGTTCTTGCTTTCGCTTTTTTAGGTCATCATTACGAAACTATCCTGCGAGCATCTGTTATTCAGCTGAGTTCTTTCCTCTTCTCTTTTACATTAGGGTTAGCATTTCCTTTTGCATAGTTACTTAGCTTACTTGCATACTTCTTTACTACATTTATTTACTTTATTATAACTGTTCATAACTTATATTAACTATTTCCATACTTGCATATTTAGTTAATTTTAGTTAATCATTTTGGTGAACCCGATTTGTGAATCTGTCTTCCTTTTTCATTTTATGCCCGTTACCCGTAGTGGTCATTTTGGGTCTCTTCACTACTGTGAGATCCCTTCATTTACCCATCGCACCTATAAGTCTATGACGGATACAACTACATCTATGACTGAAAATTCTTTAGACAATTCTAACCAGGTTCCTCTCCATGAGATAGAAGCATATAAAGTGAAAATTCCTATGATGAAGACACCAATGTTGACCAAGACCAACTTAACGCTATTACTAACTTTCGTCAAACATTGTGTGAAAACCCTACACATCTCCCTCATGTCTTAAATGCTCTAATATCCACTAAGATAGATCATTACACTTCCACTTCCATTGTTGCTTCTTCTGATCCTATGGTCTCTACTTCACCTACCCATGCTTATGCTCCTATGGTCTCTACTCTATCTACCCATGTTTTTGCTCCTATGGTCTCTACTCCACCTGCATATGTTTATGATCCTTTTGCTATAGCCACTACTCCCACTGTTCACCATGATGCTTCTCATCTACACCTCGGTTCTTCCTTGAATTCTCCAAATTTTACATCTTTGCATGAAGAATTACAAACCCAAATTTGTTAGCTTCAGTTAGATACCTCACGCGTAGAATTGTCTCTAGATTCTACAGTCTTGTTGCATACTCCTTTTGTGCCTGCCATATCAACATATCTATTGCCACCTAATTTTTTCTCTCCTAAGCTACCTATCTTTAAAGGCCATGGGGACCCATAAGAGCACCTTTGAGCATTTCATGTAGCATGCCTTGACTATGCGGATGATCACATTATACTAGCTAAGATTTTCCTCATAGTTTACAAGACTATGCAATGCGTTGGTTCTATGACCTACACATACATTTGGTAGTCTCTTTCACACATTTGACCGATGCCTTTCTCACTCACTTTTCTATCAACATTGGCTCTAAGATCTCCTACACCCAATTTGGAACAACTCAAGCAAGGGTCTAATGAACATTTATCGATTATGTCTTGCGATACAAGAATAACTTAGCTAAGATGTCTAATGTACTCATGGATTCTGAACTTCAAGATTTATTTATTCAAAGTCTACTACCACCTTTATAAGAGAGTGTTCTCTTTGAAACATCTCATTCGTTTGATCAACTTTTTCATACTCTTAAGCTTTGTGAGACCAAACTTCTAACCATAGGTAAACTTAAATATCAAGAGAAAACATCATCATCCACCCGCTTTCAAGGTAAGCCAACATTTAAGTCTTCTACAACTAAACCCATGGATAGAAAAAATACTATAAACACAATCTCTACCCAAAAGGAACTTTGACTGGAGCCATATAGATGTAATTTTACTAATTTTAGTACACCTCTAAGTGTTTTTCTACCACAACTCATCGATAGTAATCTTATTACCTTACCATCCCCTCTACAACTTGATCCATCTTGACCAAAAGGATGCAATTTTGATGAAAATTCTTATTGTGATTATCATCAATGCATAGGACATCCCATTGATCATTGTTTCGGATATGACATCTCATTCATGATTTGCTTGACAATGGTCAAATTGAGCTTCCGGAATCTGTGACAACTTCGCCTACCAATGAAAATCATAAACTCAAGATTTAATAACCCATTATCAAAGCATAACACAAAAATGATAGATTCAACTGCTAATTATATGTCACACACCATGTCTCCCACTAGCTTAGGAGTTTTTGATTTCTTAGTTGCTAACATTGAAGCTTTGCCACCAATCATTTCTTTTTCCAATGTCGATTATCACACTAAGTTTACATCTAATCATTTACACATCCATGCATCTATTGGCTCAACCTCCATCAACAACACTAAGGTTGACCCATCATGGCCCATTAGTGCATGTTCTATGTCACTCCTTAAGGCTATCAATTATCCTACATCAAAAATTGAGTACCCTTTTCAACAAACCCTTTGGAGTTGTTAAGTTACATGTTACAGTTGGTCCTCTTACTATGCTGTACCTTTCCTCGTTGGAAACATAGTTGAGGGATGTGACATGCTTCTCGGTCTCAATTGGATTCTTCGCTCTCAATATATCATTTCCATGAATCATTTGTAACTTAAATTTATTTACAACAATCAGGTCATTTCTATTGATGGTGTCCCTCCATCTACTTCGTGGTCACCATCTCCTCGTGCAATATATAACACACCCCCTACTTCATCTAGCACATCACAATCTATGTTGATTAAAGCACAATATACTCCTAGTTCACCTACTCGAGCATCGTCTACGTGCCCTGTATCATTCGAATTTTCCTACACATCGGTATAGGCCTATTCCTCACACAATTACTGCATCTCGACATGGATCACAACCTCGTTTTATTCCATATGTATCTTATTCACCTTCACATTCCATATCATATAGATATCCATCACCGACGTATTTTCTGGAACCAAAACCTTCTTCATACATTCATCCCTCACATGTGCATAGACTTTATTCACCACTACATCATCTTTCTACCATACCTCCATTATTAGAGCATGGTCATATGCTTTCATCTCCTATATCAGATGAAGGACCTCCATCCTTCACCATGTCATTAGATAGTTCATTCATTCACACACACTTGAGGGGCATAACACTTCACATCCCCCCACCTCATCTTAGCATAGTCACACTCATCATATTTTACATTTTTATACATTCATATCCTTGCATTAGGCATACTCATCATACATTCTAGCGTCATTACCCGATGACACACTCTTGTGCTTTGGTTCACACTTGATTGTTGAGGGATTATTACACATGAACCCCACACACTGCACAATATGTTCTACACACCGCATCTATTCATACATTACGTGTCATATACCATACATTCTACATCTAGCCTACTACATTTGGAAATTTGCACATTTATACATCATGCATCATGCTAGTCATCAATAGACACACACCATTTTATACGCGTCTTACACTACTTATCCTACATACTACTTTATTCACTTTGCACCACACATTTTCAAACATATTGCACATACTAATACTCATCATATATGGGTCTAGCATTACATCATCGTACATACTACATTAATCTCTCTGTGTACATACATGTCATTTTACACATTCTACACCTCTTACATTTCCACTCTACATATTACGTATTCACATGTTCTATTCACCTTGCATTTTACATATTTTACACATCTTACATTTGCATTTTACACATACCATATGTAAAAATTCTGCTCACCACATGGTCACATTTCCTTTTTATATATACTACATTATCTTCTACGTGTTGCACTCACTACCCGATGACGCACTTTAGTTCCTCGGTCCATACTCGATTGCCGAGGGTTTACAAATAAAATGGACCTTACACTCATCACACATTTACTATTCGACCTTTCATCATGTGAAAATCCTAGGCTAGTGACATATGCTTTAGGCTAAATCATCACATATTCTATCATTTTGTAGTGGTATACACATTAGGTTACATCACCACTCCCTATTTTCATTTTTAGTGATATACGCTTAGGGCTAAATCATCACTCATCCATTCATATTATAGTGATATATGCTTAGGATAAATCATCACTTATACATTCATCGAGTTGTCTTTGATAATGCTTGGCTATAGGGTTCATACACACACACATTATTCTACGTCGTATCTCATCACTACACCTACACATTCCTCACAACATGCTAGAAACAACACACACTTGACCATTTCCGATGATGACTTACTCTCTTTTTACGGTTCATTCTTGGCTCTCTGAGGGGGAAAACGAAATGAACCTTAGTACATACACTTCCATTCACTCGGGGGCACATGGCTTATATCATTCCATCTTGCATTCCATTCCATCCATCCACAACATACTGCATATTATGGTTGCTTTTATTCTTGCTTACCTTTTCTTGTTCATGATCGCTTTATTACACATGTTAGTTAGATTACTTGTATTCCATTTATCTATATCATCCACACATGTGTGTTCACGTATTTTTCCAAGTTGTGATCAAATATACAAGTATCTTACACACAACATGGATGATCACCTTCTACCCTTCCTACACTGGTCGTTAGGGGCATCCACATTCATCTCTTCCAAGTGTTATTGTTTCATTTTGTACTTAACACTTTAAATTACTTGGTTATACATTCTTTTGACATACTAGCTATCTTTCTAACATACTAATAGAGTGCTTCATGTGCAAAATTTATTATGTAAGGATATTTGTTTCCATACTTTTTGTTATATTGTATTTTATTGTTTGCTTTATTATATGGGCCTTGCCCTTTGTTTGGTGTGCACACTTGTTTTTTGTTTTGCGGCCATGATGGCCTTGTGTGTCTTGTGACATCATGAGTGATGTCCCATGTTTTACAGCCCATTTTGTGCGATTAATTTTATCTTCTTATGTGTTTACATCTTTGCTTTCCTTGATAGCTTTTACACTATTTGTGTAGCTTACACATTGTTTTCTATATACATGCATGTTTGTTCACACTTGTCTTTGGCTAGCCTTCTTGTTTGTGCGTGCCTTGGTTTTTACTAAGAACTTTCCAAGGTTACAACATACATGTGGTTGGTCCTCTTTTGGGGCCACATTCTCCTATCAGCGACGTCGCATGTGCCCCCAAAGAGGGGAGCATCATTTGGGGTTTTTACATATTAACATTGAGATTATAGACTGGTACGGTTCAATTATATTTAGCGAGTGGGTTTAGACCAGTCTATGAACCCCATACATAGTGGATTTTAGGACATGGTGTCCTTAACATTATGGGAAGAAGTTACAGGCTTGGAGGTTACAATGGGTATACCTCTACACTACTTCGGTAAGTGGTGTCGGATCACCTAAAAAAATAGGATGATACAAATATTTCTTTACACACATTTAGAAGAAATAGAGCTTGGAGGACATAGAGCATTTCCTCCCTACACTTCTTCATCCTATGGCATGAGATTACAAAATTTTTTTGTACAAGATATACTTCTATACTCTCTTTCTCGACATGGATCAGGTGCACATATTCCATTTACATTTACATTTTACATATTTTACATTTACATGATTTCATATACATGTGTCTTTTACATTGTGTCTTTTACATACATACATACATACATATTTGACTACTTGATCATTTTCTCCTTGTAGGTTTGGCCGTATGAGAAATAAGCAGTCAAATGGGGGAAAAACAATAACAAAAATGTCAACAAAAACACTTCACAACAACACACGCTTTATTAACCATGTGGTTACATCACACACCGTAGTAGCTACACATGTGTTCCACCTTAGGTTCACTCTCATCACTTTTTCTTGCACATTTTTCATCTTTAATTTCCACACTCCTCCATAATTTTGTCACTCCACGCTTTGTCTACTCCTTGGCACGCCTTCTTCATCACTCTACATCGGTATCAGGTACACATCTCTATCTACTTTATGTTACCAAGATTTCTTCTCACCAACATAAAGTGGGGAAAAATGTAGTCACAAAATCATGCACTTTAGACATTATTTATCTCGGTCTCATACTACTATTTAGAAGGTTCTTGAGTAAATAAAGTACTAATTAACCCCCATCTTTTGGCCATCTTGTTTTATTTTTTTCATCATCACAGACCTCTTGCACCAATATGCCTAGTCAATTTATCTCTGTCATCCCACATAATTTTAGCCTGGTCGGGGTACCTAGATTAGTCTTGGGCAACTATGGATGCCTTGGTCCCACCAGGGGTGCCGATCCTTTTACACTTTCTCGCCACTTTTTGGGCTCTTTCTAGCCATTTGAGATCTTTATCTTTCTTGTGGTCAACATTTTGGGGTTAATTACAAAATTAGATCAAGATAACCCTATAAATATAAAGTTATGAGACCATAATGAGGGACCTAGAATCATTTACTACTATCACTCATCTAGAGTTACATCCATCTATTGCATTGGAGATCACTTGCATCCACATAGCTCCATTATCAAGGCACAAGGATAAGATGTCTGCATCACACACTTCATAGGGGAGGGATTCTATTCTATTCCATGCACACATTCTCTTACATTTTGTACACATAGTTATTACTCACTACTTCAAAAGTGTGGTGACATAAGAAAAACCTAGGGAATGCTCACACAAAAACTTGCACATAGAACTACATCGGGTTTGAGAAGTAGTGCAATGCTCGATTAAGTAAGTACACCATTGTGGTGGAGGTCAATATGACCCCTTCATATGAAATTTTCCTTTTTAGGGTTTGATGTTTGTTTTGGGGTCTTGCAGGTATTTCTTTCATCTTGGATTATTGGTGACATCTAGCACAAGAAATCAAATCTGATGTGACATACAGAGAGGGTTTCAGACCATCTACCAAACCGGTGAAGATCGGTTTAAAAGATTTTATATAGACCAGGTGCCTATATTTTAGACCCAGTGCCCATAAGTACCCTAGTCCCTCTCTAAGTGCTCTAGTCTAGCTAGATCCTCAAGATCCTTCCTTTTAAAGACTTCGTGTAGTCGTTCCTACTTCTGTATTTTCTAGTCATCACGTGACACCTGTCCTACGAGTATCTATTATTAAACCGAGTTATTTCCTCTTCTCTTTTGAACATTAGTGTTAAGATTTCTTTTGTATAGTTTTTTAACTTACTTGCATAATTCTTTACTACATTTATTTACTTTATTATAGATGTTCATAGCTTAGATTAACTATCCCCATACTACATAGTTAGTTAATTTTAGTTAATTAGTGTATGTTTTCGTGTCTATAGTTTGCTTGTCTAGCATTGAAGGATCAATTATCTTGTGACATCCTGAGTGGTGTCCCATCTATTTCACCAGCTGTTACACTAATCTTCTTTTGCATTTCTACATGTTTTGACTAGTTTCTATTACATTATGCCATGATTTTTTATCACTAACACTTTTTTCTAGCCTTATTCCGATAATTTTGCATCATTCCTACCCCATTGCAATATTCATTCTTCATATGTGCACATCATTTTCAATTTTCCTCATTTTTTTCACACTCACATTGGTTCATCTTGTGTATATGAATTAAAAATGCAAAGGAAATCAAAGCTAACACCTAATAGCTTCAATACAATGCTAACTAGATCAATATACCATCATGCTTAGAGATTAAGCAAAGCTAATCTATTAACATATTTGCATTAGAACATGAAATGAAGATTCAAACTAACATGTTAAACAAATTAACCTCTATCTCTAATTGAATGCTAATGAAATGAACCTATTTAGATCCTTAGCAATCAAAAGGGTTGATTGTATGCTTGAATCTCAAGGTTTTTAAGAATGGAGTCTTGTCAATCCATGACTACAAGACCATTTGACATATCTCCATATGACTTCAAAATTGGATGGATGAATGCAAGAAATGAAGATAGCTAGCTCCTCTAATGGAAGAATGCTCTAAGATGATAAAATGGCTATAGTATAGGCTCTATGCTCATTTAGGTGTAAGTATAAAGGTTAGAGGAGGGTTACTTTTATAACCCAATGGTTTGAAGAATTTTTGCATCCTATTATATGTGGGATAATAAAAAAGCTAGGTTAGTTATGGATAAACATGGTTTAGAAGTGGTTGAGTTTACTTTAGGAGAGTTTAGTTTGTCCTCTAGTGACTCATGGGGATTGAGGGGGTTTATTAATTAACCAAAGTGATTAATTAATAGGTGTGCAAGCTTATAGAAGATTTTTAGAGGAATAGTTAGTATGATTTATGTTATGAGAGGATTTTAATCAAATAAATGACGATTTATTGATTAAATAGAAGAGAGAATCAATTAATTAAGAATAATTAATTAATCTAGATAGAAAGAGGTATTAATTAATTAGAAATAATTAATTAATCTAGATAGAAAGGGGAGCTTAATTAATTATAAATAATTAATTAATCTAGATAGAAAGGGGAGTTTAATTAATTATAAATAATTAATTAATCTAGATAGAAAGGGGAGCTGATTAACGAAGGTCATTAATTGGCATCGTTATTGGATAGAAGAGTTAATTAACTAATGTAATGTAATTAATTAATGATGATAGCAGAGAAAATGTGCGATATTGATGATATGTCGTCAATTTGCGGGAAAGGGTATAATTAGCACAATTTAAGTATTTAAATTACTCAAGCTAAATTATAGGTGTCTACATTTTCCCCTCTTCAGGGTGACGTAAGTGACGCGAATCCAAAGATAGTCCATAGATAAAATTTTGAAGGGGTAGAAGAAAAATTAGTAGAAGTGAGAGATGCCCCTCGAGTGTCGATGGGGTGATGAAAGAAGGTGATCGACGATCGAAAAGGTGAGAGAAATGGATAGAAGAATGGGTAGGGGAAGGATGCCCCAGGTGAATCAAAAGAATAGTGTTGATAGGAGAATGATGTAGAAGAGAAATGAATATGGAAAGAAAAGAACAAGCTTTCATCCAGTGTATTGAAACAACTTTAGTGTCATCATATTGCCAAAGATCTACATCATCAATCCTTATTAAAAATATAAGCATACGACAAAAGTAGAATGACATGAAAATCCATACTACGAACAATTGTCCATTTCTGAAAACACCAACTCAATGAAACATACAAAAAGAAATGCAATATGAGAAGGAAACAAGCTCATTTAATAGGGAAACAAGTACAAACACACATACTCAAACCAACAATGGTCAAGATGGTTGTACAAATGTTTTGTTATCAAGATGAAGATCCCCAAATGTTTGTGATTGATGACAAGGGTGAAAAATGATGCCCCTAACAAGGATACATGCAAGGAAAATGATGAGAGACACTAGGTCCAATGATAAAGTGTTGTGTATAACAAAACAATATTAGACAAGTAGATGTGCCTCATAGTCTTGTGAAGCAAGCATGCTAGCTTTGTAAATGGTTGTAAATATGATGATCCGCGAGTTGTTTGATTTGTGAACACATGAAAATTACAATATGGAATGAATACCATGTGCAAGACATGAGTTTCAACCGCTATGGGTTGTTTACCTATTTTTGTAAATTTTACAATTTTTAGGATTTTTGAGAAATTTTGAAATTTTATGTGTTTGTATTTTTCTATGTTTTTTGATTTTTTTGTAATGTTTAGGGATTTTTGATTTTTTAGAAGAAATGAGAAAATAGGAGATCGCTTGAAAGCAAGAAAATTTCCCTAGGGAGAAGAAACGAGCACCAGGTAGCAAAAACATGCCCGACATGGCGAAAAGGAGTTAAAAATGATTATTTAATAAAAACAATCATTACGGTGGATAAAAGAAGTGTTAGAGTGATCACGATAGTCAAAACATGCCCCTAGGGCATCACAGTGGGTTAAAATAGCCAAATATACCCCTCTTGAGGGGGTAAATCATCGTGATCAATACATTTTCTACCAAACCCTACCAAATTTTTACCATGAGTTACCGTGAGTGACGAACGAGATGGCTAGGGTGTAGAATCACCATAGACATGTTGATACCATTCGAGAGTATGTCCGGAACAACGATGATGGACCATTTGTGAGTACCCCAACCCTTCTTGGTATTTTTACACATTTAATTTCGTATTTACTAGCATTAATTAGCATTTAGACATGCCACATATTTATATGATTCATGATGATTACTATGGTTATGGATAAGGATTGGATCATGATGTTGTCTGATTTTATTTCTTATGTATGTACCATGATGGATATTGATGATGTATCACATGTGTTTGATTTTTATGATAGATCCATAGATGATATCAATTGTATTGTATATGTGATGTTCTAGATTAGTGGATGAGATGATATGATGATATTGGTGCAGGGGGATAGATTTTGATATTTGCGATCCCTCTTGCCCCCATTTGATGATACAATATGTGATGATTATCTTAGCATACATGTATGATGTACACGTAGCATTTTATTTATATATGATGTATAGATGATGTTAGATGTGATGATATAGATGGAGATATGATGATGTGATAACAAAACTATGTACATGCGACAAAAAAACACAAACAAATGTTAACAAACCTATCAAATATACATTGCTAAACAACATGAATTAACACAACTATGTACAATTATTTACAAGCATACAAAACACACTTCATATGTATAAGTAAGAATGAATCTAATCTAAGCAAGAAAAGATGAATCTAACAAAGTATGTTTAAGTGAAAAACTATACAAATGTACAAGAAAGAAGAAACTATACAAGCAATCAATGTACACAAACTAACAAACAAAGAAAGAAAAAGATAAAACAAGTAAAATAAAGATATGTTTTTATAAGATTTTTTTAGTGCATTTTACGTTTTGTGGGAATTTTGTGAAACAATTTTCTATTGTTTTTGTGTTTTGTGTTTTTCTATTGTTTGTGTGTTTTCTGTTTTTCTATTGTTTACGGTTTTTCAAGTATTTTGTGACTATTTTTTTGTTTTTGAACATATTTGAATGTTTTTGTGATTTTCTAAGGTTTTCCAAAGCTATGTACAGGAAACCGAGAAACGTGGATGCCCCTCAGCATTAGATGGAGAATATACAAGGGCATGTGCCACATATTTATAAATAGGAAGGTGAAAGTGCGAAGGTGCCCCCAATGTTAGATGGGGAATATACAAAGGAAATCCCTTCACCGATTTACAAGAGGAGAAACAACCGGATCAAGGCTTGACAGGATAGGCTCACAGGAATCTCGGATGCCAGAGCGGAACTAGCCCCAGGCTAAGTAAAAGTACCCCCTAGAAACTAGATGCTTGTGAACAATGAGTCCTCCCAAGGCATCGAAGCCAATTTTCACCAAGGGATCTATCCAAAGCGCCACAATTGCATGGTTTTCACATATGGATGACCTACTTTCTCTTTTTTGAATTTTTTTGTATTTTGATCCTTTTTTACTTTTTTGTTTGTTTTTTGATTTTTGCGCCATGTTTAAGCATAAAACCGCTTAAGGTTCATGGAATTCATTAGCTCACAGAGCTCATCTCCATCAGGATGAGCAAGTTTGTAGGCTCTTGCTTCATATTTTGCCACAATGACTTAAGGTCATAACTAGTATGGTTTGAACTTGCCTTTCTTCTCTCTTTTTGACCTTGTGTTGAACTGATTCTCTTTCATGGCCAAATATCGACATCAAATTAATGATATATGATCATTTTTTTGTAGTTTTGGGAGACTCTGTTTTGATATGCCTCGAGATGGTTAACAACGCGGATGCAATTTTCATCCGGGAGTTCCAATTACCGCCACTTGGCCATTATGCAATCCTCATCTTTGTCTAGATAATCCCTAAGAGATATCCTTATGGAAGGAAGCTTTATTTCCAATGGGATGATAGATTATGTTCCAAACACTAGGGAGTAAAGTGTCGCACTATTAGGAGTGTGAATGGAGGTCCTATAATCCTAGGGGCTTGGTGAATTTTCAAATACCAATTACGACTGTCTTACTCACCATCTTTTCCATGATTCAAACCAATGTTTTGTTAGTGGCTTTGGCTTTCCCATTACCCTGAGGGTAATATGGTGTAGACCACTTTAATATTATTTGAAATCAGTGACAAAGATCTTTCATCATCTTGTTCTTGAATGATTTTCCATTGTCAGTAACTATGGCCGCATGAATACCATACCGGAAAATAAGGTGATTCATAATGAACTTTGATATCTGAGCGCCTGTAACATATGTTAATGGAACAACCTCCACCCACTTAGTGAAATATTCTATGGTTGTGATGATGTGGGTATGACCATTAGATGAGGTAGGGGTGAGATTCCCTATTAAATCCAGTCCCCATTTGGAAAATGGCCATGATGTTGTAATTAGTTGCAATGGATGTGACGATGCATGGATGAAATTTCCATACTTCTGATATAGAACACATTTCCTGACATGGTTGTAGAAATCTATCTCCATAGTAGGCCAGTAGTAGCCCACCCATAACAAATTATTTTCTAGGACCATTCCATTTGTATGGGCGCCACACACCCCTTCATGTACTTACTTGATCGCTTGGACCGACTTTGCTACATCTAGACAATGCAATGATTCCCATCATAGCCATGACAATAGAGCATACCTCATAGGAGGGTGTAATGGGCTATTTGGTGGATAAGGATTTATTTTTCGGATCGGGAAATGTCAGTAGGGAAGGTATCACTTTTAAGGTAGTCATAGATAGGTGCATACCAAGGGAGTAGGGACCAACAAATTCACATGCCAGACATGATTCTAGTATATCATATGTAGGTTGACATAGATTTTCAACAAAAATGGCATATCATTGTTTTTTGGTGGAATCCACAACATAGAACCCACTGTTGCCATTGCATCTATAGATCGGTTTTGTGCCCTTGGAATTTGTTCAAAGGTAATACACAAAAATATTCTTTTAGAGTTTCCACCAGTTTCTTGTATGGGATGAGCTTGTCATCCTTGACCTTGTACTCATCGTTGACTTGTTTGATAATCAGTTGTGAGTCACCAATGACCTTGACATGGTGGATATTCCACTTGATCACCAGCTTCAACCAGTGATGAGTGCCTCATATTCTGCAATGTTATTTATGTAAGGAAAACCAAGACGGAAAGCTTACAGTATGGGGTCTCCTGAAGGAGTGATTAGTACTACTCTTGCCCTTGAACCATGGAAAGTGAATGATCCGTCAAAGTGGATCTACCACATGACAAATTATTCAATATACATTAGTGATGAATCTGACTCTAGACTTATAGGCTCTGTTCTAGGTAAAGGTGCTTCTGCTAATTGGTCGGTAAGTACTTGTCCTTTAACTGATTTTTGGTGTACGTATTCAATGTCAAATTCACTGAGCAGAATGATCCAATTAGCCATTCTACCTATAAGGGTCGGGTTTTGACAATAGGTATTTAAGTGGGTCAAATTTAGATATAAGCTTTGTTTTATTGTTTAATAGGTAATGGTGGAGTTTTTGAAAAGTAAAAACAACAACCAGACAAGCTTTTTCAATTTGGGGATAGTTGAGCTCATAGGAAATCAGGGTATGTGTAGTGCCCACTTCCCTTTGACACTTATACTAATTTTGATACTATTGATCATATTATGGACACTATTATGTTTTGTTTTAGTATGATGGTTAGATGTTAGATCATGGATTATTATTGATCTAGATTCAATTAGTATGCATGATGATTACTAGATACATTTCCTTTATGTGGATGATGATATATTGTTTGACATGGACATATTATAGATGTTGATTTGGACTTGTGACATTTGATATTTTGAGTAGACCTAGTATGGAATAGTATAGATGATGACATAGTTGATTAATGAATTAAAAATGATAATGTTGAATTCTTGATATTATTGTGATTCATGTGTTTAGATAATTTTGAAATTTTGTTTATATCATTTTGGATGTTCTTATATGGCCACAAGGCTGAAGGAGGTATTTACATTTTTGCAGGTTAAAAAAATCACAACAATGTCGGGGGACTAGAGACTAACCATATTAAAATTTTGGGTGAAATCAACAAGGTCACCATGGCAACTGTTTTGTGTGTATGTGTTTGTTAGGGAATTCCCATGGAGGGGGGAATTTCCATTATATGTGACCATGGGATATGTATTTTATTATGTGTTCCTTTTAATTATTGTTGTATGTATTTTATTAGTAATGTGCTCCTTCTTGTAATTAATTTAAATATGGTAGATTAATGTGAGAGATCATATAGTTAAACTTTAATTAAATTAAATTGGGATATGGAATGTAATTAATGAAGTTGTTGATTTTAAATGTTAATGTTGTAAGAGTGTGTAAGAAATGTGTAAGAAGGTGTAAGGGATATGTAAGAGTATGTAAGATAGATTTTTGGAGTGTTAAACACTTCATCTCCTTAAGAATTCGAATTTGTCCTTGGAGTCTAGATTTGGAAGCTTGTGGGACAAGTTAAACTTGTCCCACACCTCTTAAAATGATTTACCAACCATACCTATGGTTTGGAGGTTAAATTTAGGCATTTTTATTGCATTTTGGAATGACAATTTGTAAGTTTTAATTGCACTTCTCTTACATATTTTAAATTCAGTCTTTTTTGAGTATGGGTCATTTTGGAGTGTGTAAGTTATTTTTTCATTCTTATTTATTATGATTTGGTGGTTGATGTTGATTTCCTCTTGGGGTTGAGGAAGAATGATGTGGCATCCCACATGGATCCACATCATCCTCTTCTCTTCCCTCTCCTTTAAAAGTGAAACTCCTTGCTTATTTTGGGTTGTTGAAACTTTGTCCATTCCTCTTGGGGGCACATTTTTTTGCTGTTTTTGGAGCTTGTTGTGGAGGAAGTTTGGAGTCTTTTGCATGCTTGAACATTGCTGGTTTTGGACTGCACTTTGACAGTTGGAAAGCTTGTGAGCTTGGAACAAACTCCAGTATGGAGAGGTAGGATCTTGAGCTTGTTTTAAATATTTTCTTTCTTTCTCTTGCATGCATGTTTGAAATGGTGATTGTGTTATGTGTTCTTGGCTAGTTGGGTAGATTTCTTAGGATATGGTGTAGGAGAAGGCTATGGGGATTTCCAATGGGGGGCATAAGGGATTTCCAATGGCACCAGTTTTATTGTGGAGGGAGTTTTGGATTGGGATCCACCTTGGAAAAGAAACTGCTTGCATTTCTTACTCTTGGGGGCATAAGGGAGAAAATTTGGGGGCATAAGGAGGGGTTGGGAGATATAAGGTTTATGGGATTTGATATGTTTATTGGTGGTATGATTTAGGTGGATGCCCAATTCCAAATAGGGAGGCATAAGTAGTTCCCCATATTTTTGCTCTTGTTGGCTTGCTTGATCAAGCCTATGTTTTGTGTGAATGGTTTCAAATGTAGTTGTGAACTGCTGTCCTTGTTTGGAATGTGTATCTTATTGATCTGTGCATGTGAAATTGCTATATGTTTATTGTGGAAGCCCTTGTTTCCATGAGTTGATTTTCATTCTCTATTTCAATATGGTTGGGGCTCGGGGGTTAATGAGGAAGGATGGCTTTTCCTTTCTCATTGGATGTCTTGGTTGGGTGGAGAGAATTGCCTTTCCCCCTTCCTTGTTGTGAGAAAAGATGAAAAGATGGAGAAACTAGCATGCTGCTGTTTGGAGAAAGAAGAATACAATTTGACAGTCCCATCCTTTGAGCAAGTTTGTTGTAATCTTTCCTACTTCGAAGTGGATGAGTTGTATCATAATTGCAATGTGAAGTTATTGTATTGTAGATGGAAGATTGAATTTGAATTGAGAAATGAAAAGGAGATTCATAATTGTCCTCTATTTTGGAAAAGAAATGTAAATGAAGTTACATGCATTGTATTATGTATCTTGTAAACTGTATTTTGGAATCAAATGAAAAGGAAAGTTGTAAAATTGTATTTGATAATCAATGAAGAATTACATTCTTTTCTCAAAATTGTATTGTGCATTGGATTTGGATTTGTTGTCAAACATTGGAAATTGCTGATTGAAAAGAAGAATGCGTGTGAAGACAAGTCAATGTTATATTCCTTTTTAAAATGCATATTTGAATTGAAATCTGAACTGTAATCTAACTTAGAAATGAATGGTTGTTTTAATCAAGTAAATGGATTGGACTAGTTTAGGAATTATATGCACATTCAAATGATAAATTGTAATACCAATTTAAAAGAAACAGTTCACTACCATAAACTTCATTCTGGAAATTCACATTTTAATAAAAATGAGTAGTTCAAACTTATACCAAACAATAAGATAAGAAACATTAAAATTCAGACTTAGTAAGTCCTAAGAAACTCAAATTTACCATAACAGTTAAGAAAGAACCTCCAAAACTTAATAAAAATCCAATTTGGAACTTGCACATAGTCGTTTTCTGTCTATTGCCAGAAAAATACAAGTTGAAATCAATTGGAAAAATTAATCTTCCTAAAACACTCTAAACCCTCCCTAGACTAATCCTCCATGTCTGTTTGACATGTTGAGCGAAGGAGGAGATCTAATTTAACCAAATTGAGAATTTGAAAACTGCCAGTTCACTAATTAGAACCTTGTAGATTGTTTTCATTAAATTGACCTCTCAAACTTCATCAATTTCCAAAATTGATGATCCTCTGGCAAAGAGGGCATCGAGGGCTTTCTGAAAAGTCCTTGTTTTCCCAAAACGCGCTTTCTATCTTGAGTTATGGCCATTTGAAATTTTACTTCAATTTGGCATTTAAAAAAATAATAAGATTTAATCTAACTATAGAAAATTTTAAATTTTAACTTTGAAAAAATCTCCCAAAAAAGGTCTGCGGCCCCACTATACCGCAACCAATCGGGGCCTGCCACATGGCACCCTAGGAGGGGTGGACCAATTTTTAAACTTATCCCTTTCGAAAATTTTTCCTTGGGAAATTTTTCCCATTTTACCCCACAACCCCGCTGGCCCGCAACCAATCACATGCTGCCACGTGGCATAGTGGATGGGTAGACTCTTTTCAAACTTAAACTTATCCTTTAAAATTTTTACTTTGGAAAATTTTTCCTTTTCCCTCCGCCGGTTTCTGACTAATCGAGAGGACGCCACGTGTCCTCTTATGGCTATGGCGAAGGCATGTTTTTCCCTTTAGACTTAACCCTTTTGAATTTTTTTTGGGAAAAATTCTCATTTTGGTCCCGCTAGCCTGCGCCAATGAGAGCATGCCACGTGTTACTTTGGGGTGGAGGCAGGAGGGTAGACCCTTCTTCTTCCTTTGTTTGTTTGTTTTGGCCTTGGGAAAATGTTCTAAATTTCTCCCACCCCACATCTCCACCTTCCCCTTGGAATTTGTTCTTCCATGGGTGCGCGGACCCTGCGCACCTTTTTCTTCCTTTCCTCCTTTGTTGGGCGCAAGGCACTAAATCCACCCGCCACTCCGCCCTTCCCTTCTCCTTTCTGCTTGGCGCGCCGGGACTCGACACATGTCCACCAAGGGGTCCGGGGGCGCGAAATACCTTGTGCCTTTGAGCTTTGTGGTGGGAAAATTTCCCTATGCCGCCCCGTGACCCGCCAATCCGTCCAAAGCGCATCCCCCTCCTCTTGACACGTGTCCCCTAAGGGAATTTTTGACCTTAGAACTCTGCCCACTCATAACTTGAGTTCTACAAGGAGTTAGGAGGACTTCCTTATATCACTGGAAAGGTGAGAAAATTTCCTATCCATTGGGAATGGTTTAGGGAAATTTTGGAAGCATTAAGTAAGAGAAAAATCTAGTTGAAACTCTAATCCTGTTAGAGAGTAGGCATGGGGGTAAATTACTCCTTGAACCTGACTAAAACATGTAACCCTAAAATTTGAACCCTGTGAACTTGATATAAGTTAATAAAGGAAACTTGTGTTTTGGTAAATAGGATTTGTTCTGGAACCTGTTAGTGAAAACTGATGTTTGACAACCTGAATGTAGATACTTCCAATAAAAAAATTATTCCATAATTTTCTAGCTAACCCTAGGTTGTTTCTTAGGTCTCAAGTGGTTGTTTAACCAGGCACCACAGTACGACTAAGGTAGTACACAACTTTTTATTTTTGGCTTAGGTCATATTATGCAAGCAAAGTGATGATAAAAATTGTGTAGCAAATATGTATACTAAAAGTGTCTCACCTGGGATTGGAGGCATGAGGATAGGTGGATTGCCCAGGTATTGTTTAAACAAGACAAAGGCCTATTGTTGCTCTGGTCCCCCAAAAAAATCAACATCCTTTTTAAGTAGATGAATAAAGGAATGACAATTATCAACAAGCTATGAAATGAAGTGGTGAATGGCTTGTATTTTTCCTTGCAGGATGTGCAACCATTTGATATTCTTGGGAGGAGGCATTTTAGTGATGGAGGTGAATTTGGATGGGTCTACCTCAAACCCTCTCCTTGATACAATGAAGTCTAAAAAATTCCCTGATAATATGCTAAAAACACATTCTTTGGATTCAACCTAACCTTATATTCCCATGCAGACATTCAAAGATATGTTGCAAAACTTTAGGGTGGTCTTCTCTTGTCTTGGAATTTTTGAGGATATCATCTACATATTCCTCTATGATGTCATGTAGCATATCATGAAATATTACTGTCATGACCCATTGATAGGTTGCACCAACATTTTGAGGCTAAAGGGAATTACTTGATAATGAGAATGTTCCCCAAGGGGTTGTAAAGGCTGTCTTATATTGATATTCTTTTGCTATCTTGATTTGGTTGTATCCTAAAAATCCATCCATAAGAGATAAAATTTTATAACTGTGAATTGAATCGACAATCATGTCGATATTGGGAAAAGGAAAATCATCTTTTAGACATGCCTTGTTGATGTCCTGAAAGTCTGTGTAAATTCTGATGCCAACTGGTTTATTTTATATTGGAACTACGTTTGATATCCACTTGGAGTAGTCAATGGGTTTGATGAACCCTGTTGCTAACAGTCTCTCTAACTCCTCTTTAACCGAAGGGCCACTCATGGATGCATTTTCCTTAGCTTTGTTTAATAGGCTTTGCATCTGGATGCACTACTAAGTTGTGCACCACCAAAGTTGGATCTAAGCCCGACATATATTTATAAGACCATGCGAATATGTCCACAAATTCTCTGAGAAGCAAGGTGAATGTCTTCTTTTCTTATGCGTTGAAAGTGAAGCTCCCAACTTGACTATCTTTGGTTCTTCTTTTGTTCCAATATTTACTTCATTGGTTTTTCTACCAAATTTTTGACATATCCTCCATACACGTAGGATCGGGAGGAAGGTTGAGATCTTCTTCTAAGGGCATCTCTACGAGATTTTCACCCTTAATGTGGTCACTTCTTTTGTCCATTAATTTTTTACTTGTTTTTCAGTCAGTACCTCAAAGAGGTTTTCACTGTGTGACTTGGACTTTTGATTTTTCCGAGGCTTTTTGTTGGAACTTTTGCCCTCGCTTTTTCTTAAGTTTTGCTGACCATGAAGCTTAGCTTCCTCTCCAAAATAGGTGTAGGTATCTAAGTCAATGTAGAAAAATTTCTTATGGTCCCCAATTAGAATTATATCTCGTATTCCCATAAACTCTACAATGGCCTCATCATTCTCAAAAAGGTCCAATGACACATGACGTTGTTGGTCCCAATCGATAAGGGAAGGGTAGAAAAGGTCAATTTTAGACTTAGTGGGGGTTAAGGTAAGGAAAACAATATCCATGAAAAGGTTCATGGAGGCAAGATCCTCATATTGGCTATAATGGGAATCTGTGTCACTATCTAAATAATCAGAGCTATCCTCACACTCTAGAACATGTAGTGTCTTGATCATTGGGGTGCGATCCATAGGGTTAAATTCTGATACCATATATTTCCATTTTGAAATGTGGAAGTGGAACTGGTTCTCTTGGTCCTTGCTCATTATTTCCACATCCTAGGCCCTTGTAGCCCATATAATACATCATTCGGATAGAATTTTCATACTCAGGGATTTGGTAGTAGGTCGCTAAGTGTCCTCTCGGGACCCAAGTTGTAGGTGGGTCTAGAAATTTCTCTTCGTAAGTAGTCCACCAGGTAAGAATTTCCCAATAGTTTGTTCATCTCTAGGCCATTTAAAATGATATTTAGGTTGGCCTCTTGTTTTAGGTGATAAAGATAGGCTTGAAACTAGGAGAGCTTGTTGTACATTGTATTCTCTATAACCATACTCTAGAAATTTCATCTCCCATGAATCAAAAGGAGAAGTAGATGTAGAAGCTTCTCGAGCACAAGTGTTGAGGGAGTCCGAATCAACTCGTGATTCCATAGCTTCCAATTTAAGGGTAACAACTATATCATAGAAGGACATGCATATGTACCCTTACGAGTAAATCTATTAAGATCTCTAAAGTGAGTGAAAGGTTCGGATCTCCTTGTATTGTAACAATGTTTCCCTCATGTTTTAACTTGATGCACTAATGGAATGTTGATGGTATGGCCTACATGGCATGAATCCATGGGTGGACAAGAAGCATATTATATGGAAGTTCCAAGTCTAAGACGTGAAACTTGGTATTGTGACAAGTTGGTCTTACCTCCATCGATAATGTGATTATTCTAGATGACTCCCGCTCTACGTTGTCATAAGCATTATGGTAATAATATGGGACTCTAGATCTTCCTTTGTGTGTCCCAATACTGTTTAATTAGTTTCAATGTGCATATATTCAATCCTAACCCGTTGTCCACAAACACCCATTTTATCTTCTAGCGGGTAACAAATACCTCTATATACAGGGGAAGATTATGTGTGTGATCTTCATTGGGGATTTCCTTGTGGTTAAAGGAGATATGTTCAGTTGGTGTAATGTTTTCCACTGCAGCTTGTAAATGTGAAGGGTCTACTTCCATTGGCACTCCTAACCCCTGGAGAGTTTTGTATAAGATGTCCTTATGTACATTTGATATCTTAAGAAGATCTAAGATTGAAATCTTGGCAGATGTCTTCTCAAGTTGTTCTAAGAGGTTGTACTAGACCATCCTGAGGGGTTGACGGAGAGGGTTCTAGGATCATGAGATGGGTGCACCTTGTTACTGTAGCACAATCCTTTCCCTTGATCCTAATGGTATTCACATGTTCATTAGAAGAGTGGACACATCTAATGAGTGATTCATAATGATTATTGTCATTTTTGGTGTATAGATAGTTTGCAACTTTGTAGCTTTGGGATGACTCTCCTTGATTTGGCCTTTTCTCATCTGATTTTCCATGTTTAGGGAATGGTTCTTTGAATATCCCCATCTTTTCATTTGGCATTTGATTTCTCTCTGGGGTGTCAAATTTTATCTCTCCATTGTCAATGAGATCTTGGATGCAGTGACAAAGTCTTAGGCACTTGTCTATCTTGTGTCCTTTTACACGATGAAAATCACAATATTCATGCTCTTTATACCATAATGGTTTAGAAGAATTGTCATCAAAAGTTTGCGTTGTAGGATAAGTCACCATGTGGATTGCATCTAATTGCTTTAATATTGTAGACAAAAAAATCATTAAGAGGAGTGAATGTCCTACACTTAGGTAGTGGTTGAATAGGCCCTTTGGCCGGTTTAAAAGGTTGACCAAATTGAACTGTTTACACTTGTTTGGAATATGTGATTCCATATCCCATCATGTTATTGTTTTTGTTTAATATCTTTGGCTTTTCCATTGGTTTGGAATTTTGATTATCTTTAGAAGGTGATTTGATTGTTCTTTTTGTAATGAGGATTTTTATATTTGTATTCCCTTTTCAATGACCTCTTCAAAGGTACAAACATAATGCATTTGTAAATGAAAAGTGATGTCTGGGTTTAGATTAGGCACAAAGATGCTCACAAGCTATTTTTCGGGAAATGCACAAGGGAAGCGGTGACTATCCCTTGCCCTCTTTATAGGAAGTTTACAAATGTTTCATTAGGGCATTATTTAGTACTACACAAGTCTGCCATAGTTATGTCGCTTTCTATGTTGTATGAGAAATGTCGAACAAACCTTTCTACTAGTTCAGGCCATGTGAAGATAGACCCACGAGGTAAGCGAGTGAACCATTCCAAGGCTTGTCCCCTAGACTCTTTAGAAAGAGTCGTATGAGGTAATTGTCACTATATGCCACTTCTTGGCATGCCATGTAAAAATATTTCACATGATCTCGTGGGTTACCTTTCCCTCTGTATTTGTCAAATTTTGGCATGTCAAACTTCTTAGGAAAGGGTTGAAGCATCATAGCTTTATCGAATGGATGGGGGCATAACTCTTCGTATTGGTACTTTTGCTATGCCCAACATTACTTTCTTGAAGGCTTGTAAGCGTTGATTTCATGGATTGCATTTCTTGTGTAAGTAATTTCTCTTTAGTAGGAGAAGTAGGAATATATACATGATTGTATTTCGTATTTTCTCCTTCTTGGTTTTCCATGTGAAGTTCACTAGTTTTGACCTTAGGCTTCACCTTATGCACATTTTTGTTTGTTTCCTTTTGTACATGAGATGTTAGTAAAGATAATTGTTGACTAAGGTTTTGGATTTGTTGTTGAATAGTGACTTCTTCCTCAAGAGGTTCTTCTTCTTCTTCATTGTGTGGAGGTTGTTCTACATTTTCATGTTCTAATCTAACTCTACGTGGCATCTTGACGAAGGGCATTTTATAACCCACCATATTATCATTTCCTACGTTGGATGTGGAAGCATGCCCATGTGTTAGGATATCTTCCATGTTAATGAGAGGTTTTTCCTCTTCATTAGCCTCATTCATGGGTGGGATTGTCTCATGTTTTGTAGGAATTCTAGCTCCTAATTCCACCACTCTTGCTAGCACCCAATATTTATTTCTAAAAATGAATTCATCTAATAAGGTAGGGTCAAAATCAAATTCCACGTGTGGTGACCCTAACTCATCACCACTATGATCTACCATCTCCTCCACTTCTTTCTCTACGGAAAATAAAGGCCCGAGATCATGGCCAATAAAGGGATTTGACCCTTATTTGTTTGAAGTTTCCCAAGTTTGTGTTTGTTTTGTTTCAAATGCCTACTTTTTGACTCCTAATCTTGTTTTAGGGGCCATGATGTATGAGAGTTTCACTAAGGTGTTTTGAATTTGTTCAAAAGGTATTGATTAAGCCTAAGTGAAACGTAAAAATAATGTCAATAGTTCAAGAGTTATAATGAATGTCAAAGGATAAATGTGCCCAAGTGATTGTTCTAAATGAGTAAGTCAAAAGGTGAAAAATAAGATACAATCACATGATGCTTAGTTCCAAAACCAATCAACCAAATGATATACTTCCTAAGTCTATTTCTAAAATGGTAGTTGGTGTTTTAAGATGATTAACAAAATGTCACTACTTATGTCGAGTTCAAAGAAATGAACAAGGTGTAAGTAATAACAAGGAGTTAACATGATCCCCAAAAAAAGTATACTAAAAGCAAGCTTGAATCCAATCAAGACCTATATTCCAAAAAGTGGCAGTTATGATTGTGAGCGACACAACAATTCCACCAAGATATGTTAACCAAACTTTGTGAGAAAGTAAGGTATTAATATCAAGATGATATTGATATAACGCACACAAGTGGTAACACTCAACACTTTTCAAAATCGAGGTAGTAATTGAAATCAAACTAAAGCTAGAGTATACCTAGGAATTGTTAAAGTGTATATAGCGTAACATCACAATATAGATATTTAGGTCAAGTTTACAAGAAACAAGATGTAAATACCAAAATTGTAGCGACATGATATAAACAAGATAACAATTCAAAGGAGAGTCAAGGTGATGAATCCAACCTAACTACGATGGTGATCTGGATTTGAGTATCAAGATAAAAAGACTACCAATGATATGAAAATGTCTCCACACACTTTAGACGTTTAAACAACTCAGCCACAAACATGGATGAGCATAAACGGACACAAAAGTGGCGAATATAATCAATTAACAACACAAGGGTAGTCACTCTTCTTCTAATCAACAAAGTGTCAAAAGAAAGTGAAGGAAGTAGATCAATTAGGGGTGAAAATATTTACCTCACTTTGGTAGAGTTTTGCCTCACCTTAGGGCAAGTGAAAAACTAAGCAAAAGTAATGCTTCACACGTTTCATGATGAATAATGGCTCTCAACTCAAATTGGTTTTGAAATGGTCAAAGTTGGCTCCTAGTCAAAGATAGCTTCCTAGGTGGTTCACTCAACTAGGTGTCAAAAGTTATCTAAGAGCGAACTCGATTTTCCAAGGTTTCCCAAGGATTATCCGACTTTACTTTACCCCCTTCAAGCACAGTGGACAATAAATGCATCCATCGTGTACTCTCACTGGGGTCGCGATACAAATAAATTTGACGCTAAATATCATGTGTATACTAGTCAAGTAGGTGTGTAGAGCACTTCCCATTTCATCCATAAGGTTCCCTCTTGTGTGGAATACTTTGGGGTTCCTAGGACCACCCCATTGTTATAGCTTAAGGCTTATGCCAAAGGGGTTATGTCCTAGTTTTAAGAGGACGGGGCGTACCCTTATCCGAACCTGCAAATCAAATTTTTTGAATGTGGTGTTTTTTTTTAATCTTTTAGACTCAATGTGGTTTATTCGATTCGTCATTTGAAAACTTGCAACACACATGTAGTTAGAAACATTTGTTTCAAACTCTTTTCGTTGACAAACATTTTTAGGTCCTGCACTCAAGCGTTAGTAGTTCTCCAAGAAAATCACATTATTTAAAAGAGGATTAAGAGTTGCTTTTTATTCTCAAGATCATCCAAGGATGTAAGAGAAGAGCATACACAATAAATAATCCAACTAAAAATTAAAGGAAAGCTTTGTAATTAATTAACCATACAAAAATCTTGATAAATGTTCATTCCTTAAACCAAAAATGAAAGATGAAGTTTCCAATTAACCAAATGTTAGAAAATGAAGACTAAAGTTTCTTTTAATTCTCAAGATCACCCTAAGGTATAAGAGAACAACATACACAAAATTTATCCCACCTAGATAGAAATGGAAAACTTGAAATCAAAGGACCATAAAAAATGCTTTGTAAAAGGTTCATTCCCTTAAGCAAAATGAATAACCAAATTTCCAAGTTAATCCAAATGTTAAAAAGATAGAGATCAAAGACGTTTTGATTCTCAAGATCACCAAAAGGTGCAAGAGAATAGAATACACAAGATTTGGTCTAAATCAAGTAAAACATGGAGATACAACATTCATCAAAACATGAGACATGTTAGAAAATGATTAGTTTTACAATAAAGGGAAAAACCTGCATTTTGTAAGTATAAATCCCAAATTTATGTTTTCATTGCATAGTTCATTTCAGTACCTTTCCAACACAAAAAAATGGATTCATTTCGAGTTCGGGAGCAAAATTTATGGCCTTCAGAAGATGGGTTACACATATTCTCTTATGCTCACGGGTATGCACTTAACATGTACTGAAAAAATGTGAAAACAACGTCCCTTAATCTGTAAAAAGGTTAAATTATTTAATCCAAGATTCAATTTTGACAACAACCCATCACATTAGTATATAAGTAAAAGACTCAATGCTATCAAACATTAACATTCACGATCAAAAACTTAACATTTTCAAGAAATTGACAAAACTAGCATGTAGAATGATGAAAAAGTAAGCTCTAAAAATGAAAACATGGAGAAATCTTGAAATTTTCTCACCAAGATTCAATTTTGACAGAAACCCACCACATTAATATGTAAATAGAAGACTCAACACTATCAAACACTAAACTACATGCTCAAGAATTTAAGACTTTCAAGAAGTTGACAAAACTAACATGTAAAATGTTTAAAAATGAAGATCTAAACATGAAAACATGGAGAAATATTGAAATTTTCCCATCAAGATCCAATTTTGACAATACTTCACCTACTTTATACCTACAAGGAAGACTCAACACATGAAAAATTAATAAAACAAGTTAAGAAAAATAAGTTAGATCAACTTGTGCAAAAAGGGTTAAGAAGAAATTGAAACATAACTACAAAAAGTTGAAATTAAATGCAAAAGACAATGGAGTAAGTCCCACCATGCGTGTCAAATGTGTATATGAGTTAGTTAAAAATGCAAAGGAAATTAAATGTAACACCTAATAGCTTCAATACAATGCTAACTAGATCAAGATACCATCATGCTTAGAGCTTAAACAAAGCTAATCTATTAACATATTTGCATTAGAACATGAAATAAAGATTCAAACTAACATGCTAAAAAAATTAACCTCTATCTCTAATTGAATGCAAATGAAATGAACCTCTTTAGATCCTTAACAATCAAAAGGGTTGATTGTAAGCTTGAATCGAAGGTTTTCAAGAATGGAGTCTTGTCAATCCATGGCTACAAGACCATTTGACATATCTCCATATGACTTCAAAACTCGATGAATGAATGCAATAAATGAATATAGCTAGCTCCTCTAATGGAAGAATTCTCTAAGATGATAAAATGGCTATAGTATAGGCTCTATGCTCATTTAGGTGTAAGTAGAAAGGTTAGAGGAGGGTTCCTTTTATAACCCAATGGTTTGAAGAAGTTTTACATCCTATTGTATGTGGGATAATAACAAAGCTAGGTTAGTTATGGATAAGCATGGTTTAGAAGTGGTTGAGTTTATTTTAGGAGAGTTTAGTTTGTCCTCTAATGACTCATGGGGATTGAGGGGGTTTATTAATTAACGAAAGTGATTAATTAATAGGTGTGCAAGCTTATAAAAGTTTTTAGAGGAATAATTAGTATGATTTATGTTATGAGAGGATTTTAATCAAATAAATGATGATTTATTGATTAAATAGAAGAGAGAATTAATTAATTAAGAATAATTAATTAATCTAGATAGAAAGGGGAGCTTAATTAATTATAAATAATTAATTAATCTAGATAGAAAGAGGAGCTTAATTAATTATAAATAAATAATTAATCTAGATAGAAAGGGGAGTTGATTAATAAAAGCTTGTTAACTAGTGCCATTGTTAAAAGAGGTAACTAACTAACGTAATGTAATTGATTAACGGCGATAACGAGAGAAAATGTGTGATATTGACGATATGTCGTCAATTTACGAGAAAGAGTATAATTAGTGCAATTTAAGTATTTAAATTGCTCGAGCTAAATTATAGGTGTCGATACATCTCACTCACCCTAAATGAGCGAGGGCAATCATCGAGTGATTATTTCAACCTCTCATTACTCCATCAACTAGACATAAAATGGTACAAAATAAAATTTTACTAAATAGGAGCTAATAAAAGGTTGAATCATACTTGGGCCAAAAACATCATAGGGATAAAAGTGCCTATAATAGACGGGAATGGTGGGCGCTAGTGTTTCACCTAGGTGGTTTTTTCAGGGGGTAAAAAATAGGTACCTTAAAGTTTGAACATGTTCTCAATGATAGGTTTTATGAAAATCTAGTAGGAGATACTCGATTATGTTACTTATCAAGTATAAGCTGGAACAAAATCAGTGTCATGTTATATACTTTAGGAAAGGGAAATAATTACTCTTCTCTCTCAGTTTACATATTTTCTATTGGTATCAAATAAGGAGTGGTAACTATGGCATATGTGGGACACAAATTTACCCGGGAAAAATGTGTCATATATGTCTAGTTTCTATTAGGTTTGTGACCACTTGCAGTGGCACTTATATGTGGGGAAGCGTTAATGGGTGGAGGGTCAATCAGCGAGGTCTCCCAACACTCCTCCTCTGGTGACAAGATGCCTAAATCCTTAGTATATTCATTTAATTTGGTAATTAATCACTCTCGAATCTTCCAACCATCTCTAAGGTAACAAATACACATGAAAAATTATATCCTTTATCTCATGACATTCAAGTGTATTCTATCCTTGATTCACTTGTTTTTCATACCCACTTTTATTTCAAATTTTCTAAGTTCAATTTCATATACCTTGAACACTAACTACACTTATATTCTTTTGTAGGTCCATAATTATCCCAAAAAATGGAAACAAAAATATAACAAGGAGAAGTTTCAAGCACAAGACACTCAGGAAAAGGAAATATCTAAGCTACAAATGCATGCATTGTTTCCACTATGAACACAAGATCACCCCTAGGGTTCTCATCCCCTCTTAGATTCCATGATACACATCTTGCAATCTCCATTTAGTATGCTATCTAATTTAATAGAATTAAATCTTTATCAAAGGATTGTGATCAAATATATGTAATAATAACGAGTAAGATTTATCATGCAAAAGACAAACAATTGTGAGAAATAGAGAGATAAGAGTGACTTAGCTTGTATCTCACTATCTCGGGATGTTTTTGGGTTGGAGACCCAGGTGAAAGAGGCTAGATCTAAAATGAGTAAGCTTTGTCTAAAGAATGTAGATCTTAAAGTATTCTAGACAAAACCACCCAAAGGAGGAAAATTCCACCCCAAGCTATAGTGTCTTATGGATCGGATCTTTTTAGGGTCACGATATTGTCTTATTCACTTTTCTCTTTGTTCTTGTGGATTCATTGCGGGGTTTACTATCACACATGTACCTACAAAACAAACCATAAATACCTACACATAGCTCACATGAGATAAAATAAATAATACATATGCTTCAAATGATCAGGTGACCTTGGTGGTCACCTAAACGTGATTGTCATCGATCTCTACACTACATTTTAAACTCAATGTAGTTATGGTGTGTGTGTGATAAAATTATGTCCCTTGAAGCTAGGATCCCCATCAAGCATTTCGTTTCATTTTTTCTTGAAAAATTGAGTTATTAGCATGAAATGGTTCACGAGGATTTGGGGACGAGAAGCGTTACCCGACTAGTGTCATAGCTATGCATATGCACATTTACCCTGAAAAGGATAAACATGCTTACACACAGTTGAGAAGATAACTGCGTAATGATGCTTGTCACCAAGAACTCACGAGAAACCTTATGTTAATACCCTATTTTGTTTCTTGATTGTTGAGTTACTTACCTTGTTGAGTTTGATGATTTTCATGTTTGGATGCGTTTCTTGGTTTTTGTACCTATTATTGATATTGATAGATTACCTTTCTGGATGGAAGTAATAACTTACAAGTATGGTTGAATTTATACATGGTTGTAATACATTATTTGTTATGATAAAATAATGGTGATTGTTGAATGTACTAACTCTTTTGATACTAACATTCAATGAGAATACAACAAAGAGTGGGCCTTCAAATGTAATAGGTAAAATGTTGATTTTGTTAAGGTACATGTTTGAGTGTATTATTACAAAAAATTATAGTTCAATTTATTTAATTAATATTACATGCTAATCTATTTCATCGTATGATTGCAAAGTATTTATCATGATCGTATTTAATTTTAGCTTTAACTTGTTGAGCTGGTTAATAATCTTGGACCGATCAATACTTATTTATTGATGAATGGGTGATTATATCAACAACTTTATGTAATTACATGATTGGTTTAAATAAGTTTGTTAATATACCCTTGGTTGGGAGTTATATTGATAAACATGGGAAGGTAATTTTGTATGGTCTAATAAAAAGGTAAAATACTATGGTCTTAGATCATATGCATAGGCTTAGATTATAGTTAATGTGGAATGGCCATATGTAATTGTTTTGATTATTTTTAAAGGGATCACTGACCTTATAAAGGATTTACTTTGTATCGGAGATGATATTTAATTCGACTATAGTCGAATGGCCATTGGTTTGACTTGTTAATATATTAAAGTTGGTCGAATCACGACCCATGCAAGTTATAGTTAATATTTTAATCTTCAACCACTTGAAACCTTCAATTGGTATTGGAAGGAAAATATAAGTTGGAAGAGGGAGGTAGAAAAGAATGCCCACTACGTGGCACCTGATAACATTAAATGCATTTAATGAAATCCCCACGGATCTCGAGGAATGAGAGAAGATTTCAGGAGAAGATATTGTGAGAGATAAGTTGGGTTTTACTCATCCTTCACCATTTTTCACTTCCTTTTGGAGATATGCATGTGGTTTTTGTGCTAGGTATTGTTAGAGTTTTATTGTCATGCAAATGTGCAACAAATTTAATTCCCAACTCTCAAGCATGAAAACCATACCCTACTTGAATTTTTTTGCTCAAAGGTCATTCTGAGTCCTCCTTAATATCACCATAATCCCCAAGTCAATCCTATTCCATCTCTCTAAATTAGTTTAAAGTGTCATGTCATTGTGTTGGTATCCAGTCATTTCAAATTTTCTTAAGGCAAGATCCATCAAGACAAGCCTTTTAACAAGCTTGGGAAAGGCCATTTCTGATATTCTCAAAGCTAGTGTATACCACTTGGATTGTAAAAATTCCTAAAATCATCAAGGAGGTGTACTAGAGAGCCAAGAATGTTTTTCAATCAGTTTTGGAAGGTTTCACAAGTTTTGGATATGTTTTTGAAAAGTGGGTCTTGGAGGCTTGAGCGGTGAAAAGTGTCAAAATAGCTCCTAAGCCTCGGGAAGTGATTAAGGAGCTATGGAAGGATTTAGGAGGAAAAAAATACTCATTTTAAATCTAAGAGAATCCTCTACAAAATGGAATCATTAGATTTTTAAAAAACTCTTAGCGCTTTTCAGGGCGGTTCATTCTTCACAACGACATCTAGCGGTCTGATAAAAATGGGGAAATTTTAGGAAGTTTTAGGAAGAATAAGGGAATTATACCACTTCCATTGGATTTATTTTTATTTTTACATTAAAATTCATATAAGGAAGCACCAAAAATTCCTTCTGGGAACTCAAGATACGGCCTCGACAAGTTGCTCCACAAGGTAAAGGAGTTAGTCATTTTTGGTGAAAAAATGGACCAATGGGAGAGTGGCACACTTTTTTCACCAAGTGCACCAAGGATTTTGTGCACATGGTGCAATAAAATGACCCAACCTCCCATTTAGGCATCTGGACCCCAATTTGACCTCATCTAAGCCCCTTTTTACAATCTAACCCGCTTATGCTCCATTTTCCAGCCCCCGCTTCGTCCAACAAAATTCTGCCAAGTGTCCTAATCAGGATGGGACACACTTTTGTGAAATAAGTGCAACAAACCTTGGTGAAGATGGTGCAATAAAATGTTCCCTCCTCCCTCTTAATATTTCGAGTCATCCAGGTGAGTGTTTTAAATGCTTTTTCCTAACCCCCTCTTTTCCTCAAGCTGCAAATAACTTCATTCTCCTCCATTACCACCTTTGTGATATCTAAAGCTTGAAGATTCCATTCTTTGTATGCCGGGACATAGCAGAAAAAGGCAGCAAGATACCTCTCCACTTATCCAAATTTCGGTGGGTGAAATCATGTAAAAATCAATGGAAATAATCCTTGAAAAATCTAGTTTTGCATAAACTAGTTTTCGCGCCATGCGATTCTGCTATTTTTAGGGATACGAAGGACCGAGTTTTCATCATCATTCTTCCCTATCACATGAAGAACAACAATGAAAAAAGGTAGCAAGCTACCTCTTCACTTCTCAAGGTTCCAATGGGTGAAATCACATGAAAATTGGAGGAAATGATCATTGAAAAATATAGTTTCGCGTGAACTAGTTTTTGCGCCATGAAGTCCCTATTTTTAAGGATATGGAGGACTGATTTTCATCAAAATTATTCCATGTCACATGAATAAAAACAATGAAAAATGTAGTGAGATACCTCTTCACTTCTCAAGGTTCCAGTGGGTGAAATTGCAAGAAAATTGGAGGAAATGATCATTGAAAAATTTAGTTTCGCGTGAACTAGTTTTCGCACCACAAAGTCTCTATTTTTTAGGGATATGGAGGGCTGTGTTTTTTTATCAATATTATTCCCCCACAAATGAAAATACCATTTTCCCACTTTTTTAGACAACGGAATCACCCAAAAATTTGAGCGTGGAACCTCGAGAATAAAACCCAGAATTTCAAGACCTCTTTCATTGCAATTCAAAACTTGTAGTGCACTTACTAAAAATATCATTCAAGGCATGGATAAAAATAGTAAGTGTTTGAATGACATGAATCATGATATTCATTGTTCTCTAGACATGAAAGAAGCATTAGATAATGAAAATAAGGTTGCAAGATGATCCTAGAATTCAATCATTAAACTTCCATCCGAGTCATGAAAGCATCTTTTGAATCTTAGTTGGGTTGATTTGGTGAGATGGGAAAGCTAGATAGCTCAGTGATTTGAAATGAGTTAGTTGGAGTAATCTCAATGAGCTAAATAGGTTGGTTAATCAAGTATAAAATAAGGTCATCGTGAACAATGCCTGTGGTCACCGTAAGCTCACATCAAGGAATATTTTAGCGGTGTTTCTAAACACTTACGTGGTAGTCATAGGTATCTCTGTGCATAATTATAAAGAAGGAGGTTGTGATCATTGTCAGAAAGTTCTTCATCAAAAGCGGAGAGATCTCCATTCATGTCATGAAGCATTCTTCTCCTCTCTCTTCATCCTTCCTCCTCTTCTCTACTCCCTTTCTAATTCTCCATTGTGAGAAATTATTCACTTTTCGTCTTATTCATTAAAGTGACTATAGTTTAAAATGTAATAAGTTACCCTTATTTTATAAAAGGGGACTTAATGTTATTTCCTAGGAATACCAAGAGTCATGAATGGAAAAGGCAAGTGAAAAGACACATGGGGGTAGATGAAGAGTCATTTATTGTTCTATATAATGTAATGACACCCTCATTCTTAAGGGTTGTCAATTTTGTACACTCAAGAGAGAGATCTATTGAGAAATACAAGAGAGATAGCATTCTTCTACTTTCCTTCACCAATTTTCTCCATTCCCAACATTGTATAACTTGATAAAAATGTCAATCAAGAAAGGGATTGTTTCTTTTCATGACTTATGAATGTGTGCAACTTTGTGTGCATGGTTTCCTCTAGTCGTTGGCATAATAAACTTGTTGTTTCTTTCTAATTAATTGTGAATGTGAAATTTCTAATCAACCCTGGTGAGAATATGATTTTCTACTTGCAGAGTTGGTTTTCCTTGTCTAATTTCCCACTCCCCTTTCCCCACATTTTAGAAAATCCTTCCCTTACAATTCCTTGTAAGTTTCCATAGGTATAGTAGAGTGTACCTGTTAGATCCCCAACCTCTTGTTCAACCATAGATTTCTAATTTTAGTCATTTAAAATAAAGTGTAGCTACACCACCCAAGCAGAGGAACCTAGAGTCTCGAAGACGTTGGCAAGAAGTTCACTAATTTTTCACCCGACAAATTTTCTCACCAAAATTTTTCAAAGTGGCATATTTTTAACAAATCTTGCATGTTGGTAAACATGGAACAAAGGTATTTAAGTTTAGAGGTTTGTAGATAGATTTCATTAAGTGTTTTGGTGGAACAAATTCGTGGAAATCATGGCAAGGATTTTGGGAGGATTTTTATAGAGACTTTACAGGTATGGAAATACCTCTCCTTGTCTTGTTATTTCATTATAGAATGATGGAATGTTTTATGGTTTTTTAATGTTTTATTGTTGAAGTTTTGTATGATGAGTTACTGTACATTCAAGAATCAACATGTGACTCTAGGGCGCACTCAATTCCCGAGGTCATGCTAGGATAATTGATATGAGATGGAAAGATGGATATGGAATGAATAAATAGGGTGGATATGTGAAAATAAGTGAAAATGGCTAAAAGGTAGATCAAGGTAAACAAATTTCTTCTATGAGAAATAAGGGAATTTACTCATTTAAGGAAATGAACATTTTTCTAACCTATTTGGGTGAGATGGAATGGTCAAGGATAATGGCTACACGAAGGTTTCAATTAATGTCATAATCACAAAATATACATTGAATGGGCTGTGGAATACGTGGGAATTATCCTACGCTTGTCGTGTAAAAATATCTAGACAATGAGAAGAGACACATGGGAAGGAAAAATCTATGGATTGTGGGATCTAGTCTCGACCAGAATGATTGTGTCAAAATTCGTTAGCGGTGTCCGCTTTGTCATTTAAGGCTATCGACTGTGAAATAATGCTTAGCGGAACTGGGGTGGTTTTGAATATGAGTTTCCTAAGGCCCTGATCTATGTCAGTCAATTATGTAGAAGTGTTTGGTTATAGTACTCTTGGGTCACACACTCTTTATCTAGGTTGTCTAGGGCCTTAGATGGTCATGTGGACATGCAAACAAAGAATCTAAAGAAACAAACAAAGCACACAAAGAAACCAAAGGAAACTAAGGTCAAGTTTAGGTAACCTAAGCCTCTAAGGTAACGTGGGGAGCTTGTGTTAATTCCCATCTAATTAAATCTATGTTCCTAAATTAACCAAAGAATGCAAACATATTTAAATTAAACAAATTCAATTAATCTCCTTTAATTTAATTAAATCTACGTGTAACTAATTAATTAAAGGAAATGAAAGTAATTAACTAAAATAATGAATTAAATCTAGTCTATTTGTTTTTGTATTTTCAGAGATTTTAAATGAAAGGGAATAAGATAAATAAACAAATCTAATTAATCTAATCTATGTTTTTGAGTATTTTCTTGGTTTTTGGAACTAATTAAAGAAAGCTACATGTAAACAATATAATCGCTTCTAATTAAATGGAAATTCCTTCTATTCTAAAATAAAATAAGCTAAATAGTAAAATAGGTGAATGTGGATATTTCCTTGTTGCAGAGTGAGTTTAATATCCTCTAATTAAAACAGATGATTTTCCTATTTTTTTAGTTGTGGATCTAATTTCCTCTAGTTCTACCTCAGAATCACAGGAAAAATTGAAAGCTTATCAGAAGCAATTTCTTCCCTTGAGACTTCCCCAGTAAAACACTAAAATTCCTATAGAAGATTTTTGTGAAGAAACTAAATGAAATGCATAGAAACAAAAGCTTCTTCAAACTCACTTTCCTTGTAGATCCACAGGGATAGCAGGAAGGAAGTTGTCAATAGAAGCCTTGCTCGTATGCAGGCAAAATCTAACTA
Organism: Taxus wallichiana var. yunnanensis; assembly: GCA_018340775.1. Taxonomy (NCBI): domain Eukaryota; kingdom Viridiplantae; phylum Streptophyta; class Pinopsida; order Cupressales; family Taxaceae; genus Taxus; species Taxus wallichiana. The sequence goes on from CM031236.1 coordinate 338,994,782, forward strand.
AATGAACAAAATAAAGCTACAGGTGTTTTGATTATGAAGAAATGAAATACTTTGTGCACAAGAACTTCCTTCGAATCCTTCCCAAACAAATCCATAGGGATGAGATGAGAAGAAATCCTCAATGGAAGATACTTACAAGAAATGTAGCTAATTACAAATTCTACTTCCCTAAAACAAATGTTTAAATTGACTACATATTGAAATCTAAACTAAAACAGAAAGATTCAAAGAATTCAATTACATCCCCAACCTGGAAGTGTAGAACTAAGAGAATTTCCAGTGCTGACTATGTTTTTGTTGATCCCCTCAACTTATTTTCCAATGGTGAATCCAGGGAGATGTGCTGGAAGTGTGCAGAAGAAATGAAGGAGTGTTGGAGCTAGCTATTTTGTAGGCGGCTGATAACAATTCAAACAAGAGAATAACAATGTAAATGAATTGTGTTTACTTGTGTACTTCTTGGCAAGATCCTGATAGCATAATAGTGAAATTCCAAATCAAAAGAATTTAAACAACACTTCAGGAAAACACTTGGTTTTTATAGAAAGTTGGCAGGGAAATGGTGCAAAGCACACTTGACAACCAAGAAGTGCCAAATCACCATGGGAAGGGGTAGTTAACTTACTAATAATAGTAAGTGAAGGAGAGAAAAATTCTATACGCATCTAACAATATTAGTGGCATCGATTAAGGCAAGAAATGTGTGAGATATCAACTTGGAAAAAGCAACACGTTATCAAAACACACTGGCAAAGTATCTGGTAAATCCACATGGAACCACCAATTTACGTATATTGGTGGTTACACAACCTCTGCGGTAGTTACATAACCATTGCTTAAGGTAGACCGGTGGTTGTAACCATACTTTGCATCGATTACATAACCATCGGCGTGGTTCCATAACTAAAGGCTATAATGGTATGAAAAAGGAAAAAACAACAACTAGGAAAGCGGGAAAAGCTAGGAAAGAGATAAGTAAGGAAAACTAAACTACAAGAACATGATGCAAATGAGAAATTTGGACTTGGATACACCATTTTAATCTGGAAATGAAATTATTGTCATTAGGAATTTGAATTGTTCGATAATGTAGCACCATGTAAATTTGGGTGTGTACATATTTCCCCCCTTAGAGAAGCATTTTAGCCATGAAGAGGCGTAAAACGTGAAGTCTGAGTATGATGCTCCCAAATGGGAAAGTTAGAAATTATATCTAACATGTCCGCATGTTGATACTAAACCAATCCAAGCTTCGCTACATGCAAGAAGAAAATGGGAATCAAGTGTAGATATAATGTATAATCGACAAAATATTAAAATTAAAATGACAAGACTACTTACCATATCCCCGAGGATAGATATATACCAGCTTAGTTCTCCTACCATGCAAGACATACAATCAAAAAAATGTTTAAAACATGCTATATATATTGAAATTGCTATTTATAGAAAATCATTTGCACCTACCCACTTAGCAAAATCTGAGATCTAGATTACATGTGATAGTTTCTTGTGAGAGTCAAGTTGAAACAAAGAGGACCTCAAGATGATGGCAGTGTAACCAATGGGAGCAGTAGTAGGTCAGGATCTAGTTAGTTAGTTATCTGTATTTATTTATTTTCATCCTAAAATGTGAAAAAATTGACATAGGGGGATTTTTGATAATTTTGTAGTTAAAATGACCACAAGGGGGTGCCACATAGGATTTGTAGTTTTTTTATTCAAAATGTTCTATTTTTGTGTTTTTTTGACTTTTTAGGACCTTAGGGTATGACCTGAGATTCACGGGCAGAACCGCCGTGACGGTTGTGTAACCATTGCGACAGTTATGAAATTATTACTAAGCAGGTAACAAACACATAATTTCCATGGCAGTTATGCAACCACTACTCTATATAGAGTAGTGGTTGTGTAACTATCAAGATAGTTTGCTAAATTTGGCCAAGTATGGATTTTTTATTTTATTTTTAATTGCCTTTCTAATGTTTTTAGTGAGCTTATTATGCAACTAAATGGTTATAAATTTCTCTTTTTACTTTTTTGAATGCGGGGATTATATTAGGTGGAGCAAGGCCCATGAGTGTGACTGGTTAGCTTTGATTTTAGATGGATTGAATCATGTTGAGAGGGATTTGTTACATAAAGGTGGGATATGGAGGATTTCTCAAACACGGTTGGTTCCATCCGCTAACCACTTATTGTGTGACTTATTATCCTATCTTTGGGATGTAGACCAGAAAAATTTCTCGGCTACTTGGAGTTAGGGGGAGTGGATGATCACTTTAGAGGACATCTACCAGATCTAGGGGGTTTTTGTCCCGACAAGAAGTTGGTTTAGGCCAACGTCGTTTAGTGGCATAGGATCACGGTTGGACCACATATATGGGAGATGTACAAACACCTTACTGCGGTGGAAAGCATGGGATGTGATTGCTATATCGAGTTGCCTCTTCTCCTATCCCATCCTTGCGTAAGGCCATTATTGGTATCTTGGATTTGCACTTGGTGGGAGATAAGGGTGGAGATAAGCCACTTTACTATTGGGCACCCATTATACAAAGTATCAAGTAACATGGCTAGATTTTCACATGGGGTGCTGAAATTATGGGTTCCACATACCATGATTTGTACAAAGTTGTTCGATTGAAGGGGAAATCCCTCAGTCATCCTACATTGGTCATGATCTGGGTCTATAAGCATATAATTCCCTATCAGAGGGGAATTAGGATAGCATATCCCAGGGTGGTTAGAGAAGTGAGAAGGGTTGATATGGCTCCTCTAAGAGGGCCACACCAGTTAGTTTCTACACTTAATACATATGACATGATAGTGTAACCGTATCAGACAAGAATGAAATATGGGGTGGGAGATCATCACCTTGACTACATGTAGTTCTCTGCATAATTAATGGACATGAATAGGAGAGTAGAGATCCATCCCATCTTTAGGGTGCCTCTCAATTTTGGTCTCCCTTACATTGATTCCCTCCCAATAGTGCTTGTGGTATACAAGGGTATTCGAGAGGTGAGAGCTGGCCTAGGGGAAATCTAGAGTGGACCATCATCACTCCCAATGTTCCGATTAGAACAAAAAAGTAGCTTGAGATCCAATTGGTGGAGGAAGCTGTTAGGCATAGGCAGGTCCTTCGATAAAGGTAGGAATCACACACAACAGAGAGAGGAGGAAGAGGCGAGACAAATGTAGAGGAGGAGCCAAAGGAGGAGAATGACCCCGAGTCAAAGGGAAATGGAGAGGCATCCAAAACCACTAGAATTGAGGAAGAGGTAGAGGCAGAGAGGTAGAGACACTTTGGACACAAAGGAGCCTCTAACTATAGGACATGGTGATGAGGAGTCGAGTCCATCCTTAACATATGGGAGAGGAAGTAAGAGTAGAGGAACAACCCATGTCGGCTCTTGCACCACCACCAACACCGATTGATCTAACCTGGATGCCCGGAGATCCGAATAAGTAGAATACTTTTCTTTAACCTTAATTTCTAGACTATCTTGTTAACGAGCTATCTATTATGTTATTTTAATTTTGCTTTTGGAAGTTTTCTAATTTTTCGTTGTTTAAAGTGCACTTTACAACTACCGCAAATGGTTGGTGAGACTTTATTTTTTAGATTATCTTGGACACATTCGTACTCCCTACATGTAAGACACATGAGAAATTACTAGTATATGTTGGATGCAAAATGATGGTTTCGACGTCACAAAGGTTTGTTTTCATCAGCATGGCATGATGTGGAGGCCATGATCCAGATGAGGATTGACATGGAAGTACAAGAGCTAGCCGAGAGGAGACAATGACAAGGCCATTCTCGCAGTGGAGCCACTATTACTAGGAGATCACCTGCCCTATCTCATGGACACTCCCACCGATCAACACATTGAGGTTCTCACTCTTGCCATAGGATCCAAAACAAGAGTCCTCATCATGCACATTCATCGGGGATCTCTTAGAGAGGGATAGGCTGCATACCTTTATTGTTTTGAGACTACTTTTGGTTGTATATCAAACTTTTAGGTTTTGGATCATAGATGAGAGTTTTAACTACACTTTTTAGAGTGTGATGTAATCGTATAAAAATTGATTTTATTGATATATATATATACATTTCTTTTGGTTTGGCCATTCTGTGTAAGAGTTGACTCATTTGTGGTTTTTTCCATTTATGTACTCTTAGCTAGAAATTATGATGCTTTTAAAATGATTTTATGGATGAATGCTATGGATGAGGATGTAAATGTGTAAACAAAATGATTGATCTCTATTTTTTTATATATATATATATATATATAATGCACATGAGAACAAAGCGTAACGTAAAAATTTAATTTTCAAGAAATATTTAGCACTTATGTTTTATTGGAAACTATGATGAATGCAATATAATAGAAAGATGAACTTGCTCCATTCCTAACTCCATACAATCGGTAAGATGTGAGGGGATCATCACCAAGAGCTAGGAAGGACACAAGTTATATGATTTTGATGAATGGAGATGGTGACAAGAAGACAAGATTTTAACAAAGATCCAATTAGGAACCTACAACTCAACCCTAAGCAAGGTCAACTAACCAGTTCATAATGCAATTTTCTTGCAAGTTTATCTAGACTTAGATCCATAGATGGCCTTTTGATTGACAAAATCTAGTTTTAGGGATTGAATCTCTTGTAACATACACATCTAACTCACTTTCTTAGGATTTTTAAGATTTAAAAGAACTTTTTATTCATTGACTTATTTATTTATTTGATGAGACCCCTACGTCTTGCCCCATGCTACTAGTAAGGACCATGAGCTCATCATCAAGGAAAAGACATAGGTGAGTAAAGGCACTTCCATCCTTTCCCAACCTCATGCCACCAGTAGGAAGCATGGGATCATCACCAAAGATTGGTAGGGAAAGGAAGTGTAGTTTTATTTTGAAATGAAAGCATCTTTGTGTTTATTATTGATTTATCCTTTTTTATATTGATTTTAGATTCATGCTTTTGGGAAGGAATGCTTACCCCTAACCTCAACCCCATGCAACTAGTAAGATGTGAGGGCTCACCACCAAAGGTTGAGATAGGCGGACAAGAGCTCCAGGTGAAATGTTTAGATTGCTTCTGTTATTAGAGAGGATTTTAGGGAAAGATGTGACATCAAGAAGCTTCTAGAATAGACTATGGAAAAATAAACCTGAGCTATAAGAAACCATGAATAGAACTAAGTGTGCAAGTCTTGGTAGGATCAATGTAAAAATTCCATCTTAATTGCTGAAATGATGAATAGATTTAAATTTTTGGAGATGATATGATGGATACTTGAAGAGATATGATTGAATGCTTTTTCCAATATTTGAAAGTTTTAAAAGTTTCTTGAAAAGTAAGTTTATCATTTTACAATTTCATAATATGATAATGCAGATGATATACAAGTATGGATGCAATAATGCACAATTGGAGATGCAAATGAACTATGCATAAAATCATTTGAGGTGAAGTGAATTAACTGATTCACTAAATTCTTTACCTCCTAGAGTACACAGGCAATATGCACCATTACTAAAGTATTCTATCATAAGCTATGGGCCTAACCATTTGGGTTTGAATTTCCTTCCTTCGCCAGTCTTTTTATCAATCCGGTTATCAAGTCTCAATACTAGGTCTCCTACGTGTATTTCATGTTTATACACTTTCTTGTTATACTAACAACACATCCTATCAACATAAATACGGTGATGTTGTTCAACTCTAAGTTGAGCTTTATCAAGGGTTTCTAGTTCAACTAGTCAAGATTCTTGGTATCTGTCTTCATCTAAAATGCCTTGTAGAGATATACAAAGACTAGGTAACTCTACTTCTAATGGTAAGAATAATTTAGATCCGAAGACTAAATAATAAGGGGTTTCCCCCATGGGTGTTCTTATCGATGTCCTATAGGCCCACAAGGCTGAAAATAACTTTAGATGCCAATCTCTTTTGTTTTCCTTAACCTGTCTTAAGGAGAATGGAATTTAGGGTTTTTTTGTAGCCTCATCCTATCCATTAGCCCGAGGATAGTATAAAGAGGCTATGTGATGGGATATTTTGAATTGTGCACACAATTCTCACACCTCTTCATTTTTGAAAGGCATGCCATTATCTGAAATAATGACTTGTGGGACTCCATACCTACAGATGATTTGGTTTAAAATAAACTTGTAAATTATAGATCTAGGTACAGTAGCAAGAGATATGGCCTCAACCCACTTTGTAAAATACTTAGTGGCCGTGATAATGAGATTGTGGCCATCTAATGACGAGGGGAGAATTTCCCTATCAAATCAAGACCCCAAGTAGAGAAGGGCCAAGGTGTCATAATGGGCTATAGAGCCTAAGTAGGATTATGTATCTTGTGTGAAAACTCTTAGCATTTTTGACACCTACGTACATACTCTACAATGTCATGTTCTAAAGTGGGCCAGAAATAGCCCATGTGATGAATCTTACAAGTGGTTGCATGCCCTCCAAAGTGGCCACCATAGACTCCGCTTTGGGCTTTATAGAGGATTTTCTCTGACTCTTCTTCATCAACGCATCTTAATAGCATATCATCAAAGGCTCTGCGATAGAGCACTTCTTCCATAATTACGTACTTGGTGGCTATGACATGTAGCCATCATCTTTGTTGCGAGGTTTCTCCTCAGGATATGTTTGGTCCAAAATGTGATTGATTATATAAACATACCATTGAATCGAAGCCATATAGGGATTTTATTTTATGAGGAACACACATTCATTAGGAAAATATAAATCTACTAGTTCCCCACAATCTATAGGATTGTCTGCTAACCAATCAACAATAATTTGTCCCTTTATAGACTTTTGGTTAACAAAGGTGAGTTCAAACTCACCCATCAGTGTAATGAAATAACCAACCTTCTTGGATAAGGAATCCTGAGTTAAGAATGTTTGTAACTATTTGGATTTGACAATCACTCGTATGTCTTGGTTAAGCATGTAGTGCCTTAACCTCTTTGTTGTGAAAATAATAGCCAAGCACTCCTTCTCTACTTGCGTGTATCACGTCTCATAATTGAGAAGAGTATGACTAATGAAATAAATGGCCTACTCATGACCATCATCATCCTCTTGTGCCAACATGCATGCAATCAAGACATCAGTGGCTCAAGAGTATAAAATTAAAGGATGGTCAAGTTTTGGTTATATGAGCGTAGGTAGCGACATAATTAAGCACTTTATTAACTCAAACACTTCATGAAACTCTTTGGTTTAATATTTTCTACAATATTTCTTCAATAAGGAATTGATGGGGTGAATGACGTAAGTCAAGTCAAGGATAAACCTGCGAATTTGACTAAGCTTACTTAGGAAAGATCTAATGCTTGAATAATCAGTGGGTGGGGACATTTTCAACATTGCCTGAATTTTTATTGGATCAACATCAATGCCTCGGGAAGAAATGATGTATCTTATAAATTTACTTCATGTTAATCCAAACACCCATTTATTAGGATTTAGCGTTACTCCATATTCGATTAGGCATGAGAGAATGACATGAATCACCTCGGGGTGATTGCCATGTTTCTTTGCTTTTTCTAAAGCAGGTCATCAACATATGACTCAATGATCTTATGAATAATATAACAAAAAAATGTATGTCATTTCCCTCTTTTGGTAAGTGGCTCCGGAATTCTTCAGGCCAAAAGGAATGACTATGTAACAAAAGGTTCCCTAAGGAGTTGTGAAGGTAATTTTCATTTGGTCCTCCTCGAAAATCCTTATCTGGTTGTAACAAGAAAATCCGTCAATGAGAGAAAAAATCTCATACTTAACATTTACATCAACGATGACATCAATTGAAGGTAGTGGAAAATCGTATTTTGGACAAGCCTTGTTAATGTCCCTGAAATCAATACAGATGCATATTTTCCCATTATTTTTAATAACTAGGATGATGTTTGACACCCACATGAAATATTCTACCGACTTGATAAACCCTACTTGCTTTGGATTTTCATTACCTCCTCTTTAACCATTTAAGCCACTTTTGGCTTCATGGGTCTTGATTTTTTCTTCATGAGTTTAGCATTATGATTGTGCACTACGACGTCGGGAGTGATACCCTTCATTTCCTTATAGATAAAGGCAGAGGCTTTTAAATGCTCATTAAGAACCTTTGTGTGTGCTTCTATTTGTTCAGAGACAACGAAGAACCAAATTTTCAAGATTTTAGGTTCCTCTTTCATTATTATGTTTATGTCTATCATTCCTTCGATTAAAGAGGCATTAACCTCTTCAAAGTCAGGTGGGGATGGAGGTAACTCCAACTCTTCTTCCTTGACTTTATAGATCTCAAAATATTTCAATGAGGAAGAGTTCATCATGCGATACCAAAAGTAGGAGGAAGGGTGAGGCCTAAGGGAAAATCCCTTCTTGTGGTGCACAATATGAAGGTTGGTGTGAGAATTGAGGTACCCTAAGATCACATTATCATTTTCCATGAAATCCAATGTGATGGGCTCATTCTCAGCCTCAACGTATGCCAAAATTACATTGGTTATCATCCTTCGAACCAAATATTTGACTTGGACTGAAATGATGAATTCGGTTTCCTTCAAGTCCTCACTTGGACAAAAATGAGAGGAGGAAGTATTCATAGAATCAGCCAATAGGTTCTTTCTCATGGGATAACTTCTATGGAGATAAATTCAAAACCCTTGCAAATCTCAAGAATGATGGACTTGTAGAGTTGTAGTTGTTATGCTTTGGTCTAATAGACTTCGAGACTTGATTAGAAATGAGTTGAGAGTCACCCAAGACTTTGAAATTATTCAAACCCATCCTCTTGGCCACAATAATACCAATAAGTAGAGATTCATATTTAGCTCTATTGTTTGTGCATTCAAAGTTCAGTTTGAAGGAAAAGGCATGACCCTCCCCTTAGGGGAAGTGAGCATCACCCTACCCTAATGCCAAAGCGACACTTTGCACCATCGTAGTTGAGATTTAAATAGTAGTTGTGGAAGATAGAAGTTTTATTATACTTGGAGTCTTCTTCCTTAACTTCCAAGACCTCAACCATATAAATCTCTTCAAATCCCTCGGTCGGAAGAGAGGAAATTCCAAGAGCATGACCTATGCCCAAGGAATAAAATGGGAGAATTATGGGTAAATCATTCTAAAAATCCTAAACCATATAAATATCTTATGGGTAAATGATTACTTTTGAAATGGAGGAGTGGGAGCACAAAGCGCGAGGAGTGGGAGTTTTCAATTTTTAAAAACAAGCGGGATCAGCGGGAGGGCTTGCCGAATTTACAGGGAGAACAGGAGGAAGGCTTGAAGAATCACGTGATCGTGGAGCCCATTGGTACTATGGAGAACAATGGAAGGCCAAGCACGTGGGTGGAACTTTTGGGGGGGAACAAATGGGATAAAAGGGTCACGGAGATCCTGGAACCTGTTAAGGAAAAAGGTAATCTTTCCCTCAAAGTTCCTATTTCTTTTTGGCTAGAACTAAAGTCTCCATGGAAGGAGCTTTGTTTGCTAAATGTATGGGGACTAGACCAAATATTGATTATTTTAGAAGTTGGGAAAAGAGGTGATGGGAAGCTAATGGGAACATTGAAGTTTCAGCGTATGCTAATGGGTACTTCTTAGCTATCCTACCCAGTAAGGAACATGTTGTGAAAATCTTGACTGAAGGACCTTGGTTCATTGGAAAATCTCATGTCATTGTTCAGAAATGGGAGCCACCTTTAATCCCTTTGAAAATCCTATCATGGAGTTTCCGATTTGGGTTAACCTTCCAGGTTTACCCTTGGAATTCTAGGAACTAGAGGTTCTCTTTGGTATAGCAAAGAGCCTGGGGAGCCACATTCCTCTTGATCCAGTTATGAAAGCAAATACTAGAGTCACCCATGCCAGATTCTATGTTAATATGAGTCAAGATTCATGTATGGAAACAAATATTAAGCTTATGACCCCAGAGGGGGTATGGGTGCAGAGGTTTGATTATGATCCATCCCCGTTCACTGTAAGAAATGCAAGTTAGTAGGCCATGAATAGCGTATGTGTCTGGAATTTAAAAAAAAGAAGCTTGAGACAAAGGTCATGCCCCAAAAGTTGGGTCTAGAAAAAGAAACAAAGGAATGGAAGAGGGTTGGAAGGAATGGTAGGATTGAAAATATTCAACAAGAAAATCCACGAAATAGAAGAACCATTGCTCCCACCTAATAAATCCAGTGAGGAAAGAGGGGAATCAAGTTTGCAGGTACAAGGAAACATCAATGAAGAATCTAAAGAAAAGAATGAGGATCTGATAGATTCTATCATGGAAGAAGAAACTCAGGTTTCGAGAATGAGGCAAGTAAAGTTATGGAGGACAATAAAATTGCTTTGCAAGTTGCAGATGGATTATCTTTGGAAGAGGTGTCCTCTATAGGTCAGAGCTCCTTTGGACAAAGACAAGAGGAAGATTTATCTATGTCAAATGGTTTTGAGATTCTATCAGACCTTGTTCCTGATACCTATGAGGAGATGGGATCTCCGAAGACCCCCGTGAGTAAATCCAAACCTATTACTCATAGTAGCTCTCAAGCTGATGTGGGTAAAGACTCAAGCCTAAAAGGCAGGAAAAGTAACAAGGAAGTAAGGGAGACAAACTCAAGAAGGGAAGTAGAGGCTGGTATTCAGAAGACTCTGGGGAATTTGCTTCCCCATAAAAATAAATGTTAATGATTTGTCTTTCTTGGAATATAAGGGGTCTAAATAACCCCAGTAAACATAGATTAGCTAAGGATCTTAGAATGAAAAATAAACCTGATATTTTCATGATTCAAGAAACTAAAATTTCTATGGAGAGATTCAAAGATGTGGGCAAATCTATTTGGAAAGAAAGATGTTAGGAAGGTCATAGCTCTGTGGGTGCCTCTGGAGGTGTGGTCACTCTTTGGGACCCCAGTATTGTGCATGGTGTTCTTATCCTATTGACTCTAGGTCATGTGGCTATGTGTTTCATGAACCTGTCCTCAAAGAAATCTTGGTATGTTTCTAATATTTATGCGCCTAACAATGTGAGTGAGAGAAGGAAGCTCTGGAGGGATCTCACATCTTTCAGAAATCTATTCAAAGATAAATATTGGCTTATTGGAGGATATTTCAATTATTCCTTTCTTCTTGGGAAAAAAGGGGTATAGCTTCTTTCACTAATAGTATGGAAGATCTGGCTGAGTTCCTAAACATCAATGGGATGGTGGATTTAGAACTGGAAGGATTGAAGTTCACATGGGTCAATAGGAGAACTGGGTCAGAACTTATTCAAATCAGATTGGATAGGTTTGTGGTGAGTCACCTCTGTATGATGAATCAACTCTACTCCCTCAAAATCTTCTCAGAATCGGATCTGACCATAACCCTATCCTCCTTAAACTGGGAATTCAGATCAAGAAAGCTAGGCCTTTCCGGTTTGAAAAGATTTGGTTAGATCATCCTGATCTTCCTACCAGAATCAAAGAGTGGTGGAATATCAAGGTTTTTGGGGTGGCCAGTTATAGACTCAGTTTTAAATTAAAGCATCTCAAAAACTGTCTCAAAAGATGGAATAAAGAGGTTTTTGGAAACATCTTCCAGGAAAAAAGTAGAGTGGTAGAAGATATAAGGAATATTGAGGAACTTATTGAAATTGATGGTCTCAATCCAATTCTAAAAGAACAAGAACAAAATCTCCTGATTGAGTATCATAACATCTGGTGAAAGAAGAAGTGTACTGGAAACAGAAATCGAGAGTGAAATGGCTTAAGGAGGGGATAGGAATACCAATTTTTTCCATTTCTCGGTGACCTCTTAGACAAACCTCCTAAAGATATCTGAAATCAAGAATGAGAACAGAGAGATCCTAATGGAAAGTAAGGATATCAACTAGGCCATTATAAATTATTTTAAGGATATCTTTCAATAGGGTCAGGGGGTTGATGAGCAGAGACAAAACAATATTCTAAATCTTTTCCAGAAAGTGATATCCTCTAGAGGAAAATCATGAGCTCTTAAAGATCCCTTCTGAAGAGGAAATTAGGTATGTGATCTTTGATATGGAACCTGATAAGTCTCCTGGCCCTGATGGCTTTCAGGCCTTCTTTTACCAAAAATTCTAGGAGGTGATAAAGACTGAAGTTATTGATATGGTCCAAGAATTTTTCAAAAATGGGAAGCTTCTCAGATAGCTCAACAATACGTTTTTGGTCCTTATTCCCAAAATTGCTAGAGCCAAAGAGGTCAAGGACTTTAGACCGATCAACCTGTGTAACACGAGTTATAAAATTCTAACCAAAATCATAGCTTGCAGGATCAGGCCGGTGCTCACCCATTTTATTTCTGAGAACCAAGGAGCCTTTGTCCTGGGGAGATAGATCATTGATAGCATTGTAGTGATCCAGAGACCATTCACTCCATTGATAACTCTGCTAGATTAGCTATGTTCCTTAAGCTTGATATGCACAAGGCCTATGATAGGATTAACTGGTCTTTCCTTCGGGCTATTCTAGAAAAAGTGGGGTTTGATAATACTATGGTTAGCATGATTATGACCTGTATATCCACTGCTAGTTACTCGGTGTTGGTCAATGGTAGTCTGGAAGGTTTCTTCAAAGCTGGTAGAGGATTAAGATGGGGTGATCCCCTATTCCCTTTCCTTTATGTTATCATGGCTGATTCCTTGAGTAGAATTTGTAAGTAGGCTATGATTTCTAAGAATATCTAGGGTATTAAGATCTCAAATGGGCTCCCTCCTATTTGCCTCAATCAATTTGTTGATGAAAAATTCCTGATGGGGAAGGCCTTTATCCAAGAAGCCACCAACTTCAAGTTTACTCTCAAGGAGTATGGACAGGTTTCAGGGCAGATGGTCAATTTCCTTAAAAGTGCAGTCTATTTTATTAATGTTGATAAACATGTTCAAGCAAGGCTCACTCGTATCCTTGGTTACAAAATCAAAATCTTCCTAGTTTCCTACCTTGGAATGTATCTTCTCCTCAAAAAGCCCTGATACTCTGTTTGGAATGCCCGATGGAAAGAGTAGTTAACAAAAACTTTCCTCCTAGAAAGGTCTCCTCCTTTCACAAGCTGGTAAGATTCAACTTCTACAAAGCTCCCTCCAAGGAGTTCCCATCTATATTATGTCTCTCTTCAAACTTCCAGCTAAAATAACTACTATTTTGGAAATAATTCAGAAAATATTTCTCTGGGCTGGTGCTTGAAGATTTTAAATTCCCCCTGGTGGTGTGGGACAAAGTAACTAAGCCAAAGGTGTGTGGTGGTTTGGGTTTGAAGAAAATTCCTATTATGAACAAAGATCTATTAGCTAAAGCTGGCTGACGAATAGCTAGAGAGGAAGGCCTATGGGTTGATATAATAAAAAAGAAATACCTGCAGAATTATGGCAGAATTGACTCCTTTTTCTTCCATAATAACCTTCCTAAAGGATCTTATTTCTGGAATTCTTTGATGGAATCCAAAGATATCCTCTCCAAAGGTGCCTCTTGGGAGATTGGGAAGGGGAACATGACTAGATTTTGGTGGGATAGCTGGATTGAAGAGGCTCCCTTAGCTAATCAAGAAATTTGGAAGGAGGTAGCTCAAGTCTATGAAGATAAAGGTAAAATTTGGATTAAGGATTTATGGTATTTTGAGGAGAAGTATCATTGGGAAACCATAACCCCTCCTCCGGACTATCTTGGTGACCTCAAACCCTTTCAGGATCTCAACAAGAAACTCAAGGACTTTCACATCCCCATCTTCCAGAAAAATGAGGACACAATCATATGGAGAGAGAGGAGGATTCGGGAAATTTCTGTGTTAAATCTTCCTATAGCTCTCATTTCAAGAAGGATCAACAAAGAGACTATTGGGGCAAGTTATGGATTAAATATCTGATCCCAAAGATCAATATTTTTTTTGGTTGGCTATCCAAAATAGAATCTTGTCAGTTGATAACCTCAAAAAGAGAGGGATGATGATTCCTAATAGGTGTTCTTTATGCAGGAAAAGGGAGGAAAATGTGAATCACCTTTTCTTACATTGTCCTTTCACTAAAGGTGTATTCATGATGATTTTGGATTTGTTCAATATCCAATGGATCATACCTTCCAATATAGAAGATTGTAGCATTCAATGGGAAAGTCCCTTTAGGTTTCCATTTTTGAATTAGGCTTGGAGGATTGCTTTACCTCACTTCTTATGGGGGATCTGGAAAGCAAGGAATAATAGTGTCTTTAGAGATCAGATACCATAGAATGTGGTGATAAAGAGGAAGATCCTAGCATCCATAAAGGAAAATCTCAAACTCTTTAAAAGTAAAACTAATAAGAGTTATCCAAAGGGGGAGAGCAGTTGGTCTTGGAAAAGTTCACCTATAGTCCAATCATGATCTAAAACCCTGAAAAGATGGTGAACTAGAACAAGCCGGTGGGATCTACTATCAAGATCAAATTTGATGGGGCTTCCAAAGGAAATCCTGGTCAAGCAGGGGGAGGTGGTATCTTAAGAAATAAAGAGGGAGATTGGTTGTTTTCCTATGTTGGCCCTTTAGGAAAACAAACCAATAATACAGCAGAAGCTAGAGCCCTCCTATGGGGAATTTTAATAGCCAAGGAAAAAGGCATTAAGGATATATAGATTGAAGGTGACTCCCTAATCATCATAAGTGCTCTCAATAATAGGTGCAAGATCAATTGGGCTTTAAGAAACATCATCCAAGACATCAAGGAAATGCTTAAGGATTTTGATAAAGTTTCTATTAATCACACGTGGAGACATGGAAATATTTGTGTGGACAAGATGGAAAATATAGGTGTCCAAGCCATGAGTACAAGATATGGGGCATCGGAGATAAGCTTCCCTCTAGTATTAATGATGAAATCATTAAGGAAAAGGGGCGCTAAGTTTCATAATGGTGGCACGAGTGGGCGTAAGTATTTCAAGTACCCTGGGAACTTTCACATTAATCATATTCGCTGCTCATTTTTTGAAAGGGTGAATTTGTTGCTATTTGTGGGGTGCTACGGTTGAAAGGGAAGTTTGGTAAAGCTAAAATGGGAGGTGACAGAATTAGGGTGGAGCCTACTAGCCAAAAATTTGAAGAGAACAATCTGAGTCTGTGGAATAAGCTTAAGGTAGGGGGATTCAACAATTTCATTACCAAATTACATGGTCATGACTCAATTCTATCAAAATATTTTAGCATATTTACGGCATGGATATTGAGGTCTCGGAGACCAACATTGCTGCAGATTACTGAAATGAAAATGGAAGGATTGAAGCTCTATAAGGATAGAAAACACAGGGATTTGGAGATTGACAGTTTTTTTGGCAAAGAGAGGTGCCGGTTTTTCACATATGGTATTGCCCGCTCTTGCATCCTGGTGTGTGGAAGGACATCTACCTCCAACTCATGAAATACATCACTTTGGAGGGCAAGTATAGAAAGATCTATACCCACCATATGACCCTGCTCAACATGTTTCAGCACAAGGTGATGATCAGTATTCCTTTCTTCCTTGCTACCTCTCTCACAAATTCCTTGATTGCCTTTCAGCAAGACAAGGCTGAGCTTCCCCTACATGAAGGTTTGATTCTCCTACTAGTCAAGAATGGTACTCTAACCCTGGTCCCTCCTTTGAGGTTGGTGATGAACGAGCATGCTGAGGAGGATGATGTCACTCTCACGTTGTTTGCCTCACAAAAATGAAGGCGGGCAAGGGTATCGATGTGGAAAAGGATAAGGAAAAAGTCAAGTAGAGATGGTGACCCTAGGGAGACCAGTGCTTCCAAGAATACGACTTGTGTGGGTGATCCTAATGTCTTTGATGAATGGAGTAGGAAAATGTTGTACCTAGAGGGTGTCCTGAAGGCCATGGAGGTGCTGGCCAAAGAGATTATATGGTGGAAATTATCAATATTTCCGAGAAAATGGTCACAGATCAAGTTCAGACTAAACATAGAGTTAACGAGCTGGAAAATCAAGTGAAGGTTTTGTTGGACAGGGTGGATATGATGGAATCAGGAAACAAAAGAAGGAAATTCAACCTCAGGATCAGTAGCTCTGAGGAGGAGATGGATAATGGTGGACATGGTGGGTCCTGATCCCTTGGTTTGCTATGTTTTGGTTGGTGCTCCTTGGTCATGTGTTGTAGGTTGCTGGTCCCTCTCTGAATTGTGGGTGGAACTTTGGTGAACTTTTGGTTCTTAGTTGTTTTTTTTTTAAATAGTCTTTGGGGTTTCATCTTTGGGGTCCAGTTTTCATTATAAGAGTTAAGATGTTTTAACTCATTTTCTAGGACTCTCTTGGTTTGGTAACTCCAATTGGTTATCTCTTTTTGCTCCTCTCTCTTGTATGGCCCCTAGGAGCTGATCCTTGTTTTTTGCCTTATCTAATAAAAAAATTCTCTAAAAGCCTAATAATCTCAACTTTTGTTTTTTGTTGACACAATTTCTACTACTATAACTTTGTTTTCATTAACATCAACCCCTTCGATTTCCTTAGGGGCTTCCAAATCAGTTGTAGGAACAAGCTTAGATGCATGCATTGATCCTTGTGGCTTGTTTAACTAATTGTAAGGAGATTGAATTTGGTGTGAAGCCCTAGTTTCTTCTTTAAGTTTTCCAAATGGATATCAAATGGCTTTAGGTCACCTTGAGCCATGAAGACCTTCCCTAGATGCAAGAATATGACTTCTTGGAATAATGTAGAAGGAATTTCCTTCATTATATGAATCTAGGGTTGACCAAGAATCATATTATAGTTAGTTTCCCAATCTATAATATAAAATTCAGTCAACATAGTCTTGAGTCCAAGAGTTACTGGAATCACTATGGTTTCAATAAAGGTTTCTTTGAGACTATTATAGCCTCTTAACGTGTTTGAGTTGAGGAACAATTCATTTCTCCATAGCCTAACTTTTGTAGAAACGATAAGGGGACTATATTAACAACAACCCCATCATCTATCATATCTTGTTTAACGTAATTGTTATAAATCCAAACTTGTAGATATAATGTGGGATCACCTCTCCATGATAGCTCACCATCTAAAAGCATCTTGCTAATATAAAAAAATTCAACATCTCTCTCAAAGCTTCCTGGGGATAGACATCAAAGTCTATGTGATTGATCTTGGCTTTCGGAGGAGGAGTGACATGGATTACATACAAGACCTAGTGCTTTTAATAAATAAGATTAATGCTTAGGGGAATTATTTAAAAAATCCAAAAAGGAAATGTGGGAAAAGGTCTTAGTCATATCTATGATAAAATCATAGGATCCTACTGGCTTATGAGGTACTGACATATCATTTGAGTTTGAGAGATAAACAAGAAGAGGTTACGAAGAATAATCATGCATGTGAGTCATCGCAAGGACTTATGATTCGGTTTCTAACTTTACTAGGCCTACAATATTAGGCTGATTTTGGTTTTCCAAAGGAGGTTCTACTTGAGGGTCTACAGATGTAGAGGATTCATGATCATTGTTTCTTACAGGAGCCCCTTTATTGGTACCATGAGGATTAAGCTTCCCATTTTTAGGATGTGGTGGGAAGGGGTCTTTATAGATCCCAAGAGTAGAATTTTGTGGAGCAACAAGCCCCATGTGATTATTTTGTGTAGGTTCCATGGGATTAGCCAAGAACATATCAATGAAGAGTTGTCTTTGGTCTTCTGGAAGCCATTGTATGAATTTGTTACAATCATGAAATGTCTAAGAATTTTTTTCCTATAACCCTATGGAAACCATAGTATAAGTTGGGATCGTATTCATGAGGTATTTGGATATTATTTTATCGTGGTCCATAGTTTCTATTTTTATTCTATAGTTGGTTATTGTAGTTGAATTTTGGAGGCCTTAGTTCTGATACTAATTTTGAAATTGATTTGGATATTGGTTTGTGTATTTAACCGGTACTGGGTCTAAAACTATTAAGGAGGAAGGGGAGGGCGACTAAAGTCAACCACATTTATATAGGGAGTGAAGTTGTATCTCCTTTGGTTATTCACATTTGCATTTTTATTTCCATTATTTACATTGCTAGTGCTAACAATGTTCAACTTCTTAGGTTGATCAGTTACACCATCCATTATAACACCACTATTCTTATTGAGGACCTTAGGTCCTTGATTGTTATTGTTTAAACCATTTGGGTAATTTGAATTACCTTGAGAGGGAGTGACCAATTTCCCATTCGGACCATAATTATTTCGTTTCTTTGTCAATCGCCACTTGGTCAATGCAGAGAGCACCCTCTAAGACCTCCTCATAGCTCCTAAGAGGAAAATTTTGCACCTCCTCCTTAGTTTCTTGATTGAGAGAGTGGAGGAATAGATCACAAAGCTCTATTTGATCCATGTTTGGAGAACTGATAGAGGAGTAGAGGACTTGCTGCCACCTCTAGATGAAATGGGAAGTAGATTCATTATGTTCTTGTTTGATGTACAAGAACTCTCTGATTCCTTTTCTTAAGAGATTGTTCATGTTGAAAGCATTTATAAAATCAGATACAAGTTTCTTGAAAGAGTGAATTGAGGATTCTAGTATTCTATAATACTAGTCAAGAGAAATCCCTCAAGGGTCTTGGGGAATATTTTCACTACAACCACATCCCATGAGAGTAGCTCTCTAATGGAGGTCACATATAGTTTGATGTGTACATTCAGATCCCCCTCCCCATTGAATTTTGGAAGATCTGTAAATGGTCATGGGAGAATTACACTTGGTATGGTCAATTCAATAGGATTTTTGAGATACTCATAATATCTACCTACCTGTATAGGAATCAAACATTGACGATCCTTGATGGGGAGGTGGGGGTAGAACAAGAGCTTAGTACAACACAACATAGACATTGGTTGGGGTATAAGGAACCCATTGTTAATGAGCGTATGAACCAAGATAAGAAAACATGTCCCCTTATGGTGATTTTGAATACATTTGAATATATGAGGGAACATTGTCTTGATATGAATTGGTAGCGGCAAAATCGGGAACATCACATAACCGGTTTGAAGGGCATTTAAGAATACACTTTTGGTTAGCTCTTGTGGTGGGTATCTGTATGAAGAATAAGGGGCATACCTAATGTTCCCGATCCAATAAGAAGGTATCTAGGGCTAGGAACACCCATGTGGACCTGAGAAGGTGATGGTGTAGAGGGAACATAATTATAGTTCTAAATGTGGTGGGGAACTTTTCCTTGCCATGTGAATGGTGTAGAATGTGAAGGTTGGGAAAGCTCTAATTCCCTAATTCTATCCACCAACATTGAAATCACATCACCCGATGAAGGTGTTACATTTTTCTTAGGCGTGTGTTGAGCCTTATTAGGGGAAAGGGCATGTGATGTAATGCTATGAATTGATCTTTAGTAGGCCACCCTCTTTAGATGTATTTTTGTTGTAGGAGGAGGGGTAGCAGTGTTTTTCTAGAGAAGAACATCGGTATATCCTTGCATCCTATCCAAAGATTGATCTATAGCATTGAGACACTCATTGTTTTGGTTGAGCCGTGTTATGAACTCATCATTTGGTAATAGATATGAAGGGAGTTAATTAGTTTACATACTAATTTGAGGCCTAGACAAGACTCAAGGATAGAACTTTTGTTCTCCCATAAATGTCATGTTATTTGAGTGGAGAACTCCGTTTCACATAGCAATTAGGTTGATCTATCTCCTCTATTCTAACCAATGAACTGGTATTATGCACTTGAGGAGAGGGGCGTGTGAGGAGATAAGAGATTTTGTGAGATTTTGAGTGTAATAAGCTTCGAGACCCAGAATGGGCCTATCGTATTCTCGACTGAAATATTGGGGGTGTAAAAACACCCACAAAATAATAGGAGAGGAGGACGGATGAAAGAAAGGAAATAAAATATGAAATGAAAATGAACTAGTCCTTCACATCGGGTTCACCAATTTTGTACATCCAAGAATCAACACGTGACTCTAGGGCACACTTGACCTCCCGAGGTCATGTCGAGACAACTGATATGAGATGGAAAGATGGCTATGGAATGGATAAATAGGGTGAATAGGTGGAATATGTGAAAATAGGTGAAAATGGCTAAAATGTAGATCAAGGAAAATGAATGTCTTCTACAAGAACTATGGGATTTTCCTCGTTTAAGGAAATGAACACATGTCTAACCTATTTGGGTGAGATGGAATGGTCAAGGATAATGAATGCATGAAGGTTTCACCAATGTCATAATCACCAATTATACCTTAAATGGACTATGAAATACATGGGATTTGTCCCGCCCTGTCACACAAAAATATCTAGGCAAGGTCATGGAGGTGTGAGAAGAGACATGTGGGAAGGAAAAATATATGGATTGTGGGATCTAGTCTCGACTAGGATGATTGTGCGAACTCTTTAGTGGTGCGTGCTTCATTGTTCAAGGCTATCAGATGTGAGATAATTCTTGGTGAAACTGGGGTGGTTTGGAATATGAGTTGCCTAAGGCCTTGATCAATGTCGGTCAATTATGTAACAATGTTTGGTTGCAGGTACTATTGGGTCACACACTCTTTGTCTAGGTTTTGGGGCCTTGGATGGTCATGTGGACATGCAAACAAAGAATCTAAGGAAACAAACAAAGCACACAAAGAAACCAAAGGAAACTAAGGTCAAGTTCAGGTAACCTAAGCCTCTAAGGTAACGTGGGGAGCTTGTGTTAATTCCTATCTAATTAAATATATGTTCCTAAATTAACAAAGAAATGCAAACAAATTTAAATTAAACAAAGTCAATTACTCTCCTTTGATTTAATTAAATCTATGTGTACCTAATTAATTAAAGGAAATGAAACTAATTAACTGCAACAATGAATTAAATCTAGTCTATTTGTTTTTATATTTTCAAAGATTTTAAATGAAAGGGAATAAGATAAATAAGAACATCTAATTAATCTAATATATGTTTTTGAGGATTTTCTTAGTTTTATGGAACTAATTAAAGAAAGCTACACAACTAATAAGATTGCTTATAATTATATGGAAACTACTTATATTCTAAAATAAAATAAACTAAATAGTGAAATAACCGGATGTGGTTATTTCCCTTTACAGAATGAATTTAATCTATTCTAATTAAAATAGAGGATTTTCCTAATTTGTAATTGTGGATCTAATTTCCTCTAGTTCTACCTCAAAATCACAGGAAGAATTGAAAGCTTCTCAGAAGCAATTTCTTCCCCTGAGACTTCCCTAAAACACTAAAATTCCTATAGAAGCTTTTTGTGAAGAAACTCAATGAAATGCACAGAAATATAAGCTTCTTCAAACTCACTTCCCTTGTAGATCCACATGGATAAGCGGGGTCTAAGTTTTCAATATAAGCCTTACTTGTATGAAGGAAAAATATAACTAAATGAATAAAAGAAAGCTACAAGTGTTTTGATTATGAAGAAATGAAATACTATGTGCACAAGAACTTCCTCCAAATCCTTCCTAGAAAAATCCACAGGGATGAGCTTGAGAATAAATCCTCAATGGAAGCTACTTACAGAAATGTAGCTAATTATAAATTATAATTACCTAAAACAAATGTTTAAATTGACTACAGATTGAAATATAAACTAAAAAGAGAAAGCTTCAAAGAATTCAATTACACCCCAACTTGGAAGTGTAGAACTGAGATAATTTATAGTGTTGGTTGTGCTTTTGTTGATCCCCTTAGATTTTTTTCCAATGGTAAATCAAAATGTGTCCAGGAGATGTGCTTTGAGAGT
Source organism: Taxus wallichiana var. yunnanensis (assembly GCA_018340775.1). Lineage (NCBI taxonomy): Eukaryota > Viridiplantae > Streptophyta > Pinopsida > Cupressales > Taxaceae > Taxus > Taxus wallichiana. Next base: position 339,016,556 of record CM031236.1, read on the forward strand.
GTGTAGAAGAAATGAAGGATTACTGGAGCTAGTTGGTTTGTAGGTAGTCTGGTAGTAATGCAAAAGCAGAGAATAACAAGGTAAATGAGCTATGTTTTCTTATGTACTTTATGTAAAGATTTTGACATGATAATGATGCAATTCCAAATCAAAAGAGTCCAAAGAATTCTTCGAGAAAAATCTTGGTTTTATAAAAAGTTGAAAAGAAATGGTGTAAACACACTGACAACCAAGAAGTTCCAAATCACCATGGGAAGGGGCAATTAACTTAATAATAATAGTAAGTGAAGGATAAGAAGTCTATACGCATCTAAAAAGATCAATGGTAGCTAATTTAGTCAAGAAACATGTGAGATACCAAGTTGGGAAAAAGAAACATGCATTCAAAACACACCGGCAAAGTGTCGTAAATGTGCATAGAACCGCATAACTACCGCACAAGGTAGACCAATGGTTACACAACCGCCAACGCGGTTCCATAAATAAAGGCTAGAATGCTAGGAAAAAGGCTGCAAAAGAAACTAAGAAAACAAGAAAATATAGGAAAGAGATAAATATGGAAAACTAAGCTACAAGAACATGCTACAAATAAAATTTTTGGACTTGGATACACCATTTTAATCTAGAAACAAAATTATCATCATTGGGGATTTGAACTGTTACATTAGAAAATGTAGACTTTGTGAAAATTTGGGTGCATACAACTACCTATTTAATTATTATGAATTTGGTTATTTCTTAAGCTAGGTTTATCACACCATTCTAGGTGCTTGATTTTTCATTTAGGAAGTATTATTATGCAAGTTATTTTTATACAACTTGTTAGGATCTGTGCACCATGTTTCTAATAAAATTTGTGTAAAAATTATTGTTGGGTATTGAATATCCATCTACTTGTTTCATAGCCATGAATGACTGAAGCAAATATGTAAATGTGTGTAGGTATTACTAAGCATGTAGGTTATGGATATTATTTTTAGTTAAGGTATTATTAGCTCAAACCACCATGATAACAGTGGGAGTAAGTAACTATCCCCTCTGTGAAGATTGTGACATTTGAGTCACTATGCTCAGTTGGTAATGGGTCAATTTGAACCCTGCTTCATTTTTTGCTTACCTAAACCACAATATAAGCAAGGAGGGTTGTAAAAACTTGTTGGCTTAATAATGTCTTCGTAGATCAAACCCGTATGGGTATATCATACACCAATATTTTGTTGTTTTAGGGTCTATTTTTTTATGAAGTGGGCTTCTGGTTTGAAACTATGACTTAGGAGTCACTATGCTTGAATAAATAAGTGGGTTCAATCTGAACCCGATTGCTTATTGGTAGTTGTTGTGATTAGATTCAACCGAGAATGAGTGCTATGTTGATCGTTTGATTTGAGTTTGAATGTTTGATTGCAATTTGATTATCACTATTGATGTTATATTTACTTTACTGTTAAATGTTAAATCATGTTAAATAAGGTCTATAACATCATTTAGTGATCTTGGGTTGTGATACTAAGTATTGTAAATATGATCATATTCTAAATGAAAATTTGTCAAGATTCTTAAAGAAGAATTAGGTAGATGAAGGTTTTAAATATATTTGATTAGATTTGTATTGGTTTTAATTTTTATTAGTTCCATCATGATTAGTTTTATGTGTTAAGTTTGATACATCCATATTAAGGCAATAACTCTTAAACTATGCCAAGAAAATGTTTGAAGTTCCTAAATAGAAAAAGGTGTGAGAAATTGATAGATGCATCAGCCTAAGTGGTTAGGAAATTGTGAATGCTCTTGAATGTTGAATATTTTTATGGATGGATTATTTTGGAACTTGGATGGTTGGAATATTAATAATAAATATTACCATATTATTGTGATTCGTAGGTTTAAAGACCTTTGAGAATAGTTACATTAGCATTATTTTGTTAATGAAAGGAAAAGGTTGCTGAATGAATTATGTACTTGGATTTTAGTACTATATTGAGTTAAAATAAATTGGTAATATGCATATGTGTTATATTAAAAGGAAATTTTTAGTGCTTATAGAGCATCGTGTTTGAGTTCTTATGCCTTGTCTAAAGTGATACTTGGTTATTAACATTAAATCAATTAGTATATGTTCAATTATTTCATAATAAAACATCTAGGCAGAGAGATGTAAATCCATGTCAATTCTTAGAACTGACCATGTACATTATCATTTTTATCTTACAGATCTCAGGATGGATTAAGTATTACGAGGATTTATTTGGACTGTTTACATGCATGCTCGTCATGCGATAAATTTATTATCTGATTTGTAAACATTGATTTAATGTATATTTTAAATTAGATCATGTAATCCTTATTGAGTGAAATATTGTTTCGTGAAGTTGTAAATGGAAGTTGGCCAATTATATCATTATGTAATTATTATTGTATTTTTAAATAAGAAATTATCCTAAATGAGTTCATGACATATTTTATTATTTGACTAAATCCTTATGTGATGTAATAATGATGTATGCTGATTTCATCAACGGTTGTACTTGAAAATGATTGTGAAACAAATTAAACTTGATTATTTATTTGTACTTTATGATATAATTTAATCGATTTATTAAATGATAAATATTACAATGTTAAACATGAACATCATTAATTAATGAATAAATTAATGAAGTAAATAATTAATGTTGTTTTGGGACAGTGGTACATGAGTCGTGAAATAAATCTATATTTATTAGAGTCGATCGTAAGGTGACAAATTAAATAATTGATCCAATATATAACACAACCCATTATTACATGGATGCCTATTTGTACCTTCTTGATATTAAATTGTTAAGTGACATTATGAAGTTAAAGTACATATGTACAATACCAGTAAAATAATTAGTAAGGGTTAAACAAAAAATGAATCATTTTAGAACAAAACCTGCAATTATAACTTAAATAGATGTTTAAAATGAATATATATATCTTATTAAGAGGTAGTTCACATTAGACATTGTTATGATGAATACCTAAACTTAATAAGATAATTAATCAATCTAGTCTTGATGATAGAAGTTGTAAAATAAAACTTTGAGTTTGAAACCTAGTAACGCCATTAATTAATGTGTTATTAATAACTTGTCTTCAATCATATAACCTTAATCAAACTCTTAACAATATACTTACCTTATAAACATCTTACGTGTCAAGTAGGTGTAGACTCTACGTCCCGACTTTCGATTTGAGTGCACTCGACCATACCATCCTAGGATGGTTATGGGAAGGGAAGTGATTAATTTTTAATGTAAGTCAAAAGTAATCATTATCTTCCCCATAGGGGTCCTAAGATGAGACTGTTAGCATACAATCAAGTCGAGAGGTGAGACCTATATTTTAGGAATTCTTAATACAAAAGATAAAGCATTTAACTCTTAAGATGAAATATAGATAACTATGTGGGATAAATGCATGGTGATGGGACAAGTTTTTCTTGAGTTATGTATGGTCACAAAACTAAGAATGAAAATTATATCTTGAAAAATATGGCCTAAGTAGTGTAATAACCGAATACACTATCAAATCATTGAGTTCCTAATTATTAGTGTGGGATGCCGGATACAATTCGGTAAGTGGATTTTAGATAGACACTTAGGAACTGTAGTAGTTAACATATCTAAATGAATATGTTGACCAATTTACATACAAGTTATGCAGAGACTCGAAAGAGTGAAGTTAAAAGGGACCAGTTAGATCTAATTGATCTTTACAACTGCACATGGTTTTGATGTTATCAGATGGATTGCAAACTAGATTACTTGTTGGATTATTATTGCTAGATTATAAAATCATTAAAGGAATATAATGGGGATTAAGGGGTTTGTCTAATTTTCCCCCTTTATTCCGAATTTGATATAACATTGGGTGTTACATGTGCTAGTTGTACCAAGATATCTAGATACAACTAATTTACCCCCAATATGAATGTGTGAGATGGAATTTAGAAATAGCCCCTCCTATGCAGTGAATGAAAAACCTAAATATAGTCCTTGATGTTGCTTTTTACCCAATTAGTAATAGGAAGTAATAGACCAAATTTCTCATCCAAGTAATAATGGTGAATAAGTCATGTGAGAGTGAGCCACAAGGATATAAGCTGAGACCATGAACATTAAGGTTATTGAACTCTAATTGAAATGAGAATGTGCTCTTAAGTAATTAGTAATAAATTAAGCATAAGCCAATAAATTCATGTATAAGGGAAAATAGGTCTAAAATTCTCATAGATAACAAAAAGCACAAGTAGGAGTGTTATGTAACTCCCATGCCTGGACATGTCATACTTCCATGATGGAGTGAGGAATTACAATGCTAGGAATATCATGTAACTCACATATGACAACAACATATATGATAATATGACATATTCTATGATAAAATCTGTCATATGTCATATAACTCCCTAAACTCACCTAGGTGAGATGAATAACCATGTATGAGGTGGAAAATTCACCATAAATAAATAAATGTAAAAATAAACCTCACACCTATACCCCCCTTTCATCAAAGCTTAGGTAGAGGCATGACAAGACAAAAAGATAAAGAAGACTCCCCTTAACAATTAAGAAAGATATGTCATATGGGCCCCTACAACTAAAGGCATGATGAGGTACCCATATATAAAATTAAATATTTCTAGAAGAAGAAGAAGAGGAATAGAAAGCCCAAAGAAGATGAGTGCTTGTAGTAGACCTCACCCTAAGAAGAGAGCACAAGTGAATAAAATTGGCTTTGGAAAATGGATTGGTAAATATATCAGTAACTGATATGAATTCGACAATACATCAAATCAATGATGTCCCCACATATCATCTTTTGTATGAAGTGCATGTGAATCTATATTATTTTGTATGTTGATGCCAAACCATATTTCGAAAAATTGAGATAGTGCTCATGTTGTGACAATAGATTATAATAGGCTAACAAAAGTGAAAACCAAATTCTATCATAATCCCCTATAACCAAAAAGGTTTTGTGGCAATGTTGACTACTCCATGGTATTATTCCTTTGTAGAATATATTGCAATCACATTATGCTTCTTACTTGACCAAATGACAGGACCCAAACCAAGAGAAAATCTATATCCTGAGGTAGACTCTCAATGATTAAGATCACTGGAAAAATTAGAATCTATGTAGCTAAATAAATCAATCTCTGTCCCTCCTAAATAGTGTATGCCACTAGAATACGTGCCATGAACATAGTGAAGGATCCAATTATCTACTCTCCAATGTAACTCATGAGGCTCTTAAATAAATATTGACTTGATGGGCCAAAAAAATGAGATATATGGCTGAGTGTGAGTAAGGTAGATAGATATCCTCACCAACTGGTGATAAAGGGTACCATCGACTAAGGGAATGGAACAATCATTAACTAACTTAACCCTAGAAAGGAAGGGAGTGGGAGATGTATTGCAATAAAACATGTTAAACTTGGATAGAAAATAAAGGGCATAATTAGGTTGAGAAATTAGGATTCCTGAGTCGAATTGGGTAATCTATATCCTAAGGAAGTAGTGACGAAAACTCAAGTAAGTCATGGATACATTTTTGGCTAAGGTAGTCTTCATAGAATAAATGAAAGAGGAAGAGATACTCGTAATCAAAAGGTCATCAACATATATAATGATGATAAGTATGGACTCATCATGTTGCGAGAATATAAACATTTTGGTTAGAGTGTAACTTAGTGAACCCTTATATAAGAATCAAGGAGTCCATCTTGACTTACCAATCCTTAGGGGATTTTTAAGGCCATAGAGAGACTTATTTAACTTATAAATGAGGGAGAAATCCTAGACATAACCTAGAGGTTATTCCGTATAGATTTCTTCCTCTAGGTTCCCATGAAGGAAGGTACTCTTAACATCCATTTGATGGACTTTACATCGTTAGCGGTAGAGATGATAAGGGCCAGTCAAATGGAATTAATCTTCATAATAGGAGAAAAGGCCTCTGAATAGTCAACCCCAACAACATGGGAGAAACCCTTAGCTAAGAGTCATGCTTTATAATTTTTTATGTTCCCATTGGTACCATACTTTGTTTGGTATACCCACATACACCAAATATTTTTTCTTCCTTTCGAAAGAGGGGAGAGATCTCAAGTATCATTCTTAATGAGTGAGGAATAATCCTCATCCATGGAAGAATCCCACTTAGGAATCCCATATCCTCCCAGAAAGACCAAGGGTCAAAAGTGGAGGAAAATAAGGCATGGATTCTAACAAAATCTAAATGATTCCTCTCTCATATGAAGGATCCCCTATCTAATCTCCAACACTCGGTAAGGTTTTCTTAGCCAAACGATGACCAAGAGGAGAGTTAGGATTATATCCTATAGATTCTTCACTCAAGTGAGAGGGGACATAGTCCTCATCATCACTACTATAAAAATCAAAATATTCCAAAGCGTGAGGAGTGGGAGGAGTAGGAGGATCATGGTGAGGAGGCTTAATAAGATCATCATTAGAAGAATTAGAATCATAATTAGAGGGAAAAAGGACCTCAATGGGTGGAGAAGTGGAAGTAGAAGATGAATCATCAAAATTCACACTTATCTCAATATAAATCTAATGAGTGGTAGGGTTTAATAATATATATCCCTTCATGCCATCATAATACCCTATAAATATATAAGTTCGGAATGTGGTTCTACAACCTTGCTTATCTTTTTGGGAATTCAATCCATAATAGTTGATCGAAAGATGTGAAAGTTATTGACATCAGGTTTGCATCCATACCAAGCCTCAAATGGTTTCATCCCTTTTATTGCCTTTTGCGGAATGCGGTTCTGAATGTAATAAGCATAGTTCATGGCTTTGGCCTAATACTACGAACAATGGATTTATAATGAGCCATATAAGTGATCATATCCTTAATAGTCATGTTATTTCTTTCCACAAATCCATTTTACGAAGGGCTATAAGAAAATATATGCTACAAATCAATCCCTTCATAGGTGCATAAATCATTGAACCTATTTCTCACATACTCATCTCCATTATCAATTTGAATTACCTTGACATACCTTTAAATTTGTTTCTCAACAAGATCCTTGAAGTCTTGAAAGTGATAAAAAGTTCATATTTCTGTTTGAGAAGGTAAACCCATGTATAACATGAAAATTCATTAATGAAGGTAAGTTTATAAAGATATTTAGTGAGAAAAGCAGATCGAAAGGGGACATAAATATTGCTATGAATAAGATCCAAAAGATTATAATATTTCCAGGATTTTCCTTTATCTAAAATTTCTTTGGGGTGTTTCCCAAGGGCACAACCCTCACAAATACCCTTAGAAAATTTGACTCAAGGTAACCCATTGACCATCTCATGTTGGCTCAATTGTTTAAGGTAATAATATTTTAGATGACCAAAATGATCATGCCATAACTTACTAACCTCATCTGCATGAGTGGGTAAGGAAGTGGGTGAATAATCAGAAGTAAAGTGGGAGAAGGTGTATAACCGAGACCGGTGATCCACCTTTCCCTCAACCATTGTAGACTCACTATGAAGCTCATGAATAATCATTGAGTTAGGGTTAAATTCCACTCACATTCCTTCACCAATATGAGTGATTTGGTAAAATGATAGGATATTGGTAAAGAGATCAGGAACACTTAAAACATTATTAAAGGTTCCACCATATAAAACACCAAAGTTTCATCACCAAAAGAGATTTGGGACATACCACATGGCTCAATGTTGGAAAACTAAACATGTGAAGAACATATGTGGTACGAGGCACCAAAATCTATGACCCACGTTGATTAAGGAGAAACTCTAGTTAAAAGGGCCTTTCCTTTCTTTTTCTTAGATTTAGACTTCTTTATTTTGGAAGACTCGGGATTGAGCATTTTGATTCATAGAATTAGGAGCACCTATATTATTTTTCTTAGGTAAATGAGTTAGGTGATCTATTTGTTTTCTCATGTATTAATGCTCTTCATGTCCTAACTTATTACAATAGGAACACTTACACTTTTACTTATATGGTTCTACCTAATAAGTAGAAGTGTTCATGTTGGGATTGATTTTGAGTGGTCTTGATTCCTTTCTTACGTTCATAATTTTTCTCTTTCTTCTTTTCCTATTTATTTTCCTTTCCTTTACCAAGATTTTCTACAAGGAAAGTGACTTGGACTTGATTGATCTCATTTAAATAAAATTTTTGTATTCTTGAATGAGTTGAGATGAAAAGTTTTCAAATGAATCCATCTTCCAAGAAGTCCCTAGAGCTTCTTTAATGGGTGAAAAGTAGAAAAAGATAGAGTATTCATGGCCAAGCTTAGAAATAATCGATAAGATAAATTAGGAATCCTTTTTGGTGATTCCACATTCTTTTAAAAGTATTCTTGTGTGGATAAACTTAGGAATAAGGTATGTAGGTTATCAAATTTGCCATGAGTTAATCCTAGCAGTATGTTCTCCAACTCATGGGATCTCATGTCATCTTGTTTTCCAAACATACCGTCTAATGTTTTCCACACTTCATCGAGTTGTTTTAGAAGACTCAATGTAGAAGAAGAAGTCATGATAATTATACATACAAAGAAGACCTAATGCTTCATCACATCGGTTAAACCACTTGGATTTTTCAATCATCAAGTTCAGTTTACACTCCCATAGTGATGCGATATAAACCTTTACCCATTAGTTTGATTATCATATTGGAATTCCATTCAAAGAAGTTAAACAACATGAGCAAGGGAACAACACTAACATCCATCATGAGGAGAGAGAAAAATACGAAAGAAATGAAGCACTCACACACACCCTATAATAATATTTTCACCCCCTGTTTTCTATACTTTATAGTTCAGTCCATTGATTACAATCTAATGCGATTGTCTGTCTCGAAATAGTTGGCCACTTACCTTACAATTGGTGTAAAAATGCATAAGTGTGGATACCGCAATAATTTTTGAGAAATCCTAGAAAATTGACACCGTAACAAGCAAAAAACAATGTGAAAATAAGAAGGAATAAAAAACTTAGTCCTGTGAGAGAAATAATGTCTCACGTCACTTGGAAATCCCTTATTGGAATTTGTGGTGAATGCGCTTACTAGCCCAAAAATATAATAAGAGCTTGATTACAAGGAAAAATGACTTCAAACAAATCCTAAGGACCTCATGAAATGTAGAAGGCCCGTCGTGGAAAACAAAAATCACCCTTTCACAAGAACACATTAGGAAATGTACAATAACACTAATTTTTTAATATTTTTCCCAGATTAATTTAATTAGCAAAATGATAAAAAATAAAAGGGGTTAGTTAAAAATTAACCGCCCTAATTAGGATTAATGACCTAATTACAAATATTTTCCTTGTAAATAAAATACCCTATCTTAATTAGATTAACATAAGATATGTTATAAAAATTAATAACTTAAGTTAAAAAAATTAACAAATCCTATACAAATTAAAAGAGCATGTTCAAACATTAAATGGGGGAAAATTTTTCAAAGTGGTCAAGGGAAGATGGAAGGAGTGCCACTTGGCATGTGGTGGGGAGGGCTGAGGAAAGGCGACCTCAACTCGGTGAGCGAGTCGGGTGTGGGTCGACGGTTACAATGCATACGAACATGATAAAGGAGGTCAAAATAGATGCAAGTCATGCCGTTTGTAATAGAGCCAAGGGTGGAGATGGTCAAGTTTTGCAAAGTAGGAAGAGAAATTCAAGGAAAGAACCCAAGCGAGGGTGAGTTTGCAGGTGGAATGAAGTCAAACCAATATAGTTGCATGGAGATAGGGAGCCTAAATGAGTAGATAGAGTAATAACAAAGATGGGTTGAATAGGAACCAAAGATGAGCTCGGGAAAAAATGAATGAGCCAAAGTGATACCCTCAACCAAGCCAATGAAAACACATGTGAGAGAAGAGGGTAAGGAGCTCAAGATCATGATAGTAGAAAAACTCAAGTTCTTAGTTTAAACAACAATGTTAGCTTTCATATCATACAAGATCATCAAAACCATGCAATTGTATACACCACTCAAGAAGCCTATCTTGCTTACAAACCTAACAATACCTTAGTCAATAGATCCTAGGGATAAGAAAACCATACACCTACTCAAATGCATTAAACAAACATGTCTAGTCACTTCAACAAATATCAAACCATAAATTTTTTTCATTCACCTTTTAAGACCTTAAAACTATCTTGTAGCCCCGCTAGAAGATAGATTTTGATCATTAGAAGGTTTTACAAATAATTATATCTCATTGTCAAATTTTTAAAATACCATTTTATCTAATTAAGCTTCTATCAAAGTTTCAAAACCTAACCCCAAGCCAATAAAAATTTATTCTCTTCCTACCGTTTTCACCTAGACCTAATTTCTTGCCCTCCAAACACTTGAAGATTATAACTAAGATAAATTTGTAAACTTTTATGTAGAAACATTTAGCTTTATAGATATCCATTATGGATTTCTTTCTTCATGGTCAATTTCATTTTCCATCTCTCAAGACAACTCTCCCAACAACAATTTATTCCTTCTAGGCTAGGTCTACTAGGTCTTCACTAGGGTTTTAGTCATCTTCTTAGTGTTTTATTACTTATCCACTAGTTTTGACCATGGTTACATCTTATACCACACTTTTATACCTGGTTCAAGGTTTTTCCAATGTTCATTTACCCTTTTCTCCACTATATCATGCTATTTTCCAAGTTTTGACTTCTCGAGGCTTACTTTGTTAACACCACTTGTCTTCGTACACCATGTTCTTAACACTTCATTGGATTTATTAAATGATCTTATCACTATAAATTATGCTTCTTAACATCCATCTCAATTCATGCATTTAATCTCATTCAAGGGACTTATAATCAATTGTTCACTTGTTCCACTTAGGTTTCTCCTAAGATCAGTGTAGCAGACATTTAAATTTAGTTCTTGAATATGAATCTATAGAGATTTTTCCACACTTCTCAAGGATTTAAGTACATTAAAACTACCATACAACATATTAGCTTATTATTTTCTTGTATTCTTATCTCACAGGAATTTGTTTCAGTGGTATAGCTATGATTTGTAAAAGGTTTGGTTAGATGATTGTACATTTAATTCATTTTCTTCCTAAACACTACATACAACAAGTTATACACTGATTCATATAACTCCTTGAAAATTGTAGTTGTCTCTTCAAATTCTCAACAAATTCACATATCTCCAAGGTATGATTTAAACTATTTCACTACATATGTTTTCTTCTTAAGTCTTCAAAACTAGGCATAACCACTATTAAACCCGAGTTTAACAATTTTAAACTAGAAATCTTCACTCAACTACTTTTTACACTTCTTAGATATATTGAATACACTGAAATCTCCCTGGTCATAAAATTGTAACATGTTTTAATAGTGTCTTCTTAGCATTTAATAGATTCTTTATCTCTAAACCCCTAGAATAGGGTACTCCAAACCGAGAAGGTGGTTCTTTTGCCTATTTTTCTTTATTTAGACTTGAAGTATATTGGTAACTTAAAAATCATCTACAGGCCTTGATGCAACTCAAGCAATGCTCATAATCACGATACGCGTTATAAATCTTCAAACAATCATTAATTAGACTAAATAACCATATACACAGTTTTAGAAACTCACATGCATGAATGTATCACCACATTTCTATCCTTCTTCATTGTACTAACTTAGTCTCTTTGATCATTTGATTACATGTATAATCTAGCATAGAAGGTTCTTTAACAATTATTGGTCCCTATACCCACACAAATATGGTATCTCATAATCCAAACCTTAAGAACTATTAAACCATCAATCATAAAACAATATTAATACCTTCAAGAAGTCTCTCTCTATTCCTTACCCGGAATCACCTCTACTCAAGGATGTATCAAATTTACATGCTCCATTTACACTTTCTTCAACTTATGCAACCTTTTAAAGTCTTGCAATCACATCCATAAAATAACACATAAAACAAAATCATTCATAATTTCATCATTGTTTGGATTACATAAATATGTGCACAAGAAGTCTTTTATTAATGTCACAGGAGATTTTACAGTACTCCTTGAGTTCTCTTTAGCTCACGAGGCCAACCTATTTCTTATAAACCCCATCTTACTTCTCACACACACTCTCTCCTCTCTCCTCTCTCAATTTGAATGCTCATCAAGCTAATGAAGTAAATAGAGGTAGTTAGGGTTATCACCAACTAACTCACCTATGATAAGACTGACCAAAGTGAGTTAAATCTTAATGAGGTTTACGAGAATCTTGTATGAGTGTACAATTGTTTTATGACCTCACTTAATCACTTATTCAACCTAGCCTAACTTCTAAACCTCTAACACACACAAAGACAATTCAAACATTTGAAATGTGGTTTTGGAGGGAAAATTCCAAATACCACTTATTACATGCTATAGGAGTACAAATGGCTAGAAACTTGAAAAGAACACTCAAATGGACCCTCACAACCATAAAAACTATGAAAACCAAAAATTTGAATATTTACAAGTGATTCTCCTGCATCAGCTCAACAATGAGCTCGCAAGCATGGAGGAGAGTAGGGTAGAAGTAAGGATCAAGTAGAAGTAAGGATCAAGTAGAAGTAAGGACCAAGCTTAGTTCAAAAATGAGTAAGGGAATGAGATAGGCAAGCTGTACAAATGAAAATTGACACGTGACCTATTGGTACCCAAATTTGTTCTCCTTTTCAGTCTGAGTAGCATCAAAGATATGACATGAAGCTTGAAGACAGATGGATCATGGTGTGTGTCATTTTGTAGCAGGATATGATCTAACTAGAACTCAGATTTGTGGAGAGATGGATAACACTCAAATAGGACTTGATCTTTTCCTAACTATTTTAGGTTGTGCCTTTCAACCAAGGTAAGAGAACCTATTTTGTAACCCTCAAATGGTGAAGGAGATGAATATATCCCTCAATTTGTGCAAATACTATGAAAAGGGCCTTGGTAAAATATGATCAACACTCCAAATCTAACTTTCACAAGTTGTCACTTTTAGAATATGGAGATACTGACAATGCAAGGCAAGGGTTACTGAAGATATTTTGAAATCCTGATATGTTCTGGATACTTTAGCAAATGGATTTTGATCTTCTATGGGTATACAAGTCAAAAAAGGGGTAAAACAGGGTAGGATTAGTTGTTTTGAATGTTTTTGGGTGGGAGTTTAGATAAGACAAACCAAGGTCCGCCAAACTCTTTGAGGATTTCAGCAAAATATGGAGAAACTTAACAACAAAAAGTATCAAAATGGTTAATCATCCCTTCAACCAGGATATGTGCATCAAATGGAGGCCCAGATATGCACTTTTCCACACAATCTTTGATCATCTATCACAAAATATTGAGTTAGAATGAACCAATGAAGCATTTAGCAATCACTATTTAATCATGACCTAAGGTGCACCCAAAGGTTTACAAATAATCTCTGAAATCAAGGAAGGTAAAGTGATTTTAAATTTGTTTATCTCTTTATCAAATGAAAGCTCTTGAATGTGAGATTGCAAATGCCACTAAACTATCAACAAGAAATGAGACCATGTATGATCAAGAGATATTTTAAACACAATACTGCAATAGGAAACAAGAAACACAAATTTGAAATGCATTCTGAAATGTAAGCATTCACATATTTTTCCCAAAGACAACACAGAATAACTCAAAAATGATCAGATTTATCAGCAGGGGAATGTTTTGAAAAACAATCTTAGAGCTTGTTAATGGCTATACATGTGCAACCAACTTAACATGATTTGAAATCTGATATAGAGAGAGTTACATGAGTTTCTCAAGTGGTCACTCAGAGAATGGGCTTCTTCCCATATTTTCTGTGAAATTTTAGTTTTCTAGGATTCTTTAAACTCTTCCAACCCTTTACATGACAAATTCATGCAATATATAGCTTTCAATCTCCTTCGAGCCTTCTTTCCCAAGAAAATAATATGCCAAAGGATCAAATTTGTTACAAAAATTTCTCATGATTCATAGACAGGGACGTTTAATAGAACACATCCAAAAAGTTGCTAGTTGTCTCAAAAAGAGATGAATCATTGCAAAATTCACATCATTATCCATTGTGGAGGCATGTTTTTCATCTTCAAAGCATGCAGACCCCCTTCCTTTCATTATTTCATCCTTATCCCTTGAAAATTTGACTCTACAACTTTTGGATTTGATATTTCACGTTTTTAGACAGGTTAGGGAAAAAATGTATTTCAAAAATATCTCTGATCTTTAAATTGATCCTTAAAACTGATTACATTAGTCCTTGTAGGCACAAACGACACAAATTTGTCAAAAATTCAATGAAAATTGATGCAAAAACACATCTCCAAACTTCCTGGAGTGTTCTAGGGCAAAAATGGCGCAGAGCAAAAATGATGCACAACTACCATTGATTTGACATTCAAATTTTAATCTACACCCTCCATGTGGAGAAAAACCATTGGAGACGGGCTTTGGAGGCACCTTTTTCCATTTTGCATTTAAAAAAGAAACGACCACGTGGCGAGATTTGATTCGGCATGGGCACGAGGTTTCACATTTTTACCCTTTTGACCTTTTTATTCTGAGCGGCCACGTGACACCATTCCATTGGATGCAGACCTAGGAGCTTCATTTTACCTTTTAAACTTTTCGGGAAAAATTGGAAAATTTTGATATTTTTCCCCACACCTCCGCCTCATGAAAACAAGCTTGACACATGTCCCAAAGTGGGCCCCATTGGAATCGCGGACCAATTCTACACATTTCCACCTTTTTGAAAATTTACAAAATTTTTCAATTTTCTCTGCCACTCCACCATTGAGATTTGGGCCTGACACGTGGCGTAATATGACTGGATATGGAGTCACGGCTCAATTATAAACATTTTGCCTCTTTTTGGAAAAAGGAAAATTTTCTATTTTTCCTTCGTAGCTCGCCTCCCACAAGACACATGTCCTCACCGATTGGGTGCATGGGCATCGCTCTTATTTATATTTTAACAACATTTTCCACAAAGGAAAATTTTTGCCATTTCCTCCAGACTCCCGCACCTCAGCCTTTCCCTACCATGTGTCACCTTTTGATTGGCCGAGGGCTCGAACTCTTTGTCATACTTTAACTCCTTTTCACCAAAGGAAAATTTTTCCCACTGTGCCTCCATAGCTCTCGCCTCCCTCCACTATTTTGAATTTTCTAAGCCACATGTCACCCTCTCGATTGGCAGTAGGCCCTAGGAATTTTCTTTGCACTTTAACTCTTTTTCCAAAATGCCTTAAGGCACAAAAAGACCCACCGCTTCTCATCTAATCAAAACATGCCACGTAAGCAACATTAGAACCAATTAGAGTAAAGCGGAGCCATGGGACCAAATTCACCCTTTTGCCAAAAAAGCAAAAAGAAATAAGTTAAATTTTTTTTTGCCGTCCCTCGGATAATTAGAACAAGCCATGTTACCGATGAATGTGAAGAATAAATTAACGGAAAATGACGCCCGTCCGACCGTCATAACACAAAAATGCCAGGGATGCCCTAGAACTCAATTTTTCACTAAGGACGACAAATTTCTTGAAATTGAACCAACTGAAACATGTTTTTAAAGCATTTTTGATGATGGAGTTAGATTTTCAATGGCATACAAGTGCAAATCAATCAATTTTAAACTTCCACAATTAGGCAAAAAAGGAAAAATGACAGAGCCCGCAGATTTTGGAAAAATTAGGGCATAAAATAGGGCACACATGCAGATTTATTTCAAATTGGGGAAAAAAATGTTTGTGAGCATTTCGAAGCATCCAAGCAAGAGGGGAAAAGTTACAGACCACTAATTTGAGAGAAAAGCATTTCAGAGCAAGCAGAATGAAGGAAAATTAGGGAAAAATCTTGTAGGCTCAAAAATGGCACCAACACGACCTTCAATCACACTCAACCTCCCAAGGTTATGCTGGGATGGCCGATGTGGAATAAATGGATGGCTACGGATAGTGAAATATAGCTATTATTTGGTATGTGGACGAAAATATGTGAAAATGGAACAAATAATCTATTAAGGAAAAATAATGTCCTCAATGTGTAATATCAAGATCTACTCGTCAAGGGCAGAAGGCCCCTTTAACCTGAATGGGTCTAATGGATGAGACAAACAGAATAGCCACATGAAGACTCCAATCAATGTCAATCTCTACATAAATACTTTCCAATGGTTGTGGGATACGTGGAAAACCAATGGGTGCCTTGTAATGATTTCTAGATAAGGTCATGGAGTAATAAAAGAGGCGTGGTTCCACTAGATATATGGACATTGCGGTTCGGTCTAGAACGTGAGGGATCGATGAGCTTCTTCATTCGAATGTTCAACTGTTTGACACTTTGGTGGAAGTGGAGATGTTCTAAAGACCAACGCACGTAATCGGTGTCTAAGTCTAATTGGCCTTTAGTCCCATTCGGTTGGGGGACTGCTGGATCAAAACCATAAAATATTTTTGGTAATGGTCCTTATATGGTCATACATGTTTACTCTAGACTCTGTTTCCAGGGGCAATCCAATATTCATAAGCCTTTTTGGCCATGATGTTTAAAATGTTTAATTGTGCAATTTTGTCTGAGTACCGTGATAACATTCTATGGAAAATAACATTCTATGCAATTTTGTCTCGAGTCCAAAGTATCTATGTTCGTAAGCAATTGGACCCATTTGGTTGTGGGACCCATGGATCAACTGCCATATTTTTGTTCTTGTTGCAGTGCATTAACAATCATGTATACATTTAAATAACTTTTAATATAATTATTGCAAATAACAATCTAATCTAAATAAGCAAAGACTACACCATGTTTTTGTATTTTGGAATATAAGGAAAATGAAACAATACAAAACAACTAATCTAATTAAAAGAATTTTTTTGCTTTTTTGGAACTTTCTGAATTAAATGAAGAAATGAAAGCTTCTAATCTAATTAATAAATCCTAAAATAAAAAAACAACTGGATGTAGTTGTCTATCTGTGCAGAAGAAAAATAATATATTTTAAATAATTAAAGCTTCTCTAAACTATGGATATGAATTAAATCCTCTACTCGCCTCGGAGGAATGGGAATAAATCGATCTTTTCCGAAGCTTTTCTTCCCCTGAACTTCCTCAACAAAAGTAAAGAAGGATTTTAAGGAGGATATTCTAAATGAAATGATACTTTGGTTGATTTCTAAATTAACATAGAAGCTTTCTTCCAGAATCACCTCTTTGCAAATCTACAGAGATAGGCAAAGGAAGCTATCTATCCTAAGAAAGCTTTGTTGAAGGAAATGATCTACTATAACTATTCAATGATTGCAATAATGAATAATGGAAATTCCTTTTCTATTGTAGTGAATAATGTGCATACAAATTTCACAAACAACGAATTAAAGAAATGATGAAACCTAATTACAAATCCAACCTAGTAATTACGGTGCTATGGCAATCTAGTTGTGGTGTGTTTTCGTGTCCCCTAATTATTATTTTTTGACCTTTAGTGTCCATGCGAGTTTAGGGGGATGGTAATGTAGAGGAAGATAGAAGAAGGTGTTGGAGAAAGTAATGGCTTACTGGGAAATTTGGTGGCAATGAAACAGAGGAAGAACAATGCAAGTGAACAAATCTTGATTGTGTAATCTCTAGTAGGATTGTAGTAGCATAACATAGCAATACATGATAAAATTCTCCAGGCCTTTGCTTCAGAATAAGTGATGGTTTTATAGAAGGTTGGCTAGGCTGTGCACTATCACACTTGGCAGCCATGGGGTGCCACATCAACACATGAAGGGACAATTAACAAGTCAATTACAAATCACAAGTGAAAGAGGAGATTGATATAAATCAGTTAAGCTCAAAATTAGCTAAATTGATTCATGAACTTGTGCTAAAAGTGAACTAGAGTGAAGTAACAAATGCCTAATTTATACACGAAGAGTTTTGGAAAATTCACACGAAACTACTACCTTGTGCGGGGCAGCGGTTACATGCAACCGCGCCCGTGTAGGGTAGTGGTTTTGTAACTAGAGGAAAAAACTAAGGAAAAATGCTGGGGAAGTCACATGCAAAAGTAGGAAATGGCTAAGTAAGGTAAACCATGCTATAAATATAAGCTGCAAAGAGGTTAAGGAGCTCAAACAAATTTGGAAAAGACGTGAATAATCATTAGAGACTTTGAACTGTTTTTGACAATGTAGAATGTAAAAATTTGGGTGCATACACATTACACCCTCAAATAAGTGTTTTAGCCATGAAGAGGCATAAAACCTAGAGTTTAAGTATGACATTTCTGAAAAGCGAAGTTAGAAGCTATACCTAACATGTCTGTGTGTTGAAATGTTTCCATGCAAGCTCCTGCTACTTGCAAGATGAAAGCAAGACTCAAGTGCAAATAAATATGATATCGAAAAATAAACACCAAAACAAAACAACAAGAGGAATTACCAATTGTGTGGGGGTAGAAGTATACTTGTGCTAATGCTCCATCCCGTAAAACATATACACTTAAAACAAAGTTAAAAAAAAGTATATATATAACCAAAACACTCATTTTCAAATTCATTTGCACATATCCTCATTGCAACTTTAGAGCTCTAGACCAACGGTCACTATTTTGAGTAATAGTATAATTAAAACGATGAGCGTGATGACGTGATCATGTCCCCACAGTGAGAGACCCAACGGTGAAGAAAATGGTTAGTATTTTGCATTTTTTATTTGAAACCTAGAAATGCAAAATTTGAAAAATCTACACCTAGTGGGGTATTTTCAAAATTTCTTGAGTCAAAATGTTCCCTAGGGGGTTGACTAAATGGGTCTAGTGTTTGTTTTATCTAAAATGGTCATTTTTTTTTGCATTTTTGGGTCAAAGGGAGAGGCTCATCCATTATGGACGTGACCACCACCCTACATAGGGTGGAGGTTACGAAACCACTTCCCAGCGTAGGAGGGTGGTTGTGTAACCACTTTGTGGAAATTATGTAACCGTCATCTTGTACGGGGTGATAGTTTCATAATTATTAAGGGAGAACCTTATTTTGAGTAAATTAGATGATATTTTTTTGTTTTTAGTTGTTTTATATTGTTTTTGATGAGCATATGCCTTGAAACATGTTACTAGCTAACTATTTTTATTATTTTGCTGAATGGAAAAATAATTATATGTTCGATTGCGGTGGACGAGAGAGTGTGATTGGATCCCGTGTATTATTTCTCAACCTGACATAGGGTGAGAGGGATTTATTACACTAGGATGGGTTGTAGAGAATCTCTCAAGTGCCACACATAACACCAACCAACTAGATTTTGTGTAACCTATTTTTTTATTGGGTTGCAACCGGAACACTTTTCAGTTTCCTGGTTTTAGGGGAGAGTGGACCATCACTCTCAAGGATTTCTACATGATTCTCAGTATACCTATGGCTAGTAGATGATTGACATCGAGAGAAAGGTTCTCCGTTTTGCATAAGCAATGGGCATCTTATATGGGAGATGATGGGGCACCCAATGTGGGCACCAAACGGGGTATGTTACTATTATCAATTGTCTCGAACCTATCCCCACTCTCCACAAGGCCATCATTGCTATCTCGGCCTCAATTTTGGTCGAGAGATAATGGCGGGGACAAGCTCTTGTATAGTTAGGCTCCTATTATTATGGCTATTTAATAACACAAGAGGATTTTTATTGGGTTGTGGACATTTTGGGGACCACATACCATGATCTATACCACGTTGTGAGGCTATAGGGAAATTCTGAGCCACCCTTCCTTGGTGATGTGCTAGGTGTATGAGTGGATCATCCCTTACCAAAGGGAGTGACATATAGGATCAGTGTAGACACCAAATTTGGGTCACACTCCCCTTGGTCCCCTTCACTTAATTAACGTAACACATTTAACTAATCATGACCCCTTTACCCCATATTAATATTCATCCTCACATTATTAATTAATTTAATTATTTTAATTAAGTTAATTTCATCCTCACACCTCCACCTCATCATGACACCTCATCCTAGACCCATTCCAGGGGCATTTAACTCATAGTGACCAAGTCATCACTCTCAACACTGAGTCATCACTCCTAGTGTTGAGTCACTACTTGACCTAACTAACTAAGAATTCTTCCTAAACCTAACTGGACTTCTTCTAAGATCTTCCTGTCTTATCTCATGAGAAATCTACTTCCCTAAGAAGAACCAATAATCAAAATCATGCCAAAAATAGTAAAGATCATGCTATTTTTAGTAACTTGGACTATTTCACCCTAACTGACACCAGTTTATCCTCGGTCGACGTCGGTCACCTAAATTTCCATTGATTCCTTTATATAGAATTTTACAACCCTTTACCGAGGTTAGTCATTCAGTTATTGGATCCTTATTACATTCCAATGCTTTGGAAGGATAACCAATTTATTGTCTTGCACTGTGGTTGTGTGTGTTCTTCATCTAGATGCAGGAGGGCTTGAAGATTCGTGCTTGAATGTAATAAGGATCAAATAACTAAATGACTAACTTGGGTAAAGGGTTGTAAAATTATATATAAAGGAACCGATGGTAGTTTAGGTGACCGATGTCGGCTGAGGATAAATCGACATTGGTTATGGTGAAATAGTCCAAATTATAAAAATAGCCCGATCTTTACTATTTTTGGTGTGATTTTTATGTTTGGGTCTGCTTAGGGAAGTAGATTTCACGTGAGAGAAGCTAGGAAGATCTTAGAAGAAGCCTAGTTAGGTTTAGGAAGAATTCTTAGTTAGTTAGGTCAAGTAGTGACTCAACACTCTGGGAGTGACGACTCGAGTCCGAGAGTGATGACTTGGTCACTATGAGTTAAATGCCCCTGGAATGGGTTTAGGATGACGTGGAGGTGTGAGGATGAAATTAAATTAATTAAAATAATTAAATTAATTAATAATGCGAGGATGAATATTAATATGGGGTAAAAGGGTCATGATTAGTTAAATGTGTTACATTAATTAAGTGAAGGGGACCAAGGGGAGTGTGACCCAAATTTGGTGTCTACATTTGCCCCTTTTTTGCATAGCTTGTATTTCTAAGTGAAGTTGAAAAAAAAAGGAATTCGGTGCTCCAAGTATGAGTGAGGGTTAGGTTGCTCCAAGTGTGGGTGGAGGTGATCCCCTCAAACCAGGAATTGATGAGGTGTAAAAGGAGTCGGTGAGTGGTTTGATAAATGGGTAAGTGATGAAAATGAGGGTAGGTGGGTTATAGGTAAGGTTGATTTCAGTCGGGTAATGGGTAGTGGCAGTCTAACACACACACATATGGAAATGGATAAGGTACATTGTTGAAGAGATTTCAAACTCTACGTTGTCAAAGGTCGATAGGTTTATCCAAAAAAGGTTGAAGTGGTTTAGGTATCTAAGGTATAGGATATGGTCTTGAAACACAACTAGGAAAGGTCTTTGGAATGGGAAATAGATTTTTTCCAGGGCACCAAAGGGTAGGTCGGGATAAAAAAACTAAATTAGGAAAGGTAAGGTTAGTAGGATGAATAACACGAGTAACAACATCACAAGGTATAGCGAGTAAATGAATTCGAGTGTCACAATGAGTGAGGTTGGGTTGGGTGATTTAGGTAAGGCCGTAGGTAAGGCCATGGTAGGGGAAAAAACATGCCCCAACTGATTCTAAGGTTGGGTTATAGGTAATGTAGTAATTTTATCTACCCTTAATATAACTCTCTAACCCTAAGGCGCACTGCCTATCACCCGTAAGAGCCAGGTGCTCACGAGGTACATGGGGGTGCCAAACCCATCCTTTATGTGAGCATTGTGAGAAGGTTTTTCCATTGATGGAGGATGATTTGTAGAATGATAAATACATTCACTTTAGTTAATAAGGTAAAAGGATCATTTAACAGATCACACATTAATGCATTACGAAAAAAATTAATAAGCATGTTAAATCAGATTTGAACCATGATAGCCATTTAACACGAGGGTTTACACCCTTAAGCATGATATATATAACAAAACCTTATATATATATATTCATTCAGAATAGTTCGTAGCCATATTACAATCAAAAGAGGTCATCTCAGACCATACATGTTAAATGACAAAGACTTAATCCCTATAGATCTTCCTTGATGAGAGATCCTAGCTATACCCTCCCATTTCAACCCTTGTTATAGACCCTAGTGCCATACAGAGGCCTATTACATCCTTTAGAACCCTTAACACTAAGTTCTCTAAACCCTAGCACTACTGCAACCCTCTATTACTCAACACTTGTGTCTGTTCTTCTTTTGTCTTCTCTCTATCTCAGTGTGTTTTCCTTGCTTCTGAGCATCTCTTTTTATAGGATCAACACCCACCACCATGCCTTCAATTACATGCCAAGTGTCAATGTGGTCCTCTCAATGGTGAATGTTTATCCCTTTGTAAGCCATCCAATCTCTATAACTATGACTTCTAGGAATATTCCCCACATGGAATATCCTTTTCTTGACCTCCAAGGTTCGAGGTTGGCACCTTATCCACTCAACACACCTAGTCGGGTCACGTTTTTCCTCAAGTGCCTCCAGAATGCCGAATATGGCTAAGTCCTTTAAACCCAAGGCTCTGCCTTCCATGCGCACCCTGGTTTCTCCTAAACCCTTCTTAAACCTCTTTGTCTAGTGCTCTTCTCCCTATGCGTAATTCTTGTTATTGGTCCTGTGCGTGCGCGTGCCTTTTGGTACTTAGCCAATATTCCAAGGCCCAACATCACCCCATACTAAGCTTTTTCTCCATCCTTGGAAACATACTGATTCTTTAAAGAATAAATAATAGAGGGACCTAGACAATTTGAATGAAGAATGGAAGAATGAAGAATGGAAGAATGAAAGAATCGAATAACTTTCTACTATTGCAAGAGGAGTGGGAACTCCTTCTTTACTGTTGCCTCAATCTTCTCCCAGAAATCTAATTCATCATGTGTCTACTGAAGTAGGTCACCCACTAGAGCACTCACCTCCTCAAATATCAATTTTTCACCCTTAGCATTTAATGTATCTACAATTCCTTCTAGCTGCTTGCTAAGGTCATCCAACACATCCATTCTGTGGGTGATCTGGGGATACAACTCCTTAAGCTGGTTCTTAATTGAACCTCACAAGGCTTCGATCACTTCCATATTCTTCTCAACCTCAACTAGGATTTTATCCCACTCTTCCCTATTTCCTTTATTCTTCTCTTGGAATTCCTTTAGATCCACCTCATGTGTAGCAACTAGTATGCTTTCTACCTTATCTTTGGTGGCACAATTATCACATATAACTTTAGCCATCTGCATGACAAGATTTACAAAGTGGTAAGGAGCTTTGAATATTGGGTAACTATTTACCCATTATTTAGTTTCTCTTCCTCCTTCTGGCATGCCAATGCCTCTTCTATTGATTCCAATATGAGTGGCCGCCTTTCCATGGTGAGGATGTGGGTTAAGTCTTCCAAGCATTGCAAGGTTGAATCATATTTTTTCTCAGGCGGGGCCAGGTTTGGGTGCTTCAAAATTATAGCGTCTGTAATCATTTCTATCTTCTTGTAAACCTCACACACCTTCACCTTATCCTCCCTTAATTTTTGCCTTAATTATGCATCGATAAGCTCCTCTTGTTCTAAATCCTTGTTTTTCTCAATTTATTTATTCATTCTTCTTCTCTAGTTCTTCCTCTAGGACCCTTACTCTATCATTCCTCCCGAAGAGTCTCACCTCAACCTCCACCAACACCTTGTTAAGTGCATTATAGAATATCTCATCGAGATAACTCCTAAGCATTCACTAAAGGGTTTACTCCATTAGTTTCTAGATTCTTCATGAGTGCTTCTCGGTTGACTTTGAAATTTGACTCATCAACATGGGACTCAAAAACCCAAGATAGCATATTTATTATGCGAGAGGTATCGGGGATAATTTTAGCGGCGAATATTCGTAATATGGCGAAAATTTCATTTTATGAAAATTTGAAAAGGTGAATTATTCGGAGTGGGTCGAGGTCTTTCGCCTAAAATATATAGTATATTTTTTAGTGGAATTCGGCTTCGCCTTCATTTGAAAACATCTCCTATAAAAACCTAGCTGATTCATGGGTAGTATACCTCAAGTAGCTTAACAAATTACCAATACTATGAAATTTTAACTCGCATACCCTTAAGCACCGAGAGATTGATTCTTTGTTAGCCTATGATTGTTTGCTGGCAGCACTGTCTATCGACGTACGCGATAGAGGAAGTGTTGATGCGCGACTTGGGAAGTGTTGACGCTTCCTGACGAGGAAGTGTTGACGCGCGACAGAGGAAGTGTTGACGCGGCAGGCGCGTGTTGACGCGTGCGATGAGGAAGTGGTGACGCATGACATGGGTAGTGGTGACGCGCGACATGTGCAGTGGTGACACGCGACATGTGCAGTGGTGACGCGCGACATGGGTAGTGGTGACGCGCGACATGGGCAGTGGTGACGTGTGACATGGGTAGTGGTGACGCGCGACATGGGAAGTGTTGATGTGCGACAAGGGCAGTGTTGACGCGTGACAGTATATTCAGACAGTGGACGCGCGACAGGAAATGGGTTGTTGACGCGAGACAAGTGCAGAGTTGACACGTGACAAAGACCTCAGACACGGAGATTTTTGATGAGAAAGCAGAGGTCAGAGGCTGCAGACGCGCGACAGGAGATTTTGCTATCGCGCGTCAAGAAAATGCAGTGACGCGCATCACTAAGGTATGTTGACGTGCGTCACTGCATTTTCTTGACGTGCGACAAAGCAAAAATCCTGTCCTGCAGCCTCTGACCTTCTGTCGTGCCACTTGACAATCAGGCAAAATTTTTCATACAACCCCCAAAAAATTCACCTTCCCGCGAAACTAGTTCCGGGGATATTCACAGGTATTCTCCACCTCCAATTTCCAAGAGGTCTCTTAAAATGAACCCCTGGAGGGTATGCACCTTCTTATTTGAATGAAGACCATGCAAGGATTTTGTTGGAAGGCATGGTACTTTGGAAGCGCGTGTGTAATACCTTATTTGGATCATTGATATAACCCATTCCTTGCTCTTGTGCCACTACCACACCTTTTCCTCATGTGTGCGTTGCCTTAGGAAATCTTACCGCCAGGCTGGGATCCCTACCCATGCTTCCATATTCCTTCTCTACACTTTCACTCTCCATCTCCTTGAGCACTTCATCGGCGCTGTGCTCCACCTCCTGCTCCACCAAGTCCTTTATGATACCCACTACCTCCTTTTTCATGTCATCCTTTGTCTACTCCTTGGTGAGGATTGGGGTCCTTTAATCCTTAGTGTTCACCTCCTCACTTTCCCCCTTACTGTGAGCATCTCCTTCATCCTTATCCTTCTCTTCCTTCCCTTCCTTAGATTTGTGTACATCATACATGCGATGGTCCTAAGCCTCTTCAAGCTCGTCATCATCCCTGTCACCCTTGTAAGCCTCTAGGCTCTCCATTTCTTTTGATTCTACCTTTTCTGCTACCTTATTCTTCTTCCTAACTCGGCGATTCTAGTAGATACTCTTCCTTCTCTTCTTGATGGTGACTCCTTCCTTCCTTATTTTTTTTTTTTTTTTAGGGTCTTTTCTTGCTCTGTGCCGGTGCCTCCTCTTTAGGTTTCTTTTCCTTTTCCTCTACAAGGGATTCTTTCTTTGTGCATAGGTGTTTGGATTCGTACTTGACTCCCTACGTACCTCTGATTACACTATCTGCATACTTGGTGCCTTTTTCTCAAGAGCCTCCTCTCTCTCCCTCTTCCTTGGTGTGGCATTCTTTCTTATGGTAGGGTATTCTAGGATTGAGACATAATTTTCCACATAGGCTCCCTTCTCATATTTTTGCCTTATGCGTAGGTATACCCTTGTTGCGGTTCTTCCAGAATAAGAAAGGTCATTGGCTTCATCATGTGTATGTCATGGGAGACATACTTATCCACATAGGTGCACTTCTTTGGGTATATCAGAGTCTTGTGCAGCTCGTGGTAGTCTTGGTCCACCATGCACCTGAGATCTAACCTCAGCCTTTTTCCTCCTTGAAGTGGTTGACCCCGGCTTGGAAGTATTGCGTAGTGAAGGAGAAAGGTAATTTACACCATGGGCTCTTGGTGTTGTCTGCCAAAGTGAACCTGCCAATACATAAATGCTTTGGTATATTGTAAACTTGGCTTCTCCTTGCACTAGAGATAAAAATTGCTTGGGTATTCTCCACTCATCACTAAATGTGTCACGCATTCACTTATACCATTTCTCTAGGCACGCCTTGTGGGTGATCGTTATTGTTTCACAAGTATACTTAGCAAATATTTTTGTAGGGGAGGGGTTCTTATCTAGGTACTCCTATACAAATTTGTATGGCCCATTAGGCACTCCAATTTTTGAAAAGATGATGCTAAAGAGGACATTAGCAAACATGATTTTTTATCTGTCGCACGTGACAATGATGATATTCTCTATAAATGCTAAGAGGTTGTAGATTGTTCCTTCCGAGTTCATTCAAAAAACATTCAACTAGGAATTGTTGACCTCTTTCCACCTGTTATATCCATTCAACTTGGATACTAGGTGCGCGGCCATCCTCATCACATGGTCAGAAATTACTGATATGTCAAAGTAGCATGATCCTTCTTCTTATAGTCATAGGCCTCCATAGTTTTCTTTATGGCCTCCTTGTCATCTAAGTCATCAACAAACGAATCTCCCTAACAGGTAAGACTAGTAAATTCGAGAGATCGGTTGGGGAATTATCCTCATCCTTCATCCAAAGTAGAAATGGTCTTCATGCATGCATGACATTAGCCATTGGTTCAATCACTTGGGTGTGCCAAAATAGGGAAAATCATAGAGTTGCAATAATGTGGAATTCTCTATATTCACATTTACTTCATCATTGTAGATGGGAATTCCGTCTAGTGTCCTCTTATTTATAGGTATAACAATTTCCAATGCCATATATTTCTCTGTGGTGCTCATTTGATGGTTGTAGTCACTTACAACCATGTTTCTCACATGATAAACCGATTCTTTTCCCAACAATACACCATATGGGTATTGCATTTCTATGTACCATTCCTCGTTGAAACTTGTGGAAATAAATTGTTTCCCTTTTCCCTTGCCCTTCTTTGGTTAAATGGTGATTACTTTCCTTGGTGCCATTTCTCCTATCAGTTATTAAAAATTATTTCTTCCTTCTGATCCTGGCTCTGCTAAACTCTACGGTTCTACTCTTATACAAAAATACCTTCAATCTTGTGCCCTAGATGTAGAACCCTATCCTGGAAAAATCCTTCCTTCCATAAGACGATGTATTCCCTTGCGGGTTTTGAAAACTCCAAAACCCTTTCCCTCATGCATGTGTACTATTTTTCCACTCTGGTTTGTTAATCAAACTTGCTATGCACTCTAGATCTTCACAACCTTCTTTCGTGTAACTTTTCTCAAGGATGCCCTAGTTTGCAAGAGTTCTTTGATATCACAAATGCAATGTAACAATAATGTATCCCAACCTCTTACTTATAGTTTTTGCTTCTTTTTCCGTAATAAATGCAATGCGACCTATCATCGTACCTTCACAATAAAGGAAAATTTTTTCCTCATAAGGCAACCTTCGAGTGCTTTTACCCCTATGCCCAATCCTGCGTGAAAAATTCTAGAACCTTCTCGCACATAAAAAATATTATTGATTGAAGATCATTTTGTGTGTGCTCATAGCGCCTGAAGGAACTTCTTCTGTCCTTACCCTAATTTTTTACATCACCTACCTTGTGTTGTTCCTGTGCTTTTCATACTTGTATGTGGTCTTTGTAAATCTCTCTTGACACCAAAATCCTTATGTCCACCTTTTCTATGCGTGCTCTTCCAAACTTTTCACTTTTGATTCTTCAATCTGGGCCATCAAAACATAGCTTCCACTACCAACTTCCATTACTTGTCACATTACTCCACCCCACACTAAAATGGATGCATGGTCCTCTGCGCATAGATTTTTTTTGAAAATAATAAGTGGCTACCAGTGCACAACACGCACACAACAAAAATAAAAAGGGAACAAACAACGAGAAGGGGAAACACACAGAAAGGAAAATGCATTAAAGGAAACCCTAGGCTAAATGGAAATACTTTTGCCTTATTTATGACTACACAAAAGCCTTATTTATAGTAGGGCTTCAACCTACTCCCATTGAAATGGCCTAGTAATCTCATCCCATCTAGTGCTTAGAATCGCATGCACTTTGATTCAAGGATGTATGAGATGATATATGACCCTAACATATGGAATTTCAGTTTCCCAAGACGGTGCGAAATTTGGAGTCATTAAGCAAGACCATCTCGCCCAACTTCAAATTGTTTATTTTTAATATGGCGATCATGCCATGCTTTTGTCACGTCTTTTTAGTCTTCTGACTCCACCTAGCAAGTGATCTCCTTTTATCCAACTACATTAACTTCTCTATGTGCTCTTGTAGTGCTTGTTCATCAACTAATCCTCCTACACACACAATACGTAGGGATGGTAGCATGAATTCTACTGGTAACACAGCTTCCATGCCAAACACCAATTAGAATGGTGTGGACTTGTTTAATTTCTTGTAGGTAGTCCTATACGCCCATAATACAAACTGAGACTTTGTCATCCCAATCTTGTCTTCCCACATGAAATTTTTTTATCAGTGTGTGACTCATAATTTAGTTAAACACCTCATTAGTTCCATTAGCTTTTGGTGATATGGGGTAGTCTTGTGGTGGGCTACCATGAATTCTTCCAGCAAGATTCTGACTGTCTCATTCAAGAAATGTGCACCACTATCACTTTTCAAACTCAGTGGACATCCATATTTGTTGATTATATTTTCCCACAAGAACCTAGATACTATTCTTTGTTGTGCGAGTCCTTTATAGGCATTTCCTCTACCCATCTTGTTAAGTAGTCAGTGCACGTGATGATATAATGTGAACCAGTCCTTCCCTGGAAGGTGAAATTGGTCCTACAAAATCAATGACCCAATTCTCAAATGGTTCTATGCTAGCTATCGACCTCAAGGGAATATCATCCCTTCTTCCTGGTTTGTCAACATTCGGCAATGGCCAAAGGCATTGCAAAAATCAATGCAATCTGGTAGATGATTTCCCATAAAATCCTGCCGGTAGAATCTTTCGTGCGATGGCATTCCCTGCATAGTTTCCTCCTGTAATCCCACCATGTGCTTCCTCCATGATTTGCAAGACGATGTTCTAACACACACACCAATGCAAAACCTCATCATGACCTATCTTGTCTAAGTCTCCATTGATTAGCATATAGGGCACACCACTCATGGCTAATTTTTTTCTTTCTAGAGTCTTCATTCCCTCCGGTGCCATACCCATTTTGAGAAACACAACAATATCTTCCAAATCGAGAGGGCACACACCAAAACCTAAAAGTTGCGTCTTTGGAATTATATCCTCAATGCTTTACGCATCCTCCCCTAAGTCAAATATTGAAAAATGGTCGGGCCCCGAGTTACTCTTTCTTGGTTTCACAATAATTGTAAACTCAAACTCTTGAAATAACAATACCCACCGACATATGCGCCCTTGCAAAACAATCTTGTTCACCAAGTACTTCAATGCCATGTGGTCTGTATAGAATATGAAGGGCATTGCCAATATATATTACCTAAATTTTTACAAGCGCGTAGATCATTGATAGTGCTTCACGCTCAGTAGTAGTGTAGTTATGTTTTGCTAGTGTTAACTTCTTGCTAGCAAAACACAAGGGGTGGTCAACAATCCCTTCTCCAGGTTGTGTTAAGATTACCCCAATCACCATCCCTAAAGCATCAACATGTACATGGAATGGCTTATCCCAAGAGGGAAAGCGTAATATGGGTGCAATGATAAGCCTATTCTTCAATGTATAAAATGCTGTCTATTGTGCCTCTCCTTAGTGAAATGCACTTTTGTGTTTTAGTAACTTCTCCAATGGCATGGTGATCTTGGCATACCCCTTAATAAATTTCGGTAGTACCCCGTATGCCCAAGGAATCCGATCACTCCGCTCTGGCTGGTAGGATCCCCCAATCCCACAATAGCGAAAAATTTGGCGGGTTCCACTAGTATTCCCTGCTTACATATGATGTGCCCCAATAGGGTTCTAAATGGAGTAGTGAAGAGACATTTCTTGATGTTGAGGGATATGTGCAACTACCGACATATTTCAAACATCAACCAAAAATTGTCATAATGGTATTTCACTAGTCCATACACCGTCCAGTCATCAAGGTAGACCTAAAGGAACTTATGGATAAAATTCTAAAATGCCTGGACCACTATGCACGAAAAAAAAACAGGCACATTCTTCAATCCAAAAGGCATGACCGTGTAGGAAAAAATTCCCCATTTAGTGGAAAAATTTGTCTTTTCTTGGTCTTCCTTAGTAATTCTAACTTGATGGTATCCCGAGAATCCATCCGTGAAGGAATAGATTTCACGCCCAACCACTCCTTCCAAGATTTCCTTGGTAAAAGGGGTTAGAAAAGGATCAATTACACATACCACATTTAATTCCATGTAGTCAACAAAGATCCTTATCCTTCCATAATTTTTAATGTCGATGACCATGGGGCTTACCCATTATGATTCCTCCATAGCTTCAATGATTCCTTATGCAATCATTTTTTCTATCTCCTCCTTGACCCGGATGCACAAATTTGGATTCATTTGGTAAGGTCTCTTTCGAACCAGGTACACACCCTCCTTTAAATTGATTTTCATCTCCCCCAAGGAGTGGTGGATACCTTTAAGGTCACAATACCCATGCGAAATAAGTCCTAAAACTCGTGTAAGAGGTCAATGATCTTTGAAACCTCCTTTTATGACCAATAGTCTCCAATAGTGGCCTCCTTAGGTTCCGTTTTTGAGTTGATATTAACCTTCTTTTTCGAGGGGCTCATGGTAAGGGTGTTATTTCTTATCATCACTATCCATAACATCACGCATACCTTACCGTATGGTTAACATCCAAATTTTCCATTTCTTCGCCGTCGATCACATAGACCAATTTCCCTTTTATTTCTCCATGCATGCACACTTAAGGTGTGTCTCTTCCGATTCTTCCTCATTAAAGCATGCTTCAAAACTAGGTTCACCCAATAACTCCAATATTCTATCCTCTACTGTGGAAGTATCTCCTATTATTAGGTGCTTAACAACTGCAACACCTTATCCACTTTGATGGCCTTGTGCTCCAATATTTAAAATCTTGGAGGAGGTCAACCATCAACTCTTTCCAATTTCTATCTGAAGGCACATCTCGAGTGAATGTACCATGCATGCACACAACCTTGTAAAGTGGAGTCAAACTCATGCACTCATAGAGAGGGTAGGAATGCTTCGTGACTTCCATTCGGGCCTTCTCACATCCTTAGATGTGAAATGAGGTGGGATCCTTCCCATGATAGTCTTTTATGATAGTGGGTGTATTGCTTCAGAAAACCTAATAGAGAATGCGATTCTCACTTTGTGCCACTCTGGAAGGCTATCATGATGGGTCACCCACCAAGGTGTTGCGGTCCCAAATAAGTTATAACTGAGCATCCTTCTTCTTTCAATGTCACTTTTCCACTTTGGGTCTCCATCTATAGTAAGAAAACATCAAGCTTGGTCCATCCAGAGTAACTTGGAAACTTCTTTTCTCTAGACGATTGAATGAACATGCCTTTGTTACTTTTGTAATATATCCTCTTAATTGCCACCCAATTAACTCATAATACCTATACGCCCAATTGTCACACATTACACTAGTGATATCACTCATAGATTGAGCATATTCAAATGAATAACCCCTTCTGTAGGATTAATCACCTTAGGGTCCCTGATAGAGTGCACATAAATTCTATCATGAACTTCTTAGACCAAGGGATCAATATAGGGTGTTGACTTCCCATCGCTTAAGGGGATGATTACCCATTCTTCCTTATTCTCAAAACTTATGTACCCCTTGTTAAACAATAGGTCAACATTGTTCTTACTACACTAAGGGTGCCCAAGAAATGCTGAAAATTTGTCTACCTCAGCTAGCACCAAGACTTTAAAATCTCCAGTGAATTTTACCCCTTAGATAGTGATAACAACATCCTTCAAGACACCAATGGGAATTGCCTTTGTCTTGTTATCCATTTACAACACATTCGAGGATGGCTGTAATAGGGGCCTTCCCATTTAATGCCAAGCATCTAGAGTGAGAACATTGACCTCCATGCCCATATCAATCAGAATATTACTCAGAAGCCACCCATCCACAAAAACATTCAAGGTAATCTTCTTCTCATAGTCGAGGCCGTGGGGAGGAATATTAACATGTAGAAACTGTCTCTTGTGCTCTTCTATGACACATGGTACTTTTCTGTAACCATTCCCCTAGCAAAGGAATGATATTCTCTTGCCTCAACATTTTACATACTTCCCTGACCTCATCTAGATCCTTCTGTGGAGCCTCAATGCTCTTCCTTTGTTCTAACTACCTTGATTGCTCCTTCAGGCACTAGATTTCTCCTTGTAGGCTTTGAATTACATCCATGGTCTCTTGATACACCTCTTTTTGATGAGTAGGGTTTGGATACTTACCATACACCACCTCTTCTCTTGTAACTAGTGGTTTCTACCTTGGTGTCTCCCTGACATGCGTAACTTCAACTCGTGTCGTCACTAGTATAGGCTCTAGTTCTGACTTGCGTGCCACCCTTGACATCCATTATAAGTCGACCTTCTTTATGCTTACCATTTTGGTGCCTTTTTCCTTCCGGTGTTGCTAGCTCATATGTTCAAATAGATATGAGCACTCCTCATACTAGTGCTTCTTTCCACACCAAGATAATTACAACAGATCAGGGCATTCACGCCTATAGTGTTCGTATATCCATAGTTGTAACAAGTTCCACGCGGTAACTCACTTCTCCCTCCTCCATGGTTGCCATGACCATGAAATATTCCTTGAAACCTCTTCTAATCACCTCTCCATCTGCACGCCCTTCATAGCGATGACCATCTTCCTTGGAATTGTTTGTGAGGTTGGTTTGGCACACACTAATATCAATGACATCATGAATCTGATCAATCATTCTACAATCCTTGGTGTCATGAGTAGTAGAGGTACACATATTGCAATCACAAGACACATTCTTATGGATCATGCGCTACGAGTACTAGACATTTACTTGCATAATTATCTTCATGGAAAATCTCACAGTCCACTTTCATGGCACATACCGATCTCTAGGGAAATTTATCCTTTGTATGCCCCTCCACCTCAAAATCTATACACCATAGGCCACTACGAGTCTCATGCACCAAGTTTGTAGATAGCTTCTCTAGCTGCTTTTCCATTGTAGAAATATAAGCTTCAAGAAAAGTGATGACATCAGTATCCATACTTCTAATAGTCTCGGCATGCAAGGTAGCTTGAAGGCCTCATGCTAGTTTGTGAAAGTCTTGTGTGAAAGCGCTCTCCTAAAAGGTGTTATCAACCCTCCAACAAACCATTGAGCATGTTGGGAAGGGTGAATATTATAAGATAATTTTGAAAAGAGAGTCTTAAAATGCATGTCATATTCCCACACTCTCTCTAACATAACTTGTTGGATCTCCTTCAGTGTGCTAATGCTCTTCTATTCAAACTCAGGGATATGAAATTCAGCTAAGAAGGCATTCCACAATGTGGTGTAATCTACCACTTTCTGATGAGGGTAATACTTCTAGTACCAAATATGCATGCATCCTTGCAACATCATTAAAAACTAACTTACCTTATGTTCCAGGTAGTGATCCCCTTGAGCACCATTGCATCTCACACTTGTGTTCATGCTTTGTAGCATCCTCAACACCTTTGTAGTCTGGTAGATGTAAAGACATTTCAAATAATACTTGCTAAGGTGGTTGAGGCCCTTATCCACCTGATCCAGAACCTTGATTCCCTCTAATGTTTCCTCCACGACCAGATCCAAAAGATCTAGCGGTGCCTACTCCTCCTAATCCACTAGATCCTCTAAATCCACTAGGTCTACTAGCTCCTATTCCACCAAATCCACCTCCCATACCTAGTAAAGGCCCAGAATTTATTGTGCATAGTGTTCCTATTATCACACTAAACTATGTGCCGATAGTCTTTATGATATTTCACCACTACCAGATGTGTGTCCTGCACTGCTCCTAGACATGATACCCAAGATTTGTGTACCCATAATTTTCCCAAATGTCATTCCAGACAATATTCCTCCAAACACATGAAATGATTATGTAGCCATATATGTACCAAATGAAATGTTATACCTCCTACATGATGAACGGTCACTCCCACCAATATAACCTAGGTTAACAATACTTATCTCTTGATTTGGAAAATTGAGTGCCAGGGGTTGGTCACTAGGTGGATTCAGATGTCCACCGACGAATCTCCTTTCTCCAAGTGACGAAATTTCATTAGAAGATGAAGGGGTCTCTCTCCCACACTTGCCAAGATGGTGTAGTACATACTACTTAGGGTTGACATCCTCTGTGTGAGCCTCAATTCCTTCCCAAAACGTCTACCTCCATAAATCCATCACTCCTGAAACCTCACATTGTATAGCCACTCCCTTTCTCATGCTTCACTATACTTGAGTCATCTCTCTTCCCTCTCCTTTTCAGCCGTAAGGTCTACCATCTTCCTCCACCCTAGCTTCCTCACCCAACGCTCAGAAGAAGCTTAGCCGGCCATAGGAAATGCTTCCAAACTTAGTGTAATGATCAATATCTTTATGGATAAGGGAATAACACACAAAAATGATCCTCTAAGCTCCCTTAATAACTCAAACTCAAGAACCTATGGACAAGGATACATATAAATAATGTATTCCAGGGTATAACTTGTCAGCACTCTTCTCCACCAATGATTAATAAAGACGCGTGCAAATCAGATCACCATCTTGCGACCTCTTATATTCATCTTGGGTCCACACACAATATTAATACTACCACTTGATCTAGATGCATACATGGAAATCTATTCATACAACTCCAATAGAAAGCAATAAAGTAAGGTCTCATACAACTCATGATATAGGTGCTCTTCTACCCATTTACGTGCACCAAACTCAAGTTCGAGTAATAAATCTCTAAGAAAACTCATCCTCTCTGTGCTCTTAAACCATGATTCAACATTATCTAAGGTCAAATTATCTATCATCATGTATCATTTTCACAAAAGCTTTGAAAAGAGGTCCCGACAATGGACTAAAGATGTAGTCATTTTTATCTACCATTAATATAACTCTCTAACCCCAAGCGCGCGGGCCTATCACCTAGTGGGCCTTTGGGTGCTCACCGAGGCATGCGGGAACCAAGCCCCTCCTTTGTGTGAGCATTGGGAGAAGGGTTTTACATTTATGGAGGATGATTTGTAGAATGAGAAATACATTAACTTTAGTAAATAAGGTAAAAGGAACATCTAGCGAGTTCACACATTAAAGCATTATAGAAACAAATTAATAAGCATGATAAATCATATTTGAACCATGATATCCATTTAACATGAGGGTTTACACCCTTAATCATGATATATCAAACAAAACCTCATATATATATATATATTCATTCAGAATAGTTCTGGTAGCCATATTACAATCAAAAGAGGCAATCTCAGACCATACATGTTAAATGACAAAGACTTAATCCCTATAGACCTTCCCGATGAGAGATTTGAGCTATACCCTCCCATTTCAACCCTTGTTATAGACCCAAGTTCCATAGAGAGGACTATTACACCCTTGAGAACCCTTAGCACTAAATTCTCTAAACCCTAGCACTATTGGAACCCTCATTACTCAACACTTGTGTATGTTATTATTTTGTCTTCTCTCTATCTCAATGTGTTTTCCTTTCTTGTGAGCATCTCTTTTTATAGGATCAACACCCACCACCATGCCTTCAATCGCATGCCAAGCGTCAATGTGGTCCTTTAATGGAAAATTTTTATCCCTTTGCAAACCCTCGACTCTCTGTAATAATGTCTTCTGGGAATATTCCCCGTGTGGAATATCCTTTTCTTGACATCCAAAGTTCCAGGATGACACCTTATCCACTCAGCACACCTAGTCGGGTCATTTTTTTCCTCAAGTTCCTCTAGAATGCTGAATATGGCTAAGTACTTTGAACTCAAGGCTCTTCCTTCCACGTGTGCTCTAGTTTCTCCTAAAACCTTCTTAAAACTCTTTGTCCCATGCACTTCTCCTTGTGCTCCCTTCTTCTTACTAGTCCTGTGCACACACGTGCCCTTAGATACTTAGCCAATATTCCAAGGCCGGAGAGGTAATAAGGTCATGAGGCTGAGTTGTAAGGTCAAGGTAAACTTTGGGTTAGGCGGGGAAAAGGTTTTGGGTAAGTAGATGTGGTGTAATGGGGTAAAAAAGGCTAATCGACACCGATTATGGCAAACCAATGATGTTCTAGAGAAATTGATGCGGTAGACTAGGGCACATGACTGATGTCGGTTAAGCTAAAGCGATGTTGGTCGGTCGATGCTAGGATTGGGTTAGGGGAAACAAGGCCTACTATTACTAGGTCCATCTAGCCAATGTAGGTATTGATGTTCCATTATATGCCAAGCATGGGCGTAACAGGTAGCTAGTGAGAGGACCAGGTCTAGGACTCATAGCTCAGGTAGCGTAGGGGGTCATTAGACCCATTTACAGGGTCATGGTGAGGTTACCAAATTTTTTAGACTAGGCTTAGCTGAGGGCTAGGAGGAGGAGATAGGTGATAATGGAGAGAAAGGTGTCAAGTGGGGTTGATTGATCATGACATTTGATACTTATATGATGATTATGATTTTGGTATAAATACCGGCTTACGTGCCGAAGATTTTGTGAGATTGTTTATGAGATTTTTTAAGAAACTTTGATTATTTATCCCTATGTATATATGTATTGATACACAAACATTCTTGTTTATATAGTTGATGATTATTATTGGATGGATGATGTACTATTTTTAATTTCCATTGTTATTATGTACCATGGGAACTAGGTGAGTTAGGCATGATTGAGTTGAGGTCTTTTAGGCATGATGGAGTCAGGTATAGGCATGGTTTGGTTAGGTATAGGCATGGTGGAGTTAGGTATAAGTATGGTTTGGTCGGTATAGGCATGATTTGCTCGGTATAAACATGGTGAAGTCTAGGTAATTTCAAGTTATTGATCTTATGGAAATAATGTATTGTATGTATGTTGTGTTTAAATTTTCAAGTAAATAATATCATGGAAATATGAAAGGATTTAAGTAGGATATGGTCGTGGTGATAAAATGGTAGGTATGTATGTTTTTATGATATATTAATTTACAAGCTTTTTAATGTAAATGGGTATTAATTAGGGTAGAATGTGAACATAAAGGGGGAAAATTGGCTAGGGTTAAAAGTGGCCAAGCTAACCTCTAAGGGCCCCATGCCCTCAGAGTTTTGCCTACATAGCCATGGTGAAAAGGGGCCTTAGGCCGATGTAGTTCTCCCATAAGCTAGGGAAGAATATGATAAGGGAGATGAATGGGTTGGTAGGTTTTAGGCATGATTGAGTCAAGGTCATTTAGGCATGGTTGAGTATAGGTCATTTAGGCATGGTTGAGTGTAGATTGAATAGGCATGGTTGAGTTTAGGTTGAATAGGCATGGGTGATTTTGGTGGGAGAGGAATTCCAAAATGTAGGTGTTAAAGGTCTAGTCTTGTGTAGTAGAATCAATAAGTAAGAAAAGAGGTGAATGGTAAGAGGAGACAAAAAAATTACCTAATTGGTAAGAACCATGATGAGTCTATCATACCAAAGATTGTCTTATGAACGTAAGACCCTAAAGGCATTGCATGATTGACTGTTCTAAAGGTTAATAAAGTCACATAATCGGGAAACGTCACATTTTGGCATGCCCTTGAGTATTCAAAAGATTAGAAAGGAAAGAAAATGAGGTGAAAGGGGTTGTTTTAGTGTAACCTTGGTGTGACATAACATGCCCCTTTTGCAAGATACCTAAGACTAGAATAGGCAAGTCCATGATGAAAAGTTATCTTTTTTTTTTTTTTTATATAGACTCGGTCGATGTGGGAAGTCTATGTAGGATGAATAGAATATCTCCTTAAGGTATTCATGAAGCTGATCGATGCGGGAAGTCTATGTGGGATGAATAGAATATCTCCTTGAGGTATTCATGAAGCGATCGATGCAGAAGCTTCGAGAATATTTTAATTTTAATTTTTGTAGAAATAGTCTTCTTTTTGTGATAGAATATGTACAATAGGGATATATTTTTATTGTTGTTATTTAAGGGAGTAGTCTATTTATAACAATAAGATGGAAATATATTTTGTTTTGGGAGGGAGTCATCTATTAAAAATAAGTTTAACTCAAGGATTTTTAATTTGAAAATCCCATGTATTACTTCGAATTGTTTTTTTGACTTTTAGGTCACTGACAAGATTATAGATAACTATAGGATTATTGTATGAAGAAAAACCCATAGCACACAGAGGTTAGCTATGAAAGAGAGGTTTTAAGAGATGAATGACCATGTGATTCCATCCTGAAAAGGACAAAATGTATCCATGAGAATCATGGCATGAGTAGAGCCTTGGTACTCATGTTGAAGATAAGGCTAAAAGGTGATGGGTAATCACATGATTCTTGTTTAGTCGTTGATCCTTAAAATAGGTAAGTGGAAGGTGAATGTTTCTCAAGGGGTGAGCATTTAATAGACAGAAGGTGATATATGAATTGATTTAGAAATAGAATGGTCAAAGATGAAAGGCATTGAGGGGCTCAAGTTTGGGTTTACATTCGAGTGAAGATAAAAATAACCATCCGATCCATAGGCATGAGTAATGATATAGGGTCGAAGCCAATTAGGAGTGAAATTGCCTCGTTTATTTTTCTCTATTTTTGTTACATGTTGATTTTTCTTCGGGAGACGAGGTCACCGACCTTGAAGATGCATTCTTGTACACATTTAATACATTTTTCATATATTTGGAGGTGATAGAGAGCATTTAGATGGTGTTAGTCGAATAACTCAAGCTGTGCAAAATGGTCTCTGTGAAAATCACCATCATTGAGCATATATTTGAGTGAGATATGGAGAGATGGAATTTGGACTTCTAAAGGCAAGACAACCTCTATACCATAGACCAAAGAGAAAGGTGTAGCAACATTTGAGGTGCAAATACTAGTTTGATAAGCCCATAAGGAAAAAGGAATGTGTGTGTGCCAATCCTTACCAGTATCATGAGCCACTTTCATAAGAATTTTATTTAGGGTTTTGTTAGTCAATTAAGCTTGGCCATTTATTTGAGGATAATAAGGTGAAGAAAAACTAAGTTGAATGCCAAAGGCATCACAAATTTTCGTATGGTTTTGTTTTTGAACTATTTTCCATTATCAGTGATGAGGTGGTGAGGAACACCAAAGAGAC
The DNA here is from genome assembly GCA_018340775.1 of Taxus wallichiana var. yunnanensis. Classification (NCBI taxonomy): domain Eukaryota; kingdom Viridiplantae; phylum Streptophyta; class Pinopsida; order Cupressales; family Taxaceae; genus Taxus; species Taxus wallichiana. The sequence continues at coordinate 339,056,064 of CM031236.1, forward strand.
AAATGATGTGATGGTTGATGAATTCATAGATGATGTTGAGAAGAATGAGGGTTGATATCTCTGACAATATCCAAACCCCATTGAGAGAAATGCTAAAGGTTGTGTGTGACCTGTAAGGTGTGACTATGGGTGTGATGAAGATTAGCATATTGCTGACACTTCACACAATGCTTGACATAGTCACAATAATCATGGTTCTGATTTGAAAGTGATAATATCCAAGGCAAAGAATGCACTTAGTGGAAGCTAAGCCATTGAAGTGACACCCACAAATCCCATCATGAACTTCCTTAATGGTGTATGGAATATTAGAACTTGTAAGGAATCATAAGAGGATACCTTTATCAAAGCCACATTTATAGAGAAGACCACCCATGATGACATAGTGAGAGACAATTTTGAGGAAGGCTCGTTGTCCATTGTGAGTAAGATCTGGAGGTAGAATTGAAAGGGAAAGGTAGTCAATAAAATTCTTATACCAAAGGTCACGTGGGTCAGTTTCAATGTTTCCTACAAGGTTAATGTCTCGGAATAGATAAGAAGGTGATTGCAACCTTTGTACCGTGACAAAGATTTTTGAGTTGGAGGGTGAAGTGGGGATTTGATAAGAAATACAGACCACGGTGTCCACAAATTTATTAGTGGAACACGGTGTGGTTTTAACTTCATAATGGTCAAAGGTAGTCAAAAGCATGTCAACATGATGTTTATACTTTTGAAGTATCTTGTTATGACATTGGTATATACCATTAACTTGGTTCACACCATTGAGATTTTCCAACGATATTAATTGATTTAACATCTAAGGTTATGGCAGTTTGAAGACCTAACATGAGTGATTCATATTCGGTGACATTGTTAGTACAATCAAAATATAGTTTGAAATATAATGGCATAGGCTCACCATTAAGAGGAATGATGATAACTCTACACCACCCCCACGCTAAAATTTGGAACCATTGAAGAATAAGGTCATCTGGTAAATGATACCGTATAGGGAAAGGGTAGTGATGGATTCATCAGGGAAGTCAAAGTTAGAAGATTGGTTTCCAGAGAGAGGTGCATATGTGATTTTTTCAGCAATGGTTTGTCCTTTGAGAAAATTTTGATGGATGAATTCGAGATATAGGTCTGCAAGAAGCATGAGCCAATGTGCAACATGTTGATGTTGGTAGGGCTTAGCGTACATGTAATGTAAGGTGTAAGTACTAGTGAAAATGAAGGTTTTGTGGCTGAGTAGCTAATGGAAAATTTTAGTGGCAAAAAAACAAAGGCTAGGCATAGTTTTTCAGCATGAGTATATATAGTTTCATATTATAAAAGCGTCATCGATTATATAATAAAGCGCTTTCTCCTTGTGTTTCTCATCATGATGAGTGAACATGTCACCCAGGAAATGATCGGTAGCAGAAATGTAAAGGCATAATGGTTTTTCATCCTTAGGTAGAATGAGCACGGTGGTTGGAGGAGGTATTTTTTAAGGCATCAAAGGATTTTTGGCATTTATCATCCCATTTGAAGGAGACATCCTTTTGAGAAGATTAAGAAATGGATGACAATGGCGAAAGCTAAGAAATAAAGCGAAGAAGAGATTGCAACTTACCTTGCAAAATATGGAGTTGATGAAGGTTAGTAGGTGGAGGCATCTTGAGAATAACCTTGATTTTAGTGGGATAAACTTCAATACCACACAAAGAAACAATAAAACCAATGAGATTTCTAGAGAGAGCAACAAAGACACACTTCTTAGGTTGAAGGAGGATGTAGTATTTGATGAGATGGTCAAAGAAAACCTTAAGGATGCCAATGTGTTTAGCCCGATGTTTAGATTTGGAAAGAAGATTGTCAATGTAATCTTCCAATATGCTATTCATGATATCATGAAAGATATAAGTCATAGCCCGCTAATATGTAACACCAACGTTTTTAAGGCCAAAGGGCATGAAAAAACAAAAGAAGGTCCCCCAAGGAGTGATGAAGGTGGTTTTGTGTTGATATTTTGGGGTGATTAATACTTGGTTATAACCTGAGAAACCGTCCATGAGTGATAACATCTCATGGCCAATGGTGAGATCAACTAGTTGGTTAATACTAGGTAGAGGAAAGTCATCTTTGGGGAAAGCTAGGTTAAGTTCATAGAAATACATGTAAATACAGAGTCCCCCTGTTACTTTTGTGACATGAATGATGTTAAAGATCCATTAGGGATAATCAATGGGTAGGATGAAGGAAATTGAAATAAGGTGCTTGAGTTATTCTTTGACAAGAAGAACAATGCAAGGATGCATTTTCACACTTCTATTTCACGGGTTTGACATCACGAATGGTTACGATATTGTGGAACAAAATTTTTGGGTCAATAATAGGCATATCATCCTAGGACCAAGTGAAAGCATTGCTATGATCCTAGAGAAAATAAGTGAAAGCTTATTATTCAACATCATCTAAAGATTGGCATATTTTTAGAATGTGCAGGTTGTCCTAAGTGTGAATGTTGATTTTGATGATCGATTAATTCAACATGGTTTTTCATCTCAAAAGGTAACGACTGGTGGATATAAGAATATTCTGCACAAAGGTAGGTGAGAATAGACTCATCGTCGTCCGATAGTGAATGACATTAATAGAAGGCGCTTCTTCATCGATCATGTCAAGATACAAGAATGGAAGAGAAGATGGAGCCTAGCCATCTCACCGATAAGTCGAGGTCCAGGAAAACAATGTTCACAAATAAAGTGGAGGCATGAATTCTATATCCATAGACATTGTAGGTGAAGGTGGTGGATGAGGTGAATGGGGTGGGGAATGTTTATCATCCTCAATGAGTTTTATTGCGCCTTATTGGAAGGTGGTTCAAAAATCCAATACCACCGTAGTCTTTGTCCGACAAGTGGTGCAAAGAATGATAGTATGGTGGCCTTGTTCATAGAAACCAAATCCAAATCCATTCCAAGCACAAGAATGGAGGAAGGTGTGGAAAAAGTAGTGGTTGGTGAGAGATTGAAGGTCAAAAGAAAAATGGTTGAGTTTGGGAAGGTGACTAGGGCGAGTAGGTAGAAGCATAATCCCCCATATGTTAAGTTAGTGGGAAGGTGGGGAGGACCATATGGGAAAACATCGCCTATGTAGTGATCATAGTAGGCATGTCGGTGAAGGTTACCATACTCTTGAGGAGTAAGGAATGTGTCAATGTTATAAAGGCAATACTCCCCCATAGTGAGACATTGAAAAACACCTTCTAAGGGATATGTAGTGGGTATGTGAGTAGTGGGAATGGATGAATCTTTGAACAACTAGGAAGAAGAAGCATTGGATGTTTGAGAAGTATATGGGTTGGCTGATGGGTCAGTTGCTGTAGAAACTACGACAATAGTGGGAATAGAGTAGTTAGTTACAAAATATTTAGTGACAAAAGTGGTGGATGAGGTAGTGGTTGAAGAAGAAGTGGTAGTGGTGGTAGATGCCTTAACTGGTATAAGGACATCATTGGGTTGATACAACATGTTACAAGTCTTGAAAGGTGAAGGGTCATTTGGAATGGTATAGTTTTGCCCTTCATGTTTGAATTTTAAACAACAGTGTAAGGTTGAAGGAACACAACCCATGACACGAATCTAAGGTCATCCAAGTAGCATGTTGTACTAGAATTCCCCCTCTAAGACATAAAATAATTCAAGAATAGTATGGGGGCCTACATGAATGTGGAGAATGATGGTGCCAAGGGTAGAAGTCATGGCATCATTAAATGAACACAACATAATTGGGTTATTATGCATGTAATTGGTAGGGATGCACATTTAGTTATATGCATGGGAGGAAATGATGTTAATACTAGCACCACCATTGATCATAATGCGTCGAATGTATATATTATCAACGTAGATGGAAATAAATAGGGTAGGGTCAGGATCATCTAATTAGAGAGGTACAATCTCGTCATCAGAGAAAATGAGAATGGCTATTTGATGAGTGGTAGTGGGAGCAAAGGAAGGGGAAAAAGTGGTGAGAGTGGCGACATGGTGAGGAGTGATGATGGATGCAACAGGAATAGGGTCGTTAGGTAGAACCTCAATAGATTGCAAGACCTCAATGAGGGCTTGATGATGAGACTTAAAGGTTTGGATGAGGTCATATAAAGACATTTTGAGAGGAGATTGGTGTAATTTTTTAAGCATTGTATGATGGGAAACCCCGTTAGAAATAGGGTATGTGGGTCCATAGATGGTGATTTTGGGTGCAGGTGTAGATGGAATATTGGGTAAAAGAGTAGCAGATGAGCTGGTTGTTTTCTCCTTTCCTTTTTCCTTCTAGGCTCAAGTGGAAATTTGAACCATATTGATTTGCGGTAAAGGAGAAAGTGTTTCGTGATAGGTATAACGATAGGGAGGGAAAAAATATGGTGAGGGGATTTACATAATTTGTGAAAAAATGCAACACATTGGTATTTTGGTGGAGGTTTGGCTAGCTATCTTATGGGGACCATATTAATCTCAAATGTTGGAGGGGTATAAAAGGGTTATGGAGGTGGAGATGAAGGTCGATGAATAGGTAAGGGATGAGAATGTGTGGTGATAGGTGCATGTGGAATAGGGTCCTCGTGTAAAATATCATCATCGTCAATGTTTTCTTTGAGAGAACATAGTTGGAGAATAATAGTCTTAAGATCCTTACAATTTTCCACATCATGTCTTGACACACGATGGTATGCAAAAATTTTGGTATCATCAAACCCTTATTGTTTAGGTTTGAGTGGGTCATAAGGTATAAGAAGTGGTAATGTGATGACAAAGGTTTCCAAAAGGTTATATAAGATGTTAGCATCGAGACAACGCCAATGGATCACAATGTGAAGTAAGTGTGGGTTTGGATGGAAGTGTGGGTGACTTAGGTGAGAGATGCATCATTGGAGTGGAATTGGAGGTTGAGTAAGTTTGACCACTTGTTTGGTAGATAGTATAGTTTTAGGTTTAGATTGAACCTTGTTGGGTAAATATGTAGCAGAGTGAACTAGTTTTTGAAGGTAGTGGGTTCTTGGGCTTTGGTTGTACCTTCTTGGGTAAAGGTGAAGAAGAAGTGTGTAATGTAGAAGGGAAGGAAAATAGCAGAAGGGGACAAAGTTAGCCAAGGTGATAATGGAGGTGCGGTGAAGGTTGTGGTAAGAGGAAATATGGAAGGTACTGGTTGAGGGGAAGGGAATGGCATGGGTAATGATGAGGATACTAGAAGTGGTGTAGGTATAAGAGGTAGAAAGGATGTAGGTGACATTGAAGGCATAAGATGTGTAGGTAATTTGGGTGTAATAGAGGATTATGATGAGGTGGGTTGTTGTGCTTTTGGTTTACTCTGGGTAGGAGGATTCTTGGCCAAGGTTGATGGGTGGGGACCTAGGATAAATGGAAGTGGTGAAGGTGATAGAGGGTTAGTGGGTGAAGCTGGTGTATGTGGCCTAAGGGGGTGGGTCTTCTTCTTAGGTGGGGGACTAGTCTTTGTGACAACTTGTGAGGGAATGGCTAAATCTAGTTTGCAAGGAGGATGGACTAGACATGATGTCGACATGACTCCTAATGTGGTAATGGGTCTAGACGCGAGAGGAAGGTATAGGTGTAGGTAAGGTTTTAGGCATATGAAAAAGTTCATTTAATGGTAAAGGTTTAGGTGTGAAAGAGGGTGGTGAAGAAGGGGCTGCTACAACTGACATGAGTATGGTGGGTTTGGTTATTTGAAACACCTTTGGATAGATTGTAAAAGTGTCAGCAGACAACATCTACATTTGAGTTGAGATAGGAAATCAAAAACATCCCCAAAGCATGTAATTGTCAACATAATCCAAGTGGTCAACCAAATGTGAGAATGACACCGATGTAAGAGGGGATGATGTTGATTTGGTAGTAATCCATGTTAAAAATTTTCTATGAGACAAGGAAATGGTTGGCTTTATAATCTATGGGTAAAAGAGAGGAGAGAAAATCAATAGGATCCTTGAAAACCAATGAAGAATTGTCACCAATAGGAAGGGACGCTGCTAATGGATCCCCTCGTGGGTAGAGGAAATGACAAGTTGGGTGAGGTAAGTTCATATTATGGCAAAGAATAAGGTAAGCATGAATCTCCGTGGGTAGAAGAGTAAGTACTTCAAGTTTTTAGTCGATTGAGAGGTGAGTGGGGAAAAAGCATCCAAAGATATGGTGGACTCCTCTGTGGGTGAAGGAGAAGATAAGGGAGACTCCCCGTGGGTAAAGGAGAAGATGAAAGAGCTCCTCTCGTGGATGAATGAGCTTGTGCAAGAATATCCTTAATAGATGGAATATGAGGAAATTGAGCAGGAAGAGATGGTATGATGTCGAAAACAACATAAAGCTCATGAATATTATTCACATCATTTGGTGAGGTTTTTCTAGTTTGGTTAGATGATGGGGTGTGATTTGGGAACAACTTATTGAAGATGTGAAGGTTTTGATTAATCTGGTGCATTAGGATTATCCAAGATGAGATATCCATTATCTAACATTTCTTGGATGATATTTTTGAAAGTTATATAATTACCGTCACTATGACCTCTAATGCGATGATAGTTGTAGTAATCATTTTCTTTGTACCATGCAAGCACAGGACAAGAGGGGTCAAAACTAGTATGTGGTTTGATGGGTGGAAGAGTGATTGCTCCAAATTTTAGAAGTTTTTCTAAAACTAAAGAGTAGGGTTCTCTTATGGGAGTATATTGGTAGTTGATAAAGGCATGGTTGAAATCATAGGAGAAACAAATGTCAAAAGGGAAATAGATGCCATAGGTGTAATAGATATCAATGATGTAGGGTTAAGCTAGAAACCACATGTGGTAAGGTGGAAGAGGGTAAGGCTAAGCTAGTAGTAGATGATGCAAAAGTGGGTGCAAGGGTAGGAGGAATGGACATAGGAATGCCATATACAAGCTTCCCTGATGAATCATGGATAGATGAATGAGTGAGATAGTACTACAAAGTAGCGGGGTTGTGATTAAGGGCTATCACAAACTCCTCATCACCATTGGGTATGCCAAGAGCCTGGTTGGGGTCCATAGGTGATGAGATGGAAGGGGGTGATGGGCTAGGTGGGAGTAGCTAGCATGAAACATGAGAGTGTTAGCTTATTTACGAGTCAAAACCATGTGACTGATGATAGAATAAGTATTTTGAGCTTTGTTGATAATGCAGAAACACAGAAGAAATGTAGAAAAATGGGTTTAAAATGTGTGATTTGATTACTGTTCTGATTGGAAAATTATAACACAAAGACCGACGTCAGTTTGGGTAACCGATGCCGGTATGAGGTGTAATAATATCTGGTCGACTAGACCAATGTCGGTTACTGTGGAGAAATGAAATATTTGTAAATCTGGAAATAAATGATGAAGACGAAGTAGAATTGGACTCTGAAGGTGATATCAAGGACTCAGAGATATAGTAAAGTGACAAAGGAAGTCACAGAAAGAAAATAAATATAGATTGAATGCTACTTTGGTAGAAATGATAAAAATAACATAAACTGATGGTGTTCAGTGAACCAATGGCAGTGAGATAATGAAACGATGGATGATACCTTTGGACCAACATCGGTTACTGTAAAATTTGTGAAAATGGAAAAAGTGATTGTTTGGTGATTTAGGTCAAATAAAAAAGACCAACTTGGAAACTGAGTATGGTAATGATTATTCCTAACACACTCAGAAACAATTGGAATACACTAACTATGATTGTGGAGTATGTAGGGAGAGAAAAAAAATGAAGAAAAAAACTCACACCTCAAAAAACAAATCAAACAAAATCTAGCAAACACAAAATCATATGATGTAGATTTAATTTTGTGTCTTATGCCATTTAGGAATGACTTGTGAATAGAAAATATTTTTTGGTTACCAAAGGTGCCCTATGGAAACTGATAGCTATACTTGGTTTGTGGTAATTTTCAGCATGGAGGATCCTTCTATGATATGATAATCGGCCGTAAAACTATTTGGAGCCCACTGTCAATCCTCTCGATTGTGTGATCATTGAAAAATTCTTCCGAGAAAGATGTTGTTTAAGAAATGCATAGTTTGTTTTCAGCGATTTGGTATAAAGAGTGTGCAAAATGTGAACTATGGTTTAGTTTGTCAACCATCACCGGGCATGACTTCTAACATATATGTTTCCCACAATTTAGATGAGCTAGAATGCAACATACAACATACAACAATGCAATGCAAATATTTTAAAACCCAAATCCATAATGAAATTTGATGAGAGAAATAATGAATAGGTAAGAGTATGTATTTCACTAATGCAATACATAATAAATAAAAGTGTTCTTTTTAATCCAAAATACAAATTTCACCGAGATCAACAGAGAAGAAGAATGTTTCCCGGGGAGAAGATTTTAATGTGAACTTTCTTTTAAAAATAAATAAACACACAATGATTCCTAAGAATGAATAATGCAATAAGGCTCCAATAACTGAATGACCAACTTGGGTAAAGGGTTGTAAAATTCTATATAAAGGAACCGATGGTGGTTTAGGTGACCAATGTCACTGAGGATAAACCAATGTTGGTTAGGGTGAAATAGTCCAAGTTACCAAAAATAGCCTGATATTTACTATTTTTGGCATGATTTTGATTGTTGGGTCTGCTTAGGGAAGTAGAGTTCATGTGAGAGAAGGTAGGAAGATCTTAGAAGAATTCTAGTTAGGTTTAGGAAGAATTCTTAGTTAGTTAGGTCAAGTAGTGACTTAGCATTGGGAGTGATGACTTAGTGTTGAGAGTGATGACTTGGTCACTGTGAGTTAAATGCCCCTAGAATGGGTCCAAGATGAGGTGTCATGATGAGGTGGAGGTGTGAGGATGAAATTAACTTAATTAAATTAATTAATAATATGAGGATGAATATTAATATGGGGTAAAGGGGTCATGATTAGTTAAATGTGTTATGTTAATTAAGTGAAGGGGACTAAGGGGAGTGTGACCCAAATTTGGTGTCTACATTTTCCCCCTTTTGTCTTGTAGCTTGTATTGCAAGGTTTAGCGGCGTTGACAAAACAGAATTCGGTGCTCCAAGTATGAGTGAGGGTTAGGTTGCCCCAAGTGTGGGTGGAGGTGATCCCCTCAAACCAGGAACTGATGAGGTGTTAAATAGATTTGGTGAGTGGTTTGATAAATGGGTAAGTGATGAAAATGAGGGTAGGTTGGTTGTAGGTAAGGGTGATTTCAGTCAGGTAATAGGTAGTGACAGTCTAATGCATGCACACGTATAGAATGGGATAAGGTACTAGGTTGAAGAGATTACAAAATCTATGTTGTCAAAGGTCGATATGTTTATCCAAACAAGGTTGAATTGGTTTAGGTATCCAAGGTATAGGATATGGTCCTAAAACATAACTAGAAAAGATGGTGGAATGAGCAATTGGTTTGTTCAGGAACCAAAGGTTAGGTCGGGATAAAAACACAACATCGAGCAAGGTAAGGTCAATAGGACGAACAACACGAGTATAAACATCAAAAGGTATATCGAGTAAATGAATTCGAGTGTCATAATGAGTGAGGTTTGGTTGGGTGATTTAGGTAAGGCCATATTTAAGGCCATGATAGGGAAAAAACTTGTCCCAACTAATCCCGAGGTTGGGTAGTAGGTAATAAGGTCATGAGGGTAAACTGTAAGGTCAGGGTCAACTTTGGGTTAGGTAGAAAAAGGTTTCAGGCAAGAAAATGTGGTGCAATGGGGTCAAAAAGGCTAACCAACATCGGTTATGGAAAACTGATGCTGGTCTAGAGAAACCAACCATGGTAGAATATGAAACATGATTGATGTCGGTCAAGTCGGGGGTAGGGTAAAAAGAAAAAATCCATATGTTACAAATTCATTTTAACCTTTCCACTTACAGAAAATTACAAAGAGGAGTTTTTATAAATTTTCATGGAGAAAAGGACAAGGTGCTATTCCAGGATGAGTTGGAGGTATCTGAGTGGTTAGAGGAGGTAGGTGAACGGAGCCATGAGATCATTCAAAGCGATTAGATTAGTCAGAGGACCGAGAGTTTGATTTGAGGTATGGCTGTAGATGGAGGAGGTGCTTGAGGTCCACCGGCTGAGAGATCGGAGGTGCCAATGAGGAGGAGGCAAGCATGTTGAGGTAGGAATCAATCCATACCATGTTATTTTCAATTGAAATTTGAGCTAAAATGAAAAATGGGGGATTAAAAATTTGAAATGTGGGTAAAAATGAATGAAATTGGGTATTGGGAGGGTGCAATATAGATTAACTAGGTGGGAAAATGAATTGGGGTTGGGTTTAGGTGGGATTGGGGTAGAATTTAGGTTGTTTTTTTATTTTTTTAAAATTTGGGCGTGGGGTTCAACCCTAGGGCCGAACCAGTGACTAAAACCGGTTTGGTGTTGGTTTAAGTTAATTCAATGTCGGTCCTTTGTGAAAAGTGACCTAGGGTAGAAAAGGGTAAATGATGGGGAAAACTGGATTTAAAAAAATAGGTAGTTGAATTTAGAGATATGAGAGGTAGATTAGAATAGAAGTAGGTGGGTGAAGGTAGATATAGCTAGAAATAGGTGGGTATGGGTTAGGTCAAATATCAAAGGAGAGAAAATGATGAAATGGAACATGGGGACTTGTTTAGGTGAGATAAAATGGATGGTAGGTTAGTGAAATAGTTAGGAAATAGATAGGTAGGTAGAGCAATGTGGGTGTGGGGTGGGGGTAGGTAGAGGTGAATAAATGAGTAAAGTAGGTAAATAATTGACATTTTTAGTTTCCTGGATGTAAGAAAAACATCGGTTAATGATGTGGGAAAATGTGCCATCATTATTAGTGGAGATGCGACCAACATTATGAAGGATGATTGGGATTAGGTGATGCCGATAGATCTGATGGGATCATAGTCTCATTGTCACTCTCATCGATAGATGGGATGCAATGACCAATAATTTCCACCTACCCACTGGCGAGATGATGATCACACTACAAGATGTTTATATGATTATGCGGCTACCGATTGTAGGTGATCCTATTTACTCAGTGTTTATAAATGGGGATTTTGAGGTGATTATTACAATATTTGGGGAGATGGTGAGTGCCTTGACCACAATGCCAGTCTTGTGTATGGGGATTTGAATTTTGCACACCCACAAGAGACGTGGTTAACAATACTAATGATGGTAGTGGTGGGGTGCTATGCACTTCCAGATTCAGAGGGTGGCTGATTTCCCAGAGGATTGATGGGAGTGTTGTGAGATATGATTGAGGATCGGGTCTGCTTTGCATGGGCACCTACATTTTTAGTACAACTATACATAGAGTTGTGGGATTACCAGAGGATGTGATGCTATAACGTCGATTGTATGTTCTTATTACACTACTGGGCATACATGCATATTTGGGTAGTACGGCCATGAGGACTAATGGTACTAGATTGGCACCATGGGGGACAAAGGGAAGGTTATAGGATGTGGGTGGCCATACGTGGTCATCCTAAAGTAGATGAGATAGCTCATGACATAGTATACTATAGATGGGAGATGGAGGGCTTGTATGTGATGGACACAGTATGATGGCCCTATGTCAATTTTCTAAATTTTAGAGGGATGGCATAGGAGCTATATGAGTTACAATTATTACGATGGATATAGGGAAGGCGTCTTTGAAGAGCATGAAATGATCCCAATCAATGAGAGTCTAACACCGTTTGGATTACAACATGATGTACCGATACCCTTCCCATAATAATTCCCTGGATGATGTGGAGATATCTTTGTCTCACCCCGGCCCCCTGAACCCCATAGGACGGAGGAGGTGCCAGTGGTTATGAGATTGGACAATGCAGAGGACCCTCTGCGGCATATAGACAGTGGTGGGTAGTGGAGTTATAGGCAACACCACCATGGAAAGGTCACCTGGATTTAACCATAGTGATGGTTCGAGGGATGCCCTACATCGACAGTGACCACACTAGGAGTTGATTAATAGTGACACGAGCTCGAGTAGTTACTTTTATAGGGCAAGTCACTACATTACAGGGGTTAGTTGACTGCTACCTGAGGCATAGGCATAAGTACAAGTACATGCTCTTGTAGGAGATGGTGCACAAGTAACAATGCTACAATTTAGGTTACTAGTTTATAGGAACACTTGGTAGCCATGCAAACATAGGTTGCGAGTATTAAAAACCCAGGTAGCTACACAGCTACCGCATGACATTGAGACATGGTCCCGTAGTACAAACACTGGAACTGGGGGAAAGGTCCTCCATTAGGAGGCAGAGTTCACATGAGGTAATTAGGCCGATGGCGCCACCCTAGACCATATGCATGGTGAGATTCAGGAGGATGCCATACATGATGCCCACTATTACCAGAACCATCTAGCCACTACAGGTTTTGATGTTCCCTCATATGATGAGCACAAAGCCCAACATGCAACTAGTGAGAGGACTAGGTCTAGGAATCACAACTCAGGTAGAATAGGGGGTCATTGGCCCTAGAGATAGGGTCAGGGTGAGGTTACCAACTCTCGTAGACCGGGCCCAACCGAGGGCTATGAGGAGGAGATGGGTGAGAGTGGAGAGGAGGATATCAAGTGGGGTTGATTGATTATGACATTTGATACTTGTATGATGATTTTGATTTTGGAATATATACCGGACTACGTGTCAAAGATTTTTTGAGATTATATATAAGATTTTTGAGACAATTTGATTATTTATGCTTTTTAATATATGTATTGATCCACAAAAATTCTCATTTATATAGTTGATTATTATTGGATGGATGATGTACTATTTTTAATTTTCATTGTTATTATGTATCATGGGAATGAGGTGAGTTAGGCATGATTTAGTCAAGGTCTTGTAGGCATGATGTAGTCAGGTATAGGAATGGTTTGGTTAGGTATAGGCATGGTGGAGTCAGGTATAGGTATGGTTTGGTCAGGTATAGGCATAGTGGATTCATGTATATGTATGGTTTGGTTAGGTATAGGCATGGTGGAGTTAGGAATAGGTATGGTTTGGTCAGGTATAGGCATGGTGGAATCAGTTATAGGCATAATTTGGTCAGGTATAAGCATGGTGGAGTCTAGGTAATTTCCAAGTTATTGATCTTATGGAAATAATGTATTGTATGTATGTTGTGGTTAAATTTCCAAGTATTTAATATCATGGAAATATGAAATGATTTAAGTAGAATATGGTTGTGGTGATAAAATAGTAGGTATGCATGTTTTTATGATATATTAATTTCTAAGTTTTTTGTAAATGGAAACTAAATAAATTAGAATGTGAACATAAAGGGGAAAATCGGTTAGTTTTAAAAGTGTCCGAGCTAACCTCCAATGGCCCCATGACCTCGAGTGATACCTATATAGCCTCGATGAAAAGGGGCCTCAGGCTAATGTAGTTCTCCCATAAGCTAGGGAAGAATATGATAAGGTAGATGAATGTGTCGGTAGGTTTAAGGAATGATTGAATCGAGGTCATTTAGGCACGGTTGATTTTAGGTCATTTAAGTCACGAGGTGAGTGTAGATTGAATAAGCATGGTTGAGTTTAGGTTGAATAGGTGTGGGTGATTTTGGTGGGAGAGGAATTCCCAAAATGTAGGTGTCGAATGTCTGGTATTGTGTAGCAGAATCAATAAGTAAGAAAAGAGGTGAATGGTAAGAGGAGACAAAAGCCACCTAATTGGTAAGAACCATGATGAGTCTATCATACCAAAGATTGGCTTATAAACGTAAGACCCTAAAGGTGTTACATGATTGACTGTTCTAAAGGTGAATAAAGTCACATGATCATGAAATGTCACATTTGTGGCACATCCCTTGAGTAGGTAGAATATTAGAAAGGAAAGATGATGAGGTGAAAGGGGTTGTTTTAGCGTAACCTTGGTGTGAGACAACATGCCTCTTCTGCAAGATACCCAAGACTAGAATAGGCAAGTCAATGTAAAAAAGTTATCTTCTTATTCTTTATTTTGTTTTATAGATTGATCGATGTAGGAATTCTATGTGGGATGAATAGAATATATCCTTGAGGTCTTTGTAAATCTTATCGATGAGAGAAGCTTGAGAATATTTTTATTTTTATTTTGTAGAAATAATCTTCTTTTTGTGATAGAATATGTACAATAGGGCTAGATTTTTATAGCTGTCCTTCGAGGGAACAATCTATTTATAACAAAAAGATAGAAGGATAGATGTCATTTTGGGAGGGAGTCATCTTTTGACAAGAAGTTTGACTCAAGGATTTTGAATTTAAAAATCATGTGTATTACTTTTGAATTGTTTTTTTGAATTTTAGGTCATGGACAAGACTATAGAGAAGTATAGGCTTCTTGTATGAAGACAAAACCATAACACATAGAGGTTAGCTATGAAAGAGATGTTTTAAGTGACGAACAACCATGGGATTCCATCATGAAAAGGAAGAAACGTATCCATGAGAATCACACCATGAGTAGAGCCGTGGTACTCATATTGAAGATAAGGCTGAAAGGTGAAAGATAACCACATGATTCTTTTTTAGTCGTTGATCCTTAAAATATGTAAGTGGAAGGTGAATGTTACCCAAGGGATGAGCATTTAATAGATAGAAGGTTATATAGGACTTGATTCAAAAATAGAATGGTCGAAGATGCAAGGAATTGAGGGGCTCAGGTTTAGGTTTACCTTCGAATGAAGATAAATGATAAGCACCTGATCCATAGGCATGAGTAACGATATAGGGTCCAAACCAATTAGGAGTGAACTTTCCCCATTTACTTTTCTCTACTTTTGTTACATGTTGATTTTCCTTCAGGACAAGGTCACCGACCTTGAAGGTGCATTCTTGGACACATTTATAGTAGGCCCGTTTGATATGCTTTTAGTAGATGTGGAGGTGATCGAGAGAATTTAGATGACATTCATCTAATAAGTCAAGCTGTGCCAAATGGTCTTGGTGAAAATTATCATCGTTGAGTATATATTTGAGTGAGATACGAAGAGATAGAATTTGAACTTTGAGAGGCAAGACAACCTATGTAGTGTAGACCAAAAAGAAAGGTGTAGGAGTAGTTGAGGTGTGAACACTAGTGCGATAAGCCCATAAGGAAAAAGGAATGTACGTGTGACAATCCTTACCAGTATTGTCAACCATTATCATAATAATTTTATTTAAGGTTTTGTTAGTTGATTCAGCTTGGCCATTTGTTTGAGGATAATAAGGTGAATAAAAATTGAGTTGAATGTCGAAGTCATCACAATTTTTTATAGGATTTTATTTTTGAATTGTTTTTTGTTATCAATGATGAGGTGGTGAGGAACACCAAAGTGACAAATGATGTGATGGTTGATGAATTCATATATTTTCTCAGATTTTGTAGAAATAAGAGGTATGACTTAAATCCATTTAGTGTAATATTTGGTAGTGGAATAATCCATTGATGATGTTGGGAAGAATGAGTGTTTATCTCTCCGACAAGAGCAAAACCCAATTGAGAGAAAGGCCAAAGCTCTCGTGCAACCTATAAGGCATGAATAGGGGTATGATGAAGATTTTCATGTTGTCGACACTTCACACAATGATTGACATAGTCATAAAAATCATGGTTTAGGGTCGGCCAGTAATAGCCAAGGTGAAGGATGTGCTTAGCGACAACTAAGCCACTAAAGTGAACCCCACAATGCCATCATGAACTTTCTTGATGATGTATGGAATTTCAAAACTTGTAAGGCATCGTAAGAGGATACCATAAAAGCCACATTTATAGAGAAGACCACCCATGATGACATAGCGAGAGACACTTTTGAGGAAGGCTCATTGTCCATTGTGAGTAAGATTGGAAGGCAAAATTGAAAGGGAAAGGTAGTGGCAAAGTTTAGTGGTGACAAATACTAAGGCTAGGTAGATATTTTGGTGTGAGTGTATCTAGTTTCGTAGTCTAAAATAACATGGATTATATAATAAATCACTTGCTCCTTGTGCTATGTACCTTGGGATATGATAATATAATATATATGGGTTGATGGAGATGCTGACATGTGGCACACATCCCCTTAGTTATATGTATGGGTTCACATGGGATATGATAATATAATGTATATGGGTTGATGGAGATGCCGACATGTGGCACACATCCCCTTAGTTAGTTATATGGGCTCACATAGGAATTAATTATATTGGGTAATGGGTCGGCCTACATTGGGATTAGGTGTTACCCATCCTATTTAAAGGATGTGAGTATCATTATGAAGGGATGTATGAGTTGAGTCTTCTACTTGGTAGAGGTATATTGGAGGTGTCCCCCTCGAAGTGGATTCCCATCTTGGGAGATTGTGGAGTTACTCCTTCCTTAAGGAGCATTGTATGGTGTTTCCCTACCTTAAGGGTATTATTCTACATATATTGATATTAGGGCATCTTGGCCCCCCATATCTCGTGTTTTATTATCTTATGCAATTTATTGATTTATTATATGTAAGGTTCTTATCAAGGGGTATCAGTTCATTGATTTCGGAAAAAAATTGGGTTGATGGAGATGGAGATGCTTGTGAGATGGGAAAAGAAGAAGAAGAAGAAGAAGCAGAAGAAGAAGAAGAAAAAGAAAAAGAAAAAGAAGAAGTAAAAGCAGAAGCAACATCAGAAGAAGAAGAAGAAGAAGAAGAAGAAGATGTTGATGATAAAGTTGCTACACAGGATAGTGCATCTCCAAGGAAGGAAGCTTCAATATTTCAGTTTGAAGGGTGTATTCAAAGGAAAAAGGTAATTGTTTCCATAAACCCTAGCAGCAAATATAACTTCATCAATATGGATGTAGCTCAAAATCTACATGTACAAGCAAAACATATTAAGGAAGCTCAAGTGGATGGTAAACATATTCAAGTTTTTGAAGATTTAAAGCTCTCTATGGATAAATATGTTTTACATTCAGATTTTTATGCTTTAGATATGGATGGTATGGATATTGTTCTTGGATATCCTTGGTTAGAGAGCTTGGGAACAATTAATCTTAATGTGCAAAATAAATTCATGAAATTATGGTACAAGAGAAAGAAAATTACATTGCAAGATATCACACTTAGCAAAGAAAAAAGTAATGTAAAATTAGATCATGAAGATGAATTTGAAGATGGTGACGAAGGGAATAAGGATGAATTAGAAGGAGAGGATGAAAAACATGATGAAAAATTCAAAAATAATTTCTCTACTCAAGAGAAAAAAGAAATAACAAACAAGTTGGAAGAGGAAAAAGAGGAAAAGATTGATAAGGTTGAGCATATTAAGGCTGATCCATATAGACACCCCCATCATCATGAGAGGAAACAATCATGGAGACATACTAGGACACATGAGGTCAGCAATCTATATGGATATATAGGGAATTGGAGGAGTAATAATTTTGGCTATACATGGAATCAATGGAACAATAATTGTATGACATGGAATCATAGGAATAATCATTATGGATATGCATGGATGCCGAGGAGGAACACATATGGACCAGGATGGAATCAGACAAGCACAATGGAATATGGAATCAGGTTTGGAGCAAGCATCACCCACTAGGATTTCATATGGGTGGTTGGATGATCGAGCTTGGCGACAAGTGTGCAATAATTTAAAGCACACTCATTATATGGCTTCTTCTTATGTTTCGGGGACGAAACATGTCAAAGAGGGAGGAAATGCTATGTACCTTGGGATATAATATTATAATGTATATGGGTTGATGGAGATGCTAACATGTGGCACACATCCCCTTAGTTATATGTATGGGTTCACATGGGATATAATATTATAATGTATATGGGTTGATGGAGATGCCGACATGTGGCACACATCCCCTTAGTTAGTTATATGGGCTCACATAGGGATTAATTATATTGGGTAATGGGTCGGCCTACATTGGGATTAGGTGTTACCCATCCTATTTAAAGGATGTGAGTATCATTATGAGGAGGTATGTATGAGTTGAGTCTTCTACTTAGTAGAGGTATATTGGAGGTGTCCCCCTCGAAGTGGATTCCCATCTTGGGAGATTGTGGAGTTACTCCTTCCTTAAGGAGAATTGTATGGTGTTGCCCTACCTTAAGGGTATTATTCTACATATATTGATATTAGGGCATCTTGGCCTCCCATATCTCTTGTGTTTTATTATCTTATGAAATTTATTGATTTATTATATGCAAGGTTCTTATCACCCTGTGTTTCTCATCACGATGAGCGAGCATGGTAACCAGGAATGATCAATAGAAAAAATGTAAAGGTAAAATGGTTGGTCATCTTTAGGTGGAATGAACACTAGTGGTTAGAGGAGGTATTGGTTTAAGGTGTCAAATTCTTTGTGGCATTCATTATCACATTTTAAGGAGACATCCTTTATGAGAAGATGATAAAATGGATGGAAATGATAAAATATATTAGAAATAAAGTGATGAATAGATTACAAATTTCCTTGAAAACTATGAAGTTGACGAAGGTTAGTAGGTTGAGGCATCTCTAGAATATCCTTTATTTTATTGAGATCAAATTCAATGCCATGCAAAGAGACACTTATTAGGTTGAAGGTGAATGCAATATTTTATGAGACGGTAAAAGAAAACCATAAGGACAACAAGGTGTTCATCCCGATGTTTAGATTTGGCAAGAAGATCGTCAACGTAATCTTCTAATATGTTATGCATGATGTCATGAAATATATAAGTCATAGCCTGCTGATATGTAACACCAACATTTTTAAGGCCAAAGGGCATGACATGATAATAGAAGGTCCCCCAAGGAGTGATGAAGGTGGTTTTGTGTTGATCTTTCAGGAAAGTAATATTTGTTTATAACCTGAGAAACCATCCATGAGTGATAACATCTCATGACTAGTGGTGAGATCAACTAGTTGGTCAATACTAGGTAGAGGAAAGTCATCTTTGGGGCAAGATAGGTTAAGGTCACCAAAATCCATGCAAATATGGAGTTCCCCTATCTCTTTTGTGATAAGAACAAGTGTTAGAGATCCTTTGGGGATAATCAATGGGTATGATGAAAGAAACCGAAAGAAGGTGTTGGAGTTTTTATTTGACAAGAAGGGAAATGCGAGGATGTATTTTTCGTAGCTTCTATTTCACGGGGTTGGCATCGGGAATGGTTACAATAGTGTGTACCATAATGTTTGGGTCAATACCAAGCATATCGGCGTAGGATTACCAAAAGCATTGCTATGATCCCGAAGAAAAGAAGTGAAAGCTTCCTATTCAATAACATCTAAAGATTGGCCTATTTTTAGAATGTGTGGGTCATCTTGAGTGTGAATGTTGATTTCAATGGTTGATTCATTCAACATGGTTTGCGTCTTAGAAGGTAACGATTGGTGAATATAAGAATCTTCCGCACTAAGGTAGGTGAGAATAGACTCATCATCCTGACATTGAACACCGTTAATAGAAGGCGTATCATCATCCATCATGTTAGGATACAGGAAGGGAAGAGTAGAGGGATCCTTACCATCACGCTAATAAGTCAGAGGTCGCAGGGAAACAATGTTGACAAATTTATTTTTTAGGAGGAATGGATTTTGGATCCATACACTCTTTAGGTGAAGGAGGTGAATGTGGCGAATAGGGTGGGAATGTTTATCCTCCTCAATGATTTTGACTCAATCCTTCTTGGAAGATGGTTCAAAAATACAATACCATGGTGGTCTTTATGCTTATGAGTGGTACAAGGAATGATAGTGTGGTGGCCTTGTTCATTGAAACCAAATCCAAAGCCCTTTCAAGCACAATGATGGAGGAAGGTGTGGGAAAATTGATGGTTGGTGAGATATTGAAGGCCGAGGAAAATAATTGACTTTGGGAAGGTGGCTCGAGTGAGTAGGTAGAAGAATAAAGTCCCCATATGTTAAGTTGGTGTGAAGGTGGGGAGGACCATAGGGAAAACCTTTCCTATGCGGTGATAATATCGGGATGTTAGTGAAGGTTCTTGTACTCTTGAGGAGTAAGGAATGTGTCAATGTTATAAAGGCGGTACTCCCCAGTGAGGCATTGAAAAAAACCTTCTAAGGGATAAAAAGTTGGTATATGAGTAGCTGGAATGTATGAATCACTGGAAAAATGGAAATAAGAAGCATTGAATGTTTGAGAAGTTGATCGGTTTGTTGATGGGTCATTTGTGGTAGCAATGGGAAAAGAGGAGTTAGTTGCAAAAGATGTAGTCATAGAAATGATGGATGGGTTGGTGACTGAAGAAGAAGTGGTAGTGGTGGTAGATACCTTAATTGGTATAAGAACATAATTGGTTCAATACAACATGTTACAGGTCTTGAAAGGTGAAGGGCCGATTGGAATGGTATGTAGACACCAAATTTAGTCACACTCCCCTTGGTCCCCTTCACTTAATTAACGTAACACATTTAACTAATTATGACCCCTTTACCCCATATTACTATTCACCCTCACAATATTAATTAATTTAATTAAGTTAATTTCATCCTCACACCTCCACATCATCATTACACCTCATCTGGACCCATTCCGGGGCATTTAACTCGTAGTGACCAAGTCATCACTCAACACCGAGTCATCACTCCCGGTTCGAGTCACTACTTGACCTAACTAAATAAGAATTATTCCTATACCTAATTAGAATTCTTCTAAGATATTCCTGCCTTCTCTCACACAAACTCTACTTCCCTAAGCGGACCCAACAATCAAAATCACACCAAAAATAGTAAAGATTAGGATATTTTTAGTAACTTGGACTATTTCACCGTAATCGAGGCTAGTTTATCCTTGGCCGATGTCGATCACCTAAACCACCATCATTTCCTTTATATAGAATTTTATAACCCTTTACCTAGGTTGGTCATTTAGTTATTGGAGCCTTATTGCATTCCAATGCTTCAGAAGGATAACAAACTGCTTGTCTTGCACTGTGGTTGTATGTGTTCATCGTCTGGATGGAGGAGGGCTTGAAGATTATGGCTTGAATGCAATAAGGCTCCAATAAATAAATGACCAACCAAGGTAAAGGGTTGTAAAATTATAGATAAAGGAACTGATGGTGGTTTAGGTGATCAACTTTTTCGAGGATAAACCGGTGTCGGTTAGGGTGAAATAGTCAAGTTACCCAAAATAGCCTAATATTTACTATTTTTGGCATGATTTTTATTGTTGGGTACACTTAGGGAAGTAGATTTGATGTGAGAGAAGGTAGGAAGATCTTAGAAGAAGTATAGTTAGGTTTAGGAAGAATTATTAGTTAGTTAGGTCAAGTAGTGACTCAAAGACTGGGAGTGATGACTCGATGCTTAAAAGTGATGACTTGGTCACCTGTGAGTTAATTGCCCTGGAATGGGTCACAGGATGAGGTGTCATGATGAGGTGGAGGTGTGAGGATGAAATTAACTTAATTAAAATAATTAAATTAATTAATAATGTGAGGATGAATATTATATGGGGTAAAGGGGTCATGATTAGTTAAATGTGTTACGTTAATTAAGTGAAGGGGATCAAGGGGAGTGTGACCAAAATTTTGTGTCTACACCGAGGGTTTTCAGGGTTGTGAGATGGACAGGTATGTTTGTTATGAGAGGGGCACATCAACCTGTTACTTCTTTGTCTACAGATGATTTCATTGTTAGAATGTATCGGGATCTGATTGGGATATGGGGTGATGATAGGACCATAATACTTGCTTGTAGTGGTGCAAATTAGTTAGTAGACAAGACAGCTAGGGTGGAGGTCCACCCAATTGATAGAGTCCCTAAAAAATTTGGGAAGCCATATGATGATGCACTTCTGGCTATTCCTATTATTTATCATGGTATCAAAGAGGCTTGAGTTGGTGCTAAGGGTGAACATGGTCGGATTGTTGTTACACCAAGGGAACCTATTAGTGTAGATATGGTCCCAATTCCTAGAGTGCCAAAAATAATCCTCCAAATCGAGGCCGCACCCGCTCACATTGGGGAAGAGGAAGAGGAGGAGGAAACATAAACATACACAGATATTGAGGTGAGTCTCGGTGAAGAGATGGGCGAGGAGGTTGGAGTAGAGGGGAATAAGGATAGTGACTCGGAGTGGAGAGTCACATGTGAGTTTTAGAGGCTGCTAGAGTGGAGGAGGAGGTAGAGAAGGAGACCCTCATTTTAAAGGATCACTTATCTCCCGAGATAAATGGTGATGAGAACTTCGTGATGGGATAACATGTCACCTTGAGAGAGGGGGAGGCACAACAGGTGCCTGCAATGGCTTCACCACCACTAGCCAGATCTTGATTGATCTGCGTGGATGCCTAAAGATCTCGAGTATGTAGATACTCTTTTCTTGACCTTGTTAACAAGAATTGTTAGTAAACTACACATTGTGTTTTTTTTTTGTTTTTGAATGTTTTCTAACTCACCATTGTTTTCTTTATTTTTCAACCATTGTTAATGGTGTGAGATCTTATTTGTAGGATCTGTGTTGATACCTTGCTAATCCCTACAGGGAAGACTTGTGTGGAGCTACTCAAGAACTTGGGAGAACCATTGCAGGTGGGTGACATACTGATGTGTTTGCACCTCTTTGGAAGGCCGCGGAGCTCTTGAATTCTTAGAGAAAAGCAGTTGCCACTTACGAGATGGCGAGAGAGGATGATGAGGTGGAGCCATTCATGTAGCAAGGATACAACTAGTGGTTGATCTCACAGACACTCTCACCACTCGGTGCATTCATGACATCAGATCTGCATCAAGATTCCCAACAACAAGTGCGCTTGAGCTTCCGGGTGGTTCTCATAGAGAGGGATGAGTTATGGGCCTTTATTGGTTTGATGTAAATTTGTGAGGCATTTATATGATGTTTTTTTAATTTTCATGCTCATTGCGAGCATTTTGACCACACCTAGTGTGTGATGGAATTATATATAAACTTGACTTATTATGATATATACAGATATCTATTTTTGGTTTGGCTATCCTTTGCACCAGAGTTGACTTCATTTATGGTTTACTTCACATGTGTACTCTTAGATGTTTAGAATTTCTGATTTTATATGCTTTTCAAAATGCATGTAGTGGATGATGATATGTTAACATAATGATTTTCTTTTTGTTGTTTTGTTTTATATGATGTTGATGCAAACACAATGTAATGTCGAAACTTTAGTTTTTCAAGCAATATTTGATACTTCTTGTTTTGTTGGAAAAATGTGATGAACGTAATATGATAAGCAAATGAACCCACTCCACTTATAACCCCACACAACTAGTGAGATGTGAGGGCTCAACATCAAGAGCTAGAAGGGACGTGAGTTGTATGATTTTGATAGATGGAAATGGTGAGAGAAAGACAAGATTTTGACAGAAATCTAATTAGAAACCTACAACCTAACTCTACACACAGTTTACTACACAGTCTAGAATGTGATTTTCTTGCAAGTTTATCTAGACTTAGACCCATAGATGGCCTCCTGATTGACAAAATATGGTTTAAAGGTTTTAACTCTTGTGGAACATACACATCTAATTCATTCTTCTTGGGATTTATGATTTCAAAGAACTTTTTATTGAATGAATATTAATTTTAACTTACTAATTTATTTTCACCTACACCTTGCTCCATGCCACTAGTAGGAATCATGGGCTCATCACCAAGGACAAGGAAATGTTGAGTAAGGGAACTTACATACTTTCCCCATCTCACACCACTAGTAAGAGGTGTGGGATCAACACCAAAGGTTGGTGGGGAAAGGAAGTGTGTAAATAAAAATTTTGTATTGATTTTGACTTGAGAAATATACTTTTTTTTAATTTTTAAACTTTGAGTTGTGATTTTGGGAGGGAGAGATTTCCCCTAGCCTCAACCCCACGCAACCAGTAAGATGTGAGGGCTTAACACTGAAGGCTGAAATAGGTGAGCAAGTGCTCTAGGTAAAAATGTTTAGAATTATTTCATTACAAAGAGGTTGTTCTTGGAAATATATGACTCAAGAAGCTTCTAGAACAGACTATGGGAAAAGACACCTATGCTAGAAGAAAACTACGAGTAGAACCTAGTATGTAGGCCTTTGTAGGATTAGTATCAAATTTTTTTCTTATCTTGTTGAATTGATGAAATGATTTAGAAATATTGATGATAATATTATGGATACTTGAAGAAATGTGATTGAATGTTTTTCCAATATTTTAAGAAGTTTTTGAAATTTTCTTGAAAGATAAGTTCCTTGATTACAAATTTACAAAGTGATCTAGCGGGTGAAATGTAATGCGGATGCAATAGTGTACATGTGGAAATGCAGATAGATCATGTGTAGCAACGTTTTAGGTGAAGTGAATTGATTGACTTACCAAATTCTTCACCCTCTAGAGTACACATGCATTATGCCCCATTCTTGTAGTCCTCCATGAATTGATATGGGCCCAACCACTTGAGCCTAAATTTCCTTCCTTCACTGGTTTTCTTGTCTATCTGATTGTCAAGTATTAATAGTAGATCTCCAAAAAATATATCACATTGATATAATTTCTTATTTTAGTCCTGAACATCCGATCATAGTAAAATATATGGTTTTCCTTAGCTCTAAGCTGAGCTTCATCGAGGGTTTCTAGATCAATGAGCCATGCCTCACGATATCTTTGTTCTCATAAGATTCCTTGTAATGATATCTAGAGACAAGATATCTCAACTTCAAGTGGCAAGAATGATTGAACCAAATACTAAGGAATATGGGGTTTCCCCTGTTGGCATTCTTATTGATGTTCTATAGGCCCACAAGGCCAAAAATAGCTTTAGGTGATAATCATGCTTATTCTCCTTAATATTTTTCAGGAGGATATATTTT
This sequence comes from Taxus wallichiana var. yunnanensis, assembly GCA_018340775.1. Lineage (NCBI taxonomy): Eukaryota > Viridiplantae > Streptophyta > Pinopsida > Cupressales > Taxaceae > Taxus > Taxus wallichiana. The sequence continues at coordinate 339,080,868 of CM031236.1, forward strand.
AGCATCTTATTAGTTACCTCAGCCTATTCATTGGATTGAGGGTAGTATAGAGAGGTTGTGTGATGATTTATCTTGAACTTTTCACATAATTCACACACCTCTTCATTTTTAAACGACATGCCATTATCGAAGATAATGACTTGTGGGACCCCGTATCTACAAATGATCTGGTTCAAGATGAACTTTGTAATTATAGACCCCGAGAATGGTGGTAAGAGGCATGACCTCAACCCACTTCGTGAAATACTCTGTGGCCACTACTATGAAATTGTGGTCATCCGTCAAAGAGGAGAGAATTTCCTATCAAATCTAAGACCCTTAGAGAAAAGGGCCAGGGTGTTGTAATCGGTTGTAGAGCTTGGGAATGAATGTAAATATCATGAGAGAATTCCTAACACTTATGGCACTTGCATACGTAATCTAATACATTGTGTTCTAAGGTGGGATAGAAATAACCCATCCGGTGTATCTTTCTAGCGGTTTCATGTCCTCAAAATGACCTCCATAGACCCCACTGTGGGCTCCATAGAGGATCTTTTTAGAATCTTCCTCATTGACACACCTTAGCAACATTCCGTCAAAATCTCTATGATAGAGCACTTATTCTATAACTATGTACTTGGTGGCTATGACGCATAGACATATTCTCTACTACAAAGTTTCTCCCTTAGGGTATGTGTGGTCCATAATAAAATTGACAATATCCAAATACCATGGACATGCAACAATGGGAGGTCTGATTTCTATGTAGTATATACACTTGTTAGGGAAACTCAAGTCTACTAACTCTCCACTGTCTAATGGGTTGTCTTCTAACCAATCAGTAATGATTTGTCCCTTGATGGACTTTTGGTTGATATAAGTTAACTCAAATTCTCCCATTAAGGTTATGAAGCATCCAAATTTCTTGGACAAAGAACCTTGTGTTAGGAATGTTTGAAGACAATCTATTTTAACAATAACCCACGTTTCTTGGTTAAGCATATAATGCCTTAACCATTTTGTTGCAAATACTATAGCGAGGCATTATTTTTCACTGCGTATAGCACATCTCGTAGTCTAGTAACATACGACTGATGAAGTAAATTACATGTTTGCGCTTGTCATCATCTTCTTGTGCTAACATGCATGATAATGAGACATTTGTATCCCATGAATATAAAATGAGAGGGTGATTTGATTTAGGAGGCATGAGTGTATGAGGCAACAAAAGGAATCGTTTGACTGATTCAAATGCCTCATGACACTCGTCCATCAATATGTTATAGAAATATATTTTTAATAAATTATTTATCACAAAAATAGAAAAGGTTAAATCAAGTATGAACCTATGGATTACACCAATCTTTCCAAGAAAGGAATGAATGCTTAACTCGTCGATGGTGGGGTAATTTCTAGAACTACTCGATTTTTCTGATCAACATCAATCCCTTGTGAAGAGATGATGTAACCCAAAAAATTTCCTCCCGTCATACTAAATACACATTTTTATAGATTCAACGTGACTTGTATTCAATGAGGTGAGAGAGGATGATACGAAGCACCTTTGGGTAATTACATCGCTTCTTAGCCTTAGTTAAAAGATCCTCAACATACAATTCCACAATCTTGTGAATTAGAAAATGGAATATATAAGTCATGGCCCTGTTGTAAGTGGCACCAATGTTCTTGAGACTGAATGACATGACTACATAGCAATAATTTCCCAAGGGGTGATAAATGTCATCTTTGATTGATCTTCCTTGGATATCCTAATTTTATTGTACCCAAAAAATCCATCCATAAGGGAAAATAACTCATAACCAACTATTACATCAATGATAACATCAATGGATGGTAGTGGGAAATCATCTTTGGGACATGCTTTGTTTATATCTTGAAAGTCAATGTAGATTCAAATATTTCTATTCTTTTTAAGAACGAGGACGATGTTAGATACCCACATTGAGTAATCGATAAGTTTAATGAACCCCACATGTAGGAGTTTTATAATTTCCTCTTTAACCATTAGTGCCACCTTTGGTTTCATAGGTTTGGATTTTTGTTTGATGGGCTTGGCATCAGATTTGGTCACAAGGTTATGAACTGCAACATGAGGAGAAATTCTTGTCATTTCTTTATAAATAAACGTGAAGGATTTTGAATGTTCTTTAAGAAATTTTGTGTATATTTCTACCTCTTAAGGAGTCAGTGATGAACATAACTTCAAAATATTTGGATCCTCCTTCATCCCAATGTTGATATCAATATTACCCTCAATCAAAGAGGCATTACCCTTTTCAAACTCAGGCGGGGTCGGAGGTTATTCTATTTAACCTTCCTAATCTATCTCAAAAATATCAAGACATTCTAAGGAGGAGGGGTCTATCGTGTGATATCCAAAATAGGAGGAAGATCAAGGAATGAAAAAAACCTCTCTTATGATGTGTGGTATGTAAATTTGTTTAAGCATTAAGGTATCCTAAGATGCCCTCATCATTTTCTGCATAATATAGGTTAACAAGCTCATTCTCGGTCTCAACATATGCCAAGATTGGATTTTTGGAATTTTGCAAATTAAGGGCTCAACGCAAACCAAAACTGTGAAGTTAATGTCTTCTAATTCCTTTCTTAGATAGAAGCAAGAAACATAAGTAGCTATCGAATCAGCGAGAAGGTTTTGTTCATGTGGGATGGATTCAATTGAAATGAAGTCAAAACCTTTACTTAAGTTGAGTACAACAGTTTTATAGAGCTGTAAGTGTTCCGCCCTAGTCTCATATACCTATGAAACTTGATTGGTGACTAGCTATGAATCACCCAACACTCTAATGTTACAAGTTCCCATTCTTTTGGATACTATGAGACAAAATAGGAGAGCCTCATATTCTGCACCATTGTTTGTACATTCAAAATATAGCTTGAAGGAAAAAGGCATGACCTTCCCCTCAGGAGAAGTGAGGATCAAAATTTCCCCAACACCAAAGTGGAATTTTTCTTCGTCAAAATTAAGAGTCTAATAGTTTCTTGGGAAGATTGATGTTGGATCACTTTTTGTATCCTCTTCCCTCACTTTTGATACCTCAACCATGTAAACATCATCATTCGGAAAGAGCTGATTCCTAGAGAATTTCCTATGCCCATGGAATCAAATGGAATTGGATGGGTAAATCATTCTCCAATAGCTTGAAAATATTTTCTGTGGTTTGTTGATATAGTCTCAATAACAAAAATTTCATATTTGACCATAGGAATCCCTTTGATTAAACTGGTAGTTTCTAATTCCATTGTGGGAATTAGTTTTGTCTCTGGAGTTGAACTTATGGGTTTGTTCAATTGGTTTGTGGGGAGCTCAAAATCAGTATGGACCCAGGTTTCTTCTTTATGTTAGCCAAGTGAATGTTAAAGGGATTTGGGTCACCTTGTGCAATGAAGAATTTCCCTAAATGTAGGAATCTGACTTCCTGAAACAATGTGGAAGGAATCACCTTCATGCGATGTATCTAAGGATGACCGAGAATCATATTATAGTTAGTTTCCCGATCTATAATATAAAACTATGTAAGAACCATCTTGGGTCCTAGGGTAATTGGTAGCACTATGGTTCCAATTGATGTTTCCTTGAGGCTATCATACCCTATCAGCGTGTTTCTTTTTGAAGAGAAATTGGTTTCTCTGTAGCCTAAATTTTGGAGAAATGAGAAGGGGACAATATTGATTGCTACCCTGTCATCAATAATTAAGTACTTTACGTAGTAGTTGTAAACACAAATCTATAGATACAAATCTAAATCACCTCGTGTGCTAACTCAACATCTATGGGAATCTTATGCGATGTCGAATATAAACCCTACATATATTTGGAGTTTCCCAGGAGGATTTACATTGAAGTCTATGAAATTTATTTGTGCCTTCAAAGGAGGGGTAATATTGATAAAATTTCAAAACCCAATGCTTCTAATAACTAGTTTCTATGAGGAAGGGATTTCTTCAACAAATCCAAGAAGGAAATGTGAGAAAAGGTCTTTGTTAAATAAGTGATCAAGTCGTAATCCCCCACCAGTTTCGGAAGTGTTAGAACATCATCTAACATAGATGGGTAAATAGGAATGGGCTACGATGAGTACTCTTAAGTTCTCGTAGTGACGTTTGGGTTCAGTTTCTAACTCTACTAGACCCACACTCTTAGTTTTTGGCAACCATCCAACGGAGGTGATACCAATGGGCTTGACAAATTCGAAGCCTCATGATCATTGTTTCCCACCGGGTTACCCTTGTTTGTGCCATTGGGGTCCCAATTTCCATTGTTAAGATGCATTGGAAGGGGATCATTAAAGATCTGAGTGGTGTGTTTTGAGGGGATACGAGCCTTATGTTAGTATTCTAAAGCTGATGCACTTGTAGGATTCACCAAATTTTTTTAACAAAGAGATGTCTTTGATCCTCTAGTAGGCATTTGAATGAATTTAATATAGTTGTGACATTTTCTAGCATCATACCCTCGGAACCTATGGAAGCTGATATATAGGTCGAGAATCATAATCCTTAGGTCTTTGAATTGAGTTTTGTTGTGGTTCAAAGTTTCAATTGTTAGTTATTGTAATTGAAGTTCGGAGGCCATTGCCCTTGATTTTGATATTGGTTTTGGTACCCATTTGGGTGCTTAGGGCCTCGAGCTTGAACTTGTTGTTGTTGGGGTGGAGGATGATTGAAATCCACCATGTTGATTGCAGGAGCAAATTTGTTACTCCTCTGATTATTACCATTTGTGTTGTTGTTGACATTATTTGTACTTGAGGTGTTAACAACATTTGGTTTCTTTGTTTGGTCTGTAACACCTTGATCGTAACACCATAGATTTTTTTTGAGGACCTTAGGTCCTTGGTTGTTGTTTGCATTGTTTGGATAACTTGAATTACCCGATTGGGAGTGATCAACCTCCCATTTGAACCGTAGGTCTTTCAACCACTGTTGATTACTTCTTGATCAATGCAGAGAGAACCTTCTAACACCTTTTCGTAACTCCTTAGAGGGAACTTATGGACTTCTTCCTTTGTTTCCTAGTTAAGAGAGTGAAGGAATAGATCACAAAGCTCCATCTGATCCATGTTGGGATCTCTTATTGAAGAGTAGAAGACACTGTTGCCATATTTAGATGAAGTGCGCAACATACCGATTGTGCTCTTACTTTATATGTAGGAATTCCCTGATTCCTATTCTTAGTAACTTGTTCATGTCAAAATATTTGATGAATTTAGACACAAGTTATTTAAAGGAATGTATTGAAGCCTCAAGTATCCTATAATACCAGTTGAGAGTGATTCCTTCAAGAGTATTAGGAATATATTTACTATGTTTGCATCCCATGGGAGAAAATTTTGAATGGCGGTTGTATATGATTTTATATGTGCATTTGGATCTCCCTCCCCTTTAAATTTAGGAAGATCTGGTAGAGGCCATGGGAGCATAACACTCCATATGGTGAAGTCAAGGGCTCTTTAAGATATTTAGAGTAGGTCCCCACTGTGTAAGACTCAACCATCGATGACCCTTGATGGGGAGGCAGAGGTGGAATATGATTTTGGAATGTTGCATCGTAAGCATTTATATAAGCATAAGGAATTCCTTGTGGCTTTTCATATGTTCAATAAAAGATTACATGTCCCCTATAAAAATTTGGAATACATGTGTACATATGGGGGAACATTACTGCAGTATAGAGTGGGAGACAAAAAACTAGGGAACATTACATTAACACTTGGGATGAATTTTGAGAATGCACTTCCGAATGGTGCCTATTGGGGGTATCTATATGTGGTGTGAGGGGGCATACCCAAGGTTCCTAATCCTGTGAGGAGATCTATGGGGATAGGAACACCCTGTAAAGCTGGAGGGGATTTAGTACAATAATAACTTGGCCAAAGTTCGTGGATCTTTGGTGAATCCTTCCTTTCCCAAAAAAATATGAGACATGAGTAGACATAAGTAAGGTAAACTAGGCTACAAATATAAGATGTAAAGAGGTTAAGGAGATCGAACACCTTTGGAAAATACTTGAATCATCATTGGGGACTTTGAACTATTTTCTAACAATGTATCACATGTAAATTTGGGTGCATATAGTAAATCCTACGGAGTCGGTGAGAAAATGAGTTCAATGCAGAGCTCGTGTGTGGTGACGAGAGGTTGAGCCTGAGGTAGCTCAACCAATTTACAATGATGAGAGATTGAAGAGCTTAAGGGAGATCTCAATGGGAGCTCGATGAGATGGCATAAGAGCTAGGGTATCTTTGTGAGAAAATAAAGTGTGGAGAAAAGGAACACGATGTTGAGTAAAGGTTTAGGTGAAGGATCCAAGTAAGGTTTTAGAAGGTAGAAAAATCAAAACATAGCAAGAAAACTAGAACCACATGTAACACCCATGTTGTGATTCATCCAAATTAAGGGATTTTTAAAAAATAAATCCCTTAAGTATAATTAATTCCTTCAATTATTTTATCTTGAAATAATTAAATCTAGCATAATTAAATATTTACAACCCATATGATAATAAATGATAACCATGTGTAATTGTAAGGTTTAACTAGATCTTCCTGATCTCCTTTAAATCACTCTAATCGAGTGTGTATAACTTATATAATTTTGGTTAAACCTTTAGTAGGTTATGAGAACTATGTGAAAATCCTAAGTGGTTACCGGAAAACATATAAGCTATATTACATCTGGTACCCAACAATAAATGTTAGGGGAATGGTGAACATATATTGTAATCAACTAGCTACACTACTTTGGCCAAAGATTCAAGCATTGGTTTTGCAAGCTTATTTCATTATCACACACAAGTCAACGAAACTTATCTTACATCACCACATAACCATATCTACACAGTCATTTAGATTTCATTTTATTGTTTAAAAAATTAAGTTTTAGTTTTGAAGAAGTAGAGTCACGACTCACCTTACTAATTGAAAGGATCCCATCAGTCCACCTTAGGATCCTTATGGGAAATATAGTAACCACGTAATGATTTCGGTCATTACATCCTCACTACCCTTCCCATAGCCATAATAATATGGAATTGGTAGGATACTACCAAAATGATGATGGGACAGTACCTAAAATTCATTTACACTTATAGTTATCCATGAAAGATAAAGTGAATAAGTTCATCTTTACGACATGTTATAATATATCATTAAACGATGTTCGAGTCTCGAAAGAGGGTTATAGTAACTCAATGAGTTACTATCTTTTATTAGTACCTCTTATCAAACTAACATAATGTAATGTTTGTTGTTAAACATAGGTTTACTTAACCATGTATCACATTGAGTTGATCCATTCATGACTCATTAAGGGCAGTCCTTAGCTCATAAGTTCATTAATTAATATGATTATTCCATTTTATTTTATAAGTTACAATAATAATTTTACGTGGTTTTTGTTATGTAGTTATACTTATCATTCTATGTTTGTCATCACATATTTGTTCATTTAAAATGAATGAATAAAATCAGTAATAATTGCATATCATAATATCAATTAAATTTATTTATACTCAGCTGTAAAACAACATATAAATACTTTCATATCCAACAAAATAAGTTACAAAACAACCAAGTATTTTATTAAAACTTAATAAGGATAATCCATTATTTTCATAAATAAGGATATAAAATTAATCGTAATAGTACATTAGGAAAAATTCCATTAATCAACTTGTGAAGATAATTCATTCGTGATAAACAAATAAATACAAAAATCCTTATCGGATTTTCTTAACTAAAACCAAATAAACTTCCTAGTTTATTATAGGTTAAATACATCATACTCAAAAGAAATGTTGCTTCGTAATGAATTCTATGGTTTCAAACAATACAAAAATTTAAATGAAAAACATAACCTTTAATTTGTAAAAGTATCATATTTTGCAGATATTTATTACAATAAACAAAAAAATATATCTATAAAAGCATTCATTAATTCCTTCATAAAATCCACAAAGATTAATATCAACATAATATCGTTCAAATAAGTATAACTATTATGTTATAATGAATGGACATAAACTAACTCATTATCCATTTCCTGTAATTAATGCAGAGATAGGAAATGACATCAAACTTTATAAGAAATCATACAACACCATATAGTTTCCCAATCTTTCATCTATTTAAGTAAATAGTTAACAATCATACTTATAAGTTAATAATCATTGCTAACATTTAAGATCATCAATGAATTTAATATCAAACACTTTAATATTCTTACAATATCAATTTCTAGTGGTTATCATCACCTTCTAACACCAAGAGAGAAAGAGAGAGAGCGTGTTCGACAATCTATGTTTAAGAAGATTAGTAACAACCATAAGATCTAGTTATGCTTGAAGCTGTTATACTCCCATACATTCCTACCATTTATTAGCTAAATATAATGGAGTATTTATACTTAGAGAAAATAATAACATGCTCAAAAGGAGATTAATCAAATTATTATAGCAAAGCTCATTATGGGATGGGCATACCCATATTGCATACACTCTAGAAAAGAGACAAACAATGAACCGATTTATTCATGCTTCTAAATATTGTTTACAAACTAAAAAAATCTCATAATTTCCCTAACTCACAAAAACCATTAAGAAATTTTAAGAAATCAGTATTAGGTAATGTTAGAAAGTACAAAGGAGGACTTCAAATAAAACAATTAAAAACAACCCATCTCTAAGAGGGCTTTTAAAAATAAAATGAGATTTAATCCTTCAAAGCAGCGAGCTCAAAATAAGATGGTTAAAAATTGATACATCTAAGCCCTTTATGGGTTGAAGATTATCATTCCATATTACCAAATTTTAAGACCGGGACATAATTAACTCAAGTCAATAGTTAATATTCATAACAATAATAATAACGAAATAGATTCAAATTACAAATGAGAAAAATGACGATCTACACAAACAATCACTAGGATTCAATTGAACCCATTTCATTTTAGAAATAACAATCCTTATATTTTCATTACAAATCTGAATGAGAATTCCCAAAATGATAGTGAATATAGATATCTCAATTTCCAACAAACCCACATCGACTTTCAAATTTTGCTTGATTTCCTTTACAAATTTTCATGTCAAAAATAAGGAAATGTACCAGTTTTGGAACAAGTCCTTCAATAGAAGAAAAATATTAATAATAAATACTCAATCATACATTTCATAGATAAAATGGCTAACAAGAAGCTCTAACGAGTTGATTTATAAATACAATCTGTATGCATATTTTCCAAACAAAGTAACATACTCGAGAAGGCTAAGTTAAATAAAAAACCAAATATCCCATCAACAACAAAAACCCATTTCAATTCCAACATTTTTCTCTTTCTATCATTAAAATTTTAATAATAAAATCAAAGAACTATGTTGAGTTTTAGAGCTTAATTGCTTCACAAATAACATGTTTTACAAATTACTGAGTTTACATAAAGAACATTTGTCGGTGACCGACATCGGTCATCTAAGAGCAACCGATATCGGTTGGGTAACTGGAATTGGTTACTTGTGCATGAATTTTTTTATTTTAAACGCGGGATTAGATCCAAACTTTGATTAAAAGGTGATCTAAGGGTTGTAAATGTATTACTTTAAGTTGCCCTAATGTTTGTATATGCTTATAAGCTAGAAAACTAGGGTTAGAAGTATGATAATTGAGAATATTGTAAGAAGGAATTATTGGAGAGAGAGAAAGGGAAGCTTGTAAAGGAAAAGTATTGTACATCCGTGTGAGGTGTGGAAGATTGTAGATATTCATTATACATCCTTTGTAAAGAAAAGATTAATAGATTGGTTGTTTCTTGGTGGACGTAGCCCACACTGGGTGAACCATGTTATATCTTGTGTATTGTTCTTCTGGTTTAATTTCCATATTTATTGGTTATATGCTTAATTCTAATTATAGATCTATACAACAAGAGTGTGCTAACCCCCAACAACTGGTATTAGAGCCTTTTTGTTTGATGGTTTAGTTTTTTGATAGATTTAATCATAGAGGGATTTCGATTGAATGGGAGAAAAGTAATGGTAGAAGATAATAAATACAAAGCTGAGAAATTTGACGGTGTAATTATCAATTATGGAAGATGCAGGTGGAAGATTATCTATATCAAAAATATTTATATTTACCATTGGATGCAAGTGCAAAGCCTATAGAGACGATTGATGAATAATGGAAGATTCTTGACAGAAAGGCTTTGGGATCTATAATATTGAGCTTGGAAACATTTGTAGCTTCTAATATTACTGAAGTAACAACCATGATAGATTTGATGAAATATTTAGCTAATTTATATGAAAAACCAAGTGCTTCGAATAAAGTTTATTTGATGAAGAAATTATTTAATTCTAAAATGCAAGAAGGTGGATATGTATCAAACCATTTGAATGATTTCCATTCCATTGTAAATAAATTAAAATCAGTTAATATTCCATTTGATGATGAAGTGAAAGAACTTTTATTTTTATGCTCTTTTCTAGATAGTTGGGATAACTTGGTAATGGTTGTTAGTAATACAACATCTGCTACTAATATTTTGAAGTTTGATGATGTGGTTAGTATAATACTTGATTTAAGAAATACATAGGAAAAGTACAAGAGAGTCATCATTTGGAAATGATTTGAATGTAGAAAGAGAGGAAGGTAGAAGGAGAGATCTAAGATCAAGAATAATGGGAAATCAAATTCAAATAATGGCAGATCTAAATCTAGAGGTAGAGGAATAACTTACTGGAATTGTGGAAAGAAAGGACATGTAAAGAAAGATTTTTGGTTCAAGGAAAAGAAAGAGAATATACCAAACACAAGTAAAGAGGTAAATGTTTCATCGGAGGTAATGCAAGATGCCCTTATTCTCTCCTTGAATAATAAAATAGAATTATGGGTTTAGATTTATGAGATTCTCTCTATCTTTGCTTGATTAACTAAAATTGAGACCCGAATGGGAGGAAGTGGTAATCCTAGTTAATCTAATTAGGAGGACTAAAACACTATATAAATGCAATAAATAATAGTAAAGTAGATGTAAATAATTATGCTAAATAAAATGAAACCCTAAATGTACAAGAGAAGGGAGAGAAATAGCTTAGCTGATTGTTGTAGATGGTCACACAATGTTGTAGGTCTGAGAATAAAATCAAGAAGTATAGAAGAACACTCAGAGACCTGTGGGGAAAATATGAAGGATCTAAAGTGACTAGGGTACCTAGGAGTTTACTGGGGCACCCTAGCCTACAATCTCGGTGCTCTAAACACTGTAAATACTCAAAACATGTAGCTGGTATGGTTGCAAGTTGGTTATAAACCTTCCTTTTTTGTCACCTTTGGATCTACCTGATGATCTAGAAAATGACCTGTAATGCAAAGAGAAGTATCAAACCCTAGAAAAATAAATTATGCAAATTAATGGGTCAGAATGACCTCAACCACCAAGCTAGTGGACTTATCACTGAGTGCTGCACTAAATTTTAGACCCGGATGTAGTTTTGGTGTGTGTGTGTGTGCGTGTCATACCCTAGGTGCTCTTGTGCCAATCACACTTTGTGAAGTAACGAACAATAATAACTATAGAAGAAGTAAATAGCATATGTACATGGAATAAAATATAATCCCTCCCGCTATGAAGTGTGTGTGATGTAGATCTCCTAGCCTTGATGCATGAAACTATACGGATGCAAGTGATGAAATGGATGCTTTGCCCTAGATGGAGTGATAATAGTGTGTAATGATATGACCTAGGACCATCATTATGGTCTTATAACTTTATATTTATAGGGATCTTAAGCTTAATTTCACAATTATCTCGACAAGAATGAGTCGAGAAAAAGATAAAGATGACAAATAACTAGAAATGACTAAAAAGGAGAAAAATGGGGTTTGGATAGATTGGGGTGCCCAAGATGCAGGTGATGCACCCTAATTTAGGGCTTGAATGTTGGGGCAATTAAAAAATGGGTGGATAAGTGCTATAAAATACATGGGAAATATGAAATAAAATATAAAATAAAGATGGCCAAAAGGTGGGATTAATTAGTACTTTTACACTTGAGAACCTTCTAAATAGTAGTATAAGACCGAGCCAAATTATGTGTAAAGTGTATAATTTTGTGTCTACATTTTCCCCCACTTTATGTTGGTGAGAAAAAATCTCGGTAACATAAAGTAGATAGAGATGCATACTTGATATTCATGTAGAGTGTAGAAGAAGATGTCTTTGATGGACTAGACTCAAGCGTGGAATGACAAAAATAAAAATGTGGAGGAGCATGGATTATAAAGATGAAAAATGTGCATAAGAAGTGATGAGAGTGAACCTAGGGTAGAACACATGTGTAGTTATTGTGGTGTGAAATGTACCTACATGGTTAGTATGGAAATTACACTTGTAGCATGTTATCATTGTTGTTGTTGCCTCAATTTGATCTGCTTGTTTCTCATACAGAAGACCTGCAAGGAGAAAACTATCAAGTAGTCAAATATGTATGTATGTAAAAATGTTGTGTAAAATATGCATGTGTAAAGTACACAAATGTAAAATATGCTAGAAAAAAATGTAAATGGAACATGTGCACCTGATCCATGTCGAGAAAAATGGTGTAGAAGGATATCCTATCTGTCGTAAGTTTTTCAAGCGATCTCACACCACCTTGGCTAAAGAAGTGTAGAGAGGAAATGCTCTGTGTCCTCCAACTCTAATTACTTCGATGAAATTTGTTGAAGAGATATCTGTACTATCCTAGTTTTTTGGGCAATACGACACCACTGGATGGAGAACTATAGAGAGGCACCCAATGTAACCCATGAGCTTGTAATCACTTCATAAAATTGCCAAAGGACACCATGTCTTGTTAAAGCCACTTTGTATGGATTTTGTAGACTGGTCTGAACTCACTCGCTTTTCGAACCAGTGTAAATAAAGCGTGTTATTAGAAAACCCTCAATGATTCCCCCTCTTTGGGGGCAAATGCAATGAAATTGGAAGGAGAATGCGGCCTCAAAAGAGGACCAAAAACACCCGGACTGTAGAACTCTACCTTGTAGGGGAAAGGGAAAACGCTTGGTAGATACCAAGGTTGACATAAAAGGGGGTGACTAGCCAATAAAAATGTTAGTATGAAAACACATGCATGTAATAAGTGTAAAATATGCAGACAATGTAGAAAAACTACCAAGCATAGTAGTGTAAACACGCAAGAAACAACAAGAAGACCACACAAAAGTGGGTTACAAACATGGGACATCACTCACAATGTCGCAAGACATGCAAGGCCATCATGGCCACAAACAATAGACAAGTGTGCACACAAGCAAAGAAAAATCTCACATACAATAGAAAACAATAGAAGACAAGTAGAAATAAAGAGGTAGTCATGGAAACATGTAATCCTATAAAACAAGTGTTGCACATGGAACACCTGTTAGCATGTTAGAGTGATAACCAATATGTCAAAGCATGTATGAACAAGTAGTATAAGATGCTAAGTAAAAATGAAACAATAACACTTGTATGAGACAAATGTGGATGTCCTCACGACCAAGTATGGTAAGGGTAGAAGACGAGCATCCATGCTACATGTAGAGTCTTGTATCTCGATCAAAATAAATAAGGGTGTGAACGCACATGTGTGAAAGCAAGCTAACATGTGTAATAAAGTGAGCATGTGAAACACCAGTAAGCAAGAGTAATTACTACCAAGATAATGCAAAACGTAAGATGGAATGAAATGTAAGATGGAATGATACGAGAAATGTGCCCCCAAGTGTATGGAAGTGTATGTAGTGAGGTTCATTTTTTTCCCCCTCGTCGACCAAGAATGAACCGTAAATGAGAGTGCATCATTGGGAAATGGTTGAGTTCTATGGGTAATACCATTTTGGCCAAGATTCCTAGTAGTAGACCCAATATTGAAGACTTCAAGAAATGGGAAAATAGGAAATGGATGCCTAAGGGGGTGATGGATGTTGTGGCTTATGTTAATGCCTTTTTGTGATTCATCTATCTTTAGAGGAGGATTTCTTAAGGATTCTTTGCAGGGGGCCTTGGTTCATGGGTCATGTTGTGGTTTTGGTTCAAAAGTGGGTGTCTAGGTTTCAATCCTTTGGAGACTGTCATTAAAGAATATCATGTATGGGTCAGTTACCTGGCCTTCCATTGGAATATTGGGATATTGGGATATCCTTCATGGGATAGCTAAGGCCATTGGTGCCTTGGTCATTATTGATTTGTTACCTATGCTAGAACAAGGCTTATTTTTACATGTTTTTGTGTAAATGTCACTCTGAAACACCTTTACCAAGAAGCATTGAGATCAAAGCACCATGGGGTAGTCATACCCAAAATATTGACTATGAGTTTTCTCCTTTTATGTGTTTTTCCGCTTTAAAGTAAGGACACAATATCAAATCTTGTCCCAAAGCTAAAGAGGAGGTTATATTAAAGCTCAACTTAAGAAGACTAAGAGCAAGGAGGATCTGAAGGGAAAGGGACCAATGTAGTTAAATGGACAGTGGACCGTCGAAGGTCAATCCTGAATGGTGACAGAATAGAAAAGCCCAAGGAACTTGCTCTAGAAGTACAGGACAAGACAATTGATGAGGAAGGGTAGGATAAGGTCAGAAATAGTGAGGTGACCCAAGAACCTGGGAATAATGAGGATATAATGTTTTTGAGGATTTTTAGGAGGATAGTATAGTGGGTTCAATAGTCCTAGACTCTTTGGATGCAAGTTTCTTTTCTTAGAGACTAGAGGAAGCTCTACTGGTGAGAAATATGTATCAAATGTTAGATGTAAATCTGGAGGACATCTCTATTATAGTGGAGGATGCACAATGGGGATAAGAGCTTGATGAAGAAATGGAAAAAGAAGATACAAATGTAAGTAAGAAGGTGGATGATGTGGTCAAAGAGAGTGCATTTATGGTGAGCTCAAATTTTCTCATCCCGACTCTAGGCCATCCCTTAACCAGATTTCAACACCAAGAACCAGATCTAAGGTAGATGTAGGAGAAAACAAGGCATCCCAGGATGGCCTTCAGAGAAGAGAAAAAAAGGGATAAAGTGACAAAGAAATATATCATGGAAGGTCACCAAAAACCATTAGTGTTGGGTAAGAAATCCTCTTATCATAAATGATTTGCATCTCTAGAACATTAGGGGCCTAAATCAGCCCAGTAAGCATAGGATTTTGAGGGATTTAAAAGAGAAAGAGAAACAGATGTGTTAATGTTACAAGAAACTAAGATGAATGACATGAGGATGAAGGATTTTTAGGATTCTTTTTGGAAAGATTCTAGATTTCACTATCAACCTCTGCTAGAGCCTCAGGAGGTTTGTTGTGCCTGTGGAAAAAGGATAAACTGGAAGGATTTCCTCTCATCAATAGTCAACACCATTTAGCTATTTGTTTTACTAAAGTTAGATCTAGAAATCAGTTTATCCTATCAAATGTCTATGCTCCCAATACCTCTGTGGGAAGAAGGGAGCTATGGGAGAAAATGACCACTTTTAGAAGAATGTTTAATGATTTAAATTGGATTATTGGTGGAGACTTTAATACGCCCTCCTCATCCCTTCTGAGAAGAAAGGGGTATTAATGTCTTCACGGAAAGTATGGAGGACTTGGGTAATTTCATGGGTTGGAATGCCTTAATTGATTTGAATCTCAAGTGGTTCCAAATTCACTTGGTCCAATAGAGAGAGGGGGATAATCTTATTCAAATAATATTGGATTGGATTTTTTGTCAATACTCAGTGGATTCAACAACAACATTACACTCTCTCCACCCTTCCTAGGATTGGGTTGGATCATAATCCATTAATCCTCAAAACTGATGTCAGAGCTCACATGGTTGGTCATCCCTTTAGGTTTGAAAAGATGTGGACTACTCACCCTGATTTGGAACAGAGACTTTCAGGACTGGTGGAACATTGAAGTGAGAGGTAACAATATGTTCAAGGTGACCACCAAGCTCAAAAATATCAAAGTTAATCTGAAAGTCTGGAATAAGGAAATTTTTGGAAACATTTTCCTTCAAAAAATTAGAATAGTGGAGGATCTCAAGATTCTTGAAGAAAACATGGAACATGGAGGGTGGAGCCCGAGAAAAATCCAAAGAAAAGACCCTTCTTTCAGACTACCACAATATCTTGCATCGGGAAGAGGTTTACTAGAAGCAACAATCGAGAATCACGTGGCTTAAGGAGGGGGATCAAGAACACCAATTTTTTCATATCTCTTCTACTATTAAAGCTAATAAAATGTGTATTCAAGAGATCAAGAAAGGTAATGGGGATATTACCAATGATGATAGTGATATTGTTTCTACCATTGTTGCCTTCTTCAAAAACCTTTTTGTTGAGGATCTTCTTAGTGATGAAGTTACTAAGGAAGAAATCCTTAACCTCTTTGAACCTACTATTAGTCTTGATGAAAATAGGAGCTCATTGTTATCCCTGATGAAGAGGAGATCAAAGCTATTTTGGATGCTATGGAAGGTGATAAAAGTCTGGCCGGATGGATTTTTGGCTTTTTCTTCCAACTCTATTGGGATATTGTTAAGACTGATGTGGTTTTTTGTTCAAGAATTTTTTGATCAGGCTGCTTACTTAAATAGATTAATCATACTTTTATTCCCTCTTACCTAAAAAACCTGGTGCTAAGGATCTGGGGGACTTTAGACCAATTAGTCTATGCAATACCATGTACAAGCTCATCTCTAAAATTTATGGCCTTTAGACTTAGGGAGACCCTTGGTAGCTTCATTTCTCCCAACCAAGGGGCTTTTTGTGCCTGGTAGACAAATTCTGGATAGTATTATTACAATTCATGAAACTATTCATTCTGTGGAACTTTCTGGAAGGGAAGCCATGATTCTAAAGTTGGACATGCAAAAATCCTATGATAGAATTTCTTGGGATTTTTTGTACTCTCTTCTCTCTAAGTTGGGCTATAATCCTCATTTCATTAAAATGATTCAGGCTTGTACTAAGGATCTGAGATTTTCAGTTATCATAAATGGTAAACCCAATGGTTTTTTCAAAGCTGAAAGGGGGCTGAGACAAGGAGACCCTTTATCCCCCTTCATGTATATAATTGTTGCTAAAACTTTGTGTAGATTATGCCTTAAATCCTAGAGAGAAGGTCACATGGAGGGGATTAAGGTGGCCAATGGTATAGAAAATCAATGTCTGCAGAATTTTTGTTGATGATATGGTCCTTCTAGGTCAAGTTGTTGTTCAAGAAGCTAGGACTATCAAAGGCATTACTAAGAAGTATGAGAGGGCTACAGGGAAGAAAATCAACTTTAGGAAAAGCTCTTGTTTCTTCATAAATGTGGGAAAGGAACAACATATCAGATTGGCTACCATCCTAGATTGTAATATCAAAAGCCTTCTTGATTCCTATTTGGGAATGCCTCTCTGTGGGAGTAAACTTGATGAAGGAGTGTGGAATCTTCTCTTAGAGATTTCATAAGAAGTTGGCCTCTTGGAAAGGCTCCCTTCTCTCTCAAGCTGGGAAGGCTCAACTTCTTTCAGAGAAGTCTACAAGGTATTCTTGTGTTTATAATGTCCATCTTTATTCTTCCAAGAAGAGTCAAGAAGGCCATTGAAGGGATTCAGAAAAGGTTCTTATGGACTGGATATGAGGATAAAAATAGACTCCCTCTGGTTTTTTGGGACAAGGTTACCCAACCCAAGGATAAGGGTGGTTTGGGTCTTAAGAATATTCAGTTTATGAACCATGCCCTCATTGCTAAGGTTGGGTGGAGGCTTCATAAAGAAGTTGGTATCTGGGTGACTATTCTGAAAGTGAAATATTTGCTGCCCTTTGGTGGAATGTTGGATTTTTTTTAGTGATTTGGTGCTTCGAGAGGTTCTATTTTCTGGAATAACCTATGTCAAACTAGGAAATTACTTATCAAAGGGTGAAAATGGAACCTTGGAGATGGCTCTAAAATCAAATTATGGGAGGACCCTTGGGTGGAGGATGTTGCCCTAAATTTGAGAAATCCTTGGAGGGAACTTTGGCATTTCTACTCTGATGAGAAAGGAGATCTTGTGTGTAATTATTGGGATGATGAAACGCAGATGGTCCCCTATCCTTCCCCCTCCTTTCTTTCATGGGGATATCCAACCTTTTCATGAGTTAAATAGGAAACTAAGGGATCTTCATATCCCTCTTGATAGTGTCAAGGATGAGCTTGTTTGGAGACTCACTGATACTAGGGATTATGAGGTTAAATCCAGATATTTGACAAACTTTGACCATATGGATTCAAATGTTGTTTGGAGGAAGGTTTGGAACAAACATCTTATCCCTAAGATCATTTTTTTTTGGGAAGTCATCAAAGGTAAGATCCTTACTATTGACCATCTAAGAAGGAAGGGAATGATCATTATTAACAGATGTGGGTTGTGTAAGGACAATGAAGAAACTATCAGGCACTTATTTCTAGAATGCCCTTTCTCTTTTCAAGTTTTTGTAGTGATCCTGGGTATCTTCAATGTGTAGTGGGTCCTCCCTAGTGATGTGGCTCTCTTACCTAAGTAGTGGAACTTCAATTTTTAGAATGACATGGTTAAAAAATGTGGAAGATGGCCTTGCCTCACATCTTTTGGGGAATCTAGATTGAACGTAATAACAGGATTTTCAAGAACAAATCGGTTAGCTCGAGCAGGTTTTTCGAAAAGTGTTATGGGATCTTAAGGATAACTCTAGGATCCTTAAATCCAAATAGGTTAGAGTGTGCCCAAAGTGGGAGATGGATGTGCTTAGGAACTTAGAGGTTGAATCCTCCTTCACCATTAAGGAAAAATCAAAATGCATTGTCAAATGGATCAAACCGCCGGATGGAAGCTTCAAGCTAAATTTGATGGGTCGGCTCATGTGATTGAAAAAGTGGCTAGAGGAGGGGGTCTTGTTCATGACCATAAAGGTATTTTCATTGGTGCCTATGTGGGGCCTATAGGAAATCAATCAAACAACGTAGTAGAGGCCAGAGCCATGCTTTGGGGAGTTAGGATTTTGTCATGACATAGGATTAAAAAATATGATTATTGAGGGTGACTTGGTGTGTCATTAATGCTCTCAAGGATAGTAGAAAGTGTGGCTGGAAACTTAATAATTTGATTATGGAGGCACATGCCATCCTTGCTTCATTTGATCAAGTGGTCATTCAACACTCTTATCATGTGGGGAAAAAAATAGAGAGATGTTGGTAGATAAAGGTAACCATGATGGATTTGGAGATGTGGATTGGGACATGTACTCCTTGGAGTCAGGTGAATAAGCTCATTAATGATGATGTAATGTAGGAAGAAGGGTTTTGATGATAACCCTGGTTTCACATGCTCGGGATTTGAAAGGACTTTCCTTTTTTGGAAAACCAACCTTGTCAATTTCACTTGTTTCTTGGATAATGTATCTCTGGCTCTGTGAAGGTTTTTTTATAGGTTTCATGGGGGTGATAGGGTGAGAATGGAGCCCACCACTTTTCTCCATCTCAAAAATGACATGGGTCTGTGGAAAGTGTTGCATAAAGGGGTTTTACTAAATTCATTGAAGGCTCAAAGGTAATGACCCTATCCTGTCTGTTGAATTTTTTACTTCCTGGAAGGATGGTAGTTTTGATTTTCATGGGGTTCATATTGATGTCTCGGAGGAAGAAATTTCTGAAGTTACTGGGTTAAAAATGGAGGGCCTCAAAAATTTTTAAAGACAAAACTAGGAAGAAGCACATGAAATTGTGATTTTCTTTGAGGTTGGGGAAAACATCATTGCTTATGATGATGGGATTTCCCACACTTTCTTTCTAGATAGGTGGGATGATGTTTGCATGGTTATCATGAAGTATTTGACCCTTGAAGGAAATTTAAAAAAATTTTTTTACCTATCATCTGTCTATTCTCAATATTTTCCATCGGGATCAGTCTATGAGCCTCGCTTATTTTCTTTATCGATCACTACTCTTGACCATCGAGGATTTTAAGAAGGAAAAGATGGATATCCCCCTCCACCAAGGTCTCATCCTCCTCATGGTTCAAAGAGGTAAAATGGCCATCCCTTTCCTGTTAATGATCATGATTCAGATCAGGAAACCCTAGCCTCCCGCATTAACAAAATTAAGAAACAGAAAGTGATTGACCGGATAAGGGCATTGTTGATGCCTTGTGTAATCTCAAAAAGGGTATCAAGAATCTGGATGATAATTCCACCAAAAGGGCCCAAGAACTTGCTTGATTGGGAGGCCAGACTTATGAGGGTTGAGACCACCAATGACACCATTCTCACCATCAACAAAAACCTCATTCAAGAGCTGAAATATTGCCATCAGCGTATTGATTCCCAGAACAAAACCATCAGGGGTATCCAAGCTGATTTCATTATGCAAGAAAGAAAATGGATTTCTATTCTGTAGGAGATAGGTTACTATTGAGGAGGGAAAAATAAGATGAAGTTGATGTTGAGCTTGTCTGACAATGAGGAATCAGAAACTGGAGATAGCTCGGGTATGGTTGCTTGACTACAATCAAAGCAAGGAATAGAGGGATGAGAAGGTTGAGACCCAGATGGAGAATGAGGTTGTCAACCTGACCAAAAAGGGTCATTATCAAGGTGGCTGGTAGGAGGGATGGAGGTTTGAGCACTAGATCCCATAGTAGGGCCACGATGAACTAATTGTGTACCTTTTTTTGCCCTTTTTTGTTTGGTTTTTTTTTTTTTTTACGCCCCTTTGGGGTCAAAAAACTCTATTAAATTTGCAAACTCTTGTAGTTTGGCCCATCTGTGTGGGGGCCTGTTGTCAAGTATTTTGACTCTGCCTTCATGGCCTTGTTTAAGTTTTTGTCTTTGAAAACTTGTTCCTCTATGTATGGGGTGATAAACCCTCGGAAGTCGAGTATCCACCAAGGAACTAGAGTGCATCATAGGGTAATGAGAGTGTGTTGATAGAAGTAGATTTTGTAAGGATGACAGGTAAAAATAGATCATGTGTAATGGAACCTAGTGTAGTGTGTAGAATAGATATGATATAGGTATGTGATGATGATGTATGTCGCAGTTGATAGGTGTAAATAGAATATGTAGTGATGATATGTAATGTTATACCCATAGATAATGTGACCTAGTGTAAATATAGGATGTAAGAACATGATGCAAAACTAGATGTTTATGAGATGATGACTAGTGTAGTATGTAAAAGATGGAGGATCTATAAATGACAAATAGATGAGGTGTGGAGAGGGTAATGTAGGATGTAGGCTATGTATAGAAATGATAATAGAATGTAAAGGTGTATAACCTAGCGTGTAATGTGTGGGGTTCAGTGTAATGGTAATCCCTCAACAGCCTAATGTGAACTGAAGCACAAGAGTGTGTAATCGGGTAATGAGGGAGCTACAATGCATGAGATAGGATGGATGATGTCCTGGTTAGAAATATGTAATAGAAGACTGTATAGGTATGTGAGACTATAAGAGGGGGAATATAATGTGTTATTCCCCCAAGTTCACTAAAAGGAGATATTAACCAAGAAGGTCAAAGGAAAAAGGTCCCTCGACTGGTGCTTGAGATGATGCGAATGGAGGGCCACGATCTACTAGTGGGGAGATAATAGAGACAAGCAAAGTGTAGGCAAGTGGAATTGATATGCATGGGAAGGATGGTCTAATGACAAATATTTTGGTGTGAAACTTGTAGGGGAGATAGGGAATGCGATACTAGAGGTTGGTGTTGGGATGGTATGTGAGTAGGGCGTGTTTGATGTAGACGAACGGGGTAAGCCCAAGGGGCTAGATGTAGAATTGGAGGATGTTGGGTGCTAAATGAAAGGAGGTCTAATTATTGGGTATCTTTGATAACATGGGGTAATGCACAACAATAATCTATATGATGTCCTTGAATGCAATGATAGTGACAAAATGGATGATCACATGTGTGGATTAATCATGAAGGAGGATAATATTGAGTAGGCAAGAACGTAAGGATTTGGTGGTGAATAAGGTGACTAAGAATATGTAGTGGTGTAATGTTAGAGGGAAGGGTAATGGGTGAAGGGAAAGGTAGAATTGGTGGATTAGGGAGGGGAATAGTAGGGGAGGTGGGTGGGGTAGAAGTTGTAGGAGTAGTAGGAGCATGCTGAAGTTGTTCTATCTCAGCATGAAGAGACGTAATTGTGGCTTCCATGGATTGACATTGAACTTGTAGTGCATGTATAGCCTCCCATAAGTGTGTACAAGAATAAGGAATGTGTGAGTGAGAATCATCAGCTCCCACAGAGGAGAGAAAGTGTATTGTAGTAGGAGGAAAATTAGTATTAACGAAGAAGAGGGTAAGGGAGAAGGAAAGTCTTCTAGAGAATCATCAAGATAGGCATAAAAATTGTCTCATACAACACAAGATACTTGATAAGAAAAGGTATGTGGTTAGTCTTCTAGGTAACCATGAACACGTAAAAATGCATGACCATGACATATTGTTCATCGGTAAAGGGAGGTAGTGGGCAACCCAAGGCACACCAAATAGTGAAGTTAGGTGAATAACAAAGAAAATAATTGCTGCAAATACACACATCACCAAATGGCATGGGAAAAGTGATATCAAAATGATTAGGATCGAGTGTCCCTCCGATATAATCTAGCCAAGATTGGCCAAGAGTGAGTGGAGAAGTAGGAGGAGCACATGCAAGATGAATGAAAAGGTGGAAAACATGTGGGCCATATGTAGCAGCAAGAATGATAGAACCATGATACATGTGGGGGTCATATAGAGGAGTATGAAGGTCATCAAATTCAAACCCAAGTTGGAGGAGACCATCATGGGAACATACAATGGCTGTGTAGGATGTGTCAAGTGGTATGTGTTCCCAATAAGAATTATTTATGAAGAGAGTGCAAGTGAAAGGTGGGCGTACAGAGGAGGAGAATGTTGGAAGAGAGGCGGGGGGAAGATCCATGGATGATGAAGGGCCTTGGTATGACATAATAGTGGTGGTAGGATCAAATGGTGGGGAAGAAAGCGTACTTAAGCGGGTGGATAATAGCCATGAATTAAATATCATAAAGAAAGGGAGATAGGGAGGAAAAGAAAGCGAGTATTGTAGAGTATGCCTAGTGGAGGGTATGATAGCGTTGGCAATAACAGGAGTATGTGGTGAAGTAGAAGGGACCTTATCAACCATGCAAATGGTAGGAATGAGGTCATGCAGGGTGCTTTAGATGGGGAAGGAATCATGGATGGAGAAGGAGGATATGTAAAAAGAGGTAAGGCATTACTAGAGTCATTTGTGTCCATAGGAGGAAGAGCCTCAACTTCCGCTACCAGTTGAGCTAGAGATGTAGGATTAATGGTGCATAGATAAGCGTGACAACATCTTGGATATCCCAAGGATTCATTCTAGAAGATGGAAATTGGATAAAAGAAGGACAAGGGTTATAACCATCAATAGTAGTAGGAGTGTTGACAAAAGCACGACCATGGTTGTCAATTTGAAGAGTAGTGCAGACTTAGAGGAAGAGGAATTTCTATGATGCTTTCCCATGATGGGAGGGGTAAATCCAAAACCCTAGAAGGTGCTCGAAAGAGACGTCGGGTTCACCAAAATGATTAATTAAAATAGGGACTGAATGGGAGGAAGTGGTAATCCTAGTTAATATAATTAGGAGGACTAAAATGTTGTATAAATGCAAAGTAAATAATAGTAAAGTAGATGTAAATAATTATGCTAAATAAAATGAAACCCTAAATGTGCAAGAGAAGAGGAGAGAAATAGCTTAGCTGATTAATGTAGATGGTCGCACAGTGTCGCAGATCTAAGAATAAAATAAGGAAGTACAAACAAACACTCGAGAGACCCTGTGGAGGGTAGATCTAAAGGATTTGAAGTGACTGGGGTGCCATAGGGTGCCCTGGTCTATAATATGAGCACTCTAAACACTGTAAATGCTCAAAATTGCAAGTGGTATGTTTGCAAGTTGGTTCGAACCCTCCTTTTGGTCACTCTAGATCTATCAAATGAGTTGGAAAATTACTGCAATGCAAAGAGAAGTATCAAACCCTAGAAAAATAAAAGATGCATATGAATGGGTTAGACTGACCTTAGCCGCCAAGCTAGTGGACTTATCACTGAGTGTTGAACTACATTTCAGACCCAGATGCATTTATGGTATGTGTGTGCATGTCATTCCCTAGGTGCTCTCATTCTAGTTGCACTTTGTGAAGTAGTGAGCAATAGTAACTATAAAAGATGTAATTAACATGTGTGCATGGAATAAAATAGAATCCCTCCCCATATGAAGTGTGTGTGATGTAGATATCCTAGCCTTGATGCATGACAATATGCAGATGCGAGTGATGTAATGGATGCACCCCTAGATGAAGTGATAGTAGTGTGTAATGTTATGACCTAGGACCCTCATTATGGTCTTATAAATTTATATTTATAGGGATCTCAAGCTTAATTTTATTAATTAATCCTGACAAGGCCGACTAAGAAAAAGATAAAGATGACCAACAACTAGAAATGACCCAAAAATGAGTGAAAGGGGGTTTTCATAGATCGATGCACTCGGGGTGGGATCGGGGCACCCAGGGCACCACAAGTATAGGTGGGGCTCCCTAATTTAAGGCTAGAATGTCGTGACAGTTGCATAATGGGTGAATAAATGCTGGAAAATACATGGGAACTACAAAATAAAATATAAAATAAAGATGGTCAAAATGTGGGATTAATTAGTACTTTGTACACTTGAGAACCTTCTAAATAGTATTATAAGACTGGGAAAAATTATGTGTAAAGTGCATAATTTTGTGTCTATAGCTACCCCTAATAAGGGTTATATCGAAATTATGTCCGGGGTAATTTTGGGCATGTTTATTTAGGAGATGATGAACCTTGCAATATTATTAGTAAAGGGAAGTTTATGTAAAACTACATAATGGAAATACATGGATATTGAAAGATGTAAGGCATGTGCCAAGCCTCGGGAGAAATCTAATTTCTACAAGACAACTAGGTGAATTTGGTTGCATGGTTACATTCTCACCAACTCTTGGAAAGTTACCAAGGGAGCTCTTGTTGTAGCAAGAGGAAAGAAGGTAGGAACATTGTATTTGTCTACCTATATTACTGATTCCTTTTCTGTTCTATCTACTTCAGATTCAGATGCAAGCATGTGGAATAATTAGCTAGGCCATATGAGTAAAAAGGGAATGTAGATCTTAAAGGAAAAGGGTAAGTTAGGATATTTGAAAGATGTAAATCTTGATTTACGTGAGCATTATATTTTGGAAAGTAAAAGAGAGTGATATTTCTAAAATGCTGGGGTGACAAAGAAGGATAAGAAGTTAGAGCTTGTGCACTAAGATGTGTTAGGATTGGCAGGTAGCTTCTCATGGAGGATCCCAATATTATGTGAATTTCATTGATGATACCAAAATAAAGGTATGGGTTTATTGTATAAAGCATAAATATGATGTTTTTGATGCTTTTAAAAGATGGAAATACCTTGTGGAAAATGAATCAAATTTAAAATTAAAATGCCTTACATTTGAAAATGGTGGCCAATACTACAACAAGGCTTTCAATGATTACTGTTCATTGAATGGAATACATAGAGAAAGAATGGTTCCTAGAACACCACAAGAGAATAATGTTGTTGAAAGAATGAAAATTAATATCATGGAACATGCAAGAGGCATGATGATACATGCTAGATTACCCTTATAGTTTTGGGCGAAGTAGTAGAAACAACAATATATTTAATCAATGTGGGCCTTTAAGTGCACTGGATGGCGGAATACCAAAATAAGCTTGGACTAGAAAAGAGGTAGATGTTTCTTTTCTTAGAATATTTGGTTAAGAAGATTTTGTGCATGTTGATAAAGAAAATAGGAAGAAGTTAGATGTTAAATCCAAGAGATGTACTTTTATTGGCTATGAATTTGGTGATTTCAAATTCGTTTTCAAGATTTAGATGATTCTAAGATTGTTAGGAGTCGTGACATTGAATGTAATGAAAAGATAATGTACATGGATCAAATTTTTATAGCCATGGATGAATCGGTGGAAGGGTTTATGGAAGAAAATGTATTCTTGGATTTAAAATTAACACCTATAGGTACCGACGTTGGTGAGGGAAACCGGTCTAGAAGACATAGGACTAATATCGAAAGATAGAACCGATGTTAGTTACAAAAGAGCTGGAACAACATTGATCCCCTGGAATGACATCGCTATAGGTGACCAACGTCGGTCAGCACATCGACGCGAGGTTGATACAAATTTACAAAATGATCCTTGAAACCCCATATTTTGTGAGATGGTCGAATCGGTAAGTATACCTCTAGAAATATTTACACCTTCTTTATATTATCTATTATTGACTGAAAATGGTGAGCCCAGAAGTTTTGAAGAAGCAATGTAGGAGGAAAACCACAAGAAGTGGGAACATGGTATGTATGAGGAGATGGAATCCTTGAAACAAAATCATACATGGGATTTGGTTAAGTTCTTTAGAAAGAAAGAGAAAATTGCAAAAAAATGGGTTTATAGAATCAATGAAAAAGAGGGTGGACAAAAAGATACAAGGCAAGGCTTGTGGTAAAAGGGTTTGCACAAAAAACAGGTATTGATTTTGGTGAGATTTTTCTCCTGTAGTAAAAATGACTTCCATACATACTTTTTTGAGTTTATTTATAGTAGAAGATTTACACTTAGAACAACTTGATGTTAAGAAAAATTTCCTTCATGGTGATTTGGAGGAAGAGATATATATACAAAATCCGCTTGGTTATGAAGTCAATGGTAAGGAGAAAATTGTGTGTAGGTTGAAAAAGAGCTTGTGTGGGCTCAAGCAAGCCCCAAGGCAATGGTATACGAGGTCGGCAGTTTTATGCATGAACATGGTTATATGAGATGAAAATCTAATCATTGTGTTTATTTCAAGAATCTAGAAAATGGAAGCTATATTATTTTGTTACCTTGTATGTAGATGATATGCTTCTTACAGGATCTAGTATGCGAGGACATTGTTGAGCTTAAAGAAAATTTAGTGCATACATTTGTAATGAAGAATTTTAGATCTGCAAAGAAAATCCTTGGCATGCAAATTCATTGAGACAGAAGAACAAGAAATTGTATTTGTCTCAAGAAAATTACATCAATAAGGTGTTGGAAAGGTTTAAAATGTAGAATTCAAAACCTGTAAGTACACCTATGGTTAAACACTTTAAATTAAGCAAAGATCAGTGTCCTACATCACATGAGGAGGTTGAGTACATGACACGAGTTCCATATGCTTCAACAGTTGGAAGTCTTATGTATGCTATGGTTTGTACTAGACTAGACATTGCACAAGAAGTGGGAGTTGTGAGAAGATTTATGGCCAATCTAGGTAAAGAGAATTGGAAATTAGTCCAATGGATACTCAAATATTTGAGAGGGACATCCAACATGCATTTATGCTATAGAGGGTCAGATACTTCTTTATGTGGCTATGTTGATTCAGATATGGCTGGAGATTTAGATGGTAGGAGAAGCACCACTGGATATGTATTCATAGTAGGTGGGATGACAATTAGCTAGATTTCAAGATTGCAGAAGGTTGTGGCCTTGTCTACTATAAAGGCCAAATAAGTTATAACTATAGAGGCTAAAAAGAGATGATATGGATGAGAAGGTTCATGGAAGATTTGGGAAATGAGAAAAAGGATTGTAGGTTGTACATTGATAGTCAAAGTGTGATTCATCTAGAAAATAACTTAACATTTCATTCAAGAACGAAACACATTCAATTGAGATATCACTTCATATGGAAGGTGTTGGAGGATGGGCATATGAAACTAGAGAAAATTAATAAAAATGAGAACTCGTGGATATGCTAACAAATCCATTGACAAAGGAGAAGTTGGAGCTACACTCCACTTCTATTGGTATTCGAGTTTGAGACTTGAAGAGGAAGAAACATGCTAACAAAAGGATCCAAGGATGGAGTTATACGGTATAGTGTAGAAAATTATCTCCAAGTGGGAGATTTTTGAGTTGTGGAGCTTAATTACTTCATAAATAGCATGTTTTACAACTTACAAGTTTACATAGTAACCGACATAGGTCGGATGACCGACGTCGGTCACTTGGGAGAAACCAGTATCGGTTGGGCAACTGACATTGGTTACTTGTGCATGAAAGTTTTTATTTTAAACACAAGATTAGATGTAAACTTTGATTAAAAGGTGATCTAAGGGTTGTAAATGTATTGCTAAGTTGCCCTAATGTTTGTATATGATTATAAACTACAAAAACTAGGGTTAGAAGTATGATAATTGAGAATATTGTAAGAAGGAATTCTTGGAGAGAGAAAATGGAAGCTTGTAAAGGAAAATTATTGTACATCCATGTGAGGTGTGGAAGATTCTATATCTTCATTGTACATCCTATGTAAATCAAAGATTAATAGTTTGGTTGTTTCTTGGTGGACTTAGCTCACATTGGGTGAACCATGTTATATCTTGTGTATTGTTCTTCTGGTTTAATTTCTATATTTATTGCTTGTATGCTTAATTCGATTATAGATCTATATAACAAGAGTGTGCTAACCCCCAAAAAAAATAGATCCATATTTTAAAACAAGAATGTATTATGAATTTCATGTTAAAATAACAAAAATAGGAGAGAGAAAACCCATGCCTAGTTTTCCCTTGTTCTTCTTCCAACTCTACAACTTGAATACCCACAAAAAATCCAAATAATATCTAGACAGCTTTTAAATACCGAGTTTCCTTTAAAAATAGCATTACCAAGTACATGCTATTGATAAAAACAAACTTTGACAATAATCTCCCCAAAAACCTCATGCAGAGCTCAAGCCAAAGACCAACAGCAATGCCAAAAATGTGAATGGAGGGAGACCATGCATGTTTTGGATTCTAAGGGAAGCTATTGGTTCCCAATGAACCGTGCATATTAAATTCCATTTAATACTATCAGTGCCACGTCATGGCCTCCACTAAACCCAAAACCCTTTGCATGTTATATAGTCTATGACCAAACAAACACCAAACAATAACAATCACCTTTATATGCCTCATGGTATATGACCATATTTAATAAAAATTAAATAATTACCTTGCTAAACAATCTATGATCATCATTCAGAATGCTAAGGAGGGGTTGATGACTATGGTCTAAACATTAATCAATAACCAAACATAAAACATTATTTTCCAAGTGGTCCAAGACCAATTTATCATAAAAATTAAACTTTAAACAATCTCCAGAAATGTGATTTGAGACCATTTAACATCACTTTTTTTATTTTCTAAGTGGTCTAAGACCAAATTCAAAAAATGCAATGTGGTCTAAGAACAATTCCCTCCATAATCAAATTTAAATAATTTCAATGCATTATGTTTTATGACCAATAATTATAGATATTAAACAATGGAGCTCAATCAACCATTCAAATGCCTTTATCGTAAACATTATAATTATCTTAAATAATTCTAATTACCATTAATAAATGCAAGCATCCTTAATCATTACAAACAACGGTGGAGTCCAAACATATCAACATCATACAATGACGCAAACTAGAAGGTGGTCATCAACAACAATACCTTCAAACATAATAGTTATGTATATGCTTATGTATACACTTATGTATACTTAGATATATGTATATGTATATGTTTATGTATATGCGTATGTATATTTATATATATGAGTATATATATATATATATTATCTAACATTCATAATTAATTAAGTCTTTATCCATCAATCATTGCAATGGAAAAATGCACTAAGTTGGGGGTGTGACATACTTCCCCTCTTAAAATAATCATTGTCTGATGATTTAAAATTAAATCCTATCAAACATATTAATTGAAAGCAATATTGACATCAACATATAAAGAAAAAAGTTAATCTTTTCATAAAAATTTAAATTATTTCATAATTTCAGTCAATAATAATTCATAAAACTTGGCTATAATCAGCCTCATAATAACAAATTATTTCTAAATATCTAGCAATATAGCTTAAATTTATATTGTAGTCATAATTCATAAAATTTCCATTGTAGTCATAATAAATATAGCTTGAGGGGTGTTGTCCAAGGTGTTGGAGATTTTCAAGGTCTAATGGGTTTTCCTAAGTCCATTGAAGAATGTTGGTTACAATGGGATTGCCCTTTTAGGTATCCCTTTCTTATGGCTACATGGAAAATGGCCCTGCCACACTTCTTCTAGAGCTTATGGAAGGAAATAAACGCCCTCATCTTCAGAAATTAGAAGGCCAACTTTAGAAAGGTCAGTGTTGGGCTGATTTCCTCAATTAAAGAGAACTCCAAACTCATTAAGGTGAAGCCTAAAAGGGATGATTCTAGTAGAGAAGAGGAAGTGCTCAAACAGTTCGCCTTCATTCCACCTCAAGTTAGTTTCCCATCCACTAAAATTCAATGGTCCAAACCTGAGAGGGGAAAAGTCAAACTTAATTTTGATGGGGCTTCTAAAGGTAATCTTGGACTGGTTGGTGGAGGTGGCATAATTAGGGATCATAATGGGGATTGGATCTTAGCCTATGTTGGCCCTTTGGGGACTCAGAGAAAAATGTTGCTGAAGCTCGGGCTCTTCTCTGGGGTGTTAGTCTTGCAAAGGAGAAAGGGATTAAACATATCCATATTGAGGGGGATTATCTTCTCATTTTAAATGCAATTAGTAAGACTAGTCACAATAATTGGATCTTGGGAAATATTATTAATGATACTAAAGAACACCTTAAGTACTTTGATTCCCATATCATTACTCATATCCCTCACATAGGCAATGCTTGTGTGGACATATTGGAAAATGAGGGAGTTCAAAATAATGATTACAAGGTGTGGCAAAAAGGTGAGGTCATACCTGTGCATATTAATGATATTATCAATCATGAAAAGTTGTAAGAACTTCACCTTAAGCAGCAAGGGAGAATAATGGGTTCATTTTCCAACATTGCAAAAGCGTGTCTGGCTTAAGCTACTTTTGGGAAGACAAGTCTAATTTCAAAAATTGCAGAGCTCAAAGTGTTGTGCATTGTCTAGCTGCCATGGGTGGTGATAGAACCAAAGTCAAGCCATCCAGCCATGGGCGTATTATGGAAGATAAGTCCATGTGGCACCTTTTTTGAATTAGGGGTTTTAGGAACTTTATCACCAAAATCCAAGGGCATGACCCCTCACTTACTATGGAGTTTAGACTAGTGTGGAAGGAAGGGAAAGTAGTGATTTTGGCATGGAAATAGAAACGTTGGAGGAAGCCATCACTTGTGCTACTAGTATGGACATGGAAGGTCTGAAAATCTTCAAGGATAGGAATCAGAGAGAGTATGAAATCAATACTTTCTTTTTGGAAAGGAAACTATCCATTACTTCACCAATGGTATTTCTTGTGCCTATATTCCCTGGGTTATGAGAGAGGTCTGCCTACACATCATGAAGTATTTGACTCTTGAGGGTAAGTATCACAAGATATATACCCACCACTTGTCATTTCTAAACATGTTTAGACATAAGAAGTTGCTCAGTATCCCCTTCTATCTTTTTATGTCTCTGACCACCTCAGTGAGGTATTTTCAATGGAATAAGGTGGAGTCTCCCATCCACAAGGGCCTCATTCTTCTCCTGTTTCACAATGGGAATCATCTGTCCTAGGGATAAAAATGCCCCCTATCGAAGAGGAGGAGGACATAACCCTAGTTGAGTGTCTGTCCAAAATGAGGGAAGGAAATATGGATCCTAAGTAGATGGGTGATGGGAAGAATGGGGAAGGGATGGAAAACTAGGAAGCTGGTCCATCAAAGGGGAAGGATAAAGTTACCTTGGAAGGAGAGCATGGTATTGATATGTGGAAGAACAAAGTTTAGTACTTGGAGTCGGTTGTCTAGGTCCTGGAAGAGACCAACTTGGTGGTGAGAAAGGGCATGATTGACAGTATCAAAGCCACCAAATTTTCTTGGCCCAAAAGAACATTTGTGAGGATATCAAGCAGTTGGATTCTCTGGTTCGTGAGTTGGGAGTTCATCTAGATTTCGTGGAAAAAGAGAAGTGGAAAAGGAGGTGGATTAGTTCTGATGAAGAGGAAGAGGAGGAGTCTGAGGAGGAGGAGAAGCTTGAGGAGGAAATTGAGGAGGGTGTCAAGGAAACCCCTAGATGAATCGAATTTGGATTCTAGCACAAAAAAGGAGACCAAGGAGGATAATCCCTAAAAAAAAGAAAAGTAAAGCTTCCTAGCGGAACTTCTTCCAAACTGTCTGCGGACTTTCGGGAAATTTTCTTTGTTTTTTTCTTGTTTAATGGCTTAATCTCTTCTGCTCGCTATTTCTTGGACCCCCTTCTTTGTTTTGGAGTTAAGTCTCGTTTAACTCGGGGTCCTTTTTTCTTTTTTTTTTTTTTTTCTCACTTTTCTTCTATCACGATGTTATCTTTTGTACTCGGCCTTTGGGAGCCTATCCTTGTTTTTTACCCTATCTAATAAAAAATAATAAGTATCAAATAATATATCATGAATCCATAATAAATAATCAAATATTTTTTTCTCATTGGAAAAGAAAAGGGAATGTAGTTTTCATCTCATCTGAGTTTTCCCAAGTTGTACCTTCTTAAGAATATTGGTCCCATTAGACCTTGCATTATGCAATATCACGATTTCTAAGATGCAACCTATGAGTTTACAACACTCGTATAGGTTTAACCATGATGATTCCCGGGTCTTAAACCTGTAATGAGTTCCAATTTATGACATGTGTTATATCTAAAACATAATTTTTAAGAAAAGAAATATGAAAAACATCATGCATTCTAGACAATACGAGAGGTAATGCTAATTTGTATGCCATTGGACTTATAACTTCCATAATTTTGAAAGGTCCCATTTATCTAGGTGAAAATTTGATATCCTTTCCAACTGTTATATAGATATTTTGGGTTTTACCCTCATAAATACCTTGTCTCCTTGCTCAATTTTTCTATCAACTCTTTTTAAATTAGTGTACCTTTTCTTGATCGGTTGCTTCTTTCAACGACTCACGAATGAGCTTAACTTGATTTTCCATTTCAATCAAGATTTCTGGACCCAATGCCTCTTTTTCCTTTGTATTATCCCAGCTAATAAGAGTTCTAAACTTTCTCCCATACAACTCTTCAAATAAAGACATTCTCAGCAAATAATGGTAAGTGTTATTATAGAAAAATCCAACCAATGGGATATATTCATCCCATTTGTATTGCTGATCCATACAATACATTCTAAAGTATATCCTCCATAAACTGGTTAACTCTTTCTATTTAACCATATGTTTCAAGATGACAGACTAAACTAAAGTTTAGTTTTGTTCCCAATTTTTGAGTTTAAAGTTTGTCAAAACCGAGAGGTCATCCTAGGATCCCTGTCTAAAATGATCAATTTTGGAACTCCATGTAATCTAAATATTTCATGCACAAACCATTTTGCAAGTACATGAGAATCATCCTTTAGATTTCCTAGTATGAAGTGAGCTACTTTGGTCAATTTATCAACCACTACCAAAATCATGTCATGTTTTTCTTGGATAATGATAGTATTTGGAAAAAATCCATGCTGATTATCTACCATTTATGATGCGGAATGCTATGAAGATACATTAGAGTAGTAGGATGCATGTGATTTTCCTTAACATGTTGACATTCAAGACAATGTGCAACATAATTCATCATATCCTTCTTCATTCCTTTCCAAAAGTACTATTGTTTTACATCAGCCAATAGTTTCATTACTCTAGGATGCCCAAAATATGGAGCATCATGAAATTCCTTCATGAATTTTGTTTTAAGATCATTACCCAAAGGTACATAAACTCTATTTTCATATCGCAAAACTCCTTCATTATCAAACTTAAAACCTTTGTATCTCCTATCATTCAGATTTTCTACTAACACAATTTTCACATGATGATAATATAGATTAGTTTGCAGTTATTTCTTTACTTCTTCCTTAAAACGAGTTCTAAGGGTCAAAATAGTGGAAATATACTTCCTACAACTCAACACATCAGCCATACAATTCTATTTTATTTTAATATAACTAATGTTTAAGTCATATTGGGACAAAAATCCAGCCACCTACGCTGTATTGCATTTAAATTTGGATGTGTAAAGATATATTTTAGCCCCAAATGATATGTTTTTAGTTCAAATGGATTTCCTAGTAGGTAATGCCTATAAATTTGTAAGGCATGAACTATGGAAACAAGTTATAAGTCATGGGGAACATATTTATTCTCATGCACCTTCAATTTTTTACTCTCATAAGTAATTACATGATCATTTTGAAGAAGTATTCCACCCAATCCTTCACCCAAGGCATCGATTACCACGATGAAGCTTCCATTGGGATCTGGAACCTTCATTACATGTGTTGATGTAATTTTTCCTTGAGCATATTAAACGAATATTCACACTTGTCAGCCCATTCAATTTTTTAATCCTTTTTGGTAAAGAAGTTATTGGTCCAACCACTATTGAGAAATATTTTATGAATATTCTATACTAACCAAATTTTCCCATTAAGCTTCTGTTGATGCAAAATCACAAAGACCTGGATGTTGATCAGGTTTCTAAGTTGATGTTCAGGCATCTAGTGTGATTGCACAACATTGAATCCTTTCTCCAAGTGTGGGACTTGCAAGAATGAGAAAGGAATCTCCAGAGAAGGCTGGTTCCTATTCCTCTATTCAGATGCACACAAAGATTGCAGAGGGTTTATTCAAAACCTAATCTAACTTGCCAAGGAGACGGGGGTAAGAAGATGCATAAAAATAAACCTAAGTTAACAGAGGTGATGCACCGAGGAATGAAGAACATATGTCTTGCCAATAAACACAAACGCAATGCAAGATCATGCACAGATAACCAGATTCACAGTGAAAGATCAGGAGGATGCAAATGAACACAGAGAGCGTTGAGGATCATCCACAGACATGCATTAATTTTCTCCAAAGATTGATACAATACACTACAAAATGCCAAGAGGTAGAGTCACATTACAGTTTCAAATGGGAGGTTCGAACTCCACAAATTCACCTGCCAAAGAGAAGAAGGGAGGGGCAAAACAGAAAATGTTCGACCCTTTTAAAAAATCCCCTCTTTACAATATATAAGAAGAATGAGAGAGGGAAGAGAGAGGAAAGTCGAATCTACCACAACCACTTCTAGATTGCATTTAACTCATCTCATTATGGTAGAAAATGGTGTATCCTGGAAAAATGACGGATTTGTTTAGCAAAAATGGTGAACTGTCTATTGTATTAAAGCTGGTTGTTGAACGTCACTTCTGTCTATTATTACGTGCTAGAGCCATTTCTCAATTTTCTCTCCCAAAACTGAACCAAAATGCAAGATTGACCTCCAAATCATGTAGAGAATCTCTCTAGCTTTCCAATGATATAAAGAACGTGCAAATCCGAGCTTTGGATTAAAAGATATAGTGATTTGAAGATTTAGGGCAAAAACGGCCCAAAAACGGATTTTGAATTTTTTCCCGCGCTCTGCCACTTGGATGACATGTATCAGGAGCTGATTGGCTGAGAAATTATCTCTCCTCCACCTTTCCATGGGCTTCCCTTTGAAATTTTTACGTTTTTATAATTTTGGAAAATTTTCCATTTTTTCCCTGCGCCCCCGCCATTTGGGACACGTGGCATCGTTTGGTTCAAAGATGGGGCGCGGGGTCATCCTTGTCTTTTAATCTTTTGGCCCAAGACTTTGTCAAATTTTTCTAAGTCTTTCCCTGGCTCCAAACTTCCCCACCTTAGGACACGTGGCGTTTCCTGATTCGTCTCGCTTGGCCTCCTAGATTTTCGCGTCCCTCGCGTCCCTTTCGCATTGTCCCTAATCGCACGGGAAAAATTGCTCGAACCACGATTCGGGCTTCTTCGTCCCTCTTTTCTTTGAAGACATGTGGCAAGATTTCATTGGCTCTCGGTTCCTTCAGCTTTTCCGCATCCCACGCGTCCCTTTGTCCCAACTGTCCCGGACTAAAGTTCCCTGTTTCGGCCGATCCGGGTGGTTCACGTCCTCGCGTACATTTGTTCCAACTGTCCCGGACTGTCTGGGACAAATTCTTCCAAACCACCCGAAATGGGCTACTTTTGTTCTCGGCCACTTTGCCCTTTCGTGTCCCGCATGTCCTTGGCGTCCCTCATGGCCGAGATGTCCCGGCCTTTATCTCGCACAACAGTTAGTCAATTTTTTCACCTTCGGCCAGTTCGCCCTTTCGCGTCCCATGCGTCTCTTATGCGTCCTCACGGCCCAGATGTCCCTTTGCTGCACGGACCACCTGGTGGCCTTTCGGCCGATTCATGCTTTTACGTCCCAACTGTCCCAAGGACCGCCTAGACCAGGACTTAGCTGATTTTCTTCATTTTTTCGGCCCCAAACCTGCAAACCCGAAATGCCTTAGAACAATCCTGCAACCATATTTTTTGCATCTCTTCCATTTTATCAACCTGTTGGGATTCCTTCTTGGATAGGAGAGTTAGAAGGAAACCGAGGGGACCCTAGAAAACATGATTTTGGGCTTTGAATCATATACTTGCTCGGGACTGACAATCGATGCATGTTATCAAAATTACCTTGGGGGAATTTTTAACAACAATTTTGGCGACTCAACGGGGTCACCTGCCTGCTAGGTAGAAGATCAGTGGCCTTTTAACAATCCATTGGGCATGGAGTAATAACCTGAAACCAACCTGATCTCTGATCCCGATCCTGATACCACAACTCATTCTTCGAGAGCACTCTGAACTGTAGAAATTCAACCTAGGAGCAACAAAACCTGTGCCAAAGCACTTAGGGAAACTGAAACCTAACTACAACAAGACAATGTGCATACGCACTTAGAGGAATTGAAATATAGGCTAATATTTACAGGGTAAACCTTTTATTTTTAGTAGCAATGTTTAAGATAGATTCCGTTAACTGGAATCGGGAGTTCTTCTCCATCCAATGCAGAAAATTGGAAGGCATTACCACTTTTACATCTCGTGACCATGTAGGGGCCGCTCCAAATGGCATCAAACTTGGAATGCCTTCAGGTTTCACCGATCTGCATCCCATTTCAGAACTAGGTCCCCCTCCTGGAAGGTCCTTGCTCCTGCCTTCTTGTCAAACCATCTTTTTACTAAGGCCTAATCCTTTTCAATCATCAGAGCTGCATGTTCTCTTATTTCTTCCAATTCCATCAACTCTGCGTACCTGGCCTCCATTGGTTTGAACTCAGACAACTCCAACTACTTCATGAGCTCCAATGCTGGAAATTCTAATGATATAGGCAATATTGCCTCTTTCCCATAGACCAATTTGTAGGGAGAACTACCTGTAGACCTCTTTGGTGTTATCCTGTCAGCCCATAATGCTGATTTTAGCTTGGTATGCCATGTCCTTTGGTTTTCATCCAGAGTTCTTCTGATGATCCTTAGCAACTTTTTGTTCATGGACTCTGCCTGTCCATTACCCTGTGGGTAATAATTTGAAGAGGTGCTTAAATAGATTCCATTCTTGACAGCCCATTCTGTAATCTTGGAACCTATGAATGCTAATGCATTATCTAATATGATAGTGGCGGCACACCAAACCTGGTCACTATTTCTTCATAAAAGTCTAGTATGTTAGACTCACTTGCCTCTTTGAGTGCCACTGCTTCGGTCCACTTGGTGAAATAGTCTGTTGCTGCAAGTATCCACTTGTGACCTTGACTCGAATTGGGATTGATGACTCCAATGAAGTCCAGTCCCCATTGCATGAATGGCTGATCTACTGAAATTGGATGAAGGGGCAGCGCTGCTAACCTTCCTTTTCCTGTGAAGAATGCACATTTCTTGCACTTTCTTATCCATGTGTGTGATCCTTTGAACACTGTGGGCCAATAATACCCTGCCTTCATTATCTTGAGAGCTGTTACTCGTGGGGTGAAATGTCCTCCAGAATCTCCATCGTGAAAATCTCGTAACACCCTCTCAATTTGACCTGTCCCAATGCACCTCAGTAGAACTCCATTGATGTCTTTCTTAAACAAAACACCATCAACAAACACATATGGAATGGCTTGTAATCTAAAGTATCTCCTCTTTGCTTTGCTCATTTCTAGAGGGCATAGGCCTGTCTGTAGGAAGTGTATCATATTCTGAGTCCAATAGGGAGTGGGCACATCATCATTTTCCTATTCTTGACCATCTTGTAGTACCAAGATAGCCTCTTTTCCATTACCTGCTTCAACTTGCTGACTCAAGGCTAGTTGTTCGCATAGTCCCTTCCCACGTACTAGTTTGGTGACCTTAATCTCAATGTCATATTCCATGACACGGGTTATCCATCCTGCATGTTTCTCATTCAGATCCTTGTTTAGAAGGAAGTCCTTGACTCCTGCATGAGAGACCAATAATTGGATCTTGTTGTTTGAGACTAGGTGCTTGAATTTCTTTAAACTCCTGATCACTGCAAGTACATGCTTTTCAATGAAAGAGTACCTAGTTTCGTATTCCTCCAAGCCTTGACTGAAGAAAGCAACTGGTTGTTCTAATCCTTCTTTGTTTTGTTGTTCCAGATGTAGAAATTTTGTCTCCACCACCAAAGGTGTATAGCATGAAACCCTTGGAGAAGTCTGGATTGACGAGAGTGGGAGCTTGAGATATAGCCTCTTTTATTGCCTCAAAACTTGCCTTGCCTTCAGATGTCCACTTAAATGCCATGCTCTTTTTTAACATCATCGTTATTGGATTTACGAGAGCTACAAAGTTTGGAACAAACCTGCAAAAAAAATTGATCCTTCCCAAGAAGCTTTGAAGAGCCTTCTTGTGACTTGGCAATGACAATGCTCGAATTGCTTCAACTCTTTCTGGGTCAATCGTCAATCCCTCTTTTGAAACAATATGGCCTAGAAGTTTTCCCTCATGAGCCAGGAATATGCATTTTTTGGGATTCAATGATACCCCAAATCTTCTACACCTCTGAAATACCTGCCTCAGATGAAAGAGGTGATCCACTACATTTTTGGAGAATACAGTGATGTCATCAAGATATATCAGAACTATTTTATTGATCAACCCCTTGAATGCCATATCCATTTCCCTTTGGAAAGTGGCTCCAGCATTTGATAGGCCAAATGGCATCTTCTTGTAGGCAAATGTGCCCCATTTGGTTGTGAAGGCTGTCTTGAACTGGTCTTCCTCCTTCACCATAATCTGATTGTAGCCTGAGTAGCCATCAAGTAGTGAAAACCTCTCGAGCCAGCCACTGACCTACAATATTTGCTCCATGGAAGGAAGTGGGTAATGGTCTTTTAGAGAGGCTCTATTCAAGTCTCTGAAGGCAACACACAATCTAATCTCTCCACTCTTCTTTCGATTTGGAACTAAGTTGGCAACCCAACTAGAATCCTTGATTGGGAATATGATCCTTGACTCAATCAACTTGTCCAATTCTTTCTTCATGAGAGGCTCCATGTGTGGATTGACTGGTCTTTGTTTTTGCCTAACAGGCTTAGTATTTGGATCCAATTCGATGGTATGCTGAGCTAAGTTGGGATTGAAACCTTTCAAGTCTTCATAGCTCCAAGCAAACATGTCGGAAACTCTTGACTGTTTGTATGAACTCATACCTTTCTTGTTCGGTTTGTCATCCTTCCAATTTGCAATGGTTTGTTCTCTTCTACCAAGATGGATACTGAATCCTCTCTCTTGACCTGAATGTTTGCTTTCTCCTTTCTAAATTGATCATTGGGATTAAAAATGGACTCCAAAGTGATAAGTCCCTTGGGTAGCTTGTTAGTTCTCAGCTGTACCACTTGGTCACCATATTGTTGTTCCAATTTTTCTTGATTCTTGGCTGAGAACTCAGCTTCTTCTTGCAAGAAATGGATGATTTGCTGGTCATTTTCAAACACTTTCCAATTGACATTGTTATCTGGCACTGAAGGCCTCACAATCACGTGGATGTTTGGCTATACCTTGTCTTGTTGAATACTTTCCACAATGTCAAAGGCTGCCCCCTGCTTTGCTGCAAGCTTTGTCGGCAGACTTGTTCTCTTTCCTAGGAATGGATTTGATGCCAAAACCCTCAAAATCTTTCATGAGGTCCACACCCTATTCTTATAGCACTTGAGTAGATCATTCTTGGCAGCATGCTGTCCCTTGACCTGATTTACAATCAATTCACTGTCACCAAAGACTTGCGGGTTCTTTATTTTCTTCTTGATTGCCCAATGCATCCCTTACACCAAGGCTTCATATTCAGTGAGTGTTATTGGAGCATGCAAACAGAAATCTAAAAGCTGAATAGTACTTCACTCCTCGAGGTGAAACAAGCACGGCTCCACCTCCTACACCTTGTCTACTCCTTGATCCATCAAAAAACAGCTGCCATACCTCATTGTCATCCTTGTGGTTTGGCTTGGTGATGTTAGGAATAGGCTGATTTTCTTTGTGTATGCAATAGACCCCTAGCTTAGATTCTTCCACTTCTTGATAAGGATCAAATGCATGTATCTTGTTTGCCCATTCATCAAGAGTTAGATCCGGGATGCTTCTAACCTTGGTGTCAGCTTCATCAGTGCTTGGGTGATCTTCTTGATCAAATGTTGAGCAATTGGCATTAATCTGACTTGGAGTGTAAGGCTCAATATGGAAGTTTGCAATAGGTTCTGACCTGATTGTGGCTTTGGTTCCATACCTCGTTCAAGCAAGCATGTGTGACCAATCGGTAGACAAATATCCTCCAATCTGGCTATGAAGTCCCTTGACAAGCAAAGGGAAAAGAGTGGTGGAAGGTCTATGACTGATACATCTTGTAAAACAACAACGTTTGGACATGCATGCAATGTAAGACTCAAGTTTTTAATCACTCCAACTGTTGCTACTGTTGTCCCATCTAGCTGCACTACCCCTTTGGATATTGTTTCATACTGGAGCCCTAGCTAATCAGCTATTTGTTTAGGCATCACTGAGCTACTTGCCCCGGAGTCTATCATGCAATTGTGCACTAGCTGATTTCCAATGATCAATGAAACATAGAAAGGAGGGGACTTCGACATTTTACCTTGCTATCCTCCATGATTATCCTCAGGCTGGGTAGCATTTGTGAGAACTTTTCTTACATCTGAACTTGCTGATTCAAAGTTGGCTAGTCCTTCATGGCAGCTTGCAACAGATCTCTTTGGCCTGGGATGGATAGGGATTCCCACATTGATATATTGACGTTTGTCTTCTTCATCTGATCAATGATACTGAATGGTGATGAAGGATCTCTTTGCTGTCCCTTGGTTTGTACATTCACTCCTTGCACGTGGGCAGCAATAACTAGTATTTGAGTTGGCCTAGGGGCTGTTCTTGGCTGCCCTTGTGCATTTGAAATTGGAATTTTCTTGCCAATCATTTGTGGAACCATGGAAGGTTGTGGATTGGTTGGGGCTAATGGCTGTTCTTCACCCAAATTCCTCCTTTTTGACCTTGTGTTGGCTGCAACACCTTGAGAAACTACCTGGTTCATGCCAAAAATCTTCCGCTTGCCAATTTACCAATGTGGTGTCATTTGGGGCTGATTCTTTGTTGGAATGTTTCTTGTTGTTGGTTGTTTCCTTGACTACCCTCACCTCCACACCAGTAGTTGTCACCATTAATGCTTGATTAAAAGCACCATTGAAGCACATGGATTGATTATGAGGCTCATTGTATGGAAAACGCTAATCATACTCTTGGGAAATGTTGTTTTGTGTTGGCTTTACCAAGTGCCTTAGAGGAGATATGGCATTTGAATTATAGGGCTGAAATGGTCTATTAAGCTAGGAGGCCTTGTTTGATTCATATTTGCAACTAGATTAGGTGGCCTTTGTGGTTGGTATGGCTGCCTGTTAGGCTGAGCTTGGGGTTGATAAGAAGGTCTAAAACCTTGGGCTTCTTTGCCTTTTGAGAGTAACCAGCTCATTGCCTAGGTTTTGCAATTGCTTCATGACTTCTTGAAGCTCATTTGGGGCACTTGGAGATGAAGTGGAAGCTTCATTTGAACTCTGATTTCTAGGGGTGGGAGAAGGAGCCAAATCAGGTGCTTGATTGGTGTTTGGACTCTCTAAACTTGGAAACAAAGTGGCATGGGAGGTCTAGGGGCAAGTTTGCCAGCTTGGATCAAACAATTTTCATCCCTAATGGCAATGCTATAAGCCATAGGGATAGTTATGCCTCCCATGGACTGAATCAACATAGAAATATCAGAATTTAGAGCTTTGAGATAGTAGAGAAAAGCACCTTCTGTTGCCTTTGATCGCCACTTTGGAATTCTCTCCCAAGTCTTTTGAAATCTGAAGTTGAAATCGGTCATTTGCTCATTGGAAGCTCTCTTAATGGTTGTCACTGCTCCAAGAGAGACAAGTTGTCTCCTTTTTCTCCAAATTACTCATGAAGTGCTATACACTGATTCCAATTTGTGATAGAACCAGCTCCAAGGCTCCTAAACCATTGCAATGCTTTACCCTTGAATGAAGATGCCAAGAACTTGTGACCACTTACATCTCATTGATTTCATGAATTACACAAAGGTTAGCAATATCTTTAACATGATCACTGGAGTAGTCTCGATTTTCTCCAGTGAAGTATGGATTGTTATTCAAGGCTGCAATAGGAATTGGATGTTGTGCATTGAGGGCAAGTGGGCTACTACCTGTGAAGTTGACATAGGGGTTGTTTTGTGCCATTCTAATTGGTCTTAAAACCTTTGTTGGTGAATGAAAGGCCTACAGGTGGAGGAGTTGAGAGAGTTATGTTTGGTGGAGATAGAGACCTTTGAATCCTTCTTACTCTTTGCCTTCTTCTTGGAGATAATTGCAGGTATTCAAACAACACTTCTTCTTCTCCAACTCTTGACCTTGTGGTGACTCTTCTCATGAGTTTTCAGGCCAGCACTGCCGCAACCAGTTGATTCTTCCCTTGGAGTTGCTAGATATGAAAATAATAGCTCTTTTTAAGCAAGAAACTTGTAGTAGATGCACATCAACTTTGTTGCAATAAAAATGAGACCTCTAGTGTCCCACCCGGTGTGCCAAAACTGTTGATGTAAAATCACAGCACCACGGATGTTGATCAGTTTCTAAGTTGATGTTTAGGCATCCAGGTGTGATTTCACAACATTGAATCCTTTCTCCAAGTGTGGGACTTGTAAGAATGAGAAAGGAATCTCCAGAGAAGGATGGTTCCTATTCCTATGTTCGAGATGCACACAAAGATTGCAGAGGGTTTATTCAAAACCTAGTCTAACTTGCCAAGGAGACAGGGTAAGAAGATGCATAAAAATAAACCTAAGTTAACGAGAGGTGATGCACCAAGGAATGAAGAACATCTATCTTGCCAATAAACAAAAACAAAATGCAAGATCATGCACTGAGATAACTTGATTCACGCAGTGAAAGATTAGGAGGATGCAAATGAACACAGAGAGGGTTGAGGATCATCCACAGACATGCATTAATTTACTCCAAAGATTGATGCAATATAATACAAAATGCCAAGAGGCGAGTCGCATTACAGTTTCAAATGGGAGGTTCAAACTCCACAAATTCGCTTGCCAAAGAGAAGAAGGGAGGGGCAAAGCAGAAAATGTTCGACCCTTTAAAAAATCCCCTTTTACAATATATAAGAAGAATGAGAGAGGGAAGAGAGAGGAAAGTTGAATCTACCACAACTACTTCTAGATTGCATTTAACTCTTCTCATTATGGCAGAAAACGGGAATCCTAGAAAAATGGTGGACATGTTTAGCGTAAACGGCGAATCGTCATTGTATTAAAGCTGGTTGTTGAACGTCACTTCTATCTATTATTATGTGCCAG
Organism: Taxus wallichiana var. yunnanensis; assembly: GCA_018340775.1. Taxonomy (NCBI): domain Eukaryota; kingdom Viridiplantae; phylum Streptophyta; class Pinopsida; order Cupressales; family Taxaceae; genus Taxus; species Taxus wallichiana. The sequence continues at coordinate 339,124,776 of CM031236.1, forward strand.
AGCCATTTCTCAATTTTCTCTCTTCAAACTAAACCAAAATACAAGATTGACCTCCGAATCATGTAGAGAATCTCTCCAGATTTCCAATGATATAAAGAACGTGTGCAAATCGAGCTTTGGATTAAAAGATATGGCGATATGAAGATTTAGGGCAAAAAAGGGCCCAAAAATAGATTTTGAATTTTTTCCCGCGCTCTGCCACTTGGATGACACATGTCAGGAGCTGATTGGCTGAGTAATTCTCTCTCCTCCACCTTTCCGTGGGCTTTCCTTTGAAATTTTGATGTTTTTATAATTTTGGAAAATTTTCCATTTTTTCCCCGCGCCCCCGCCATTTGGGACACGTGGCATCGTTTGGTTTGAGGATGGGGCGCGGGGTCATCCTTGTCTTTTAATCTTTTGGCCCAAGACTTTATCAAATTTTTCTAAGCCTTTCCTTAGCTCGAACTTCCCCACCTTAGGACATGTGGCATTTCCTGATTCGTATGCGGGCCTCCCGGCTTTTCACGTCCCTCGCGTCCCTTTGGCCTGGCTGTCCCTAACTGCTCTGGGACAAATTCCTCGAACCACCCGATTCGGGCTTCTTCGTTCCTCTTTTCTTTGAAGACACGTGTCAAGATTTCATTAGCTCTCGGTTCCTTTAGCTTTCCACGTCCCACGCGTCCCTTTGTCCCAACTGTCCCGAACTAAAGTTCTTTGTTTTGGCCGATCCGAGCGGTTCGCGTCCTCCACGTACATTTGTTCCAACTGTCCTGACGTATGGGACAAATTATTCAAACCACCCGAAATGGGATGCCTTTGTTCTCGCCGCTTCACCCTTTTGTGTCCCACGCATCCTTCGCGTCCTCATGGCCTAGATGTCCCAGCCTTATCTGCACAACAGTCAGTCAATTTTTTCACCTTCGGCCGGTTCGCCCTTTTGCGTCCCGCGCGTCCTTCACGTCCTCACGGCCCGGATGTCCCTTTGCTACGTGGACCACCTGGCGGCCTTTCGGCCGATTCATGCTTTTACGTCCCAACTGTCCCAAGGACCGCCTGGACCAGGACTTAGCCGATTTTCTTCATTTTTTCGGCCCCAAGCCTGCAAACCCGAAATGCCTTAGAACAATCCTGCAACCATATTTTTTGCATCTCTTCCATTTTATCAACCTGTTGGGATTCCTTCTTGGACAGGAGAGTTAGAAGGAAACCGAGGGGACCCCAGAAAACATGATTTTGGGCTTTGAATCATATACTTGCTCGGGACTGACAATCTGATGCATGTTATCAAAATTACCTTGGGGGTGAATTTTTGACAACAACTTCTTACATCATGTACATATTTTGATGCTGGACACTTAGTTATGGATTTTATTTTTGATGGATCAACTGAGATCCCATCTTTGTTTATGATATGTCTAAGGTACTACACCTTGTTCTTATAAAAAGAACATTTTGAAATATTACCATATAGATTCCTTTTTCTAAGCACATCTAACACTATTATCAGTTGTTCATTGTGTTCCTTTATGTTATTCAAATACATTTGAGTATCATTAAGAAAAATTAACAAAAATTTATACAAGTATTCTTGAAAATATTTTTCATAAGGTTCATGAATGCAACAGGTGTATTAGTGATTCCAAAAGGTAAAATTGTAAACTCATAATGCCCATATCTTTTTCTGAATGTTGCCTTATGAATTTCTTCATTCTTTATCCTTAGTTGATGATAACTATATTGTAAATAGATATTTGAATAAATAGATGCATATCTCATCTGATAAAAAGGTCATCAATCCTTAGTAAATGATTCTTATTCTTTATTATTGCTTTGTTCAACATGTGCTAATCGATGCATAATATTAACATTCCATCCTTTTTCTTAACAAAATGACCCAGTGCTCCCCAAAGAGAGATACCTAGTCATATCATTCATTTAGACAAAATTTTGTGACGTTGTTCTTTCAATTTGAATAACTCTATTGTTGTCATTCTATATGGTGTTTTTGATATCGGTTCAGTTTCAGTTTGATGTCAATGGTAAAGTCAAACTCACATTTAGGAGGAATTCTAGGTAATTCCTCTAGAAAGACATCCCTGTATTCTTGTAATTTCGGAAAATCCTCTAAGGAAGTATTACATTTCTCACTAAAATTAGAAATTTTTATAACATACAACATGTAACCCTTGTTTTTGGCTTTCTTTCGTTGCATTGCAGAAATTTGTCTAACTTTGAAACCTATTTTTATGCCCCTGAATGCTAGCTATTTCCTATGTGTCATCTAGAAATTACATTTGTTTTTGAAATATTCTACTATTACCTTGTGTTTGGAAAACTAATTTACTCATATAATAATGTCATAATACCCTAAGGGAGTTATGTACAAGTCAAGTTCAATGGTAAAATTAAGTAAGTCCAATCTTTGTGTCAAAAAGACATTGTTTTTTACCGTATAGACAACATCATTCCCATATTGTACAATCCATGTATTTTCCATATATCCAAATTTTTAATATATTTTTCTAACTAAATTACTAGAAATAAATTACTTGGTTGACCTTTGGTGTAAAATAAAATAGTAATAGGAAGTCCATATAACTTACGATACTTGAATAGGAGTAGCCTATTTCTTAGCTTAAGCGGTTAACCAATGCAACATGAATTCTTAGCTTTCCGATTGTTCCCCTGATTCCTTTGGTTAAAACTATTAGCATATGGTCACCAAAAATTTAACACACCTAGTAAAAGGCACTTTCATTTCAAATTTGTTTTCATTAACTGCAACACTATTATGTCCATTTCTCCTTATTTGTAACGCAGTTTTATTTGTTGTATTATTTATGGTAGCCTTAATTTTTATACCTTCATTTTTCCACCATGTTTTTCTAGGATCTAATGGTGCATATGAGCTAATTCTCTTCTTACGCTTTTCATCTCTATGCTTTGAAATTGCTTACGCTTTTGTTCTTACCTAATGGATTTTTTTTTTGAACACTTTGCTTCCATAGTAGATGTCCCCTTCACATCTAATTTTCCTCCAATGCTTGGGTTTACCCCATGATAAACTTACGAATTTTAAATTTGTCATCTTCTTAGTACTATGGTACATATTTCAGTAACTTAGTGAAATGTTCCAAATATTCACAATAGACCTTGTGTTAGGTTTTGAAACTTAGACATTTTCTAGTCAAAGTAAAAACTGAGCCAACCAACATTGATGAAAGTAAATTTTGAATTATTCCCATGTGATGTTAGTAGTTTCAACTCATAACTCCATCTTTTGGTTATCCCACCAAGAGAATTCCTCATTGGAGAGTTAGAAGGCACCCCAAATTGCTTTGGTTTCTTTTGAAAAGTCCCTTATTTTGAAATACTTTTATATCTCACTCAACCAATTATTAGATCCATTCCCAAGGTTGTTCCATCAAAATTAGGTGGGCTCTTCCATTTGATATCCCTTAACAGTTCAACTACCAAGCAAGCTCTTTTATTTTCTTGTTGATTTTTAGAATTAGGATGCTTTGGCTTTTCTCCCTCATTTGCTACAGGTTGTTTTACCTTAGGTTCTTCCTTTTCATTCTTACCCACAACCTACTACTCTAAGGAAGCTACTCAATTTTGAGTGTCGTGAAGGACTGTTAGGATTTCATCTAGATTTTGAGATGTTGTATCTTCAACCTAGTTAATTTCCCTTCCCCTAACCATTGTATCCTATTAATGAGAGGATAAGATGTCTTGTTAGTGTTATGAACCCATTAAGTCCAAGAGCTGATAAACCTTCAGCTATGATACCAAAATGTAACACCCATGTTATGATTCATAAAAATTAAGGGATTTTTTTATATAAACCCCTTAAGTATAATTAATGCCTTCAATTATTTCAGGTTGCGAGAACTTAATCTAGCATAATTAAATTTTTACAATCCATCTGATAACAAATGATAACCATGTGCAACTGTAAGGATCAATTAGATCTTCCTGATCTCCCTTAAATCACTCTAATTGAGTGTGTATAAATTGTATACTTTTGGTTAAACCTTTAGCAGGTTATGAGAATTAAGTGCAACTCCTAAGTGTCTACCTAGAAAACATACAAGTTGTATTCTATCTAGTATCTGACACAACAAGTTAGGGGAATGGTGAAAAATTGTTGGCCATTATGTCTTAGTGTTTTCATTGATGTCAAATCCATTGATTGAAAAGGGTGTATATAAGTTATATGAGTCTCCATGAGGTGTCTTTTAGTGTCAAACAAGGAAGGTTGAATGGTAGTGACTTGATTTGGTGAGATCCTATGTTGTTTAGGCATGGTTTTGAGTATGATACAAACATGTATGGTCATGACATGAGTCCTAAAGGTTGTTATGAGTTCCATCATTGTCAATAGGTGTGTAAGAGGTGTCCATATGTATGTAATGTGTTATCATGGTCAACTCGTGGGTTTTCATGGTTGAGACATGTCATTATAGGCCTATTTCTAGTCTTATGATTAAGGTAAATATGGAAATATATGCCTAACCTGATTGCTATTGTACCATTAAATAAATAAATAACTAAATATAGAAATTAACCCAAGTAAGATAAGTAATAAAATGTGAAACCCTAGTTGAAAAGAGGAGTCATATGAATTAGATAGTTTGTAGTGATATCTAGATTGTGCCGAAGTGTGAGATGGAGAAGCATCGTATAGAGCCCCAGATAAGTGTGTGAGATGACAATCTTCCTAGAATAGGGAACCTGGAGAGGGATAAGGGTGCCTTAGACCTGATTTTAGGCACATACGTCTATGGAAATACTTATGAAATATCCTCCGAGTGGTCATGATCTATTCATTGTTGTTTTCCTTTAGTCTCTATGAAGTCACACAATGATTGTTGAGGTCACTAGAAACCCGCAACAAAGTAATGACCCGTAAAACCCTCAAAGAGACATCAAATCCTAAAAAAGGAAATTTTGAGAATGAGGGGTCAAACTATCCTCAACTATTGCAATGGTGAACTTACGATGAAGAGCACTTTGCACTACATCTCATACCCAATGTATTTCTATGTATGTGTGTGTAGAATTGTGCCCTAGGTGCCTCTTCTGTGTGTCACACTCGATAGTGAGCAAGTGGCTAGATGTAAATAAATGTAATAGATGTATACATGGAAAAGAATGAAATTCCCTCCTATGAAGTATATGTAGAATAGCCATCCCTTTTTTCCCTTGGATGACACTATATGGATGAAATCGAGCTCTTAAATTCTCGATGGATGTAACCTTAGGTGGTGAAAACTAATGCTTAGTGCTTGGTACTTTATTATGATCACATAAATTTCTATTTATATGATTCCCTTACATGAATTTTGTAACTAACCTCAAAAATGTTGACTACAAAAAATATGAGATGCTCAAACAGCTAGAAAGGAACCGAAAAGTGTGAACAAAGTATACTAAGGTCGGGGCATCGAGAGGGGACGAGGGCACTTGACGCGACATCTTGGTTGTGTGCTAGTGTCTAGGATAAATTTCATGGTATAAAAAGGTTTACTACGCAAGTAAGGTTCCAAGACCAAAAGTGGTAATAGAAAGCAAAGAAAGGTGGCCAAAGACAATGTTTGATTACTAATTTTCTTACTTAGGAATCATATGAATAGTAATATATAATCCGGACCAAATAGTTACCCAAAGTGCATGAATTTTTTATCTATATTTTCCCCACTTTATATTGGTGAGTAGAAATCTCAGTAACATAAAGTAGATAGAGATGCATACCGATAACCATGCATATTGATATAGAGGAGCATGCCAAAGGACATGAAAAAGCATAGAGTGATAAAAATGTGAAGTGTGGATGGTAAGGAGGAAAAAGTGAAAAAGTGATGATGAAAATGACCCTAGGGTGAAAATGCATGTGTATATTTCATGATGTTCCTTTTTTGATGTCATTGTTGATGTGATTGTTGTTATTGATGTTGTGAAGTGACTACCACTTCCCATAAGGACAAACATGCAAAAGAGAAGAACAAACAAGTAGTCAAATACACATGTATATGATTGAAATGTGTAAGAAAGTATGTAAAGAAAGTGTGTAAAATGTGAAAATGAAAAAGAACACTGCACCTGATACATGATGAGAAAAAGGGTGTAGAAAGGATCTTGAAGATGTTGTAGATGAATGATTTTTTTGGGTGATCTCATGTCATTTGTATGCAGGTATTTGTAAGTTTTGGGGCGATCTCACACCATGTCATGGAAGAAGTGTAGGGAGAAAATTCTGGTGTCATCCTCCAACCTTTAACTGCTTCCCATAATGTGGAACACCACTACAAATGGTGTGTAAAATTTGAACAATTTGATCTAACGCGAAAGTGAAAAGTGTTGTGTAGTGCATGCATGTCAAGTGCTAACGATTGTGTGTTGTGTGTAAGTTGCTATGTGTAGTTCTGTAAATTGTAATGAACTACAAAATTCTATGTAAATTCCCCCTAATCATAGGTTTCTAGGAAGGGTCAAGGGTGCCTATGTGTTATTTTCCTAGTCTGGGCACTAGTGTCTATGCTATGCTAAGGACCCAAGTCTAATTCGAGCCCCGTATAATACTCACAATTTTGTTGTACCAGTATTGTGATATGTTGAATTGTGACTATATGCCACTCTATGGGGTGATGATTCACCCAAATGATGTGCCCCCTCGTTTGGGGTGCATGTGATGTCGTTGAAGGAGTATGCAGCCCAAAGGAGGATCGAATGCTATGATAAAACTATGACCTACGGGGGAAGGGAATGTGCTTGGTATAAACCAAAGCACATGCAAAAAAAGTGGCTACGAGACAAGTGTTAGTACACGTAAGAAAAACATGCATGTAAAAGATAAAATGTAAGATAAGACGTAAGAAGAAAAAATAAACATGTAAGAAGACAATGTAGACCATGAAAAATGGGTTGCAAACATGGGACACAACTCACGATGTCACAAGAAAATAAAAGCTAATGAAGCCAAAAACAAATAGTGTGCACACAAGACAAAGGGAAAATACCACAAACAATGGAAACCAATGACAAATAATGCAACGTATAACCATGGAAGTAAATAATCCTGCATAACAAATGTTTCACATGAAGCACCCATTAGCATGTTAGAAAGATAAAAAAGTATGTTAAATTGTGTATAATCTATTAATAATGTGCTATGAAACAAAATGAAACAATAACACATATAGTTTACAAAAGTGAATGCCCCGGGAGTTGTCGTTGGACTAGTTATAGGTATTATGCAAAACATCCATGATGCGTGTAAGAGATCTATATAATTTGTGATCACAACTAGAAAACAAGTGAATGTGCATGTGTGTGAGAGTCATCACGTTTGGTTCACAAAAATTATTAAGCTAAATATGGAAATATATGCCTAACATTTTTACTATTTTAGGAGTAAATAAATAAATAACTAAATACAGAAATTAACCCAAGAAAGCTAAGCAATAAAATGTGAAACCCTAGTTGCAAAGAGGGGTAAGATGACTTAGATAGTTTTTGGTTATATTTGTACTATACCAAAGTGCTGACCAGATGAACATAGATGGAGAAACATCACATAGAGCCCCAAAAAGTATGTGAGATGATGATCTTCCTGAAGATCAAAGCGCGCATGGAGAGGGATAGGGGTGCTTGCAGTACCCTAGACCGACTCTAGGTGACTATGTCTATGTAAATGCTTAGAAAAATTCCTATAATTGATCACAAGGTATTCATTGTTGTTTTAATTTAGTCACTATGAAGTCACACAATGATCTCCGAGGTCACTAGAAACTTACAACAAAGTAATGACTCGCAAAACCTTCAAAGAGACATCAAGTCATAAAAAGAAAGATGCATAATGAGGGGTCAGACTATCCTCAACTGTCACAATGGTGAACTTATGAATGAGCACTACACTACATCTCATACCCAATGTATTTCTATGTGCACATGTGCAGAATTGTGGCCTAGGTGGATCTTCCGTGTCTCGCACCTGATAGCAAAAAAGTAGCTAGGTGTAAATAACTGTAATAGATGTGTGCATGGAATAGAATGAAATTCCCTCCTATGAAGTGTATGTATAATAACCATCCCTTGTGTCCCTTAGATGGTGTTATATGGATGCAATGGAGCTCTTATATTCTTGATGGATGCAACCTTAGGTGGTGATAGCTAATGCTTAGTGCTTGGTCTTTTATTATGATCACATAACTTTATATTTATATGATTCCCTTACACTAATTTGGTAATCAACCTCAAAAAGGATGAATACCAAAAATATGAGATAATAAAACAACTAGAAAGAAACCAAAAAGTGTGAACAAAGTATACCGAGGTCAGGAGCACCGAGAGGGGATGAGGGCGCTTGACGCTGGTGCCGTGGCTGGGCACTAGTGTCTAGGATGATAAATTCCAAGGTATAAAAAGGAAGACGAAGCAAGTAAGGGTGTAATGCCAAAAGTGGAAACATAAATAAAATAAAGGTGGCCAAATACATGGGTTAATTAGTACTTTTCTTACTTAGGAATCATATGAATAATAGTATGCAATCAGGACTAAATAGTTACCTAAAGTGCGTGATTTTGTGTCTACATCCTAGAACATGCAGAATGAATTGGAGGTATATTTTTAGAGCTGAATAGTCTTGTTGAAGCACGGTGATATTGTACATGACATTTATGATGAGTTTCATGTTAGTTATTAGAGGTATGGTGGTGTTTCATGGTCCTTGGGAAGAAAGAAGGTGAAGACAAGGTAAGATACCATATGTAAGTAATCGTGGATAGGTATTTTCAATTAAGTTTGAGAAATATGATGGGTTTTTATAGTAATATGATGTTTCCATGATGCTTCATGAAAATTTTTAGGTAAAATTGAAGAATATTTTGCAATATATGTCATTTTTGGTAAAACCGGTCTTTGTAGAAGGCAAAACCAGCTCAAATTGGCAACTTGTTTTGCTCTCATGATCTCATAAAAGTTTCATGGGACACAAAGGTTTTGTGGGATTTTTACCATTTATCTAATAATTTTTGAAAAATAATAAAGTGGTTTGATCATTAGGTTTTTATGAATATTTATTAAGAAGACAAGTTTCTTTAAAACCCCTGGCAAAACCTATCTCTATAGAGACTTAGAGGAAATTGATTATACTTGAGTCAATTTATTGTTTTTGTAAAAGTGATGATTATATGTTGTATATAAATCCTCCATATTTCCAAAGAGTATGTTAGAGCTTGTGACAAGTATGTGGGCCCCACTCAAAAAGGAAAGTTTATGGAGTTTTTCAGTTTGTGTAAAAGATGTCCATTGAACCTAATGTATAAATCACCATTTATGGAAGCCTGGGATTTTTACTACATGTATATGGTAGTTTTAGGTCATGGTTGAGGCCCTAAGATTCAAAGTATGCCATATCTTTGAAGACTTGTTTTTGGGCCTAAAAGGGTAGTTTACCAATGTTGGAAAATGTAAGTTATTGAGAACTTGCGAGCATGGTGATAAATTATTATGAGATTAGATGTATTTTACACATCAAATATGATATGTTTCATGTTTTGGTTGAGCTCTGAAAGTGTACCGAGGTTCTATGGTTGAGGTCACAAGTTGACCTAGTTTGACTGGTTCAGGACAAGATTATTTTGGCTAAAACATTGATGTAGAAGACCCATGATCTGACATAGATGATGTTGGATATAAATTTTAGAGTTAAGAGGGATGAATTTTCTTCCTAGTTAATGTATTTATAAGTCTTTAAAATAATAGAATGTGTGCAAACAAGTTGAGTTTCCAAATTTTTTTTTGGGTAGTTCAATTTTCTTTGAAGAGAAAAAGAGGTTTGGTTTTCTTTGCTAGATGTTTCATGAGGTATAGTAATAATGGATGTGTTATACAGTCCATTGGATTTCTAATGAGTTGTTACATGTCATATTTTAGGTGCTATTGTGTGATCTTGAGATTCATAGGTGAAGATTAGTTCCTAGAAGTGCTGTTTTGAGTAGGAAATAGTCCCACTAAGTGGTGTTAAGAATAAAATGATTGGTTTAGAGAATATTTCGATAATTAATGATGTATTTGACATGTGTGAGGAATTTGGAGGCTTGAAAAATCATGGTGAAGTGTTTTGTGATGGGGTTTTAGACCTTTTTGGGCTCGTCTTGTGTCTTGGTGCATGGACGACCTACATGGGTCCATGATATGAATTTATATGAGTGTATTGTTATATTTTTAAGTTTTCATGACTAACATCTTGGGTCTAGACTAACCTATGTTATGTTTTTGAGTTGAGATTCATATAAAGTGAATGTTTTGGTTCATTTTTGAACTAGTTGAGTAAGAAGGGAAAATTGCGACCTACATGGGATTAAATAAGAGTGTTAACGGTTTATAGAAAAATATTATAATGTGCATTAATTCCTAATAAAATGTGAATATCATAGGTGTAAGGAAAATTGATATATCCATCCCATGAGAGGACATATTTGAGCGAGTTGAAGGAGAGCTTATTTGGATGAGGGTTTGATGTCTTTGTGAGCTCCACTTGGATCACAATCAGATATGAGATCAACATATTTTTAGTGGTAATTATTTTATAAAATCACTTATGATGAGTAACATTCATAGGAGTCCTTTTTTGAGTCATATCAACAAAGGATTAGGGGTTGTAGCCTCTCTAAACAAATATTCTAGGATGTGTAATATTCTTACAAGTAATTTATTTGAGTAATATAAGAAATTTTTTTAAGTGGGTTTTATTCTCCATGAGGGTTTCACACTTACATCTTGTGTTTATGTGTCCTCTCTTTTATTGCATACTCTTGTGAATGGCTAATGTACATCTAATAAGCTCACATGTGGTTATGAATGATGAATGAATAAATGAATGTTGAATGCTTGTCATGATAAAAGAAGCTAAAGTTTTATAGGACTTATTAACCCCCCCTCATTCCATTTTTCTTCTAATAATTGGTATTAGAGATTTTCCTTGAGAAGTAATTTTAATAACTTGAAGGATATCCTCGAAGTGAAAAACCATGGGAAGATCATATCATGTTGAAGAAACACTAAGAAAGAAGTATGATGTTATAGAGTCCTTGATTCATGGTTTATAATATTAAATTAATTACATGGAGATAGATCATGATCAAGCAATCAAATAGTTGGAATCACAAGTTGAGAGAGTGACTAAAGCCTTAAAGGACAAAGAAGAAGATTGTTCTAGGTATGAAGAAAATTTGAAAGCCCTAGAATCTGATATAAAAGATGCATCTAACAGGTTGAAGATGTATGAGAGGTTAGAAAATTCCTCTAAAAGTCTTGATGGGATCTTGGAAATTCAAAGAGAAGCTAATGAAAAATTAGGCCTAGGTTATAAAGGAGAACATATAGAAAACTATGGAGATGAAAAATTTGGACCAAGTTCTCAAGAAGTTAAGAAGGAGACAAAGAGGATTGATTCAAGAAGGTCTAACCTTGTTAGACAACCTAATTCAGCTAGGTATGGTGCTTCCTTCAATGGTTATTTCTATGTTTGTCATGATTTTGGTCATAGAGATAGAGATTGTAAAATAAGGTCTTCTAAGAATGGTGAAAGTTTCTTCAAAGGTGAATGTTACTCATGTTGTGAGTATGGTCATAAGGATAAGGATTTTGGTTGGAACCTTAGTGTATATGAGCCTAAAAGTTGGAAGGGTGTTGTGTGTTATAAGTTTCAAAAACAAGGACGCATTGCTATATTTTTCACTAAGGTGAATCTCCAAGAGTCAACAATAGGTTTCAAGCTTCTAATAGGAAAATTAGAAGAGCATTCAAGAGGAAAATCAGTCCCATGAATGAGTCTAATACTTTCAAATTAGATCCTAAGTATAATAAGATGGTTGAGAAAGAAAATGAGGTAAAGAGAATTGATTCTTAGTCTAATATGAAAAGTATGAGGGTCAAAGATTCAAGACAAGATAAATATTATGCTTCAAAGGCTAAGGTGCTTAGCATAAAAAATAAACCAATGAAGGTTGTCAAAGAGGATTCTAGTTCTATCAAGATGGAAGACAAGTTCATCAGTTCCAAATATAATCAAGGAGGTATGTTCTATTTGGTTAAAAAAGAAAAATCCAAGGAAATTCATATGTTCTTAACAACTATTCAGTCTACGGTTTATGAGAAGATGAAGAAACTAGGTATTTGTGATGCTTCAAAAGTTGCAAGGTATGAGATTTGATTTGTCCATGAGTTTTTAGTTAGGAATATTTGTTGTTGATAAGATGTCCGAGTTTGTGTAAAGTAAGCATGTATATGGTCTCAAAGTGTTTGAGGTTGTGTTAAGAGTCTTGTCAAGCTAAGTGTCATCTTGTGATAATAATAAGTTCAAGTATGTTGTAAGATTGTCAAAAGCAAGAAAAGTCTGAGTTTATGTCTTGGTATTTAAGGATTGTCATCAACTAACTTATCAAAATTATGTTTTAGGTCTGTACTCTATGTTAGTATGCAGAATTTTTGAAGGCTATGGAAAGTTATTTCAATATCATGTCATTGAATAAGTATGATGATAAAACTATGTACCATCATAGGTGGTGTCATGCTATAAGGAGTGCAATAATGATGTGTCTACTATATGGTTTAGAAAGCATGAAGGTCAGTTATAAGATTCATATGGAGGATTAGTCAAAGGTTAGAGCCATGGTATACATTTCATGAATTTTCAAGAGGCTCGAGAGGCGGTATTCACTCTAGGGGAGCATGAATGCCTTTGTAATGAATTTTACCTAGTATTTAAACTATTTATGAAGACAAATGGAGGTGTATTCCATGAATAATACGAAGAGGTAGAGTGAAATGAATTTGTATTAGTTATAGGTGCTCTATGAAGATAATCAAATGTCATGAAGTTGGATCTCCTTTTTTGAGTAAGAAGAATATTGTAAGATGGTTTTTGTTGACTAAATCTGAATAATTAAGGTAATCCATCTGATTTTTCTATGAAATGATGATCCCAAAGCATGTTCATCTTCTAATAAGATTGTAGTAGCTATATAAAGGATGAAGTCAAACACAAAGCAAGTATTCGGGGTATGCATATATGAGAAATTATGGTAAGTTTGTGAACTTTATGAATGTTTGTTTGAAGTCTACACATCTGAGAAAAAGTTTTATTAAGAGGTTAGTGATACTCCAAAAATGAAGCATGAAATATTTAATGAAAGGATATAAGTGTGCAAAGGTAAAAGCTCTCTCTAAAAGGTATGCTCTAAGTTGTTCATTGGGTCCTATAAATATATTTCTCGAGTAAGTGTGGTATAAATTCATTGTATCCCATCAAGAAGGTAGTTGAGTAGAAGTTGATTTCATGTAGTGAATTATATCAAGTGGGTTTATATATCAAGAAGATGAATGGAGCTATACTTGAGGTCTACAAATGATGATCATGCTGTAGAATACAATGAAAATTTTTGAGGTATCATGAAGACATCAAGTGATGTTATGAAGAAAAATCAAATGACATGAAGATCCTAGGGGGAACATGAGAAATTGAAGTGAAACCAAGTTTGCAAATCAGGTATGCCATCAGTCATATTTTATTTTGTTGTTTGAAATGGTCAGTATGAGCCCTTGAAGTCAAAATTATTCTTAAGAAGAGAAGAGGTCTCTATTCTTTTACAAGTACATCTGGGTAACACCATTTTTATGATGATAGTGGAACAAGGGATGAGGTATGTTCTTGGAGTTGACACAACTTGAAGAAATACATGTGAAGATGAGTCATATCTTGATATTGAAAATTGGGCTAAGGAATTATATGAGACTATGTTTATACATGGTGAAATTACATCAAATATGAGGGTAAATACTTGACAGTTATGGAGTAGCATATGAAGTGCTTCATAGACTAAGATATAATGCTTCATTATGCACAACCAAGAAAATGAGGTTTGTAACAGGTAAGTAAGAGAACTATTCTAAGTTATGATTGTCATATTGAAAAGAATATCTCCATAGTATTGCTATAAATTAGTTTTTTGTCTCCATAAGATTTGAAGGAAGGTTGCAGGGTATAGAGGCTTTTGAAGCATGACATCAAATAAGAATATTTGAGTGTGTAAATTGTTTCAAGCTCATGATATTGCAAGAGGTGTGTGAAATTTGTTAGAATTATTTGGAGGACCCGTTATAACTATAATAAAGTCAAAATTTTCTTAAAAGTCTATATGTTCGACACAAAGGTCTAAGTTGGTCCATCCTGTAATGACAATGGTTTATTTATGAGGGTTTAATACAATAATGTTATTTAATAAGGTTTGTATGCTTGCTTTGAGGTCATGAGAATCATTAATATTTCTCTCAAAGTCTAAAAAAAATGATGAGAGTCTAAGATAAGGGAAGAAATGTATGAGGATATCAAGATTGAAGTCGCACGGTGCTCTTGCTCTTATGCTACAATTTTACTAGATTTTTGTTGTCAAGTTGCTATGATTTTTGGTTCTGCTACATTTTTAGTAGGTTACATGTATGCTTGTAAATATAATATCATTCCTAGTTAGTATCAAGAATAATTTACACAAGAAGGGTTAATGTCGAACAATGAATTTGAAGCATGATTCTAAGATCATATCTATGCTCGAGATCTCTTAAAAAGAGTTGAAAAAATTGTTGAAATGTGTTGACATCTTCATGTACAAGGTATGTATTCAAACTCATGATTGAATCAAGTATAAATAATTTTATGTACTCTACAAAGGTTATATACATTCATTTGAGGTAGGGGATCTTGTAATGACCCTTAAATGGATGATCTAGGATGATTGACAGAGTTATTGGTTGTATAAGAGAAAAATTATAGGGGAGTTGATCATGTGATTAGATCAGCTAAGATAGCATGAAAATGGAAGAGATTACTGAAGAAGAGACTCATGACTGAGGCATTTAATACACTCTATCCTCTTAACATGTGGTCAAGGTATGAGTCCTTGTATTTGTATAGACTATTAGAGATTAATGATATGAGATCAGGGGGAGTCATAAGTTGGAATTTCACATGATTGGTATGGTCCTATTAGAGTGATAAAAGTTTCATTTTTAGACTGAGAATGTTCTTTAGGACTCCTAGTCCTAATTAGTGACATGCTAGTATTGGAGGCAGAGTTAGTGATTTCTTGATATGATAGAAACCTATAAGAAGATGTATGATAAGTCGAAGACAAATTTCAAGGATATCAGTTTGAGGGGAGCTATGTGAAATATCATATTCAGGTCCATGGATCCTTATAGCTTTTGTTGAAGACAAGAAAGAGAAAGTACAATAAAATGGGGAGTCATTTGAGTAAGTAAGTGTGTCTTGTGCATTGTTTCCATTGCATCTTGTCTTGTGTTGTCATTTTTCATGGTGTGTCATAATTTTAGCCTTTTTCATAGATGTAAAAAGGGGAGAGAAGCATCAAAAACATGAAAAATAGGTCTTGTAGGTGTTTGGTCTTGTTAGTTTCCATTAATGTTTTTGAAGGTGGTTGTCATTTATGACAAAGGGGAGATTATTGGATATTGTGTCTTAGTTTTATCATTTATGTCAAATAAATTGATGGAAAAGGGTGTATAGAGGTCATATGAGTCTCCATGATGTGTCTTTTAGTGTGAAACAATGAAGGTTGATTGATAGTGACTTGGTTTGGTGAGATCCTATGTTATATAGGCATGGTTTTGAGAATGATACAAGCATGTATGGCCATGACATGAGTCCTAAAGGTTTTCATGAGTTCCATCATGGTAAAAATTGTGTTTAAAATGTGTCCATATATATGCAATGTGCCATCATGGTTAGTTCATGGGTTGTCATGGTTGAATCAGGTCATTCTAAACCTATTTCTAGTCCTAAAACGTGTAGAATGAGTTGGAGGCATGAGTTTTGGATCTGATTAGTCTTGTTAAATCATGGAGATAGTGTAAATGAAATGTATGATGAGTTTCATGTCATTTATCAGAGGTATGGTGGTGTTTCATGGTCCTTGGGAAGCAAGAAGGTGAAGATAAGACATGATACCACAAGTAAGTCACTATGGATAGAGAATTTCAAGCATATTTAAGAAAGACGGTGAATCGGATAGTTAAATTATGTTTTCATGATGCTTCATGACAATTTTTAGGTCAAATTGAATAATATTTTGCAATATATGTCATTTTTGGTTAAACTGGTCTTTGAAGAAGGAAAACTAACTCTTATTGGCAACTTGTTTTGCTCAACTTATCTCATAAAATTTTCATGGGAGCTAGAGGTTCGAGGGATGTTTTTCCATTGAGATAATAGTTTTTGAAAAATAATGAAGTGGCTTGATGATTAGGTTTTTATGAACAATTTTGAGAAGATAAGTTGCATTAAAACCCTAAAAAACCCTATCTCTAAAGTGAATTGAAGGAAATTGATTATACTTGAGTCGAATTGATTTTTTTATAAAAGTGATGATTGGATATTGTCGAGGACTCCTCCATATTTCCAAAAAGGTATGCTAGATCTTGTGACATTGGTACTGGTGGAGCTTCAATGGATACTCCCTTGGCCCTTTTCTCTTGATCTTGCATACTATGTACGGGGTAGGGTCCCCTCAACCCTCTTTTACCTCTTATAAAAAAGTATGTGGGTCCCACTCAAAAAGGAAAGGTCCTAGATTTTTTCAGTTTTTGTAAAATATTTCCATTGAATATATTGTCTAAATAATCATTTATGTAATCATGGAAGTTTTAATACATATCTATATTAGTTTCGAGGCCATTAAGATGAGAATTATTCCTATCTTTGAAGACTAGTTTTGGGCCTAAAAGGGCAATTTAGCAGTGTTGGAAAATGGAAGTGCTTGAGCACTTGTGGGAATGGTGATGGAGTATTATGATATTATAGGTATTATACACATCAAATTTGAAATTTTTCATGTTTTTTTGAGATCTTAAAGTGTACTGAGGTGGTATGGTTAAGGTCACAAGTTTACCTAGTTTGACTAGTTCATGATAGGGCTACTTTGTATAAAACATTATGCAGAAGGCCCATAATATGGCCTAGTTGATGTTGGATATCCATTTTAGAGTGAATATGGAATAATATTATTCCTAGTTAATGAATTTATAGGTCTTGAAAGTGACAAAAATGGTGCAAACTAGTTGAGTTTCTAAAGCGCTTTCTTAGCGGTGATTCAATTTTTCAAGAGGAAAAGAGGTGTGTCTTGATTTTTTAGATGTTTCATGAGGTATAGAAAGAATGGATGTGTTCTATATTCTATTGGATTTCTAATGAGTGGTCAGATTTCATAGTTGAGGTGTTATTATGTGATCTTGAGCTTCATAGGTGAAGACTGGTTCCTGGAAGTGTCTATTTTGAGTAGGAAATAGTCCTACTAAGTGGTTTTATGAAGAAAATGATTAGTGTAGAGCATGGTGTGAGCATGGATGATGTTTTTATGATTTATTTTACATGTGTGAGGCATTTTGAGGCTTGAAAAATCATGGTGAAGTATTTGGAGGTCTTTGATGAGATTAATGATGGGGTTTTAAGCCTTTTTGGGCTTGTCTTGTGTCTTGGTGCATGACCGATATGAATTTATATGATTGTATTTTTATATTTTTATGTTGGAATAACCAACCTATTAGGTAATGATTGACCTATTTTATGTTTTTGAGTTGAGATTCATATAAAGTGAATTTTTTGGTTCATTTTTGAACTAGTTGAGTAAGAAGGGAAAAGTGTGACCTAGATGGGATTACATAAGAGTTATAAGGGATCATGGATAGATATTATAATATGTATGAATTCCTAATAAATTTTAATATCAGATGTGCAAGGAAAATTGATATATTCAGCCCATGAGAGGACGAATTTGAGCGAGTTGAAGGAGAGATTGTTTGGATGAGGGTTTGATGTGTTTGTGAGATGCACTTGGATCACAATCAGCTATGTGATCAGAATATTTTCAATGGTATTTATTTTATAAATTATATTATAATGAGTAATATTCATAGGAACCCTTTTTCATGAGTCATAACAACAAAGGTTTAGGGGTTGGTGCCTCACTAAACAAATCTTGTAGGATGTGTAATATACTTACAAGTACTTTCTTTGAGTAATATAAGAAATGGTTTTCAATCATTTTTATTCCTTATGAGGGTTTCCCAGATGAGTAATATTCAAAGGAGTCCTTTTTCTTGAGTCATATCAACAAAGGTTTATGGGTTGGTGCTCCTTGTGGGGTTGGTGCCTCACTAAAAAAATCTTATAGGATGTGTAATATTCTTACAAGTCCTTGATTTGAGTAATATAAGTACTATTTTTCAATTGGTTTTCTTCCTCATGATGATTTCCCACTTGCATTTGGTGTTTATGTGTCCTCTCTTTTATTTCATACTCTTATGAATGTTTAATGCACATCTAATAAGATCACATGTGGTTATGAATGATGAATGGTTAAATGGATGTTGAGTTCTTGTGATGATAAAAGAAGTTAAAGTTCAGTAGGAATAATTAACCACCCCTCTAAGTCCATTGTTCTTCTAACATAAATAATGTAATAAACTAGTTATAATACTTTTTCCAAATATTCAAGCATTGTTATGCAAGCTTAGTTTTGTGACCACACACAAGAAAAAGAAACTTGTGTTCTGTCACCACACAACCATTTCTACACAAAGCCATTTGATTTCATTTTGTTGTTTAAGAAATTAATTTTCAGTTTTGAAGAAGTAGATTCCATGAATCACATTACTAATCAAAAGGATCATATCAATCCCACCTTAGGATCCCTATGGGAAAGATAGTGACCACGTAATGATTTTCATCATTACTTCCTCACTACCCTTCCCATAACCATTCTAATATGGGAACGGGTAGATACTACTGAAAGGATGATGGGACATAGTACATAGATTTTATTTACACTTATATTTATCCATGAAAGATAAAGTCTATAAGTTCATCTTTATGACATGTTATAATGTATTGTTAAATGATGTTCAAGTCTCGAAAAAGGGCTATAGTAACTCAACAAGTCACTATATTTTATTAGCACCTCTTATCAAACTAACACAACGTAAATTCATTGTTAATTATAGGTTTATTTAACCATGTCTTGCATTAATTTGATCCATTCATAAATCGTTAAGGGTAGTCCTTAGATCATAATTTCATCAATTAATATGATTATTCCATTTTTATTTTCTAAGGTACAATAATCACTTTACGTCGTTTTCATTATGTAATAATTATCATTTTATGTTCATCATCACATATTTGTTCATTTAAAATGAATCAATAATAATTTCATATCATAATATGAATTAAATTTATTTATACCCAACTATAAAACAACATAAAAATAATTTCATATCAAACAAAATAAGTTACAAAACAACCATGTATTTTATTAAAAATTAATAAGGATAATCCATTATTTTCATAAATAAGGATATACAATTAATCATGACAATACATTAGGAAAAATTCCATTAATCAACTTGTGAAGATGATTCATTCATGATTAACAAATAAATACAACAATCCTTATCAAATTTTAACAAATATCACATGACGTAATCATGTGTAAACAATCCAATCAATCACTTCATGAATGCCATTCCTTCTTGTAAACTGTAGGAGAAAGAGAATGCATATTGGGTCGATTCAGAGAATTGACATGAGTTTACTAACTTATATTCTTGTTGTATTTAAATGAAATAATAGAATATGTTAAGGTTAACTTAACTAAAACCAAATAAACTTCCTAGTTTATTTATAAGTTAACTATATCATACTCAAAAGAAATGTTGCTTCATAATGAATGCTATGTTTCCAAAAATACAAGAATTCAACTAAAAACATAACCTTTAATTTGTAAAAGTATTATACTTTTGTGAATATTTATTTCATTAAACAAAAAATAGTATCTACAACAACTTTCATTAATTCCTTCATACAATCCATAAAGATTAATTTCAACACAATATCCTTCAAGTAAGTATATCTGTTATGTTCTAATGAATGGACATAAACTAACACATTATCCATTTCCTATAATTAATGCATAGATAATAAATGACATCAAACTTGAGAAGAAATCATATAATACCATATAGTTTCCCAATATTTCATCTATTTAAGCAAATAATTAACAATCATAATTGTAAGTTAATAATGAATTTAATATCAAACACTTAAATATTCTAATAGTATCCCTTTATCAGTGGTTATCATCACCTTCTAATAGTCAAGAGAGAAAAGAGAGAGAGTTCAGAGATCTATGTTTAAGAAGCTTAGTAACAACCATAACTTCTAGTCATGCTTGAACTAATATACTCTCATACAGTCCTACCCATTATTAGCTAAATATAATAATGACTACAACATCATTCATAATAACCCACATCTAACCCGACAGAGTATTTATACTAAGAGAAAATAACAACATGCTCAAAATGAGCTTAATCAAATTAATTCAGTAAATCTCATTATGGGCTATGAATACCCATATTATATACACTCTAGAAAAGAGACAAACAATGAATTGATTTATTCATGCTTCTATATCTTGTTTGCAAACTAAAACAATAAAGCTCATAAGACCCCTAACTCACAAAATCCATTAAGCACTTTTAAGAAATCAGTAGCAAGTAGTGTTATTAAGTACAAAGGAAGACTTAATATCAAACAATAAAAATAACCCTCATATAAGAGGGATTTTAGAAAATAGAATGATATTTAACCCTTTGAATGGAGAGCTAAAAATGAGCTGATTAAAAAACTTGATACAACAAATCCCTTTATGGGCTAAAGATCATCATTCCATATTACCAAATTTCAATCTCAAAACAAATTTAACTCAAGTTGATAGTTAATATTCATTCCAACAAAAATAATGAGATAGATTCAAATTGCAAATGAGAAAAATGATGATATACACAAACAATCACTATGATTCAATCGAACCGATTCATTTTAGAAAGAAAATTCTTTATATTTTCATTACAAATCACACCTAGAATGCCCAAAATGATAGTAAATACATGTCTCTTAATTTCCAAAAACCCACATTGACTTTCAGCTTTTCTTGATTTTCTTTACAAAACTTCATGTCAAAAATAAGAATATGTCCCAGTTTTTAGAACAATAATTCAATCAAAAGAAGAAAAGGTTTTGGTAGTAAATACTAAAACATACATTTCCTAGATAAAATGACTAACATAACGCTCTAATGAGCTGGTTTAAGAATGCAATATGCTTGAATATTTTCAAAACAAAGTAACATACCTAGAAGGATAAGTTAAAGAAAAAACCGGATCTTCCATCAACAACAAAAACCCATTTAGTTTTGAGCATTTTCCTCTTGTTCTCTTTCAAAATTTCATAATAAAATCAAAGAAATAGTTCTATATTTTTGTTGGTGAGAAAATTTTTCAGGTAGACAAATCAGGTGTCTCAACCAACATTCATGGGACTAAGCCCCTCTGAATTGAATGGTATACCTCCCATTATTGAAAGTAAGCTAATCCTAATCCTATCTAAATGCCATGGGTGGCCAAATTGGTCGGGGATCACACAGGGAAAATCCAATAAACCTATGGAAAAGTGCTTGTATGGGGGTACAAGGGAGGAAATTACAATGATGAAGATAAAAAGGGGAAATTATGCAAGGAAGATAATTGCCATGAGTAGATTTCAGAGCTCACACCTAGTAACCATAGTAGTTCAACCTTCAATATATATGAAAGCACAATCAAGTTAGTGGGACAAATGAATTAAAACACCAAGTTTTTAAATTCATCTATCGAGGACACCAAGTTCCTCTCCAATTCCATATAGGATCAACTATGCTTGCAAAGTGCATGAAAGAGATAAATAGAGGAAAAACAAGAAAGGGAAATAGAAGAAGTGTAGCTTTTATTCCATGTGTAGTGATGAATACAAAGCTTCAACAAAGCTATCACAATGCTACATAGTAAGAGTTATTCCAAAATATGGAATCCCTTTGGAATGGAGAGGCCATCCCAATTTATAACAATCTGAATTGTCCTTTCACCTCCCTCACATGACTCTTTGTTTCCATATTCCACTCGTGACCTTTTGTTTTCCATGAATTAAGTATTTCTCTTATAATTTTGAGAAAATACTTTTTACAAATTTAAAATAGGTCACTTAAGTGAATAGGATGAAATACAATAATGACGCATAACAAAGAATTAGAATGGAGAGAGAAAGAAGAGAGGGAAAGAGAGGAAGAAGGAAGGAGTGAAGGAAAACACTCCTCGTGACGAAATGCTTTGAATGCCTTGATGCAGCCATGAAATTTGAGCGAAGATTTCTGCCATTGGTGATCTTATACATTGATGAAGATTGATCCCTTGAATAACTTGGAATCATTTTCCCAATCTAGTGATGATCACAAACTCCCAAACCCTAAAATGAGTGTTCAGAAACATTGTTATGAGGTTTACCACTGCAAGCTCGAGATGAACACATATAATACCCACGATGACCCTCCTTGAAACTTGGTTGATGAACTCCTTGACTCATTAAAATCATTTTCATCAAATCTCTTTGAATCACTCAGATATTTAAGTGACAAATATGAATTCACATGATGTGCCTTATGATGCCCTTCTTTGTAATATGAGATGATCGTTCCAAACCATGAAAAACTGCCATCTCTTCATGATTGATTACACCTAAGAAACTAGAACAATCTGTGCACTTGAAATTCATGTTTCCTTGGCACTTAAAATATTTAGAAGGGGAAAATTATTATATTTAGTAAGTTTCATATTTTTCCTTTCTAGATCCCAAATGGTGATATCGACCTGAATGATTATTCCTTAATGTGTCGTCGTGCCAAAATTTCCCTTTTAGAACAACCTGCTATTTTTAGTAAGTACACATGGGGAAGATTACTATTTTTAATAAGTGTTTTAGTTAGCTTTTCCCAACCTCAACTGACTATGGTAGCTTGAATTATTTATTCTTACTATGTTCCTCTCACCTTTTGGACTAACTGGCTATTTATAGTAGGGGCTTATGGAACCACTTACTATTTTTAGTAAGTGTCAATTCATGATTTGAGATGACCTTTTGAAAAAATTTCCTATGATACTCCATCTATGTTCACCACCTTCTTCATAGCCTTTTAAAATGCTAGCTTAACCGAAGTAACAAACCCCTATGTAGGAAGGCATGCTATTTTTAGTAAGTGCACCGCGGATGTCAGATTGCAATAAAATAGGTCTTGAAACTCGGGTTTTATTCCGGGGTTCTACGCTCCAAATTTTGAGAAATTCCTTCATCTGAAAAATTTGGAAAATGAAAAAAAACATAATCCTCCATATCCCTAAAAAATAGGGAATTCATGGTGCAAAAACTAGTTCACGTGAAACTAGATTTTTCAATGATCATTCCCTCTAATTTTCACTGTAATTTCACCCAATGGAACTCTGATAAGTGAAGAGGTATCTCATTGAATTTTTCATACTTGTTCTTCATGTGATATGGAATAAATCTAATGGAAACTCAGTCCTCCATATCCCTAAAACATAGGGACTTTATGGCATAAAAACTAGTTCATGGGAAATTAGATTTTTCAACGATCATTCCTTTCAATTTTCGCGTGATTTTGCCCACTAGAACCACGAGAAGTGGAGAGGTAGCTCTCTAATTTTTTCCACTCTTGTTTCATGGTGGAAATTAACGGAGCTTAAAATTTTTAGCTCTGATTTTTTTCTCCGTTCATGATGAAATCAACTCCATTGCGATAGGTTTATCTTTGCTTGTCTCACCGGTGAAATTTCTCTTGATCCAATTGCTTTGGTTTGATGGGAAATTAAAATTTTTTCTTCGTGGAGCCGGAAGTGAAATTTATTTTTGTGAGAATTATTTTCTATGAATGTAAGGTTTGAAGGTGATTTTTAATGGCCTTCAAGAGTGAAGAACTCAACAACAAATGGTTCTTTGTTTAGGTACTGTAATCGGCTTGTAAGATATGTTAAAATATTCATCTCACAACAATGGAGGTTTGAAGAATTTCTTAGATCTTATCTTCTCTAGATATTTCAATGGTGAAAGATTTGAGCTCCCAAAAATATTTAGGGGCTGAACTTGCGATCTTGGAGGTTGCATGATGGTCTAGAGGGCGTATGGGGGATAGGTTAATTTTCATTACCTTTATTTCCTTGACCTTGAGGGATGTGAGGGACACAAAATCCTACCGAGGTTTCGGAGGTGACACATGTCCTTAAGAAATTTGACTAACTCCGAACTCGCTCCAAGAGGACAACTTGAAACGATGATAACTTGAGCTCCTAATGGATGGTTTTGATGAAATTTTATATGATATTGACTGAAAATGGAATTATTAATCCAATGGTTGGGGTGTACATTACGATTCCTCCATTTTATCCCTAAAAATCAGATTTTTATTTGGTACTCCACCTGTGCATGAGAAAAACTTCTTGCAGACACATTGCACCAAAGTTTTGTGAAAAAAATAATTTTACAATATTTTAGGGATTGGAATTTAATTTCCAAAGATGTTTTTTTCTCCTAATTCCATCTAGAGCTCCTAGAATTTCCTTCAGAAGCTCAACAATTGTTTTGGCCTGTGCACTACCTAGGCCTGTGAACCCTAATTTTAGTGAAACTGTCCCAACTTCTCTGGATCCTTCCTAAATATTCCTAAATAAATTCCATGATTTTCCTAGGCCTTTGATTCACCTCCATGTCTAGTTCATATTTTTTATGTTCTGCTCTATGGGGTTTCTCTAGTCCTAGGAAGGCTAGTGATAACCCTTCCCACAACTACCCGAAGTTTGCATTTTTCAATGAACTCCTAAAATCACCTAGGGGTTGAATTGAATTTCCTAAATCACCTAGGGGATTGAGTTAACATGAATTGGGAGGTCATTGAACTAAATGGGAAGACCCGGGGTATCTCAGAAAGATAGACCATGAAAATTTCAAGTATAGGGGTATCGTTGTGATGTTGGAAAATTACCAATTTCCCTATTGCACATTTGCATGAAAAAAACTAGATCTAGCTTGGGGACATGACATGGAATGAGTACAACGAAGATGTGACATGGAGAATCTATAATCTCAACTTTAGACCATATAATCTATTGACCAATGCCTTATCCATTGGGCCCTGTGGAGTCACTAGAAAAATAGGCTACACAACTTTCTTTATTGAACACACACACACAAATAAACAAACGGAAGGGAAACAAACCAGGGGAAAAAACACTATAGGAAAGGGAAGTTATGTATAGGGGGAGGGATATTTATAGATGTAGGGAAATAATATACACATACCCGAAAACGGGTTGAGAAAATTACATGCCATCATGAAATAACGGATTGAAGTATGACCTTTGAAGCACAAAAACTATTATTTGATCATACCATGCTTTTGTGATGGCCTTTCATGGCTTGAGAAGAATAAGGCTGACCATAATTCCATCTTTGTACTCATACTAGCATAGAGAACATTCTTTCATCCAATGAACACTTCATCACTTTCTCAAAACTCTTGTACCTTGATGCTCCCACTTTACGTCCTGCGACCATGTGACACCTTTATTATTGCATGTCTTCAAGAGTGGTAAAATTTATCTTGTAATGAAAAAATCCATATTATTTAAATTTCAACTTTAAATTATTTCTTATATTAGAAAAACACTTGGAAGGAGTGAGAACAAGCTGATTTTATTCCCATTCAAGAGCTTCCCGAAACGTCCCACTTTGTTTCTCTTAGCAAGTGCTTTTGGACATGGAGGTTAAATCATTGAGCTGGAGATCTTCATCATCCTTAAGATATTGTTGTAGCATGTGAACATGTTTAAGATAAATAAGATCTTAGAGGATGGTGAGTGCAGTCTGATTTTGGATCATTTGGTAAGAATCATGCATATTATTAGTGTAGGTTATTATTTATCCTTTTATTTATTTATTAGGATAATTCTTACACTTGTGTTAGCCCTACACTTGTTGGGTTAGCTTGCTTAGGTGTACTTATTTTGTGGAGTTAGCTTCTCAATTATGTTGAGTTAGCTTACTAGTCTTTTGGAGTTAACTTAACTACCGGATCGGTTAGTGGGAGTTCTTCACCATTGATTTAGGTAGTAGTTGCACTTCCCCTCCCTATGTGTACATCTTTTTATTGAATACTTCAAGTCATTCTATTGTAATGTATTGATCATTATGGATTATGATGGATTTCCATATATGGTATTTTAGCTCTTCTGCTTTGCAAATATAATGTGGTGTGCTATTATCATCTAAGATCATGGCTTAGAACAATATTCTTATCGTTCCTTTCATGGTATCGAGCCATAGATGATGTAGACATCCAGTAAGTTTTTCTTTGCAAGAAAGGGTTTATTTTTTCATGTATATGGAATTTGTTAGCAATTTTTTGTATCATGCATTTTTATACAAAACAGAGTGCGAAATTGGATTTGGAAGGTATCAAAACCCTAGAATCGATTGTAAACTTGACCATGTTTTGAGACAGTCAAATCTAGGTGCATTCTTTTATCCATTGGATATAAGCATGTACCTTCTGGACACATTCTTTTACCCTCTGGGTATTTTAGTTTTGGATGTAGTCTTTTATCCACTGGACGCAGATCTATACCCTCTAGATGCATTCTTTTATCCATTGGATATAAGCGTGTACCTTCTGGATGCATTCTTTTACCCTCTAGGTATTTCAGTTTTGGATGTAGTCTTTTATCCACTGAACATAGATCACCCTATGGGTGCATTCTTTTATCCATTGTATATAAGCATGTACCTTCCGGATGCATTCTTTTACCCTCTGGGTATTTCAGTTTTGGATGTAGTATTTTATCCACTGGACATAGATTTATACCTTATGGGTGCATTCTTTTATCCATTGGATATAAGCGTGTACCTTCGGATGCATTCTTTTACCCTTTGGGTATTTTGGTTTTGGATGCAGTCTTTTATCCACTAGATGCAGATCTGTACCCTCTAGGTGCATTCTTTTATCCATTGGATATAAGCGTGTACCCTCTGGATGCAATGATTTACCCTCTAGACATTTTAGGTTTTAGGCGCATGCTTTTATCCTTTGGTCGCAAGCATGTATCATGTGGATGCACTCTTTTACCCTTTGGACATTTGGGTGTCACATGTACCTTTTAAAAAGATCAAAATTAAAATATTATTTTAATAGAAAAACCTTGTAGAGCTCATAACTTTTGATCCGTAGCTCAGATTAAGGTGATCTTTTTTTGAAATTGTGTATTTTTCTAGATCTACGCATTGGTGACATTTTTATACATATATTTCAAATGTAAAATGTACTGTTACTCATTGTAATATTTACATGCACTCAATTATAAAGTGCCAAATTTAGGAGGGTGTTGTGATCACTTATGGATGCATTTTTGGTTGAGTCCGATGTCCTAAAATTTTGGGTATTGCATTCTTGTATCTATGGATGTATACATTTATATCTCTCTTGTTTGTTGAGATATTTTGGATCTGTATTTTCGACACTTTTTTTTTGCATGTTAACAGTATCTCTTGTGGGGGAGCTATTCTGGTGGAGCCCAATGTTAATTTTTCAGTGTTCGAGTAGTTGATTTTGACAACTCATACAGATATGTGGTGTCACTCTACCCATTCTACAATATGGGAGGGTGTGGTGTTGATACTGCTTCTTCGGGTTTCATGCCCTTTCCTTGTTACCTTGGATTTTTCTTGGATCGTGGCACTCCTATTTATTTGGATCTTATGTCCTTATCTTGTTGCCTTGGTTTTTCTTGGATCGTGGCACACCTATTTGTAGTAGTTGATCAAATTATGTTTGGTGTCTTTTTTCACTTTTTGACATCACTCCATTAACAGTCTCCTTGCATGGAGCTATTCTAGTGAAGCCCAGTGTTAGTTGTTTTTGAGTTATATGATTGAGTAGTGGATTCAGACCATAGTGTGCACCACACTTCTTCAACATTGTACAAGATTTTGGAGTCAAGCTTCGAGGATATTTTGTAGAGCAGGATTTTACTCTCTACTTTGTTATTACTGGTTTTGGGTACCTTGCGGTGTCTATTTTCCCAGTTGTTGTACATGGGTACCTCATCAGGCCTTGTTTTCAGGACCCACCTTCTTTTCCTCCCACCTAAGATATGCTTATGGGAGGGTGTTAGTGTAGGTTATTATTTATCCTTTTATTTATTTATTAGGATAATTCTTACACTTGTGTTAGCCCTACACTTGTTGGGTTAGCTTACTTAGGTGTACCAGTTGTGTGGAGTTAGCTTCTTAGTTATGTTGAGTTAGTTTACTAGTCTTTTAGAGTTAACTTAACTACCAGTATTAGTTAGTGGGAGTTCTTCACCATTGATTTAGGTAGTAGTTGCACTTCCCTCCTCTTATATGTACATATTTCTTATTGAATAATTCAAGTCATTCCATTGTAATGTATTGAGCATTATGGATTATGATGGATTTCCATATATGGTATTTTAGCTCTTCTGCTTTGCAAATCTAATGTGGTGTGTTATTATCATCGATATCATATCTTGGAACAATATTCTTATCATTCCTTTCATGGTATCAGAGCCATAGATGATGTAGACATCCAGTAAGTTTTTCTTTGCAAGAAAGGGTTTATTTTTTTCATGTATATGAAATATGGCAGAAATTTTTTGTAGCATGCATTTTTATACAAAACAGAGTGCGAAATTGGATTTGGAAGGTGTCAAAACCCTAGAATTGACTATAAACTTGACCATGTTTTGAGACAGTCAAATATGGGTGCATTCTTTTATCCATTGGATATAAGTGTGTACCTTCTAGACGCATTCTTTTACCCTCTGGGTATTTTGGTTTTGGATGCAGTCTTTTATCCACTAGACATAGTTTTGTACCCTCTGGATGTATTCTTTTATCCATTGGATATAAGCATGTACCTTCCAGATGCATTCTTTTACCCTCTGGGTATTTCGGTTTTGGATGCAATATTTTATCCCTTTGGATGCGATCTCGTACCCTATGGGTGCATTCTTTTATGCATTGGATATAATCGTGTACCTTCTGGATGCATTCTTTTACTCTCTGGGTATTTCAGTTTTGGATGCAGTCTTTTATCCACTAGACACATATCTGTACCTTATGGGTGCATTCTTTTATCCATTGGATATAAGCGTGTACCTTCTGGATGAATTTTTTTACCCTATGGGTATTTTGGTTTTGGATGAAGTCTTTTATCCATTGGATGTAGATCTATACCCTCTAGGTGCAATCTTTTATCCATTAGATATAAGCATGTACCCTCTGGACGCAATCATTTACCCTCTAGACATTTTAGGTTTTGGGCACAAGCTTTTATCCTTTGGTTACAAGCATGTATCGTGTGGATGCACTCTTTTACCCTTTGGAAATTTGATAAAAACTAGTTCATGGCATAAAAATAAGGAATTCATGGCATAAAAACTAGTTCACACGAAACTAGATTTTTCAATGATCATTCCCTCCAATTTTCATGCAATTTCACCCACTGGAACCCTGAGAAGTGAAGAGGTAGCTCACTTCCTTTTTCACAATTGTTCTTCATGTGACAGGGAAGAACTCTGATGAAAAATTATTCCTCCATATCCCTAAAAATAGGGACTTCATGGCATAAAAATAGTTCACGTGAAACTATATTTTTCAATGATCATTCCCTTCAATTTTCACGCGATTTCACCCACTGGAACCCTAAGAAGTGGAGAGGTAGCTCGCTAATTTTTTCCACTACTATGTCATGGCAGAAATTAATGGAGCTTGAAATTTTTAGGTTTGATTTTTGTCTTTAGTCATGATGAAATCAACTCCATTGCAATAGGTTTTTACTTCTTGTCTCATAGGTGAAATTTCTCTTCGATTCGATTGTCGGTTTGACAGAAATTGAACTTTGTTCTTCATGGAGCCGAAAGTGAAATTTATTCACTGTGAGAATCCATTACCTTGAATGGGAGGGTTGAAGGTCAGTTTTTAATGTCCTTCAAGAGTGAATAACTCTACAACAGATGGTTCTTCGTTTCGTGCACTAGCTCGCAAGATATGTTCAAACTTTCGTCTCACGACATTGGAGGTTTCTGAATAATTCCTATGCTCTTCTCTTTCTTTGGATATTTCGATCAATATATTCTTTAAAACCTTTGCATATTAATGGATTGGAAGGTTTTTTTTCCATGGTGGATCTGGTTTGGAGCAACAATAGTGGAATGAGGTGTTCTTTATAACTTTTCTTCCTATAGTGAGAAATAGGAAGAAGTGGAAAACACTTAGAATTTTTTTTCAAATTGTTGAGTTTGATTTGGGTGCATTTTCAAATTCTTGATGTCCCTCACCTCAAAGGGACATGAGGGAAATAAATTTTCACAGCGTGCCTCAGCTTGACATGTGACGAGATCCGACGACATGGGATTAAAGCAAAAAAGTAGCTTTAAAGCACTAAGGGGCTGGAAGCTGGTCACATGGGTGACTAGAAGTATCCTTAGGGGCTAGGTGTATTTTTCCAAGATTTATGTACCTGAAATCGAAGGGAAATTATGGATATCGATTTGCATGGTGCACCCGGTGATGACATGTCTCGGTGATTCAATGGTGAAGGATTTGCGCTCTTGTAAGCACTCTGTGGATTGAACCGATGATCCTGGAGGTTGCATGAGGGTCCACAGGGATTATGGGGGCTAGGAAAATTTTCATGAACTTGATTTCCCTGACCTTGAGGGACAAAAAATCCCACCAAGCTCCTGGATTTGACATGTGTCCTTCCAAAATTTGACTAATTCCCGAACTTGCTCGAAGAGGACAACTTGAAACGACGATAACTTGAGCTTCGATGGACTTTTTTGATAAAATTTTATATGATATTGTCTAGAAATGTCCTTATGAATCCAATGGTGGGGGTACTAGGTATTTATTCCTCCATTTTTCCCTTAAAAAGTGGAGGTTTGATTTGGTACTCCACTTGTGCATGAGAAAAACTACTTGAGACCCATTACGCCAAAGTGTTGTGAAAAAATAATTTCAGCATATTGTAGGGCTGGAATTAGTTTTCAGAAGATGTTTTATTTTCTCCTAACTACATCTAGAGCTCTTGGAATCACCTTCATAATCTCAGCAGTTATTTTTGCCTATGCACTACCTAAGCTTGTGAACCCGATTTTAGTGAAAGCTGTCCCAACTTATCTAGATCCTTCCTAAATTTTCCTAAATAAATTCCTTGATTTTACTAGGCCTTTAATTCACCTCCATGTCCTATTGGATTTTCTGTTCCACTTCATGGGGTTTCTCCGATCTGGGAATGTCGGTAATAGCCCTTCCCACAACTACATGAAGTTTGCATTTTTCAATGAACTCCTAAAATCACCTAGGGGAATGAGTTGACATGAATTGGTAGGTCATCGGACCTGACCGAGGTAGACTGGGGTATCTCGAAGGATAAAACATGAAAATTTTGGTACAGGGGTATCGTTGTCATGCTGGAAAATTACCACTTTCCCTGTTGCACATTTGCATGACAACAATTTTAAATTAGAATGTATTCCAAATTTCATGTTAAAAATAATAAAAATAGGAGAGAGAAAACGCATGCCTAATTTTCCCTTGTTCTTTTTCCAACTCTACAACTCAAATACCCAAAAAAAATCCAAATAATATCTAAAAAGATACTAAATACCGAGTTACCATTAAAAATAGATTTGACATTTCATGCGAGATGATAAAAAAACTTCTAGAATAATTTCCCCAAAAACATTATGCAGATCTCAAGCCAAAGACCGATAATAATGCTAAAAAAAAGTGAATGGAGGGAGACCATGCATGTTTTGGTTTCCAAAGGAAGCTATTGGTTCCCAAGGAACCGTGCACATTAAATTCCCTTTAAGACTGTTAGTACCATGTCATGGCCTCTACTAAACCCAAAAATTTTTGCATGCTATATGGTCTATGACCAAAAAACACCAAACAATAACAATCACCTTTATATGCCTCGTGGTTTGTGACCAACTTTAATAAAAATAAATAATTACCTTGCCAAGTGGTCTATGACCATCATTCACAATGCTAAGGGTGGGGTCGATAACCATGGTCCGAACATTAATCAATAACCAAACATCAAACATTATTTACCAAGTGGTCCAAGACCAATAAACCATAAACATTAAACTTTAAACAATATCCACGCAATGTGATTTAATACCATTAAACATCACTTATTTTCCTTGTTGAGTGGTCTAAGACCAACTTCAAACAATGTAATGTGATCTTAGAACAATTCCCTTTGCAATCAACGTTAAACAATTTCAATGCATTGTGGTCTATGACCAATCATTATAAACATTAAATAATTGAGCTCAATCAACCATTCAAATGCCTTTTCTTGTAAACATTACAATTACCTTAAACAATGCTAATTAACCTTAATCAATGAAAACATCCTTAATCATTGCAAAAAACCTGTGGAGTCAAAACATATCAACATCATACAAAGATAAAAACTAGAAGGTGGTCTTACACAACAATACCTTCAAACATAATAGTTATATATATGCTTATGTATAGTTATATATATATACGTATATGTATATATTTATACACATATATATATATATATATGTATATATATTTATTAATTAACATTCATAATTAATTAAGTTATTATTCATCAATAATTATGATGGAAAAATACATTTTGGGGGTGTGGCACCACAACCAAGATCATAAATACCTCTAAAATAAGCTTCCTAGCAAAGATAGCTATAACTAGCAGTATTTAGCACGAAACTCCTAGCTGTACAAACAAAAAAGAAACACCACAAAACATCAATCTCCAAAAGAGAGAAATTAACCCATATTAGAAAAAAATAATAAATGATTAATAAAATTTACACAAGAAGCTAAAATATTTTGAAACTTGAAGTAATTAACAACATACAAATAACGAGTTACACATTTACCGATACGACACAACTTTGATACAATTTCAGAGCGAATCAGGAGGATCTAAGAGAGCTTGTGAAAAATAAAGTTGTTGCACTCCAATAAGAATGAGATTTTTATCAAAGTAATAAACAATAAATTAACCATAATTCCAAAGATTCACGCATAAGGGAAAATTGGTCTAGCATTCTCATAGATAAAAAGAGTACAAGTAGGAGTTTTGTGTAACTCCCATGCCTAGACATGTCATACTCCCATGATGGAGTGAGGAGTTACAATTATAGGAATAACATGTAACTCTCATATGAAAATGAAACATATGAAAATATGATATATTTTTTGTCATGTGTTTTTTCAAGGGAAAAATTCAAGTTGAAAACATGACAACTTTACACTAGTGTCAATTTTTTTGTATGTAAACCCTCTTAAGAACCCCTCCGAATCAGCCTTCCCTCTATGATATTCCCATCCTAACTCTGTAAGTACCTCATATGTGTTATAATAAACTTTAAAAAGTGTTTCAAACATGAAAAAAATTCATGAAGTTCTTTCGATGTAGTGCTTCTCAAGGTAGATTCTTAGTAGACCTAAAAAGACTATTTCAAGCCTTCCGGGATAGGTGTGCATCCTTTGGAAAATATTTGAAGGCTAAAATCATTAGGAAGTTGTATTGAGGATACAAGAAGATATTAAAAGTGATTTAAGAAATTTTAGGGAATATTTTAAGGTTTAGGAACAAGTTCAGTGAAAGTGGGTTTTTAAAGATGAAAGAGTTTGCAGTTCAAAATAGTGCATGAGATTCATAATATGATTCCGTGAGCTCGTAAATATTTAGAGGCCAAAAATATATCAATAGAAAGATAACTAAATTCTCTAAAAAAAAATATTTTCATATTTTCACAAGACCCATGTGATTCTTTCCACATTCCATTATCGGCGGGAACATCGTGCGGTTCGAGAAAAAAAGGTTATTTTGAAGGGGTTTCATGATAATTAGATTATGAGACACATCTCATTATTCTTAGAAGGATTTTTAGAGTCAAATTAACATAAATATGTTCTAAAAAATTCCTCTTGGAGATCTGGAATCTTCATCTTCAAGGCTCTCCTTAAGGTAAGCTTCCGGGACAGCCATTTCCACAGGAGGACACATGTCAGCATGAGAATGTGGTGCAATTTTATGTCCCATTTGTCCCAAACCTTTGGGAAAATTGGTAAAAAAATTCACCCAAGCCTATTTAATCCCCTTGGACCATCATATGAACTTGGCGAAGCTCCGTGATGCAAGTTAAGCTCCTTCTCACCTCATTCTAGCCCTTCTCGTTGTGCAATCAAAAAGTGACACTTGTCAAAGCATAGGGTGAGGGAATTTTTTTTCCCCATCTACCCCATCCATTTTGGATAGTTGGGAAAAAAAATGTGTCCCATTCTATACCTTCCATGGTTCTTCATGTGACCTAGTCTCATCCCCTAGGTGCTTTTTGCTTGCTTTTTCTCTCTCCTCCACCAGGAAATCACTGATTGCCACTTGTCATGATCACATAAGGGAACATTTTTATAGCACATCTATCCCATAAATTTGGGACAACTAGGGAAAAAAATTTGCCCATTCCAAGTTGATTAAAAAACCTAAAAATTTACTAAGTTTTTTAAGTTGCCTCTTCTTTTCTCTTCAGTGCACGTGCATGAGAAGTCTTTCTTTGGAGAGTTTTAAACACAAATAAACTTCTACCCATCTCATTTATTCATGAGAAATCCATGGATGCTGAGTAAAAACACATAATAACCTCCATTGAACCTGAAAATTGTCTAGACACTCTGCTTGAATTTTCCAGATTGACTACATGCTCCAAAACATAAAAAAATCATATCTTTCTAACCAATGAATGCATATGAACAAAATTTTCATAGTTTTTCTTCATCCTAGGTTCCTACAAGAAGAAAGTAATAGCATATCAGATTATTCCCTCATTTTAAATGGTAGAAAAACCTAGTTTTATGGATTATCATTTAATTTTTCAATTTCTAGGCTTTTCGGTAGGTAGATTGGGCTGAATTTGAGTATGAAATCGTAACGAGGAACCCAATCCAAAAAAATTGTTGTTACAAACCAAGGTGGTAAAATACATTTTCTAAAAATATTAATTTAGTGGTACCTCTACATACTAAAAATAGTAACTCACCCAAAATAGTAAGTCCTCTCAGAACAATGCACTTAGTGAACATTGAAAGTGATAAACTAGGTAATTTTGGTCAAAAAGTCAAAAAGTATAATAAAGTAGAAAGAAAAGGCAACCATCTAAAAATATAAAATTTCCCAAAAATATAAAACCATAGTCAATGAAGTTGAACTGAGTATGATAGATGAACAAGAAGTTCAAATGTGGAAAAAACATGAAAAATATCCCAAAATATCAGGTTGTGGTTCAACTTGCTAAAAATAGTAAGTCTCTTCTTTGAGTGTAGAAAGTTACATTTGGCTTAGTTTTCATCTATCTCTACTTTTTAAAATTCTTATAGGGTTGTAAAGTAATCTCATATCTCAAACAAGGTAATCCATCCTTCGGTGGGTAGATTGGGCTGAATTTCAAAGTACGAAATCGTAACGAGGAACCCAATCCGAGTAAAAAAATTGTTGTTACAAACCAAGGTGGTAAAATGCATTTTCTAAAAATATTAATTTAGTGGTACCTCTACATACTAAAAATAGTAACTCACCCAAATAGTAAATCCTCTCGAGAACAATGCACTCAAAGTGAGTATTGAAAGTGGTAAACTAGGTAATTTTGGTCAAAAAGGCAAAAAAGTATAATGAAGTAGAAAGAAAAGGCAACCATCTAAAAATATATAATTTCCCAAAAATATAAAACCATAGTCAATGAAGTTGAACTGAGTATGATAGATGAACAAGAAGTTCAAATGTGGAAAAAACATGAAAAATATCCCAAAATATCGGGTTGTGGTTCAACTTGCTAAAAATAGTAAGTCTCTTCTTTGAGTGTAGAAAGTTACATTTGGCTTAGTTTTCATCTATCTCTCTACTTTTTAAAATTCTTATAGGGTTGTAAAGTAATCTCATATCTCAAACAAGGTAATCCATCCTTCGGTGGGTAGATTAGGCTGAATTTGAGTACGAAATCGTAACGAGGAACCCAATCCAAAAAAATTGTTATTTACAAACCAAGGTGGTAAAATGCATTTTCTAAAAATATTAATTTAGTGGTACCTCTACATACTAAAAATAGTAACTCACCCAAATAGTAAATCCTCCGAGAACAATGCACTCGGTGAGTATTGAAAGTGGTAAACTAGGTAATTTTGGTCAAAAAGGCAAAAAGTATAATGAAGTAGAAAGAAAAGGCAACCATCTAAAAATATATAATTTCCCAAAAATATAAAACCATAGTCAATGAAGTTGAACTGAGTATGATAGATGAACAAGAAGTTCAAATGTGGAAAAAACATGAAAAATATCCCAAAATATCAGGTTGTGGTTCAACTTGCTAAAAATAGTAAGTCTCTTCTTTGAGTGTAGAAAGTTACATTTGGCTTAGTTTTCATCTATCTCTACTTTTTAAAATTCTTATAGGGTTGTAAAGTAATCTCATATCTCAAACAAGGTAATCCATCCTTCGGTGGGTAGATTAGGCTGAATTTGAGTACGAAATCGTAACGAGGAACCCAATCCGATAAAAAAATTGTTGTTACAAACCAAGGTGGTAAAATGCATTTTCTAAAAATATTAATTTAGTGGTACCTCTACATACTAAAAATAGTAACTCACCCAAATAGTAAATCCTCTCGAGAACAATGCACTCGGTGAGTATTGAAAGTGGTAAACTAGGTAATTTTGGTCAAAAAGGCAAAAAAGTATAATAAAGTAGAAAGAAAAGGCAACCATCTAAAAATATAAAATTTCCCAAAAATATAAAACCATAGTCAATGAAGTTGAACTGAGTATGATAGATGAACAAGAAGTTCAAATGTGAAAAAAATTTGAAAAATATCCCAAAATATCAGGTTGTGGTTCAACTTGCTAAAAATAGTAAGTCTCTTCTTTGAGTGTAGAAAGTTATATTTGGCTTAGTTTTCATCTATCTCTCTGCTTTTTAAAATTCTTATAGGGTTGTAAAGTAATCTCATATCTCAAACAAGGTAATCCATCCTTCACGAGGATCTTGAGGCATCTTTTTAGTCACAATTATGTAAGAGAGAAAGCAGAACATCATAGGGCACAAAAGTTGAAAACAAGAGGCATTGTGTAGTTTGATAATATATTCATAAAAGGGTCAAGATATCCAAAGGTTATCATTGAAAACCTTTAATCTTGTTGAGGCCATCCACACTCCCTCAGTGAGTTGTTTGAGTGATCTCGATGTGCTATTCAAGGTGAGATGTTCAAAGTAAAGCATTGAAGGGGTGATTCATAACAACATATTTTTATTCTTACACACATATATATATGTATTATCGAGGTAAGAGCTTCCCCAAGGTGATAGAGAGTTGATTCTACGTAGTAAGAAATTGAAAGTACTCCAACGATATACATGATGTTAAATCTTGAAGAACCTTTTCCATGGATTCAAGAAATTCTTGAGAGAGATGAGAGAATAGAACAAATTTCTATCATAACCAATATCAAATAAATATCATGAAAATTGAAACCTAAGTGAAGAAATAATGCCTAGACAACATCCCGCTTCTTCAATGACATCTCAAAAATTAGTATGTTGAAGTTCTTTAGGTCGAAGAATGAAAATCCCATTGAGGACATGAATCTATCGATTATGATTTGGCCCACATCTCACTAGGTCAATCTTCACATGAGGGTGAATCTCATCTATTCAAGGAATCTAATTGTCACCTCCTCACTTAGAATGAAGAATATAGGAAAACAATTATACACTTTAAGGAATAGGTAAAAGTTCTCAGTGCTCACATTCAACCCTTATTGGATCGCAACTCAACATATTCTCTCCCAGTAGAAGATATCATACCAATCAGTAGTGTTGATACTAAAGTGGTCAATAAAGCACAAGGCTATAAGATGAAAGAGAAGGCCAACAAGAAGTGGATTGAGAAAATCATTAAACAAGGAAAGGAATTATTTCCAGATGTCATTTCTCTCATCAAGTACATTCTTGCAACTTTGACAAAAGTAAAGAAAGTAAAGGAGGAGTTTGTAAAAGAGGTAAATCACTTAGATGAGGTGTTCCCACTGGTGTCTAAGATGAGCTCCTTTGATTCTCACACTCTCATGAGAAAAAAACATTTTCATCAACTGTTGAGAATTTGTCTCAAGTTTGGATCTACATTATGGATATGAGATACATAATGCTCAAGAATGAAATCTCTAAGATGGAATCTTATGGACAACATGATTTCAAGATATTGAACGATGCCTACAATTATGTATAGATACTAGAGTTCCCTCCCCTCCCGAGGATTCATCATCAAAAGAACTCATTGTTTCCTTCTAGGAGCTGGTCAAGAAATAGGTAGGTGACTCTCTCTCCTTTAATGAAGATAACTTAGAGTCCCTAGCAAGATGTCGAAGTTGTAATTCTGAAATTACAATGGATAATGAAAAAGGCTTAGTCAATCAAAGAAGATTAGTGATATCCCCAAGACATGGACCAAGGTGTTGGGCTACACTTAAATTCTAGAGGAGGATAAGTTGAAATCTGTAATAGCTCAATTCATCAAGGGATTCAAGGAGCGTGATTTTGTTCGGAAAATATTCATGAGGAGGGAATGAATAAGAAAACATCTTCATCGCAGGGAATTTATTTGTTAGATATGGAAACTTCTTCCCCTTCTCTTTTTCCCCTATTTCTTCACTCCCTCTTCTAATTCTTCATTGAGCATAATCATTTTATTTTTTCTTATTCACTTAAGTGAATTTCTAAAGTTATCTTGTAAAATTCACTTTAATTTATAAAAATAAACTTATTCCTCATGTCCTAGGAAGATGATAATTTAAAAATGAATAAGTTCATGAAGAGTCACGTGGGGGTAGGAGAAAGGTCAATTCATATTGTTATAAATTGGGATGTCTTATCCATTCAAAAGGAGCATATATTTTGATATTATTTATGTTGTAGAAATTATGGAATGTGGTTTTAGGTGTTGATCTTTGTATCACCAATGCATAAGAAATAAAAACTACATTTCTTCCACTCCCCTTTCCTTATGTGTTATTATATTTTACCTTTTATGCACCATATAAGTATAGTGATCAAGAAAGAGCTTTATATCTTTATATTTTACCGTTTCTTTCTTCTAATCTAATGTTGAACTACTATCATTATTGGGTATGAATTCGCTTGTTCCTACTCACAAAAATAACCTTCCTTAGTCTAATTTCTCTCCTTCACCCTCATCACAACAATATTCTCACTTATTCCCCATAAGAGAAATTTTCCACAGGTGTAGTGGAGTTTTGCTATGTGATCCCGACCTATTTAACCACCCCACAACATATAGATATGCGTATATTAGTTAACATTTAATAATGGGAGCCTCCCCATACATAAGAAGGAGGCGTATCCTCGTGAGCATTAGTAGATACACCTAATTTTCATACGAAAAATTATTTCACCAATAATTTTTAGTGAATCTACTTTGGTGAAAGATTTTTCCAAGTGCACCCGCAAAGATCTCTACAAAATACAAAAAAACATATTTCAAAGAAAAATTACTTTTTGAAGGCAACTCCACCAAGGAATGAATCGTGTCATGTTTGTTTCCGTATTGCAATGAAATTTTTGAATATTGGATTTCGGTACTAATGAATGAAAATGAAGAAGAAGATGACAATCGCCAAGAAATACCATTTTTTATCATCCATCATTTTGGAATGTCTCTTGCAAAGCCAAGGGAAAGAATGTCTATACCATATCTACAATATCCATGAAAATACTTTCCAGAATGGAGAAGATTACTATTTGTGAATACCCCATCATCAAGTCATGGTGGCTATAATTCAAGAAGATTGTTGTTAAAATAAAGAAAATTTGAATCTCACCTTCAAATGATCGATAATCCAAACAATGGATAAAGAGTATTCACAAGAGATATGATATGTTTTATGAATGGCACAAGGGTGGAGAATCCACTAAAGGTAATATTTTCAAATTCACAGAACTGAACAAGAAACTCATGAAATTACCTTTTGTCTCCCTTCCTCTAGATTATTTCCTTGCATATGGTGATGAAGAAATGGATATTTTGAGAAGAGAATATGTATAAATGCTTTTGAGTGTAGAAGAAGGAAATTCGATCCCGAAGCCTATCATGAAGTTTGGAAGTATGCATTGGCCTTGTAAAGAAGGTATGAACATCTTGAAGCACTTCATAATTTTGAGGAAGAAGAAACTCAAGAAGACCCTAATAATTTCATAAATTTGAGGTATTCATCCCTTGAATATTCTTGTGCGCTTCTAACAAATTTCATATCCCTAAACCTTCCAATGTGAATCAAATCAACACCTTGGAGGATGAAGAAGAAGACACAATATTTGAACCTCCATTCATCAACTCATTATGGCTTGAGGTGTATCCCATTTGAGAAAATATGGATTCAAGAGAAGAATATTATTGTTGCGTAACGGGTGATTCAAGTGCTTTTCAAGGAATCCATCAATCATGAAGATATATGAGAAATAAATCCCTCTTCATCTTGGACAAATAATGATGAATTCAAGGTAATCATAGATAATCATATTTCCAATTTTGACTCATCAAGTGATGTAGGAATTTTGAATGATGGAATAGAGACAATTTAAGAATCAAATTCTATTCCCGAATAAATCATGGATGAGAAACTAGAATAATTCAATTTCTTTCTAAAAACTAAGGATGAGAAAATTAAGTATGAAATTTCTAAAGAGATGATTTCACCACCCTCACCAATGAAGCACAATGATGATCACCATATTAAGTTCATAATATCTCCTTTTCCTTATGAATAAGAAGATGCTACAATAAATGATCAAGATGAAATTGAAAATTTTCTACCCCAACATGGTTCTCTACCTCCCATCACAAGCATGATGAAATGGATCTTGATCTCAAAGGTGTGCCCTTCCCACATAGCTTGGATATCTTCTCCTTATCAGAGAATGTTGAGAACCAAGTATGCCCATTCTTGCAAGAAGGTGAGCCTTGGATGAAAATAAGCATAGAGTTGGTGAACAAGGATGTTCCAAATGAATCATGGATGTGTGGATTATATTTTTAATCATCTCCTTGAAGCTCAATGCAATGACCTTTCT
Organism: Taxus wallichiana var. yunnanensis; assembly: GCA_018340775.1. Classification (NCBI taxonomy): domain Eukaryota; kingdom Viridiplantae; phylum Streptophyta; class Pinopsida; order Cupressales; family Taxaceae; genus Taxus; species Taxus wallichiana. The sequence continues at coordinate 339,166,002 of CM031236.1, forward strand.
AGTAAAGGTGAGAATGAGTGTATGAAAGAATTGGAAGAGAAATCTATCCAAGAAATTTTGAACACGTAGAAGTAATTGAATATAGTCAACTCAGTCTTGAGATCGACTGAGCCATGGAAATGCAAGATATGTATGATGAAATTTGTTTTTCTCCTTTCCATGCACCAATGTTTGATGATGATATGGAGAAAACAAATGAGCTTGATGTCTTCCTCAATACATGGATGGATGAGAGAAAATGTGAAGAATATCATGAATGAAAAGGAGAAGAGATTATTTAACCTCCTATGAATATTATCAATCTTGAAAAAAACATCTCCACCATGGAAGATGATAGCAAGAAAAACGTTGAGCTAATTCATATTGAATAAAATTATTTAGGATAGATGCAAGAGTTTTGTGAGTATAGTCAAATTCAACTTGTTCTCACCACCTTTGGATGCCCTACCAATGTGGAACAAGATTTTATACTACAAAATTCACTCAAGGGAGATGAATGTTTCCATGACCAAATCAATAATTACATTTTTGAAGATGATGATAAGGTAAATTTTGAGATGATAGTCTTCGACAAAAATTATTCCGGCCACAAAGTGAAACTTTGTAAGATTCTTGTGAATGGTTTTTCAATCATATTACACTCACTATTTCCAAAGTCTCTTCTGGTCTTGAACATGTTTCTATGCTGCAACATCATTTCAATGATGATGAATACCTCTGTACCATTGATGTGACCCCTATTTTTTAATTCACTTGCTCGAAACAACAAAGTAAGGGATCTGAAAAAGTTGTTGATTTTGAAGTAAATAAAATTGTTCTCAACTCCTCTAAGTACCTCACTCATTCAAGGGATATTTTAATGTTACAATTCAGGGATGGTGAATTTTTCTAGGATAAATGCAATATTTCTACTTTTGAGAACATGAAGGAATGGTTATTCATGATCACAAAGCATCAAGTAGAAATTGTAAGATACATGGATTCCAAATAGGTAATTTTTTTCATCGACGCAAGAATGTTCTCGGTGCAATAAAAGTATGAAGATGGAATATTGGTTTGTATCCTTCTTCTCAAACCATGAAAATCCATCATAGAATAATGGTATGATTAGATAATAATTTTCATGTTTCAAAGGTCAAATTTCAGGTTTGTTGTTCCATGATGGTATGTACTTTTCTCAACATGTTTCCATGTATGTGTATATTCTCTCCTTACCTCTGTAAATTTCCCTCCCATGTAATATAATTTCCCTTTTACATTTGTGTGTTATTTTTATCTTTTAGTGTGTTTCCTTCTATTTTTTTTCTGTGTGTGTTTGGAAGAAATAAATTTGTATAGCCCAATGGATAAGGTACTCGATTCAATTATATGATGAGATTTTGGGGTTCCATTTTGTTCTATACTCGTTGCACTAGATCTAGAACATGTCCCCAACCTAGAGATAGTTGTTGTAATGTGTTGTAATAACCTTTCCAAAGTTTTGAAACATGAAAAAAGTTCATGAAGTTCTTTTGATGCAGTGCTTCTTAAGGTATATTATTTATTAGAACTAGAAAGGATATTTCTATCCTTTCGGGAAAGGTGTGCATCCTTTAGAATAGATTTTAAGGATAAAATTCATCGAAAGTGGTATTTAGGAGCTAAGAACATATTTCAAGTGATTTAGGAAAGTTTAGGGAATATTTTAAGGTTTAGGAACAAGTTCAGTGAAAGTTGGTTTTGAAGGTGAAGGAGCTTGTAGTTCAAAATAGTGCTTGAGATTCAAAATATGATTCTGGGAGCTCTGTAAAGAGTTAGAGATCAAAAAAATATATCAATGGAAAGATAATTAAAATATATAAATTATGAAAATTTCATGTTTTTATCAAAACCCAGTGCTTCTTTCCACAATCCATTTTAAGCAAGGAAACCTTGTAATCTAGAGAAAAAATGCTATTTTTGAGGGGGTTGCATAATAATTAGAACATGGAACCCATCCCATTCATCTTAGAAGGAATTTTCGAGTCAATTTAATATAAATAAGTGCCAAAATAGTCCTTCTCATGCTCCATAAACTTTTTCTTCAAGGCTCTCATCAAGGTAAGCTTCACAGGACTTAACCATTTTTATAGGTGGACACATGTTAGTGTAGTCAAAAAATCAAGCACTTTTAGATATTATTTATCTCGATTTCATACTAATATTTAGAATGTTATTCAGTGAAGAAAGTACTAGTTAACCCCCATCTTTTTTCCATCATGTTTTATTTTATTTCGTCCTCCTCGACCTTTTATGCCTACATGCCCAAATCAGATTCTGTCACTTCCCATTATTTTAGCCTTGACTGGGGTACTCAGGCCACTACTAGATTGCCCATGGGTGCCCTCACCCCACCTTGGGTTCCCCAATCCTTCTTGAACTTTACCACAACTTTTTGGGCTCTTTCTAACAATTTTTCCTTCTTATCTTTTTTGTGGTTGACCAATTCAGGGTTAATTACAAAATAAAATAAAGAGAACCTATGTGCAAGTGTTGTTTTTAAACAAATGCTAATGTAAACAAAGAATAACACCTAAATAGTCTTAATTATCAAGAATTAAACAACATTATAAACACAATCATGATAAGAATTAATCAAGGGTTAGATGCTAACATTTATCAATACAAAACTATGAAATCAACTATGTTAAGCACCTAAATATCCTCTATTCTCTAACAACATATAAATGAAGGAACCTAAGTAGGTTACATGGCTATCAAAAATAGTTTTCCTTAATGTTCCAAGAACCTAGGAATGGGGGCTAATCAAAGGTGGGCTAAAAGACCCTTTTGACACCTCCCATATGACCCAAACACTTTAAGAAAGAAGCTTAACTCTTCAAGATGATGAACTCTCAATAAAACAAAAGGCAAGATCTTAGTCTCTTTGCTATATGCTTTGTATTTTCTCTCTTAAGGAGTTTAGGTGTAAGTAAAAAGGTAGATGGAGGGATCTTTATATAGCCCAAAGGATAATGGATTCAACACATCCTCATGAATGTGGGATAAAGGTAAAACATGATTAGGAATGGATAAGGTTGCTTTATTAAAGGTAACCTTACTTTAGAAGGGTTTAATTTATGCTTAGCAAGTCACGGGAGTTGGGGGGTGCTTTAATTAATCAAATGTGATTAAATAACAGGTAGATGTGAGCTTATAGAATCCAATTAAAGGAATATTAGTATGATTTAGGCTATTAGAAAGGGATTAAATCAATTAAATATCTATTTATTAGTTAAATGAAGGGGAAGACTAATTAATTAATCTAGATAGAGGAAGTGATTTATTAACGAAAGGTCGTTAATTAGGGTGTTAGCTAGATAGGTGACTTAATAAATTAGTGTATTGTAATTTATTAACAACGACAAGAGGGAATATGAACACTTTTGATGATATGTCGTTGATTTGCAAGAAAGGGGATAATTAGCGTAGTTTAAGTATTTAAATTGCTTGGGTGTAATTATAGATGTCTACATTTTCCCCTCTTTGGGGTGGCGTAAGTGATGCCACTTCAAAGATAGTAGATGGAAGAGATTTTGAAGGGATAGAAGAAAAATTAGTAGGAGGGAGAGATGCCCCCTCGAGTGTCGATGGGGTGATGGAAGAAGCCGATCGACGATCGAAAAAGGTGAGATATAGATAGAAGAATGGGGAAGAGGTAGGATGCCCTGATGAGAGAGAAAATTAGGGGTGAAAAGGGAAGTGGTGTAGAAGAAATAAGGAAGAGGGGAGAGAAGAGCTTAGCCTCTAGCCACTGTTTATTTGGAACAAATTTGATGTCATCATATTACCATAGGAACTACATCATCGGTCCTTATGAAAAATATAAGCATACGACAAAGGTAGAATGACATGAAAAGCCATACTACGAACAATTTTCCATTACTGAAAGTACCAAATCCACACAACATATAATAATGCAATGTAATACAAGAAGGAAAAAAGCTCATGTAACAAGAAAAACAAGTACAAACGCACATATCCAACCCAACAACGGTCAAGACAATTATACAAATGTTTTGTTATCAATGCTAAAGATATCCACAAGTTCGTGATTAACGACAAGGGTTAAAAATGATGCCCCAAGCAAGGATACATGCAAGGGGAAATGATAATGGACACGGGGTCCATGAAAAGCATTTGTGCGCAACGAAACAACACCAAGCAACAAAAGTTCCCCAGAGTACAGATGAAGCAAGTAGCTAGCTTTGTGAATGGTTGTGAATTTGGTGATCCGCGAGTCATATTAATCGGGAAGATGTGAGACAAACCAACAGGATATGGAGAAAATACCATGCGCAAGACACAAGTTTCAGCCGTAATAAGCAAGTTACCATTTTTGTAGGGTTTTTTACTTTTTAGGATTTTTGGAAAAAATTTGCCCTATTTTTGATTTTTTGATATATATATATATTGTTTTTATTATGTTTTTGCTTTTAAACCATGATGAATAGTAAGATAAATTAGAAGAAGAAAGTGATGGGCCAGAGGTGACAGAAAGTGCCCTAGGTGGATGAAAAGAGAAACAAATGACAAATAAAGTCCTTTTTAGTGGAAAAATTAAGAAAAAATAATTATTTACGAGAGTGTGAAGAAGAATAAAAATCGCCAGGGAGCAATAAAATTTTCCGGGGGAGAAGAAAGGGGTATCGGATAAAAATGCCCCAATACGGTTAAAAAGAAGAGAAAAATAATTATTTAATAAAAATAATTATTCCACAGTGAACAAAGGAGAAAATGGTGATCAAAAAGGGTTTTCGGCCTTCCGAACGGTGAAAAACAGGTTAATATACCCCTGGGGGGTAAAAACATCGCAATCAGTTCATTTCAACCACTTATTTTAGAAAACTTACTATGAGGCTCTAACACTCAGGAGAGATGGTGATTACATGAGACCATTTGAGGCATGCTGACGTAGTCTGGGGTACCAGAGGCATGTGGATGAGGGCACATTTGTGAGTATCGTAACCTTTCCTTTAAAATTTTGTCATTAATGCATTAATTATGGCATTTAGGTGTAGAAAACGCGTAGGCGCAGGTGTGGGATAGGGTGCGTATGCACCATTTTGGGGGTGCAGGTGTCCATTTGAGGGTGCAAGTGCCAGGTCTATGCGTGCACACGTGCAGTCAAAAAATGCTCACACACACATGCACGCACACACATGAGCACATGTGCATGAACGCGCACACACCAGGAAATGGGCACACATGCTAAAATCATGGCACATACATGAATAGTCAAGAACATGGAGGTAGAAGCGCACACATGCACACGTAAGCACCAGATTGGTGGCACACATGCCAAAAAGAGCACGCAGGTGCCCAAAAGGCGGCACACGCACCGAGAAAACACACGTGCTTAGGCATAGGCCCTGAAAACATGGCGCACACACCCAAAAGGGTGCACATGCACCCTAGATAGGTAGAAAAAGATAGGAAGGCATCCAAAAACATGACACTTGGAAGAATTGTTAGGATTTGTGGGTGAACCCTAAAAGATGAGATAGTTTTTAGAGGAAATGTTAGAAACTAACGAGTGGCATGTTATTTTGTAGAGGTGACTACCAGTATTGTAGACATGGGAGCGTCACTCCTAGATTACCAAGTTAGAGGGTAGTATGCACCGACACAACCACCGAGAGATGGCCATACTACTGGAGGTAGTGGGGTTGGGCCCTGTGTCTCAGATACCATTGATTGTACTAGATCACGGCCTCCTGAATGCACTTGCCGAGCGATGGCACAATCAATGCTTTAGACTACCCACAGGTGAGATGACAATGACCATAGAGGATGTGTGGCAGATTCTATGCATGCCCATGATGGGTACATTGATCGAGTATAGTACGAGATGTAGGTCTAATCAGAGCAGCGTGCAGTGCCTTATTTGGTGTTGATGACATCCCACATGATGGGATGATCGTAGCCTTACATGAGTGCATCTAAGACCCAACATTACATTGAGGGCCGCTCTATATCATAGCGCTTATCAGTGGGTTCCTACTCACTGATAAGACAGGAAATTTTTCCGAGAGGATTGCTACCACTAGTTCATGGCATTTACAGTGGTGAGAGGTATTGTTGGGGGTAGTGTATACTGGCCCACTTATATTGTGATTTACATCTTATCACATACCATGGTCAGAAGACCGTGGGGCTGGCATCATTACTACAAATATGGTCATGGGATCATATAGCTATTGGACACCCTATGGGCCCATTCCGAGTTTGAGATCCCGAGGAGCCATCATACATGGCATGGATAGTAGTTGGTAGAGATATCTGTGGTCACCTTGGCAGCCTATTCAGATATAGGTAGGAGTTTGATGAGTTAGCAGCGATAGACATCATTTGGCATCCATATAGACACTTCCAGTGGCTAGAGGATGCCACAAAGCTTAGTGTGTGCTTGGTGGAGCACTTTCTTATTGGTAGCCACAGCTACATTATGGATTTGTATCATGTTGACAGTGCCAGTAGTAGCTAGGACAAGTTCAGGTGTCCCTCGAGATAGATATCTGGCATGCTCGTAGGGACTTTGAGAGGCAGACTATGGGGCCTCGTATTGTAGCAGCTCAAGCCAGGGCTAGTTTCTTATAGGTGGTCCCCCAGGCATGGGACCCATTATGATAGGTTAGAGATCCGGGGACCACACGAATTATGTAGCATGGTATGCTACAGTATTACCCTAGTGAATTACTATTCCATAGGTAGGTTGGGTAGTAGACATTCACCCGCATGTGGAGGTATGGCACGGGTCAGAGCGCAGGGCTAGAGCAGTGGCATTGGGGCCAGACCCCGAGGATCCTTTTGATGGGATCCCTCATGATGGATAGGGTGCCCCATAGGCATAGGGACCGAGGCCACAGGGCCCCATACAGTAGCCATGCCACCACCTAGAGGTAGGGTATTTGAGCAGGGACAGTCTTCTAGAGCACCTTAGGGACCAGTCCCTGAGGCACACATAGCCTCACGGCCCGGTGGCGTGAGACAACCACAACATAGGTGTGTGTAACTGAGATCATAGGCTGAGAGAGACGTAGGTAGAGCAGAGAGAGATGAGGCTTGAGGCTGGTGCGTGACAGCCATAGCAGAGTGGGATGAGGCCCGAGCCCATATAGTTACGTTACTTTCAGGGTGGGATCAGGCTTGGGCCCAGATTGGGCTAGGAGATGACAAAGCAGCATGGCGGAGCTAGATCCAAGAGATAGCTACACAAGGGGCACAGATACTAAGTCTCCTACATCAGTCCCAGTCACAATTGTGCATGGTTGTGGCACAGAGAGACCACGTGCATACTCATTATTAGGTAGTAGTAGCATAGAGGGACTAGGCCCACGCCGAGATGTAGGTAATGACCATAGAGAGGGATCGAGATGATGCAGCCTCTAGATAGTCTCAAGTAGACCGGGTCGGGTTATAGGTGAGCAAGATACTACCCTTCAGGAAGCACTCACCTCAGGAGATGCAAATCTGATTCGTGATGCTACCAAGCTTGGTGGTGAGGCAATTTTTACAGGACAACATATTATAGAGTGGTGCCACCAAAGCAGAGAGTGGCATTTCCACAGTTATCATGATCAAGTGCATCAGGATCTTGTTCACGAAGGTCTAGTCATTCTAATAGATTAGTCAGACATCCCCTTCCAGAGTAGCTGACGAGACCAGTGCTAGCCCATCCTTCAGAGTTTCGACATCCAGAGGATAGACCTGGGAGCCCCGATGAGGGTGAGAGTTATGGTTAATAGCCACCTTTGTATTGTATAGATTCTTTTGTATGTATGCCTCTTATGAAGGTTGATTTTGATGTACAACGATTGTAGACATGTATTTTTAATGATGCCTCATGATGAAGGCTTGATTCTTTCAGATACATGCCCCTTTTTGATGGCATTATGTATCGCCGATGTATTTGTTTTGAGCATTGATCAAGACATTGTATGTATGTATAAAGACATTTTTGATATATCCTTGTTGTACACCTCAGTTGAAGGCATTTTTGATATAGAGCTTAGATTTGTATGTATCCATTTTTGATTTGTATGTATCTATAGGTGATGAGGGTGTGACTTAGATAGTACACCACTTTCTATTTATGGCTAAGGTCATATTGGGTGAGTAGCACACTAATAGCATATTGCGTAGTGGAAATATAGAGAAAAAGTGGCTCTCCCAGAGTGGGAGGCATGAGGACAGGTGGATTAGCTTGGTACTATTTAAGCAAAGCAAAGGATTGTTGTTGCTCAGGTCCCTAGATGAAAGTGACATCCTTCTTAAGAAAATGAGTGACATTTATCTACAAGCTGGGAGATAAAGCGGTGAATGGCTTGAATTTTCCCCTGCAAGCTACGTAGTTGATTGATATTCTTAGGTGGAGGCATTTCAGTGGTGGCAGACACTTTAGTAGGTTCTACCTCAATACCTCGTCTTGACACAATGAAGCCCAATAGTTTCCCTGATAGCACACTGAAGACATATTTCTTGGGATTCAACTTGACTTTGTATTCACATAGGCATTTAAAGATATGTCATAAAATGACTGGATGATCTTCTCTTGTTTTGGAATTTCCCAAGATGTCGTCTACATACTCTTCCATGATATCATGAATCATATCATGAAAGATTACTGTCATGGCCTACTTATAAGTTGCTCCTACATTCTTAAGGCCAAATGGCATCACTTGATAGTAGAGGGTGCCCTAAGGGGTTGCAAAAGTTGTTTTGTGTTGGTCCTCCTTAGCGATTTTAATCTGATTATAACCCAAAAATCCATCCATGAGTGATAGCATTTCATATCCTACTGTTGAGTCCACAATCATGTCAATGTTGGGCAGGTAAAATCATCTTTAGGGTGAGCCTTATTGATGTCCCTAAAATCTGTGTAGATTCGGATATCGGCGAGTTTCTTACGGATAGGAACAATGTTCGATATCCATTCGAATAGTCAATCGGTCAAATGAATCCTTCGCAAGAAATCTTTCCAAATCTTCCTTAACCAACAAGGCCACTCTTGGATGCATCTTTTAGAGCTTTTGTTTGATAGGCTTAGCGTCTGCATGCATGACTAGGTTGTGCATGACCAAAGTTAGATCTAGGTCGGGAATGTCTTTGTAAGACCATGAAAACACATCAATGAAATCTCACAACAACATAATGAATGTCTTTTACTCTCTAGCTAAGAGTGATGCCCCTAATTTTACTATCTCGGGATATTCTTGGTACCAATGTTTACATAAATGGTTTCTTCGACTAACAAATTCGATAAATCCTCCATACACGTAGGATCGGGAGGTAGGTTGAGATCTTCATCAAGGATCTCTCCATAATATTTTCATCCTTGGCGTGGTCACTTTGTTTATCCTTTGATTTTATTATTTGTTTGTCAGCTAGTGCCTCAAAGAGGTTTTCACTGTGTGACTTGGACTTCAATTTTTGCCGAGGCTTTTCTTTAGAACTTTTTCCCTTGATTTTATTTAGAACTTTTACCCTTGATTTTCTTTAAATTTTGCTGACCACAAAGTTCAGCCTCATCGCCGAAGTAGGCGCAGGTGTCTAAGTCGATAAAGAAACCTTTCTTGTGATCTCCTGTGGGAATTTTATCCCTTATTCCCATGAACTCTGCAATAGCCTCATCGTTCTTGAATAAATCTAGTGGCGCGTGATGTTGTTGGTCCCATTCAACAAGGGAAGGGTATACAAGGTCAAGGGTTGGTTCGGTGGGGGTTATGGTCAGGACAACGTTATTTATGAAGAGGTTTATGGAGGCCAGATCCTCATATTGGCTATAATGGGAATCCATATTGTTGTCTAGGTAATCAGAGTTATCCTCACGCTCATAAAAATTCACATCTTGATCGTTGGGGTGCGCTCCATAAGGACGAATCCCGATGCCGTATCTTTCTATTTTGAATTATGGAAGAGGGACTGGTTCTCTTTGTCCTTGTTCATTCCTCCCACATCCTAGGCCTTTGTAGCCCATGGAGTACATCATTTTGCTAGATTTTTCATATTCCAAGGTTCGATAACAGGATGGCTGAGTGTCCTCAGGGACCCAAGTAGTAGGTGGATCAAGAAATTTCTCCTCAACTAACAAGTCTCTAGGTAGGAATGTCCCAATAGTGTGTTCCTCTCTAGGTCTCCTGAAGTGGTAGTTGGGTCGACCTCTAGTCTTGGGTGACAAAGAGAGATCTGACACCAAGAGCACTTGTTGTACATTATACTCCCCATAACCATATTCTAGGATTTTCATCTCCCATGAATCAAATGGAGATGTTGAAGTAGACGCCCCATGAGTGTAAGAACTAAGTGAATCTAAATCCATGTGGGATTCCATAGCCTCAGACTGAAGAGGAACCGTTATATCTGTGGAGGGACATGCATATGTACCCTTTCGTGTAAATCTATTGAGAGATCTATAATGAGCAAAGAGCTCGAATCTCTGGTATTGTTATCATATGTCCCTCATGCTTCAACTTGATGCATTGATGAAACATTGATGGCATGACTGCATGACATGAATCCATGGTCGGCCTAGAAGCATATTATATGGAAGTTCCAAGTCTAAGACATGAAACTTTGTCTGACGACAAGTGGGGTCCACCTCTATGGGTAGTGTGATGGTACCTACTAACTCTCTTTCCGTGTTTTTGTATGCAGTGATAGTGATAATATAGGACTCAAGATCTTCTTCTGTATGTCCCAATTGTTTGACCAACTTAAGCGTGCAGATGTTCAATCTCGATCCATTGTCCACAAACATCTATTTGATTTTCCTGTGGGTGAAAACTACCTCAATGTACAAGGGAAGATTATGTGTGGGATTCTCGGTAGGGATCTCCTTATGGTTGAAAGTGAGATGCTCACTTGGTGCAATATTTGCCACCGCAGCTTGAAGGTGTGTAGGATCAACTTCTAAAGGCACTCTTGACCCCTGAAGAGTTTGATACAGAATGTCCTTATGCACATTGGATATCTTGAGAAGATCTAAGATCAAAATCTTAGCAGATGTCTTCTCAAGTTGTTCTAAAAGGTTATATTTACTAGTTTTGGGGTTAATGGAGAGGGTTCTAGAATCAAGAGGAAAGCATGCCTTGTTACCGCAACGCAATCATTTCCCTTGATCCAAATGGTGTTGACACAATTAGTAGGAGAGTGAATACATCTAATAAGTGAATCGTAATGATTTTTTTTTCTCTTGGTATACAAGTAATTCATGGCTTTATAAGTTTGGGATGACTCTCCCTGATCCGGCTTTGTATTTTCTGACTTATCATGCTTGGGGAATGCTTCTTTATAAATCCCCATTTTCTCATTAGGTGTTTGTGCTTTGCCAAGATTATCCACCTCTATCTCCCCGTTGTCAATGAGGTCCTGAATATAGTGGTGAAGTCGCAAAATTTTTTCTGTCTTATGCACTTTAACACGATGCTTTTCACAATATTCATGCTCCTTATACCATGAAGGTTTAGGAGCGTTGTCATCAAATGGTTGTGTTGTAGGATAGGTCATCATGTGGGCTGCATCCAACTATTTTAGTATGACTGAAAATGGTTCATTGAGAGAGGTGAATGTTCATCGCTTTGGTGGTGGTTGAATTGGGCCCTTGGTCAGTTTAAAAGGTTGACCAGTTTGGACCATTTGAACATGTTTGGAATCAGTGATTCCATCTCCCACCACATTTTTGTTTTTGTTGAAAATATTTAGCTTTTCCATGGGTTTGACACTTTGGTTGTCTTTAGATTGGTTTTTAAGGGTGCCTTTGGCAATGAGATCCTTTTCTATCTGAATCCCTTTCTCGATAACCTCCTCAAAAGTATAGACACAATGCATTTGGAGGTGGAAGGCAATATCTGGGTTGAGATTGGGAATGAAGATACTGACCAGCTACTTTTTAGGGAAAGCACAAGGGAAGTGACTAGCTATCCCTCTCCATCATTGGAGGAAGCTAGCGAAGGTATCATTTGGGCATTGCTTGGCACCACAAGTCTGCCATGGTGACATCACTCTCTATGTTATATGAGAAGTGACGCACGAATATTTCTGCCAATTCTGGCTAGGTGGAAATTGATCCTCGTGGTAAGCGTGTAAACCATTCCAATGCTTGGCCTCCGAGACTCTTGGGAAAAATTTTGATGAGGTAATTATCACTATAAGACACCTCTTGACATGCCATGTAAAAATATTTAACATGATCCCTTGGGTCTCCCTTTCCTTTGTATTTGTCAAACTTTGGCATATAAAATTTCTTTGGAAAGGGTTGAAGGGTCATTGTCTTGTCAAAAGGATATGGGCATAGTTCTTCATATTGATATTTCCTGATGCTCCCTATATTTATCTCTTATAAGCTCACAAGTGTCACTTTCATAGACTACACTTCCTGTGTGAGAAATTGTTCTTTAGTGGGAGAAGCAGGGATGTATACATGATGATACCCTATGTCTTCTTCTCCTTGTTTTTCCTAATGGAGTTCATTGATCTTAACCTTAGGCCTCAACTTTTGAATGTTCTTGTTTGCATATTTCTATACATGGGAAGTAAGAAAAGCTAGTTTCCGGCTTAGGTTACTGATTTGTTGTTGAATTGTGGCTTGGTTTATAGCCTCTTCTTCTAAAGGTTCCTCCTCTTCGTACTGTGGAGGTTCTTCCTCTGTCTCAAGTTCTATTTTGTTTCTTCATGGCACTTTGATGAGGGGTATTCTATTCCCTACCACTTTATCATTTTCTGTGTAAGAAGTGGAAGCATGCCCACCTGTTAAAATATCTTCCATATAGATAAGGGGACGTTCTTCCTTAGTAGTGTCATTTTTCTGTAGTATTGGTTCATTCTCGATGGGCAATTTGGCGATAATTCGATAACCCGGGGCAATACTCTGTCTTTTTTCTAAGAAGAAAGTCATCTTGTAGAGTAGGGTCAAAATCAAAGTCCGCATGAGGTGACTCTAATTCATTTCCCACCGTGGTCGACCATTTCGCCTGCATTTCCTTTTCGTAAAAAATAGTGGTCCTAGGTCATGTCCGAAGAATGGGTTTGACCCTTTTCTATTAGAGGTTTCACAAGCTTGCACTTGTTTTTCCTCATATTTCTATTTCTTTAACCCTAGACATGTTTTGGGAGCCATGTTTTTGTGATAGTTTCACTAGGGTAAGTTGTAAATGTGTCCAAAGCTTAATGACTACCCCTAAGTGAAGTGTAATATGTGCTTGTTAACAATATGAATAAATCAATAGTGTGAGAATACCAATGTGATAGAGTGATAAAATCACCAATGATACAAGCATTTGGTATTAAAACCTTTGTAAATGAAGTATCTCCTAGACTACGTTTCAAAGAGTAGTTCACGTCGTAAGATGATTAACAAGATGTCTTCACTTATGCCAAGTTCAAGGGAATGAACAAAATGTAAGTAAATACAAGAAGTCAAATGTGATCTCCTAATCAAGATATACGATGAGCAAGCTCAAATCTAATTAAGACCCGTATCTCAAAAAGTGCCAATTACGATTTGTGAATGACACAACAATATCACCAAGATATGTTAACCCACTTTGCGAGAAAGTGAATTATTGATATCGAGGTGTTATTGATATAACACACATAAATGTTAATGACTAGCACTTGTTTGAAATCGAGGTAATAATAAAACCAAACTAAAAATCTCAAAGTATAGCTAGGAATAGTTAAAAATGTGTGCAATGTAACCATACAATATAGGCATTTATGTCGAGTTTACAAGAAACAAGACGTAACTATCGAAATTTTAATGATACGATATAAATAAGCTAACTCTTCTAAGGAAGTCCAATGTGATGAACCATTCCTAACTACAATGACGACCTTGACGTGGGTATCAAGATCAAAATGGCTACCAATGACGTGAAAATGCCTTTGCACACTTTAGCGTTAAACTAACTTGACCGCAAACATGGATGGGTGTAAACAGACATAAAAGTGAGAGAAACAGTCGATTGGTAACACAAAGGTAGTCACCCTTCTTTTGATCAACAAAGTGTCAAAAGAATGTGAAGGAAACAAATAAAAAAAGATGAAAAATGCTAGCCTCACTTCGGTAGAGTTTCGCCTCACCCTAAGGCAAGTAAAAACTAGGCGAAAGTAATGCGTCACACGTTTCTCAATATGGTTCACAACTCAACACTATTTTAGAATGGTCAAAGTGGGCTCCTAGCCAAAGTATATTCTCCTAGGTGGTTCTCTTGTCCTAGGTGTTACAAAGTTGTCTTAAGCGAGCATGATTTACCCAAAAAGTCTCACTGACTAGTTTGGGAGTATCTCGGCTTTACTTTACCTTCTTCAAGAATAGTAGGCAACTAGTGTGTCTACGTGTACTATCACTAGGGTCGTCACACGGAAAACCGTAACGCTATCTCACAAAGGAATCACTAGTCAAGTAGGTAGTATGAAGCACTGCCCATTTCGTCCACAAGGTTCCGTCTTGCGTGGACTACTTTGGGGTTCCTGGAACCACCCCCATTGTTGTAGCTTAAGGCGTTATGCCAAAGGGGTTATGTTCTAGTTGAGCGGAGAGGGACATACCCTTTTTGAAACCTGTAATACAGTGTTTTGAATATGTTGTTCTTTTTATCTTTTTTAATTAGATGTGGTTTGCTTGAACAACGTTTGGCAACCTACAAGAAACACGTGTATTAGAAGTTTTCTGACTTTTGTTTGAGTCCTTCGTTCTTTGACAAGTTTTTGGTCTGTATGCCGATGATTAGTAGTTTTCCATCAAAAGAGAAGGCATCATTTCTGATTCTCCAGATCGTCCAAGGATGTAAGAGAAGAGCATACGTGATGTCTTCACAAATCCCAAAAGATAACCAAATGGAACAACACTTTAATTCAACAATGCCAAATTAACCAATTCCAAATCAAATACCCCTAACAATCTCAAAGTATCACAAGGACTTAAGAATCATTTTTGATTCCCAAGATCACCCAAGAGACGTGAGGGAAGAGCATACGTGATCTTAATCCTATAAGTAAACAAATGCAAAATATTATCTAATCAAATACAAACATGTAAAAACAACCTGCAAAGACAAATAAATGAGTAGATAAACCTGCAAGAATGTTAGCACATCAACTCTCTAAATCTAAAAATGCAAAAGGATGCATGCGCCCCTTTTTATATGCCTACGTGTGGGTTAGGGCACATGCGCCACCAAAGGTTGTTTTTAGTACATAGTGTGCCTGTGCCACCCAAGAAATGTGTGCACCCTGAAAATAATTCTTATGCCACTAAAACAACACCTGCGCCACTCTGTGGATTTTTCAGATCAATTAAATGCCTGCGCCACCTGAGAGGTGTATGTGCCACAAAAACAACATATGTGCTACTCTAAGAAAAACAAACAGAATAGCCGCATTACCAAAAAATTATACCTGCGCCACTAAAACAACATGTGTGCCTTGGTTAGGGTGTGTGCGCCATTCAGCTGAGTTTGAGAATGCAGTGAAGGTATAGTACAAAATGATGTGTGCACCGGGTTAGTGTACCTATGTGCGGGTTAGGGTGTATGCGCCAAGGTTAGTGTGCATGTACCAGGGGTTGGCAGATAGAATGACAGATTTTAATAGCATGCATGTGCCACCAGAGAGACGTGTGCACCCCTAGAATTGTGCGTATGCCCCAAAAATTGTGTATGTGCCCCTAAAATCGTATACGTGCCCCTAAAATTGTGCCTGCGCTAGACTTGCAACCAAAGTATGGAAAAAAACACAGAAAACTTCAAAATACTCTAAATTTTGACAAGTTAGTTTAAAAATGGCAACGACCAATTAAAATTAAGGCTATAAACATGCGGTGACATTTATTAAATGAGCAAAAACTCCCAAAAAATGGAAATTAATTACTACATGTGCATATCAAAAGTTAGCCAAAACAATGAAATTTAAACTAAAATGCCATGGGACTAATTGTCCCACCGGGTGTGCCAAATGTGTGCAAGTGTTTTTTAAACTAATGCTAATGTAAACAAAGACTAACACCTAAATAGTCTTAATTAGCAAGAATTAAACAACATTATAAACACCATCATGATAAGAATTAATCAAGGGTTAGATGCTAACATTTATCAATACAAAACTATGAAATCAACTATGTTAAGCACCTAAATATCCTCTATTCTCTAACAACATATAAATGAAGGAACCTAGGTAG
This sequence comes from Taxus wallichiana var. yunnanensis, assembly GCA_018340775.1. NCBI lineage: Eukaryota > Viridiplantae > Streptophyta > Pinopsida > Cupressales > Taxaceae > Taxus > Taxus wallichiana. Next base: position 339,182,197 of record CM031236.1, read on the forward strand.
GTTCCATGGCTATCAAAAACAATTGTCCTTAATGTTCCAAGAACCTAGGAATGGGGGCTAATCAAAGGTGGGCTACAAGACCCTTTTGACACCTCCCATATGACCCAAGCACTTTAAGAAAGAGGCTTAACTCTTCAAGATGATGAAATCTCAAGAAAACAAAAGGAAAGCTCTTATTCTCTTTGCTATATGCTTTGAATTTGCTCTCTTAAGGAGTTTAGGTGTAAGTAAAAGGTAGGTGTTGTTGCGAGACTCACAACACCCCCGGATGTAGATCGAGGCTTCTAGGTTGATCACTCTAGCATCCAGTGTGATTGTACAACATGGAAACCTCTCTCCAAGTGTGGGGATTTGTAAAACTGAGAGAGGAATCTCCAGATTAGAGGCTGGTTCCTCAAACTCCTCTGATTTAGATCTATATTTTACAAAACTACAGAGGTTCAGATCCTAATACTACTCTAATTTGCAAGGAGACAAGGGTAGAAGTGTAAAAATTGAAACTAACTAATGATGGTGATGCACCAAAAGGAGTGGTGAAACATTTCTGTCAAGAAAATAGACATAGACCAAACTTTATAACACAAAACATACACGATGGTGATCAGATATAATTCAGGATTTGAAATGAAGCGAATAATACAAACAAAGGACTGAAAACCATTCACAGAGCTTGCATTATCATTTCTAGTGTCAAAATCACTGCATTACAACCTCATAGAGGTAAAAACTATTAAAATCCTTTGGAGAGGTCTGATTCTTGCTTTAGTCCCTTGCTGGAGGTGAAAGAAGAACTCTGCTATGTCAAAAATTGTTCCCCCCTTCAGAAATGAGCCAAATCTGGCTTTTACATTGCATGGGTCGAGCCCAGGGGATAGAAAACGTACAAAAACATGAGAGCCCGTCCCTTCTTGACTGTAGGTGCATTAGAATGGCATGGGGGACCTTACAAACCCATACCCTGTCATTTTGACCGGATTACGGGAGAATGCGGCCCATTCTCGCATTAAATCGTGCATTTGGAATGTCACTTCTGGCCATGAACACGCGTCAGATCTGTTTCTCAATTTTCTCTCTCTACACTACACCAAAACTCAAGATTAACCCTGAATTCATGTAGAGAATTTCACAAGCTTTCCGTTGATATAAAGAACGTGCAAATCCGAGCTCTGGATTGAAAGATGTCGATCTGAAGATTTAGGGCACAAAACAGGTGAAAATGCGTTTTGAAAATTTTCCCGCGCTCTGCCACTTGGATGACACATGGCATGCGCTGATTGGATATGTAATTCTCTCTCCTATTTGTCCTGTAGGTTTTCTTGCTTCATTGGACATGTGTCCTCTTTTGATTGGCTCGGGTCAGTGCTTGCAACCTCACCCTTTGACTTTTGGACTTTCTCTCTTGTGACACGTGTTGCGATTTGATTGGTCCGCGGGTCTGCCGGCTTTTTGCGCCCTTCGCATCTTTTTGTCTCGGATGTCCCAGTGTTGTTTGGGATAGAATCCTTTGATCTACCTGAAATGGGCTTCCTTGTCCCTTATCTGCCGATGACACGTGGCGCAATCTGATTGGCTCTCGGCTTTTTCAGCTATCCGCGTCCCACGCGTCCCTTTGTCCCAACTGTCCCAATACAAAATTCTCTGTTTCAGGTGAACCGGCTGGTTCGCGTCCTCCGCGCACTCACGGCCCAGATGTCCCAGTGTGAAAGTTCCCCATTCCGGCCAAACCGGCCGGTTCGCGTCCTTCACGTACCTTTGTCCCACTTGCTCCCGGACTGTCTGGGACAAATTCTTCCGATTCGCCCGGTTCGGCGGTTCGCGTCGCCGCGCGTCCGGCCCAACTGTCCCGAGCTAAAGTTCTGTTTACTGCGATCCGGGCCATTCGCATCCTCACGGCCGAATGTCCCAAACTGTTTTGCTCAGCAGTTGGTCAATTTTGCTTCCTCCTTCGGCCGGATCGGATTCTCGTGCCCTACGCACGCATCCTCGTCCCCGGATGTCCCTTTGCTTTGCGGGCCGCCTAGAGGCTTTTCGGCCGATCCGCGTCTCGATGTCCCTCACATCCCTACTATTGCGAGGACTAGGACTTAGCCAATTTTCACAATTCTTTCTGGCCCAAGCTTGTTTTTGCAGCTTTTTCACCTTTTCTCAGAACTTGCTCTTTTCAACCTGGACAGGAGAGTTAGGATAAATATGAGGGGACCCTGGAAACATGATTTTTTTCCTGGATCAATCAATTTCCTGGGACTTGAGAATTCTGATGTATGTTATCAATTCAACCCTGGGGGTGAATTTGGATAACGATAGGTGGAGGGCTCTTTATATAGCCCAAAGGATAAAGGATTCAACACATCCTCATGAATGTGGGATAAAGGTAAAACATGATTAGGAATGGATAAGGTTGCTTTATTAAAGGTAACCTTACTTTAGAAGGGTTTAATTTATGCTTAGCAAGTCATGGGAGTTGGGGGTGCTTTAATTAATCAAATGTGATTAACTAATAGGTAGATGTGAGCTTATAGAAGCCAATTAGAGGAATATTAGTACGATTTAGGCTATTAGAAAGGGATTAAATCAATTAAATATCGATTTACTAGTTAAATGAAGGGGAAGACTAATTAATAAATAATAATTTATTAATCTAGATAGAGGAAGTGATTTATTAATGGAAGGTCGTTAATTAGGATGTTAATTTGGATAGGTGACTTAATCAATTAACGTATTGTAATTGATTAACGACAACAAGAGGGAATATGAGTGCTTTTGATGATATTTCATCAATTTGTAAGAAAGGGGATAATTAGCACAATTTAATTATTTAAATTGCTTGGGCATAATTATAGGTGTCTATAGAACCCTATAAATATAAAGTTATGAGACCATAATGAGGGACCTAGCACTATTCACTAATATCATCCATCTAGATTTGCATCCATCTATTGTATTGGAGATCACTTGCATCTACATAGATCCATCATAAGGCACAAGACTAGGACATATACATCACACTTTATAGGAAGAGGGATTCTATTCTATTCCATGCACACATTCTATGACATTTTATACAAGACTAGTTATTTCTTGATACTTCATAAAGTGCGAATGACACAAGAGAACCTAGGGAGCATTATGCAAACACTCACCAAAAATACATTTGGGTCTGAAATGTAGTGCAACACTTAGTTAGTAAGCCCATTATTGTGGTAGCTGAGGTCAGTCGACCCATTCATTTGTATTTTTATTTTTTTAGGGATTGATGCTTGTTTAGGGTTTTATAGGTCTTTCTATTCATCTTGGATTATTGGCGACATCCAAGTATGGGGAATTGAACTTGATGCAAGAGAGAAATAAGGTTCTAGAACACCTCCCAACCCTATAAAATTTAGTTCCAAATATTTTGCATAGACCAGGGTGCCCATTTGGTAGACTAGAGTGCCCATAGGTGCCTTAGTCCCTCTCTAGGTTATCCACTCTAGGGAATCAATCAGATCCATCATTTTTGGGCCTTCTACATAGTCGTTCCTACTTCCAAATTTTTGAGTCACCTTTGTGACACAATGTTCATAAGAACATTCTATTTAGATGAGTTATTTCCTCTTCCCTCTTACCCATTAGGGTTAGCATTTCCTTTTGCATAGTTGCTTTGGTCATTTTCCATAGTCATTTATTGAATTTATTTACTATCTTTATATGTCATTATAGATTATATTAACTACCCATATTCCCCATTTTTAGTTAATCATTTTGGTGAACCCAAATCAATCATTCATGCTTCTAAATTCTTCATTCATACCTTATCATTCTAGGGTTTATTCTCCTTTCACCATGGCTCACTCTCATACTAATTTTACTAAAGAACATCTTAAGGCCATTAATGATCATATTGCTACACATCCACAAGATCTAGACTTAATTTTACATGTGGCTCATGAGGAGGCTACTAATTTGGCAGAACTCAATGCTTCCATAACCATACCTACTTCTATTACTACTCAACCACTTGCTTATACTCTTCCACCTATTTCTAATATTCTTATTTCTATTACTAATCCTACTAATCATTTTATTTTTCCTTAGTTTCTCATATATGGAAAGTTTCATCTGTTGGAAATCAAGACTTAACTTCTCTTTATCATGATCTTCAAGCTCAAATTCGTAAGCTATAGTAGGCTACTTCACATGCATCACCATCTTTAGATTCTACCTTATTGTTGCATACTCCATTCGAACCTACCATCTCCACTTATATGCTTCCTCCTAGTTTTTCATCCCTAAGATTCCCATTTTTAATGGGCATGGTGATCCATAGGAGCATCTTAGAGTGTTCCATGTCACCTATCTAGATTTTACCAATGATCATATTCTTCTAGCTAAAATATTTCCTTGAAGTCTAAATGATTATGTGATGCATTGGTTTTACGACCAACTTTGTACACTCGGTAACCTCATTTAAACATCTAGTTGATGCTTTCCTTCCTCATTTCTTCATCAATATTGAATTTAAGATCTCTTATGCTCAGCTAGCACAACTTAAACAAGGATCAAATGAACACCTCGCTAACTACATCTTGAGGTATAATAATAATCTATCTAAGATGAAAAATGTTCTTACGGACTCTGAGCTCCAGGAATTGTTAATCTAGATTATTTTTCCACCTCTCAAAGAGAGTGTTCTATTCAAAAAGTCTCATTCATTCAATCATCTTTGTCATACTCTTAAGCTTTGTGAGACAAAACTCCTATCTATAGGAAATATTAAATATCAAGAGTAGGATTTTTCCTCCACTCATTTTCCAAACAAGACACCATTCAAACCCTTTGTAACTAAACCAACTAACACTAAAATTGTTGTCAACGAAGCCATTCTAACTAAGGAGGTTCAATCACAACAACCTCAGTTAACGTTTAACAACCTTCTAATGGCTCCAGATATCATTTTGAAGCAACTTCTCAAAAGAAATATTATTACCCTTCCCCCAACACTCGAGTTATATCCATCATGAAAAAAAGGAAGGAACTACAATGAGAACTTCCACTGTGATTATCATCAATGCATGGGAAATTCTACAAATAGGTGTTTCAAAATCCATATAATCATTCAAGACCTAATTGATGACAACAAACTAGAGTTTCCATAATCTGCTACCCTCCACCAAATAATGAAAAGGGTAAAATCAAGCTCTTTAACAACAAATCTCAACAACGTGACAAGAAAAAACACAATTATTGTGTTAATCATGCATATCACGTAGTACTTCCTCCTGCATAAGGAGATCTTGATTTATTATTTGCCAAAACTGAAGCTTCACCACCAATCATTCATTTCTCCATTTTCAACTATCATGTAAATTTCACATCTAATCATTTACACATCAATGCATTTGTTGGCTCAACCTCCATTAACAAAATTAAGGTTGAACCATCATGGCCCATTAGTGTATGCTCTATTTTACTTCTCAAGGCTATTAGATATCCTCCATCATAAATTGAGAACCTTTTCAAAAAAACCTTTGGAATTATTAAGATTCATGTTACTGATCGGTCCTTTGACACTTCTTATTCCTTTCCTTATTGGCAACATGGTTGAAAAATGTGACATGCTCCTTGGTCTCAATTAGATTCATCACTCTTAATCTATCATTTCTATCAATCATTTGTGACTTAAATTTATTCACAACAATCAATTCATTTCTATTGATGGTTTCCCTCCATCCGCTCTATGGTTTTCACCTCCATTAAAAGTATCTATCACACCACCTCACACTCTATATTACTTAAAGCACAATCTACTCCTAGTTCACCTACTTGTTTATCATCTACACGACCGCACCATTCCACTAACCCTATTCATAAGTATAGTCCCATTAATTGGATAGTTACTACATATCGACATAGGTCACCACCTTAGTTTATTCCATGCAGATCTTCTTCACCTTCACATTCTGCATCACGTAGATCTCCATCACTGACACATTTTGTGATGCCACAACCTTCTTCATATATTCATCCCTCACATGCACATCGACTTCATTTACCAGCACAACACTTATCTTCCATACCACCACTATTATAGCATGGTCATATGATTTCATCATCACATTCATCGGTGGAGGACCTTCATCCTTCATGAGTTATTGGTTAGCTCATTCATGTACATTTGGTTAGTATAACATCTAATACATATCCCCCATTTTCACACTCATAATAGAATATTTACATTCTCATACATCAATATTATCACATAGGCATACTCATCCCACATGTTAGCATCTTCATTACCCGATGACACACTCTTGTGCTTCGGTTCACACTTGATTGTTGAGGTCTTACTACACATGAACCCCACACACTGCACAATAGTTACTACACACTACATCACACATCACACATTATATAGTTAGTTTACATAATTTTGACATTGACACATCTACTCTTCATACATAGTACTAGTCCTCATCATACATGTCACATTGGCATCTAACATTACATAATCCTCATCATACACGTCACATAGCACACATTTCACATTAGTCTATCTATGGATTTTGCGGTGCATCCTATACATTGCATATCCCACATCTTATTCATCACATGGTCATCTATTATCATCATGCATATTTCATTGTCTTCTACATGCTCCACTCAGTACCAAATGATGCACTTTAGTTCCTCGGTCCATACTTGATCTGCCAAGGGTTTACAAATCAAATGGACCTTACACTCATCACACATTTACTATTTGACCTTTCACCATGTGAAATTAATAGGCTAGTGATATATGCTTTAGGATAAATCGTCACCTATTCTATCATCTGGTAATGATATACACTTTAGATTACATCACCACTCCCTCTTTTCATCTCGTAGTGACATACACGTATGGCTAAATCATCACTCATCCATTCATCTTATAATGATATATGCTTAGGCTAAATCATCACTTATATATTCATCTAGTTGTGATATACACTTTGGATATAGGGTTCACACACACACATCATCTCTAGGTCACATCTCATCATTACACCTACACATTCATCACAACGCGTTAGACATAACACACACTTCGACCATTTCTTGATGACACACTCTCATTTATAGTTCATTCTTGAATGTTGAGGGGGAAAAAAATGAACCTCACTGCATACATTTCCATTCACTTGGGGGAACGTGGCTCCTATCACTCCATTTTTCATTCCATTCCATCCATCCATAACATACTACATATTATGGTTGCTTTTACTCTTTCTTATTTTTTCTTGTTCATGGTCACTTTATTACACATGCTAGTTAGATTAATTGTATATCATGTATCTATACCATCTACACATGTGTTTTCATGTAATTTTCTAGTTTTGATCATAGATGTATGTCTCTTACATGTAGTACAAATGCTCACATTCTACCCTTCCTACACTGGTTGCTGGGGGCATCCACATTTGTCTCACACAGGTGTTATTGTTTCATTCATACTTAACACTTTACATTACTTGGTTATACACACGTTTTACATACTGGTTATCTTTCTAACATACTAACAAGTGCTTCATGTGTATAATTTATTATGTAGGGATATTTGCTTCCATACTTGTTTGTTACATTGTCTGCTTTATCATTTGCAAGCCTTGCCCTATGTTTGGTGTGTACACTTGTTTGTTATTTGTGGCCATGATGGACTTGATTATCTTGTGACATCGTGAGTGATGTCCCATGTTTTTATCCCACTTTGTGCAACTTACTTTGTCTTCGGCATGTTTACTACATTGCTTGGTAGATTTTACATTGTTGTGTAACTTACGTACACTTTTCTACATGCATTCTTGTTTGTACTAACACTTATCTTTGGATAGCCTTCTTGTTCATCTATGCCTTGGTTTCTACCAAGAAATTTATAGGGTATAGTTCATGCGGTTGGTCCTTTCTTTGGGTTGCATTATCCTATCGGTGATATTGCATGCGCCCCAAAGAAGGGGGCATCATTTGACGTTTACATACTAACACAACACATTTACACCAATTTACTTTAGTGTAATTTTCCACCCTTGGCATTGTGGGTTACATACATCAAGTGGGTTTAGAATAGTCTACGAACCCCATACACAATGGATTTTATAAGACATGGTGTCCTTAGCATTTTAGGAAGTAGTTATAGGCTTAGAGGTTACAGTGGGTGTGCCTCCTACACTACTTTTAAATCGGTGGCATCGGATTGCCTCAAAACATAGGATATACTGAGAGATCTCTTCACACACATTCAGGGAAGTAGTTAGATCTTAGAGGATACACTGGAATTCCTCCCTACACTTCTTGACCTATGGCATCAGATCACCCAAAAAAAACCCTAGATATCCTTTACACTCTCTTTCTTGACATGGATCAGGTGCACTTGTTCCATTTACACTTTTTCATTTTCTTAATTTACATTTATATAATTTTATATGCATATTTTACATTGTGTTTTTATACATACATACATATATATTTGACTACTTGATTGTTTTCTCCTTGCAAGTCCGGTTGTATGAGAAAAAAGCAGTCAAATGGGGGCAACAAAAACAAAAACAACAATAGCCTCAACAAAAACACTTCATAACAGCACATGTTTTACTAACCATGCGGGTATATCACATACATCAGTAACTAAACATGTGTTTTCTGCTCTATATTCACTCTCATCACTTTTTTTGCACATTTTTCATCTTTAGTTTCCATGCTCCTCCATATTTTTGTCATTCCACACTTTATCTAGTCCATCGGCACATTTTATACTACAATCTTCATGGACATCAGGTACACATCTATATCTACTTTATGTTACCGAGATTTCCACTCACCAACATAAAGTGAGGGAAAAATGTAGTCACAAAATCATGCACTTTTAGATATTATTTATCCCAGTTTCATACTACTATTTAGAAGGTTCTTGAGTGAAGAAAGTACTAATTAACCCCTATCTTTTAGCCATCTTGTTTTATTTTATTTCTTCATCCTTGGCCTTTTAAGCCTACATGCCCAGTAAGCATCTGTCACTTTCCATTATTTTATCCTTGACTAGGGTTCCCATGGGTGCCCTGGTCCCACCATGGGCACCCCAATCCTTCTTGAACTTTCCCTCCACTTTTTGGCTCTTTCTAGTAGTTTCTCCTTCTTATCTTTTTAGCGGTCAATCATTTGGGGTTAATTATGAAATTAGATCAAGATAACCCTATAAATATAAATTTATGAGACCATAATGAGGGACCTAACACTAGTCACTACTATCATCTATCTAGAGTTGCATCCATCTATTGAATTGGAGATCACTTGCATCCATATAACTACATCAAAAAGCATAGGGATAGAACATTTACATCAAACTTCATAGGGGGAGGGATTATATTTTATTCCATGCACACATTATATTACATTTCCTACATCTAGTTATTGCTCACTACTTCACGAAGTGTGACTAGCATAAGAGAACCTAGGGAACATTATGCACACACTCACCAGAAATAAATTTGGGTCCAAAATGTAGTGCAACACTCTGTTAGTAAGCCTACTATTGTGACAACTAAGGTTTGTTTGACCCATTCATTTGATTTTTTTATTTTTTGGGTATTAATGATTGTTTAGGGTTTTTATAGGTCTTTCTATTCATCTTGGATTATTCACGACATCCGGTATGGGGCAGTGAACTTGATGCGATAGAAAAAAAAAGTTTGATACCACCTCCCAAACACTGTAAAATTAAATTATAAATATTTTTCACATACCAAGGCACCCATTTTGTAGACCAGAGCTCACATAGGTGCCCCAGTTCCTCTCCAAGTGATCTAGTCCAGGGAATCAGTCTAGATCCATCCTTTCGTGCCTTCGCATAGTCGTTTCTACTTCTATATTTTACAGTCACCTCTGTGACACAATCCCAAGAGAATCTTCTATTCAGTTGAGTTATTTCATCTTCCCTCTTGCACATTAGGGTTATCATTTCCCTTTACATAGTTTCTTGGGTCATTTTCCATAGTCATTTATTGCATTTATTTACTATATTTACATGTCGTTCTAGATTAGATTAACTACACATATTCCTCATTTTAGTTAATCAGTCAACATAAGAATGTGGTGCAATTTTCTTTCCCATATATCCCAAAACTTTAGGATAGTTGGGAAAAAAATGTTCCCAAGCCTAGTTAAGACCTTTGGACCATCCTATGACCTTGGCGGAGCTTCGTGATGCATGTTAAGCTCCTTCTAACCTCATTCTAGCCCTTCTCGTTGTGTACTCACAAAGTGAAATTTGTAAGCTAGGGGTGAGGGTGAATTTTTTCTTCCCATATTTCCCATCCCTTTGAGATAGTTGGGATAAAAATGCACCCCATTCCAGCCCCTACCATGGTTCTTCATGTGACCTAGTCTCGGCCACAGGTGTTGTTGTTTGCTTGTTTTTTCTCTCTCTTCCATCGTGCGAGTCATTGATTGCCACTTGTCATGATCATATGAGGGTGAATTATTTTTCCCCATTTTTCCCATCCCTTTTGGATAGTTTGGAATTTTTTCCCATTTCAATTTTATTAAAAACTAAAAATTTCTAAGTTTATTAAGTTGTCACTTCTTCTCTCTTCGATTGTGTGTGCATGAGAAGTGCTTCCAGTAAAGTTTTAAACACAAAGTAGATTTTGCACATCTAAATAATTCATTAGAAATCCATGGATGATGAGTAAAAAAACCCAATAATCTCCATTAAACCCAAAATTTTTTAGATACTCTGCTTTAATTTTACCATATTGACTATATGCTCCAAAATGTAAAAAAATTCATGTCTTTCTAACCGGTGAACGAATTTGAAAAAAAAAATCATATCTATTCTTCATCCTAGGTTCCTAAAAGAATTAAATAACAAAATATCAAATGATTCCCTCATGTTTTTAATGATAGAAAACCCTACTTTTATGCCCTAGCATTTACCTTTTCAATTTCTAGGCATTCCAACGAGAAAATTAAGCTAAAATTCAAGTACGAGATCATAACGAGAAGCCTAATCTAGTAATGCCATTTTCTTTGCAAATCGAGGTGGGAAAATAAAATTTATAAAAATATTAAGTCTTTAGTGCCTCCAATTACTAAAAATAGTAACTCACCCAAAATAGTAAGTCCTCACGAGAAGTGAGTATTGGGAGTGGTAAACAACAAAATTTCAGTCAAAAAGGAAAAAAGTAGAATAAAGCAAAAATAAAATTGACTACCTAAAAATAGGAAGTTTCTAAAAGATAAAAAAACATTGTCAAAAATGTTGAACCGAGTATGCCAAATTACCAAGAAGTTCAAATGTGATAAAACTAGGAAAAATATCCCAAAATAGCAGGTCCTGGTTCAACCTGCTAAAAATATTAAATCTCTTTATTGAGTGTAGAAAGTTGTAGTTGTTTCAATTTTCATCCATCTCTCTATTTTTTGACATCTTTATAGGGATGTAAAGCAATAACATTGCTAAAAAATGTAATCCATCCTTCACAAGAATCCCAAGGCATCATTTTGGTTACTGAGTTGTGTATGAGAGAAAATCGGAACATCGCAGGGGAACTACGGTTGAAAAAAAGAGGCATTGTGCGGTCGATGATATATTCAAAAAGGATCAATATCTCCAGAGGTTATAATTAAAAACCTTCAATCATGTTGAGGTCATCTGCACTCCCTCGGTGAGATGTTTGAGTGAGCTCAATGTACTATTCAAGGTGAGTTGGTCAAAGTAAAACATTGAAGGGGTGATTCATAACAACATCTTTTTCTTCATAAGTATCCAAGTATTTCTTCTCTAAGGTCGAGATTCCCCATAATTATCAAGATTTGATTTTGTAACAAGCAAGCTGAAAGTGCTCTAGTGACAGAACATCATGTTAACTCCCAAATATCCTTTTCCATGGATTTAAGAAATTATCGAGAATGAACCAATAATAAAGAAAATTTCTATCATACCCAGTCTCGAAGAAATCTCAGGAACACTAAAATCCAAGTGATGAAATAAGGCCCAGACAACATCCCACTTCTTTAGTGGAATCTATAAAAATCAGTATGTTGAAGTTGTTAGGCCTAAGAATGAAAATCCCATTGAGGACATGACTCCATATGATTATGAGTTGACCAACATCTTAATAGGTAAAGCTTCACATGAAGGTGAATCTCACTGTTTAAGGAATCTGTTTCTTGAATCCTTGCTCAAAATGAAAATACAGAAAATAATTGTGCGATTGAAGGAACAAATAAAAGTTCTCAGTTCTCAAATTCAACCCTTATTAGAGCCTAAATCAACATCTTATCTCCTAGTAGAATATATACTTGATCAACAATGTTGATCTTGAAGTGGTCAAGAAAGCACAAGGCTAAATGATACAAGCGAAGGCCAATGAGAAGTGGATTGAGAAAATAATTGAACAATGCAAGGAATTGTTTCTAGATGTCATTTTTCTCGTCAAGTACATGTTATCCCAAATATACCCACCAGGATAATTTGTAATAACTTATTAAAAATGGGCTTATAAATTTTAATAGGTCTAGGACGTTTAAACATACATCAAATTCTTTTTCCAAAAGCACTTGGCAGTTGGATTTAAAAACCCATAAGATCTTTGATTCAGTTTATCACTTTGACTTAGGTAGGTTTTAATTAAATCTACGAGAAGCATGTACAAGCCATGACATAAAGGAAAGAAATAGGACACATGACAAAGTCAAACAAAGGTCAAGGAGCCACATGGTAGACTTCCAACTCTCTTTCATTACCATTTGGGTTCATGGACCTTAAGTTCACAAAATCAACTAAGGTTGATAGAATTTCAGGTATGAGGTGAAGAAAAAGTTAGAAAGGTAAAAAGGGGATAGGTGGTACATTTATTATGAATCCAAAAAGTTTCTAAGTTCCTCTGAGTTACAAGTTGTGATACAAAGATAGAATTTGAAAAATATGATGTCATAAATCTAGGTGGAGCCTTTTTATTGGCTCGTCTTTCACAATATGAAAAATGCAATGGGGAAGGTAAGTATGACAATTTCTAATAACTCAAAGAGTGTGGAGCTTTCCTATTGGCTCAAAGCTCATAATTTTTAGTCAAGAGCTTTAAGAGTCTAACACATTACAGAGGTGTGGAATGATCTCATTGGTCTATGCTTCACGGGTGTTAGAAGGGCTAATAAAAAGACTGATACCCTCAAAGAGTGTGGAAATTTTATATTGGTTTGCATTTATAAAGGATCAAATAAGAGATAAAGATAGTCGACACCATGAAGAAATGTGGCATGGTCTTTGCAGCTTGTATTTCATAAAGGCGAGACTCCACTCACAAAGGAAAAGGAAGAAAAAAGAAAAGAAAAGGAGGTAAAGGCCGACACATGACCCAATGAGATGCTAACACATGGAAAAAGAATAAGTAGTGCACAAATTGATAGAGGATGATCCCCGAGCTAATCGAGAGGCTATCACATATCAAGTTAATGTGCTTCCTAATAGGAAAATATTCAAAAGGCCACATCTATCGACTCGAGATCCAAATCAAACAAAATTTATATCATTGAAAATATATCCTCGAGCCGTTTAACTTGGAATCATAAAAATATGAATATGGTAGTTTTTGGTGTGTTAAAATGGAAAACATGGAGTAAGAGTAGTCTTGGGCATGAAAATGATCAAATCAGACGACTCAAGCACTAGAATTGATAAAACATGGTGTCATTTTCATCTACACGATGGAATACACATAGTAATGACCTTGTAGAGTAACCCGTGCTTTGTAGCTTAATTAAATGCAAAAATGTTGGTGGTTGAAAGTTAAAAAGATGTTCTTCTCTCTTTTCCCTTCTCTCTTTCTTTTCTCTCTCTTTCTCTAATTTATATATTGTAAAATATCTCATTATTGAAACAAGGATGCTCCAAAAATGCAAAAGGAACTATGTAAAAATGGTTTCTAAGAAGTTGTAATCCATTGAAACTTAATTTTGGGCTTAGAAATGTGTTCTTGTACCTTCTTTTGTAATTGTAATGGGTGTGCATACTTTTATTATAATAAATATTGTTTTTGACACATCTGTTTATCCTAGTTTGTTTTATCTGCAACCTCACCTCTCTTTTACTCATAGCATCATGTTATGCATGTATTTCTTCTTTTCAATATCATTTTGATGTATTTCATGGAGAACATATCGTTAATGAAGCTTTGTGTCTATGTCACTCGTGTCCTGGCCTCTCCATCCTCCTTCTCTCTTTCCCTCACTAGAATATCTCTCACCCTTTTTGGTGTTATCACCTCCTTTTGGCTTAGGATTTCCTTTCCATGTATCTTTATAACCATCTCTCTCTCCCTAGTCCCTTAGAATGTTTAGTTTAGGATTAGTTAGGTGTATTTCCTTCTTTAGGAGAAGTTTTAGCATTAGATTAGGTAGAGGAAGCCGACCTTCTCCGAAGGTCCATCTCAAGTAAAGAAGCCCCACAAATTGAAAGATGGTCCCATGTTAGCAAAAAGTAGGGATCTGAAATGCATAATCCTAGGGTGATATTTTTTTGTGATAATTGATTTTGGCATTCCCAGTGGAAAGGGGTTTTAAGAGCTTTAAAAATTCATTTCACCATGTTTGATGTGATCTTGGTGTCATCTAATCCTTTGGAGGAATTTCCAAGCACATCGATGACTCGACCGATCTAAGAAACCCATTTTATTATTCAATATACCTTTTCCTTTCCTTCCATCCATTTCCCTTTCTTTCCATCCTTCATTTTCCTTTCATTCATGTAGTTATGTAAACATGACTTCATTTCCTTCATAGAATTCTTATTTGCAGAAACAAAACTAGTTCCCTCCATCCCCATATTTTCAAAATTCTCCTCTAAATCAGTTTTATGAGCCCTATCATGAAGAATATGCATATAAACCACCCTCTAATGACCCATATGGTTATTATTATAACAATTTTTTTTGTGAAGAATAGGTTTATGCAGATGATGGTGAAACATTTATGGTAGATGCTGATTTTGAAAGGAAAATTAAAAAAATGGGGGTGAACATGATGCAAACCAGGGATAAATGTGAAATGAAGGAATTTAAAATTGGTTTTAGGGTCCCTTTTCCATGGGTTAGCCCTATACCAAGCTGGTTCAACCCTTAACAGAAGCTAGATTTCATAGTTGAGATGTTGCCCAAATTGCAAAATGGGAAGAGTTATTGGAGACTCATGAATCTACTATTAGGAAACCTTGTCAATGGGGAAATCCTACACTAGCATCTCAAAACCCTCATATTCCTCCTCCCCAACCTACACAATCTTAGCCCGAGTTTCATATCCCTAGATTCTTTGTTTCCCCCATTGAGAATTCCCCTTCTCCATCTTCTTCCTTTCCATCCCACCTTCAATTTTATACCCTCTTCTCTTTCATTTCCCCTCCTCCACAAGAAGAAATAACACCTCCCCTTCCACCTCAACCAGTTAAAAATCATGTTAAAACCCATCCCACCCCTCCTCTTGCATTCCTAAACCCATTTTGGGAAGAAAAAAATCAGAAAATTAGTCAAGGAGGGTAACAAGTTGAAGAACCTAGAAGAGAAGAACTTGTGCAAAACTTGAAGGATTAGGCTTAAAATTTTTAAACCAATCAAATGCCACATTTGGTTAATCCTTCAGCAAAGGTTGGAACTAAAGAACAAAAGGTGGAAGCTTATTTTGTAGAAGTACAACAACAACAAGAAGATGATGAATAGTCTCCATGTTCTAAATGTAGTGTGCCTCATGTCACCATATTCTTGGAGGCTATTGATTTGTCTTCACAAAAATCAGATATGGAGGAGAGAAAATAAGATTCATAGGAATTATATGCATAATATATCATTGGAATATTAATTCTTTCATTTGTTGAATCTGATTTTATTGATGAACTTGCCAGGAGGAGAACATTGAGGAAGAGACTACTGAAATATCTCCTCATGAATAAAATAAAGAAGAGTTTGATCTTTCAAAATTCATACTTCAGCAGGAGAAAGATGAGGACACCATTTATAAATTAGTCATCATGGAGAAGGAATTTTTAAGGAAGCAAAGTTATTTACAAAGGAAAATCGAGTGCTCTCTAGCCTACAAACAATCTCCTTCAGGAGAAAAGTCCGTAGGATAATCACATTCATGGGATTGAGCTTCAAAGAAGTGGGAAAAATTCAAGGATTAGTTTGATGGTTCCCAAGGCCACGTGTCTAATCATATATATGGATAGCACTGGAGCAAAATATAGAGTTGTAACCAATTATGCTCACTTTAGAGCATGAGGAAAAGCTTCAAAGCACCAAAGGTTAGTTGGAATGCCTCTTAAATCTAAATGCAGAGAAACAAAAAGAGGTATTTACTCTTTTTTTAGTTGATACTTTTAGAAGGGTGGAAGACCATCTCATAGAAAAAATTTCACTCTTGTTAAAGGCCATGTCCATTGTAAAATCTATTACATGGTTTACAATTGTAAGAAAGGGAAGATATTTCTCCCTACAAGTTTCAAGCTTTGTTTAGCTTCTCTTTTCCTCTGGTTAGATTAGAGTAGGCAGGTGTTTTTAGCAAAAGAAGTGAATTGTGCACACTCTACATGTTTCCACTTGGTACATGTATGATTTTCCACATGTTTATATAATTTTTGCAGGATTTTTTTGTTGTTTGTGCATTCCATTTTAGTTTAGGACGTGTTCTTGGCCAAATCAGATTTTGGGGCATCTTTTAAAGTGTAATTTTTGGCCCCAAGAGATCGGTTTGAGTCAGGATTTCCCCATGCCTCTTACTTGGTCAAAAAGCGGTGTTTTGGGACAATTTAAAAGTCAAAAAAATCCCAAGCAATTAGATTTAAGAGTAGACCAAAGTAGCTCTAGTTCAGCCCAAGAAGGTTTAATAGTGGAATTAGTTAGATGGAGTAGTTTCATAGTTCATTAAAAGCTTCAAAAATCAATTTTAGGAAACCTAGTTCAACTAAGTTCATTTCATGCTCTGAGAATGGCTCGGGGTAAGAAAATTTCAAGTTCGAGATCAGTTTTAAAGTTTTTTGGCTTGAATCCATGCTCAATGGATTGCATAATGACATCCGATCTAATCAGCAAGTCGATGTCCCCTGAAATTCACCAAATTTTTATCCCAAATTTTTCACTTCGGGTTAATTTGGAATATCTTATTAAAACTAGACTTAGCCATTTTAATAGGTCAGGAAGTTTAAAAACTATAAAATTCCCCTTTCCAAAAGCACCGACGGTTGGATTTTTAAAAACCAAGGGAGACTAATTTAGTTTACTATGGAGAGCATGAAATTAGTATTCCATGGGTTATCTATTAACAATTTTGGCCCCCATGGGCAAAAATTGCCCAACCAGGTCCTAAAGCAATTACAGACTCCCGAGTGGGCCCCATAGGGTGTATGTAGGATCTCATGTGTTTTCAAGGTCTTGGGAAGCAATTGCAAGTGTTTTGGAACATTCAAGATACAATCAGGCCATTCGGGGCACCCAGGATCACGATCTTGTTGCGGTGCAAAAATGGCCTCTGGCCCCAAAAATGATCAAAATTGGTCCATGGCAAAGAAAATTAATGTTTTTTTTGTTATGGATACTCATCCCCTCCCACTCAGTCAAAAAATGTAAAAAAATCCACTCAGAAATGAAAAAATTAAGCATTAAATTCTCTATTAGAACTTGAAGGAGGGACAAACTAACAATATCTCTCCGAGTAGCTCAACGAGCTACTCGGTGATACCATAAATTATAAAGGGGGTGAATTGTAATAGTTTGGTCGAGAGTTGTATTGGATCTGGATCAAGAGGGAGTCAAGCTCGCTTGCCTAACTAAGGATGCATTGGATTGGGTTTGGAAATGGAGGTCGGTAGCGGTTTGGGTTTTCAAAGAATGCCCAGGTCAAGTGAAGGAGATCGTAGTGAGTTGGAGGTCGTGATGAGGACCGAGTCGAGTGGGATCCAAACTTATGTAAAAGGTGCCTTATCATCCGAGGATCTTGGGGAGGTATTCAATGGATCCGACATCAAAGTAGTAAGGACAGGGATTTAAACTCACAATAGAGAGTCGAGCTCATTGCAGAGTTTAGATACGAGGGAGCTCGGTCAAATAAAATAACCAACACAAGGGAGCTCATGCATGCATGGAGATAGTTTAGCAAGGAAGGTCACGAGAATGGTTTTGGGCCAAGAGGCTAAACGAGGGCAGATCATGCTCATTAGGAATAATGTTAAGTAGTGGGCAATTACATTGCAACCACTGTGGGAATGAAGAGAGAGGTGAGTCATGGAGATCAGCTGAGTTGAAGCGCGTAGAATCTCGGAAGTCGAGATAGTAGAGTGAAGAAGAGACTTGAATTCCACATTTTAGAATTCAGAGATGTCAAGTTTTAGAGATCTGGGTGGTGGGGTAGAAAGTAAGCTCGAATGTAAAAACTTTGAAACCTGAAATTTTAGGAGTTAACAAGCCCGAACCCAATTAAAATTTGGGTTTTGAGAAGGAACGCCTTTGGAAGTTTTCATCAAGGGTTAAAATGATAAAATACCTAAAAGGGAATAACAAGAAATATGAAGAGGTGGGATCTAAAGTCCGAAAGGAGGGTGTGACGTGGTGCGAGTGGAGGTCAATCAACTTCAGATTTTGGGAATACTTGTTTCGATAACCCCGACGATTGATTCTCAAGTGGAGGCACGTGGAGGCCCGAAAGGGAAAATCTTGAAGTCCCGAAGGATTAAATTTCTGCCCAAACCAATTACCCACTAAGACATTACCACCGAGCCAGGTGGATTGAATGATCTACATGAAAGTGGAGCTCGTCATTAAGGGAAAAAACTTAGTGGTGGAGGAAAAGTGGCTCGGTGATGTATTAAAGTGAGCTTGATAAACAAGAAAGGAGCTCAAGTGGATTCCTTCAAACTGAGATATGTCATGAAATTTTTATCCAAATTGACAAACTTGTGATTTTTGGAAATGGGATTCAATGAATATTTTAATGGTGATGACCATTTTTAGTTTCAAAGGAACAAATACAGCAAAATCCGGTGAAGCATCAAGGTAAAAATGTAATATCTTCTTATATACTTAACCATTTCATGCAAATTTGTAGTCACTAGAAAGGTATTTTTGGGACCTACAGTATGGGATCATCAAATTTTAGATTTAGGGGTTTTTAGACCTCTAAAAATAGTGAGAATTGTAGTGGTAGGTGAAAACCATTAATAAGGTTGGTGAAAAGTAAGGCCATCACGAGTCTACAGGGGCTAGAATAGACAAGAGGTACAATCACAGTTAATTTCTTGAAGCTCAAGGAAAACCATTAATGAAAAAGGAGATTTTGAAGATCTGAAGGCACTCATTACAAGATTAAACAATGATTTTTGGGTAAATTGGGATTCAATTTTCTCATTCCTCCTTTACAAATTTTCCACTATAAATTGTAATGAGGGGCATTGTTCTAATGTTGGATAATTTTTCTTTGCACCCTCCCTTCTTCTCTTATCTGTAAGTGATATTGTGGAAAATAAACCTCCCATTCAAACTGCAATGCACTTGTATCAAATCTTTGGAGTAATAATATAAGTCTGTGGATGAATTTCAACCCTCTCTTGTGTTCATTGCATTCTCGTAATCTTTCATTACAATCTTGGTTATCTGTGCATGGTTTTTGTATTACATGTTTAATGGTTTATGTTTATTGGCTAGATTATTCACATCAAGTACATTGATTTGTGGTGTATTTTCATCCTCCTTAATCTAATAATTATTTCCATCTCCATGCAAAGAAGGTGTTCAACATTCCTTAATCGTGCATCACCTCCAGTAGAATTAGGTTTAATTTTTTGGCATCCTTCTTCCCTGTATCCTTGAAATTTTAGAGTAGGGTTTATATTAATCTCTTAGGATGGTGAGTGGTGATAGATACACAGGAATAGAAAGATGAAATTTCTCCAGAGAGATTTCCGATTACAAAATCCCACACTTTGGGAAAAGCTTTATATTATGTAATCACACTAACAGTTTCAATCCTTGGAATTACAAAAAATCAAGGGTGACATGATTACACATCAAGATTTTTGGCACACCGGTGGGACAATGTGGTCTTTTCCAAAATATTTGAAGGAATTTTAATCTTTTTCAGACTTAGAAATTATAGGTTCTTGCATTTCAGACTTTTCACCTCTGAGGATAAACTCTGAAATAAATTTTCAAGGGCTTAACTTTCTTAAAATAAGTCCAAATTTGACCACCTAATAGATCGGGACCTAAAATTCAAAAGGGTATTTTTAGATTTATGAAATTTTGACTTTCAAAAGTTCAAGGTTTTCTCAATTTTGGGATTTCGGTTTCAGGATTTTAGACCTTCCAAGATTTCAAGATTTTGGGTTTTTATTTTTGGAAGTCCATAAATTTTGTAAATTTTTAATTTCAGAGTTTAGAAGTCTCCCGCTTTTGAATTTTAGGGTTTCCTCAATTTGGACATTGAAGGTTTTCAGTTTCAGAGATCTCTACATTTCAAGATTTCAGGACTGTTAGTTCAAAACAATCTTCAACCTCTAGAAAATCAGCTTTCAAGCCCTTCAAAGTTCATTTTTATTTTGTCAAGTTTGGTGTGTGACTTGGCAAAATCTAGCCTTTTGAGGCTCATCTCCTAACACATATGGTGACTCAAAGGGAATAGAAATAAGTGGCGGTGTAGTAAAGAAAGCACAGGTTGTCCAAGTATATGAGAAGGATCCAAACTCATTCACAAGAAAGAGAGGAAGGTAATTTTGAGTACTTGCAATTATCTCCGTGCAGAGGTATAAGAGGAAGAAGACCACAAAGATCACCATCTCCTCTAGGTAGAGCATTATCTACACCTCCGCCCAAAGCAGACCCTCTCTTCAAACAAACAAGGTTCTTAGGCCAATCATAATGGCACATCTACAACAACCACCGCAAGGTCCATCAAATCCTTATGTTCACTTTACAGAAACAACCCATTAGCACTTAATTCTCAAAACCCTATCCTGGTGGTAGCACTAAAAACATCCCTTATTTCACTGGTGAGAATCACACAACTCTTATTGATCATATAAAATATATTGCAAACATCTGCACTATTCACGAAATAAATGAAGTAGATGTTGCAGTCAAGTTACTAGCTTCCTCATTCAAAGGAAAAGCGTTGTAATGGTTTAGAAGCTTGACAATGGGGTCCATCCAAAATTGGGACCAGATATGCACAGCCCTCTATAATCAATTCGGAGAAAGAGGAGATAATCTATCTTTATTGGAACAATTAACAACTATCAAGAGGGATCCTAATGAGTAGATGACAACTTTTAATTTTTTATTCTAGTGATCATTGGACTGAATTCCATTTACCATGAGACCACCGTAAAAGATGCATTCCTCTACTTTTTGAAGGCTCTAAATTTAGATATAACAATGATGATCTAGTCCATGGGAGGAACAACACTACTAGGCACCTATGACACACATATCAGAGTAGAAAATTGCCTCATTCAAGCCGTAAAGTTAGCACCAAGGCCACTAATGCCTCTATATCTAGAAATGGGAACTCCTACAACTAGTCAAGCACCTGAAATAGCCCTTGTTCTGGATCTAAGAAATCAAAGCAATAATGAGGCTTCCACTTCTTTAAGAAATCCATTTGAAACCCAAGAACTTAAGAAGGCTTTGCAAGAAATAGCAAAAGGAAAACAAGAAATAGTCAAGGTGTAACAATATTTTGGGAATGAGCTAGTTGCTATCAAGAGACAACAAGCTTAGAGTTCTAGGCCTTATCAGCCTCAAGCTCAAAAACAGGCCTTTGTTCTAATCAAATAGGCCTAAAGTTCAAGCTGTAAACCAAAACCAGAACCAAGGACAACCATAAGCTAACAAAAAAATATTACCATATGATCCGAACAGAGTTTTGACATCAAGAGCTTGGGTTATAACTGAAAATAACATTGCCCAAGAATATGAATGGTGTTATCCTTACATTTAACCACATAACTAATCTAATTGTTTCAATGGTTCAGTAAATCAGGCCTTGATGGTTTAAATCATTGGTGTGTCTTAAGATTCAATTGAAGAAGAAGATCAAAAACAAGAAAGTCAAAAGGAAGCCCCTTAAATGGAAACTACATTGGTAAATTGGCAGGTGGAATATTTTTGTGGAATCAATCAACCTCATTTTCAAGGTGTAGCTGCCAACACAAGGTTGAAGAAGAGGAACATAGAGGAAGGACAATTGTCTAACCCTATTATTTCTCAACCCACTTTCACACCACAAAGTGCTAGTAAACCAAATGCAGCCCCAAATGTGTAAAATCATCCTAAGGAACCCATTGCGTAAAACACGTGTGCCTATTCAAGATCCGAGAAAGGTTGTGCTTAGCTAAAGGAAAATAAAAGGAGAGTCTTCCTCATTTCAACATCATAGATCAAATGAAGAAAACACATGTGAACATCTCCATATGGGAGTCATTAGAAATTCGAGTGGCAATGACATTTGTTGCAATCCGTGATGGAAAACCGGTCTTCTTCAAAAAAAAAGACACCTAGGGATCGGGAGAAGGTTCTTACTAACAAAGTACAATAAGATGGAGGAAACCAAGAAATAATCAGAAACCTCCACCCTTCTATGTCTCGTTGATTTTTAGAGATAAGTTAGTACACAATTGTATGATTGATTTTGGTGCAAGTAGCTCGGTGATGCCAAAGTAAATAGCTTGATCAATTGGGTATCAAGTATGATCCAATCTTTGAGAGGAGTTGTATAAATATACGGGACATCGAGTTAGAAATAGTTGGGGTCATCAAAGGGTTAAGCCTAACACTGCATGCATGTCCCAATGTCATTGTTTTACAGGATGTATCTATGATTGATCTTCCACCACTCTTCGCCCTATGTCTATCAAGGGATTTCACAGCCAAAATTGGTGGATATCTATCTACAGATTGGTCACACATGATTTTTAGGACAAGGTATGGAGCTAAGGCCACAATCAAAGAGTCAGATCAAATTGCTAATTTTCACATCAAACCCCATGTACCAAGTCTTATCAATGAAAATTTCTCTCGCCTTTGATCAAGATGAGTGTTAAAATGATTGTGAAGCAAACACCAAAGTGGGTAATATTCCAGATCTAACACTGGATGAATGGGAAAAAAATACATGCATTTGATCCATACAAAGAAATGGAAGAAGATGAATTGGGAGTGTATTATATACATGAAGAGAATTCACCCATTCCTAGCCTCACCAAACCAGAAGACAAGGATGACAACGAAGTATGGCAATTATTTTTTGATGGTTCAAGAAATAGGAAAGGAGTAGGAGGGGTGCAATGTTAGTGTCCCGAAAAATGACAAGTACTATTCAGCCTTTAGATTTTAGTTCACTTTCTTCAAACAACATAGCCAAATATGAGGCTCTATTCCATGGACTTCATTGGGTTAGGAAAAGAGGCATTAAGAACTTGTAGGTGTTCTGGGGATAGTGAGATAATCATGAATTAGGTCAGGGGACAACATGCTGTAAAGAATGACCTACTCAAGAGTTATAAAAATAGGGTATGGGATCTCATAGAAGACTTTTAAGCATTCAATATTGAATCCTTTCCTAAAAATAAAAATTAATCTGCGGATAGGCTCACAGTAGTTGGAGCAAATTTCAATGTGGTGGAAATTATTAAAAGAAAAAAATCCCCATATAAATGTAATTGTGAGGCCAATAGTTCTAGATAACAACACAAACTAGTATTTGTTTGAGAATGATCAACAAACCATCAATTTATTGTAGGAAGAGAGGCATAATTATCAGCTAGGAACAATGAAGATTAAAGCGGTAGAATACGAGAGATCAAATAGTGTAGTTGTGGACAAACAAACTTCTTAAAGGTTTAGTTATGTTGGAGTCCATCTTCAATCCTAATGAATAATTTCAGAAAGAAAAATCTAACATACAAGTCAAAGGAGAGGATTTAAAATCAATTTCAATAGGGGAAGGAAAAACACTCCAAATTGGCAAAGTGGCCACTGAGTAGGAGAGATATGAGTTCATACAAATTTTCCAATAGTTTCCGAAGATGTTTTAGCCTGGAGCTATGAATATTTGTGAGGATTTAATCTGAAGTTAGCACAACATACAATAGAACTGGATCTAGATGCTAAGCCCATCAAGAAAAAGTAAATAATACCAAATCAATCCTCACATTGAGAATCTTATGAAGAAAGAGCTAAACAAGTTTATAAAGGCAAGCATTATATTTCCAATCAAACATTCAAGCTGGGTTACAAAATTTGTTT
Organism: Taxus wallichiana var. yunnanensis; assembly: GCA_018340775.1. Lineage (NCBI taxonomy): Eukaryota > Viridiplantae > Streptophyta > Pinopsida > Cupressales > Taxaceae > Taxus > Taxus wallichiana. The sequence continues at coordinate 339,206,487 of CM031236.1, forward strand.
GGTCGAAAGAAGAATGGAGAAATCAGGTTATGCGTAGATTTTTAGGATCTAAATAGGGCATATCTCAAAGACCACTATCCAATCCCTTTAATGGAGAAAATATTATAGGTGGTAGCCGACTCGGAAATATTTCTCTCTTGGGACGGGTATTCGTGGTACAATTAGATGATGGTGAAATAAGGTGACCGATTCAAGACGATTTTCACCACCAAGTAGGGAACCTACACCTACAAGAAGATGCCATTTGGATTATAAAATGCTAGAGCCACTTTTTAGAGGGAAATGGACATGGCATTCAAGGGGTTGATAAAAAATAGTACTAGTATATTTTGATGATATCACTGTGTTATCCAAAAATACAACAGATCACCTCTTTCATATAAGACATATGTTTCAAAGGTGTAGAATATTTGGGGTTTCTTTAAACCCAAAAATGGGTATTCTTGGCCCATGAAGGAAAGCTTCTAGGCCATATTGTGTCAAAGGAAGGATTAACAATTGACCTAGAAAGAGTTGAAGCAATTTGAGCATTGCCCTTTCCAAGCCATAAGAAGGCTTTCAAGAGCTTCTTAGGGAGGATTAATTTTATTTGCAGCTTTGTACTATTTTTTTCTCTAGTGAAGCTAATAATGCAGATGTTAAAAAATAGCATGGCATTCAAGTGGATGGCTGAGGGTAAAACAAGTTTCAAATCAATCAAAGAAGCCATATCCCAAGCTCCAACTCTCGTCAATCCAGATTTTTCTAAAGACTTCATGCTCTATGCCTTCAGTGGTTCAGACACCATTTTTACAATCCTGGTACATCGAAAAAGAGGGATCTAAGAAACCAATTTCCTTTTCAGTCAATGTTTGGAATATTATGAAGTTAGATACTTTTTAATTGAAAAGAACATTCTTGCAGTAATCAAGAGTTTGAAGAAATTCAAGCACCTAGTTTCAAACAATGGGATCCAACTCTTGGTGGCACATACGGGAATGAAGGACTTATTGTTGAACAAATATTTGAATGAAAAAAGAGTAGGATGGATTAACTATGTCATGGAGTACAAAATTGTGATAAAAGTCACTAAACTAGTCCATGGAAAAGGGTTGTGTGAACAATTAGCCTCAAGCCAATAGGTCAAAGTAGGTGATGGAAAAGAAGTTGTCTTGGTGATACAAGATCATCAAGAGAAATAAAATGATAATGTTCCTATTATTTTTTGGACTCAAGACATGATACACTTCCTATAAATAGGGTTATGCCCTCTAGAAATGAGCAAAGAAAAGAAGAGATACTTCAAGTTACAAGCCATTACTTATGTGCTTGTTGATGGTGTCTTATTAAAAAAGGACATCAATGGTGTTCTATTAAGATGCATTGGAACAATTCAAACTAAAAGAATATTTAATGAGTTTCATGATGGAGAGGCCAGAGGTCATTTCACTCCATGGGTGATAGCTAGAAAGGTAATGAAGGCAAGTTATTATTGGCCCACAAGTATTCGGTGAAGGATTTACTCTTGGATCAAGAAGTGTAAAAAGTGTGCATTTTTCATTGGGAAGGAGAAGTTGTTTGCACTTCCATTGCATCCTATTTTAGTTGACCAACCATTCATGCAATGGGGATTAGACTTCATCAAATTCATTAATCCTAATTCAAGCCAAGGTCATAAGTAGATAATAACAACAACGAACTATTTCACTAGGTGGAAAGAGGTGGTAACACTCAAGGAAGCCAATGAGTCTAGTATACTAGACTTCTACGAAGGAATAGTCACAAGGTTTGGTGTGCTGACCACTATCATTTCAGATAATGCATTAGCATTCCTAGGTTCTAAGATCACAGAATGGGATGTTAGGAATAGGATCTACTTGAGCACCTCATCAAACCGTTACACACAGGTAACAAACAAGTAGAGTACAAAAATAAGAATTTGTTAAAGATCATCAAGAGGACTATGGATGAAAATAAAAGGAAATGGCATACTAAACTCAAATCAGCATTTTGGACTGATAAGATAACACCAAAGAGATCAACAGGTAGCTCTCCTTATAATCTGATCTACGAAAAATAAGTAGTGTTGCCCATATCATTAGAACTACCCGCATTGGAACCGATGAAGCAATTGGAATTGTCAAAATTTGAACCAATGGAGGCTACTATGCATAGCTAATGGAATTGGAAGAAATAAAAGAGCATTCTATGTAAACGATGGAAAAATATCGGACCCTAGTCAATAAGTTGTTTGATAAGAAAGCAAAATCAAGGACCTTCCAATAGGGGGATCTAGTTCGAAATGGGATGTAGATTGGAAAAAACTAGACAGGAATTCTAAGTTTGATGTCATTTAGAGTTCCCCCTGCATGGTCACAAGATGTAAAATTATAAATTCCTTCCAATTTTCTCCATTGGATGGAGAGGAACTTCGATTCTGGTCAAGAAAATCTATCTTAAACATTAACACCGAAAAGAAAACTATTACCTTGTAAATATTAGATTAGCATTTTAAATTCCTCTAAGTGTGTATGCATAGTGTCTTGTTATATTGTATCTTTTAGTTCCCTAAGTGCTTTGGCATAGGTTTTTGCTCCTAGGTTGTATTGTTGTGCAGCTCAATGTACCTCCTAAATGAAATGTTATAACAGTGAAGTTCATACTTGTGGGAAACAATTACAGATTTCAAAAGAAAACAAATGCAGAGAAACTAAAATTAGGTTAAGGACTGATTTTAATGAGTTTTCATTCTTCAAGTCCTTCAAGGCCAATCATAGGTGAACTTCCAAGTGCCTCGCCAAATCGGGAAAGCAGCCTTTAGCAGTATGTCAAAGAATGGAACTTTCAAAAGAAGGAGAAAATCTAAATTTAATAGAGTTCCATGATGTAAGAACTTGAAAATTATCTTATTCAAAATTCTACAGCGTATAATACATGCCAAGAAATCATCAGTTGTGTGCTTCATACTTGGTAGAATAAGGTTTTAGGAAAATCCATTTTAGTATCATAGGATAAGATTCAGCAAGGGAATAGGCAAAGATCTTAAGTCAAGACAATTTTCTACTCTCACAAATCTTATTTTTAAGATTTTCTTAAAAAAATGAGAGTGCAAGTAGTCGAGCATCCTCCCGTAAGGCCATTAGAATCACCACAACATGCAGACATCTAGAAGAGGAAGAAAGGAATCATATTTAATAGAGTTTTGTGATGTTGGAACAAAGGAAATATTCTTAGGAAGATTGGAAATTCACAACGGTCCAACCCAAGATTTGAAGTATGCGGGTGGTTTCATGTTTCAAAGTATGATAGATTCAGGATTAGTTATAGGTATTTAGTGACTCTGTGCCCAATGGATATGCCTAGGCTACTGGTTCAAAAAATCTAGCAGGAATATGTCCCCGCAAGTCACCAAATTGTTGACAATTTCCCCCATGGGCCAAAATTTCCCAATATGATCCTAAAGTAGATTCTGAGACTCTCGAGTGGCCTCCACAGGGTGTGTATGGGATCATAGGTTTTTTCAAGGTCTTGGGAAGTAATTGCAAGTGTTTTGGAACATTCAAGATACAATCAAGCCATTTAGGGTCACCCTAGGATCATAGTCTCGTTGTAATGTAAAAATGGCCTCTCGGCCCACAAAACGATCAAAATCGGTCCATGAAAAAGAAAATTAATGTTTTTTTAGATACTCATCCCCTCCCACTCAGCTAGAAAATGTGAAAAACTCCCTAGGAAATAAAAAATCATTAAATGCCCTATTAGGACTTAAAGGAGGGACAAGCTAAAAATAGCTCGCCGAGTAGCTCAACGAGCTACTCGGTGAGCCCATAAATTGTAGAGGGGGTTGTAGTAGCTCGGTCGAGATGTATGGGAGCCAGATCAGCAGAGTCGAGATCACTTCAACAAGTTGAGGATGGACTCGCTCGATTTGGGTTTTCAAAGACCGCCTAGGTCAAGTGAAGGAGCTCACAACGAGTTGGAGGTCGTGATGAGGGCCGAGTCAAGTTGGATCCGAACTCGTGTAAAGGGGCCTTATTATCCGAGGAGCTCGGGAGGTATTTGATGGATCTAACATCAAAGTGGCATGGAGAGGGAATAAAGTTCACAACAGAGATCCGAGCTTATTGCAGAGGCCAGATACGAGGAACTCGGCCGGAGAAAACAACCAAGGTAAGGGAGATCGTGCATACATGGAGATAGCTTAGTAAGGAAGGTCACAAGAATGGTTTCAGGCCAAGAGGCTCAATGATGGTGGATTGTGCTCAGTAGGAATAATCCTAAGTGGTGGGTAGCTACATTGCAACCATCATGGGAATGAACAAAGAGGAAAGTCATGGATATCGGCCAAGTTGAAGCATGTAGAATTTTGGGAGTTGAGCTCACAGAGTGAAGAAGAGACTCGAAGTCCACATTTTGGACTTTGGAGATGTTGAGTTTTAGAGATCTAGGGTGTGGGGACGATTAAAATCTGAATGTAAAAATCTTTGAAACCTGAAATTTCAGGATTGAAAAAGCCTGGACCGAGTCAAAATTTAGGTTTAGGAATGATATCCTTCAATGGTTTGCTTGGAAATTATAATGATAAAATCCTAAAATGGGCATAACAAAACTCCTTAGAGGTAGGTAGGCTCAAATCCCAAAAGGAGGGTGTGACGTGGCGTGAGTGGAGGTCAACCAAAATTGGGATTTTGAAATAGCTTGTTTCGGTAACCCTAACGAGTTGATTCCAAAGTGGAGGCATGTGGAGGACCGAAAGGGAAAATCCTAAAGTACCGAAGAATTAAATATCCCGCCCAAACCGATTACCCACCAAGCCATTTCCACCGAGCTAGGTGGATTGAAAGATATACATGTAAGTGGAGCTCACCATTAATGCAAACAACTCATTGGTGGAGGCAAAGTGTCTTGGTAATGTATGAAAGTAAGCTCGATGAACAAAAAGGATCTCGGTGGAGTTCTACAAACCCTATTTTTCCCAAATTTCAAACTGAGATATCTCATGCAATTTTAATCCGAATTGACAAAATTGTGCTATCTCGAAAGGGGATTCAATGAATATTTTAATGGTGATGACCATTTTTAGTTTTATAGGAACATATACGGGTAAAATCCCAAAGAAGCATCGAGGTAAAAATGTAATATCTTCCAATGTACTTAACTATTTCTTGCAAATTTATAGTCATCGAGAAAGGTATTTTTGGGATCTACACTACGGAATCATCAAATTTTGGATTTTAGGGTTTCTAAACCTCCAAAAATGGAAATAATTGTAGTGGTAAGTGAATACCATTAATGAGGTTGGTGAAAAGTAGGGCCATCATGAGTCTATAGGGGCTAGACTAGACAGGAGGTGCAATCACAGTCAATTTCTTGAAGCTCAAGGAAAATCATTAATGAAAAAGGATATTTTGAAGATCTAAATGCACTCATTATATGATTAAACAATGATTTTTGGAGGATTTTTGGGAAAATTTGGGATTCATTTTCTCTCTCCTCCTTTGCAAATCTTCCACTATAAATTGTAATGATGGGCATTGTTCTAATGTTGGATAATTCTACTTTGCACCCTCCCTTATTCTCTTGTCTATAAGTGATATTTTGGAAAAAAACACTCCCATTCAAACCTGTAATGCACTTTTTTTTTCTCTTATCCATTGTAATTCACTTTATCAAATCTATGGAGAAATAATATAAGTATGTGGATGGATTTCAACCCTCTCTTGTGTTCATTGCATTCTCCGATCTCTCATTACAATCTTGGTTATCTATGCATGGTTGTTGTATTACATGTTTAATCATTTGTGTTTATTGGCTAGTGGATTCACAACAGTAGATTGATCTATGGTGTATTTTCATCCTCCTTAATCTATTTTTATTTCCATCTCCATGAAAAGTAGGTTTTCAACATTCCTTATTGGTGCATCACCTCTAGTAGAATTAGGTTTTACTTTTCTTGCATCCTTCTTCCTTGTCTCCTTGACATTTTAGAGTAGGGTTTAGATTAGTTTCTTAGGTGGTGAGTAGTGACAGAGATACGGGAATAGGAAGATGACCTTTCTCTAGAGATATTTCCGATTACTAAGTCCCACACTTTAGAAAAAGCTACATGTTATGCAATCACATCGATAGTTTCAATCCTTCGAATTACAAATAATCATGGGTACTATGATTATGTATCAAAATTATCCTAACTAGTGAAAAAAATGGAGAATCAATTGGAATTAGGTGGGTTTTATTTCTTTGGAAGCATGTAAAAGACGTGACACAAAGGAAAATAAGTGGACACATGGTAAAGTCAAGTAAAGGTCTAGGAGCTACGTGGAAACATTATGGCTCTCTTCATTTCCATTTGGTTCGTAGACTGAAGCTCATGGAATCAAATAAGTTTGATAGTATTTCAGGTCCAAGGTGAAGACAAAGTAAGAAAGGTCAAAAGGGGACAAGTGGCACATTTATTATGAATCCCAAAAGTTTCTAAGTTCCCTAGAGTTAAAAGTTACGATACGAAGGTAGACTCGACAAATCTAACAACCCAAAGCTATGTGGAGCCTTTTTATTGGCTCACCTTTTAGATTTATGAAAAATGTGATGGGATAAGGAGAGTATGAAAAATTATAACAATACAAAGTGTGTGGATATTTCCTATTGGCTCACACTTCACGGTTTTCATTCAAGAGATTCTAGAGATTGACATAGTGCATGGACGTAGAATGATCTCATTGGCCTATGCTTCATAGGTGTCGGAAGGGATAATCAAAAGGATAACATCTCAAAGGAATGTGGAAATTTTCTATTGGTTCAAATTTTTAAAGGGGCAGATAAGAGATAAATACAATTTGACAATGTGAAGAAACATGGCAAGGTCTTAGTGGCCCATATTTCATAAAGAAGACCCACTCGTTAAGGACAAGGAAGGAAAATAAAATAAAATGAGATAAAGGCCTGAACCACGACCCAATAGGAGGATGACACATGGAAAAAGGTGAAGTAGTACACATGTTAATAGAGGCCAATCCCTAAGCTAATTAGAGGCTTATCCCTAAGCTAATTAGAGGCTTCCACATGTCAAGTTCATGTGTTTCCGACAAAAAAATCTTGAAAAGGCCATATCTTTCGACTTGGAGCTCCAAATCAGACAAAATTTATATCATTGGAAATATTTCCTTGATCCCTTTAACTTGGAATCATAAAAATCTGATTTTTGTGGGTAAAAATGGCAAACATCTCTTTAGAGGGAGAAATAGTAGTCTTGGGAACACAAACAATCAAATTAGACGGCTAAACCACCGGGGTTGATAAATCATGGCTTCATTTCCTTCTATAGGATGGAATAGACATAATAATGGATTTGCAAAGTGTCCATGTGCTTTGTAGGTGAATTAAATGAAAAAAATTGGTGGATGAAAGTTCAAAAGTAGTGCTTATCTCTTTTCCCTCCTCTTTATCTTCTCTCTCTCTTTCTATGAGTTATATATTGTAAAATATTTCATTATTGAAAGGAGGATGTTCCAAAACTGCAAAGGAACTATGTCAAAATGGTTTTGAGCAGATGTGATCTATCAAACCTTCATTTTGGGCTTGGAAATGTGTTCTTGTGCCTTCTTTTGTAACTGTAATGGACTATGCATACTTTAATTGCAATAAATCTTATTTTGTGAAACATTTGTAACCTTTCCTCTCTTTTACTTATAGCATCATGTTGTGCATGTATTTCTCCATTACAAGCTCTTTTTTTTTGTTTCATGGAGAACAAATCGTGAATGAAGCTTTGGGTTTATGTCACTTTTTTTTGGCCTCTCCCTTATCCATTTTCCTATTCTCTTTCCCTCACTAGAATATCTCTCACCATTTTATGGTTCTATGATTTCCTTTTAGCTTAGGATTTCCTTTTCATGCATATTTCTAACCCTCTCTCTCCCTGGTTCCTTGGAATGGTTAGTTTAGGATTAGTTAGCTGAATTTCCTTATTTAGGAGTATTTTTAGCATTAGATTAGGTAGAGGAATCGGCCTTCTCTGGAGTTCCATATCAAGTGGAAAGTCCCACAACTTGAGATATGGTCCCATGTTAGAAAAAATTAGGGATCTACAACGCATAATCTCATGGTGCTTCTTTTTTGTTATAATAATACATTATTGCAACTTTGTGAGAATAAAAAGAAAAGCGAGGTTGAAAAATAGGTAAATAAATTGAATGAGGTGTTCCCACTAGTTTCGAGATGATATCCTTCGATTCCCATAGTTTTGTGAGCTAAAAAGTGTTTTCATCAACTACCGAGAACTTATCTCAAGTTTGGATTCACATCATGGATGTGAGTTACGTAATGATCAAGAATGCAATTTTTGAGTTGGAATCTTGTGGAATTTTTTTGAGATCTTGAAAAATGCCTACAATTATGTTCGGAGACTTGAGTTCCCTCCACTCAATGAGGATTCATCATCAGAAGAACTCATTTTTTCCTTCCAGGAGTTAGTCAAGATAGAGGCAAGTGACTCTTTCTCCTTCAATAGAAGATAACATAGAGTCCTAACCAAGATATCAAAAGTTAAATTAATATAATTATAATGGATCATGAAGAATGTATTAGTCAATGCAAGAAGAGTAGTGATATCCCTAAGACGTGGAACAAGGTGTTAGGTTGTGTTTAATGAAGAGAAAGAGTCCATTCGGAAAATCTTCATCATGAGGCATGAATCAAAAAATATTTTCATCACAGAGAATTTCTTTATCGGATATGGAAACTCTACCGCCCCCTTCTCTTTTTTTTCACCTCTTTTTCTCCTCCCTCTTCTAATTCTTCATTGAGCGTAATCATTGTATTTTGTCTCATTCACTTAAGTGAATTTATAAATTTATATTGTAAAAGTCCCTTTATTTTATAAAAGGGAACTTATTCCTCGAGATCCTAGGAAGATTAAAAGTCACAAATGAATAAGTTAATGAAGAGTCATGTGGGGGGTAGGTGAAAGGTCAATTCATATTGTTATAAATTAGGATGGATTCTCCAGACATTCGGTGTGATTGGGACACATGGGATCACCTCTCAAGATGTGGGACTTGGGCTCGAGGTGAACCTCCAGAGAAGGCCAGATTCCTCTTCCTAAACTAAGTGCTTTACTACTCCTAGTGTGATAAAAATGCTATCTAGTCTTATGCTAACATTTTCATGGGGTTTTAGGGAAAGTGATTTTCAAAAATGAAACTATACTAGGGATGGTGATGCACCAAATAAAGGGTGTTACCAGAATTGGGAAGGGTTAATTTGAAGAGAGGTGTATGCACCATAAATCAACTTCACCTACTGCAACTTAGAGAGGGTACAAAATACCAAAACTAAGAAACATGTGTTCCCTTTGTTAAAATTGAGCATACGTAAAGGATAGATCAAATTTGATTCAACACACAATTAATTTATCATGAGAAAGGAACACATGCACTAGTCAAACATCTATTTCAGCAACTATGAATAATGATAATGCAACTTTAACAACAGAAGGAAAATAAGATTTTCACAACTGATATAAAATATAATCACATTACTCATTCACAACATGAAATAGATAACCCAAAATAAAGGTAAGCTAACCACTCACACTAAGGAATCATACATTCACAAAGTAAGCATTGATCAACCATCCAACACAATAAATCAGATTCCCAATTGCAAGGTGTAACTCTGAATATAATTAAAAGGTTTTTAGAATTCTCTGAAGCACTCTTCCAAGCTTGAAGAGAAACCTCACTCAAAAATAATCTATATCTCTTGCTCAAGCATTCAACTATTTATAAGTTCTTAGGCTGAGCCATTATAGTTGGGCCCTTAACTAACATTTTACTAAAAATAGAAATGTCATTAAATTAAGGGAACATGCTCCCATGAAAATAGAAATTTTTTACAAGGGTTTGACTCAGTCAACCCTACAACTTTGACCGATCCAGAGCTTGGATCTTAACCTTTCATGGCCGCTCAGCTTTGGCCTTTGTTCAACTACACCTTCCTCTCTACAAGTTTTGTTGTTCTCCTTCCCACACAACCATTCGATGCTTATACTCAATGAAGTGCTTGATGATTCCTGAATTTCTTCATCTCAAGCCCACATGTGTAGTGATTCACTACATCTTCCATCTCGATCTCCTTTGTGATCTTGGCTGGCACTCTTCAAAGTTTATTCACAACTTTCTTCAACCTCCCTATGAAATTTTGGCACAAGACCAATTGGTCAATGGAGTCACTATTGAAAGTTTTGGTGACCTCATCATCACGCTTCACCAAATCCTTGAAATTTTCCTTAATTTGATCTTTAAGAAGAGCATCGATGTTTTTGTTGAAGAATTTGCAATTAGCAATATCAAACTCTTCTGAGATGTCATTCAAGGCATCTGTGATTTCTACTCATTTATCTTCCAATTTCTTAATTAAATCTTGCAATACTTGGCACCGGAATTCCATGGCCTTTTGATATTCAAATAACTTTGAGGCATCATCGATCACCTCTTCTTGAAGGAAAGTTGGGGTCTTCTTCTCTGATCTCACTCCATGTTGCCAAATTTAAATTTAGATTATTATTATCTTTGAAAAAGGCCTCATCCATTTTGCAAATAACAACCTTCCCAACTTACAGATCATTATATATTTTGACAAGCCTCCTTGATTAAGGGATTAGCTTCCTAAGTATGTGTTCAATCCATCCATTTACTGATCTCCCTTTCTAGCCTAGCTTCTCGAGCTCATGATAAGAAATGTCATCGATGGTAGAAGAAACTATCATGGCCGTAGTAGTTGAGACTTTGGTAGATGGAGTTGGTTGGGTTACTTTGTGTAACAATGAAGTGAGTTGTTTGACCTTGAGTTTGAGCTCATCTTTTGTAGCCTTATCTTTGTCATATTTTTCCAGCAGAGCCCCAAGAGCAGTGTGCACATCTTGTTTGGCTCCTTCGTGAGTAGCTTTTCCCAATGAAAATCGAGAGATTCGATAATCTAGTAGTAATTGTCTCCTTAGTTTTTCCCTCAACGGGAGTAACAACCTCTACAATTCACTCTCTAGATGGATTCACTGTCAGACTTGAAACAGTTCTTGGCCTCTTGGCCTATCTTTTGGGCATCTATTCCAATATACTGAGATCTATGACATCTCCTAGAGGCACCTTCTTCTTCTACTTTGGATTCTATCTAAACAACCATTCAGAATAACTAATGCTGATGAAGATGGGACAATAGATTCGATACCTGAAACATTATATGACAAGAGTACTAGAAACATTAGTTGACATTTGGGTAGAAGTGGCCATGATGGATGGGGTGGATGTAAGGACAGCCATAGGAGTTGATAAAATGATGTTTGGGAATGAGGTGGAGGGAAATGGAAGTGTTAAGGGAAGTGAAGAAGAAATGGGTGACCCGATAGTTTCTCAGCTGAGAGAACTGGAAGGGATGAGAAAACTTGGGCCATGGAAGGAGATGGGAAGGAAGAAATGATTGTGGAAGTGGAAGGAACTGATATTGGAAGTGACAATGGAGGAGGAAGAAGATGTGATGGATCTTGTGAGATACTAGGGGAGTCACTGAATTCAACCACTTTTATCACAGGTGCAAGAGACATGGCCTTAGAAATGGAAGCCTTGGAGAGAGATGAGCCACCAACAACAAATGAAATATTTTTTGGAGTCATATGGGTTTTTGGGTTGAAATTTTCCCTTTGTGAGTGTTGATTGGCTCATGGTTGGTGGGGCCTCTATATTTGTAGGTTGTTCTACTCCCTTGGGTGAAATTCCCAAGGTAACCAACCAACTATAAGTTCTCTGTAGAATGGGCCCCCCCTCTCCTTTGTATTGCAACATTCCTCTACATACCAATCAATCCATGGCAATGGTTGATTGGAAATATTATCATTTTTGTATGCCACATCTAAAACCTCATCATTATCTTGTGCCTCCTTTGGGACATCGGCCAAACCAAACTACCAAACCTCATCCAAGGTCAACCTCTCATAATCCCTTTTTCACATGATGTATTCATCCCGAAAATGAATCCAGATATCCTCCAATTGGGGCACGTGGGCACTGGACCGACCTGTTTCACCAAATTTACCCCAATAATCAAAATTAGTTCATGGATGAAAGGTTTGCAAGGTCACTTTGGCCAATTCTACATCCACATTTTTGGCCTTATGAATATTCGGGTAGGTGTATCTACTAATTGAAATAGGGAAATGCATTCCCGATTTTGTGGCATTTGTTTTGAATTGATGATAATCCAACAATTATTAGACCAATTCTAGTAGAACCCATTTATCAGTGGGGCACCTTGGAAATTTTTTGGGGGCACCTATAAATCCTGGAACCCGAATGTAAGTGAATGTAGGGAACTATAAATAGATGGCTCCCCACTCACGCACTTCTTTGAAGGCTTCATCAGAAATCCTTGGTTGTATAACTCCTTGTCAAAATGGTAGAGGATAACCGCAAAGAAGGCATCATTGACCCTATGAAAATCCTGCTCCCTTCACTCAGTGTGAGCTGGGGATAGAAATCATAGATTTGGGAGGTGCTATGAATACCTTTAGTATTCAACCCAGAGAAATCTCCCATAAGCAAATGGCCACATAAACCAAGAAGGATGTCATATAGAAATTCTTTGTGGAAAGCACCTTGCTCAATTGATAGCAAATGGAGCTACTGATATGCTCCCCCATCGATAAACTCCTTATTCTTCTTGATGGTAGTGATGTACAAGAACATCCATTCCTAGAATTCCTTTGTAGAAGGGAGACCTAAAACTCTACTTAGTAGCACAATAAGGTCACTGACCTCCTGAATAAAATATGACCGATGCATGGTTTTGGGTAATTTGGTGAAGCTCTTGGCCAGATAAGTTTTCATCATGATTTTCATGCATACTTCCTCTTCCTTGTCCCAATGTTCCACTACCGACTCTGGAAAAATTGTGGTGTAATCTTCAACATCGAGAAGTTTGAGCAGATCTTGAAGAAGTCTGGGTCCAAACGGATTACCACCTTATCATCATCATCTTTGAATGACATGGATTCTTTGTCAAAGTGGGGCTTCCATGGCTAAAATGAACTCTGGGAAATGCATGGATGTGGGAAAAACAAGCAAGCAAGGGCAAGCCCACTATCGTAGATGGCCTACATCCATGATTTCTTGTTTGGAGCCTTTACTCTTTCCTAAAAAATAGAAAATCAATTTTCCCTAGGTCGGTGTCCCCTATATTCCCTAAGTCTAGAAGACAGGCAGGAGTGAGGAGAAACTCCAAGAAATGAATACTTCATCTTTTCTTTTCCCTTTGATGTAGAAGTAGACATCAAGCTCTATATGCTGGAATGAAAGCCTGAAGTTGAAAAATCTAAAAAAAGAGAAGTCTGAAACTCAAAGTGCAATACTATGAAAGATAGGTCCCGAACTCCTAAAAATATTAGCTTCAAAACCCGAAAAAAGAGTCCCCAAAGAGAAAAACTCTAAAGTTTCAAAATTTTTTTCCAAAATGAAATTTGAAAAATTTTTCCAAAAAAAAATGAAAATTTCAAAAGTTTTTCCAAAATGAAAGTTCAAAAAATTTCTCCGAAGTGAAAGTTATGAAAAATTTTCAAAATGAAAGTTCCGAAAAAAGTTCAAAAAATTTTGAAAAAATTTCTCCAAAGTGAAAGTTCCAAAAAATTTTCTCAAAAAGTGAAAGTTCGAAAAAAAAAAGTCAAGAGTTCCAAAATAGAGTCGTACCACCAAGTCCTTGAAATATGAGAAGGAAATTACCAAACAATGCTAATCTCCAAATCCCAAAAAGTATTGAGAGGGAAAATGGAAAACTTGAGGAGCTCCCTTGAAAACTTTGAATGCCTGTGGAAACTCAAAAATGTAAAACATGGTGGGAAATGAGTTTTTCATTTCCAAGAGGTACAGAAGAGGAACAAAAGAAAAAAACAAACAAAAAAATGAAAATAAGAGATCTTAAACCAAAAGGAAAATAACCAAGTTAAAATACCTCAAAAATGACGTTGAAAGGTACAAGAAAATGAAATGTCAGAGAAAATGTGTAAGTAAAAAATGAGTAAAAACTGAGTTTAAATAGAAAACCCGATATTAATGAAAAAAATCTGATCCGTATGGGTTGGTGAAAAATTAAATGCACGAAGGACTCGAAAGTCAAAACCCGAAAGCCCGAAATTCTAAAATTTTGGAATTTTGGGGTTTTAGATTTTAGAGATTGGGAGATGAAAAATGTGAATTGGAAATGAAAATTTCTAAACCCAAAATCCCGAAAGTTGAAAATTTAGACTTTTAGACTTTGGAAGTCTGAAAGTGAAAATCTTAAAAATGACTCGGAGAATTCTGAAACTTGAAAGCCCGAAAGTCTAAAATTTGGACTTTAACTTTGAGACTTTTGGACTTGGAAGTCCGAAAGGGATTTAAACAAAAAATGTGGCCAAAAGTTCTGAAACCCGAAAGCCCAAAAGTCAAAATTTCAAACTTTTGGGGTTTTGGACTTTGGAACTCTAGGGTTAAAAATTTCCAATTACATAGTAAAAACTCAAACCCCAAAAGCCCGAAAGTCCAAAATTTAGACTTTTGGGGTTTTGGACTTCAGAAATTTGAAACACAATTTCAAAGACTCATGCCATTAAATCTAAAAGAGAAAATCTTCGAAATCGAAGTCCAAAATTCAGATTTGGGCCTTGGGGAATTTTCCATTTACAAATTTTTTAGGAAAAAAATAAAAATGACCACTTTTGACATCTACTTCTCAAGGTAGATTAAAATGTTAACATTTTTGGTGACCTCCAAGGAAAGCTTTCTGCTAAGCTTTTAGACTAGTAGCCTTAAGAAAAACATTGGGAAAAGGAGTCCTAAAAAAGAAAACTAAAAGAAAACACACAAGAAATGGAAAAGAAAACAAACGATGTGCAAAGCACTTGGAGGAAAAGAAAAGAACACTATACATGGTGGAACAATCTCAAAAGCAAGCTTTGAGATGTATCCCATTCACATGAATGGGAAATTCTTCTCCATTGAGTCTGGATAGATGAAATGAATTCACCTCTTTGTAACTTGTAATAATATAAGGCCCACTCCTAGAGGGCGTCGAACTTGGCATGCTTGCCTAGTTTGGCTGTCTTCATCCCATTTGAGAACCAAGTCTCCTTCTTGAAAATGCTTATCAAAAGCATTTTTTTGTCAAAGGATTTCTTAACTTGAGCTTGATGTTGGCTTAAAGTTTTCATATCCTTTTCTCAAACTTCCTCCAATTCCATGAGTTCAGCAAACCTCACTGTTAAGGAGCCATTTTCCATAACTTTGAGTTGATGAGCCAATTCCAAAGAAGGTAATTCCAAGGAGATTGGTAGCTTTTCCTCCCTTCCATATACCAACATAAAAGGTGAGTTTCCAATGGCCTTTTTAGGTGTGATTCGATCCACCCACAAGGTAGTCTTAAGTTGTGTATGCCAGGTCCTTTTGTTAGCTTCCATCATCCATTTGATGATCCTTATGAGATTCTTGTTACTGGATTCAGCCAACCCGTTTCCCTATGGATAATAATTAGATGAAGTCTTGAGATAGACCCCATTCAGTAACTTCCCACTCACTTAACTTTAGACCAAGAAAATCCATTGCATTATCAGAGATGATGGTAAATGGAACACCGAACCTTGTCATTATATTTTCCAAGAATTCAAGGATGGTCTTTTCATTGCTCTCCTTCAAGGCCACCACTTCTGTCCAGTGAGTGAAATAATGTTATGGTGAGGACCCATTTATGTCCATCACTAGAAGGAGGATTGATCATTCCAATAAAATCTAACCCCCACTAAATGAAAGGTTGATCTACCTGAATGGGATGCAAAGGGAGAGCTACCAACCTCTGTTTTCCTACAAAAAGAGCACATTCTTTACATTTCCTTACCCAGAGATGAGCATCTTTGAACAAGTCCAGCCAATAATAACCGGCTTGCATGATCTTGGTAGTAGTTTTGCATGTAGAGTAATGCCCTCTGGATAGACCATTGTGAAATTCTTCTAACATCCTATTCACCTGCTCTAGCTTGATGCAACGTAAAAGAGCACCATTTCAAATCTTTTTGGAAAAGAACATTATCTACCAAGGCATATGGAATGGACTGGAGATGGAAAGTGTGTCATTGAACTTTATCCATACTTGGAGGATATACCCCGAGAGGAGGAAATTTTTCATCTTAGTCAACCAATCGATTTGGTCATTGCCTTCCTCAACATTCAGGAGTGTAACATCTTCCGTATCCTTGATCTCCATGTCCCACACCAACTGCTGACATAAACCCTTGCCCCTAACAAGCTTAGTGACTTTAATGTGTACATCATACTCCATTACTTTTGTAATCCACCAACACGTTTCTCATTCATCTCTTTATTCAACAAAAAGTCTTTGACGCTAGGATGAGAGACCATTAAGTGGACTTTGTTGTTGGACAACATGTGCCTAAATTTTTTAGAGCTCGAATGACTGCAAAGACTATTTTTCAATGAAGGAATATTTAAGCTCGTATTCCTTGAGAGAATGACTGAAAAAGGCAATTGGTTGTTCCATCAGATCATCATTTTGTTGAGTTAGAATTCTGAAATACTTTCCTAGCCTGTGAAAGCATAGAGGATGAAATCTTTGTCAAAATTGGGATTTACCAGTGTGGGAGCTTGGGAAATGGCCATTTTGATAGCCTCAAAACTCTCCCTCCCTCTTTCATCCATGAGAATGGAATGTTATTTTTTAGCATGGCCGTGAGTGGTTTAGCCAATGTTGCAAACTGAGGGATGAATCTCCACATGAAATTTATGGTTCCCAGGAAACTTTGGAGACCTTTCTTGTGACTTGGAAGAGATAAGGACATAATGGAATGAATCCTAGCTGGATCAATGGATAGTCCCTCTGCTGAAACAATATGTCCCAACAACAATTTCCTTCCTAAACTATGAAAATGCATTTCTTAGGGTTCAGTGAGACCCCAAATTCTCTGCATCTCCAAAAAACTTTCCTTAGATGTGTGATATGATCTTTGGCATGCTTGGAATAGATAGTTATGTCATCAAGGTAAACCAAGATAATATCATTGATTAGTCCTTTAAAGGCCATATCCATGGCTCTTTGGAAAGTAGCCCCTGCATTGGACAACCCAAATGGCATCTTGTTGTAAGCATATGTGCCCCACTTAGTAGTGAAAGCCATTTTGAATTGATCAGATTCTTGGACCAGAATCTGATTATATCCTTGAATATCCATCAAGAAAAGAAAACCTTTGAGCCCCCTGCCCAACTATTTGGAGGATTTTCTCCATTGATGGAAGAGGGTAATGATCCTTCAATGAGGCGCGGTTCAAATCCCTAAAGTCCACACATAGCCGAATCTCTCATTCTTTTTCCTTATAGGCACCAGATTGGCTACCCACGAGGAATGCTTGATGGGAAAAATTATGCAGGCCTCGATAAGCTTGGTTAGCTCTTTCCTCATTAGTGGCTCAATTTTGGGATTGATTGGCCTCTATTTTTGACAAACTAGCTTAGAGTTAGGATCCACTTGATGGTATGTTGAGCTAAACTAGGATCAAAACCATGCAGGTCTTTGTAGCTCCATGCAAAAATATCATGATACTCTTGACATAGTTCAATGAAAGCTTTATTTTCCGAATAGTGCATACCTTACCAATTTTTTTAAAATTTTTTTCACTTGCCACCTCGACCTCTTCAAAATCCTCCTCCTTGACCACCATATTAGTGCTCTATCATTTGGCTTGATCATCTGAATTGAAGATGGATTCCAATGTAACCAAGCCTTTTGGAATCTTGTTTCCTTTCAGCTATATAATTTGATCACCATAAGAATTTTGAAGTTTATCTTGATGTTTGGCAGTGAACTCTGCTTCTTGCTGTAGGAAGAGAACAATTTATTGATCACTATCGAACACCTACTAGCTACTTACATTATCTGGTACTATGGGATGGACCACCATTTTGACTATCTTCTCTTCTTTCATGATGTCCGTAGGTACATCATATTGGGAGCCAATAGTAGCCAACTTGTCAGCATCTTGATTTTGCTTCCGGGAATTACATGAATTCCAAAAGCTTCAAAATATTCTATCAGATCCCAAACCTAATTTTTATATGACCTAGTAGATCATTTTTTGATGCACTATGGGCTGTAACTTGGTGCACAACCAATTCACTATCACCAAAGATGATCAAGGTTTGGATTCCTCTTCTTTGGGCTAGCTGAATTCCTTGTATAAGAGCTTCATATTCAGCAACATTATTAGTGCAACTGAACTACAAATGAAAGGAAGAGAAATATTTGTCTCCTTCTGGAGAAATCAACATAACCCCTGCACCAGATCCATTTTTACTTCATGAGCCATCAAAGAACATTTTCCATAGTCCTTTTGTATCGCTTGATGCCTTAACAAGTTGAGGTATGATGGTATTTTCTTCATGAATGCAGTATGTACCCAATCTTGTTTCTTCTAGAAGCAACAAACCTGATTCTTCATCTGCTAATAAATCAACATAGGGATCATATTGGTGGTTGATACTTACTTCATCAAGCACTGTGTCAGGAACTTCCTCCATGAGAGTAGTTGGCTCGTGATCTACATCTTCTTCATCTGGGTCACCAATGGAATAATTTCCATTTATGGGTTTGGCAGTGTATGGTTCCACATGATTATGACAAATAGGTTCATCTCTTATAGTCACCTTTGTCTCGTACCGAGTTCTAAGGATCATATGTGACCAGTTTGATGAAAAATAACCACCCATCTTGGCAGTGAACTCCATGATAAGAAAATGGAAAAAGGGGAGGGAGATCAATAATAGATATGTCTTGCATGTGAATGTCAAGCTAGGACATGCATGGATAGTAAGTGAAGCCCCTTAATGACCCCCACAGTTTGGACTATAGTACCATCTAATTGAACAACTCCTCTTGAAATTGGAGTATATGGAATTTGTAATATATCTACGATCTGTTTGGGCATTATGGAACTACTGGCTCTAGAATCGATCATATAATTGTGTACCAAATGGTCACCAATAATCAATGAGATATAAAATGGTGGAGGCTTGTTGGGCTTAGAAAATACTTTGTTTTGGGTTGGCATAAGCTGGTTGCCACTTGCTACTTCTTGACTTGATGATCTTTTGGTATTGTGAAGTTGTTCAAATCCTCCCGTAGCAAGTTCCTCTGAGAAGGAATCAAGAGTGCATCCCACATCGTGACACTCAAATTGGTCTTCTTCATTTGCTCCATAATGTTGAATGGAATTGCCCCCACTTTGCTAATACCTTTTGGGGCATTAGAGTCTTCTTTTGGAAAATGCCTATTGGGCATTGTGATACTTGAAGTCCCATCCTTCTTTGTAGACTGATCCATGGATACTTCTAGTGATTTCTTTCCCATGCCTTTATCATCTGATATTTGTGTTGGGGACTGAGAAGTAGATGCTTGATCAGTTTTGGAAGATTGTGGGTCTATTTCCCTTTTCTTGGAACGTGTGTTGGATGCTATAGTGGAGGCATCAGTATTCAAGCCACAAAAGTCTTCTTCTTGCCAATTTAGTAGCGTAGTTTCATCAGAAGGTTGGTCTTGACTTTCGTGAGTGGATGGTTTTGGCAAGATGATTTAGGTAGAGCGGATATGCTTTGGACCATAAGGGCCTGACTAGAACTCCATTTGGGAAAAGATTTTGGTTGTGAGGCTGAGAAAAGGGTAACACCACTCATAATCTTGAATGAGGTTATTTTGGACTGGTACTATGGCTTTAGATGAACTGGTAATAGAAGGGTTCGAAGTTCAAAGGCTTCACACTTGCTGCTTGGCCAGTAACCTGGTTTTGGGCCTGATTATTTCCTTGAAAAGGAGGGTGATTTTCTTGATATTGTGATTGAAATGGTCGAGCATATTGGGATTGTTTCCTTTTCATTACTACAAGCTCATTTTCAAAGGTCTGTAGTAGTGATTTGACTTCAAATAGATCATTTGAAGAGGTTAGATAGATTGAGCTAGCTGATTAGAGGCTGCTGGAATAGGCAATGATAGGCTGATTATTTGTAAGATCTAGAGAAAATGGCATGGGTGGTCGGGGAGCTATCTTTCCATCCTGGATCAAAGAATTTTCTACATTTATGGCTATGTCATAAGCATCAAGTAATGTAGTCCCCCATGGATTGAATCATAACTACTACATCACTATTCAAAGCTCATAAATAGTACAAAAATGCATTATTTGGAGAGGGCTTGATGAGTTCCGAATCCTATTCCAAGTCCTATGAAATCAGAAATTGAAATCGCTCATGTACTCCTGGGGAGCTCTCTTTATGGTGGTGAGTTATTCTAAGAGTGATAGGTGATCACTCTTGTCTTCAAACTATTTGCAGAGCTTCTCTCCTAACTCATCCCAAGTGGTTATGTTGCCAATACGTAACCCTTGAAACCATTGAAGTGCTTTCCTTTGAAGGAAGTGGCCAGAAGTATGACAACAACATTATCCTCTGTGACATTGTGTACTACATGAGATTTGGCTACATCAAGAATGTGTTCTACTAGAGTAACATGAGTTTCTCCTATGTAAAAGGATAAAATTTTGAGTGCCGAATAGGTATAGGGTCACATTGAGCCAATAGAAGCGGACTGCTTACATTGAAAGGGGGAAAACTTGGTTCCGTGCCATAGCAACAAGAGGTTGATTATTCCTTGATGGAGGAAACCTTCCGTATGGAGGAGTTGAATGACCTCTAAGAGATGAAGTTGTAGCTGATGGTTTGAAAATGCTTCTGCTTCTTCTCTTGGGAGGAGACACGAAAAGTTTGATATGTTGATATCTTCCATGCTTTGAAGAAGATCTTGTCTGAATTCTTCACATAAGTGAATACACTGAAACTTGAAATCCAAAGAGATAGAGTCGTTAGGTACTTTGATTTATGCTAATGAGAAGAGAAGTAGTAACTCATCCCACCGGGCATGCCAAAAATTGTTTTCTCCAAATCACTGCACCCCCCGAATGGCTGAATAGTGAGTAGGACATTTGGTGTGATTGGGACACATGGGATCATTTCTCAAGCTGTGGGACATGGGATCGAGGTGAACCTATGGAGAAGGCCAGATTCCTCTTCCTAAACTAATTACTTTACTACTCCTAGTGTGATAAAAAGGCTATCTAGTCCTATGCTAAAATTTTCATGGGGTTTTAGGAAAGAGATTTGCAAAAATGAAACTATACTATGAATGGAGATGCACCAAATAAAGGGTGTTTCCAGACTCGAGAAGGGTTACTTTGAAGGTGTGTACACCACAAATCAAATTCACCTATCGTAACTTAGAGAGGGTATAAAATACTAAAAACTAAGAAACACATGTTCCCTTTGTTAAACTTGAGCATATGTAAAGGATAGATCAAATTTTATTCAACACATAATTAATTTATAATGAGAAAAGAACACATGCACTAGTCAAACATCTATTTCAACAACTATGAATAATGATAATGCAACTTTAACAATAGAAGGAAAATAATATTTTCACAACTAATATAAAAGATAATCACATTACTCATTCACAACATGAAATAGATAACCTGAAATAAAGGTAAGCTAACCAATCACACTAAGGAATCATACATTCAAAAAGTAAGCATTGATCAACCATCCAACACAATAAATCAGATTCCTAATTGAAAGGTGTAACTCTGAATATAATTAAAAGGTTTTAGAATTCTCTCAGCACTCTTCCAAGCTTGAAGAGAAATCTCACTAAAAATAATCTATGTCTCTTGTCTCAAGAATTCTACTATTTATAAGTTCAAGTGAAATTTTGGAAAAGATTCATATCTCCAAGTCCTTGAAATCTGAGAAGGAAATTACCAGACAATGCTAATCTCCAAATCCCAAAAAGTACTAAGAGGGAAAAATGGAAAACTTGAGGAGCTCCCTTGAAAACTTTGAATGCATGTGGAAACTTGAAATGTATAAACATGGTGGGCGATGAGTTTTCCATTCCAAGAGGTACACAGAAGAGGAACCAAAGAAAACAAACAACAATGAAAATAAGAGATCTTAAACCAAAAGGAAAATAACCAAGTTAAAATACCTCGAAAATGATGTTGAAAGGTACAAGAAGACTAGAATGTCAGAGAAAACATGTCAGGTAAAAATGATGAGTAAAAACTGAGTTTAAATAGAAAACCCTATATTAATGGAAAAAAATCTTATCCGTATAGGGTTGGTGAAAAAATAAATGCACAAAGGACTCTGAAATTCTAAAACCCGAAAGCCCGAAATTCGAAATTTGGAATTTTAGGGTTTGATTTCGGAGATTAGGTGATGAAAAATGTGAATTGGCAATGAAAATTTCTAAAACCCAAAATCCCAAAAGTTTTAAAGGGATTTAACCAAAAATACGGCCAAAATTTCTAAGACCCAAAAGCTTGAAAGTCCAAAAATTCATACTTTCGAGGTTTCGGGCATCGGAAGTCCGAATTAAGAAATCGCCAATTACATAGTAAAAACTCCAAACCCCAAAAGTCCAAAAGTATAAAATTTGGACTTTCAAGGTTTTGGAATTTGGAAATTTTAAACACAATTTAAAAGACTCACTCTATTAAACTTCAAAAGAGAAAATCTCCAAAGTACGAAGTCCAAAATTTAGATTTCGGGGCTTGGGGAATTTTCCATAAAAAAACTGACCACTTTTGACATCTTCTTCTCAAGGTAGATTAAAACTTTAATAGTTATCAAGAAAGAGAATTTTATCTTTGATGGATGAATGTAAATAATTTTTGTATTTAATTTGTTTAGTCTCACTAATGGCTTTAACCATTTCTTTCCTCTAATTGAATGTTGAACTACTCCAGTTATTGGGTGTGAATTCTACTTGTGCCTACTCACAACAATAACCTTCCTTTGTCTAATTTCTCTCCTTCACCCCTCATTGCTGCAATTTCCTCCTTGTACCCTGTACAAGCACTTTTCCACAGGTCTAGTGAAGTTCTCCTATGTAATCCTCAACCTATTTATCCATCCCACATCATATAGATAGGAGTAAATTAGTTTACATTCAATAATGGGAGCCTCCCCATACACAATAAGGAGGGGCGTAGCCTCGTGAGCATTAGTGGAAACACCTAATTTTCCATATGATAAATTATTTCACCAACAAGATTATATGATGTAATCTATCATATGTAATATAACTCCCTAAAAGACCTATGACTCGCCTAATAGATATGACTCACCACGTGTGAGTTTGAAAATGTCCCATAAATAAATAAAGGAAAAAATAAACCTCACACCAACAAGTCATGTATATATATGATTCCATTGTTTTAATTTCATCCTTAACAACTAAAAAGGCCAACCTAAAGTGATAAGACAGGTATTAAAAAATATAATATTTGATGTGACATTTCAAACTTGAGAAAAGGAGAAAAAGGACAAAAGCACATAAAGGAAATAGTAGTTCCTGGGATCTCTTATCCCTAATGGGTGTTATTTTATGGGATTATCAGAGGATGGAACAAGAAATATTGAGTTGTTACATTCTTTCTAATTTCCAAAATTAAAGTGATCATTCCATAAAATCAAATAATACAAGTATAAAAAGTATAAAAAAGCAATGTACAAGCAAAACAAGTGTTGTTAATTTCTAGTTTTCTTACTTAGGAATCGTGTATGTAGTGACATAATAAGAGGGATGATGTAAATATAAAGTGTGTGATTTCATGTCTATATTATTAGTTATAATCTTCATTTGACATTCTATCAATTACAACCTCCCTCAACTCTCCATAAGGTACACTCTTGTTATCTACTTTATGCTACCAATTATTCTTTCACCAACACAAAGTGAGGGAAAGCGTAGACAAGAAAGTATGCACTTAATACTATTACATCACACCTCTAGCATGTCATTATATGCATGATTCATAAGCAAGAAAACTAGACATTAACAACACTTGTTTTGCTTTACATTTACATTGTTTTATCTTTTTATACTTTTGTCCTTCACTTTTATGGAACTATCCCTTTAATTTTGGACATTTACACAACATGTGACCCAAATTAGTATTTCCTATTTTATATTTTGATTCTTTCATAAACTAGATCACAAGTAGGGACAAGAGTTCCTAGGTGCTACTAGCCCATTTGGGAACTTCTTTCCTCTTTCCCACTTCTATGCTTAAAATGCCACATTGACCATTATTTTTCTAAAACTCTTATTACCACTTTGGTTTAGATTTGAGGTTGTTAATGAAAATTTCAAGTAAATGAATCTATATATATATATATATATATATATATATATATATATATATATATATATATACATATGACTTAATATTCTAAAGGGTTGTGAAATTTCGAGATATTACTTCAAAGAACAACATTCAAAGACCGCACTTGGGCTATATCATTCACTGCGTAGGAAGTGCAAACCCCGAGTTCCATAACATACATTCATCTTTGGGGAAAATTAGTTGTAGCCAGCTATCTTAATGTGACTGACACAAGGGAAACCTAGATTCAAGGGACACAATTCTATCAAACACACACCAAAACAACATTTATTCTATAATGTGGTGCAACACTCGGTAAAAATCACATTGAGGTGACCACCTAGGTTAGTCTAGCTCAAGAGCTTGCATAATTTATTTCATCTAATGTATGCTTGAGTCTTGTACAAGTAGCTAGGGTTTTTTTATAGGTACATGTGTTGCAATAAAACCATACAATGAAGTCAAACTGATAAAGAGTGAAGTGAAGGTGAGCTTATTAGACCCTGAAAATATCAAATCCAGACTCATTGTCAGGACACTAGTGCCCAGTACAAACACTAACACTTAGGTGGTCCTATCCCCTTTTGGGAACTACTCTCCGAAGACTTGTAGATCTCTGTTTTCTAAATGAAGCATATACAACCTAGGTATAGCCTCTTCCATCACTATTCCATCCCATAATCATCCCAAATAGTTAGATAGAATCTAAGTCACTCTCATGACTTGTGTTTATTGTCATTACATGTTAGATCTTTTAAATTTTTGATATTTATCGATTGATTTCAATATGATGATAAATATTTTTTAAAATCACTCATCTCCACACTTTTTATGTCATTCATTATGAATCATTAATTAATAAAATTAGTAAATCATATTTATGCATGAGTCTATAACTCTTGGTTTTACATCACAAATTGCTTGGGGTCCTATGTACTAGAGCATGAGCATACTATCATCATGGATGAAGCTCATGGTGGAATTGTAGGTGGAAATTATGTAGGAAATGAAACCGTGTGTAAGATTTTACATGGAGGCCTTTGGTGGGAAATGGTTTATAAGGATTACATTGAATATTTTAAGGCTTGTGACCACTTTCGGTGCCTTGAAAATCCTAGGCATATAGATGAAATGCCTTTGAGGCCTATTACTATCATATAACCTTTTGAAAAATGGGAAATTGACTTTGTGGGTATTATTTCCCCACCCATGCACAGGAATGGATCACACTATATTATAACTTGTATAGATAATCGACGAGGTGGGCCAAAGCAAAGTGCTCTACAAAGGATTGCATTACAACTACAATAGCAAGATTTTTATGGGAAAATATAACTGAAGATATGGATACCCATTGATTTTGAAAATTCATAGGGGTACCCATTTTATTAACGAGACCATCTAGATATTATTGACATAATTTATGGTGGAAAACCATAAAACAAAACCCTATCACCCATAGGCCAATGACACCTGTTGAGCCTTTACAAAAGATATTGGGACATACATTGATGAACATTTGTGACTTTAGAAGGAAGGACTGGGATGATAAAGTCTATGTTATACTTTGGGCATATAGGAAAACTATGGGAGGTTGAATAAGACCATACCATTTTAGTTGGTGTTTAGCACAGAGACCATTTTACCAAAGTGGAATTCATGATACCTTCTTTTCATATTGCGTGCATGAGGTCTAGATGATGAAAAATAATTAGAAGAGAGCATTTATAAACTGATGCAATTGGATAAAATTCACACCATTTCTTGATGGAGTCGAAGATAGAAAAATATAGGCGAAGGCATGAAACAATCAAGTATATTAAAAATAAGCAATGTAAGTTGGATAGATGGTTCTTCCGTATGATTTAAAAAATTTGCACCACCCCGGAAATCTCAAAGTGCATTGGTTGGGACTGTATGTTGTGAATTATATACTTGATTAAGGAGCTTGCTAATTATAGGCATTGGATGAGACACGGTTTCCCAGTTTCTTTAACCATATTTAATTTGGATCCATACTATAAATAAGTCTTCTTGGTTTTTTTAATAAATAATTATTTCAGTTAGATTATATTTTCCTTAATGTATTTTCTTTATATGTGTTTCCTTTCATTGTCACCATGCTTTGTCAATTTAGTTCAATGTTTTGTGTAATAAGTGTGTTTTCACACCAAAAGATGATTAATATCTATTGAATTCATGTGTAGAGGAGTGTACATACTTTTAGTGTGGGGTGGAGTATAAACATGATAAATTGGGCCAAGTTTGAACGTTCTTTGGAAAATGGGTATGCATAGAGAAATATTGTGCATGTGCTTGAAGTAAAGGTGCAAATAAAGAAGAATTGTTCTTAAATAAATACAATGAGTGGATGAATGGATGCACAGTGTGATGCGAGGTAGGATGCAGCATGGGAAACTACTTGGTGAGAGGCACAGTGGATAGGTACTTTGGCGCATGAAGGCACGCAAAAGGAGGTATGTGGCTAAGGAGTAGTAGGCGTGATAAAAGTTTATGAGTGGGGCGTGGAAAAATAAGCACAAAAATAGAAAAAACACCATTTAATGTTGATTACAATGGTAGGTGGACAGTAATAAATGTGAAAAATTTAGCAAAGGTTATAAAAGGTGGGTTGGTGAAATCATTTTTACCTTGCAATTGTGAAGTTATCGAGAAAGTTGAAGAGTGAATTGCATAGAGAAAGTGCGAGAAATTTATGATAGAGATCAAACCAGATAGATTTGTGCATGAAATTGATTGGTGCTTCATTGGAGAGAGTGTTTAAGTGAAACAAAGGTATGCATGGAAGTAAATTTTGGAAATAGGGTTTGAGTTTTAAGCTAAGGAACATAGGTTTTAAGTTGTAGACCTCAAATCGACTGCAAGACAAAACTTTTATCATCACTATGGCACTAAAGAGAGCACCGGAATGATTACGGTGGGCAAGAAGTAGAAGGAATAAGAAATAAAAGTTGAAGAAACCCACGAATTTTGATTGTTAGAGATGCAAAGCATCCATAAGGGGTATTCAAGGGTCATGATTAGGAGTCACACATTCATGATACTGCAAATTAAGTGATTACAACCATAGGAATAAGGATAACAAGGATGAATTAGAAAACCTATTTGTGGTAAAAATAGCATTAAGAATAGAAAATGACATGGTTGTGTATACTTAATGCAGGGAAAAAGCGTAATCAAATATGGGAGTTTTGTAGCTTTATGAACTCCCCTACTTTGGAAAACTAGAGAAGCTTTACCAATGGTTGATGAGATGAGTCCATGAGGACTTATTTTACTTTTTTGGGTGACAAATGAGGCTTACCTCGCCCTAATTGGGATATTTACAGTGGTTAAGAAGATCGAGACACAAAATTTAGCAATGATCCCACCGATAAGGAGGGTGTAAAAGAAACATATAAAGTGTTAAATTATGTGAAGGGTAGGCATGGAATGGATATCTATAAATTACAAAAATACCATATTATTGAGGCAGTAACGCACCTCCTCACCAAGCTGAACAATTAAGAGAACTGGTCACAATTAAACAAATCATGGTTGTACATTACTAAGAATATAACATAAGGGGTCATCTACAATTTGGCTAATTTCATTGTTGAGACTATCATTGCATAGACACATTAAGGGGATAAAATTAGTTTTGGCATGATCCTTTTGTCCATTGTGTTTGTAGAGATTAGAGTGCCCGATGGGCCAAAAGATAAAAATTTGGCAATAACCCAAGGAAAAGAGATCCCTTGCAGACATATTTGTGAAGTATACATGTGATGGATCCATGAGCGGACCCTACAAGTAGAGGAAAAACTCGGTATGAGTGTATGCACACTTCGTTTGAATATGAATGGAGAATACCAAAGGATCTTCCTTCGGTATTGGATAAATAGGTTTAGTTTTCTATTTACCAACACTTTTGCATAGGGCATTTTGGCATGAAGGATGGAAAGTGGAGCCCTTGGTGAAATCTCCCATAAGCCTTCACTACATGTTATTTTCAAGAAATAATATACATATTTTCAAATGTGCGAAGGTTACTATTCAATGTAGACAAAGTAGATTGTGACTTACATACACTCAGAAAGACATATGTCCACTTGGGTAAGTTTGATTATATTGAGAAGTTGATTTTAGATGATATTAATATTAATTTTGTGAGCTTGGAAATTGGGAAGACTGGAGTGGATAAGGTATACATCTACCTTAATCCCAAGCTAGAGAATGGAAAATATGTTGAGAATGAATTTAAGCTCCTTGAATTACCCAAGGGAAAACATACTGTGGGCACCCTACAGGATGAGGAGACTACTTTTCCCCATGGTGAAGAAGAAAAATAATAATAAAATGAAGAATTAAAAGAAGACAACGGTGGTCTCAAATATTGAAAAATAAGGCATCCCACCATAGGAGAGAAAACAGTGTGTGAGACAACCCCTCCATTGTAGAAGGAAGATGAGGAAGTAGGAATGGAGACATGCATTATAGGTTCAAGAGAAGGCACCGAGAACCATAAATACGAGAAGAGTGTTAAGGAGGAAAAGGACTTAGGGCACGGGGCCATCACATCCACCAAGGAGGTTTCCTAGAACTCCCCTATGAAGTTATAACTAGTACATAAAAGGCACAGTACATCCCTAATCGGGGTGATGATGGCACAAAATTAGAGGACAATGTACCAAAACTTAGGTTAACATTGAGGATGTTAAGGAACCTTAGGGTGAAGAATTGAGACATGATGCATGAGGATTGGGAAAAAAAAGTGGGCGATGACATTGTTGAAGATAAGAGTGAAGATAAGGGAAAACCATCAGTGCATCTCCTGCTTTACACAAACAGGTGAAGGACCAGTGCTTGATGTTGGCATGCACATTACTAAAGGTAAGCATTCTAGAAAGGAGAAGGATGGAGAAACATATGAAACTCATATTGCAGGTTATACCAATGATCCTACCAAAATCATCTACGCTAGGTTCCAAAATACCTTAGAACCCAAGGACCTTTATTGCTGGGAATTGATGGATTTACAAATGGAAACCACATGCACTCATAAGAAACTATCATGGAATATGTAGACTCACATGGATGAGCCTGATTTTGATGTATGTGAGGAGTCTTGCATTTCTAGGAGGATGAAGAAAGTACCGCATACATGCCATGTAATAGTCAAGCTGACTCAAATGTCAGATGAGTAGGTGAGTAATGCAATGTCAAATGTATTTGTAGAAGTTGCGCATTGAAAAATTGATAAAGCAAGTAGTTATTCATGATTTATTAGAAGATAGAAAATATAAGGACACAAAGATTAAGTTTTGAAATAGGAAAAGGAGAATGCTAAGGAAAGAAGTGAGCGGTACTTAGTATGGAAGAGTAGATAGGTGATGAAAATTTGAAGGAAAGGCTACATCTAGAAGAGAAAATGGTGGAGATGTTCCCATATTCCATGAATTATTTGTGCACTCTAGTCCATATGGTGATGGATGAAAGTAAAATAAGGATTTGAAACCAAAGGATGTTGTGGCATAGGAAGAAAAGGAAAAGGAAACAATAACATGCAAGATAATTGGGTATGAGTCTATACTACTAGACATTGAAATAAGAAATGACTAAGGTAGACTTGACACTGAATATGTGTGCGGATCCTGAAAATATCATCAAGAAAAGGACTCTAGTGGAGGAGAATGAGGTCCTTGAGGTAATGAAGAATGATGCACTTGGGTGTGAGGAGAGACTGACATTATCAAAGGAGAAGTATGATGTGCTTACAACATCCCATGATCCTCATAAATAAAAAATCAAATAAATTGGGAAAATGATCGCACGATTTATGGATGTAAAGGAGGAGATGGTCTCAAGTCTGGAAAACATCCTTAGGATATTGCATAATGAGGGCCATAATATGACTATAGATGAAATGGAATCAATACTTATAGACATCCTTGATAAAACTAATAAGGCACTCAGTGATTGGAATGAGTTAGAGGTAGAGATTAAAAGTGAGTATCCAGAGTTGATTCTTCCTACAAAAGGATAAAACACCAAGTATTATTTCATTCTTTATGTACAATATTATTTGTTCCTTATTATTTATTCATGGAGAGATAAGTCATGGTTACCCATTACCGGGGATAGAAATGAAGAAAGTGTGGGGTAATGTTGGGCTGATGAATTACAGCCTAAGTATGGAAGGTGCATAAGGATTAGGCACGCAGACACAAGGCACATAGGTGTGCTGCAGAGTTATAGCATAAAGGGGGTGCACAGGAAAGTATGACTTTGGGACTTAACCATTCTCGCATGATGAATCTAAAGATAGATTTTGAGTATGGAGCACTCATCGAGTTACTTGGAAGCACAGAAAGGCTATTTTAGACAAGTGGGAGATCAAGTGACATGCATAATTTTGGGCTATTAATAGGATTAGATCTTAATTTATATTATTAGATAGTCTATTATTAGCAAGCTTGCATGATTTTGTAGTTATCTTGTAGTGGCACATGGCTATTCTTAGCATGTAACCTATTTTGAGGATGCTTAGGTGGTGAAGGGAAATTCCCCACTCCTATAAATATGTATTGATTTGCACGGTTTGAGAGAGACAACTTGTAGTAAGGTTATGTTGCTGGTTATGAGTGTGCATGACTTATGGTGACAGTGTTATGTATGTAGTCAGCTTATGTG
Organism: Taxus wallichiana var. yunnanensis; assembly: GCA_018340775.1. Lineage (NCBI taxonomy): Eukaryota > Viridiplantae > Streptophyta > Pinopsida > Cupressales > Taxaceae > Taxus > Taxus wallichiana. Next base: position 339,237,460 of record CM031236.1, read on the forward strand.
TTTTACTGAGAATTAATACAACAGATATTTTTGGTTGGATATTGGTTGTTGACATATGTGTGACTAGTTATTACATGGTAAACTTAATTTTGATTCTTGCATAGTTATTATTGTATATGGTTATGATCTAGATTTGTTTATGGTTATCCTTGCATTGTTATTATGGAACTCTAATATCTATATGTGTGTTAATCATGCTAACTCTTTGACAAAGTTTCCATAACATAGGGACTCGGTACCCTTGCACACTTGGTGAGCACTCGGTTATGGTGAGTGATATGCCAGTGTACCTTGGGCTATTTCGTAAAACAAAAGACTATGCTTGTTTGCAAGTCTTAAATCTTTGTTGCAAGATCCCTACAATATTTATCCATATCTAGGTGTTTTCAAACCAATGAAGGGAATTTTATCATGTAGTATTTCTTTGCATGCATTTTCAGACTTGAAAAATAATTTTTCCTTATCAAGAGGCATTTTCAGACTTGTAACAAAGTTTCCAACAACCCATACATGCATTGAAGATCCATCTTGAGTTATTGTTTTAAGTCCCATGACAGAGTTGTTTGCTACACAAAGATCTATGGAATTTTAAGAGCCACAATGCATGTCTTCTTGATCCAATGGGAATTATTTTGGATTCTCCAAAACCCATCTCCTTCTTTTTCTAAAACTATATTTTAGTAAAAAGTGCATTTCAAGTTTAGTGCAAATTCATTTAAAATAGGGCTTATTTATGAGAAATAATTATTGTAAAACTTTTTATTTGTAGATCAATATCAACTTCCATTTTTTTACAAAATTTAAATAATTTTCATTTCCCAAAGCATTGGACCTATTTATTTTTGTAAAACGCACTAAGTTATAAAGTTCCAAAACTGTGAGGGGGCTTCTTGATATAGTTTTTGGGGGTGTACAATGTGTTTCCTCTTTTGTTCAGAACTTCTTTCTTGCACACATTTTTTTTTGCAACAACTACCAAATTTTTTCTTTCTTCACTCATGGATCTAAGTATAATTAACCCACTTACACATTTTAACTACCATGAATGGAAATAAAAAATTACCATTGCAATTAGGAGTAAAGGGTTGTATCGTATCACCATGGGGTTAGAACCTGATCCTAATGAAGCCAAAAATAAAGTTAAGTGGTTTTATAAGTGTTATGAAGATTTTAGTATTTTGTGTCTTTCAGTGTCTCTCAAACTCATCTTTCATGTAGAGTCAAAAACATCTCCCAACGAGGTGTGGAAAACCATAGAAACCTTGTTTGGAAAAGTTAACACTATGAGGGGTCATGAGCTCGAAATATAACTTATCAAATTAATTTCTAGCAACTTTGACACCTTGGAATATTTTTTTACCAATATCAAGTCCTTAAAATTGTAGTTAAAAGAATGTATAACATAAAATAAGGATGAACAACTAGTTCTTTTAGTGCTTACCAAACTAGGTCCCGATAGCTTTGTATTTGTCTCTACTTTTTATGCTACCAAGAGGGCTCTTAGATCCACATGGTATATTCCATATTTAGATGATTTTATTTCTGATTTTATTAAGGATAAAAACAAGTTAATCCAAATGGGAACCTTGAATTCATTTAAATCTCAGGCCCGATTGACGGGAAAAGAAAAGAAGAAAAATATAAAGGATCCAAAAAAGAAGAAAGAACAGAAATCACTTTGCCTCTTCCAAGTCTACCACTAAAACCTCCAATTCAAATGGGAAACCTAATAAGGAAAAGGTTAAGTGTGCCTATTACAATAAACTTGGGAATGAGATGAGCACAAATGTATGAATAAGCACATTGACCACCTAATTCATCTCCTTGATAAGAACAACATAGGGGTCCTTGTATCTATCAAACAAGTATTCATCAACCCAAGAATATACTAAGGAAAAAGATAAAGATAAAGAGAAACATAAGGGAAAAGGAACTAGTTATAGTTGGATTTTCATATACTCCTTTGTGGGTTATAAAATAAGGTGATTTACACCATATGGGTTCATAATAAGCTGATTTTTCTTCCTTAGAGCCCTGCAACATGTCCTCCATCACTTTGGGTGATGATATTTTAGCCTCGAGTTTCAAGGAGAGGGTCTTTTAAAGTCAAAGGTTCACAAATGTTCTTAGTGTAGCTTCAATTTTAACTAATCTCTTAGCACTATATCATATGAACATATAGGGAAGGGTATGAGAGTCGTATTTGATCCATATTCAATTGAAATCAAAGAATCACATAGTGACACTAAGAATAAAGTGGGAAGAGAAGATCACCATACTAGGTTATATAGTTTCTCACACTTTTCACTGATGTTTCCCTACTATATTGATCACACATTAAGATAGAGTTAGTATATTATGGCATGAGTTGTTTGGTCATCTTAACTACCACTACCTTAAGAAGATCAGTCAAAGCATGACATGGTTAGAATATTTCCTAGAGTTCATTTCTCAACAGAATTTGTGAGGTTTGTGCTCTTGGAAAACACCCTGAAGAGAAATTTGAAAAAGGAAAATCTTGATAAGCTTCAACACATTTTGAGTTGATTCATAGTGATGTCACATGGTATTTTCCCCATACTTATTTCACCATGGCCCAAAATTCTCTCACCTTCATAGATAAATTTTCTAGATATACATGGGTCTACTTCCTTAGGAAAAATTCTAAAGTTTTTGATTACTTTTAGGACTTCAAGGCACTCACTAAGAAACAATCTAGGAAAAGAATAAAATTTCTTCAAAAAAATAATGGGTGGAGTATGTTAGCAACATATTTGTTGTTTTTCACCACAAAGGGTATTGATCTATAAAATATAGTGCCTTACACTCCTTAGCAGAATGGCATGGAAGAACACATAAATCAGTCCTTAAAAGAGATGCAAAGCTGTCGATTCACTCTAAATCTTTGACTTCACGGTTTTGTGTAGAAGCCATCAATTGTGCCTATTATATACATAATCGGGTTCCCTATAAAGTGTTAAAAGGTATAACTCCATTTGAAGCTTGGAACAACAAGAAACCAGAATTTAATAACTTTAGGGTCTTTGGATCACCAATGATGACACGTATTCCCAAAAATAAAAGCAAGGCAATGGAGCCTCAATCCAAACCTTACATATTTTTGGGTATCCAAAGGGGGTCAAGGGCTATAGACTTATCGATCCTACTACTCATGATTTATTCATTGAGAGAAGTGTTAAGTTTTGGGATATTCCCACGAATATTTACTATACACTTCTTCATCTACTTTGGCTTCATCCACAATAGGTTCCTAAGGTTAATTCTTCGACAACAAAAAAATTAATGAAGATTCATCCTCATATACTTCTATCTGTACTTCATAAGATGAGGATTCACCACATGAATCACCCACTTAAGGCCCTCTTTGGGATACAAAAATACTTAAGAGTACAAGCACTTGGGAAGGAAATCAAAGGATGATAGACGTACTTGGGTAGACTATCAGAGTAGGTCACATGTCTTTTATGTTTCAGTGATAGATTGAAATATATTCTAAGAGGCATTAGGCATACCTAAGTGGTATAGTACTATGCATGAGGAATATAATTCCTAAATCAGTAATAACACTTGGCATTTGACTTCTCTTCCAAAGGAAGGAAGATGGTTTGATGTTGATTGATATATCGGACCAAATTTGCAGTGAGATGGTTTAGTTGATAAGTACAAGGCTAGGTTAGTATCTAACTATTTATCACATATAGCTAACATAAACTACTTAGAGAACTTTGCACCCATAGCCAATATGAATTCGATTAAACTCACACTTACTTTAGTTGCAGTAAATGGTTAGAGTGTGCACTAGATGGATGTGAAGATTTATTTTCTTCACAGAGATGTACATGAGGAGATATAATTAGAGAAACCACCTAGGTTTGTTCAAGATTCATCACTAGTTTGTAAACTTAGGAAATCCATTTATGGCTTCAAGTAGGATCCTCAGTTTGGTATGCCAAGATGGATTCCTTCCTCCTAGCTCTGGTTTCACTTGGTGCTATTCAGATCCCAATGTATATCTATTTTTGTGGGATGATTCATTAATGATATTGGTACTCTATTGTGTGCATGTATAATTTGCTTAATGCTAAATCAAATGAAGCAAGAACTACCACCTAAAATAGTTCTACAATTTAGCTAAAACAAAGCATAAACACCATCATGATAAGAATTAAACAAGGGTTAGATGCTAGCATTCATCAATACAAACTTTGAAACTAACAATGCTAAATATCTAAACTCCTCTATTCTCTAACAACAAATAAATGAATGGACCTAAGTAAGCTCCATGGCTATCAAAATAGTTGTCCTTAATGCTCCAAGAACCTAGGAATGGGGGCTAATCAAAGTTGGGCTACAAGACCCTTTTGACACCTCCCATATGACCCAAGCACTTTAAGAAAGAGGCTTAACTCTTCAAGATGATGAACTCTCAAAAGGGCAAGGTGCAAGCTCTTAGTCTCTTTGCTATATGCTTTGCATTTACTCTCTTAGAAAGTTTAGGTGTAAGTAAAAAGGTAGGTGGAGGGCTCTTTATATAGCCCAAAGGATAAAGGATTCAACACATTCTCATGAATGTGGGATAAAGGTAAAACATGATTAGGAATGGATAAGGTTGCTTTATTAAAGGTAACCTTACTTTAGAAGGGTTTAATACATGTTTAGCAAGTCATGGGAGTTGGGGGTATTTTAATTAATCAAAGGTGATTAATTAATAGGTAGGTGTAAGCTTATAGAAGCCAATTAGAGGAATATTAGTGTGATTTAGGCTATTATAAGGGGATTAAATCAATTAAATATTGATTTATTGGTTAAATGGAAGGGAAAGCTAATTAATTAATAATAATTAATTAGTCTAGGTAGAAGGGGTGATTTATTAACGGAAAGTCATTAATTAGGGCATTTTTTGGATAGGCAACTTAATTAATTAGCTTAGTGTAATTAATTAATGATGATACGAGGGAAAATGAGTGCTTTTGACGATATGTCGTTGATTTGCGAGAAAGGGGATAATTAGCACAATTTAAGTATTTAAATTGCTTGGGCATAATTATAGGTGTCTACATTTGCCCCTCTTTGGGGTGGTGTAAGTGATGCCACTTCAAAGATAGTAGACAGAAAATATTTTGAAGAGATAGAAGAAAAATTAGTAGGAGGGAGAGATGCCCCCTCGAGTGTCGATGGGGTGATGAAGGAAGCCGATCGATGATCGAAAAATATGAGAAGTAGGCAGAAGAATGGGGATGAGGCAGGATGCCCCGAGGAGAGGGAGAATTAGGGGTGAAAGGGAAGTCGTGTAGAAGAAATATGGATGAGGGGAGAGAAGAGCTTAGCCTCTAGCTGCTTATTTGTTTGGAACAAATTTGATGTCATCATATTGCCATAGGAACTACATCATCGGTCCTTATGAAAAATATAAGCATACGAAAAAGGTAGAATGACATGAAAATCCATACTACGAAAAATTTTCCATTGCTGAAAGTACCAACTCCACGCAACATACAATAATGCAATGCAATATGAGAAGGAAACAAGCTCATATAACAGGGAAAACAAGTACGAACACACATATCTAACCCAACAACGGTCAAGACAGTTGTACAAATGTTTTGTTATCAGTGCTGAAGAGATCCACAAGTTCGTGATTGACGACAAGGGTTAAAAATGATGCCCCAAGCAAGGATACATGCGAGGAAATGAAAATGGACACGGGGTCCTTGAAAAGCATTTGTCAGGCGCAACGAAATGGCAGACTGAGCAACCAAAAGTGCCCCAGTATGAGGCGAAGCAAGCAGCTAGCTTTTGTGAATGGTTGTGAATCCGGTGATCCGTGAGTCATATTAATCGGGGAAGATGTGAGACAAACCAACAGGATATGGAGAAAATACCATGCACAAGACACAAGTTTCAGCCGTAAGAAGCAAGTTACCATTTTGTAGGGTGTTTTACTTTTTAGGAATTTTTGAAAATTTTTCCTTGTTTTTAGATTTTTTTGATATATATATATATATATATATATATATTATTTTGTTGTTTTCTCGAAACAATGTTCTATTGTTTTTGTGTTGTCGAAACAATTTTCTATTGTTTTTGTGTTTTTCTCGAAACAATGTTCTATTGTTTTTGTGTTGTCTGAAACAATTTTCTATTGTTTTTGTGTTTTGTGAAACAATTTTCTATTGTTTTTATGTTTTCTCAAAACAATGTTCTATTGTTTTTGTGTTTTGTGAAACAATTTTCTATTGTTTTTGTGTTTTGTGAAACAATTTTCTATTGTTTTTGTGTTTTGTGAAACAATTTTCTATTGTTTTTGTGTTTTGTGAAACAATTTTCTATTGTTTTTATGTTTTCTCAAAACAATGTTCTATTGTTTTTGTGTTTTGTGAAACAATTTTCTATTGTTTTTATGTTTTGTGAAACAATTTTCTATTGTTTTTATGTTTTGTGAAACAATTTTCTATTGTTTTTGTGTTTTGTGAAACAATTTTCAATTATTTTTGTGTTTTTAACAGTTTTCCAAAGCTATGTGCAAGTAACCAAGAAAGCATGGATGCCCCCAGTGTTAGGTGGGGAATATACAAGGGCAGAAGCCACGCGCTTATGAACAAGAAGGTGAAGTCGTTGAGTTGCCCCCAGCGTAAGATGGGAAATAATGAAAGACCACGTCCCTTACAGACGAATAGAAGAAGGCAAAGCCGGATCAAGGCTGGACTAGATGGTGTGCACAAGGAAACTCGAAGGTAGAACCAAGTCCAGGAAAAAGACAACTACCCTTCTAATACAGAATGCTTGTGAACAACGAATCCTCCCGAGGCACCGGAAACCGGTTTTCACCCAAGGACTTGTCCAAAGTGCCACAATTGCGTGGTTTTCACTAGTGGACGACCTATTTTCTCTTTTTTTTTTTTTTTTTTTGATGTTTTTATATTTTTTTAATTTTATTTTTGATGTTTTTATATTTTTTATGATTTTTATGACTTTCTTGTGCCATGTTTAGGCATAAAACCTCTTAAGATGCATGGAATTCATGGGCTCCCGGAGCTCATCACCATTGGGGTGAGCCAACTTGTATGCCCCTGTGCCATACTTGGCAACTATGACATAGGGTCCTAACCAGTGTGGTTCGAACTTCCCTTTCTTTTCTCACTCTGCTCTGGTGTTGAACTGGTTCTCCTTCATAACTAAATCACCCACCTCAAACTGGCGAGGGATGATTCTCTTGTTGTAGTTACGGGAGCTCTAACTCGGCCAATCTTGCCACTCGGTAATCTTCATCCTTATCCAAATAGTCCCGAAGAGAAATTCACAGGGATGGGAGTTCAATCTCTAAAGGGATGATAGATTATGTCCCGAACACGAGGGAATATGGCGTCGCACCCGTAGGAGTGTGAATTGATGTTCGGTAGGAGAGAGGGTGGGTGGATTTGTAGGTGCGGTTTCAACCAGCTTTTGCTAACCATCTTCTCCATTATCCTTACCAAAGTCTTGTTTGTTGCCTCAGCTTGCCCATTACCCCGAGGGTAATATGGCATGGACCATTTCAATCTGATTTGGGCTGTTGGCAAAGACCTTTCACAATTTTGTTCTTAAATGACTTCCCATTATCTATGACAATGGTCTGCAGGATACCATATCGGCAAATAATGTGATTCATGATGAATTTAGAATCTGTGCTCTGTGACATAGGTTAAAGGGACAGCCTCCACCCATTTTGTGAAGTATTATGTAGCTGTGATGATATGTGTATGACCATCAGATGAGGTAGGAGTAAGCTTCCCTATTAGATCAAGTCCCCACTTGGAGAATGGCCACGGGGTAGTGATTGGTTGCAATGGTTGTGATGGAGCATGGATGAAATTTCCATACTTTTGGCATAGCACACATTTTCTAACATAATTACAACAATCAGTTTCCATGGTGGGCCAATAGTAACCTACTCTTAACAGTTTCTTAGCCAAGACCATTCCGTTTGTATGTGCTCCGCATACTCCTTCGTGTACTTCTTTAATTGCCTGGATTGACTCGACACATCCAGACAACGTAACAGATTCCCATCGTAGCCACGACGATAAAGTGTACCTCCTAACAAGGTGTAACGGGCTATTTGGTGAATTAGGCTCTGCTTTTCAGAGCGGGAGATTTCGGGAGGGAATGTACTGTCCTTAAGATAGGTGAAAATGGGTTCATACCATGGTGAATGGGGACCAACAACCTCACAAGCCAAGCAAGATTCTGGCATGTCATACACGGGCTGGTGTAGATTTTCTACGAAGAATGGCATATCATTGTTCCCTGGCGGAATACGAAGCATAGATCCCACCGTTGCCATAGCATCTGCCGATCTATTCTGCGCTCTTGGGATTTGCTCAAAGGTAATGCGCACAAAATACTCCTTCAGAGTTTCCACCAACTTCTTATAAGGTATGAGCTTGTCATCCTTAACTTTATACTCATCATTAACCTGTTTGATGATTAGCTGTGAATCACCTACAACCTTCACATGTTGAATATTCCACTTGATGGCTAGCTTCATCCCTGCAATGAGTGCTTCATATTCCGCAATGTTGTTTGTGCAAGGGAAGGCCAGGCGGAAAGCCTGTGGTATAGGATCACCTGAAGGAGTAATAAGGACCACTCCTGCACCTGAACCATGAAACGTAAAAGATCCATCAAAATGTATCTGCCATACGATAGATTCTTCAATGTAGAGCAAAGATGCATCTGGCAGATCCAGACTCAAAGGTTCTATGCTTTGCAAAGGTGCTTCCGCTAGCTGGTCAGCAAGTACTTGTCCTTTAATTGATTTTTGATGGACAAATTCTATATCAAACTCACTGAGTAGAATGATCCAATTAGCCATTCTACCTGTGAGGGCAGGTTTGGACAACAAATACTTGAGTGGGTCGACCTTGGATATGAGCTTGGTCTTAGTATTTAGCAGGTAATGGCGAAGTTTCTGAAAGGTAAAAACAACAGCCAAGCAAGCCTTCTCAATCTGAGGATAATTACATTCATAGGTGATGAGGGTGCGACTCAGATAGTACACTGCTTTCTCTTTATGGCTAAGGTCATATTGGGCGAGCAGTGCACCAATAGCATATTGCGTAGCGGAAATATAGAGCAAAAGTGGTTCTCCCGGAGTGGGAGGCATGAGGACAGGTGGATTAGCCAAGTACTGTTTAAGCAAAGCAAAGGCTTGTTGTTGCTCAGGTCCCCAGATGAAAGTGATGTCCTTCTTAAGCAAATGAGTGAATGAGTGACATTTATCTGCAAGCTGGGAGATAAAGCGGCAAATGGCTTGAATTTTCCCTTGCAAGCTACGCAGTTGCTTGATATTCTCAGGTGGAGGCATTTCTGTGATGGCAGATACTTTAGCAGGGTCTACCTCAATACCTCGTCTTGACATAATGAAGCCTAATAGTTTCCCAGATAGCACACCAAAGACACACTTCTTTGGATTTAGCCTGACTTTGTATTCACGTAGGCATTCAAAGATATGCCGCAAAATGATAGGATGTTCCTCTCTTGTTTTGGACTTTCCCAAGATGTCGTCTACATATTCTTCCATGATGTCATGAATCATATCGTGAAATATTACTGTCATGGCCCGCTGATAAGTTGCTCCTGCATTCTTAAGGCCGAATGGCATCACCTGATAACAGAAGGTGCCCCAAGGAGTTGTGAAAGTTGTTTTGTGTTGGTCTTCCTCAGTGATCTTAATTTGATTATAACCCGAAAAGCCATCCATAAGTGATAGCATTTCATACCCTATGGTTGAGTCAACAATCATGTCAATGTTGGGCAACGGAAAGTCATCTTTAGGGCAAGCTTTATTGATGTCCCTAAAATCTGTGCAAATTCGGATACCAATAGGTTTCTTCTGGACAGGAACAATGTTCGATATCCATTCAGAATAATCAATTGGCCTGATGAATCCTGCTGCAAGCAACCTTTCCAACTCTTCTTTAACTAACAAGGCCACTCTTGGGTGCATCTTTCGAAGCTTCTATTTGATAGGCTTAGCGTCTGCATGCACAACCAAGTTATGCATGACCAAAGTTGGATCTAAGCCGGGCATGTCTTTGTAAGACCATGCGAACACATCAATAAACTCTCACAGTAGCATAGTGAACGTCTTTTGTTCTCTGGCTGAGAGTGATGCTCCCAATTTTACTATCTTGGGATCTTCTTCAGTACCAATATTGACATCAATGGTTTCTTCAACTAACAATTTTGATAAATCCTCCATACGCGTGGGATCGGGAGGTAGGTTGAGATCTTCATCCAAGGATGTCTCTACAAGATTTTCATCCTTGGCGTGGTCACTTTGTTTGTCCTTTGATTTTCTTATTTGTTTGTCAGCCAATGCCTCAAAGAGGTTTTCACTGTGTGACTTGGACTTTGATTTTTGCCGAGGCTTTTCTTTAGAACTCTTGCCCTCGCTTTTCTTTAAATTTTGCTGACCACGAAGTTCAGCCTCCTCACCGAAGTAGGCGCAGGTGTCTAAGTTGATAAAGAAACCCTTCTTGTGATCTCCAATGGGAATTGTATCCCTTATGCCCATGAAATCTGCAATAGCCTCGTCATTCTCGAATAAATCTAGTGGCATGTGACGTTGTTGGTCCCATTCAACAAGGGAGGGGTATACAAGGTCAAGGGTTGGTTCATTGGGGGTGATGGTTAGGACAGCATTATTCATGAAAAGGTTCGTGGAGGCCAGATCCTCATATTGGCTACAACAGGAATCCGTATCGCTGTCTAGATAATCAGAGCTATCCTCATGCTCAGAACAAGTCGCATCTTGATCGTTGGGGTGTGCTCCATAAGGGCGAATCCCAATGCCATATCTTTCTGTTTTGAAATGTGGAAGAGGGACTGGTTCTCTTTGTCCTTGTTCATTCCTCCCACATCCTAGGCCTTTGTAGCCCATGGAGTACATCATTCTGCTAGATTTTTCATATTCTGGGGTTTGATAACAAGATGGCTGAGTGTCCTCAGGGACCCAAGTAGTAGGTGGATCAAGTAATTTTTCCTCAGCTAACAAGCCTCCAGGTAGGAATGACCCAATAGTATGTTCCTCTCTAGGTCTCCTGAAGCGGTAGTTGGGTCGACCTCTAGTCTTGGGCGATAAGGAGAGGTCAGAAACCAAGAGCGCTTGTTGTACATTATACTCCCCATAACCATATTCCAAAATTTTCATCTCCCATGAATTAAATGGAGATGTTGAAGTAGATGCCCCATGAGTGCAAGAACTAAGAGAATTTGAATCTACTCGAGATTCCATGGCCTCAGAATGAAGAGGGACAACTATATCTGTGGAGGGACATGCATATGTACCCTTTCGTGCAAAGCTATTAAGAGCTCTACAATGAGCAAAGGGCTCTCGAGTCTCTGGTATTGTTCTTGTATGTCCCTCATGCTTCAGCTTGATGCATTGATGAAATGTTGATGGCACTGCTTGTATGGCATGGATCCATGGTCGGCCTAGAAGCATATTATATGGAAGTTCCAAGTCTAAGACGTGAAACTTTGTCTGATGGCAAGTGGGGCCCACCTCCATTGGTAGCATAATGGTGCCTGCTGACTCTCTTTCCGCGTTGTCGTATGCGGTGATAGTGATGATATGGGACTCAAGATCTTCTTCCGTATGTCCCAATTGTTTGACTAATTTAAGCGTGCAGATGTTCAATCTAGATCCGTTATCCACAAGCACCCGTTTGATTTTCCTGCGGGTAACAACTACCTCAATGTATAAGGGAAGATTATGTGTAGGATTCTCGATAGGGACCTCCCTATGGTTGAAAGTGAGATGCTCACTGGGTGCAATATTTGCCACTGCGGCTTGAAGGTATGCAGGATCGACTTCTAAAGGCACTCCCGACCCCTGAAGAGTTTGATACAAAATGTCCTTATGCACATTGGATATCTTGAGAAGATCTAAGATTGAGATCTTAGCAGGTGTCTTCTCAAGTTGTTCTAAAAGGTTATATTTACCAGTTTGTGGGGTCAACAGAGAGGGTTCTGGAATCACGAGGTGGGCATGCCTTATTCTGTGTGCGCAGATCCTTTCCTTGATCCAGATGGTATTGACACGGTCAGTAGGGGAGCGAATACATCCGATAAGTGAATCGTAATGATTGTTATCTCTCTTGGTATATAAGTAGTTCATGGCTTTATAGGTTTGGGATGACTCCCCGATCCGGTTTTGCCTTTTCCGACTTATCATGCTTGGGGAATGGTTCCTTATAAATCCCCATTTTCTCATTAGGTGTTTGCATGTGGCTAGGGTTATCCACCTCTATCTCCCCGTTGTCAATGAGGTCTTGAATATAGTGGCGAAGTCGCAAACATTTGTCTATTTTATGACCTTTAACATGATGCATTTCACAGTATTCATGCTCCTTATACCATGAAGGTTTAGGAGTGTTGTCATCAAACGGTTGCGTTGTAGGATAGGTCATCATGTGGGCCGCATCCAACTGTTTTAGTATGACGGACAATGGTTCATTGAGGGAGGTGAATGTTCATCACTTTGGTGGTGGTTGAATTGGGCCCTTGGTCAGTTTAAAAGGTTGACTGGTTTGGACCATTTGAACACGTTTGGAATCAGTGATTCCGTCTCCCACCACGTTTTTGTTTTTGTTAAAGATCTTTGGCTTTTCAGCGGGTTTGACACTTTGGTTGTCTTTAGATTGGGTTTTGAGGGTGCCTTTGGCAATGAGAGCCTTTTCTATTTGAATCCCTTTCTCGATAACCTCCTCAAAGGTGCAGACACAATGCATTTGGAGGTGGAAAGCTATATCTGGGTTGAGATTAGGGATGAAAATACTGACTAGCTGCTTCTCAGGGAAAGCGCAAGGGAAGCGACTAGCTATCCCTCTCCATCGTTGGAGGAAGCTGGCGAAGGTCTCATTTGGGCGTTGTTTTGTGCCGCACAAGTCTGCCATGGTGACGTCACTCTCTATGTTATATGAGAAATGACACACGAATCTTTCGCCAATTCTAGCCAGGTGAAAATTGATCCTCGTGGCAAGCGCGTAAACCATTCTAATGCTTGACCTCCGAGACTCTTAGGAAAAAGTCTGATGAGGTAATTATCACTATAAGACACCTCTTGACATGCCATGTAGAAATCTTTAACATGATCCCTTGGGTCTCCCTTTCCTTTGTATTTGTCGAACTTTGGCATATCAAATTTCTTTGGAAAGGGTTGAAGGGTCATTGTCTTGTCAAAAGGATAGGGGCATAGTTCTTCGTATTGGTATTTCCTAATACTCCCTATATTGCTTTCTTATATGCTCACAAGCATTGCTTTCATAGATTGTACTTCTTGTGCGAGAAATTGTTCTTTAGTGGGAGAAGCGGGGATGTGTACATGATGATACCCTGTGTCTTCTTCTCCTTGGTTTTCTCGATGGAGTTCGTGGATCCTAAACTTAGGCTTTGACTTTTGAACATTCTTGTTTGTGTCTTTCTGTACCTGGAAAGTAAGCAAAGCTAGTTGTCGGCTTAGGTTACTGAGTTGTTGTTGGATTGTGACTTGGTTTGTGTCTTCTTCTTCTAAAGGTTCTTCCTCTTCGTAGTGTGGAGGTTCTTCCCCTGTCTCATGTTCTATCTTTTTTCTTCGTGGCACTTTGATGAGGGGTATTCTATGCCCTACCACTTTATCATTTTCTACGTAAGAAGTGGAAGCATGCCCACCTGTTAAAATATCTTCCATATTAATAAGGGGGATTCTTCCTTAGTAGTGTCATTTGTAGGTAATATTGGTTCATTTTCGGTGGGCAATTTAGCCCTAATTCCATGACCCGTGCAAAACTCTATATTTATTTCTAAGGAGAAACTCATCTAGTAGAGTGGGGTCAAAATCAAAGTCTGCGTGTGGTGATTCTAATTCATTTCAACTATGGTCGACCATTTCTTCTATTTCCTTTTCGAGAAAATAGTGGTCCTAGATTGTGTCCGATAAATGGGTTTGACCCTTGTTTATTAGAGGTTTCCCAAGCTTGCACTGTTGTTCCTCATATGTTTGTTTCTTTAAACCTAGACGCGTCTTGGGAGCCATGTTTTCATGATAAGTTTCACTAAGGTAAGTTGTAGATTTGTTCAAAATTCAATGACTACCCCTAAGTGAAACATAAGATGTATGTATTAAGAGTAAATTAACAAAGTGTGAGAATACCAATGTGATAGAATGATAAAGTCACCAATGAAACAATCGTTTGGTATCAAAACTTAATCAAATGAAGTACCTCCTAGATTACGTTTTAAAGTAATTTACGACGCCAGATGATTAACAAGATGTCTTCACTTATGCCAAGTTCAAAGGAATGAACAAAACGCAAGTAAATACATGAAGTTAAATGTGATCTCCCAATCAAGATATACGATGAGCAAGCTCAAGTCTCGATTAAGACCTATATCTCAAAAATTTTCAATTACGATTTGCGAATGACACAACAATATCACCAAGATATGTTAACCCACTTTGCAAGAAAGTGGAGTATTGATATCGAGGTGTTATTGATATAACACGCACAAATGGTAGTTCCTAACACCTTTTGAAATCGAGGTAATAATAAAACTGAACAAAAAAAAGCTCAAAGTATAGCTAGGAATAGTTAAGAATGTGTGCAGTGTAACCGTACAATATAGGTATTTATGTCGAGTTTACAAGAAACAAGACGTAAATATCGAAATTGTAATGATACGAGACAAACAAACTCCTCTTATGGAAGTCCGCAGTGATGAACCATGCCTAACTACAATGACGATCTTGACGTGGGTATCAAGATCACAATGGCTACCAAATGACGTGAAAACACCTCCACTCACTTTAGATGTTTAACTAACCCAGCCGCAAACATGGATGGGCGTAAACGGACATAAAAGTGAGAGAAACAGTCAAATGGCAACACAAAGGTAATCACACCTCTTTTGATCAACAAAGTGTCAAAAGAATATGAAGGAAATAAATCAAGAAAAAATGACAAAAAATGCTAGTCTCACTTCGGCAGAGTTTCGCCTTGCCCTAAGGCAAGTAAAAACTAGGCGAAAGTAATACGTCACACGTTTCTCAAAAAGAAGGTTCACAACTCAACACTGTTTTAAAGTGGTCAAAGTGGGCTCCTGGCCAAAGTATATTCTCCTAGGTGGTTCTCTCACCCTAGGTGTTACAAAGTTGCCACGAGCGAGCGCGATTTACCCAAAAAGTCACACTGACTAGTTTGGGAGTATCTCGGCTTTACTTTACCCCCTTCAAGAACAGTAGGCAACTAGTGCGTCTACGTGTACTATCACTGGGGTCGCCACAATAGACAACTTGTAACTCTATCTCACAAAGGAATCACTAGTCAAGTAGGTAGTGCAGAGCACTTCCCGTTTCGTCCAAAAGGTTCCCTCTTACGTGGACTACTTTGGGTTTTTGGAACCACCCCCCATTGTTGTAGCTTAAGGCGTTATGCCAAAGGGGTTATGTTCCAGTTGAGCGGAGAGGGACGTACCATTTTTCGAAACCTGCAATACAGTGTTTTGAATATGTTGTTCTTTTTATCTTGTTTAATTAGGTGTGGTTTGCTTGAACACCTTTTGGCAACAACTCGTATAACAACCGTACTAGTAGTTTTGATTTCGTTTTCATTCCTCCTTTCTTTGACAAGTATTTTTAGGTCACTGCACTCAGCGTTAGTAGTTCTCCAAGAAAATCACATTATTTAAAAGAGGATTAAAAGTTTCTTTTGATTCTCAAGATCATCCAAGGATGCAAGAGAAGAGCATACACAACAAATAATCCAACTAAAAAGTAAATAAAATCTTTTCAATCAATGAACCATACAAAATTTTTGATAAATGTTCATTCCCTTAAACCAAAAGTGAAAGATGAAGTTTCTAATTTACCAAATGTTATAAAATGAAGACTAAAGTTGCTTTTGATTCTCAAGATCACCCTAAGGTGCAAGAGAAGAGCATACACAAACTTTAGCCCAACTATATAGAAATGGAAAACTTCAAATCAAAGGACCGTTGAAAAATACTTTGTAAAAGGTTCATTCCCTTAAGCAAAATGAATAATTAAATTTCCAAGTTCAATCCCAATGTTAAAAAGATATAGATCAAAGTTGTTTTGATTCTCAAGATCACCAAAATGTGTAAGAGAAGAGCATACACACACTTTGATCTAAATCGAGTAAGCATGGAAATACAACATTCATCAAAACATTAGACATGTTAGAAAATGACCAGTTTTAAAATAACAGAAAAACCTGAAAATTCTGTAAGTGTAAATCTCGAATTTATATTTTCATTGCATAGTTAACTTCAATACCTTTCTAACTCAAAAAAAATTGAGTCATTTCGAGGTCGGGAGCAAAAGTTATGGCCTTCGGAAGATGGGTTACGCATATGCTCTTATGCTCATGGGTATGCACTTGACATGCACTTAAAAATGTCAAAAAAACGTCCCTTAATATGCAAAATGGGCAAATTTTTCCAACCAAGATTCAATTTTGACAACAACCCATCACATTAATATATGAATAGAAGACTCAATGCTATCAAATATTAACATACATGCTCAAGAATTTAAGATTTTCAAGAAATTGACAAAACTAGCATGTAGAATGATGAAAAAGTAAGCTCTAAAAATGAAAACATGATGAAATCTTGAAATTTTCTCACCAAGATTAAATTTTGACAGCAACCCACCACATTAATATGTAAATAGAAGACTCAAAGACTATCAAACACTAACCTACATGCTCAAGAATTGAAAATTTTCAAGAAATTGACAAAACTAGCATGTAAAATGTTGAAAAAGTAAGCTTAAAAAATGAAAACATGATGAAATCTTGAAATTTTCTCACCAAGATTAAATTTTGACAGCAACCCACCACATTAATATGTAAATAGAAGACTCAAAGCACTATCAAACACTAACCTACATGCTCAAGAATTGAAAATTTTCAAGAAATTGACAAAACTAGCATGTAAAATGTTGAAAAAGTAAGCTCAAAAATGAAAACATGATGAAATCTTGAAATTTTCTCACCAAGATTAAATTTTACAGCAACCCACCACATTAATATGTAAATAGAAGACTCAAAGACTATCAAACACTAACCTACATGCTCAAGAATTAAAAAATTTCAAGAAATTGATAAAACTAGCATGTAAAATGTTGAAAAAGTAAGCTCTAAGAAATGAAAACATGGAGAAATCTTGAAATTTTCCCTTCAACTCCAATTTTGACAAAGCACTTCACCTCCTTCATACCTACAAGGAAGACCCAACACATGCAAACTCAACAAAACATGTTTAAAAAAAACAAGTTAGATCAACATGTGTAAAAGAGGGTTAGTAACCAAAAATAAAACTTAACTACAAAAACTTGAAATTAAGTGCAAAGGACAATGGAGTAAGTCCCCTTTGGGCGTGCCAAATGTGTGCATGTATAATTTTCTTAATGCTAAATCAAATGAAGCAAGAAGCTACCACCTAAAATAGTTCTACAATTTAGCTAAAACAAAGCATAAACACCATCATGATAAGAATTAAACAAGGGTTAGATCTTAGCATTCATCAATACAAACTTTGAAAATAACAATGCTAAATATCTAAACTCCTCTATTCTCTAACAACAAATAAATGAATGGACCTAAGTAAGCTCCATGGCTATCAAAATAGTTGTCCTTAATGCTCCAATAACCTAGGAATGGGGCTAATCAAAGTTGAAGCTCTGAAGACCCTTTTGACACCTCCCATATGACCCAAGCACTTTAAGAAAGAGGCTTAACTCTTCAAGATGATGAACTCTCAAAAGGGCAAGGTGCAAGCTCTTAGTCTCTTTGTTATATGCTTTGCATTTACTCTCTTAGAAAGTTTAGGTGTAAGTAAAAAGGTAGGTGGAGGGCTCTTTATATAGCCCAAAGGATAAAGGATTCAACACATTCTCATGAATGTGGGATAAAGGTAAAACATGATTAGGAATGGATAAGGTTGCTTTATTAAAGGTAACCTTACTTTAGAAGGGTTTAATACATGTTTAGCAAGTCATGGGAGTGGGGGTATTTTAATTAATCAAAGGTGATTAATTAATAGGTAGGTGTAAGCTTATAGAAGCCAATTAGAGGAATATTAGTGTGATTTAGGCTATTATAAGGGGATTAAATCAATTAAATATTGATTTATTGGTTAAATGGAAGGGAAAGCTAATTAATTAATAATAATTAATTAGTCTAGGTAGAAGGGGTGATTTATTAATGGAAAGTCATTAATTAGGGCATTTTTGGATAGGCAACTTAATTAATTAGCTTAGTGTAATTAATTAATGATGATACGAGGAAAATGAGTGCTTTTGACGATATGTCGTTGATTTGCGAGAAAGGGGATAATTAGCACAATTTAAGTATTTAAATTCCTTGGGCATAATTATAGGTGTCTACATCTATGTTGATGAAATTTTTATCATTTGGATTACTTCATCGAGATATCTTGGTAGTGAAGATAAATCTTTAGGATAGATTTTCCATGACTGAATTGGGTCTACTACACTACTTCCTTGGAGTTCAGATCACACAAGTATGATTCGTATTTTATTTGCACAACCCAAGTACTCTCTTGATCTTTTGGATTAGTTTCACATGGATGACTGCAATCCATATCTGAATCCTTTCTTATTTGGAGTCAAGCTTGAGGCTAATTGTTCCACACCCTTGGTTGATGCTACTTTGTATTGACAACTTGTTAGTAGCCTTATTTACTTGAATCACACCAGACTGATATCTCCTATGTCATTGGTATTGTTTTGAGGTACATGCAGGAACCTCATGAGCTGCATTAGAAAGAAGCTAAGAGGATTTTTCACTACATTCAGGGCTCACACAGATATGGGATTCACTACAAGGTTAGTTCAGACATTGACTTGGTTAGGTACTCGGACTCAGACAATGGAGAAACTAAGTTTCATAATTCCACTTCAAAGTTATAGTTTCTCATTGGGTTCTAGTCCTATTAGTTGGTCGAGAAAGAAGCAGAATTATATTTCTCTATCATTCACATAAGTCAAGTATATGGGATCCGTTAACATAACTACTAAGGATATTTGACTTGAGGATTCTTTCTCGATCTTGGCATCTAAATTAGGTAGCCTACAATCATATTTTTGACAACCATAGCACCATCTAGATATCCAAGAATCTAGTCCTTCATTAAAGGACCAAACACATGGAGATTCACATGCACTTCAATTGGGATATCATTCATTAACAAAGTCATCAATTTAATATCTTGCTAGTCTTCGAGCAGTGTGCTACTAACATCTTTACTAAACCTTTCACTTAGAGAAATTTAATTCATCTATAAGATCTTCTTGGGGTGCGTTCTACATCGAAACCTCATCATCTTCGGAGGGTTCCCTCTAGCCTCTTCACTTATTCATGTATCTCTTTTTAGGCGAGTTTTCCCACTAGGTTTTCTCTTTTTACTCTATCTTATGAGAGATTGCATTGTACATGGGTACCTCATCAGGCCTGTTGTCGGGACCCACTTTCATTTTTCACTACCCACCTAAGTTGTGCTTATGGGGGGTGTTAGTGTAGGATTTATTTTCCTCACTTTATTTGTATTATCCTACTTAGGATATTCCACCTCACTTGGAGTTTCCCTACACTTATGGGATATGCTTGCTTAGGTGTACACTTGAATACACTATTTTAGGTGTTGGTTACCACTTAAATACACTGTAGACACTAAATCATGAAATTTGGGTATATTTCTATTCCTAATCACATACCACTATTCATATGATTCTTAAGTGAGAAAAGTACTAATTGACCACTATCTTTGGCCTCTTTGATTTATTTATATTTTCCTTCTTGGTCTCACACACCTTCTTGCCCAGTTTAACTTTTGACACTTCAGCTTTTTCGATTCTAGACACCATCTCCTAGCCGGGATGCTAATGCCCAGTGCCTCCATCCCCTCAGGAACCCCTAACCTATTTGTATCTTTCTCGCATATTTTGGGTCCTTTCTATTTGTTAGGAATATTATTTTCTTAGTGGTTAATTATGAAATTCAAGCAAGGGAATCATATAAATACAAAGTTATGTGATTATAATAAAGAACCAAGTACTAATCATATAATATCATCACCTAAGGTTGCATCCAAAGGCATTATAAGAGCATCAAAACATTCATCTAGGATCCATTCAAGGGAGAAGGGACTACATTCTTATGTATACACTTCATAGGAGGGGAAGTTCATTTTTCCATGCATGCATCTATATAAATTTTCTACATCTATTTATTTCTTGCCTTTCAAGTGTGTCTAGCACAAGAGCTACCTAGGGCATGATTCTACACACACACATAACTACATGGATTCTAAAATGTAGTGCAGTGCCGAAATCATAAGTTCACTCAATTGGATGATCTTCGAGGTTAGTATGACTCCCCATTTGCATATTTTTTATTTTTAGGATTTGATGTGATTTATGGTTTTTCATTTTTATTCTCTTTGTAGGTTACAGGAGAACTCGCGATCAAACAACAAAGTACAGGACACTAAAGGAGACATCCAACAAACATCTTGTGACCCTAGAAAACTAAGTTTCGAGGTCCTAAGTAGACACATGCTCCCATATGAGGTCTTCAAAGCACCCTGTGCTCCCCCGACCTTGTCAGATGCCCTAGTCATATCATTCCCGATAGTTCCTCATTTTTTTGGGCTCGGTTGCAAAACTCTTCTTTCTTGTTTCATTATTTTTCTAGCTTAGCAAAACCTCATAATTATTGCAAATCAACTAAGTATCTTACCTTATCTTTTGGACTTAGGGTTTCAAACTTATTAGATTAATTACTTGTGTTAACTTTGTATCTTATTGCATATATATATTTTTTCTATTACATATTTATATTTAGCATTTATTTGTTTCAATATTTACATAATCATTTAGTGAACCCATTACTCGAACCCACCTTGCTTCTAGAGATTTTATCATCTTCTCATTATGGCTCAATCTTATGGAAAATTTACTGAAGCCCACTTATTTTTGCTATTGTTTATCTAATCTTGTAAATTTCATATCAATTTTCTAAATCATATGGTTATGTTGAGATTCCATTTACCATTGGTCTTCTTACTATGTTTTTTTCCTTCCTTCTTACACCTTCAGTCAAAGGCCGTGACATGCTCTTAGGTCTTCCCTGACTTTGTGCAACTTAGGATATCATTTCCATGAATCACTTGTGTCTAAAGTTTATTAATAACATGAAGGTCATTACTATTAATGGTGGTCCACCATCTACACCATGGTCACAACCTCCCTTTAAGGTTCCTATTACACTCACGACCTCCCTTAATGGTGTTCCTTGGGACCTCTCAAATATAAAGCACAATATGCTCCTAGCTCACCTGTTTTCTCACGACCTACATGGTCTCATCGGTCTATTAGTCTGTCACATCAGTCTAAGTCCACCTAAAACATGGATTTTCCCAAATTAAAATATAACTTGGATTAAATAAATACAAAATTTAACTCTACCAAAAACTACTAAATCTTGACTAAAAATTTAATCGCAGAAGTCCGATAAGTTTTTCAAAAATAATCTATTTAAATTAACAAGATAAAATATTTTATAGTCATAATTTATTGAATAAAACAGTAAATTACCTTTAAAATCTATGACTACATTTGAAACAAGATTAATTAAGCTTTAAAACACAATTAAAATTAATTTACGGACTTCAAAGCTTACGAAATAAACCAAAGATCAAACAATTTCAGGTCCGAAGGATTTACAAAAGCAAAGGACAAAGAAAAGTGGAAATAATTCATTGGAATGGTTACTTAAGTCTGACACTACAAAATAAGACATGTGGAACCTTCTTACTAGTTCACATTTCACATAATCAATAATTGTTACAAAGGTTACGTCACTATGAAGATTGCATATATGTGGCTCTTTGTTATTCATTCACACTTCACAATGCGGGATAGCTGACAAAGACCATTTAATAACAAGACAGACCGTTGAAAATTTGTTTACATGTGGATTCATCTAAATGGCTCACTTTTCGCATACTGACAAGATACTTACATATGCAAAAGAAACATGGACAAATTCTATTGGTTCACATTCCGAAAAACCTGACAAGGGGTTGACACCGCGAAAACGGTGGCTTAATCTTATTGGTTCAGGTTTTGAATTACTAAAATCTAGTTTTACGAAAAATGTGGAGTGTTATCATTGGTTTGCACTTCTCAAACACATAGAAAATCCTCGACAAAATATTCACATTGTGAAATACAGTGTTGTATTATCATTGGCTAAATCCTTCACAATAGTCAATTAATCTCACAAGACATTAAAACATGGACTTCTCTGATTGGCCAAAGCTTTGCAAAATCATAAAAGAATCTAGCAAAGTTTGACACATGGAGAATTTCAATTGAATTAACCATTTCTAAGATAAGTTTCAGGTCTAAGGCTAAAAACAAGAAATACGAATGTAACACGACTTGAAAAATATAGAATACGAGATAATTATCCTGAATACAATTAAATTTACAAGATTGTTCTTTAATTATGATAAAATACATCAATATAAGTAATGATACAAAATATTTGAAAATAATGTACATACATATCCAAAATTATGTGGATGAGTGTGGATGAGTTCACGTGATAAGGTGTGAGGGTGTAATTAATTTATCTAATTAATTATTTGAGAAATTATATGGCGATGTGATAATGTGAGCATTTAATTTAATTAAAAGGGTACAAGTGGGTGACTTAGGTCATAGAGTGTCACGAGTGGCGTATTTTAATTATTTTGACAATGTGAATGAGTTTAGATAATGAAGGTGAGAGAGTGTATATTTTCGGTGTCTACACATGACAATAAAGATTTAGTTCCACATTGGCTCAAATGAATGAATCATAACACAATAGATAAACCACCGAGAGAGAAGAATGGATTTCATCCACATTTTTCATAGATTTCAATTAGATTACACTTATATTATAATTAAATTACTTTTTAATATTTATTTATAAGACATGTAAAGCATATAAGATCACGTATACCACTTTTTTTTCAAGTTGTGAATTTATATTTCTAATTAATTGTGTTTCGCTTAAGGAAACACCCCACTTAAATTTTATTAAAAATATAAGGTTTTATCAACAATATTAAGAGGAAAAAATCAAGTTATGATGTACACATTCAATAAAATATTATTAATTGAAATTTGGTTTCTATAAGTTACAAGGTTCCAATAACAATAATCCTCCTAGAGTTCCTAAGGTTGATTTCATTCAAAATTTTCAATTATTAAAACCCATGAAGAGATAAACCCTAGGATTATCACAATATATTTATTCATAAGGCTTACACAACTTTATTAATCATCCATTTTTTACTTACAATAGTAAAGGGCACACAATTATTTCTTCTTAGCCCGAACTAGAGAAAAAATGAGGGAAACATAATCTATGTAGCAATATTCCATTTACCTCATGGTTAGCATACCATTAGGCTTATAGGTACCAAAATCAAGGTTTGAAGTAAAACAACCCATTCTCACAAGGATGGGAAAAAATGATATAGGGTGAGGTTCACACGAGACCCAATCCTTTAAAGTTATTGTTGTGTAAAATAACCCCTGTGCTAATTTGGCAACTTCAGCATCTTCATTTCTAGACTTAGGAAAAATTAGAGTTGTTAGGAGGGATGAGGAGTTAATTTTTAAGACTATCGATATTTGGGATCTTCATGCATCTCCACATGTTCCATGCTCCTTGCTCTCACCCCTAAAAATCATTTTTTGAGAAATATTGAAAATTTACAAAGTATCAGAAAATTTTCCTTAGTATTTTAAATTTTGGGTTCAAGAAAAAATATGTGATTTGCATGCAAATTGTTCCTCAAACTACGAAACCCAAAATAGAAAGGATTTAGTGAATTTTAGGTTTCAAATTTTAATCTTCATGCAAATTGAAAAATGAAATTATTAGTGTAGTATTTATTTTTCTCACTTTATTTGTATTATCCTACTTAGGATATTCCATCTCACTTGGAGTTTCCCTATAGTAATGGGATATGATTGCTTAGGTGTACACTTGAATACACTGTTCTAAGTGTTTGTTACCACTTGACTACACTATTCAGGTATTGGTTATCACTTGACTACACCATTCTAGGTGTTTGTTACTAGTATTATAGGTGGAGATTACCATGATTCTAGGAAGAGGTTACACATTCACCTCATATGCATATATCTCTCGAATTATTCTATTTGATCATATTGAGTTGGAGCTATATTTCGTGTTATTACAATTATCTCTCTTGTATTTTCATAATTTGCAACTTTTTATGCTTTCTTTGTTTTATCGTGGAAAAATTTATGTCTTGCATC
Organism: Taxus wallichiana var. yunnanensis; assembly: GCA_018340775.1. Classification (NCBI taxonomy): domain Eukaryota; kingdom Viridiplantae; phylum Streptophyta; class Pinopsida; order Cupressales; family Taxaceae; genus Taxus; species Taxus wallichiana. The sequence continues at coordinate 339,261,893 of CM031236.1, forward strand.
ATTCACTTGTGAATTCTTTGAATCAAGAGATCCATGGCACTTCTTTGATACGATGTTAAATTCGAGCTAGTATTGACCTTGTTTGGTTATTATTTTGCAAATTTATTTTCATTTGAGATCATTATTTACAAGTATTTGGGTGTTATTTGGTGCTGGTTTTGCCTAGTTTGTGGGTATATAGCCTATTTACAAGATTCTGAGTTTTACAGGATCACAAAGTGCATATATAGTTCTTGTTGGGCTGATGAATTATAACATAAGTAAGGAAGGCACATGAGGATTGGGTGTATGGACATAGGGCACATAGGCATGCACAAGTTATAGTAGGAAAGGGGCATGTCTAGGAAAGTATGAATTCGGGACTTAGACATTTTGCATGATGAGGGTAAAGATAGACATTGCGTATGGAGCACGCATCAAGTATGAAGACTTAGAAGTGAAGCAAGGATATTTTGGATAAGTGGGAGATCAAGAGACATGCATATTTTTGGGCTATTAATAGGATTAGATCTATAATTTATATTAGTATATAGTCTATTATTAGCAAGCTTGCATGCTTTTGTATTTATCTTATAGCGGTTCATGAATATTCCTAGCATGCAACCTATTTTGATGATGGTTAGGTGGTGAATGACAAGTCAGACTCCTATAAATATGTATTGATTTACACAATTTGATAGAGACAACTTGTAGTAAGGTTATGCTGTTGGTTATGAGCACACATGACTTATGGTGACACTCTTATGTATGTATTCAACTTCTGTGTTTTATAGTAATTAATACAATGGATATTTTTGGTTGGATATTGGTTGACATATATGTGACTAGTTCTTGCATGGTAAATTTAATTTTGATTCTTATACAAGTTATTCTTGCATATGGTTATGATCTAGATTTGTTTATGGTTATTTTTTCATTGTTATTATGAAACTTAAATATCTATATGTGTGTTAATCATGCTAACTCCTTGACAAATATAACATAAAAGATGGACCTGGTACCCTTGCGTGCTTTGGGTGAGCACTTAGTTCTGGATGAGTGATGTGCCAGTGTGCCTTGAGTTGTTTGGTAAAATAAAAGATTACATTTTGGTTCTTTTGTTGGAACCTCTTTTCAAGATATTTTCAAGGATGTTGCATGATGAAGACATATTGGTTAACTTTGGCCAACATTGAGGATTGGTTAGAAAATTTATAGGAAGAGTTTGCTCACAAATTTAACACTAGACCTGAATTTGATGCATGCATGTGGGTTGAACAAAATCTATATCATGAGATCTATAAGATGTTTTTTTTTTTTTTCCCTATAAAACTATACGAGTGGCGGGTAGCATACACATCAAAGAGAAATTGGATGTATAGAGCACTTTTTTGGACATGGGAAGAATTCCAAGCTCTGCATGATGCTGATCTGACTTGGACACAAGTTATAGATCATTGGTGGAGTATTGTTTTGTAAAGTTACACCTTGGAGTACATTATTTCTACTTATTCTTGTCTAGAGGTTGCTGAGTTTTAGTTCTTGTGGGAACCTAAAGGATCTTCTTTGTGCTCCATCCCCTTGGAGATTAAGATCATGATTGTAACTTTGGATCTAGAACACCATCCTATGGCTAGATAAACACCACCATGTGTGGGGGTAGGAGCAGGTGTGGTGAAAGATGGTGGATTTGGTGGTAGAAAGGAAGATAGAAGAAAGGTGGCTTAATTTCTTCAAGCGCACAAGAGGGATTTGAAAAAGCAACATGATTTTGTGGAATGAATGGTGTTGCGGGGAGAGATGGATTGTGAAGGATTTGGAGCTCACGTAGAAGATGTGGAGCCAGAGCATCTGGTATTCCCTCATTTGGATAAGCATGACAGAGAACCCTCTTTGGATTCAGATGAAATATTTCTAGTTGAAACTACAAGGATCATGGGTGTGCATTTCATCCCTCCTGGCGACCTAGCCCTTGCGCTTGGTTTTCCAATTTCTATGATATTCATTGATAAGAAAGCTAGTGTGGGTGGTAGAGTAGTGACAGATAGATTTCACTTTCCATTAATTTTAGGAGTTAATCAAATAGATTATTCCTCTATGGTAGCATAATTATCATTTGTGTTATTTGGAGGTCCGGTTGGAGGTGTATTTTCTGGCGTGTCATCGGCATAGAAAGCGGGCATGCAGAATATTGGTATTACTTGTGGAAGTAGTACAAGTTCACAGACCATGGGAGTTAAATTTAACACAACCGATGGAATGTAAGGCATCATGTCCTCTCGGTCCAAAGTGCTCACTATAGGAGGAGGATCAGGTGGTTCAGGATCTATCGGGTCTGGTAGTTCTAGAAGAGGAGGGAACATAGAAGGTAACATAGGTTCTAGATCTAGTGGGCATGGTCCACACCAACCCGAGAAAGTCTATTGTGATATGTCCCTTCCCTTAGGAGAGTATAGAGGAATTTAAGATGCATCTAAGCACATGAATATGTGTGAGATATTATGGCACACAAAGGGGATTACATCTCTTGAGTGTAAGGTAAGTCATTTTACTTCCACTTTGTAGGGGCACACACATACTTGGTATAGGAAGTATGATCCAAATCAGAATTATATAGATTATACTACATTGCATTATGCTTTCTTAGCAGAGTTCCGTATACCCGAATTTGAGTATAAAAGTATTAGTGCAATGAAGGACATCGGTCGAGTGCATGGTTGAGAGTGTTAGGAAGTATGATGCATGCTTTAAAACTTTGTTATAAAAGTTTTCCTATGATATCCACTCTAGTCAGCATTCATAATGGCTCATTGGAGGTTTGATTAAATCTTTCAGAAGGGAACTCTCACACAAGACTTTTACATATCCACATGAAGCACTTGATGTATTTTTGCACACTAAGGTAGTTGGGAGTGTAGACACTGGAGTTAGCCCATTTTTGGAAGCTCAAATTTCATCTATGGAAAAATAGTTGCAAAAATTGTCACTAATTCAACTTATGAGATGCGCAAAAATATTTAGTATATGGATTAAGAGGTGGAAGGACATACCAAGGATAGTTTTGTTGAAAATTAGTGTGTGCCATGTTACTAGATTGTGAGATATGTCACTTGGATCATGATTTGAGTAGGTGACCCTTTTTGCAACAAGCGATAAGGAAGAGTGTATCATGTTATTATAAGATTTGTATGTCTACCACTCATGATATAGATAATTACATATTTATTTATTAGATTCATGAGGCCATTAAAACTAGTGTACATTAGGATAGTGTTGTAAACAATTCTAAGGAACAAGGTGAACATCATGATCACAGTCACAATGAAAGATGCTTTGATGGTGGTGGTAGAGGTAGAGGTAGAGGTTTCCTTGGATGATTCATAGGCCGAGGTTGTGGTGGTGGAAGAGGTGAATTCCCATGTGGAACCTAATATACATGTGAATACCCTAATCATTACAATCGTGAGTTCCCTCAAAATATTATTTGATCTTGGTGTAGGAAGAATCACAATTATGAAGAATGTCTGGATTTGTATCAAAGCACTGAGCAAGAAGAAAAAGTAGGATAAGGAAGAATGAATGGTTAGAGTACTACGCGTTTTGGAAGATAATTGGATGCTAAAGTTAGAACCTGACCCTAAGATAATCCCAGTATTGGTTACTACACGCGCTAGGGTGGTGCACACATGAGAGACTCTGAAGCAAAAACTTGTCATTACAAAACAAGAGGTATTACATTCAAAGTATCTAAATCCTGCCCATCAGAAGGAAGTTTATCAAGAGACCATGGAGGTCATTAGAAACTTATAGGGTGAGATATAATGCTTGAAGGATTAGTCAGGGAAGCTAGAGCAGATAAATGTGGTTGAGCTTCCTCGGACATATATTGATGACTTAAAGGAGGTTTATAAGATGTTATACCAGAAAACATCATTATTTTATGAGGGGAATGGTTAAGGGGGAGGTTATATGCACTTTGGAGTTGAGCACGAGAGATAAATTTTACATGTAAACATACCTCCCTCACAGTCTTGATTATGATAAAGAGATCACTCTGAATGCAATTGTTGATGGTCAATTTTTGTGTAATATACTGATTGATATAGGTGTAGAAGTGAATTTACTCACCTTGGACATGTGGAACTGGATGGGGAGATGACCATTACAGCCATCTTCAAATGTGTTATATACAGAATATAGAAAAAAATCCATGCCCATTGGAGTCTTAAAGGATGTTACTATTACTATACAAGGGGCCAAGTTTACTAGGGACTTTGAGGTCTTAGCGCTTGCAAAAGTAGAAAGTTTTCTAGCTTTACTTGGGCACCCTTGGTGTTATGTAAATAATACTAATCTACATTTCAATAAGGGTTACATTAGTTTTGAGAACAAGGAAGAGCACGTAATCATCCCTTTGATAAAAGGGAAAAATTGTGCCTTATGTGGAACCTTTGAGTGAAGAGGATTTGAACATAATTTATGTGTGCACCATTAGAGATCTTAAAGTGCTTGAGCCATCAAAGGAAGGAGTTATTCAATGGGATGATGCACAATCTATGAGTGATACAACCAGTTTTTCTTGTGACAACTGGGTGCATGGGACCTATGAAATGGCTGGGTGCAAGATGAAGAGGGATGGTATGCACATAAGAAGGCCATGTTTTTTAGGCATTTAGGCAATAACCAGGTACCAAGGTACATGGGAGAGGGAAATCCTAAAGTATTTTTGTGCACTATAGAAGTCCAGTGGATAAATCAAGTGGAAAGAAGGAATATGCTGGTGTATACCTTACATGGGATAGAAGTGCACTAGTGGATGACACACGCACATAGTTTTTTAGAGTGACAGGAGGTGAGAATCTCCCTCTCTACTAGATTTATATGGAACAATACACCCACCAAGACATGTGAATTTCATGGGAAGGATTCTACTTCGCACTATATTCAGAAGTGTGAAAGACTCTGGAAAGAGGAGCAGGACACCTTACCACCTTCACTGTGGGTGTACAATTTCTGCTTCACTTTGCGTGGTTGCATGCACGCATGGTATGTCTACGTGTAATTGAATAGATAAAAAACAATTGGAAATAAGCCGATTGTTGGTATGATTTAGACCATTGATTATTTTTCTAATAAACCTCTAGTGAATGAAACATTATATATTATTAAGCACTTGACTATGAGAGATAGTGTAAAGGTGAGGAGCTTATTCGGGAGTTACTAGGTGAGTTATATTTGGATGCGCATTTTGAATAAGAAGAGATAAATGAAGAACAACTTTGGCATGCCTTCCTAGAAAAATAAAAAGGTAAAATGGTCTACATGATTGATGATGAGGAAGTGGATAATCTAGATGTTCATCATATTGTGGGTACGCACGAGGTCTTAGAAAGTGCATATGAGAAGGTGAGAGCATACCATGAGCCTATGGAAACAAATAAGGTCAATATATGGAAAAATGTAGAACCAAAGGAGGACATCATTGGTGATTATTGGTGTGAATTAGAGGTTGTAAAGATAATTAAGGTTCTTCACGACTTCCAGGAATTATTTCCTAGAGGCTATCATGAGTTAAAAGGGGTACATCATTCTTTGGGTGAGATGAGAATCAAGTTAAAGGAAGGTGCACACCTAGTTAGGAAGAGGCCTTATAGGATGAATCCTAATCTGTGCATCAAGGTAAAGGAAGAGATTTATAAGATGTTGAAATTTGGAATCATTGAGCCCATTGAGGAGTCAAAGTGGGTTAGCCCTATGGTGATAAGCATAAAGATAGATGGAAGGATAAAAATTTGTGTGGATTATAGGGATTTGAATGCTATATGTGTAATAGATCCCTTTCCCACACCGTTTACATAGGAGATTTAGGAAGGCATTACGGGCGTGAGATCTACTCTTTCATTGATGGATTTTTGGATATCGTCTGTTTGATTCTAAAGAAGATCAAGAAAAGACAACCTTCACCACCTTTGAACGGGAATTATTTCATATATAGTTATGAATTTTGGATTAAATAACGTGTCTACAATCATTTTGTGCATTGTTGTGCAGGCATTCTAGGACTTCATTCACAATTTTTACGAGTTTACTTAGATTATTGGATAGTTTATGGGCTATTAAAAGACTACGTGACATTTTAAGACTTAGGTTTGAGAGGTACTGTATTTGAGAATCTCTTTAAAAATTAAGAAGTTTGTTTTTGCTATACCCTTTAGGAATTTGTTAGGACATATTATTTGTAAAGAAGGCTTTTTGGTAGATCCCGCTAAGGTTGTTGTTAATTTGGGCTTAAAATAACCTACTAACTAGAGCGAGGTGCCCAGATTTTTAGGACACATAGGTTATTACAAGAATTTTATAAAAGGTTATGCTAAGATATCCGCACCCTTGGAGGATTTTTTTAAGACTAAGGGAAAGTTATATTGGGGTGAAACACAACAATGTGCACTTGAGACATTAAAGCAAAGGCTTACTTCGCACCTATTATGTGTTTTCCTTCATTGACTAAACCATTTCATGTACATGTGGACACCTTTGGCATGGCCATTGGCACGATATTAGCCCACCCTGGAGAAGTTATTGTTGATCATCCTATTTTCTTTGTAAGCAGGTGGTTGACACCAGCTGAGCAGAATTATACAACTACAGAGCACGAAGCATTGTCCATGATTTACGCACTGCATAAGTTTTGACAATACTTGCTGGAAAATCCTTTTATTTTCTATACATATCATATGAAACTTAAGTATCTAGTCAACAAGCCCATTTTGTAGGGGTGCATATGCCATTAGATTCTATTGTTTCAAGGCATTTGACTTTACAATTATGGTAAATCTAGGGAAGAGTAACTCAGGACCAAATCATTTGTCAAGGATTAATTCAGGTGAGGATGTGTAGAGCATTGAGGACACCATGTTGGATGCACATTTTTTAGATTTAAACACACACCCTCTGACTTAGAGGATATTATTGTATTTTTATGTAAAAGTGTGGCACATGAAGGGATGAAGGCTTTAGAGAAGAAACAACTTGCTATACATGTTGTGCCTTACATGTTAATTGGTAGATATTTATACAAGTTAGGTTAGGACGAGGTTTTGCATTGGTGTGTAGTTGGGGAAAACCTTATAGTTTTGAATAAATTGGAATATGGACTTGACCAACATACATGGTCTTTAACCCTTTCATATTCTAACTTTTATTTCAATTTTAATATCTTAAAAGCATTTTTATCTTCTTAAGGTGGGCCTTGTCATAATATTTCACCTACAGAAGGCTATTTAAGAAATTAAATATCACTTCGTAACTCACCTAGAACTTTCATAAGATCCTACTAAAAATATCAATCCAAAATTACTCAATGATCTCCTAGATTCCTAAATTAGTAGAACATCACTTATAATAACCACTAATATAGCTCTAAAATGCTCAACTAGGTCAAAGAGTCAAGTTTCCTCCATTTTCAAAAGGGAAAATGTCCCAGAGCCATGTCTTAACAAGACAAACGTCACACTAAACATTGATAAATGTATTTAAAGGATAAAAAAGGTTTAGTCTAGCACCTAAAACACACTACATCACACTACTACCACATTGGGTACATTCTATACTCTAAATTTTCCCACTATATTTGTGTCAAGAGACATGAGGGAACACATAAGGGCTTGGATCATATCACATTCACACATGTAAATGCACATAAGAGAATCACATGAGGTTTGATCCCCTCAAGGGAATTTAGTGTAGTAATTGGATAAGTTCATTAAGTTTTTACTACCAAGGGTAGTCTGACCTCACCACATATTGATTTATCCTTTTATTATCTAATGCTTTAATGAAGGGTATTACGGGTATTTGGGGTTTCTACCTATTGTAGGTCATTACATGTTGTGTTGTAGTTGTGCAAACAAGAGTGACATATAATGAAACATATTTCCAAACAAGTGAAGTGAACAAAAAAATATATAACCTCACTACTAAAAGGTCCAAGACCATACATTACTAGTCAATACTACACATAAGAAGGAAAGACCGTAATGTAGTTGTATGGTCTTGTACCAAGGTATTTTCTAGTTCTAGTGTCTGAAATGAAGCATCTTTAGTCTCATATTAACTTGTTTTTCCCGCTCGCATTGTTTAGATCTCATATGTTCTACTTTACACAATAAGGTCTTCATATCCTCTTGTGTAATGGAGCTATCATTCTATCATTTTTCATTTTTTAAAGTTTTAATGTGTCTAATTATGCATGGTTAAATTGTAAATTAATTAAATTAAAATAACCTCATTATATGAACCCTTACATCCTACATATTTTTAGACATATCGCATTCAAATTCATAAATAGTTAGGGTATAAATAATTTCTTGCGAAGGATTAAATATGAACCCAGAGAAGGTTCTTGCAATGATAATGGAGTGTCCATTATTGAGAAATACTTTGAAGCCCAGAATTTTCAAGTGTTGGCTAGTTTTTAATGAAAATTCTTCAATAATTTTATTAGTGCTGCTGCTCGCACCTATTATAGAAGTCATGCGATGGGATAGAAATAATTTATTCTATATCATAGGCATGGAAATGAGTTTTGTGGCATTAAACAAGAAGGTGATTGAACAACCAATGTTGGCATTATCGGATTTTACAAATTTATCTTAGGTTGATTGTAATGTTAGTGGTATAGACATTGGTGTTGTGTTGATTCAATAAGGTAGGCTTATATCATATTTTAGTATAAATTTGAATGATGTAAAGAGGAAATATAGTGTGTATGATCAATAATATTATGCAATTATGTAAGAAATTAAAAAGTAGAAACATTACTTGTTGTCAAAGGAATTTGTTTTATTTATAGACATCATGCAATTTATTTTACAAACAATCATTAGAAGTTAAATTAAAGGCATACGAAGTGGGTTGAGTACCAATAGGGATAAACATTTGTATTGAAGTATAGGAATAAAAACTAACAAGGTGGTGGATGCGATAAATAGGCATAGTATTATTTTGACAAATATGAGAGTAGTTATGAGTTTTGAATTTGTACACAAACAACATTATAATAAAATGGGTAAAAAAGAAAAATAAATCCTAGATGAGATATACTAGTGACCTCTAACCGGGAAATAATATAGATTTACCCTTAATGTATGTAGAATATATTTGTGTAAGCTAATATTGGTTGTGTGTCATTATAAGGAAGCTTTGGATGTTTTCTTGATTGAATGATTCTAAGGATGTACCTATAGAATAATGTTATATTAAATTCATTGTTGGATTTGAAGGATGGATGGGGTTATTTATATCAATTTTGGGATGAATTAGTGGGTTTGGAGGTGGAATATTACATTAATTTCATGTAGACATTGAAGGATTTAGTGGGTAAAGTTTTTTGAGAAGTTAGTGGAGGATATATTTTTTTAGATAAGATAAAAAGGTTTGGTTTTAAATGGGGACCAAAAAAACCCATACATAGAGGAACAAGTTTTCAAAGACAAAAACTTAAACAAGGCCATGAAGGCAGAGTCAAAATTACTTGACAACAGGCCCCCACACAGACAGGCCAAACTACAAGAGTTTGTAAATTTAACAGAGTTTTTTGGACCCCAAAGGGGTAGAAACAAAAAACAAACCAAATAGAAAAGGGAAACAAAAGGTACACAATTAGTTCACTGTGGCCCTACTACGGGATCTAGTGCTCATACCTCCATCCCTCCTACTATCCACCTTGATAATGACTCTACTCGTATCTAGTGGAGGATATTTGAAATTGAGGGATTTAAATGGATTATTTTATTTGGTTACGAGAGGTGGTTGTATATTTAGGATGAATTGGTGGAGGATATTTTAATTTAAGGGATCAAAATGGATTTTTAATTTGGTTGTAGAGGTGGTTGAATACTTTGGTATATTTAGTAGAGGATCTTTGAAATTGAGGGACTTGAATGGATCATTTTATTTATTAATGGAGGTGGCTAAATCATTTAGATATTTTAATAGTGAATCTTTGAAATAGAGGAGAAACTAGGATTTGAAGTGGTAGATGAGGTGTATGAGGTAGTGGGATTTGAGGTGGAGGATGAGGTGGATTATTAAATTAATTTTATAATAAATGGTGTAGGATTTGATTAGATAAGGACATGATTAGATAATTAATCAGCCATGGGATTAGATATGCGTGAATGATTTTAATTTTCTAAAATGGTGGTGCAATAGGGTGTCTATATTTTCCCCTTTTTCAAGGGTGTTAGGTTAGAAATGCACTTTTAAATAAAGTAAACAAAAGAGATGGGTGCAAGGAGATGACCCAAGTGGAAAGGATGATAGAAATATATAGAGACATGAAAATGCATATTGGTAGGAAATTTCAATGGATTATGTGAAGGGATTGATAGGTTGATTTCACAAGATAGATGACTCTTAGAATTTTTATTGATGGACTACTTCAACGGATTTTTGAAGGGATCAATGAGATGATTTATCAAGGTATATGAATTCATAAAGAGATACCTTTGGTGGCATGGTTGGTGGGTTATTTGACTAAGGGAAGAAGGTCTCCTCAAAAACTAAAATATTTCATTTGAATGTAGAAAAAATATTGAATGATTGATGATTGATACGATGATATGCCCTCAAGAGGACATGTTTGAATGAAATATATAGAGATACTCTATAAAATAAGAAAAATGGTGAATATAGATCTAGATACCATATGATGGGTATGATTTTGGGAATGACCTTATAGTGGTGTGTATAGGGATAACGATAATGGGTGTATGGTAAGAGTGATAAAATTAAAGTTTAAATAATAGATACTAAAAATGTGATGAAACACATTATGTGGGATAATGGATAGGAGGATGCCCCAATTGGAAAATATAGTGGTGATGAAAAATTGTTCTAGATGTCGGGAGTGAAAGAATGGTCATGGTTTGGAATTGGATGAAATAATTTAAAAAATAAAATGAAAAGGAGAAGTGAGTCTAGTGCATGAAATATATGAAGTAACCAATAAGGAAGAAACATTTAGATGTAATTAGAGGTGGTTGTGTGGCATCATGGTATACAAGTGAGTAAAAACAAACCATATGGAAATGCATGTAGGGGTGGTACAATATGGTGAATATACCTTTATGGATTATATGATTTCCACCATGAAAACTTTATGTGCAACCATCCATGGATGAAGTAGTGAAGAAATGATGAGGGAAAATTAGGATGAAAAAGGTAAAATATGAAGATGAAGAAGCTGAACCAAGAAAGAAGAAGTTGGGAGTTGGTGAATCTAGTGCAAGTTAAGTTAGGGAACAAAAAGTTAGAATAAAATGTGGTTCATATGAGAGTGCATAAAAATGAGGTGAAAATTTTGATCAAGAGATGGTAGTGAGTGGAAAATGTGATTATATAGATGGATATGGAGAATTAATTTTAGCTTGGTGGAAGAATATGAAAAACTAGGTGAGGTTGTAATAATGATCTGACATATAGGGAGATGATATGATGTATTGTTTAGAAAGTGAAAAGTTGTGGAGTTCAAGTCAACGTCAAATGGAAGTAGAAGAATGATAGTTATGAATGCATGATGAAAAGTGACTATAAGAGGTTGAAAGTGTGTAAAAAGGGTTTGAGGTAGATAGAAATGAATACGGGATGATTATAATAACTAAATATGAAAATGATGAGGATATGGAAAAGAAACTCAAGTGTGTACCCAAGGATATGGGGGTAGAATTGGGGATGTGGGGATGAGATTTAAAGTGTGTGAAAATTACAACCGCACTAGTCCTAGTGAGGACATGGATAAAGGAAAATGAGGTATAATGTGGAAAATGGTCGTGTGTGTGTGTGTGTGTGTGTGTGTGTGTGTGTGTGTGTGTGTGTGTGTGTGTGTGTGTGTGTGTGTGTGTGTGTGTGTGTGATACAAAGGAAAATATGGGAGGATTGGGACAAATAAGATGATTGAAGTCCATCTTATTGGAGGGAAAATGAAAGTGGCACATAAAAACTAAATATACAAAGGATGAATGAAGTCTAAACTAAGGAGAGCGAATGAAAAAATTGTGTATCTTTGGGGAATATGATAAGGTGTATGTAAGAGTAATTTACACTAGCTATGTTGAGGAACTTATTAGAGGAGGTGTAAGAAATGGGTGAATGGGATGGTAAAGAAAATGGTATATAAATAATAAAGTTTAGGGATGTGGCTAATAATGAAATTGAAAATAGGGTATATGTTCCAAAGAAGGGGATGACGAGAATTTTGGTGGAGGGAGAAGGTGAAGTGAATAAGGATAACACTTACGAAATATGGGACGATGGTAATGACCTTGGATATGTTAGTAAGGGTAATATTTTTATGGTGTAAAAGATATGGAGGAAGAAGCAAGGGGTGATGAATGGTTTTGCATGAGGAAACACTTATGAAGATGGAAAAGAGGATGATATAATAGGAATTCCATTCAAAGGAATTAAAAAAAGAGGTTGTAATTGAGGATTGGTTTTAAAAGAAGCTAGTCAAGTGGGTGGTTGTTGAATAAGATTGATAGGTTGGATAGGAAACAAAGTTATCAATTAAGCATTGACAAATTTTTGGGTAAGAGACTTGATTATGGAGGATGTGATAGAGGATAGCACAGAGAAGGATATGGATTTTGTAATGGAAATGGGGATGACATGGGAGGAGGAATGGTCAAATGAGGGGATGGAATTGATGGTGATGGAGGATATATAGGAGGGGAGGTTTTCCTTGAGGAGGATCCTTGAATAATATTAATAGGATTGATGGGTGATTAAATAAGAGTATAAAAAAATTTGAAACATGAAAGTATACGATGGTGAGAGAGATGATGAAAATGGATGTAAATACAGGTTGGTGATATTAGGTTTATGGATGAATGGGGGTGAATAAAACATAGTGGAAATAAGAATGGTATTAAACATGTTGCTTATGTTTCAAAAAGTCCGTATATATGTTTGAGAATATTAAATTTAATTCAACATAATAGGATGCACCATGATAAGGATAAACATGATGACATTATTGTAATAGTAATGAGGATTATTGAATTAAAAATAAACACACATACAAATTACAAACAAACACAATTTGTAGACACTTAAATTTGGTAATTTATGCTTTAGAAAACCTTGATTTGAATATGTACTCTTGCTATGATAAATACTACTTCTCCATTCCCGCTTATCACTTTATGAGGTCCATTATTTATATTGTTTATCTTTATGCAATAATATGTCAAGACATCTCAATAATCCACTACACAAAATCTATAGGAATACATCCTTTTATTAAGTCCAAACTTCATTTATCATATTCCCTACTCCTTTCCAAGACCATAGAGTCGATCGGGGCCATACCATACGACCCCGACCTCTTTGTATAATATTAGACCAATTTTTCTTCTAACTGCACTCTCAATTTCAAATTTTTCACTGGGTATTATTCTTCATCTGGGCCAGCCTTTCTTATTAAAATCATCTACAGGACCCTATATAAGAAAGTAAACACTACCTTATTTGTTAACCTAGAATTACCAAGGTGATGTACTAGAGCACTCACTTCTTACACTTGTAAAAGACATCCAAAGCTCCTTAAATATATAATTACACATATACATTCATTATGTCAACACCCACATTAGGTATAAAGCTACAAAATATGCCAAGGAAACCATATCTATCTTCAACAATAATCCAAACATCCCCTCTAATTGTTGTTAAAGTAAGATCCAATTTAAAACAAGCTTTTTCAAAGTAAATACCAAATCCGATTGATCTATTTATATATCACATGCTATGTGGAGAATGATGTGTAGTTAAAGGAATATTTATAATAGTTCCAATGTGTTCGGCATGGGGTGCCCATAACCCTTCGATGTTTTTTTGCAAGACTCTTCATCCATGGATAAAATATTATATGATCAAGTATAATTTGAGAGCTTTGCTACATGTGCAATAACTAGGGTTTGATAGTGATAAACAAATCCAAGAAAGTGAATAACCCAAAAATTTAAATAAGTTGACTAAGCGCAGGTCCAAGACCATATAAAAGAGGTTAGAATATATGGTAGGGTCCTCACCGATGGTATAGTCATGATCTAATTGCAGTTTCAGTTCTAGTACATTTTGTGAGGGTTTCTTAGGTTCGATTCTCTCGGTTTCTATAAAAGTGAAATCAAGAAACTAAATAATATCAACCATAAAAAAATTGAATATTAGAGCAAACAAGTAATCAATTAAACAAACCAACTTGGATCAAGTAATTAAATTTTGGTAAAATTGATTCCATCAATGAGTAACTCAAAGCAAGGTAAAATGAGTTATAAAAATTATTTTCATCTAATTATCTTGAGTGCTTTGATCCTTTGGCCCAATCTGCGGTGTTAGGATTAGTTTGAGGTAGAGAGATTTGGTTGATTTTCACGGGTTTCTAATTATATGATTTAAACTAAAACCTCACACATTTTGGCATGCCCAAAGTGGGATTCCCACACATTTTTTTGGTTGTTCATTATTATTAAGACCAAATATAAGGCTTGTGAGAGAAATAATATCAATTACGGTGCAAATTTTTGAAAATTTTGGATTTTTCTTTTCAAATTTTTGTGTTGACTAGTAATGTCATTTTCACAATATAAAATGTTGATTTTTCTAACCATAACATTTTTTATAAGGATGTTGTTGATTTCACTCTATGTGTGTAAGATTCGAGTTAGTATGATTTTTGTGGGTGACCACAACATTTTTTCTTAATATCGTGTCACTTTTACAAGACCGATCATTTTAGCATACCACAATGTTTTTGTGACTAATCATGTTGTTTTTGAGAGGGAATGTATAAATTTTGGTCTTATCCACTTTTTGTTGCTATATTTAGTTTCTAAAATACTTGTTTAAAATAATCATATATAGCTTATTGACATAATTTAACCTTCATTTTTTTAAATCAAAATTTGAGCTAAAAACTAACCACGTCATTTTGGTAATTAAACGTATAATTTACGTGCTAATCACATCATTTTCACACTTAGCCATGTCATTTTTATTACCCATTGTTTTTTTGTAGACCGCATCATTTTCACTTCGGACCGCATCATTTTTACAACTATTGTGTTGTTTTTCTTTACTAACATCATTTTCATTATTTTGTAGGTTTTTACATTGGTCAAGGCCCAAATAAACTCCAAAAATACTAATTGTGTGCTTGTAAATTCATCTTGTCCAAGAATCAATATAAAATCATCATTTTGATCATATATTTTTGATTTTCTTGTATATATTACATAATATTTGTATATCTTATGTTATTATTTGTATATTACCCAAATTTAGGTCATGTATGCCCTTCCTTGTGTGATTTGATGATATTAGTGTTGGATTTGTGTTTAGACTAGGTCTTGTTTATCTATATATTATCTATCTAGCCTAGTTTAGTATTAGTTCACACTGCAACTTTGAGTTTAGATTATCTTGGGAGTATTTTAATTTGTTGGATACTATCCCCTATTGTAAATGAGTTTTTAGATTCACATACTTGGATTATTATCCCATTTTGAGGGACTCACAAAAATCACTTAGGTAGTGTGCAACCACATCTTAATCATATTTAGAGGCACTCCCACTTATTTTTGATAAAGTGTGTGATATATAGATTGTACATTGTTAGAGATACAATAATGAGGATACATTATTGATCATTTTCTTTGTTTTAAATATTTTCCTATTCTATGCTACATTATTATAATTTTCAAGATTTTCCATTGCTATGGTGATGATCACATTTCTCGGAGTGATCTTGGTAAGAGAGTGTTGTCCACTACTATATGGTATCAAAACAACTTCTAATAATCATTTTCCTGCTAGATTTGAATTTTTTTCAAAAAATAGTTTTATGTTAAATATTTGTGGTTAAAATATGAAGGTTTTTGTTTTACAAGACTTTTCTATAGCTTATGATTATTATAGATAGAGATTTTCCTTCCAACCCAAACTTATTTCCTTCATGGATTTATCTCTAGCCTAAGACTTGCTCAGCTTAGGATTTATTTTGCACATGCTTATTTGTGACTCATATCAATTTAAGTTCCTTCTCCAAATTTGCGTAGAGTTACATCCCTTACTTTATAGGTTTATTTACCTTGCTCAACCTATCTTGAGATTTTTTATCTTGTTTAACGGTCCCACCTCAAATATCGTTAGCTCACCTTGAGCTTATTTCACGAGTTTTATTCTTCTATGCTTGGATATGAATGACCTCATTTTACTTTAGATTGCTTCATGCTTGGATCTAGCTTAACATCAACTCATTGGATCAAGCTCGTCACATTATAGATCAGCCCTGGGATGACCCTAGTGCAGTTTTTATTCTTTCCAATGGATTAGAGTTTGGTCATAACTCATTTTTGGATTTTTCAGGCCCTACATCTTTTCTTAGATAGTGTGACCATCACCTCTTTATGGCTTAATCTTGGTGTTTTCTCCAATTTGGATAGGTGAGTGGATATCTTGAGTTCAAATAAACATTATGCAACTTGATTGAAGCAATTATTCTCTTTCAATATCTATCAATCCATGTATACCCTCTCTTACAAACTCATTATTCTATTGATCCATATTGTCCCAACTCATATTTTAGACAGGTGTTGTTTTTTGGCCCATGTTTAGGTCTGCATGGTAGTGCAACATTAACACTCTACCTTGCTCATCCCATCATTCTCAATGTCTATTTAGCATATCCTTTGTACTCGACTTTTGCACGATACATATTCACTTTAAGCTTGGTGGTGTCTTGTTTTACTTGTGGTGGTATAGTTCTTGGTAGTGGCGAAAATGTTTTATGGTGGGATGATCAAAGAGAAAATTATATAGGGTTTAAACATTGATTTTTTATCTTTTTATAGTTATTCCTTAGTTTTAAGGAAATTATAAAACCAATTTCCTCCAAGTATACTTCCAAATATGTTGACGACACATTGGTTCTTGAATGTTTCTTAGACCCATGATGTACATCAATTTAAATATCTTCAAATTCAACTCGCCTACCTCTCCTACTCACATAACTCACCTTATATCTCCCGACCAATATCCTTTAGATATCTCACTAAGATCTCCTACCTATTAGCTCATCAACTAAAAAACATTGGGAGGTAGTTTTTTTAAGGTGAATATGTTTGAAGATTTTTAAAAGAGGGGTTGGCTATTTGTTTATAAGAACTAATTATTAGAGAAAATTTGTAACAAAATATTTTTGTGGGGAAATATTTTTTAATAAAGGGGTCATATTCATTTGAAAAGGAATTTTTTTATTGGGGATATATTGTAAAAAATGGTGGTAATTTTTTGTATGTAAAAGGGGACTTTTTCTTTAAGAAGTGATGTTTTGGCCATTTCAAAGGTCATTTAAACTTGGGTAATTTATTCTTGGCATCGAGGCCCTTTAAACCCTCTGGAGTTTCCACCCCTAGATCCTCACTCCCCTGAAACATTATGTAGTGTTTCTAGGGTGTATTATTTACGTGTGGTACTTCTTCCTTGTGTTGAAGGTGGGAGGATGAGGTTCGATTAGGTAGGAGGTCATACCCCCTCATAGGTAAACAATTATCTACTTCATTCTATTTTCCTTTCCGTAATGAATTATTACTTTGACATATTTTCTTTATAGTCTAAGAACAAGATGATTTTCTATGAATTTTGTGCTATTCAGGAGGACATGGTAAAAATTGTGGTAGATAACATAAAACTCAATAGAAAAAATTATCTTCTTCCCTCCCTCCTGCATAGTAAGGATGCTCGATTCATTCCCCACAAAACGATTTACTAGTTTACAACATCACCCTCATATTATAGACCTTCATACCCCTACTCCTAGGCCACTTAAAGATATTGCTCCAACACCCACCACAATTAATTTTTCATATTTTGAGCTTGCTTTTGTTCTTAATGCTCATATTGTAATTTTTGTTATTAATCCTATTGTGCTTATTACGCATATTATACTTTTATATATGTGCCCATTTTAATTACACACTATATGTATCCCATTTCATTTTCTTTTGATCACATGCTTGGCTTCTTTGAAAAGCATATATATAATTTTTGTTCATGCACGATCCCGTCTATGTGATTTTTTAGTGGAGGCATTGGTAGACATTCACAAGGTATTCCTTTCCCTATTCTTCCTGTTAAGTGGCATTATCACCAAAACATTAATTTTGATGTAAATAATTCACTCGGGATCACTTGTTGATAGATCTCAAGTTTTTTTTCTCGAGTATTTTTGAGGATCATGGGATATATATGAGTTCAGCTACACCTTCACTCAAACCTAAGAAACATGAGATTTTAGGTGTCAAACATGATCAACTTGGAACACATTCTAATGTTCCTTGGCATGATCTACTTGTGAAATCCACATATAATCATATGAAGGCATCTAATTTAGCCATATGTGTTTATTTGGGATGGATATCTGATAACTTGTGGAAGAAACACATGCATTTATTGAGAGGGGTATAAACGTAACACCTCTATCATTGAGCTTCTTAATATTCTCATTTATCCTCCTGCATTATAATGCTCCTTGTTTGAGATATTTTCTTTGGCACTTGTAGAGGTTCTCTCCTCTTCTATATGACATCCTTTATAGATGGAAAACATTCTAGATAACTTTGTGTTTCTCGGTGATGTTATTTTTATGGGATATTTTGTATTCACAAAGAGTCCATAGAGCTATGGATTTTTTTTTCATGAATTTGGGCTCCATTTTTAACACTTTTATCTCCTTCAATTGCATTAATTTCCCATCACCACTAGAGCCATATTTTTAAGAGAGGTATATTTTATACGTATTTTTAGTACTTTTTAGGCATGTTAATAGTCTCTTTTGATGTGGAGATAGTCCGGTGAAGCTTAGTGCCGATTTTTAGTTTTCAATCAATTAGTTTTGACCACTTATACATATTTTTGCATCACTTCAACCATTTATCAATATTGTAGGATGTGGTGCAGATCCTTCTTTCTTGTCTCATGTTCTTCTCGTAAATGTTGTTCTTGGTTTATGGCACACCATTTTTTACTATTAGATCAAATTTAGTCCTGGAAATTATTTTCAATATTAACACCACTTTTGACAATATTCTTCAATTACTATTTGAGCTTTCCATATTTCTAAATTAAATCTATTTTATTGTATCACAATGTCATTGTTTATTTTTGTGTTCAAGCAATGGATCCAAAACATTATGCAGACAAATGTATTCTTTAACGAGATCGTATTATTTCTAATCCATGCTTATTGGGACACCTTGTAATAAGAAATTGATCTCTCCACTTTGTTTTTTTACTAGTTTTTAGTACATTGTGTTTTTTTTTCATCCATGATACTCTTTTTCCTTTTATTGTAATTGGGTATATTATCGAGCCTTGTTACCGAAACCCACACTTGGATATGTATCTTATATTTTCTCTTTTCTCACCCCTGATTTTGCACTCAGCGGAGAGTGTTGGATTTGTGTTCACACTGAACCTTCTTTATCTAGATATTATCTATCTAGCCTAGTTTAATACTAGTTAACTTTGTAACTTTAAGTTAAGCATATCTTGGGAGTTTTTTTATTTTTGGAGATAATACTCTCTTGCATGTGATTTTTTGATCCACATACTTGGGATATTACCCAATTTTGAGGGATTCACAACAAGTACTTAGTTGTTGTGTATCCACCTCTCATTCCTTTTAGAGGCACTCCTACTTGTATTTGAAAGTGTGTGATATCCATATTATACATTGTTAGATCTATAATAATGAGGAGGAATTATTGATGATTTTTTTTTTTTTGCAATATTTTCCTCTTTTGAGCAATGTTATTTTGATTTTTACTAGTTTATATGGATATGGTGATGATCATGTTACCAGAGAAATCTTGGTGAGAGAGTGTTATCCATTCCTATACTTGGGGATGAAAAAATCTACACTTCCTCTTTTATTTATCTTTCTAGGGAAACACGTCATGGATTTCATACCTATGAACTTTTATAGTCATTAGGAGTCTTACGACATGGATTTCATCACCACACACTAAGACGCGCCCATATTTTAGAGGGGTATACAAATTCTGAGATAATTGTCATTAGTAGACAATATTTTCCATGTTTGATCGGAAAAATGAAGTGAGGGTTTTTCATGTCCCATTACCCAAACCTTAGAAACAATCCTTATAACATGGAATAGGGAATCACATACTAAAATTTATGTAAGGGATGCACCTAACTTGAGTATTATCTAACTTATAATTAAGACCTATTGGCCATAAACACTTAGTAGTATAGGAACATAACCCTCCTGAAATAAATCACATGGTACCACATGAAGTGATAATTGGGAGGAAGCATATTTGTATTTTGGGAGACTAATTTTTCACCAATAAATCCAAAATCATCCTCATCTCTCACCAACATCCAACCTAAACACATTATCTACAAACCACAACATAATGAATATTTACTAGTATTTTGTATTTTTATGATAATTTCTAAAACAAATTAATCTTGTAAAAATTCTCACTAAACCAAACACCTCCATTTCTAAAACTCCTATTATCTCATCTACATCCAAAAATCATCCAAGAATCCCATAAATCTTGACCAAAATCTAATCTAAAATCTAGTCATAACCCAAAGCTTAACATTCGAGTAAATTAAATCTAATCAAACATCCAAGTAATCAACCTTTAATCAATCCTAATCCAATCAATGGGGTCATATATGCCTTAAATCAACATCGTTCTTAAATCAAACCAATATCTAAGGTTATTACTAGATCGTCTGCATAAGGTTTTAATCAAGCTTATCTCTAATCACTAAAATTCAACCCACATTTAAAACTCCAACTTATCTAACTTATAACCCACATTCAAAATAAACCTTAGTCTAAAGTCAAGGACAAAGATAAATGACAGTTGAAGCTAGGTATAGGATTAGGATGGGAATGAACATAAATTTAAAATATCCCCTTGAAAATAATTAGAATAATGAATGAGCTAACGATGATGATGTATAAATCCTTGTTAGTCATAAAGAATATAATCAAGGTAGTTATAATGAATTTATCTCAATAAAACAAGGAAGATCCCAACTAATTCAATATATTTATGATAATCGAGATGAACTCCTTTAACAAATCATTAGTGTCGGGATAAAATACCTCCCAACTATAACCTTGAGAATCTAAGGAATATCATAAGCCAATAATACCTTGAAATAATTACCACAAGAATAAATCCCTTCAAGATATAATATCCTTTAATTTATTCTTTAAATACCAACCATGTAAAAATTGGGAAAGGGAGAACCAACTTGGATAGAAAAATGAATAGATACCATCACCGAGCCATATATGATTAGATACCAAAAATATCCCACTAAGTGGAAACACTTGCTTCCCAAATAGACCATGATGATAATGAACCATAGTATTAAAAAAATCCATCTAAATTTCATAAGTGTGTATATATGTGTGTGTGTGTGTATATATATATATATATATATATATATATATATATATATATATATATATATATATATATATATATATATCGAGAAAACCACAAAGCTAAATTCATCCTACCATCCACACCAACACTAGGCTCTTCATTTTATCAAGAGTGGAAATTAATAAAAGAATCTCTTCAAGGGTTATAAATGAAAATACATGATAATAATTATAGGTTTGAGTAATTGTTCCCTTATCCACTTAATAAAGAACTTATATAAGTTCCCTTCTCTCCATATTTCAAACAACTACAATTTGATAAATATAGGGCCACGGGAAACCCAAAATATCATATAAGAGAGTTTTTCATGGCTTATTTTAAGGTTAATTATAGTGATTATTGTTTGATAAGGATCTTTCCATAAAGTTTGGGTGGTCATGTTCTTGATTGGTTCATGCATTTACACAAAGGTTCCATAACAAACTTTGTTGAATTATCTGAAAATTTTATTGGAAAATTCTCTAAAAACATTGAAAATGAGATCACTATGAGATATTTTTGTGATACAAAACAACTAAATGGAAAATTTTCTCATAATTATTACAAAGGTGTAAAAATTCAGCCAACATATTCCTTTATACCATCCTAAAGAAACAACTAGTCAATATTTTCATAATTAACCTGAATCAAGAAATGGATTTTCATCTACAAATCTAGTGTGCCAATACCTTTAATGAGATCATTAAAAGGTAAAATATATAGAAAATTATCTTATATCCAAATAACTAATCAATATCTATTCTAAGGATAATCAACATCAATCAACATCCGAAAATACAAAGCTCCTCAATAAGAACAAAAATATGTTTGGCAATGGAGTGACTGACTCCAAACATATAAGAACCGTTTAAAATTCTTACAATACATCAATATAAATCTCATAAAAGAATCAAAATAACCCAAGCATAACTCTTCCTATGAGAAAACCAAAACAATAATTCATAAAAAGAATTATTTTTCTTTAAGTGAACCATCAAAATGTATATTTTACAAGATCTTAGCTATAAATATGATTGAGTTCCCTAAATAAATTCCCTTAATGAAACTATACCCAAAACATCATGCTTCCAAAATGAAGAGAAATATGAATTCCACATGAATAATGGTCATAGTAAAAATCATTACATGAGGTTAAAGAACTACATCTAAGATCTCATCAATAAGGGGAAAATTAAAATTGAAGGGGATAATTATACTTCAAAAAATCAACAATTGGGTATCTATCAATATTTGTTCCCAAAGTATGAGTAGAAGATAAAACAAAATCAACAAATCTAAATTCAAATTTCAAAAACCAATTACATCATTTAAAAGTGTATCTCATGCAACTATGATTTGGTTATAGGTCATATTGACCAACCACAACATAGAATCACAACTATTGAAATCAAAGGTAAGTATTTTGAGAGCCCTACTCCCCAAAGTTGAACTATCATCACAATAAAAATAAGATACCCCAAATATAATGTCACCATTTGGAGTAACAAGATTACCATCGCAAGAGCACCGCCCTTTGGTCATTATCCAAAGTGCACCTTTACCTACGTCTAAGGGCCAATATGACTTAATCAAACAACTTGAGAAGACCCCTAGATATCCATCATAGACATTCTCAAATCATATTATATATTTTATAAATAACTTAAGGATTATACAGTCCTAACTGATATTGAGCCAAATTAGTTCTAATATATTTTTACGTCATGCATTTTTTCAAGCCCAAAAATTAAAAACTTGAACCAAGAAAACTAAGCTAAATGTGAAAACATGCTTCTAAACCCTCCTAAACCCCTCTCCAAATCAGTTTTCTTCCATATCATGGTGATCCCAACTTTACATTTCCTTCTATAATGTTAAATAATCATATTCAAGTGTTTGAATTAATGTAACAATGAAATTCCTTTGATTCAACAAAGTGCAACCAAGGACTACTTCTATAAAGACTTAGAAAGGAAAATTTTGGCCATTTCAAGGCATGTGTACATCTCTCGAAAGGTTATAAAATATTATAATAAAGTAAAGGTGGTATTGGAGATCCAAGAAGGTGTTGGAAGTTATTTAGGAATATTTAGGAAAGGTTTGTTGGGTTTGGGACAGACTATGCAAAAATGGGGTTTTCAGGTGTAAGGGATAAGTAGTCAAATCATGAACTTGAACTTCCACATATGATTTTGGGAGATCCGTAAGGATTTAGGAGGAAATAAAATATTAATTGTAAATCTTAAGGAATTATATACATGGTGGAAAAATCATATTTTATCCAAGGCTTGAACACTTCTCAAAGCATTTCAATCTTTACAGCACACCCATCTATGCCAAAGAAAAAAGAGGAATTATTTGGAGTTTCGGGAATAATTGGGTTCTAAAACCTATTTCATTGATATTATAATGTTCCTTTAAGCCACAAAATTATTAAATTTCATCTCAAAAGACCTCTCTAAATCATATTTTTAAATTGTCTCTAGTACAATGTGTTGATCCCATACTTAACCATATTTTCAACTGCCACATGTTAGCTTATTTCTCAATCCAAAAATTTGTTTCCATATTTTCCCTTTCCCAAAGGGATAGAGGGGAAAAAAATTCACTCGAGAGTAAGCTCCCCTTCTGGTCCCTCATGTGACCCTCCTCTGCCTGACAAAGTTCTTAACTAGCTTAACCCCTCATCCCCTCACTACACCAAATCATGACAAGTGGAATCATATTGATCCAAGTGTAATTTTTGGTCCCTATTCTCCATTTTCAAATGGGATATATGGGAATAAAAATTTCCCCCAAGATCAAGCCCCCTTATAGGTTCTTCATGTGACCACTTTTCAGCCTCCGAGTGCTCAAGTTTATTTTTTCAATCTCCCACATTGCACCTCCTTTCGACACTTGTTATCATCTTACTCAAAGAAATTTTTTTCATCCCTTTTATATATTTTTCCTATGGGATAGAGGGGAAAAACATTTCACCCATACTCAGCCCCTCAAACTCTAAGTTTTAACCCACCATGCTTTCACACAATTTGGGTTAAGGCTGCGATTGCTGAGATGATTTAAAAACAAAGAGAACTTATTTTAAACCTAATTTATGTTCATAGTTCGATCTGAAATACATTATTGGATCTGTAATACCTAGAAAAAAATTCATTCACATATTTTATGCTTCCAAATTTTTCCTAGCACAACCATGTCTTCCAAAAATGAAAATTCTTCATAATTGTTTAACCATAAATACGATGCAATTGAAATTTTCTTTGAAGAATCTCATCCCACGCACATTTGAGAAGACAATTACTGTAAACTTGATGATGACCTAAATTATTAACAAATTAAAATATAAAACCTCCTCCTATAATGTTCCATTTTAGTTTGCAAGAGATCTAGGCGAAGGAACAATGTGAAAATTTAGAGCACATGATCCTGGTACAAAGACAAATCCGGTGAGGGTGTTTTCATTGAAAACATACATTGGTAAGTGCTTATTATAAAAATATAAATTTATCTTCATGTAACTTAATAAAATAGTAAACCTCCCCAAAATAAAAATCTCTCACCATTTGAAACATCCCGAAATAGTGTAAAATAGTAAATGAGGAAAACTTGGCAATTTTCCCAAAATAGTAGTTTTCAAAAAAAGTAACTAAAAATATAAACTTTCTAAAATCAGTAAAGAAACATCAATTGAGGTATTCCAATAATTTTAGGAGCTTTAGATGATTAAATTTTATCAAAAGGAAAATTTTCCTAAAATATCAACTCCTAAATCCCACTTGCCCAAAATAAAAAGTTTTGGATTCTAGTGCAAAAATTTGTTGTTAGCTTCATTTTTATTCATCTTGCTGATTTTTTGAGCCATAAATTTCAAATTATCTAGTTTGGTACATATTTCAACCCTGGAAAAAATTCTCCGGTGTGGGTGATTGTGATGTCACTCACATGGACCTCAAGGACTGGAGAGCCAGATACCAAGGGTCCATAAAGAACTGTTGAAGAAATGATTTTCACAAGTGGGTTATACACTATAGGAGGCCACCCTCTATCAATTTAGAGTACCTAATTAGTGCTAGGATATTCTTGGCAATATGAGATAGAATTAAGGATTATAAAGGCAGATGACAATTCCATACTTGCATTACTCACCCCGAAGGGCATCTCACAATGTATGCATATTCCAAATGGAAGTAATATGGTCATTATCATGAAGAATTTTTCATCTAGTGAGTGGTTAAAGAATGAATCCTATCTCTAGGGAATCATCTTGAGATATTTTTGAAATAAGAAAACCCTCGCGTATGCCAAAAACCTTGTCTAGGAGTGAGTTTCATGAAGGATACTCATATGCAATTATTTTTCTTGAGCGGGTAAATGGGTGAAGAAACTACCAAGGATTTCCGGGATTGGATGGAACAATTCATCCTCATTATCACTAAGGGGAATCAGATGGTTGATTGGGAAAAATCATAAGTGATAACATCCATCATCAATTGCTCTAATTATAGGTCACAAAGAAGTTCACAATGACATCATATCTGGTGTATGCTCTCGCGATAACAAGAGTATTCAAGGGCCCGAATCTTTCTCGAGAATGTTTCATATAAGGAAATAGCTTATGAAAGGTACCCTTAAATCAGGAAAGAAATCATCACTTCACCACAATGAATGATCCATTCACTATGTTTGTCATCAAGTTACTTAAAGGCAACCCAGAGTTGATATTATCTTCCTAGGATGCAACTTTGATTGAAATATATGGGTCCTACTTCACCAAATTTTTAACCTTTTCCTATATCATGGTTTTAAGATTTGATGTTTCTCCTCACAATCTCCCTAGATATCTTAGTGATGATATTGTGATTCTTTTACTATGTAGGAAAATTTCTCATGTCAATAGTAAACTCGGGGACCATAGGAAACAAAGTGTGTCTTTCCTCATCTCCCTTAGAATTTACTCATGTAAGAATGTTGTTGATGCTTCAAATCTCAAATTCTTTTTCACATCCTTAAATATTTATTCATACACTTTTAGGGATGATTTCAAAATTCAAATCACTATTAAAACCTTCCATCTCTCGAGTTGCACCATGTTCCCAGTTTGAAGATCATTGGTTCAACTATTTAGATGATTTTAAGATAAGGAAGTGAGATCACATGAGGATGGAAATTGGCCAAATAAGGAAATTTAGATTTGATTGGTTCATGGAAGGAGTGAAATATGATGTAAATGAGTTGTACAATCCGCATACCATGAAGTGAAGGTTTTTCTTCTCCCACTAATCTCTTTGAGTGTTCATGTGTTAGGGGATATCAATGAACGGATAGTGGTGGTGATTAAGAGGTCAAAGGAGTGGTTCATGAAAAATAGGGTCATGTGGGGTGGATTTTATAATATCACAAGGAAAGCATATATAAAGGCACTGGAGATGACTATGATCTCAACTCACTAAAGAGATCCCATGAAAAGGAAAGTAATGGATAAAGAGGTCCCCCACTATAGGAGGTTGCAACATAAATAAATATCACTCGGGACCCTAGAGATGATCTTGATAAAGGATAAGTGGACCCTTTTTAACCTCCAATCCCGTATCGTCTCAAAGAATCTCTCCCTCTAATGTAGAGCCAACTCAACAAATATAGGATGTACTCTCTCGTATTGAGTCTCGAAACTATAAGCATGCCTAGTGCCAAACCTAAAATAATGGAGGTCTTCCCATGGGTACAAGATCTTATCAAAGGTGAGACTCACACATTGAAATAAGTAGTGGTGAAATATTTACAAGATATTTCGAATATGGTGAACAAAAGATGAGGTAAGAAGGCCCAAACAACTTCCCACTTCTTTAGTGGTGCTTCAGGAAATCAATATGTAGAGGTTTCTCAGCCAAAGGTAATAAATACCATAGGGATATTGCCCCATTAGAATATGAAATGACAAAAATCCCATTGGGTCCAACTACTCATGAAGGGGATTCTCATTTATTTTGATAATATTCCACTCTTATTCTTATGAGAAACGATGAATATAAGAAGAAGATTGAATAATTGGAAGAACACGTGAGAACCCTCACTTCATATGTTCAATCATTCATGGAGCATAATTTCATACCATCTCTCCTAACTAAGGAAGTCACTCCAATTAAAAAATTGGCCCAAAATCAATAAATAATACACAAGGCTACACAATACAAGGGAGAGCCAATGATAAGTGGGTAGAAAAATCCTTGAGAAAGGTAAGGCCTTGTTTCCAAATATTTTTTCACTATTTGATCTTATGATTGCCAATACTATGAAATTGAATATGAATAAAGATGATATTGAAAAGTAAAAAGAACATTGATATTAGGTGTTTCACCTTTGGTGACAGAGATGGGTAACCTCGACTCTTTTGTGTTGGTAGGAAATAATACATTCAACTCCATAACTAATAACATATCTCCAATTTGGTCATGAACATTGGTTGTTCAATTTTAGACATTGAATCATACTCTTGATGAGTTGGATTATCGTGATTAGATAACTTCGTAGATGTAGGAAAGTATAAACAAGTAATTACAAAATATTAGAGCACCTTTAGTGAATGAAAATAATTCAATGAATGATCTCTTGAATCCATTTGAGGAGATGGTTAGAAAAGAGGAAGGAGACCCCTTCTCCTTTAATGAATAAACCTTAGAATCCCTTTCATAGATCATATGTACCCTTTCTAGTACTGTAAAGAAGCATCAAGTTTTTTTCAAGAAATATAAAATCGTAAACAAAAATTTCAAGAATTAGCTTAAGGATTTGAGCTATGTGCACATTCCTCAAGCAAATAAAGTGGCACCCACATAATCTTGTTTAAATAAAGAGTTAAAAGGGATAGATATTTACCCAAGGTAATTCTCCCAAAGTCCTTTGGCAAGTGGATATTCATAGGCAAATGAAACATCTTCTTTTACATATATATCTTCCTTCTTTTTTCTTCCCCTTCCCCTTTCTTCTCTCCTCTCATGTTCTAATTCTTCATTAAGGGGGTGTACTTTTCACTATTTTTTCTTATTCATTTAAATGTGACCTATAGAAAAACATTGTAATGAGTTCCCTTTAATTAATAAAAAGGGGCTCACTTTCTTTCCTAGGAATATGAAGGGTCACAAGTTATAAGGGTAAGTGAAAAGTTATGTGGGGGTAGGTGAAGAGTCTTTATATAAAATTATCCTTTCTTTCCCTCCCTCTTTCTTCTCCCCATTCATGTTCTAATTATTCATTAAAGGGGGTGTAATTTTCACTATTTTGTCTTATTCATTTAAATGTGACCTATAGAAAAACATTGTAATGACTTCCCTTTAATTCAAAAATAGGGATCACTTTCTTTCCTAAGAATATGAAGGGTCACGAGTTATAAGGGTGAGTGAAAATTTATGTGGGGGTAGGTGAAGAGTCTTTAAGGAAATATCTATATATTGTATGACTCCCTTATTCCAAGGGGTTGTCAATTTATGAGTCTCTAAGTAGATAGATATTTGCACTACTAAGAAGCAAACAAAAGATAACATTCTTCCATTTTCTTTCCTCTATGTTTCCTCTATTTCTCTACTTGTGTAGCTTTGTGAATTTGATGATCTTGTAAAAAAAAAAAAGGTGCTAGAGCCTTTGATGAATGGATTAATGAAATTATGTGTTCATAATCTATTGTGTCTTGTCATTATTAGCAAAATTAATTTCTTCTAATTGTGTGTGGATGAATTCTAGTTAAATTTTGTAAAAATATGCAAGTGCCTATTTATAATACTAACCCCTCTCTCTCAAATTTCTCACTCCCTTTTCCTCCTCTCAAGAAAATTATTCCCTTGCACTAGGTGCAAGAATTTACCAAAATTTTAATGGAGTTTTCTTGTGCGATCCATGACCTAGTGCCCACCTACGATATTTATTTTATCTGCATTCAATAAATCCCCCCTTTTCATAAGTAGGAGGGACATAATCCCATAGTGTTCTTTGAAAATCAGTTAATTTTTCCTTGTGACAAATTATTTCACCAACACTCTTGTGGGTCACCTATCATCCACCTAATAACTCATTTTTGATCAAGATGACATTTTTCTAGTTGGTTTGTCTCATAAATTTCCCCTATACATTGAGGCACTCATTCATCGAGCATACTATCAAACATGCACTTGTATATTATAGTTTTGGTGTCGATATCGCACCCTATCTCTAATAAAAAGGTTGGTATAAACTACTACAAAATTAACATATCACATCATCATAATTAGAGTGTTCAATGATGTTGAAAAAAATCTGCATGAATAATCCATCTTTCTATTATGGTGGTTCATGTAACACATCAAATAATAATATATGTGGTGGACATTGATAGTCCTTACAATATCCTTTTAGGATGACCATATATCCATGAAATGTAAGTCGTTCCATCCACACTCCACTAGTAAATCAACTTACACTATTCCAACATGGTATTTACCATCCCCTGGTGATCATTAACCCTTCTAATATTGTAAACTACTAGAAGGACATTATTGTAAAAAATCATATTTTCCTAGCACCATAAATGATTTCTCTATGGAAAATTACAAATATCCATATGGATTCAAATCCTCATCATCATACATCCATCCAAATAATATCTCATCCAATTTTGAAGCCCCATCCATCAAATCCCATGCTAAAATCATCCTAAAAGTATATGGTGAATACAAACTCCAAGAAGCCTTCCACATCGGGAATATCTCTACATCACTGAGAAGTTATGGAAGACCCACCATGAGGAAGATAAATAAAACCATTTATCATATTGACATAAACACCTTCATCCACTTTGGTCTACTTATAGATGAAAAGATCGAGATTTCATATAAATATTGGTTGTATGATGATGGGGTAGCCTCTTGTTTCTAACATCCAAAATTCCCAAAAGAGACAGAATTTGTAAGCTCATGAATTACAAAGGTTAAGGTTTCGGTCCTTGAGAACAAGAGATTTTCGAACCTCCATCCCTCATAGAAATCACACCAAGTCTTTTCCTAGGGTGCAAACCACTAGGTGATGACTCATTTGAGGTTATCATGGATACCTCTTCAATTTTTTAGGAATATTCCAATGTGAATGATATCAAGACTTGTTTCATCAACTCCTAGTTACTTAAAAATAACAAAAATACAAAAAATCAAATGAATGAAAACAATAAAAAAATCAAAATAAGGGGTCCTCTAGTGAAAACATTTATGAGTCTCAATGGACAAGAAAAACAAACATAAAAATTTAATCATTTGAAAACCTCCTTGAGGTGACTATGGATGGGGAATTTCATCTATTCTAGGAAGCTAGCACTAATGCATGTCAAATACCTAAAACATACAACAAGAATACTCTCTTAGTTAGGAAGAACTAAAATAAATTGACAAAATTCTCAAAGAGATATCAGATGACATGTAAGAAAGATAAACATCCTTGGTCAAATATATAATTGATGTCAATATTAGCACGAAGAAGGACTGATGATAACAAAACTTAGAGCCACCCTCACATCTCAAGAGCATGAGGAATTCACAACACTACTTAAGGAATATGTGGACATCTTTGTATGGTCATATACAACTATGATACGATTAGATCCATCCTTAGTAGTACATTACCTTGTGGTGAAACATGATTTAAATCATGTCAAATAGAAATTAAGAAATATGCATCCAAAATTTACCCTACTCATCAAAGAAAAACTAAAAAATCTATGAGATATGTGCTTCATTTAATGAGGATGAAATTGTAACATCTTTTTGAAGTATAATTCCTCATTTTTGAAGAAGTTTTAAATGAACTTAATTGTTTTTTAAAAAAATTTAAATATTTTAAAGATTAAGTATAATGCATATATGATGAATTAAATTCTAAAAGCATTGTGCTCTATTTTTCTCCATACCCCGATAATTCTTGTGAGATAGATGGTTTGTTATGAAAAGTAGGGAAATGAGAAAGATTTACGAATGATAAAACACCAACAATATGATTAGAGGCCCGTGATTTTGGCTAAGGAAATATATTCAAAATATATCGCTATAACTCTAGACTAATATACCAAGAGATTCAGACGGGAATGCGGGAGCTCGTAACTAACACCCCAAATCTATGAACTACCGGAAGAAGTGAATTAATTCCATGAACACATCGGGAAAATATTGAAGAAGATTTTGTTGTCTAGAAAGATCCTAGAAGAATAATTATTTTCTTGAATGACTAAACACATGGCAGTAAAATACCATCTATTCAATAAATAGTAAGAAATAATAAATGGTCACTCTCCCATATTTTATGCAGAGTCCTAGTTGATAAGTTTAAGTTGTTAAGATCTTATTGCTTTAGGAGTAGTATATCAGTTGTACTCT
Organism: Taxus wallichiana var. yunnanensis; assembly: GCA_018340775.1. Lineage (NCBI taxonomy): Eukaryota > Viridiplantae > Streptophyta > Pinopsida > Cupressales > Taxaceae > Taxus > Taxus wallichiana. Next base: position 339,293,799 of record CM031236.1, read on the forward strand.
TCACTTTTCATTCAATATGTTGACCTTATAATCTAGTTCTATTAGAAATTTTTGAGAGAATAAGAAACCATGAATAAGCACTTATTCATGAGAGGCAGAAAGATTCAATTTTGAGTATCTTCTACACATACCTCATTGTAAACTAGAAGGAGGGTTTTTATTGCTAAAAATTTAACACCCCCTTTTTCAAAAAATTAAAACATGAAATTCATATCATCCCTTTCTTTTCATTGCATTCATATAACTCTGGCAGGGTCCACTAGGTATTTATTACATTATTTAATTGTTTACACTTTGAGTGGTTTGGGAATTATATAAAAAAATTCAGCTATCATCTTATTTTGATATAAATATGCATCATCACCTTAATTGTCAATATTGATAGTGAATAGTTGATATGGAGATAACATTTCATTTTTATTTCACTATTTGGATTCCAAGCTCATATTTTGATCTTTTTGGTCTTTCCATTTTGGAAATGATGATCGAAATTTATGTTCTATGTTGATTGTTTTATCATTTAGTGCATACTTCCATTATGGACACCTTGTCTGCATAAAAGGATTTTTTCATGGGAATATAATTAATTATTTTGCTAAGTTTGTGATATGGTTAAAATTATTGTCTTGCACACATTTTGGATGAACTATATAGTTTATGATCTTGAATAATATATGGGATAAGGTATAATGTTTTGGCTAAAATAAAATCAAATTAAATTTTGGTCAAGCCGCCATTTGTGAGCTCCGAGTCCCTAGGTATGAGGTGGCAATAGGTAGTGGGTGAGTAATGGCAATGGAGTTATTGGCATTCAATGTGGATGTAGGGGCATCAAAAAAGGTGAGGATTATTGTCGATTTTGGGGTCATTCTGGTTTTTCGTTGCACTAATTTGGAGCTGGAGGTGTTCATGTATTATGTAAGGTGGTCACGCTTTTAAGATCTCTACGTGTCAATAAGTAACAAGTATGAGATTTTGGTTTGACAGTTTTGTTTAGTTGGAATTAGCTTATGGTTTTAGAGCTTCTTTTTTAAGAAATTTTTTTTTAATTCTTCATGCAAATATATTTTCGACCTATCCAACTCAAATGGATATTTCGTATACCCATTTTTTTATTTTTTAAAGACTTGATGCGAAAGATATATCCTCGAAATATTTTATTGATATTATTATTAATATCTTGAAATGAGGATAAATATTTTTGGGTGTGTTGCATGAAAAATTATTGTGCTTTCCTATGAAGTTTTAAGCTCATTTAAGTTTGGATTTGCATTCTGAGTCACGTCTTCTTTTGGAAATGTATGCATGAGACTATATGGGTATCGTTGTTTCTTATAAATAAAGAATTTTTTATAGTCTTGTTGTGGTCACAAATCATGTTTAATTCTTAATATGGTGAGTCATATAAATGAGAAGAACAATTTTTTTCTTTGAGTTACAGTGACTTTTATTCGAGCCATTCATTTGGGTATTTCAAAAATGATTAAAGTATAAATAATATACCACTGTTTTCGGGTTATAGGTGAAGGAATATTTTCATTTTGAATGAAAAGGAGACATTTTTAGTCATTTGGGTGTAGCATTATTTGAATGGTCGATTAATAATCAAATGTTGATGAATAGATACTCAAAATCCCCTGTAAATTCATTTTTTTGAGTGGATTAAGTAGTTTGAGTTACTTCTAGAGCTCTAATGAAGATCTTAAATGCATGCATTTGTTTAATTAAGATGGTGATATATTTGATAGTGATAAATTGTTGATATTTTGGGATTTTAATACAGTGATAAAATGAATCTATAGAATATTGTGATTTGGTTGATTTATGATTCTAAACATGCATATTTTTGGGGCTTTCTGACTCAGAGAATTATAGTTTGAAATTTTCAAAAGGTGCAGACATGAGAATAAATTTTTATATAGCGATAAGTTTATCACTCAACTATTTATAAAGTCTATGGGAATGATGTGAATAAATTGAGAAGAAATAATAGTATGTATTGTTTATCAGTTGAAATGCCACCTGTACATGCATATTTTATGGATTTTATTTCATTTCAGTCTTTAGTACTGAGGCTCGAAAAAATATGGCCATGTGTTTATTTATAAAAATGATATTCTAAGAGTAGGTAGTAGTTTATAGTTTCAAAAAAAAATGACAAAGTAAAATGAGATGCGTAGAAACGATAAAAACATGTTTTATTTTAAATTATATGTCATTTTTTTATTGATTTTCAATTATGATCTTTTTGATAATCCCGATTGTTTTGAGATGAGGTGAAATGAAACCTAAATGCTAAGACTTGGTGACTATTTTTGTCTTTATAACATTTCATCATGTCAAGATGGGATGGTTAGGGTTCTAGGAGGTTTGAATCACATCATTCATGGGGCACAATAGTTTTTGTGGTTGATCATGGTAGAGGGGTTCACCTAGGGGTGGTTGAAGGGGAACTAGTACACTTTGGGAGGTAGACCTTTTGTTAGGCATGGCCCTACACGTGTATCTATTCATTTTGATGCCATGAAGCATGTCTTCATAAAATTAATTCAAGTAATTGAGTCTTACCCATCCATAATAAAACCTTCTCATAGTGTTCAAAACCCTCCTTTGTATAAATTTGAACATGTACATGCTGAAAATAATCCCGTCTCCTCTAATAGATCTGTTCAGTCTACTCCTCATGTACCTCGCAACCTACTTTACCTATCAAGTTTACACATATATTTCTTGGAAAGAATCAAATTACACCTTCTCATGAGTCCCCACATACCTCTAAGTATGCTAGGTCCTCTTCCTTAATTCCTAAGGTGACAGTGTAATGAAAAGAATAAAATTTGGAAGTAGAGAGGAATCCATGGTATTATCACTTACACCATACTTCTTGTGGAGTCCATATGAGTATGTAGAGATGGTGACTGAGGTAGGAACACCAATTTTAGACTTGACAGGAGATGATTGATTATGATGTTTTGATTTGATAAACTTGATTGGATATATTTGACACTTTACATACATTTCACATTTTGGATATCATACTTTATATTTTGGGACAGATTTGAATGACTTAATGGTGACAATATTTTATTATATATATAGATGGATGGTTGTGGATATTTGATTTTTTTTTATATCATGATGATGTGTTAGCTATTAAAAGGATGAATGCTTCATATGGATTGTGTTTACATTTATTTAGTGTATGCAATACTTAGTGGGCCCATGTTTTGATAATTCATACCTCATTCATATATAAAGTGAAAAGTTTAAAAAGCTTGTGTCCTTATTTAAATTATATGGTTCACTTAAGTTATAAAGTGAATTATTATTATTATAAATTTTAAAAAAATTCTTTTAAATCATTTAAAATAAATCAATCAGTTATAACTGATTCTGACTCATGAGGATGTTATAAAAGGACATGGAGGATTCAATTGTGAGGGATGAAAAATCAGGTATTTTATTTATTTGAAAGTTATTTCATTCTGAAAATTAATTTTGTGCAATGCATTTCTGAGGCAAGTGATCTTACAAGAGTTATGAAAACATTGTTTTGAGGTTTGAGTGTGAATTTCAAATACAACAGGTATATCAAATTTAATATTATTATTCTGATTATCGATTAAATATTTTGTATTCTTATCTAACTGATTGTAGATTTTTTTGTTTGTATATCTAGAGAAAGCTTGATGATATCTTCATTCTATCTTAAAATGAATGTAATTTGTAGCCATGTTGGCTTTGATATTTGATCATGACCTTGTTAAGACGTTGTTTTAGTGATCATTTTACTTCATTTCATTAATGCAAAATATGTTCTCTTCATCATGTCTATATCAAAATTTTATTTGTTAATTGTGTAAATATGTTTATATGTTGATATTTTATTTTTTCTTTTTTTTTTGTTTGTTATGTTTTTTTTATGAGATCATTATGATATTGGAAATAATTGTGAAGAAGAGATTATAAATATCACTCATTTTTCACCTTTTCAAGAGGTTACCTAATTTATAGGTTTCACTCTATCGGATAAAGGTTGATAATATTCATTTTGATTCAAAAAATCAGTTTTCAATATATGAGTGATCATTTTGAATTAAAGACATTAAGTTTAAGGATAAATATCTTATCATTTCTTATTAATCTTTTGGTGGTCTTGTTGTGTTGTGTTGAGTCTTTGATGTGTTTTATTTTGTCTTTTTGATGTATGTATATATTATTTTTTTTAGAAATAGAAAACTTCCTAGATATCTTAGGTTGAATCATTATTTAGCCTATGTTAAACTACCCATGCTTAAGCCAATTCTTAAGTAAATTATGATTAAACTGGTTTGATTCCATCTTGACCTTTTTGTGTTAGGCGAAAGGGTTGATTGGTTGTTGGTCTAATTTTTATCGACAAAAAATTTGGTGACTCATTGGGATCATTTCTATTTCTTATTTCTAAGTGGATTTCTTCTAACTATCCACTTTTCTTTTTTCTAAAATCTGAATTCATAGAGTATATTTCTTATAACTATCTACTCTCTTGAATTTCATCAATGACCATTAGAGGTTTTGCACCTCTTGACTAGGTTGGTTTACTCATTGGAAACACTCAATTAGATGTTAATTCTGATATTAGAACTATTGTTTGGGATTTATGTAGCCACATTTGCACAATTTTTGCAAGCAAGTGAGGTTCTTAATGATGAAGAAGGATAGATCCCTTTACATTCAAAGGCTCGCAAGAGGTCTAAGTATCCAAACCCAACGTGACATTGTAAAGAAAAATAAACAAGTCAAAGAAGAAAGAGAAAAAACTTTAAAATATGAAAATAAGTCTAAAGTTTTACCTTTAGATATTGTGAATGATAAGAAACTTTTGAAACATTTTTGTTAGTTTGACCTTTGACTTGTGTTGTTTATTTTTGATTTCTTTACAATGGCTAAAGAAGTTGATAGAGAAAGGGTTCCTAGTCCTAACCATAACCGAGAAAAATTCTTGGGTTTGAATGAAATAGGAAAATGTCACTGATGATGAAGCATCAAATCATGAAGAAGATAACCTCAGCCCATGGCTTAAGGAAATCCAATTGATATTGGAAGAAACCCTCCTAAATTACCATATTTAAAAGGGATACAATTACCTAAGTTTTCTGGTGAATATGGTTCTTCTTGGGAAGATCATCTTGATTCTTTCAAACTGATATGTGCAGCCACATGGGTAACTAATGAGAGGGATTATTTGAGGATTTTCTCAAAATCTTGAGGGTAGAGCCTATAAATATTTTGTTATTTTCCTTCAAAGTCTCTTACTAAGTGGTCAGACATAGAAGAATTGGTTAGAGGACTATTTTGGGAAAGAAAAGATGAGTTTGAACTTGTGAATGAACTATCAAACATGACTATGGATCCTGGTGAGACCATCTATCATTTTACCATTCATTTCACCAAGTTATAAAAAAGATACCTCCTAATGTAAGACCTTAAAAAAATCTAGCAAGGCTATATTATTATAATGCTTTACCATCAAAATATAGACTTATGTTAGAGGATAAAGAAATCTATGACTTTGAAGAAACTCTTACTTTTTATTTGTAGTATGAAAAGAAGTTGAAGAGGATTGGTTTCAAAGATAGATCATCATCTAACTCTTCTACTGAAAATAAAAATTTTGAATGTTATTCAAAATTTAGGAAATGAGTTGGTCACCATTAAAAGACAATTAAATGATCAGCCCTCATCCTCAAAAAACACACATGCAGGGTCTACTAAGGTAAAAAGTGAACTGGGAAAAGTCAAATATGAACCCAAAGAAATGTATTGTGGAGTTTGTGAGTTAGACCATGATCTTGACACATGTAAAGTTGCTGAGAAAGTTAGGAAGTTCATCAAAGGAAAAATGTTTCAGAAATGTGTAGTTTTGTTGACTTTGATGTAAATGTAGTTCAAACTCGGTCAAAAGACTATGCTAAAAATGATGGTCAAAAAGGTAAAACAAACTGATGATGCTAAAGGGAAACATAAATCTGATCACCTGACAAAGAAAAGTCACATGATAAACCAACCAAACCTATTTCGGATGATGTTCCATCTGGTTTAAATAATGCTCAATATCAACCCTATAAAGGTAAAACATTTACAAAATCTTCTATATTTACTTCTGGGTATGATATTGTAGCTGATATGAAGAAATCTAGGAGCAATATGAACATGTTTGAGAGCCTTGGATTTCTGGTCAATTTGAAAAATTGGAAGCTACTCACAAAAATAGATATGAACCTAAATCATTAGTGGTTGTCCAAGAAGATGAATCTGAAAGTGAATCAGAAAATGATGAATACCAGGTAATGAGTCAATCTAATTCTGCACCTGATTACATTCCACCTTTCTATGTGATAGTTAAAATTTAGAATAAAATCATTCATAAATTGCATATTAGATACAGGTGCTTCAAAGAACATTATGCCCAAGTCTATTGTTGATCAATTGGGTATTCCATATGAACATGACAACAATAGAAACTAATTGGTTTTGATTCTCATCAAACCAAATGTTGTGGTAAATTTAGGGACATAGTAATTAAGATAGCACAAGATGAAAGAGTTAGATTTATTAGAAATGTGCATATCTTAGATATACCTGCTAATTATGCTATGTTTCTTGGAAGAGATTGGTCTCAAGCCACAGGTGCTTTTGTTGGAAAAGATCTTACTTGGGCACCAGTAGGAAATGCCATAACATTCATTCAAAGGGAAGAATGGTCAAGAACACCAATCGAGGGAATTTCATCATCTGTTTCATTTGTAGAAACTGGTATGGGAACTTATGGTTTAAATTCTTTAGACATTAATGCTTTTGATGATGAAGACTATCAACATGCTAGATTATTACCCTCTGATGATGTTTGGAAAATGTGTTTTGATGGAGCTAGTTCTCAATTTGGAAATGGTGTTGGTGTAGTCATTAAATCACCCATAGGAAGATAATTTAATTATGTTTTTCAATTGGCATTTGAAGAAAAAAATAATACATATTGAATTTGAAGCCTTATGTTTAGGCCTGCAATAAGCCTTAAGTCTGAACATTAAAAAGTTAACTATTTTTGGAGATTCTGAGTTGGTTATTAGACAAGTTAAAAGATTTATAAAAACTAATCAGACTAGTCTTCATCTTTACACTCAAAAGTTTGGTATTTCATTGAGCAATTTGAGGCCTTTAACATTAATCACATTTTGAGAATTCAATTCCAAGGCTGATAAATTTGTTGTTTTTTGCTTCTAATCCAAATTTTGTTGATCAGATTGATTACATTTTTAAAGAGTTTATAGGCCTATGATACCTGATTTAGAGACTAATTGCCTATTTTCTCCTGTGATGAGCATATTGATACATTTTTGAAAGGAAATTACTTTGATTCAGATGATTATGTGTTGAATTGTGGTGATTATTTGCAGCTCTCAAGTAATAAAATCCCATTGGTTTGGTAAGTTTGGAATCTATGTTTTCTCCTCATGATCAACCTAAAATATTTTCTTCTTCCAAACCTTCTAGGAGAATCATAGGAGAAACTATTGTTGTGAATCTTGGTATTGAAGAAGAACCAAAATATGTTTATTTGGGTGCTTTCTTGACTCTAGAGAAAAAGAAGCCTTCATTAAATTTTTGAAAGAGTTCATTGATGTTTTAGCTTGGTCTTACAAAGACTTAAAAGGTTATGATACTAGGATCATCAAACATGACATCCCTATTAAAACCTGGAATCAAAACATGTTTTCAGAAGCCTAGAAGAGTGAGCCCCTTATTGGAAGACACCATCAATAAGGAGCTTGAAAATATGTTAGAAGGTGGTGTCATTTTCCTGGTAAGATATTCTAAATGGGTTGCTAACTTAGTGTTGGTACGAAAGAAAAATGGGGACATTCATCTCTGTGTTGATTTTAGAGATTTAAATCATGCAAGTACTAAAGATAACTTCCCTTTACCAAATATTGATCAAATTTTACAATAGGTCATTAGGTCAAAAATGATGTCTCTCTTAGATGGATTTTCAAGTTATAATCAAATTTTTGTAAATCCAAAAGATAGACATAAAACCACTTTTACTACATGAAAGGTACCTTTTCTTTTAATCGTATGCCTTTTGGTCTTAATAAATGCAGGTGCCATGTTTCAAAGAGCAATGCATGTTGTTTTTGATGATTTAATTGGAGTAATAATTTAGGTTTACTTGGATGATTTAATTGTGTATTCTAGGAAAAGGAAAAAACATTTGGACCATTTGAGAGAAATATTTATTCACTGTCGTAAATATGGTATATATCTCAATCCAAATAAATATATTTTTGGTGTTATTATGAAGGAAAATTTTTGGGTCATATCATCACACAAACATGTATTTCTATTGACCCAAAAAGAGTTAAATCTATTCAAGAATTGCAGCCTCCTAAAAATGAATCTGGTTTATGTTCTTTTTTGGAAAAATCAATTTTGTATGGAAATTCATATCTGATTTTTCTGATAAGTTTCCCATTGCAGATTTTGTTGAAAAAGAATCATGGTTTCACATGGATTCTCATGTTGATTCATTTGTTGATGTTAAAAACACTATTACTTCTACACTGTCTTGGCTAAACTTGACTTGTCAAAACCTTTTGTCTTGTACTTAAATGCTACTGATAAAGCTATGGGTGTTGTCATAACTCAATACTTTGAGTCAAATAATGAAAAACCCATTGCTTATTTCATTCAAAACTTTAAAACATTGAATTCAGGTATCCTTTGATTGAAAAATTTTGTTTTCACACTAGTTTTAGTCTTAGGAAAATACAAGTATTTTTGATGGGAAATAAAATTATTGTTCGTTCTAACGTTCCTATTTTAGCATATTTTCTTAAATAGCTGATGATTGATGGAAGATTAGCCAAGTGGATTTTCAAAATCCAACAATTTGATCTAGAGCTGGAAATGTGTAAAACTATCAAAGGAAATGAACTTGCTAAACATTTAGCTAAAAATGTTGATTCAAACATTAATGTGGTTATCCTAGCAGTTGATGATGTCTTGCATGTTGTACCTCATTTTCAAACCATGAAAGGTAATGAGTTATCATCAAGTTTAATATAGGTTTTAACATGCATGAATGGGATTGTTTGTTATCCCAAGATGATTGGTATCATGACCTTGTTTATTATTTTAAAACCAATCATGTCCTGAGTCATTAGATAAAAAAACGTAGTAGAGCACTTCATTTTCAAGCTCTTAAGTTTGTGCTTTTAGAAAATATGTTGTTTTTAAAAATGTGATGGCATACTTTTGAGATGTTTAACTCATGATCAAACTGAATGTGTGCTTAGGTTGTCATGAAGGTGTTTGTGGCGGACATTTTTCTGCCAAAACAACTACCCATAAAATTTTGTGTGTTGGTTACTATTGGCCTACTTTATTCAAAGATGCATATAAATGGGTAAGGTCTTGTGCTCCTTGTCAAATGTTTTCTAGTCGTGAACATTTACCAGCCATGCCTTTAAACCTGTCATCCCAAAAAGACCTTTTTCAAAATGGGGAATTGATTTTATTTCAGATATTCACCCCCTTCTTCTTTGGTCATAGACACATTCTAACAACTACTGACTATTTTACAAAATGGGCTGAAGTTGTTGCTCTAAAAAGTTCATGGCTAGTGAAGTTGTCATTTTTTTAAAATATTTTTTTCACATTTTGGAGTACCTCAAGAAATTATATTTGATAATGGTCCTCAATTCATTTATAAAGAATATTTGAATTTCCTTAGTAAATACTCCATTATTTTGAGTCATGCATCAAAATATTACCCATAGGGTAATGGTCAAGATGAATCTATGAACAAAAATTTAATCAACATCATGAAAAAGTTGGTCAATGATTAAAAGAAATTGGCACCTTAAAATTTTGAAGCCTTATGGGCTGATAGAACAAATGTTAAGTCAAGTACATGATTTTCACCTTTTATGCTTGCCTATGGTTTTGAAGCCACTATGCCCATTGAACTACAAATATCTTCAAGCATGTACTACTTTAAATTTTGGCATAGATGATTTAAATGATTTATAACTACATTTAGATGAATTATTGGCTTTAGATCAAATGAGGATCACCACTTTGCAAAACTTGAAAAGGGTAAAGGAAAAGTTTAAAAGGTTGTTTGATAAAAATGTTAACACAAAAATCTTTAAGGTTGGAGACTTAGTCTTATGTTGGGATAAAGCATGAGAGAACCTTGGAAACATCACAAGTTTGATTCTTTATGGTTGGGTCCTTACCAAATTAATTTGGTTTAGGAAATAATGATTTTCATTTAAGAGAAATAGATGGTGATTGGATAAGATTTATGGTGAATGGAAAACATTTAAACACTTTTATAATTGAGTCACTTGACTGTATTTTATGTATATATTTTTTTTCTTTTCTTTTCTTTTTTTTTTTTTTTTTTGGTTTGTTTTTTCTGCTTGCTTTTTTTGTTTTTGTTTTTTTTTGGTCTTAAAATTTGTCATGATATCTTGATATTATAACATGTTATGTTGCAATAATTTTGATGGAGGTGAAGGTATTTATCAAACTTCTCGGATGGTAAGATTTCTTGAAGTTTTTAGTTGGATAATTTATAGAATATATTTATCTATTTTTTATATATGATATTTTTTAGTATACTTGATGTAGAAGAAGGCATACTTAATTTTCAAAATAATGAAGGATGATTCTATATGTTGAACTTGTCCAACCCTCATTTCCTATCTCTTATATTCCCTTTTTGCTTTTGATCCACCAAATTTACATTCCTTTGATTTGAAATTATTATGGGGTTCGCGTAGATAAACTCAAGAAACAATGAGCTTGCATTGTACTCTTGAGCATGTTAAAATTTAACCATTTTTTATGCAGCCTAGCCTCTTGTTTCAAGAAACTAGCCAACATGGTCACCAGTGTTATTGCTAAAATTTTAACACCCCTTTTTTTCAAGAAATTAAAACAAGACATTCATATCAGCACTTTCTTGTCATTGCATTCATATAACTCTGGTGGGGGCCACTAGGTATTTATTACATTATTTAATTATTTACACTAAGTGGTTTTGACAATTCTTTAAAATTGTCAGCTATCATCTTATTTTGATATAAATATGCATCATCTCCTTAATTATCAATATCAATAGTGAATAGTTGATATGGAGATAAAATTTTGTTTTGTGATTTAACTATTCGAATTCCAATCCTGTATTATGATCTTTTTCATCTTTCCATTTTGGAAATGATTAGTGAAAAATGATGATCAAAATGTACGCTCTGTGTTCATCAGTTTATCATTTAGTGCATACTTCTATTATGGACACCTTGTTTACATAAAAGGAGTTTTTCAGGAATATAATGAATTGTTTTACTAAGTTTGTGATATAGTTAAAATTATTATCTTGCACACATTTTGGATGAACTATATAGTTTATGATCTCAAATAATATATGAGATAAGGCATAATGATTTTTCTTAAATAAAATCAAATTAAATTCTATCCAAACCTCCATTTGTGAGCTATGAGTCCCTAGGTATGAGGTGGCAACATGTAGTGCGTGAGTAATGACAGAGAGTTAATAGTATTCAATGTGGATGTAGGGGCATCAAACAAGGTGAGGATTTTTAGTTGGAGTCAATCTGGTTTTGTGTTGTAAGAATTTGGAGGTTGGAGGTGTTCGGGTCTTGTGTAAGGTGGTCACGGTTTTAATCTCTACATGCCAATAAGCAACATGTATGAGCTTTTTTTTTGACAACTGTGTTTAGTTAGGATTAAATTGTGGTTTTAGAGCTTATTTTTAAAAGATTTCATTCAAGGGACAAATGAATACATTTTCTACATACACACATAGGAGAGGAAGCTCATTTTTCCATCCACACATTTATTTACATTAGTACATCTAGCTATCACCCGATATCATGTGCACTTGGACAAGGGCTTCCTAAGGCATGATTATTTCACACACACAAAAGAAATACATGGATTTTGAGATGTAGTGTAGCTCTTGGTCATAAGTTCACTCAGTTGGGTGACCGTCAGGGTTAGTCTAACTCCCCATATTGCATATTTTATTTTTGGGATTTGATGTATTTTGAGGGTTTTATAGGTCATCTTCCCTTTGCAAGTTACATGTGAATTTTGTGATCATAGTGCGAAATATAAGCGACCAATAATGACTATCAACAACCACCTTGAAACAAAAGGAATATCATTTTTCGAGCTCCTGTGTATTCACGGGCTCCCAATAGAGGTATCTAATGTCTAGGTGCCATCACCCCAGTCCATACACCCTAGTCTCAACTTATCCAATAGTTATAGAATTTATCGTGCATAGTTGCGATAATTTTTCCTTCCTTTTCATCAATCTTCCAGTCTAGATTAGTCCCAAGGATAGTGAAAATCAGATAAGTATTTTTTCCTTCTCTTACACTTAGGTTTTCCTATTTTTACTTTCTTATATCTTGTGTCATCTATATTCTAACAATTGTTTAGCATTTATCTATCATACGTGACTTCACAATTAGGGTTTTACAAATTCAATATTTATTAAATCATTTTGTGAACATGTCCATTCAAACCATACCTTCTGGGCATGTATCAAAATCTCTCCTCTTCTTCTCATTTCATGGATCAATCTTCTTATCCTTATTTCACCCCCACTAAGGTTTCTGACATGCTTACTACCATTACTAATTTTGTGCAAGTTTTTATTCAGCATCCTCCTCACTTTATTAATCCTATAGATGATCCAACTATCAATGTAGTCATCACTCACTGCACTCATCCTCCTATCGCTCAATCCATTTCTATCCCACCACCTATCAATTTTGTGGCTCCTACCTCCACTTCTAAGGTCTATGATATCATAGAGCAACTTAAGAATACACCGAGAGAAAAAATGTCTTTATGATTTATTGTGGAATGCACTCGGTTATCATCATATATTAGAGGTTTCCCTTCACTCTATCCACATTAAAAGTAATAATTTGTAGATGGCCTTAAAATATCTCAAAAATATACTACATGATATATCATTTAGTAATGAGAACATACTATCATATGTTGTTGATAATCCATTTGCACCTTTGATTATTACCGCTACTATTGGCACAATTGTATCAAGCGTGTACTCATTGACAATGGATCCTCCATAAATCTATATGTGCTCTCCCTTCTTAGGTGAGTCAAAGCATTACTAATAACCTAATTACTAATAATTCCAATCTTATTCATGGTTATGATTCCACTACTCATACATTCCTTGACACTATCATGTTACCTATACAAGTTAGGCCTAAGATTGTTCCAACGGTATTTTTCATTATCGATGCCTCGTTTCAGTTTAATATCTTACTAGGTAGACCTTGGATTCACATAATTCATGTTGTCTCATCTACTATTCATCGGTTCATTAAATGATTACATGATGATTATGAACATACCATTTTTATGACCCTAGTCCATTCAAGTTCTGTCACATAGACCTTGTTACTTCTTTTCGTATTCCTCCATCACATCCTATTCTATATAGTAATATTTGTAAGTATGATATTGGTTAATCTAGTGGTTCACATCCTTATTCCACCTTAATAAACATACCATCTATTCCCATTCACACTACTGATATCATTTCACCCACCGTGTCTACTCTAATAACCACCACCACTTCTGCTCATTGAGACTTCTCTCATTCCTACATCTAGCTCACTTCCTACCAATACCTTTGATATTTTTATCCAACATGATAATGCTAGCACTAATGATTATGATGACGAGGTTGATACCATCAAGATTACTGATGAAAAATTATGCAATCTTAATTTTACTCCTATCAAGATAGATGAGTCATACTTTAATGATATTTTTGTTGTTATCTTAAGTGAATATCAATTCAATAAACCCCTCCTACTAACACTATGGTACTTTTTCAAGGTTTGTCCATACATTGGACATCATAACACCTTCCTCATCTTCCCATGAACACCCTACATTGGCACTTCCTCCTTTCACATGCACTCTTTTCATCAATAATTCTTATTGGCCACACATTCCATTCAATCCTACTTTCTCTAATAATTTTTGCACACATGATGGATTGGCTCGAATAGGATTCACACTGGATGATCTCCTCCATCCACCTCATGCTCCTTTCTTCTCTCACATATATGTTTGCATTACTAATGTTTATGGCATATGTATTATCCATCTCTTAGTGTTTTTGCATGCAATTCTTGCACTTATCCACTTACTCTTAGGCAATCTTAGATTGACTACATTGGTGGCACTTTGATCCTAATCATATTGATATCACATTTCCCATGGCTTTCAGCTATGTTTCTATTTACAATGATTCATTTCTTAGCTATATAAAAATCTTACTCATTGATATGCACATGAATGTCCACTACCACCTTTCATTGATGAAGAGTACACAATGGGCATGTACAATTTACGTTGCAATGGCTCTTTATATGATCAATCCCATACTATTGCTTACTGGTCTCTAACACTTATCCATTTGGATTCAAACATAGAAATGATGATCTCTTTGATGATGTTACCTTATTATTTTCCCCATTATACACTTAGGGGGCATCATACTTACTTCCTCCTCCTACCGTTATCATAAGTATAACATTTCTAATCTTACGCTTCATACTTCACATCTCATCTTTCTCATTCATCTTACATAACTAGATAAACCTCTTGTATCTTCATTACCCTATGACGCACTCTAGTTCCATGGTTCATACTCAACTGTTGAGGGTATAAATATGAATTTAACCTCACAATATTCACTTTTATGCTCCACACTTCATGTTTTACATCTTTCTATCTATTTTCAACCTATTTCCCTATGATGCACTCTTGTGCTAAGGTTCACACTTGACTGTTGAGGGCATACTATATCCATGAGCCTCACACACCACACATTTTCATGCTCTATGCTTCATGATACATATTTCTAGCATTGTATTCTCACACATCATATTATCTTATACTATAATTTACGTTATGTGCTTTATTGATCTATCTTTCTAGCCCACATTTATCAAATAATTTCCCAATGAAGCACTCTTATTCTATCGTTCATTTTTTACTGTCGATGGGTATTTCATAAATGAACCTCATCTCATACATATTTATCCACATACACATGGAGGTAACACTTATCCTTTCACATTCACATTGCATATCATTCCATCTCACTCATTCATAGCATACTGCATATCTTTTTTGCTTTTATTATTGCTTTCTTGTACTTACATGTACACTTTATTTCCCATGCTAGAAAAATACTTAGTATGTCATTATATTTATCATATACACATGCATGTTCACTTGTTCTCTAGCTATGAATGAAGACTTCTTATAGATCTTTACACGATGCAATGATTTTTGGCAATGTACCTCTTACCAGTCCCATTGAGGCTCTTGGGGGCATCTACTTTATTACACACTATAGGTGTTATTATTTCATTATTTACTACATATTCTTACTATCACACTACTTTACATTGATATATAGACGTTTTGACATACTATTTATCTTTTTAACATGTTAATGGGTACTTCATGTGCAGAATTTTATTTACAAGAACTATTTGCTACCATGGTTTTCTGTTACATTTTACTTTCCATTCCTTGATATTGTATGTCATTGTTTATGAGCTATGTCCTATGTATTACTTGATTATTGGTTGTATGTTTTTGGCTTCTTAGGCCTTGATTGTATTGCAACATTGTGAGTGATGTCGCGTGTTTGAAACCCACTTTTTGTGGTCTAGTTTTTCTACACTATTGTTTTATTAAATTTTCTTCTATAACATTCTTGTCACTTTTTCTAATAACACATATTTCTAGCCATATTTTTTTCATGTTCCTTGGTTTCTAACATACACATTCACTCCCCGTGCATGGTATCAGTTTCATATCACATTTTGGTCCTTTCCTTTTGGCCACATGCTCCTATCATTTTCAAATGCGCTCCAAACAAGGGGGCATACATTAGATGAATCATTCACCCCATATAGTAGCTTCGAGGTTCATTACAAGCTTGCATAGTATAAGAATAAAACAATCTAGAGTTATAGAAATAGCGTAGAATCTGACTTGGGTCCTCAGTTCAACACAGACACTAGTTACCAGTTACAAACACTAGTGTGTGGCACTCCTGACCTTTGTTGGGTGCTTATGACCAGGGGGCGATTATGATTAATTTATCATATCAAGCACAATTCATAGCTATTCACATATCAGTTTTCACAGGATAGGCATAGTCCTACAACAATCAAAATGCACTCTATCTACTTTTCTACTTAGAACAAATATGAAATAACACATAACAATACAAAACTAAACATGGATCACACCATTTGCAGTGGTGTATAATTAAATAAGTACTCATGGAAGGAGATTAACACTAGACCTCTCTCCTCAACACTCTTCTTGTGGCATGAGATCTCCCAAAAACTCTTACTTAGCATGAGATCACCTAAAAATAATTCTTGGCATGATATCACTCTTTACGTGAGATCACCCAAAAACTCACTCTTCTACAACAATTTAAGACATTTTCTATCCTTTTCACTCTTTCAGATCAGGTGCACACTTTCCTTGTACTACTTTTTCACATTTTACATACTTTATAGAGTTTTCACAATAAATGACTTTGACTACTCTTTCCCTCTTCTTTTGCAAGTTCATCCTTAATATGCAATAAGAATCAGTCCTACATCAAGCTACAATAACAACAGGTATAACATGGTACAACACATACACTTCACCCCTAGGGTCACTTTCTCTTTCTTAGCTTCCATGCTTCATTTTTTCATCACTTCATGATTTCACTCATCTCTTTGGCACACTATCACCATCACACTTTACATATTTATCAGTTACGCATCTCTTATCTAATGTATGTTATCAAATATTCACTCAACAACATAAATTTGGGGTAGATGTAGACACAAAATCATGCACTTGGGTATATTTATAGGTCCTAAAAGCATACTTACATTCATATGATTCCTAAGTGAGAAAAATATAAATTAACTGTTGTCTTTTCCCCTTTTTCTATGTTTCTTAATTTCTCTTTGGTCTTACACACCCTACAACCCATTTGGTACTTAACTCACTTATCTTTTATGGCTCCATACACTAGTTCCCATCCAGGATGTCGGGCCAGTGCCCTCATCCCCCCTAGGATCCCACGATGTCTTTCTATCTTACTCGCTCTTTTTGGGCCTCTTTTATATTTTGGGCATATTATTTTCTTATGGGTCGGCCTTTCAGTTGTCAATTACAAAATTCAAATAAGGGAATCATATAAATACAAGGATATGTGACCAAAATAAAGGACCAAGCTCTAAGCATATATTATCATCACCTAATCTTGCATCCAAAGGCATCTAAGAATCAATGGCATCCATCTAGCTTTCATTCAAGGGACAAGGGACTAAATTTTTGCATACATGTATAAGAGGGAAAGTTCATTTTGTTATCCACATATCTATTTACATTGGTACATCTAGTTATCGCCTACTATCACATGCACTTGCACAAGGGCTTCCTAGGGAATGATTCTTTCACACACGCACAAGAACTACATGGATTATGAGATGTAGTGTAACACTTGGTCATAATTTCACTCAGTCGATGACCATCGGGGTTAGTATGACTCCCCATATTGCATCTTTTATTTTTGGGATTTGATGTAGTTTGAGGGTTTTACAGTCATCTTCTCTTTGTAGGTTATAGGAGAATTCTGTGATCATAGTGCGACATACGGGTGACCAAAAAAACTATCGGTGAACACCTTACAACACCACAAAGATCATTTTATAAACTTATGCATAGTCACAAGTTCCCAAAAGAGGCATCTAGTTCCTAGCCACCCTCACCCCAAACTAGGTGCCCTAGTCCTATATTATCCAAAAGTTCCATAATTTATCAAGCATAGTTGTGACATTTTTCCCTCCATGTTCATCAGTCTTTCGGTCCATATCACTCACTGAGGATAGCATGACCAAGTATTTATTTCCCTCTTTTGTACTTAGTGTTTCCTATTTTTACTTGTTTTTTCTTGTGTCATATATATTATAGTAGTTTCTTAGCATTTATTTATCATACATGACTATGCAATCAAGGTTTTAAAATTCAATATTTTTTAAATCACTAAGTGAACCAACCCAACACATGAATGCTTTGAAAAGAAGAACCAAAAGAGGATGTAAATAACCCTTGCCTAAGGAGGAAGAAAGTGTATAAAATTCATTCAACAACTCTAATATCTTTCACTAAATTTTAAAGAGGATAACAAATCTTTCCCACAAATAAATTAGTTGCTTCATTTCCTTCCAAAACCCCATAGACCATACCACTACAAACAGATATAAGATAAATTTTTTAACTCGGAGAGAGAATGAAACTTGAAAATGTGACAAAATAGGTCAACCTAGATATAAAACCATATGAAAATTTTGAAATACTAATGATAAATATGAAAGTGATAAAAAATATTGAGAAATTTCCCTAGGTAAAATTGTATTGTAGATCCGAAACGTCTATACAATCTATAGACAAAAATCACACACTTTGGGAAATTATGTAGTCTTCATCACATACTACTATTCATATGATTCCTAAGTAAGAAAATTAATAATTAACCCATGTATTTGACCACCTTTCTTTGATTTATATTGCTACTTTCAATCTTGTACCCTTACTTGTTCAGTTTTTCTTTTTAATCTTTGGTATTTGTCATACTAGACACTAGCACCCATCCGGGGATGCCAGTGTTAGGTGCCCTCTTCCCCTCTGGGTGCCCCTATCCTTTTTTACTTTACTCATAATTTTTGGGTCCTTTCTATCCATTTGAGCATATTTTTTATATACTCAACCTTTTTGGGGTTAGTTACAAAATTCAAGTAAAGGAATCATATATATATACATATATATAAGTTATGTGATCATAATAAAGGACCAAACACTAAGCAATATCTATAACCACCTAAGGTTGCATCTATCAAGGCATCTCAGAGATACATTGCATCCACATAGCTCCATCACAAGGGACATTATGTATGATTTTCTACATCACACTTCATAGGAAATTTTTTTGTTCTATTCCATGCACACATTTACTACATTCTACATCTAGCTACTTGCTCGCTATCCAAGTGTGACTGGCACAAGAGTAACCTAGGGTACAATTCCACACACACATAGAACTACATTGGGTATAAGATGTAGTGCAATGATCAGTCATAAGTTCACCATTATGACAACCGAGGACGATCGATCCCTTATTCTTCATTTTTCTTTTTGGGATTCGATGTCAATTTGAAGGTTTTACAGGTTCATTCTTCATTGCAAGTTTATAGCAAGCATGGTGATCTTGGTGTGAACAAAGGAGACTAAAGGAAAACACCTTGCGACACCTCGAGGAGGTTTTTTGAGCATTTTCATAGACCCAAGTGCCTAGAAACAGTCCTAGGGTACTCATGGGCACCCATGTCCCTCTCCAAGTGCCCCAATCCAACATGTTCCTCTCAAGTTATACATTTTCCATGGCTTATATGTGACACTTCTTCCTCTCTCGTTCATCCTATTAGAGCTTTGGTCTAATTCAGAATTTATTACGAATAAACTAAGGCTTCTTACCCTCTCCTTGCACTTAGGGTTTGGTATTTTATTGCTTAATTTACTGAGTATATTTTCTTTACTTAATTTATTATTCATTTACTGCAATCTTGCATTCAAATTAGGCATAATATTCCATATTTTGCATAATCATTTTTGTGAACCCATGTTCAAATACTCTTAGATATTTATTTTTCTTCCATCATGGCTTCTAAGGTCTATCAAGTCTCTTTGCTTCAATTGATTCAAATGCACCCATCTTGTAAAGATGCTCTCCAAAAACCCTAGAGACTATGTATCTTCCTATCAACATGTTGCTTGCTCAAGTCAATGTTTTTTTATCATCTTTCTAAGGACTCTCTTGATTCCAAATCCAATCAATCTATTTAAAAATCCATTCAATCCCTTCATTCTTTATTTCAAGATAAATTTCAGACTATGGAATCCATGATTACATCTCTAAAATATGAAATCCAACATCTTAAGGATGCTTCTCAGGCTCATGTTTGTTCTCCTTATACATCTCATCTTAATTCTATGTCTTCTACATGTGCTCATATTAGTGCTCAAGTTTGTAATCAATGCTAAGCAACAAGATATTCTTCTGAAACTCATAATTTATCAATTAATCATCGTTCCATCTACTCATTGTTATCCTCCTTATCAGCTTGAAAAATATCAAGGTATTACATATTATAATTATCATCAAATCAATGGACATAATGACAATGATTGTTATGATTTACAATGAAGAATCAAGCATCTTGAGCATCAAGGTTTTATCTCATTCACTACAAAAATTTGGTTACATGGTCCTCTCCACTTATTACATCTCAATGGGTTTCAAAAAATGATTCCTTATGTCTAATGAGAATCCATTCATCACTTCTAATGTTTCTTCTTTCATTAATCAAGTGTCACCTATCCAATCTACTCAAGTCAAGAAACCACCTCTCAAAATTAGTCTCACTCCCCCTCCTCTCAAGGCATCTATGGCAATATCAAGTCAACCTAAGCAACCTCCTTTAAAAATCAGTTTAACACCTCTTCCTCTCAACTCATCCACAACAATACCAAGTCAAATTACGCTACCACTTCTCAAAATCACTCCAAATTTTTCTCCTATCTAGTCTTCTACAATGTCATCAATACCACATAATATCCAACCAATCAAATTTTTCAAAGAAACTACTCCTAGTGTTGGCCAAGACGCATTTCAAATTTTTCCACCATCGCATAATCGTAGTGTTTCTTCGGCATACCATTGTGTTTTCCCTCACTCTTATCGTGACATAGATAATGATCTCCCATAATGGCATAGTACTCTCACATCACGACATAAATCTCCATCATCGGCACACTTAGGGGGCATCATGCTTATTTCTCCCCTAGAATAAATACATGTCCTATACTCACAAAGCATCACACACCTATATTTTAGCATATACATGTTCACACATGCTTTTATCCTAATTACCCTATGATGCACTCTTATGTTATGGTTCACACTTGACTCGTTGAGGAAATCCTGTATACATGAATACAATACACATCACGTCTTCACACATCATACACTTGTGTACCTATACATCCATTTTACATCATCCTCACTCTATGCTTTGTACACCCATACATTGCACACATTCTACACACTACATTATTATACATTTTTATGATCTACACATCTTACATTACACATTGCACATTCTCTATCACACATTACATGCTTTACATGTCACATACTTATGACATCTTCTCATGACCACATCTACTACACATATTACACATTTTACTCATCATCTCCTATACACTCGCATTCATTACCCAAGGATGCACTCTAGTTCTCATGCAGTCCATACTGATTCGCTCAAGGTATACATATTAAATGGGCCTCACCAAAATCACACATTCAATCATTCAATCCTCTTACTATGCAAAATTTATAACTCGTTCCTTCTTCACACATATTGTGATATACGCTTTAGGCTAAATCATCACCCCTTTCTAGCTTTCTGTTCATTCATCTCATGATATACGCTTTAAGATAAATCATCATGCCTTTCTAGCTTTCCTATTCATTCATCTCATGATATACATTTTATGATAAATCATCATGCTCTCTTACATTCTTCCCCACACATTTAATGATATACACTTTAGGATAAATCATCACATATTCTCCCACCTAGTCAATTTTATTGTGTCGCATTCAATCCTACACATTACATGTCACCCTACAATAAACATATTTTTTTGGAACACATTTCAAAACCCTTTCCCGATGATGCACTCTCGTTTATGGTGCATTCTTGACTACTATGGGGCCACAAATAAATTAAATTCATTACATACATACACATACACTTGGCGGGAATGATGCTGATGTCATCCACTTTGCATTCCATTCCATCTCATCCACAACATACTACATATCTTGGTTACATTTACTCTTTCTTACATTTACTTGTTATATGTTCATCTTATTACACATGCTAGATAGATATCTTGTATGTAATTATCTTTATCATACACATATGTGCGTTCATGTGTTTTCTATTTGTGGTTGCATAATTTATAGATCTATACACACAACATGGATGTTTGGTGCAATACCTATTAGCAATCCCATAGAGGCTCACGGGAATCCACTTTCATACATTACATGTGTTATTGTTTCATTTTGTGCCATATCACACTATTTTCTCATATTAAACACGCTTTGATATACTTTTTTATATTTCTAACATGCTAACGGGTTCTTCATGTGTAACATTTGTTATGCATGACTATTTGCTTCCATGGTTGTTTATTACATTGATTTTCATTACATGCTTTATTGTTTGTGGGCTTTGCCCCTTTTATTTTTGCACACTTGTATGCTTACGATCACTACGGCCTTGATTATCTTGCGACATCATGAGTTATGTCACATGTTTTTAACCCACTTTTCACAATCTACTTTGTCTTATGCTTACATTTTAGCTTACATTTTTATTTATATATGCATGTTTTTATTTACTTGTACTAGCACTTGTCTCCTAGCCACATGTTTGTGTGTGCCTTATTTTATACCAAGCACATTATCTTCCCCCTACAGGGAACAATTTCAGCACAATTATTAGTCATATTTTGGACTGTATACTCTTACGTGACGTTGCATGCACCCCATATGAGGGGGCATCATACAGTGAATCAATCACCCCATATAACGTTATACACAACATGGTACCAGTACATCATAGTTTTAAGTTTTGGATAGGGATCATAACCAAACTTGGGTCCTTATCACACAGTGGCCTTTCATGGATTCCTATAACGAGGGGGAAATACAATGATCTTTCTTGGATACCTTAGACTAGGTGGTGGTTACACAACATTTGGTAGTTCAACACATCTATAGAACTCTATACATAGCAGATTTTACAAGGCAAATAGTCCTTAGAATGCATTTATACACACCATCTGTAGTGGTGTTTTACATAGTAGGAAGCAGTTAAAGGTTGGCGGATGACACCAGACATTTCTCCCTACACTTCTTCCATTACATTGTCATGAGATCACCCGAAAATCATGTGTCGACATTTTCTACAAGATATTTTATACACTCTTTCCTCATCACGGATTAGGTGCACATGTTCCTTTTTCACATTTTTCATTTTTACATACTCCTTTAAATTATTTTTACACATATACATGCGTATTTGACTACTTGTTTGACTTCTCTTTTGCAGGCATGTCTGTATGGGAAGCAATAGTCAACATCAACATCATCAACAACATCACACACATCAACATCGAAAATAGTTACATCACAACATCTACACATGCGTTTCCACCCTAGGTTCACTTTTATCATCATATTTTACACATTTTCCTCCATAGCATCCATACTTCACATTTTTTTTACCACTCCATGCTTTTTCTAGTCCCTCGGCACATTTTCTACATCAATCTACATGGTTATCAGGTATGTATATCTATCTACTTTATGTTACCAAGCTTTTCACTCAACAACATAAAGTGGGGAAAATTTAGACACAAAATCATGCACTTTGGGCAATTATCTAGTCTTGATTGCATACCACTATTCATTTGATTCCTAAGTAATAAAAGTACTAATTAACCCATGTCTCTGGCCACCTTTCATTGCTTTCTATTTCTACTTTCAGTCTTGCACCCTTACTTGCTCAATATTCCTTTTTAATCTTCATCATTTGTCACCCTAGACACTAGTACCCAGCCAAGATGCTAGCATCAGTGCCCTCGTCCCCTCGGACGCACCTATCCTCTTTGTACTTTACTCACACTTTTTTAGGTCCTTCCTAGCCATTCGAAAATCTTATCTTTTTGGTACTCATCCTTTTTGGGGTTAATTACAAAATTCAAGCAAAGGAATCATATAAATATATAGTTAGGTGATCCTAATAAAATACCAAGTACTAAGAACTATTTATCACCACCTAAGGTTGCATCCATCAAGATATATAAGAGCTCCATTTCATCCATCTAGCTTCATCACAAGGGACATAAGGGTTAGTTTTCTGCATCACACTTCATATGAGGGAAGTTCATTCTATTCCATGCACACATTTACTTCATTTTACATCTAGCTACTTACTCGCTATCTAAGTATGACTAGAATAAGAGAAACCTAGGGTACAATTTCGAACACAAACATACGAACTACATTAGGTATGAGATGTAGTGTAGAGCTCGATTGTAATTTTGTAATTGTGATAGTTGAGGATTTTCCAATCCCTCATTCTACATCGTTCTTTTTGGGATTTGATGTCTATTTAAGGGTTTTATATGTTCATTTTTCATTGCATGTTTATAGCGAGATTGGAGATCTCCATGCAACCTTGAAGGGACAAAAGGCGTGTAAAGGTGAATACCTTGAGAAACATTAGAGGATATTTTATGATCATTTCCGTAGACCCAGGCACCAAGAAATAAGATTAAGGTTCCCACGGGTGCCCTTGTCCCTCTCCAGTGCCCCCAGTCCAGCCTGTTCCTTGAGTTCTACATTTTCTGAGGATTCTGTGCAACACTTCTTCGTCTCTGTTTAGCCTGTCGAGCTTCGGTCTAGTTAAAACTTTACTACAAATCAACTAAGGCTTCTTGCCCTCTCCTCGCACCAAGGGTTTTACATTTTATTGCTTATCTTTATTTGGTATATTTATGTACTCCATTGTTTCATTTATTTACTACTACTATAGCATCATATTAGGCATAATATTCCATATTTTGCATAATCACGGTCATGACCAAATTGTATTGTATTGACCATGTGTATATTTTGTTGATTTTATATGTCCGAATGTGATTTTAAAGCACTTTTTTTTCCCTCCATATGTATATTCCCATAAAGATGTTTTTTCTACTAGAAATGTAGAATAAAGCCCCAAATGATTTCCCACACTTTTGAGTTACATGTGATGAATAATTTAATCACACAAATCAAATGAAAATTACATACCCATAGTTGAGATATTGATAATGTATAAATAACCTCTAAAGAGATGATGTGGTGGCCACCAAGAATAAACTACACCCGCAAGAGGGGATGCATATGGTAGAAACTATGGTACAAAACAATAATAACAAGAAAAAGAAGTCCGATAATAAAAATAATTTTAATGAAACAAAACAATAGTACCAGCAATCAAAGATGATGTGTTAGGAGAAAATTGGCATATTCAATATATACTACAAGTTACAAACATGTCAAGTAAAGTCATAGAAAAGTATAAAAATTCCCAAAAACATGGGACACTCATGGTGTCACAAAAATCAAGGCTCGCATGCTTACAAACAAGAGATACATGAGCCACACACAAGGAATTATGCTACAAACATGGGACACCCACGGTGTTGCAAGAAAATCAAGGCCCTTAGGCCATAATTGCAGTAAGAAGTAAGAATACACACACATAACTAACAATCATGGATGAAAAATAATCATATAAAGATGTAATGTAAAACATATGATATATGAAAGAGCTGTAATAATTATAAGCGTTGGATGTAGTATGCAAAAGGAGGATGCCCCCAAAGGTTAGTAGCTTAGGTAAAGGGCAGGCAAACACCTATTATTATGTACCATTCTTTGTATGTCTTACATCATGTTCAAAATACAATGTGAATGCATGTGTGTAAAGAAGAAATGCTATCAATAAAACTAAAGGAGTGAAAAACATGCATAATTTAAAGTGCAAACAAAGAATGCTATGAAAACAAGTCCGATTTTGTATCTTTTCAAATATTTGAGTGTTTTTTTGTGTTTTTGGCCCTCCATGAGGGCATATTGAAAACTTATTCTCCTAAGAGAAGGAAGGGTGATCAAATAATTCCTCCATAAAGGGTAATAGATAAAAATTATCCAACTAAATAATGGGAAGTAATATTTCTCGTTATGTGTGAGCATGTGTGCAAAGCGAGGTTTAGGTGTAGATATCGCTCCCTCAATAGTCAAATTAAACCTATAGACTAAGTGTGTCATTAGGTAACGAGTGGGGGATAGTATGAGAACTAACCTAGGATAACTTACAAAGAGGTAAAACAACTTCCAAAGATGATGGAGAATGTGACTCAGCTGCAAGTGGAACCATGGTGGTAATATGTGCTGAAAAGGCCTATGATGAGAGATATAAATAGAAAAAACTGAGTAGAATGCAATGTTTCATATTTTTGTGGCATACTAGAAGAGTGAGAAATCCTAGAACCAATGATAATCAATATAGTGAGCCATAAAGATAGATGACTTGCATAATATAGGATGAGACTACGAGTGTGATAGATAAATCACATAAAAGGCTTAGGTGGAGACCTATAGGCCTCGATAAATATGTGATGTAATACGTGCAACTAAAGACCTATAAAAATACCCGGAATGATTTGAATGTGTGTGTATAACCAAAGGCCTAGCGAGATACCTAGGAGAAATAGTGTTGTGTGAAAGAGTGTGTGAAAAATAAGGCACATTTATAGATGCGCTAGGAAGTGGGATAGAAACTACAAAAGAGTGGGGCACGTGGGAAGAAAAATCCTCAAAAGGAACACCACAGAGATAGTGACAACCTATTAATGACTAATAAATTCAATGGATTGATGAAAAATGAATGGTACAACCCTAAGATCATGTAGCCAAGGGATACCTAAATGCAACACACCATTAGTAATAGATTTAGCAACTAATAATGAAGTATGTGTAGTGGTGGATCCAAAAGTGATTGGTAGTGTAATGCATTAAAAATGTGGATCATAATCAAGTGCTAGAATATTATAAGAAATATCAAAGAGACTGAAGTATTTTCCATGTAAAAACGTTATCTATATGATGTGGAGTTACCAAGATACCCTGAATAGGAATATGATGGATAGAGACCAAAATATATCATGTATCAGAGATAAGTTTGTCATCTACATCAGAAACATCAAAATAAATAATGGGTGTAATAGATGATGTGTGAGAAATAGTATAGACCATAACATCCAATAGGTGATTGTAAGATAGCGGTGGTAGCACTTCACAATGTGAATTATGAAATTCTGATGTAGATGGATCATTAACATGCTTAGGAAGAGGATCATTGAATATTTTCAACTTGGAATTGTTATTAACATGTTTTGAATCTTCAGTGGGATCATCCCATTTAATTACATTAGTGTCAATGAGATCTTGAATGATGTGTTGTAACTTAAGACAATGATATGTAGAGTCACCAATGCATCTATGGTAATCACGATAGGAATTAACATCAAATATATTACATTGGGGATTACTCGTATCGACGTCAAAAGTTGGAGGGAGAGACACAAGATTACATTCAAGTAGTTTTTTAAAAACTATGTATGGATCATGAGGTTACCATGTAAATTTTCATCTTGCATGTTAGAATCAGAGCTTAGTAGGTTGAGCAAAAACATTGACAATATTTTTAGAAGTAACCTTAGGGTCATGTTTTTTTCCTTTAAAAGTAGGTTTCATCACTTGGATCGTGCACCCATTAAATCATTAAGTGATCCAGTGTAGCATAGGAACATCCCCGAGGTGTGGGACCTTGGTACCTTGGGATGAACCTCCGGAGAAGGCCGAATTCCTTCTAAAAGTGGTGCATTTGATTTAAGATCTAGATGAAATGCTGCGGTACTTGAAATAAAACTAATCTAATTGTTCTCGGGAAAAGGGATAAGAGAGTAAGCGAACTATATAAAAGCAGGAACAAAAATATCTCATTCAAATAGACAGAATAATATTGTAAAAAAGTATATCACATGCACATCTCCTGATAATATTTCTCAATCATTATACCAAATGACCACAAAGCTGTAGTAAAAAAATGGATTCAATAATTTCCACAACTAAAATAGTAAAATTGCCCACCACAAGCTATATATAATTGAAAAATATAATTGATATAAAGGAAATATAATCCACACATACAAGGAATTAAATCATTCACAAGTATTAACCGAATTATAAAAGTGCACAATACATCAAATATTCAAAGGAAAAATATTGTTTTGAATATAACAAAGGCTTAAAGATTGTTCAAAGAATCCTCAAAATTATAGATCCCTTCACAATGAGATCTAAAAGTTTTTTTAAACAAAATGCATCCTCCTATTTATAGACTAAGAGGATTGAGAAATTATAGATCTGCCCCTTAACTACTTCCTACTAAAAATAGAATGCATTTATATTTAGGGAATAACCTCCCATGAAAATAGAAAAAATAGTTGCACATGTTTGACATATTAAACCTTGTAACTTCTATTGGTTCTCGAAGCTTGGAGACTGTTTGAAAATGGTTATCATGCCTAGCTAGGACTAGCGCCGCCCATTTCTTGATCTGATTTTTCCTTCTTCTCTAGTTCCCCTTTTTTCTCTTCTACAACTACCATGTTCATGTACTTAGAAAACTATTTGATAATTCGTTGGACCTCTTCATCCTCAAATCCACAATCGTAATGGTTTATAATTTCCACCGACTCAATTTCCTTGTTATTTTTACTTGGTAATCTTTTAGTCTTGTTAATAACATTATTGAGCTGACTTAGACAGATTTGGTAAGATACCAACTTGTAAATATATTCAAGGCTAAAATGATTCATTACATCATCATCCTGATTTACCAAACTCTTAAAATGAAAAATAATCTGATCAATTAGAGGAATATCAACATATTTGTCTAGAATTTACAATTTATAATGTTGAATTCTTCCATAATGTCATTCAAACCATCCACTACTTCAACTCATTTCTCTTCCAATTTTGACATGAGCTCCTACAATATCTAAACTCTAAATTCCATTTCTTCCTTAAATTCAAAAGGTTTTGAAACATCATCTATAATACCCTCATTCGTAACTAGATCATAATCGACACTTCAAATTTCCTTTCACGTTTCAAGAACAAGTTCTAATTTATCACTCTCCTCAGTAAGGAGTTCATTCATCTTCAAGATGGAATCTTTTCAGCATACAATTCACTATATAAATCAACAGCAGATTTAATTAATGGGTCTACTCTTGAATTAGGTTTTTCATCCAACTCGTTAGTGCTCTTCCTTTTTTCCAATATTTTTCATTGCGGAAAAATATGTATCATCGAATCATGGAGGAATATCAATAGTAGTAGTTAGGAAGGGCTTCATGATCTTAGTCAAAAGAGTAGTTAGTTGTTCAACCTTACTCTTAATCTCATACTTAGTTACTTTATCCTTATCATATTTGTCTATAAAATTACCCAAGGCCACCTAAACATCTTTCTTCACTCCATGGGTGGATTTTCCAAGAGCAAATCTAGAAATCTGATAATCTGTTGTTGTGATTGTCTCCTTAGTTTTCCCCGTAGTTGGAGTAGTTATCTCAACAAATATTTCCCATGTTTGGTCAACTAATAAGTTAGAAACAACTCTTGGTCATTTGGCTTATCTTTGGGGAGTTAGATCTAGAACACTTAAATAGACAACATCAATGATATGAACTTTCTTCTTCTGTTTTGGTGTTTTTCTATGTAGCCACATAGGAATAGAAGAAGAAGACTCAGAAGACAACATAGGCATTGTTACAGTAGTAGTTGGGGTAGCTGATATAACTAGAGCACTAGTCACAGTCACTGAAAGTGGAAATGATGTGGTAACAATGGAGGGTAGAGTGGAAAGGATGGCCTCAGGTGTGGGTGAAATAGAAGTGGAAATGGAAAGATATTTTTAGGAAGAGGGGTTTTGAAAGGAGATCCCGACCTCAAAATATCACCTGTTGAAAGAGTTGAAAGGGAAGATAATGCATGGGCCATAGAGGGAGATGTGGTGAGAGATGTAGGAGAAGTGGGAATAGAGGAAATGGAAGACACAATCAAAGGAAGAGTGAGAGGTGGAGGGGAAAGAGGAACTGAGGATGGTGAAGATGGAAAAGATGAGGAGAGGGGTGATTATGAAACTTGAGGGATTTGAGGGGAAATACTTAGGTCAATGACCTTAGTTGATTGCACTTTGGGATATGCATCTACCTTTGTAGAAACTACACAAGAGGACCCGAACCTCTAATAATGAAAGAAATATTACGGGGCCTTGTGACATGTTTAAGAGTCGATATCTTCCCTTTAGATGGAATAGTATGACCCACAATTGAATGTTTTTGAATTAACTCTATGGAAAGTTACTCTAACACTTTGGGC
The DNA here is from genome assembly GCA_018340775.1 of Taxus wallichiana var. yunnanensis. Lineage (NCBI taxonomy): Eukaryota > Viridiplantae > Streptophyta > Pinopsida > Cupressales > Taxaceae > Taxus > Taxus wallichiana. The sequence goes on from CM031236.1 coordinate 339,324,154, forward strand.
TTGATTCCCAAAGTTTTTTATTTTATATTTAAAAGCTTTTTACCAAAGCTATGAACTAGGGGGAAGGACCCCAAAATTACATGTGGGAAGAAAGAAATAAGGGAAGAAAGGAGGGGGATAAGAGGAGAGAAGGAGAGAAAAGAGGAATGGGGAACTGAAGCCAACGACGTGGTGCGAGAGCTGAAGAAAAAACCTGAGTGGGAAAAAAATAGAGCAAACGTAAAAAGGTTAGGCATGGGATCCACTGCATTAGCCAAAGCTGGTGATAGCTTGACGGTTGAACTCTTGGAGAAGAAACTGTATGCATCCCGAGCCCGATCCTTGAGAGCATTTCATTGATTGATTACAAAGTAAACTTGAAATCTCGTGGCGTCAATATCAACTCCAGAAGCAAATGGTGATCGAGTCTACCCGACGTGAAGAGTGTGTTGACGCTTTGAGCATGATGGAGAAGGTCCCTATACTGGCCGCAGATCCATTTGATGCCTCACCCCGAACCAATAGCAAGATCGTCAACCTCCTCAACCCAGAGAAGAGGATCTAGTAGGGAGAAGTTGGCCAATTCATCACGGAGGCCGACATGGTGGGCGGGAAGGACAACAGAGTTAGCGAGGAATTCCACGATGACCAAATCCTCCTCCAGAAGTAAGCATAAGGATACGAAGGTAGCAGTGATATCTACATTAGTACGTGTTAGGCGAGAGTGAAAATGGTAGGAGTTTCCCAAAATAGTCTCTATAGCTTCGGCTTCCTAGTTCGAAAAATACTGGAAGACACCAGACAGATGGGTGCGATCAATTTCCAATGTTGAGACAACATCCGGCATCGAGCTGTGGAGAGTAACAAAAGGAAAGTTGATGAAAGCCATTGAAATACTTAGGGAACTCTGGCAACGTGGAAACAGAGTTTGAGAGAGACAAAGCAGCAAGAGAGTGACCACCACACTTAAAAGGAGCATTGCACACATGTGAGACCACATCCAAATTACTGTGTCAAACTAGCCCACTCATGGGAAATTAAGCATGTCGGCCCAATCCAATCTTGATTGGTACCTAAAGTGACGATGGCAGCAAGGTGATCGATAGCATAGTTTGCAAGAAAATTATTTACTTGATTATTTTCTCTATAGTTATGAGTATTGTACCAATAGCTGATTTTATCTAACCAATAGAGAATTTGAGGGATAAAGATGTTGATTTTCCACGAAGGGATGTGCCTCTAGAAACTACACATATGATAATTTGGGAGTCCCCTTCGATAAATAAATGAGGACAACCTAACTGGGCAGCCATCTTGACCCCTTCCAGAAGTGCTTGGGCTTCGGCATTGGCTGCACAAACCATCTCTGAGTGGGTAGGAGCCAGCTTTGATGAGATTACCAAATTCATCCCTAAGAATACAACCTGCACCTGATTTACCTGGGTTCCCTCTAGAGGCGCCGTCAAAATTGAGTTTCCATGAGCCCTTCGGGGGGTCACCATCTTGCCCTTTTTCTACGAATAAATTTTTCAACTTGTGAGAGGCCTTTTTTAACTATAGAGCCAGGTCCGGGTTGCTTTATGAGTGGCCATGAATGCATGATATCAAAATCCCTAGAGGAGAAAGTGGATTGTGACAAACAATTAACACTAACTCTCTCAGAGATGGCCACTTCCAACTTGTTGAGAAAAGCTTGCAGCTCGGCAGATTGTTCCCTGAAGAGACGAAGATTGCGTTCCCACCATATATGCCACAGGAGGAAGTAGGGGGCTATGTACCAAATAGAGCTGAGGGAGCTATTAATATTAAAGCTCAGCCAAGAGAGAAGAGTCTCACCAATATTATTACAAGGTACCCAGGCTAGATTTAATTTGCTCAGGAGCCAACCCCAGTAGCTAGACGCAAATGGGCAAAATAAAAAGAGGTGATCAAGATCTTCCTCCGCAGCACCACAAAGTAAACACATGGAAGGACCTGGTGTAACCCCATGATCTCCACCTAACTTGAGTTAGAACTTTCTTTTTCATAACCAACCAGCTGAAAATTTCCACCTTAGGAGAGATACTAGGATGCCAACAGCCGTAGGAACATGGAAGACCTTGGCCAAACCGAGAGATGAGAATATTATAACCTGCTTTCACAGAGAAAGATCCTATTGCATCCCCAAGCCAAATCAAATGATCATCATCATTAAGAAAGTGTGCATTTCTATCCTGTAAGGCGTCCTTGAGGAGATTGGACTCCTATGCATTAGCCCCAATATTGGAGACATCTTTCCAGAGCCAGGATGGTGAGCCATCGGGATTCTGACAACCATAATCTACAACCAAAGATCCCCAAGAAATCTTGGTCGTGTTCATGACTCTGTTTAGTTCAGGCATGAGATTAAGGGGGGAACCATTCCAACTTTCCTCCCAGAAGGTGGTGAGCTATCCGTTATTGATGTTCCAAGAGACTCGACTCAGCAATCAAGGATTTGGACTTACAGAAGAAATTCCAAATATGCGAACCTTTGGGGAGCTCTGTGCTGGATAACAATAACTCGGGGTAGCACCCCGAGATACTTATGCGAAAGAACTTGGAAAGCAAGCTGTTTAGTGTCGAGATGAAGTTCCAAACAAGTTTTTCTCGAGGGAAGAATTCTGAAGAGCAAGGTCCAGAATTCCCAACCCTCCGAGGTGTTTAGGAAGTTTGACCGTTTCCCATTTGCAAGGTGAAATTTGTGCTCTTCATTATTTCCTTGCCATAAGAAGGATCTGACAATCTTTTCAATCTTGAGCAGAACAGATTTAGGGATCTGCAGGACAGACATCATATAGATCGAATGGCTAGGAGAACTGAATTAATTAAAAGGGCTCGACCAGCCAGGATAGCCATTTTCCTTTCCATGAGAGAAGTCTAGTAGAGATGGAGTTTATAAGCCCGTCCCAAAGATGCACTCTACCATTCCCATGAAAAAGTGGGATACCCAGATATTTGTGGGGGAGAGCTCCCACTGTGAAGCGAGAATTGCTTTGATCCTGCATTGTAATCTAGGGGCAACATTAAAGAAGAAAATGACAGATTTATGAAAGTTAATAACCTGTCCTACCGCTGAAGAATAAGAATCTAGAATAGAAGAGAGGCACCTTGCTTCAGGGATGGAACCTTGACCAAAAAGGAAAGTATCATCCGTGAATTGTTGGTGTGAAAGGGCTGGAAGATTGGAGGTGATTAGAATACCTTTGAGGGATCCATCCAGAATGGCAGACTTGATACTTCGGCTAAGAGCCTCTGCGACCAAAATAAAAAGAAAAGAGGAGAGGGGATCACCTTGTCTCAATCCCCTACTGCTGTGGAAGAAGCCTTTAGCCAAACTGTTTACCAGGACTGAGAATCGAGGGGTGGCAATGCAGTTGAAAATCCAATTACAGAATTGCCGACTGAAACCCATGGCTTGAAGAGACTTGATGAGGAACCTCCAATTGACGTGATCGTAGGCTTTACTAAAATCTAGTTTCAGCATCATGCCAGCCCGAGAGGAGGAATGGAGAGTGTGAATCAGTTCGTGGGAGATAATGATCCCGTCTGAAATAGACCTACCAAGGATGAAGCCGCTTTGTTCATGAGCAACCAATTTTGACAAAAGTGGACTCAATCTATTTGCAATAGCTTTGGAGATGATTTTATATGACGTATTGCAAAGGGAAATAGGTCTGAAATCATCCAGAGACTCGGTAGGAGATTTTTTGGGAAACATACAGATGAGGGTGTGATTGAGAGCACCTAAAATATTTCCCATTTGCCGTGATTCCTCCACCGCATTCCAAACTAAATTCCCAATGACATCCCAGAAGTCCTAGAAGAAAGAGGTAGGGAAACCATCTAGGTCAGCGCTTTATCTCTCTTCATTGAGAAAACAATTTTTCAAACCTCCTCCTTGGAGAATGGAGAGAGAAGCATTTCATTATCAGCATCTGTGACCAAGTCGGGATCTGATGGAAGAAGGAAGACTGCTCACCAAGGGGGTGGTTGAGTCACCATTCAAGAGCTTATTGAAGAAAGACACTACTTCAGATTTGATCTGAGATTGAGTGGATGCCACAGATAAATCATCCAACTGGAGGGATGAAATGTAATTGAAATTTCTTTTGGATTTGACAGAAGCATGGAAGAACTTAGTATTTTTATCACCATCGGCCAACCAGACTTCCCTGGATTTTTTACGCCAATAAGTTTCCTCTTTAAGAAGAAGATCTCCAAGTTCCTTGAGAAGTAATTTTTCTTTGAAGAAATCAGCCCGAAGCATCCCTTGTGAGAGGATAGATTCATTCAGAATACGGAGCTCCTTCTCAACTCTCTATTTTTCCTGAAAAATATTTTTAAAGCATGAAATATTCCAGCTTCGTAAATTATCTTTCAGCAGGGATAACTTTTTGGAGAGTTGGAACATCCAGGTCCCATTAACTTTGAAGGAGTCCCACCAGGATTTAATCAGGGGCCTGAGTGAAGGATCCTGCAACCACATGTTTTCAAATTTGAAGGGCGAGCAAGTGAGGGGGAAGGTCAAAGGAAATATTAAGAGAAATCAGAAATGATCGGAGCCTGAAAGGGGAAGAACAGAGCATTTGAGAAGGAAATTGTTCTGCAACCAAATTTCAGAAACAAGAAATCTATCAAGACGCACTACCATGGAACTAAACCCAGGCCTCCGATTATTCCACGTGAACCAACCCTGACTCGGTTCCACATCAACCAATTTGGTGGAAGACACAAAAGAGGTAAAGTCCACTTGAGAACGTGGCTGCCATTGAATACCTCCGCGCTTATCAAGATCAGAAAGAGTAGCATTGAAATCACCAGCGACAACAATCTTGGAGTTGACAGCCGAATCAAGGACCAGATGAAGTTTAGACCATAGATCTCTTTTTCTGATCGGATTAGAGGGACCATAAACATTGCATAAGAAAAAGGACTCATCAGAGTGTTTAATAAAAACCTTGCACCAGATGAAATTTGAATCAACGAGGAGAGGCTCAAGAATGCAACAACTAGATTTCCACAAAATTCCTAGGCCTCCCGAGGCACCTAAAGAATCAGAAAAGCATCCTTCCCAACCTTTCCATTTTCAAAACCAACCTTTCTTGCAACCTTCCACTGACATCTTAGTTTCTGAAGAAGGCAGATATCAATGGTAGCATCGGTAGCATAGCATCTTAACAGACACTATTTGTTAGGGGTGTTGAGGCCCCTAACGTTCCATGAAAAGAGGATCATTTGATCTTTAGAGAGGACTCGCCTCTCCTACTCATAGAGGGAAAGAAGGAACGGAGTTGAAGTTGCTTCCTATTGCAACCTCATTTTGGGAGATTTTACTCTTAGAAGGGCGACCCAATATGCTTTTCGGTCCTAGATCCATGTTGAGAAGTGTTGGTGTCGGGAGAATCGGACACACTGCAAGTTATCTAAAGATTGTTCCTCATGGACAATCTCTTGAGAACCAATGGAGTCACCATCATTAGACTGGATTAGTTCATCCTTTTCGTTCACCCATTTTTCCAGAGAGATGGCGTTCCCTCCCAGGCCAAGAGAGATACCATCGTGAAAAAGGGATAAAATCCTTGTTGAGTCCTTAACCACTGCGGCCGTTTCTTTAACCAAAGAGATGGTACCGGGTCCAAAGTTATGGACTCAAGAGCAGGGGTGGGGTCATCAAGATCCTCGCCTATGGGTTGAGACGTATTTAAATGAGCGAGAGAGAAGGGAGAGGAGGGGGAATGGGAGGATTTCTTTCTCCATTCCATTTTTCCCGAAGCAGGGGGATTTTTGTAGTATTTTTGAAAATGGCCTGGTTGTTTGCATTTAAAGCAGTTGTTGGAGACACCTTCATATTCAACCTTTTTCTCCCAGAGCCCAGACTGGGTGGAGATGATTATAAGATCCTGAAGCTTCTGTTTATAATCGATGGAAATACAAATCCTAGCAAAGGATGAGAGGGTACCTTCCAGGGTGACAGGGTCGATGCGGACTACGCGTCCCAGACTGGAGAAAATTTTGTTGAGAATGGGAGCAGACCAAAACTCACTTGGCAGTGAATAGAGTCTTACCCAAACTTGTAATCCTTTTGTTTCTGCTCTAGCCATGTCGAAGTGAGGCTCCTATTAAAAATATCCAAGCCTAAATCAGCTAGAAGAAAGTCTTTCCTCACCATGGTATCATCCTTTTGAGCGGCACTGCGAAAGATAACCAGAAAAAACCCCTTTCAAGGAAGTGGATACTCAGGCTGCTACCCCACTGCACTTCACACCAATTTTGAATGCCCTCCACAGTCAACCGACGACCAACGAATTTTACAAAGATTTCTCTATTTGTGAGAAGGTTTGTTTGGGCAACTAAATCAAATGAATCCTTCAGGGACACGGAGACAGAGTGGAAAGTCCGAGGGAGGATGTTTCGACTGTGGCATTGTTGTCTATACCTGTGATCACACTACCCGACGTGGGTTTTCGGGGGAACCAGGCACGCTCGTAAGGCTTTGTGAGGCCTTGCCATGCAAGGGGCACCATCTCAACATTATGAAGAGGTGAGACCATATGACCATTACAAGGGCTGAGATTTGAAAAAAATTACCATTCTGGTCCACGATGCATCCGCTTACCTTTAGAGATCACCCAACATAACAAAATTATACCATTCTTAGGTCCTTTTTGATGCTTTGAGGTTGTTAGGAATATTTTGAATTGGAATTGGTTAACTTGGCATAGTTCACTTGATTCCCAAAGTTATCAACCATTGGTAGGTCTGATTTAGAATGGGACACACCCTTTCCTCTATGTTGTTACATTCTTCAACTGACCAATCAATCCAAGGCATAGGCTGATTCATGACATTATTTTGATCGCAATAAGGATCTAAAAAATTTTGGTTATCATGTAGGACCTTGGGGCGACCGATGTAGACACCTATAATTTATCTCGGGAAATTTAAATACTTAAATTGCGCTAATTATACCCTTTCCCACAAATTGACAACATATCGTCAATAATGCTCACTTTCTCTTCTATCACCATTAATTAGCTACATTACGCTAGTTAATTAACCCTTCTATCCAACAAATAAACCAATTAATGACCTTCTATTAATTAATCCTCCTTTCTATCTAGACTAATTAATTATTATTAATTAATTATCTTTCTTTTCCACTAAATCAAAAAAATCATCATTTACTTGATTAAATTCCTCCCATAGTCTAAATAATGTTAATTATTCCTCTAAAAAGATTTTATAAGCTTGCACACCTATTAATTAATCACCTTGGTTAATTAATAAACCACCTTAATCCCCATGAGTCACTAGAGGTGACTAAACTCTCCTAAGGTTGAATCAACCCTTTCTAAACCTCCCTTATCCACAACTAACCTAACCTATCCATTATCCCACATGTAAAGGGATGTAGAGATTCTTTTATCCATTGGGCTATATAAGGATCCCTCCTCCTACCTTTCTTCTGACACCTTACATGCTTATATCTAATCTATAGGCATTTTATCTTAGAGTATATTTCATTTGAATTAATAGCCTCATTCTTGCATTCCATTCATCCAAGATTTTGGGTCATATCGAGAGAACCAAAATGGTCTTGTAGTCATACTTTGATGAGATTTCATTCCCAAACCCTTGAAGATCAAACAATCAAATTTGATTGTCATGGATCTATCTAGGTTCATTTAGTGTTTTGGTGATCTAAAGAGTAGAGATTCAAATGCTTAGCATATTAGTTTGATTTATATTTCAATTCCTAATGCATGATGTTAGTATTTAGTATTTTTAGCTCTTAACATGATGATCTTTGTGTAGTTAGTTCATGTTTTGGAACTATTAAGGTGTTGGTTTAAATCCCTTTGCATAGCTAACTAATACATTGATACAACCGCAATTCCATATTAGGTGAAATCTTGAAGGGTTAAAATTTCATATTCTCTTTCACTTACTATATTCTCATCTCATCATTGGATCAAAATGTCCTCCAATTGAGGTATGTGAATACTAGTTGATCTTGTTTTCCCAAACGTGTCCGAGTAGTCAAAATTAGTACACGGGTAGAATATTTTTAGAGTCATCTATGACATCTCCCCATCAATATTTTTAGCTTTTTATGTAGAAGCACATGTGTATCTACCTATGGTTATGGGAAATTGGTCCCTTGCTTTATGTCGATCGTGTTGGATCTTGTGATAAATTAGCAACTGACGAACCAATTCCATTAGAACCCACTTGTTTGTTGGGAATCTTGGCAACATGACAAGAGCACCTATGAATCCAAGAATCTGATGTATGTGAATGTCAGGAATTGAAAATAAATAGCTCATCATTCCCTTACCTCCTTCCAATTTTCATCTAAAATTATTTGTTTGTATAAATTCTTATCAAATAAATACGGGAGAAGCTGGAAAGAAAGCATCATGTACTCTCCAAAAGTGTTTAGAACCTTCTTCCATTATAAGTTGGGGATAGTACTCATATATATAAATTCCATTCCTAAATCCTTTTGGAGTCAATCTCGGATAATTTCTCATTCCCACCACTATGTACACAAGGTAGGAGGTCATGAAGAAATTTCTGAAGTTAGAACATCAGACAATTAAAAATAGATGTTATTGCTTATGTGTTCACCCCATCAAATAAGGTCCTTGTTTCTCTTGATTATGGAAATGTAAAGGTACATCCACTCTTGGAACTCCCTAGAAGAAGGGATACTTGTAACTCTTCTCAATAGTGTAATAATATCATTCACTTCTTGAATGAAATCTGACCGAGGAATTTTCTTGGGAATCTAGATAATGAACTTTTAGTTTTAGCCAAATAGATTTTGTTGATGACCCTTGTGCAAGTATCATTCTCTACAACCCAATGCTCTAGATCCGACTGCTGGGAGATAGTGGCATATATCTCAATGTTGGGGATTTTTAGGAGGTCTTCAAAGAAATCACTATCTAGCATGATCACCACTATGCCATCTTCATCCTTTATGGTACGTGATTTTTATCAAAGTGATATGCTGCGGAAAGCACAAACTCAATGTACTACATGGATTGGGGAAATTTGGTAGCTAGGAAAATCCCATTTTCATAAAGTACTTGCATCCATGGTTTCTTATTCTGAGCCTTGACTCTTCCCTAGAATTAGGGTATGTCAATATGTCCCAAATGTATCCCTAATATTATCAACATAGAATGAAATGCTCATAGGGGGTGCTACTCCTTGATAGCCATACTTCATTTTTTCCTTCCCCTTGGATAAAGAACCAAATATTTTCCCTATTGAAAACTCAAAAATCAGAATTCAAGACAAAATTAAATGTTTGCAAAAACCCTATAAACTCAACTGTACATCCAAAATTTCAAAGCCCAAAGTTTGAAATTGAAACTCAAACCTTGATAACATCTCGAGACCCCAAAGTGGTAAACATCATAAACAGACTACCCCTAAACTCCCAAAATTTGAACTTCCAAAAAGTGGAAACCCCTAAAGCTTCAAAAAGAAGAACCCCCAAAACTCGACCATTCGAAGTTCGAAGCTCACGATGCTCGAAGTACCAAAAGGATGAGGTCCCTAAATCTAAAAACCCGGGTTACGAAATCATGTTTTGAAACGATAACTTCTTAAAAGAAAACACAGAGCTTTGTTCCTATAACGAAACCTCGAAATCCAAAATGCGGAAACCCTATCCTCCGAAGCTCCTTATTCTCATAAATACACCCTTCTTTCTTTTTGTAAATTATCTTGAATTTCAGACTTAAAAAGAAATAAAAACAACAAAGAAAGAAAATCCATGGATTAAATTTTAGGAAGAAAATCTAGGAGGAACAAAGCAAGATGAAGGATAGCAAACAAGAAAGGATGAAAATATAACAAAACAAGAGCCCTAAAACTGGAATTTAAAATAGAACTTGCAAAACTTACCCAAAATGGTGAGAAAATCATGAAAATAATGCTCTAAAAATTGCCTTGGGGGTACGGTTGGGGTGTAGAGATTTGTTAGCGTGTCAGTGTACTAATTTTTCCAGAAAATGATAAGTAAAAACTTGCATATTTATAGGAGGGTGAAAATTAATTACCATGAATAATATAACACGTGTGATGTGGTTGGGAATTTATTGCCTTTGGAAATCAAAATTTAGAGGTCAGCGTGAAGGATGCATGCAACATACACTCTACGAATTCGAAGTCGAAATTTTGAAGTTCCAAAATGGTGAAGGATTCGGAGTTTGAGTCGGGATCCGACATGTAACTAACATGTAACTTGCACTTTGGAACCTAAAGTCTGAAATTATGGTGTGGAATCAGACTTCAAAATTGGGAGGGAAACTTTGTGTAAAAATACACTTGCAGTTCCAAATTCTAATGGAATCAAACTTTGGGCTTCGGAACTCAACGCTTATTTTGCATGCAAAATGTAGATCAAATTATGAAATCTGAAATCTAGTGAAAAAATATGCCAAGGAAATTTTTGAAACAAATTTTCCAAAAAATATTAGGAATGGGAAAGGTAAAAAATTGCAAGAAAATTTAAAAATCCCTCCCAGCAAGGGTAACTTTTAAAGTTAACATTTTTTATGACCTCTCTGGGATGCTTTCCTGCTAAGAATTATTCCAGTGGCCTTAAGAAATTCATTGGCCATAGGATTCCTAGACCACTGAAAACATTCAGAACAAAACATAAACAAGAAAATAAAACCAAGTAAAACAAACATAACCAAACAATGTGTAAAGCACTCTGAGGAAATAAACCTAGACTAATACTATACAAGTTGAAACCTTCTCAAAAACAATTTTTGAGATGTATCCCATTCATAGGGATAGGCAGTGCTTCTCCATTGAGTCTGGATAGGAAAAATGAATTTTCCTCTTTATAGCTTGTAATGATGTATGGCCCACTCCTAGAGAGCATCAAATTTCACGTGCATTCTTGGCTTGGCCCTATCAGCATCCCATTTGAGAACCAAATCTCCTTCTTGAAAAGTCTTATGAGAAGATTTCTTGTCAAAAGTCTTCTTCGTTTGAGCCTGATGTTGCTCCAAAGTCTTCATAGCTTTGCTCCTAACTTCTTCCAATTCCATTAATTCAAAAATATTATTGTCATAGGATCACTTTCCATAACCTCCAGTGATGTGCTAACTCCAAAGAGGGAAATTCTAGAGACAAAGGAAGTTTTCCTCCCTACCATATATGAGCATGAAAGGAAAATTCCCAATGGCCCTTTTTGGTGTGATCCTATCTGCCCATAAGGTAGTCTTTAGTTGCGTGTTCCAAGTGCATTTGTTATTCTCCATCGTCTATTTGATGATCCGTATGAGGTTCTTATTGCTAGACTCAGCCAAACCATTACCTTATGGGTAATAGTTAGATGAATTTTTCAAATACACTCCATTCTTGACACCCAATCACTGAGTTTCAAACCTAAGAAGGCCATGGCATTATCTAAAATCACTATGAAAGGGACACCAAATCTTTTCATTATACCTTCCAAGAAATCCATAATAGACTTCTCATTTCCTTCCTTTAATGCTACAACTTTCATCCACCAAGTGAAATAATTTATCACTATCAATACCCACTTATGTCCATCACTGGATGGAGGATTGATCATTCTGATAAAATCCAACCCCCACTGAACAAAGGGCTGATCTACCTAAATCGGATGGAGGGGAAGGGAAGCTAGCTTTTGCTTCCCTGTGAAAAAGGCACATTCTTTACATCTTCTCACCCACTGATGGGCATCCTTGAAAAAATTGCCAATAATAACCAGCCCTCATGATCTTCATAGCGGTGGTTCTTGCTGAAAAATGTCCTCCCGAAAAACCATTGTGGAATTATTCCAGTATTTTGTCCACTTTTTTTCTAGCCCAATACATTGGAGGAGAACACTATTCAAATCCCTAAAAAAAAAACACTTCTATAAAAACAAAAGGAATGGGTGAAGTCGAAACTTTTCCTCCATGTTCTATCCAAGTTAAGGGGATACTCTCCTAATAGAAGAAAAATCTTCATTTTTGATATCTAGTCGGTAAGATTATCTTCTTGATTATTATTTTGAACCACCATGTCCCCTTCATCTTTTGATTCCAAATCAACAACATGTTGTTGACATAAGCCCTTCCCTCGACTAACTTGGTTACCTTAATATGTATGTCATACTCCATGACCTTGGTGATCCATCCATTTCTCATTCATATCCTTATTCAATAGAAAATATTTGACTCCTAGATGTGACACCATCAACTGTATATTTTATTGGAAAACATATGTTTGAACTTCTTTAATGCCCGGATGATAGCAAAAACCTTTTTCTTGACAAAATGAGTATTTGAGTTCATACTCTTTGAGGGACTAGCTGAAAAAAGCAATTGGTTGCTCCATCATATCATCATTCTAGTACGTGAGGATTCTGAAATAATTTCCGGTCTTGTAAAAGCATAGAGGATAAAATATTTGTCATACCTGGGATTCACCAATGTAGGAGCCTAGGAAATAGTTGTCTTAATAGCTTCAAATCTTTCCTTTCCTTCTTTTGTCCAGCTAAAGGGTATATTATTTTTCAACATGGTTGTTAATGGTTTGGCCAAGGCTAAAAACTGAGGTATAAACCTTCTTACAAATTTTATCATTCCCAAAAAACTCTAAAGGCATTTCTTATGGCTTAGAAGGGAAGAGAGCAGGTGTGCGAATCCTTTAGGGTCAATAGAGATTCCTTCCACTCTGAAACTATATGCCCTAATAATTTTCCTTCGTGTACTACAAAAATGCACTTCTTGGGATTTAGTGAGACCCCAAATTCCATACATCGCTTAAAGACCTTTTCCAAATGGGCTATGTGATCTTCTGCATGCTTGGAATACATTGTTATGCCATCAAGATAAACAAGGATCATGTCGTTTATTAGTCCTTTAAAATCCATATCCATAGCTCATTGGAAGGTGGCCCCAACATTGGATAACCCAAATGGCATTTTATTATAGGCATATGTACCCCATTTAGTAGTAAAGTTCATTTTGAATTGATTTGATTCTTTAACCAAAATTTGGTTATAACTTGAATAACCGTCAAGTAGTGAAAACATTTCTACTCCTACCACTATTTGGAGAATCTTCTCCATAGACGGAAGAGGGTAATGATCCTTTAGGGAGGCTCGAGGCTCGATCAAGTATCTAAAGTCCTGCATAACCTAATTTCCCCATTCTTATTTCTAATTGGAATTAGATTAGCCACCTAGGAAGAATTTTTGATTGGGAAGATGATACTAGCTTCAATGAGCTTTGAAATATCTTTCTTCATAAGTGGTTTAATTTTGGGGTTTACTAGTATCTATTTTTTCCAAACTGGCTTAGCTTTCGTGTCGAGCTCAATAGTGTGTTGCGTTAATCCTAGAACAAAACCAATAAGATATTCATATATCTATGAAAATATATCACTATACTCTTGAAAAAGACCAACAAAAGCCTATTTTTCTTCTGGAAAGCACACTTTTCCAATCTTTAGAAACCTATCTTCCACAACCTGAACCTATTCAAAATCATCTTCTTTAATTATCATATTGGCACTTTGTCTTTTAACTTGATCATCTAAATTGAAGATTGATTCAAGAGTGACTAGACCCTTCGGAAATTTATTGGTTTTCAACTATATAATTTGATCATTGTATGCTTCCTAAAGCTTAGATTGGTTCTTTGAAGAGAATTCAACTTCCTCCTATAGAAAAAGAATAATCTTCTTATCGCTATCAAAAACTTGCCAACTACCTACATTATCTGTCATTAACGGTCTCACAACCACTTTGACATTGTTGTTCATCCTTCATGATATCAACAGGCATGTCGTACTATGAACCCACCATTGCAAGCCTATCTACATCTTGATTTTGATTCTTAGGAACCACATGGATTGTCTTGGATTCAAACACCTTGATCAAATCCCATACCCTATTTTTTTATGACCTAAAGAGGTAATTTTTAATGCACTTTGGGCTATTACGATGTACAACAAGATCACTATCTCCAAAAACAATTAATGCTTTGATTACCTTTTCCGAGCTAATCAGTATTCCTTGTACTAGTGCTTCATATTCAGCTACATTATTTGTGCAGCAGAAATGAAGTCAAAAGGACAATAAATATTTATCACCCTATGGAGAAATTAGCATAATACGATTACTGCTCCATTTTTGCCCATTGACCCATCAAAGAAGAGTCACTATAATCCTTCATGATCGTCCCGAGTCTTGAAAAGGTGATGAATAAGTATTCCTTCTTTATGGTGTTAGCATATGGATTTTCACGCATGTAAATGACATGTAACAGTGTGGGAACGAATTCCCTCCTCAATGAAGGTGAGGTTGCCTTTATTGAAAACCAAAACTATATTTACATCTATACATTCAAAATTGTATGTGGGGGGTGTTTTGGAACATCAATGGAAAGAAAAGTGAATGAGGGGGATGGAATGGAATGAAGGAAAGGAGTGAAATGGAATGAATGGAAGGAACATGCAAGAGTTAGGTAAAACAGAGCCTAATATTGCATGAGGAAGAATGACGAATAACTAACACAAATAAAATGGAGTTTGAATTTAGCTAAACAAGAATGAGTAAAGGGAACACACATGAGCAAGTAAATAAAGAGCTTGATCACTGTGAACAAGAACAACAAATTAATAACGTTGATAATAAGATCAAAGACAATATTTGCATGCAAGATTCAAACACTAACATCTAATGAACATAAGAACATCAAATGCTATAAGAGATAATGAATGGGACACAAAGTTCATATTTCATTAACTCCAAAATGTCTTCTCAAAAGAACACAAAGTTTCTTTCTTTGAAGTAAAGCTTGCATACAAAAGTATTTTCTTCTCCTCTCTCAAAGTCACCCTTTACAAATGAGCCCCTCACTTCCTTTTATAACCCAAAAGTTGGTTACAAAGTAGTTAGGGTTTTACATGATCATTAAATAGGCACTTAAGTGACCTTTGAATTTTTCAACCAACTTTATTAAAAAGTAACTAAAAATAGAAACCACTTAAGTTAAAAAGTCATTTAAGGAAAAATACATAAATAAAAGAAATGGGTACATGTGGACCCACTTAAATGACTTAGACGCACACATAGACATCCTAGTCAGCAATACGCCCCAGATCAAGACACCTAGGATCAGTGCCTTATCCATTGGGCCAAGAGTCTACCTATCCCGATCATACGGGAATGAACTCATTGACCATGCTCTGCAATCCTCCAAATGACAAGAGTGTCGAGCTTGAAACTTGAGCAATTCATCCACCCCTCCGTTTGAGCAATATCCTGGTGTGAGAAATTTTTTCTTCATTCGTATTCACATTCATAATTACACACAATTCTCCACATGCTTTGAGTACCTTTCCATGGTGAATTATTCATTTGTCACGAGACCGTAGTCGTTACGCCACCTTGGTTTGTCAGAATCCGGCTTCTAGTCTTTCGCCATTGAGAAGATCTCCAAGAGAAAAAATTGTAATTCATCTCCTGGAGTTATGTCTTTTGTCTTTGTCACCATCCCAAAGTGTTGGCATTCTGATTCACTCATGATCGTCCAATTCGAGAACAGAACAACTTAAAGACTAGTCGATGAAGTATTGTGCACGGTGCTAACTGAGAGCTGACAGGGACACACTTGAATGATGTGGCCTTGCTTGATGATCCGCACAATTGCACTTGTCATTGGTCTTGGTTTGTCGATGAATAGATCCGCCACAATGATCAAGTGAAAAATTTATGTAGACAAGATTCTCCCATTATCGATCTCTGCCGATAACAATGACTTTTGACTCGAAGAGACCAATGCCAATAGCTACGACTTATACCACATAATGAGGAAGTTAGGGGTTACTTCCATTTGGAGCCGTTGGAGTTGAATCGCCACACTATGCAGGTTTTTGGTACATCCATGCAAGTGATGACCAATTCAGAACAAGCGTCGGGAAAATTGTGACTCGCCTTTGGTTGATATGCGATCGCAGAATCGACCTATGTTGATGTGTCCCAAGTTGGTATCGACGATGTTCTCATACTTTGAATGGAGCGTCGAGGTGAGTAGAATGCCCTAGAACCTATACCGCAACATCATTTTGTTTGGGAATGACATGACTGTGATAGAAACGTGATTTCAGGCTATTACTTCCATCTTACAAAACTGCACAAAATTGCCTATAATATGGCCCTAGGAAAAATAGAAATCTTATCCTGAGAATTTCTCACTGCATGAGGAATTATATTAAGGTACCAAAATTTTTCATGTCGAATAATTTTTTCCCAATCAAATTCTTCAGTCAAATATTAAAGGTCAAAGTTGACTCTTTGAAAAGCTGCTAGGAAGATGCAAGTGCAAAAAATCATGAAAATCCCATTTGGTTTTAGCCTGGGAAAAATACCAAACGTCACCACTGGCATCTAAACTTGGCAAATAAGCATATGAATGTGGGAAGAAATGAAAAAAAAAATATTTTCTCTTGATGATCATCTGAATTCAAAATATCAACTCTCGAAGTGAGACACCTTGTGAAATGAAAAGCTGAAATCCTGTGCCGAAAAAAATCAAACTTGCATTTTATTTGACTCCATGAAAAATATCAAACAAAGTCGTTGTACATTTAAATTTTTGC
Source organism: Taxus wallichiana var. yunnanensis (assembly GCA_018340775.1). Lineage (NCBI taxonomy): Eukaryota > Viridiplantae > Streptophyta > Pinopsida > Cupressales > Taxaceae > Taxus > Taxus wallichiana. Next base: position 339,340,804 of record CM031236.1, read on the forward strand.
AAATAATTACATGAATGTGGGAATAATTCAACGAACTAAACCGTTTCTCTTGATGATCATGCGGGCTCAAGATATGATTCTCGAAAGTAGGCCTTCCGCCAAGATTAAATACGCACGAGGCAAAATCGAGTAAACTGAGTTTTTCTTGGGTTCGTCAAAAATATCAAATGAGAAGTTTCTCATTTAAAATTTGGAAACTGAGTACACAAAGATGGGAAGAATTCAATGAAACAAACCGTTCTTCCCAAAAATCAATCAGCTTTGAGATACCAAGTTCCAAAGTTGATTACTTCGACATTGAATACAAACCGCGTGAAACCTTCGTTCTACATCTATCGTTATCCTTATTAATTTCATTTTCTTGTGCTGATATATATCTTGTTTGACATTTTCAAATGGTTCATGTGATTTTTCTTCACGCACAGTCTTCCTCTTCTCGCAATTGTGTGGCTCGTATTCTCCTTTCACCTGCCTGGTGAATGCGTAGAAGATTTATTTTATTTTATTTCTCTCACGTGAACTCTTTTCTTTGCAATGCATGCGTGGTGGACTCTTTTTTCTTGTCTTCTTCCTCTCTGTGATGTGTGGTGTTTTTGAATGCTAAAGCCTTAACTTGCGTGAGAAATCTTTTTATTAATAAGCTGCTTGAAATTGATGTTTTACTCAAATAGCTTGGCTTTATTTCTTCCTCTCCCACACGTGGGAGTTTTCTTCTTTTGCATTTTGAGCTCTTCCCTTGGGCAATGGACTTCAGCGGCGTGGGAAATGGATGTGTGAATAAAAAAAAAAATTTTTAACCTGGATTTTTACTTATTCTAGCGTGGCTCTTTTTCTTCTTTTGTCCTCACGTGACTTATTTTTAACAAAACAAAACAAAAAAAAATTGGATTGTTCTTTTTTTACCTCTTCTACGTGGGAATTAAACTCCTTAACCAATGCGTATGGCTTTGGATTTTAGACCTCGCATGAAGCTTTAGGAAATAATATACGTGTTTTTATACTTTGGTGAATGCATTGATTTCTATTTTGTGTTTTGAGCTTTTCTACCTCTCAAACTATGAGCAACTCCCTCCGCATTGGTCTTCTTCTTGTTGCGTAGACATGCATATGAAATAGCCTCCTTGCGCGTGAAATTTATTTTATCATTACTTTCCTATGAAATGTCTTTGTAATGTACATTTAGCTTTGTGAATGCGTGGTGATCCGTTGAGGGATGTGATAAAATATTATTATGTTCCTTCTTAGAAGAAATAAGAAGGAATTTGGAAAGCTTCATATGACTCTTTTTCCAACGAGTTTGACGGAGGATTTGTTGAACAACAACTTCCCTTTTCGGGTAGTGGAATTAATTGCTAGGGGAAATGGGGAAAGCAACAGACCAATTGCCAATGGAAATGGCAAAGCGGGCTCGCAATCCCCATTTTATTTTCCCCATGTGGGAAATTGGGAGATTTTTGCCCATTTTCCAATTTATTAATTTGGAAATTGTGAAAAGAAATCCCACAAGCGGGAATTTAAAACAATTTTTCCAAGAAAGGGGAAATCCGGCCTGGGAAGCCAATTTGGCATCCCCGGCAATGGGAAGCGGAAGCTTATTTTTCCCCGGCAATTAAAATAAAACTTGTCGAATGAATTTTAATTAATATTTATTTAATTAAATACTCCCAAGTTATTTAAAAATTAATTTTATCAAACAAAGAGTAATTAATTAATTAATTATTAATTAATTAATTTTAACGCAGTTTAAAGCCTGGCGGGAGGAGTTCTCGCCCGAAATGGATGAAACGAAGACCGGAATGATCACAAAAATGAGACGATCATGATGAGAGTGATAAACCATGTAAAGTAACACTTTTGAAAAATTTCAAAATTTCCATTTTTTTTTAAATTCAATTTTGCGAAGTCAAAATTGGTGATAATAGTTTAGCTCTAATTGGGGACAAGGACTTTATGGACGTAGCAACGGACCAGAGACCAAAATATTCATGAACATGATCTCAAAATGATGGAGCACAAAAGAGGGATGAAAAGAGAGGAAACCAAAAAAGATGGGGAAACAAACAAACCAAAATCCTAATTACCTATGTACATACGGGGAAACCCGTTTTCAATTTTGATAGTGCTTGAGATATTTCCCACTGTAGGGCAAAGGAAAATGAGTTCCATCAGGATATGCCAAGTAATAGGTGTTATCTCCACAGAAATGTCTGATTTTGAAAGGGCCTAGCCACAATGAATCAAACTTCCCATGCTTTCCTTTTGGTTCACGTCTCTTGTCCCAGAGAAGAACCAAGTCATTGATTTGGAATTGCCTCTCTTTGGTTTTCCTGTCAAACAACCTCTTTACCTTGGATTGATGTTCCTCGATCCTGTTTGCCACTTGACTTCTTTGTTCCTCAAGCTTGCTTAGGAACATGATCCTTTTATCTAATGCATTGGTGAAGCATTCATCATCATGTTGCAGGCTAATTTTTAATTGGTAACTCCAATGTGATGGGAATTTGAGCATCGGTTCCATACAAAAGTTGAAATGGAGACATCTCGATTGCCCTTTTGGGAGTTATGCGGTCAGCCCACAATGCATCATATAACTTTTTGTGCCAAGTTCTTTGATTTTCTTCTAACTAACTTGCGCACGATAGTAATGATGTTTTGTTACTAGATTTTTCCTGACCATTTCCCTGAGGGTAGTAATATGATGAATGAGACAAAGATATCCCATACCCATAACAAAAACCTATCATCTCTGTAGAAGAAAAATTTGAGGCATTGTCGTCACGATCTTGTGTGGAATTCCATAACGAACCAATATATTTTCTTTGATGAAGTCACAAATTACTGCAGTAGATGTTTGTTTCATTGGTATAGCTTCTACCCACTTTGTAAAGTAGTCAGTTGCGGTGAGCACGTGAGTATGACCAGCACTAGAATTAGGATTCAAAACCCCGATGAAATCTAAACCCCATTGTTGAAAGGGTTCTTTAATGATGACTTGGCTTGAAAAGGCAAAGCGCCAACTTTGGTCTTCCAACAAATTATTGACAAGCTTCGCATTTTGTCACCCATTTCTGAGCATCGGAAAACATAGTGGGCAATAATAATGTGCTCGCAAAATTTTATGAGCCATCATTGGGCCAGAGAAATGACCACCACAAAGCATGATTGTGGAAAGCTTCCAACAATCTAGGTTGTTATTCTTTATCAACACATATGAGGAACATGTTGTCAATTCCTTTCTTGAACAACGTGTTGTCCCAAATGACATACCTAGCAGCTCTTAGTTTGATAGCTCATTTCTCCTTAGTTGTTAGATTCTTTGGACACTCGCCATATGTGAGAAAGTAGGCAATATCATAATACCATTCATGTGGTACTGACAAAAACTACCAGTGGTAAATTTTCTTCAACTGGTTCTTCTTCAAAGTTATCTCGTGGTTCATTCTCTGCGATGAGTTAGCAGAGTCCTCTTCCTCAAACCAACTTGGTAGGCTTGATATCCAAATCATATTCTTGGATCTTGGAGACCTAATTACCTCTTTTAGATCCTGGTTCCTATTGTGTTAGCATTGATTTAACGGCGGTATCTAGAACTAAGACTTTGGTGTGAGAATTCAACACATAGTACTGAAGTGTTTCAGGGCTCTCACCACCATGTATGCATGTCTCTCAAAAGGAGTGTAATTAAGTTCATGTTTCTTGAATCTAGAAATCATGAATGCAATAGGAGATTCGATCCCCTCTTGATTGTGTTGAGTCAAAATGGCGGAGATTATGTGTGGTGAAGCATAACAATAAATTATGAAATCCTTTTTAAAATCGGGACACACCAATGTAGGAGCTTTTGTAATAGCACCCTTGATTTGCTCAAATGCCTCTCTACCTTCCTTTGACCATTTGAAGGATTCTTTTCCTTTCATCATATCAGTGATTTCTTTAGTCAACTCAGTAAAATCTGGCACAAACCTTCTCAAAAATTTCACCTTCCCAAAGAAGGAGTGGACTCCAAGCTTACTTGTAGGCAAGGAAAGATTCTTGATAGCTTGAACACACTCAAGATCGATCTTAGTTCCTTCCTTAGAAACAATATGACCTAGGAGTTTCCCTTACGTAACTCGAACACACGAGACTTTTTGGATTTAGAGAAATCTTATGAAGTCTGCATCTTTGCAATATTTTCTCTAAATCTCTTAGGTGATCTTCTCATTTCTTTGAGAATACTGTCAAGTCATCTAGATATATCACGATGATCTTGTCTTTATAATCTTTGAATGCCATATCCATAGCCCTTTGAAAAGTAGCATTGGCATTAATCAAACCAAAAGGCATTCTTCTATATGTGAACGTACCCTAGGGGGTGGTGAATGCAGTTTTATGTTGATCTTCTCTAGCCACTTCAATCTGATTATAGCCAGAGAAGCCATCTAGCATAGATAGCATTTCGATCCGATTCACTGCCTAGAATATGGTCCATGACTGGAAGTGGGTAGTTATCCTTCAAGGAAGCTTGATTAAGATTGTAGAAATCCATGCAAATCCTAATTTCTCCATTTTTCTTATGAATCGGTACAATATTAGCTATCCAAGTTGAATGTCGAATAGGAAACACTATTTGTGCATCTAGCATCTTTTGAACTTCATGAAATATTGTCCCTACAATCTTGGGATTATATTGTCTTTTCTTTTTCCTGAATGGAACTACACCAGGCTTCAAGGGTATGGCATGCTCCATTTCTGGGTTAGAAAGACTTCAAGTCTTCATATGAGTAAGCCAAAACATCGAGAATATTTGGTAAGGAGGCTTATGAATTTCTGCGTTGCCTTAGGTGAGAAACACTTACCGATATTGATAAGGAGAGGTTTATCCTTGGTACCGATGTTAACTTTCTCATATTCAGTGGAATTCATAGGTCCTTTCTGCTCTTTCTCTTTGATAAACCTATCATGTTTGTCAAAAAGTTCTTCAAGTGAAACCAATCCTTTGGAAATTTTATTTCCTTTGAGTTGGATGATGCCATCACGGGATCTTCATTCTCAACTCCTTCCTGAATGGGTGAGATAGTTGATTCGCGAAATGAAAAATCACTTCCTTCAAAGTACAATTGTTCAAAATTATCCCTCTTTTCCAAGAAGGCAATAATTTGTTGATCATCATTAATACTTGCCAATTTTCTGCATTGTCAAGAACACTTGGCCTAAAAACCATTTCAATGGTGTATTTGACTTGATCAAACTCTGAATGAGGAATCATAAATGAAGCTAAGACTGCTAGAGAATATACTTTGTCATTCTTTTCACGAGGGACAAGATTTTATGGAAAAACCATCGAAAGCTTCTATTGCATCCCACACTTTATTTTTGTAGTGTCTCAAATGATCATTCTTTACTTGGAACTGATTTCTTACTTGTTTCAAGATCAATTCCGCATCTCCAAAGACTTCCAAATTTTTGATCCCTTTCTCCTCTGCTGACTTGAAGGCCAAGGATTAATGCCTCGTATTCTGCAGTGTTGTTAGTATTTGAAAATTCAAGTTTGTAGGAAAAAGGAAATATTTTACCATTTGGAGATATGAGCACCACTCCTGCACCGGAACCCATTGAACAACAACTTCCATCGAACTCAAGAGTCCATATCTCATTGGGATCTTGACAAGTGACCTCAAGGGCATGAACTTCTGTAGTCATCATATAGTTACCCATACTTGAGCCTTGGAACAAGACCTGTGCACAGGGATCATCGGTTTTCGTCACTATGAATTTTTCCTAAGCTTCCGGCATAAGCTTCTTCATTTCTCCATTGATAGGGATCATGGCATGAGACCAATCCATTTGAATTTCTCCACCTATATCTCTGCAAAATTTCCTTCTCAACAACATTCCATACGAGGCGGGAATATTAGCAACTAAAATAGTTACCTTAACTCGATTTTGAGGGAATTGGGCTAAAACCATTTGGGCGTCTTTAATCTGCCCGATCAAAGGAACTTACTTGGTTTCCATGGAGTAGCATGATCTAAATGTTCTTGTACAAGTCAAACCAAGAGCATGTGCTTTACTTTTTCGGCATCACATTATCCGAGGCTCCGAGTCTATAATACAATTACTTAATTTGCATCGTTGATCAAAAAGGACATAAAGAAAGGTTCAATCTTTTCATTTGAAGGTGTAGTAGGTCGCCACAATATTTTGAGTTATCCCATCTTTGGGAGTTTTCATAATCCTTTGGAGGAATGAACAATAGAGTCACCTTTGATAAATGGACCAATTTCTCGAGTTGATTCTTATTGGACTTCAAGTACTCTGCTGTGACATGGAAATTTTTGTTTTATTGATATGATCAATGATATCAAATTTGGGCAAAGTCACCAAACTTTATGTCTCAGATACTAGTTCTTTCGAACTTGATGATGGCACACTTTTGACCTTTGTCTCGGGCTGGGTTGATATGGACGTGGAAGAAGAAACTTTCTTCGTAGCTGATTTATCAATTGATTGATTTAACAAAGGCCCTCCTTTCTTTAAGATAGTTTTGACCTTTGAAACCTCAGTCGCCTTGGACTCTTTAGGAGTCTCATTTTTCTTGGATTCTTTGGAAGTTTCCTTAATCTTAAATTCTTTTTGAAGTTCCTTAGAAACCTCTTTATCTCCCGCCTTAGTGGTATCCTGCTCCTTTTTCTGAGAGCGCCTGAAGACAATGAAGGATTGACTATTCATATCTTCTATAATCTCTTTGTATCCGTCTTATTCTTGAAGCGGTACTCAAAGAAATGATTATTAGTTTCTCCTTAGGATCTTCAACTTCGAGGTTCAAATGTGTCTAGGAGATCTTCGGCCATAAGTGCGGGTGCTCTTCTTCTAAGGTCTTTGATGTAGATTTATATGGATCTATCAACGACCACAAATTGCTGCAAGATTTCATGGTTTTCCCAAGCTATTGTTGGAAGGTTGGCATCAATGTATCCTTGAAAATATTAAGTCAGGCACAAGGTTCGGTTAAATAACTAGAGCTTGTGTAGAGGGGATAGTCATAAAGATTTAACCAAAAAATGGTTAACGATTCATGAATCCTAAGCGGAGTCGCCAAAAAGCTGTTAGCATATGGATTTGCACGCATGCAAATGACATGCAATGGTGTGGGAGCGAAGTCCCTCCTCAATGAAGATGAGGTTGCCTTTATTGAAAACCAAAACTATATTTACATATATACGTTCAAAATTGTATGTGGGGGTGTTTTAGAACATCAATGGAAAGAAAAGGGAATGAGAGGGATGGAATGGAATGAAGGAAAGGAGTGAAATGGAATGAATGGAAGTAACATGCAAGAGTTAGGTAAAACAGATGCTAATATGGCATGAGGAAGAATTACGAATAACTAACACAAATAAAACGGAGTTTGAGTTTAGCTAAACAAGAATGAGTAAAGGGAACACACATGAGCAAGTAAATAGCAGAGCTTGATCACTGTGAACAAGAACAATAGATGAATAATGTTGACAATAAGATCAAAGACAATATTTACATGCAAGATTCAAACACTAACATCTAATGAACATAAGAACATCAAATGCTATAAGAGATCATGAATGGGACACAAAGTTCATAAACTCAAAATGTCTTCTCAAAAGAACACAAAGCTTCTTTCTTTGAAGTAAATTTTGCATACAAAAGTATTTTCTTCTCCTCTCTCAAAGTCCCCCTTTACAAACGAGTACCTCACTTCCTTTTATAACCCAAAAGTTGGTTACAAAGTAGTTAGGGTTTTACATGATCATTAAATAAGGCACTTAAGTGACCTTTGACTTTTTCAACCAACTTTATTAAAAAGTGACTAAAAATAGAAACCACTTAAGTTAAAAAGTCATTTAAGGAAAAATACATAAATAAAATAAATGGGTACATGTGGACCCACTTAAATGACTTGGACGCACACGTAGACATCCTAGTCAGCAATGTGCCACCCAGATCAAGACACCTAGGATCAGTGCCTTATCCATTGGGCCAAGAGTCTACCCATCCCGGTCGTACGGGAATTAACTCATTGACCGTGCTCTGTAATCCTCCAAATGACAAGAGTGTCGAGCTTGAAACTTGAGCAATTCATCCACCCCTCCGTCTGATCAATATCCTGGTGTGAGAAATTTTGTCTTCATTCATATTCACATTCACAATTACACACATTTCTCCACATGTTCCAAGTACCTTTCCATGGTGAATTATTCATTTGTCGCGAGACTGTAGTTGTTACACCATATTAGTTTTTCAGAATCCATCTTCTGGTCTATCGCCATTGAGAAGATCTATAAGAGCCAAAATTACAATTCACCTCCTGGAGTTACGTTTCTTTCTTTGTCACCATCCCGAAATATTGGCATTACGATTCACTCATAATCATCCAATTTGAGAACAGGACAACTTAAAGACCGGTCGATGAAGTATTATGCACGGTGCTAACTGAGAGCTGACAAGGACACACTTGAATTATGTGGCTTTGCTTGATGATCCACACAATTGCACTTGTTGTCGGTCTTGGTTTGTCGATGAATAGATCCACCACAATGATCAAGTGAAAAAATGATGTAGAAAATATTCTCCCATTATCGATCTCTACCAATAATAATGACTTTTGACTCCAAAGAGACCAATGCCAATAGCTACGACTTATACCGCATATTGAGAAAGTTAGGGATTGCTTCCATTTCAGAGTGTTGGAGTTGAATCGCAACACTATTCAGGTTTTTGGTGCATCCATGCAAGTGATGACCAATTCAGAACAAGCGTCGGGATAATTGTGACTCGCCTTTGGTTGATATGCGATCACTGAGAATCGACCTATTTTGATGTGTCTCAAGTTGGTATCGACGATGTTCTCATACTTTGAATGGAGCATCAAGGTGAGTATAATTCCCGGAACCTATACCGCAACATCATTTTGTTTGGAATGACATGACTGTGACTGAAATGTGATTTGGGTATTACTTCCATCTTACAAAACTACACAAATTGCCTATAAAGCCCTGTGAAAAATAGCAAATCTTATCCTGAGAATTTCTCACTACATGAGGAAGTATATTAAGGTACCACAAGTTTGCATGTCAGAATTTTTTTCCCCAAATCAAATTCTTCAGTCAAATATTAAAGGTCAAAGTTGACTCTTCTGAAACTGCTAGGAAAATGCAAGTGTAAAACTACGAAAATCCCGTTTGGTTTTAGCCTGGGAAAATACCAAACATCACCCTAGGCATCTACAACTTGGTAAGGAAGCATATGAAGGTGGAAATAAATGAATGAAATTTAATTTCTCTTGACGATCATCTAAATTCAAAATATCAACTCTCAAAGTGAGCCACCTTGCGGGTTGAAAGCGTGCACTGGCGAAATCATACAAATTGCATTTTATTTGACTTTGTGAAAATATCAAATGAAGTGTTGTACATTTTAATTTTTGAAAATAATTACATGAATGTGGGAAGAATTCAACAAACTAAACCATTTCTCTTGACGATTTTTGGGCTCAAGATATGAATTCTGAAAGTAGGCCTTCCGCCAAGCTGAAACTGCGCACGTGGCAAAATCAAGTAAACTGAGTTTTTCTTGGGTTTGTAAAAAATATCAAATGAGGAGCTGCTCATTTAAAATTTTGAAACCGAGTACACGAATATGGGAAGAATTCAACGAAACAAACCGTTCTTCCAAAAATCAATCAGCTTCGAGATACCGAGTTCCAAAGTTGATTACTTCGACAGATACAAACCGCGGCAACCTTTGTTCCGCATCTATCATTTTCCTTATTAATTTCATTTTATTGTGCTGATATATATCTTGTTTGACATTTTCAAATGGTTCATGTGATTTTTCTTCACGCACAGTCTTCCTCTTCTCGCAATTGCGTGGCTCGTATTCTCCTTTCACCTCCCTGGTGAATGCGTAGAAGATTTATTTTATTTTATTTCTCTCACGTGGACTCTTGTCTTGTGCAATGCGTGGTGGACTCTTTTTCTTGTCTTCTTCCCTCTACAATGCGTGGTGTTTTTGAATGCTAAAGCCTTCAGCTTGCGTGAGAAATCTTTTTATTAAAATGCTTGGAAATTGATGTTTTACTCAAACAGCTTGGCTTTATTTCTTCCTCTCCCACGTGGACAGGTTTTCTTCTTTTGCTGAGTTCTCCCTCCCCCTCAATCACTGGCGTGGGCAATGGATGTGTGAGAAACTTTGTTTTTGTTAACTGGTTTTACTTATTCCAAACTATGTGTTGAAGTTTCCATATTGCCCAATGCGTGGCTTTTCTTCTTTTGTCCTCACGTGACTTATTTTTAACAAAACAAAACAAAATTTTCTTTTCTTTTTGGATTGTTCTTTCCTGTCTTCTGTGTGGGAATCAAACTCCTTCACCAATGCGTATGGCTTTGGCTTTTAGACCCTGTGCATGAAGCTTTAGGAAATAATATTCTTGTTTCTTATACTACCTAGTGAATGCATTGATTTCTATGGCTGTGTTTTGAGCTTTTCTACCTCTCAAACTGTGAAAAAATCCTCCTCTACATTGGTCTTCTTCCTGTTGCGTAGACATGCACATGAAATAGCCTTGGCGTGGAAACTTGTTCCTTCTATTTGCTATGCGTGGAGTGTAAATTTTTCCTGTACATCTAGCTTTGTGAACATGGTGATCCATTGAGGGATGTGATAGGAATATTATTATGTTCCTTCAGAAGAAATAAGAAGCAATTTGGAAAGCTTCATACGACTCTTTCCAACGAGTTTGACGCAAGGATTTGTTAAAACAACTTCCCCTTTTTCAGGGTAGTGGCATTAATTTCTAGGGGGAAAATGGGGAAAGCAACGGCCAATTGCCAATGGAAATGGCAAAGCGAGTTGGCAATCCCACTCTATTTTCTCGTGTGGGAAATCGAGAGATTTTTTCCCATTCACCAATTTATTAATTTGGCAATTGTGAATGGAAATCCCACGAGCGGGAATTTAAAACAATTTTTCCAGGAAAGGGGAAATTCGAGCCCGAGAAGCCAATTTGGCATCCCCGAGCAATTGGAAGCGGAAGCTTATTTTTCCCCAACAATTAAAATAAAACTTGTCGAATGAATTTTGATTAATATTTATTTAATTAAATACTCCAGATTTATTAAAAATTAATTTTATCAAACAAAGAGTAATTAATTAATTAATTAATTTTAACGCAGTTTAAAGCTTGGCGGGAGGAGTTCTCACCCGAAATGGATGAAACGAAGACCGGAATGATCACAAAAATGAGATGGTCGTCATGAGAGTGATAAACCATGCAAAGTAACACTTTTGAAAATTTTCAAAATTTCCATTTTTTTAAAATCAATTTTGTGAAGTCAAAATTGGTTGATAACACATGGATACAATAAGTTCCTAAACTAGTTTCTTCTAATGTCAATAAACCATCTTCTTCTACAACCAATGCTTCAGTGTATGGGTCAAATTGATGTCTCATGCTTACATCGTCAAGTACAATATTAGGTACTTCTTCCATAAGAGTGGTGGACTCGTGATCTGTAACTTCTTCTTCTTGGTCACATATGGTATAATTCCCATTGATGGTGCTTTGGAAGTATAAGGCTCAACATGATTTTGACAAATTGGTTCTTCCCTTATAGTTACTTTGGTCCCATACATGGTCCTGAGGAGCATGTGAGACCAATCAGTAGATAAATACCCACCCATTTTGGCAGTGAAGTCTCTGGATAGACATATGGCAAAGAAAGGTGGAAGATCAATGACTGATATGTCTTACGTAAATGACAAGATTGGACATACATGAATAGTAAGATTGAGATCCTTGATAACCCCAATAGTCCAAACCACTATACCATCCAACTAAACAACTCCACTTGGATACCACCCAACACATCTGCAATCTATTTAGGAATTATGGAATTGTTGGCACTAGAAACGATCATATAATTATGTACCAAGTGTTTACCAATGATCAAAGAAATGTAGAATGGTGGTGGCTTATTGGTTTTATCACCATTATTTCCTTCATTTGACACAAGATAGTAGCGATTGATGTCCTGCTTGGCTGATTCACTAGGTATACTAAAAAAATTTAGAGCTTCAAGTAATAGATTTATCCGAGAAGGAATCAAAAGTGCTTCCCACATGGTGACATTTAAATTGGTATTCTTCATTTTTTCAACAATATTGAAAGGAATAATTCCTACCCTGCCAATATTCCTTTGAGCATTGGCATCTTCTTTCAGAAAATGGGAATTTGGTATTGTAACATTAGAATAATTTTCTTTCCTTGCATCCTAACTGGCATGGGTTTCTAGAAAATTCTTCCCTATGTCTTTGTTTACAAACACTTGCAAACAAGGTTAAGAAGTAGATGTTTGATCGACATTTGGTGGTTGGAATTCTATTCCTCTCTTTTTATCAAGTATTAGCATTTCGATGTAGATTCTATATTGAATTCGAAAAATCCTCCTCTTGCCAATTTAACAACGTGACTTATTCTAATATTTGAGATTGAGCATCCTCTTCTTGTGGAGGGGATTCTATTGGTTTTTTAGTAAGCGTGGATATGATATGGACCATAAGATCTTGACTAAGTACTTCATTAGGGCACAATTTTTGGTTGTGTAGCTGAGAGAAAGGGTAACACCATTCATAATACTAGACTAAGTATTTTTGTATAGGGACAAGGAATCTAGAGGAACTAGCAACAAGGGGAGCCTTAACATTCTAAGGTTTAACGTTGACAACTTGGTTTTGAGATTCGTTATTATTATGAAATGGATTCTTGTTGGATTGATATTATGGGTTCTGGGGTTGATAAAGGCGAGCATGTTAGGATTGTTTCCTCTTAAGAGCTACCAATTCATTTCCAAAAGTTTGAAGCAACGATTTTACCTCATTAAGATCATTTGATGGGGCATATGTATATGGAATTTGGTTGGGGAACCGGAGGAAGAGGAGTGATAGTTGGTTGATTAGTGGGGAACTTGGGATACAAAGGCATTGGTGGTCTTGGGGCTATTTTCCTATCTTGGATCAAGAAATTTTCATCTCTTATGAAAATATTGTAGGCATCGAGTAACATTGCTCCACCCATTGACCAAATTATGATCACAACATCACTATTTAAAGCCCTTAAATAGTACAAAAATGTGTTATTTGGGGAAGGATTTATCAATACTGGGATCTTGTTCCAAGTTTTCTAGAATCAGAAATTGAAATCTCCCATGAACTCTTGAGGAGCTCTCTTTATGGTGGTTAAGCTATTCCATGAGTGACAAGTAATCACTCTTATCCTCAAAAATTTTGCAGATCTTCTCTCCTAACTCATCCCATTTAGGTACATTACCAGCCTCTAACCCAAGAAACCATTGGAGTGATTTTCCCTTAAATGAATTAGAAAGTATCAGTTGCAACAATTTCCTCAGTAACATTATGAATTACACAGATGCTAGCCACATCTTGAATGTGTTCTATGGGAGTGATACTTGTTTCCCTTGTGTAGAAAGGTAAACTCTTGAGCATAGCTATAGGTATAGCATCATGTTGAGCTAGTGTAAGAGGACTATTACCATTAAAATTAGGGAAAGCTTGAGCTCATATTGCTGCCATAGTGGTAAGTGGTTGATTTTATCTTGGTGGAGGGAACCTTCTAAAAGGAGGTGTAGAATGACCTCTACAAGATAACAATGAAGCTTCCCCTTTTCTTATCCTCTAAGGAAACAAAAACAATTCAATATACCATTGACTTCATTTCTTTGATTAAGCACTTTATTGAATTATTTACATAAGTTAACACACTGAATCTCAAAATCCAGAGATGTGGAGTTGTCATGTACCCTAATTTATGAAAATGCTAAGAGGAGTACCAACTCTATTTTTTCCCACTAGGCTTGCCAAAAATTATTTTCACTTGGATTGTGCACCCATTGAATCATTAAGTGATTAAGTGCAACATGGGAACATCCCTAAGGTGTGGGACCTTGGCGCCTTGGGATGAACCTTTGGAGAAGGTTGGCTTCCTTCTAAACTTGGTGCATTTGATTTAAGATCAATACAAAGGGATACAATACTTCAAATACAACTAATCTAATTGTTCTCGGGAAAAGGGATAAGGGGGTAGCTAAACCATATAAAATCGGTGATGCACCAAAAGTTTATGGAACAAAAATATCTACTTCATATACACATAGTAATATTGTAGAATAATATATCACATGCACATCTCCTAATAATATTTTTCAATCACTATACCAAATGAGTACAAAACTTGAGTAACATAAGGGATTCAATAATTTCCACAACTAAAATAGTAAAAATTACACACCACAAGTTACAGATTAATTGAAAAATATAATTGATATAAAGGCAATATAATCCACACATACAAGGAATTAAATCATTCACAAGTATTAACTAAATTATCAAAGTGCACAATACATCAAATATTCAAAGGAAAAATATTGTTCTGAATATAACAAAGGCTTAAAGCTTGTTTAAAGACTCCTCAAAATTATAGACTAAGAGGATTGAGTAATTATAGCTCTACCCTTAACTACTTCCTACTAAAAATAGAATGCATTTATATTTAGGGAACAACCTCCCATGAAAATAGCAAAAATAGTTGCATAGGTTTGACCAAGTCAACCCTATAACTTCCATCAATTCTCGAAGCTTGAGACTGCTCGAAAATGGCCTTCATGCCTAGCTAGGACTAGAGCCAACCATTTCTTGATTTGATTCTTCCTTCTTCTCTGGTTCATCTTTCTTCTCTTCTTCAGCTACCTTGTTCCTATACTCGAAAAACAGTTTGATAATTCCTTAGACCTATTCATCATCAGGTCCACATGCGTAGAAGTTCAAAATTTCCACTGACTTATTTTCCCTTGCTACTTTTACTGGTAATATTTTAATCTTGTTGATAACCTTCTTGAGATTACTCAGGAAGTTTTGGTAAGATACCAATTTTTAAATAGATTCAACACTAAAATAATTTGTTGCATCATCATCCTAATTTATCGAAATCTTAAAATGAGCAATAATCGATCAATCGAAATAATATCAACATTTTTGTATAGGAATTTTTAATTGATATATATGAATTCTTCCATAATGCCATTCAAACCATCCACTTCTTCAACTTGTTTCTCTTCCAATTTTGACATGATCTCCTACAATATCTCGAACTCTAAATTCCATTGCTTCCTTAAATTCAAAAGGTTTTGAAAGATCATTTATAACACCCTCCTTTAGAAGTAGATCAGAATTGACACTTTGAATTTCCTTCCATGTTTCAAGAGCAAGTTATAAGTTATCACTCTCCACAGTAAGGAGTTCATTCATTTTCAAGATGGCATCTTTTTCAGCATACAATTTACTATACAAATCAACAACAACTTTAATCAATAGATCTACTTCCTAAATAAGGTTTTCTATCCAACCTCATTATGCTCTTCCCTTTTGTCCAATATTTTCCACCACGGAGAAATATGTATCATCAAATCTTAGAGGAATAGCTAGAGTGGTAGTCTAGATGGGTTGTGTGATCTTAGTCAAAAGAGCGATTAAGCTGCATTCAACCTTACCCTTAAGCTCATCCTTAGTTACTTTATCCTTATCATATTTGTCTAGAAAATTACCCAAGGCCACCTGAACATCTTGCTTTTCTCCTTCATGGGTGGATTTTCCAAGAGAAAACCTAGAAATCTGATAATCTTTTGTTGTGATTGTCTCCTTAGTTTTCCCCATAGCTGGAGTAGCTATCTCAACAAATATTTCCCTGTTTGGTCAACCGATAGGTTAGAAACAACTCTCGGTCATTTGGCTTGTCTTCGGGGGTTATATATGTTAGGTTAAATATATTATTACCTTAATTAATTATGCATTGCATAGTTAGTTTGTTTATTTATTAATTGTTATATGGTTATATTTAATTATAACCATCTATTTTGTTTTATTCAACATACGAGAGTTGTTGTATTGTTTTAACAATACTATTGTTTGTATTGGTTCATGGTTGTACAGTGCAACCCATTTATTTGTTTGTATATTGTTGTCCAATATGTATAAATATTGCAACACATCTTTTGTAATTTGATTTTGATGATTAATAAAATATCCAAGATTTCATCCCTATTTTACATTTGGTTTCAGAGCAAGTTGAAGGATATTGGAGGATTGCAGCAGAGTTTGAGGAGCATTGGAGAAGCTTGTGCAAGCAAAGGAGATCTAGAGTTGCCTCTATAACTTCTTGGCCCCATCCCCTGCAATACCTAAATTTAGTTCCAGAGAGCCAAAAAAATTCTCTCGTAATTGTCTTATTTTTTATTCTAGACAACATTTGCCAAAGTAGTGGTATCAGAAAACTTCATTTTGAGCCAATTTTTTTATGGTCTTTTTCTCAGCAAGCCATATTGGGCTCAAGACCACGAGATCCCCAAAAACACAAAAAAATTGCTTGCCATTCGGTTTTTCCAAATTTTTGGATGTAGTTATATACTTGATGTATTTTACTAATTCACGGGTTGTGTGATCAAATAACCAAAAACATTATAATTGCTTAAAAAATGGTAGGGAATTATAATAAAAATAGTGAAATTTGGTTTTAAAACACTCACGAGATCCTAGATCTCATTCATAGTGTTCAGTATAAACAGTGCCTCTGGGAAGTGCTTACGGGTAAATCCATCACGACTACTACTGCACTTAACACCTAATATAGCTGCAACAACATCGTCTAGGAATCGACCCTTTAAATCAACGAGGAGTAATAAGGGCACAGTGTATACACTATGAGCCATCCCATCCGTCTATGAACAATTACACAACATAAATCTAGACTGAGAAATTATTTGAGTATATAGTGAAGTTATGCATGTGTATGAGGATATTTATTTGAGCCGATGTCAATAATCACACAGACCCTTTTCAATATTGTCTTGGTACCACGTATCGAATTCTTTCACATACATTAATGCCTATTTCATGTACCTCAGGGTATATATAAAGGGAGAGATTCTTCCACGTATCGATGGATATATCGGAAGGGCGTGTATATAGAAAGGTTCGGTATATCGGACCAACGGTATATATATTGGGAGACCTTATACCTGGAGTGAGAAGAGCCTAACCCTATCAGTGGATTCTACAAAATGGGCACTAATGGCCCCAAATTCTTTCTTCCAGACTCACAACTACTCAAAGGAAACAACTATGTTGCATGGAAGACTAAAATCAAGATACAACTTGAGTTTGAAGAGATCTCGCCTATTGTGAATGGTACTCTGACCAAATCAACTACTGATACAACACAACAACGAAAATTTGATAGATCAGATCAGAAGGCCAAGCTAATCATCTTGTTTGGAGTGTCTGATGATGTGCAACCTCACATTCACGATGCTAAAACTACCAAAGAAGCATGGGAAAATTTGAGCACGGTATATGAGGTGAAAAATAATAATGTCATATTGAATTTGTAGAGTCAGTTACACACATTAAAGTTTAAGCAAAATGAAAAAATAAAATCTTTCTTGAGAAGAGTTATAAAGTTGAGGGCTTCACTTCTATCCCTGGGAGAAGTGGTCACTAGATGAAGCTCTTATTCCTATTGTTCTGAGATCTCTCCCTTCTTCATACCACATTTTTTTCACAACACTCAACTTGTCAGACCAGACAGTGAGTTTTGAAAAATTAGTAAATCTACTGCAACAAGAGGAAGCCATGTATAATAAAGATGATGAAGAGGAGCAGGCACTTTCTTCTCATCAAAAATGGAAAGGAAAAGGGAAAGGCAAACCTAATTCCTATCAAAAGTCCCAAAATCAGAATTAGGATCAACAAGGAGACAAGCAACAGAAGAAGCAATGTCCAATCTGCAAAAGAGGACATGAATTAAAATATTGTTGGTATAATACATACAAGAAAGGTTCATCAAGTAATTCTGGACCTCAACACCAACAATCTCACAAGGGACATACAAACTACAATCAAGGGCAAAAAAAAAGGGAAGCTGAAAAAGAAAAACCTATCAGTAAGGAAATATTGTTGAGCAAGAAGAACATTCAGATATGAAGACTACTTGTACACTACTCAATCAAGTGAACCTTCCACATCATCTAGTGATGTTTGGTATGTTGATTCGGGAGCCACTCGACACATGACCAGCCACAAAGACTAGTTTACTTCAATGAGGGACATGCCTTCAAAAAACCATGTTTCGTTAGGTGATGATTCTTCATACAGTTCAAGGGATTAGAAACATTTCTCTACCCCTTGGTTCACGCAACTGTAGATTATTAGATGTACTATATGTCCCTAGGTTGACTAAAAATCTGTTGTCAGTCAATCAACTCCTAGATCACAACTTGAAAATTGACTTTGATAGTCATTCAGTAAGAAAATGTGTTTAATTCGAGACAAATCATGAGGCTCGAAAATAGTTGCAAAAGCCTCTAATGTGGGACGCATGTTCCAACTTGATTTTTTCCATAGATATGATCAGGAACTTGTGGCTAAGAACTCTACCTCTGCACAATTGTGGCATTGGAGACTTGGTCATATTAGTTTCAAGTATCTCAAGACACTTTGCTGGTGCAATATGGTACATGGTTTACCATATCTTCATAAGGATACAGATAAATTTCCTCACTACCTAACGGGAAAATACATAGAGATTCATTCTAGAAGATTACTTTTCAAGCTCATGGGAAGCTTGATCTGGTTTATATCGATCTTTGTGGTCGATGCAACCGAGTCATTTTGGATATCAGTACTTCATGCTTTGTGTTGATGACTATTCAAGAAAAATGTGGATTTTTTTTTCTTCATAAGAAAAGTGAAGCTTTTGAAACCTTCAAGAAGTTCAAATTAGTTGTTGAGAAGGAAAGCTGTTCGTCACATTAGAACTCTTCACTCAGATCAAGGGGGGAATTCACCAGTGATGAGTTCAAATAATACCTACAAGGTCATAGGATTCATCAACAAATACCTCCTCCACACACACCGCAATAGAATGGTGTTGTTGAGAGAAGAAACCGTACTATCATGGAAATGGTGTGATGCATGATCGATGATTCTAGACTTATAAAGACATTATGGGAAGAAGTAGCAAAGACAACTATGTATTTGTTGAACAGACTTCCCACAGTTTCTCTTGATGGAGTAACACCACATGACACATGGTCAAAGTGGAAACCATCTATTGCACACCTTAGAGTATTTAGGTGCAAAGTAAGTATATACATACCCAAGAAGAATAGAAATAAATTGGACATGAAGTCACAAAAACTCATTTTCATTGGCTACAGTGAAGAAAATCTTGGGTATAGATTGATGGATCCAAAGACCAGGAAATTCTACACCAGTAGATATGTTGATTTCTTTGAGAAGAAGGAAGTAGGGTCTCCTCCTCTAGACTCACCTAATGTGGATTTTTCACCCATTGTAAAAATTGAAGTGACGTTCCTGCTTGATGATGAAAGTGATGATGGGGATGATTTGATAGAACCATGACCCACGGGAACAATTCAACATATGCCTAAGTGGTATACTAGCATATTACGAGATGCAAGAATGGATGCTCCATCGGATACATCCACCCCTGGACCACGGACTTACAGTAAAGAAAGAGAAGAAGTGAACTTTGCTTTGATGAGTAGAGTTATTGAATCTGATGAGCCCTCTACACTCCAGGAATCCCTATAGTCAAAATCTTGGAAAGATGTCATGGATGTTGAATACAACTCAGTGATGAAAAACAACACTTGGCAGCTTGTCAATCTTCCACCAGAGAAGAAACCCATTGGATGTAGATGGATATTCAAAACAAAATAAAAAGTATATGGGATAGTATACTAGTATAAACAGAGACTAGTAGCAAAGGGGTATGCACAAAAATAAGGCATTGACTATGAGGAGACATTTGCTCCCACAACTAAGATCAAAATGATCAGGATGATCTTTGCTCTAGCTGCACAATTTGGTTAGAAATTCCATCAGATGGATGTAAAAAGTTCCTTTACGAATAGATATTTACAAGAAGAAGTTTACATGACTCAAACCGAGGCATTTATTGTACTTATTCAAGAAGAAAAGGTATGCAGACTCGGGAAATAAATGTATGGTCTCAAACGGGCACCAGAGCATGGTACATCAAAATTGATGAGCATATTGTACAACATAGATTTGTTATAAATCCATACGATCCCAATCTTTACTTCAAAAAGCAAGGGGGGAGATTGTGATTTTTCATTTTCTATGTCGACAATCTAGTCATCACTAGTAGTTTAGTGAGGATGATTGATGCAATAAATAAATATCTTAATTGATCATTCAACATGACAGATCTCGGGTTGATGCTTTATTGTCTTGGACTAGAAGTATGGCAGAAAGAGAATCCTATATTTTTTTCTCAATTGAAATATACCAAGAAGATGCTCGAGAAATTGAGAATGATGGATTTCACACCTATGGAGAACATATTTCAGATATCTCATTAATATCCATCTCCTACAATAAATGCCACTCTCTATCGGCAATTGATTGGGAGTCTCATTTACGACCTACACTAGACCAGGATATCGACTTTACGGTGAGCTAGTTATCTAGGTTCATGCAAGAACCCAAATTTTGTCATTGGAAAGAAGCAAGGCACATCTTGAGATCTCTCAAAGGATCAGTAGATCTTGGTCTAGAATACAAGAAGAACGAAAAATTCTTTTTGCCAGGATATTTGGATTCAGATCATGCATATAACATTGATGACAAAAAATCCATTGCGGGATTTGTGTTCTTTATGGGATCTAGACCAATATCATGGGGAAAAAAGAAACACTTTATTTCTTGCTCTTCCACAAAATTTGAGTATCGTTCTATAGGAGAAGTTGTCACGTGAAGCGATTTGGCTACGTCGCATAATTGAAGGACTTGGAATACCACAGGACAAACCGAACACCTTGTATGTAGATAATGAAGGTGTTCTCAAACTTGTTTGTAATCTAGTTTTTCATGAAATAACAAAACACATTGAGGTACAAGTTCATTTCATATGCGAACATGTCTTGAAGCACAATATACTGACTTGAGCTTTTTTCTAACAACTAAACAACAAGCATATATCTTCACAAAGTCACTTGCACGTGACAAGTTCAAGTTGTTCAGAGAGTTCCTCTCCTCATCCCTTGAGGTAATGCAAAATTAAGGGGGAATGTTAGGGTAAATATATTATTACCTTAATTAATTATGCATTACATAGTTATTTTGTTTATTTATTAATTGTTATATGGTTATATTTAATTATAACCATCTTTTTTTATTCAACATATGGGAGTTGTATTGTTTTAACAATACTATTGTTTGTATTGGTTCACGGTTGTACCTGTGCAACCCATTTTTTTTTTATATTGTTGTCCAATATGTATAAATATTGCAACACATATTTTGTAATTTGATTTTGATGATTAATAAAATATCTAGGCTTCTGTCCCTATTTTACAATATATAGAACACTTAAATTGAAAAAATCAAAGATAAGAACTTTCTTCTTCTATTTTTGTGTTTTTGTGTAGCCGTATGAATAGAAGAAGAAGACTCGAAGACAAAATATGCATTATTACTGTAGTAGTTGGGGTAGATGATATAACTAGGGCCTTTGGTCACGGTCACTAAAAGTGGAAATTATGTGGTAATGATGGAGGGCGGAGTGGAAAGGATGGCCTCAAGTGTGGGTGAAATATAAGTGGAAATGGAAAGAGATTTTTGGGAAGAGAGGTTCTGAAAGGAGATCCTAACCCCAAAATATCTCCAGTTGAAAGAGTTGGAAGGGAAGAGAACACATGGGCCATAGAGGTATATGTAGGAAAAGTGGGAATAGAGGAAATGGAAGACACAGACAAAGGAAGATTGAGAGATGGAGGGGAAAGAGGAATTGAGGATGGTGAAGATGGAAAAGATAAGGAGAGGGGTGACCGCGACACTTAAGGGATTTGAGGGGAAACACTTAGGTCAATGAACTTAGTTGATTCCACTTTGGGAGATGCATCTCCCTTTGTATAAACTCCAGAAGAGGACCCTAAACCTCTAACAATTAAAGAAATCTTGTGGGGCCTTATGACTATTTTAGGATTCAATATCTTCCCTTTAGATGGAGTAGTAGGACCCATTGTTGACTGTGTTTGAATAATCTTTGTGGAAAGTTGCTCGACACTTTGGGCATAATTCCCAAAGTTATCAACCATTGGTAGGTATGATTTAGAATGGGACCCACCCTTTCCTTTGTGTTTCTACATTCCTCAACTAACCAATCAATCCAAGGAAAAGGTTGATTCATGACATTATTTTGATCGTAAGAAGGATCTAAAACTTGGTTGTCATCCTGTAGCTCCTTGGGACGACCAAAATTCCATATTGGGTGACCTCTTGAAGGGTTAACCTTTCAAATTATCTTTCCCTTACTACATTCTCATCTCGACAATGGATCCAAATGTCCTCCAATTGAGGTATGTGAATACTAGCTGATCCTGTTTTTCCGAACTTGTCCCAATACTTGAAATTAGTGCGTGGGTGGAATTTTTCAGAGTCGTATATGACATCTCCCCATAATTTTTAGCTTTTTATGTAGAATCACATGTGTATCTCGACTATGATTATGGGAAATTAGACCCTATTTTATGTCAATCATGTTCGATCTTGTGATAACTCAACAATTAACGAACCAATTCCATTAGAACCCACTTGTTTGTTTGGCATCTTAACAACTTGAAAGAAGCACATACGAATCTAAGCATCGATGTACGTGAATTTATGGAATTGAAAATAAATATCCCCCCATTCTCTTACCTCCTTCTAATCTTCATTCAAAATTCTTTAGTTGTATAAATTCTTATCAAAGAAATACAGGATAACTGCAAAGAAAGCATCATTTACTCTCTGAAAGTGTTTAGGACCTTCTGCCATTGTAATTTGAGGATAGTACTCATATATCTAAATTCCATTCCTAAATCCCTTTGGATTCAATCCAAGATAATTTCCCATTCCCACCAATATGTACACAAGATAGGAGGTCATGAAGAAATTTCCCGAAGTTATAACATCATACAACTAAAAACGAGATGTTATTGCTTATTGTTCACCCCACCGAATAAGGTATTTTTTTCTCTTGATTATGGAAATGTAAAGGTACATCCACTCTTGGAACTCCCTAGAAGAAGGGAGATATGTAACTATACTCAATAGTGTAATAATATCATTCACTTCTTGATGAAATATGACCAGGGGAATTGTCTTGGGGAATCTAGACAATAAAATTTTATTTTTAGCCAAATAGCTTTTGGTGATGACCCTTGTGTAACTATCATTGTTTGTAACCCAATGCTCTAGATCTAGCTCTAGGGATATAGTGGCATATTCCTCAATGTTGGGGATTTTTAGGAGGTCTTCAAAGAAATCACTATCTTGCATGATCGCCACTGTGCCATCTTCATCCTTTATGGTACGTGAGTTTTTATTAAAGTATATGATGCGAGAAAACATGAACTCGATGTATTACATGGATTAGGGAAATGCGGTAGCTAGTGCAAGCCCACTTTGTCAAAAATTTCTTACATCCATGGTTTCTTATTAGGAGCCTTGAATCTTCCACTGAAATTTGGGCATGTCAATATGTCCCAAATCTGTATCCCCAATATTCTCAACATCATATGAAATGCTTATATGGGGTGCTACTCCTTGATAGTGTTGAGTTATGGAGCTCAATTACTTCAAATTATCATGTAATGTGAAACTTGATAGAAAACACAGTAACCATCATCGGTTATGGAGGAACCGACATTGGTCACCTATGACCGACATCGATCAAGAAAGAAGGAACCGACATCGATTCATGTACGTACTAAAAATTGTAGGGTATTGTGCCGTTGAAACGATGTTACACATGCCCCAATGATGATACAGGTCACCTCGCAAGGTGTTCAGATCCAGAGAGGCTCACAAAGTATATGTTAGCATCCCAAATACTTTATCCATGTTCATTGTGCTTTGTTTTATTCCTCTGCCTTTCTTTTCTTAGCATTTTATCCTTTAGTGACAAAACCACCGCCCACTCGGAGCGTCGGTCCTATAACCGCCACCCCGATCGGGCGGCGGTCTTGTAACCACTTCCCTGCTCATGGTGGTGGTCCTTCACGTATTTTCTAGCACGTTCTTTTGATCACGACTTACGTGATTTTCAACTTTTACCAGCTTTTCTCCACCGCCTTGGCTCATATTAATGTTTTGTGTCCCCTGGAATAGTGTTTCTCCATTGTTTAATGGTAAAAGAGTTCCATTCCAAGTTACCCTTTGGTGAATGGGAATTCTATAAATAGTTGGTTTGTTTTCAAACAAATGGCCCCTCAACTTCTCATTTTCCATTATTTAAGTCTGTCAATTTCTTGTTTAGAAGCTCATTTTGTTTTCATGTTTGCATCCATGCTAGTTTTCCTTTGCTATTGGAAGCCATTCGATCTTCTTGCTTCAGTCTTGTTCATTGTTGTCCATACAAATTAGTCTAGAGCAGAGTAGTGTTAGTTTTAGATTGAATTCATTAGAGTTACAGGTTGTGTTCTTCACAGAAGGTAGATTCTAGAATCTCTTGGTACCCTTGTGTTGTATTCCCGTAATAAATCCCGCTAGGAATTGCATACACCAAGCTCTGTCACTTGCGTTATCCCTCTCCTACTCGCATTGTATTGGTCTATATCCAAAGCTACCATTGTTCAAATACCTTCTTCTGTTGATGCTAGCATATACATGCTCTTCTGGATTCACATGAACATGAAAGAATGAGGAGATCATTCTGAGGGGACAAAGTCATACACTACTGGATTCGCCACTATTCTACAAATTCTAGGTTTTATTTGTCAAAGTTCTAGTTAAAATATATCAAATAGAGTAGTGAAATATTTCATTTTAGTTAAATTTCATTCTTGATATTGCCAGGGAAGCTATGGGGATTGATATTTTCTAAGAAACTATGATTCATTCCTCACTTCTGAGGTAGGATCGAGAATATTTCAATTAAGTTAATCAGCTATCTAGTTATTTAGGATAAAACTCACAACTGCACAGGCAAGTAGCTACACCGGGCTACCTTGTTTTTTTTAATTTTGTTATTAGATTAGTTGTCATTTTCTAAATATATTAGATTAGTTGCTCTTTCATTTCCATTCAAAATCTTATCAAAAATACAAAAATAGAGGAATATATATATGTTGTAGATATATCTCACATAGTTAGTTTATTTCATTTCAGTTAGGCTTATATTGATCTTGTATGACAATCACGGGACCTAGGGAGCCCAGGGAATACATTTTTGAGCCAATCGTGCCTCAACCAAATATTGTTGCAGCAATAACTGACATAGACCAAAATCTTAGAATTCAGGTCTTCCAAACAACAACAGACCTACAAGAAATCAGCTCACAGTTAAGGGGATTAAACATAGAAGACGACAAAGCACACACGTTCTGGTCAAATCAGACAAATTATAGATTTCCTTGATAGACATCCATATGACTGTAGAAGGACTTGAAAGAGAACAAACATTTGGTTGTGATCCACTAGTCCCACAGCCAGATGTAGGAGACCTCCTCGTTGATATAGACACTAGCTTACGTATCCAAGTTGCCAGAACACTGTTAGGTACTCCGAGAAAATCATGTAACTTCTAGTTCTAAATGTAGAGGCCGAAAAGGCATATGACTACTGGATACTTGGAATTAGGAATTGATTCTTCACATGACCATAGGAGGTCCACAACAACCATGAACTTACGGTTGTGATCCAAAGGTCCCACAACCCAATGGGCCTACAAATCAATCCAACATTGACGCTAGTTTGCGAACATTAGTATTTAGATCTTCTCCACTCCCACCAGACATTATCACACAACTATCATTATTAAACATAGTAGCTAATCAAGCTAAATATTTCTGGACTAGACCAGAGAATCATCCATAAGGCACCAAAAGGATCCACTACATATTTAGCCATTCCATTTTCATGACCTTATCGGGAGACATATACGAAGCACCCATAGGTTATCTTCCACGTATTCCACAACCCATAGATCGAGATCACGATAGAGCTCGATATTGATTGGAGCCTTTGAGTAGCTATCCTCGCCGAACGATCTATCACACCGGTTCAGGTTAGGAGGGCCTTCTTTTCCTTAGATTCGTAGATCCCACCATTGCGTTGAAGACATAAGATTACCTAACTAGCTTATCTACATCTTGTGTGTTTTCCATCCCCACCGGCTATCTTGGCATGACCTCGGGAGGTCGGGTGCGAGGAAGAGTCACTTGTAGATTCCCATGCTCACATGTCACTTTTCCATCGTACAAAATTGGTGAACCCGACGTGAAACTTTCTACCTTCTAGTTTGGAGTCTTATTTCTACTTGCTCTTCCAATTAGTATACTTTTTTCTTTTCCACCGCATTAGCCTTCACATCAGCTTTACCAACAAAATTAGTGAAACTGTAAAAGGAACAATTGTTTCACTTTCACACTCTTCTTTTAATTTTATCCACCTTCGCTCTTTCCCATTATTCTGGGTATTCATATACCCCCGAATATGTCAGGATATGATGCATATGGCAGACCTCTCCTAGGTCTTGAAGCATACTACGATCAACTAAATAGACAACCATCACCCTCACTCTCAGCATGGGGTGACAACTATTCAACTAACCAATTTTCAACACAAACTCCACCTCAAAGGACTAGATATAGTTCTTCTTTCCAAATAGAGGAGTTGGATCAGCTCACTCAAATGCAACAAATAGAGCCTTCAAGCTCAAACAATATGACGCTCACTAGAGAATCTGGTTCATCTCCTCAGGTGTTGCTTAGACCACAAATTAGTAGACAATCAGATCCATATCTGTTGTTAGATGATGAATACTTAGCACGTTATGCTAGGAGTGAACAATGCTCTCAAAATATGTACTGTCTATAGGAGGTTTGCAAACACAACCCGAGGTCTCGTTCCAAGAAAACACCCCCATCCCTCCACCTATAGGAAATGCCCTTGGTGAAACTTAGCAGGGCACCGATCAATTCATAGTTGGGTACCATATGCCTATACAACCTCAAGGTATACAACAAACACCACTAAGGAAAAATACCATATCTTCACCAAACGAGGTCATCTCAGCCTTAGTTGAGAAAGTTAGAGGGTTGGAACTTGCTCAAGCAAGTCAAAATTCACAATTCATGCAGGCAGGAACTTCCAATCCTCCACATCATCCTAGCCAAGTAGACCTCCTCACAGGAACAAGCATGTTGGGCATGCCTCCTCAGTATTCACAACAAACGCCAACTAGAACCGCATTTTCTAACGCCGCTCCAGTGGAAAATATGATACCTCCCGATTTAGTACAAAACAATCCATTTCTGAGCAATGCTCCTCCATACTTAAACATGTATTCCAAATCACCACAGGGAGATATGTTCTCTTCTCCTAGCATATTCACTCAACCACAGGGATTCCCTTATGCCCCTACAAATACATATGCTACGCCATATCAACAACCCATTCCACCTCCACCCCCTCAAAGAAACACCATCAATGGTCGAAACCTATGCAATAGGAACTTATTCAGAATATTTGAAAGAACCTTTGGACTTCACTATACGAAGCATCATGCTTCCAAGACCTCTCCCCAATCTACCCAAGTACAAAGGAGAGGGAGACCCAAATGCACATATTAAGGCCTATGCCACAACCATTCGAGAACTGCTCCCTTGGGATGGAGTTGTTGCTAAAATATTCCCAAAACTTTAGAGGGTATTACCCTCGATTGGTATTACAGAATACCTAAAGCCTCAATACATTCATTTAAACAACTCGTTTCAGAGTTCATCAAGGCATTCGACATGAACAAATTGTTGAGAATAGGAATCAAGGAATTCTTGCATATTAAACAAGAACACAATGAATTTGTTGCTCATTTCATCCAAAGATGGCGTACAATCCTCTATTCTTCAAGCAAGCACTCCAAACATGGATCAGATGGAACTATGTGATTTATTCCTTCATTCTCTCAAGTAGAGAGATAAAGGAAGAAGTCCGAAGTTCCCACTAAGAACTTATGATGAAGTACTCTGAGAGCGCTCTCCGAATAGATCAAGCTACAATAGATAGCGGTCGCAAGACATATGGAACAAATGGGAGGTTAATCATCCCCAACCAAAACACTACGACTTATCCTACTACCACAAACACCAATCAAGGACCTAAAATCCTTAACAAAAACCATGGAGTGACAACAGATGGAGTGACTAACCAAACTAAAAAAGCAAACGTTGTAAATGTTCCACCACCAGTTAACAACCAACGAAACAACAATTTCACCCCAACAATCAACACGGTGGATTTTAATCATCCCCAATGACAACAACAACAACAAACAATGGTAGATCCAAACACAGGGTCCAAGTCAAAACTCAACTGGATATCAAAACCAAAGACAACAAACACAAAACTTTAATCCTAATAGTCAATAGTTTAATCAGAATTTTGGACCACAACACGTGCCAAACCAACAACCTAGGAGTTATAATCCCAACTCGTATTGTGGTTTCCACAAAATTTGAGGCCATGACACTAGGACTTGCCATGATTACAATAAGTTCATGCAACGTTTTCCAGAAGAACAAAGACAACTCTTCATAGATATGTTCTTAACAGATTCTGTGACACCGATGCCAAATACTTTCACAGGGGCAGTTTCCCCTCAAAACGCACCTCTTAAGATCTTCAATGATCCACTTCCAAATCACAATAGCAATAATAAATTAAATCCAAATGGGATGAACAAAGGTGTAATGACAGGAAATAATGATCATGAAGCCTCAACTTCACTAAATCCACCTATCGCACCACAATTAGGAAATCAGCCACGAACCAAGATAGTTGGTCTAGTGGAGTTAGATATTGAGCTGCACGTAGAAGCCATAACAAGAACATGAGAATATTCTTCTCAACCAAATCCAATCTATCCACTAGAACAGATAACATTCAACAAACATTGGTAAAACCCATGGGTGCTTATGATTTAATTAATGACTTAACAAAGACCTTCTCTCACATCTCCTTTTGGACTTATTGAAAAATTCTCCTGCCCATAGGGCTGCTCTTTTAGAAGCACTAGGTCTGGGTCATTTAATTAACATCACTCCACCTCCCGAAACACAAGTAAACCATATAGACTTTGATATCCACCCTCCAGGGCAGCCAGATAGGGATACCGAGTTTATATTCAACATAAACAAAATGCCAACAGATGCTGAAATTACACGTAGAGGCGATCCGGCCTTGCATTTATAGGTGTGGGTTTACAATAATTATGTTAAATGCGCAATGGTGGATGATGGGGCAGCAGTTAACATTGTCCCCTTCTCTTTCCTTCAAAAGCTAGGATATGGAGAAACAAACTGTTCCACAACAAGAAATACGCTAAGAGGTTATGATAGCCTTAAAGCTACTTCAATTGGGACTATAATATTACCAGTCACCTTAGGACCCAAGACAATCCTCACCAAGTTTTATATCATAGATCGGGAAACCAACTATAATATGATCCTCGATCGACCATGGATACATCGCATGAAAGCAATCCCTCTACGTTATTCCAGGAAATAAGATTCTTACACCTAGGAAAGATATTCGTAGTAAAAGGTGACCCAAAACCATTCGACATACACCTAGCAGACCTAAAGAAAAGACCAGGCATTCACTCTAAGTTTGAACTCCCAACAAACCAACTTAACAAACCAATTGACTCAAAACCAGAAGAAAAATTAATACCTACAACAGAACTAGAAATTACGAACCTAGTCAAGGGCATCCCAACCCTCAAGGATGAAGCTAATGTTCAGAAAAACAGTGTCATTAGGAACTACTAAAAAAATTGTCGAATTACTAGAACAAGATCTACCAATTTTCCTACCATTTGATTTTGCAGGTATGGGATGTACCCTAGGAGTTGGTTCTCTTCCAGCAAAGGAACTTTGCATGGTAGAAGTAACCGAAACAGAAGAAACAAACGTGAAGAATGTCCCAACATCCATCTTTCCTAGTAAGTATTGGACTCTCCATTTGATGGAGCTAGATGTCACTATGGAGCCGGGGTAGGTGTGATCTTTACTTCTCCTAAGGGAAAGATCCTACCTTTTGCTTTTAAGTTGAACTTTGAATGTACAAACAATGGCACTGAGTACGAAGCCCTCCTCCTTGGCCTCATCATAGCCAAAAGGATCGGTGTCAATAACATCAGAGTATTAGGAGACTTGCAGTTAGTTGCAAACCAAGTCTCTGAAGTATATGAGACTAAAGTTGAGCACTTACAACTCTATAAAACAACGGTATTAGATCTAAGCAAAAGATTCGACTTCATATCCATTGAGGCAATCCCACGAGAACAGAACCTTCTCGCAGATTCAATAGCAACCTTAGCTTCACGTTTTACCCCAAGTAATGAGTTGGAAGATACAAGTTTCAAGGTATCACTTCGTACTGAACCATTGGTGAAGAAAATATCAATGAACCCTCTTCTAACACATACAACTGAGAATGAATCTCCTATCTTACATCATGTTGATAGTGATAAAGTCACTCTCGAATATCTAAACACCTATGCGGAGCTACACCTTGCTCACCCTATAGTTGATCTTTCCCTAATACCACACTCCTCTTCCTACTTTGGAAATCCCACGGTAGAGTCTCCTCCATAAAAGGATCTCGATATCTACGAGATAGAAAATGGAGAAAGCTTGGAACTACCTCCAGCCCCACCTGAATTTGAAGAAGGTAATGCTTCTTTGATAGAAGAAACCATTGACATAAACATTGGAATGGAGGAAGAACCAAGAATTTTGAAGTTGGGATCCTCGCTAACTCGGAAGAAATAGAAACACACACCCAAATCCTCAAAGAACATCAAAAGGCTTTTGCATTTAATTATAAAGAAATGACAGGTATCGCACCACAAGTTGTGGTACATAATCTTGTCACTAAACCAGATGTGAAGCCAATTAAATAGAAGTCAAGACCAATGAAGCCAAAAGTGGCTCTCATGGTAAAAGAGGAAGTAATAAAACTTCTCCAAGTAGGATTCATCAAACCAGTCGATTATTCACAATGGGTATCTAATATCATCCCCATTCTCAAAAAGAATGGGAAGATACGCATTTGCATAGATTTTTGGGATATTAACAAAGCTTGTCCCAAGGATGATTTCCCATTACCATCCATTGATGTCATTGTTGATGCAATAGCTGGATTTGAGCTTTTGTCTCTCATGGATGGGTTCTGGGATATAATCAAATCAAAATATCCAAACAAGACCAAGCCAAAACCATGTTTATAACTCCCTGGGGAACTTATTGTTATGTTGTCATGCCATTTGGTCTTAAGAATGCCGGTGCTACATATCAGTGGGAAATGACATACATATTCCATGATCTTATCCATAAAATTGTGGAATCATATGTGGATGACTTGTTGGCCAAGGCCAAGAAGCATTGTGATCACCCGGAGGTGCTCCGTATCATCCTCTCATGACTAATTGAGTATGGTGTCACATTAAACCCAGAGAAGTGTGTTTTCAGTGTAACAAGAGGCAAACTTCTAGGATACATTATATCTTCATGAGGGATTGATGTCGATCCGCCAAAATATGGGTTGTTCTCGAAATGATCCCACCTTCGGACGAGTCTAGAATCAAGTCATTTCTTGGGAAACTCGGTGCAATCCGAAGGTTCATCCCAAATTTAAGCTTTTCCATTCATCCAATCAACAATCTACTCAAGAAAGATTATAGTATCGATTGGACTGAAGACTATAATGAGGCTTTGAAGTAGTTAAGCACTTCTTGTTGTCACCACCCACACTAATGCCTCCCAAGCTAGACCGCCCTTTGATCCTATACTCACGAGCCACTCATGTCTCATTGGCCTGCATGTTGGCTCAAGAAGACGATGATAAACGAGAACGCGTGATCTATTTCATTAGCCAAACATTACTTGATTATGAAACACGTTATACATAGGTAGAAAGAGAATGCCTTGCCATAATCTTCGCCACAAAACGTTTAAGACATTACATGTTAAATCAAGAAACAAGGGTCATTGTGAAGACAGACCATTTACGGACATTCCTCACACAAGGGTCCTTGTCTAAGAAGGTTGGACGTTTCATAACCCTAATGGGAGAATTTGAGTTAACATTCGTAAACCAAAAATCCATCAAAGGACAAATCATTGCAGACTAGTTAGCTGACAATCCACTAGATGGAGGTGAACTGGTAGATCTAGACTTTCCCGATGAATGTGTATTCTTTGTTGAAACCAGACCCCCCATCTCTACATGTCCCTGGTATACTGATATCATCAATTTTATCATGGACCATACATACCCAGAAAGTGCCACGTCACAACAAAGAAGGTGGTTATGCATTATTGCCGCTAAATATGTTGTTTTAGACCAAGTGCTCTATCGTAGAGCCTTTGACGGCATGCTTCTAAGATGCGTCGACATAGAAGAATCCAAGAGGATCCTTCATGAATCCCATAGTGGGATATGTGGGGGCCACTTTGGTGGTCACGCCACCGCTCACAAAATACATCGGATGGGCTATTTTTGGCCCACTCTCGAGCATGATGCAGTGGAATTTGTACGCAAATGCCACAAATGTCAAGAATTCTCTCATGAGATTCACATGCCAGCACAATCCCTACAACCAATAGTGACTCGTGGCCCTTCTCCATGTGGGGTCTAGACTTGATAGGGAAATTCTCTCCCTCATCAACCGATGGCCATAATTTTATAATCACAACCATGGAATATTTTACCAAATGGGTGGAGGCCATGCCTCTCACCACTGTACCAAGTTCGGTGATTGCCAAATTCATTTTGAACCAAATTATCTGTAGGTATGGTGTCCCACAAATCATTATCTCAGATAATGGCACATCCTTTAAGAATGAAAAATTTCATGAGCTATGTAGCAAGTTCAAAATAAACCATCACACAACCTCTCTTTACTACCCTCAAGCCAACGGGTAGGCTGAAGTGACAAACAAAATGTTGAAAGCTATTCTCCTCAAAACGGTAAAAAAAACAAATGAGATTGGCATTTAAAATTATATCCGGCTTTGGGCCCACCGAACCTCAATAAGAACACCAACAGGAGAAACTCCTTTCTCACTGGTATTCGGTAGAAGCAGTTCTCCCGCTTGAGGTTGAAATACCTAGTCTCCGCATCTCACTACAAGGGATTCTAGATGAAGAAGCTTATAGAGAGGCACACCTCTCCCAACTAGAAAGCCTAGATGAGGCCAGGTTAAATGCCGAACAATGGCATAGAGCCTATGCTGACCGGATGTGCCAGTAGTATAACAAAAAGGTCTATGAGCGAGAAATATATGAAGGAGATCTAGTTTTAAGACTAGACATCCGGATCGATAAGAAAACCCAGAGAAGGAAGAAAGTTTCGCCCAAATGGTTGGGCCCATATCAAGTCATGAAGGACTACGGTAATGGTGCGTATCTCTTGTGCACACTGGAGGGTGAGGAATTCAATGAATCACCAATTCCTTGCATCTTAAATAGTTTTATGCATGAAGCATCAGCACTATTTGTATAATTATATCTACATTACATATTCATTTAGATAGGTTCATTTTGTTCACTCGTTTCATAAAATTTGGTGATCAAGGGACTTATCCTTAAGCAATTCATTACAAACTTCTGATAGTATTGGTAGGAGCTTTCAAATCATACTTCTTCATTTTCATAACATCATCAACTGTTTTAGAATCATTTCATCAATTAAAGCTAGATATGACAAAGTCTTAATGGTAGCCATACCAAGGCCTGCATGCTTGTTCTCACTTTTGGTTTCTTCCTAGGGTAGGTGTCTTGCCTATGGTCTGTTCTAGAAGCTTCATGGTGTCGCATCTATCCCGCGTATATATCTCTTTGGAAATAAGAACATACTGACATTTTTCTCAAGTAAGTCAAATATAGATCAAACAGAAAATTTTACTTTTACACATTTCCTTGCCCTACCAACCTTGGTGATGAGCTTGCGTCTCTTACTAGTGACGTAGGGTTGGGAAAGGATGGGAATGCCTTTACTCACCTGTGCCTTGTCCATGGTGATAAGCCCATGCTTCCTACTAGTAGCATGGGGCAAGGTGTAGGGGGTCCACTTGACAGAAAACGTTAAAAGTCATAAGCAAATAGTTCAAACAAACTTTTGAAATCTTGAGTCAAAACAAATGAATCAGATGTCCAAAATTCCAAGAGAGTTCAAAACCCTTGAAAACCAGATTTTTTCAACCAAGTGGCCATCTACGGATCTAAGTCTGGATAAACTACAAAGCAAGTTGCATTCTAAACTATGGAGTCACTTGAGTAAGATAGGTTTGTAGTGTCCTAATTTGGTTCCACCAACTCTTTGTCTATCTCCCATCATTACCATTTCAACACACCTCATAGCTTGTGCCCTTTCTAGCTCTTGGTGGTGAGCCCTCACATCTTACTGGTTGCGTGGAGTTAGGAGTGGGGCAAGTTCATCTGCTCATCATACCAGCTCATCATCACATTTTGTCAAAACAATATGAAGTACCAGAAAATTGCTTATAGAAACTAAAGTTCAAGATCACATAGTGTCCACATCATCATACATCA
Organism: Taxus wallichiana var. yunnanensis; assembly: GCA_018340775.1. NCBI lineage: Eukaryota > Viridiplantae > Streptophyta > Pinopsida > Cupressales > Taxaceae > Taxus > Taxus wallichiana. The sequence goes on from CM031236.1 coordinate 339,375,535, forward strand.
GCATCACGAAATACAAAAAGAAAACATTTGTGATTTTGTTCTCCATCGCATACATTTTAAAAGCATATAAAAACAAAAAATTTTTACAAACATCTAATATACATGTGAAAATGAATCACAAAACTCTAGGTACAAAGAAATCTAGATCCAAAAAGAGATGTATATATATATAATATATATATAGGTTTTATGTACAATGCCATCATGCACTAGGCATGGTCAAAATGCTCAATGAGCCCGGAAAATACAAAATGGTTGTATAAACAATCTAGCAAGAGTCACTACAAAAAGAGCCAAGTGGCCTCTCAATCCCTATGGGATCCCTCAGAAGGCGCATGATCACGTCTAGGACTCTCGGCTACACCGGCGCTCTAAGTGCACTGAGGGCTCGCGATCCCGAACAGTAGCTATAGCCTCACTATGAGAGCGGCTCCTCCTCATCAAGCACTCTGCAGCCCTATACCCGGCTACCTCGCAGACGGAGGGAAGTCACCATCTTGGCCACATGCCAGATGGGGCAAAAACATTCGTATGCCTACCCTACCAGCCGCTAAAGGCTCCCCGCATCCGCGATAGCTCAACATGAGTCTTCTCCATGGGGAGCATCAGGGTATCAGTACATACCCGGTGAATCAAGTCTTGCCACTCATCAGCAGTCTCTACAAGCAAAGGAGAAAAAAAATTAGAAAATGATCAAAAGGTAAAACCAAGGATGAAAAAAAAGAGAGGTAGCAACTAAGGCAATTCTAGCTAAAATAAATATCAAAAGAAGAGTGAAACTCACTCGGATCTCTGGGCCTCTAAGAAGGATCTATGGGATCCACACCTGCCACATGATGTTGCTATTGACTGATGTCCTCCTCCCACATCTGGGACAACATGGCATCCTACCATGACTCATCCTCTCTACCTAAGTCCTAAGAAAGTAACTCCTCTGAGACTAGAGTCACCCTCTCCGCGCTCTGCTCTACCCTCTCGGCCTGTAAAATATCCTGAGTGTCATGCCACTCGGGATCGCTATCCTCTCCCCACCCGACTCACTGACCTCCATGTCCTTGGTCTCCTCCTCCATCTCTCCCCCTATGAACTCCTCAGACTCAAATTCTATATCAATGGGGTCATCACTGCTATGGGCAGGACCGACGGCAATCCAAAGTAAAGGTGCCTGAGGAGCACCGACTCACTCGGGCGTGTACCACCCTCTGGCTGCAATAGGGACACCAGAGTAACAACTGTCCAACCCCGGCCTCTAGGACCTCCCCTAGCCTCCCAAACTGATTTGAACACTAGCACCACTGGGGGAAGCATGTCAATATAAGTAAGGCCAAACTGCTGAGGCACTCGATCAAAGGGGTGTGTCTCTACCTTCCTATGTCCTATCCACAAGCTGCCCTGTAGTAGAGCAAGAAATCAAAGTGAAGGTCTCCTCGCCCCACAACCCTGCCATGGCCTGATAAGGTGTGGCCTCCATATCCTCAATAGTCAAGGAAGCAACTGGTTGGTGGGGTGCTCTAAGCACCATCATCTCTGTCCATCTAGCTGCCCTCATGGCTCGGGATCCACCACCTCTATGCCTCTCCCATAAGGGATGATGCGCTCATAGACCCACTCATAACTAAGGTCAGATGGCTCATGAACTGTCCCTATAATCGAACCACCCTGTATAAGTCGTGATAGGTGGTCCCAAGTATATCGGCTCCCCAAGCATAAATCCACCATGTGCCTCAATCTGTGCAATGATGGGGGCCCAACAGTAGAGTAAAGTATCCCCTCCCTTGTCTTCGATCAATCTCGAAGCAAGGATGCCCATAATGGCCTGACGGATCAGAGGGATGGGCAAGCCAGGAATAGAACGGACCTTCACCCCCTTCTTCAAACCAGTGGAGACAACTATGTCTCCCATATAGGTGGCCCACTGAGTCACCTGAGCTCTGGATACTGCTGTATCAAATGAAAGTCTCCTCCCAATAATCGGGACTCCTAAAATGTGGTAGACATCCTCTAGGGTGATAGTCCACTCACCCCTAACACCTGGAAATCGGAAGGTGTTCCGATCTGCATCCCAGTAAGAGAATAAGTCACATAGTATGTGACTGGCAGGTGTAACATGGGGAACCCATGCGATCCTCAGTATACCTACCCTCTAAAGAGTATCCTGCTCATCCTGAGAGAGTGCATCTAGCACTGTTGGAAGCCAATCTCTCTCTCTCTCTCTCTCGGCTCCATCTGATGTACTCTTCCTTCTTCTACAAAACACACAAAAACACGTAAAAAGGAGAAAGTTAGTATCAAGATTGCATTAAAAAAATCATTAAAGCAAATAAGAATACTAAAAATGCAAAAATAAACTCAAATCAATGTTGTTTTAACATTCTGAAGAGAACCACCACCCTGAGCAGGGTGGCGGTTCCGCAACCGCCACCTTAAAAGGTGGCGGTCCTATAACCACCACCCTGCTTAGGGCGGCGGTCCTATCCCACATTTCAAAATGGGTCGCGTGCCCTAAAATGCTTAAAAATACAAAAATTCAACCGTTTTAGCTAAAACAAAAGCCTACCCATTAGGCGCCCCCTAAGAGACACATTTAAAACTGACATTTCTAAAAATGACCCCCAAGACAAAGATTTCGACATTTTAACATTTTAGTGCAAAAACGTTAAAACAAGAAGAACTAACCTGAGATCTCGCAGGTCGATGTTCCGCTCACGGAGGCATGATCGCTATCTCACTATGAACGTTTCGACTATACTCTCATCGGAAACCGTCACCGTGGGTCCCAGAGCTCAAAAACTATCAAATCGACACGCGCAAATGAATAGGAAAATGGTCCCATTATATATATATATATATATAGTGTTTTGACTCATTTTGAATGCCCCTCTCGCAGGTTTAGAGTGCCAACGGAGGTAAGTTCTCATCCCCATGTAAATGGTAAGTCCTCATTTCATGCTAATCTAGTATTTATTTTTTGATTTGTTTTGTCTATCTACACTTGAGTCTCTTTCCATTTTGCAGGTAGGGAACTTGGATGGTGACATTTCGACACACATGGGCGTGTCAGGTATAATTTCTAACTTCCCATTTTGGGACCGCCATAACTCGGACCCACCGTTTTATGCCTCTTCATGGTTAAAATGCTTCTCCGAGGGGGTAATATGTACGTACCCAAAATTGTAGGGTACCGTACCATCGAACGATGTTACACATGCCCCAATGATGATACAGGTCACCTCGCAAGGTGTTCGGATCCAGAGAAGCTCACAAAGTATATGTTAGCATCCCAAATGCTTTATCCATGTTCCTTGTGCTTTGTTTTATTCCTCTACCTTTCTTTTCTTAGCGTTTTGTCCTTTAGTGATGAAACCGCCACCCTGTCGCAGGCGGCGGTCCTAGAACCGCCGCATTGACTGGGGGCGGGTAACCGCTTCCCGCTTCAGGGGTGACGATCCTTCACACATTTTCTAGCACGTTATTTTGATCATGACTTGCGTGATTTTCAACTTTTACCAACTTTTCTCCACCGCCTTGGCTCGTATTAATGTTTTGTGTCCCCTGGAATAGTGTTTCTCCATTGTTTAATGGTAAAAGAGTTCCATTCCAAGTTACCCTTTGGTGAATGGGAATTCTATAAATAGCTGGTTTGTTTTCAAACAAATGGCCCCTCAACTTCTCATTTTCCATTGTTTAAGTCTGTCAATTTCTTGTTTAGAAGCTCATTTTGTTTTCATGTTTGCATCCATGCTAGTTTTCCTTTCTATTAGAAGCCATTCGATCTTCTTGCTTCAGTCTTGTTCATTGTTGTCCATACAAATTAGTCTAGAGCAGAGTAGTGTTAGTTTTAGATTGAATTCATTAGAGTTGTAGGTTTTGTTCTTCACAGAAGGTAGATTCTAGAATCTCTCAGTACCCTTGTGTTGTATTCCCACAATAAATCCCGCTAGGAATTACATACGCCAAGCTCTATCACTTGTGCTATCCCTCTCCTACTCGCATTGTATTCGGTCTATATCCAAAGCTACCATTGTTCAAATACCTTCTTCTGTTGATGCTAGCATATACACGCTCTTCTAGATTCACGTGAACATGAAAGAATGAGGAGATCATTCTGAGGGGACAAAGTCATACACTACTAGATTCACCATTGTTCTACAAATTCTAGGTTTTATCTGTCAAAGTTCTAGTTAAAATATATCAAATAGAGTAGTGAAATATTTCATTTTAGTTAAATTTCATTCTCGATATTTCCAGGGAAGCTATGGGGATTGATAGTTTCTGAGAAACTATGATTCATTCCTCACTTTTGAGGTAGGATCGAGAATCTTTCAATTAAGTTAATCAGCTATCTAGTTATTTAGGATAAAACTCACAATTGCACAGGCAAGTAGCTACATTGGGCTACCTTGTTTGTTTTGATTTCATTATTAGATTGGTTGTCATTTTCTAAATATATTAGATTAGTTACTCTTTCATTTCCATTCAAAATATTATTAAAAATACAAAAATAGAGGAATATATATATGTTGTAGATATATCTCGCATAGTTAGTTTATTTCATTTCAGTTAGGCTTATATTGATCTTGTATGACAATCATGGGACTTAGGGGAGCCCAGGGAATAAGTTTTTGAGCCAATCATGCCTCAACCAAATATTGTTGCAGCAATAACTGACATAGACCAAAATCTTAGAATTCAGGTCTTCCGAACAACAATAGACCTACAAGAAATCAGCTCACAGTTAAGGGGATTAAACATAGAAGACGACAAAGCACACACGTTCTGGTCAAATCAGACAAATTATAGATTTCCTTGATATACATCCATATGACTGTAGAAGGACCTGAAAGAGAACAAACATTTTGTTTTGATCCACTAGTCCCACACCGGATGTAGGAGACCTCCTCGTTGATATAGACACTAGCTTACGTATCAAGTTGTCGAACACACCTGTTAGGTACTCTGAGAAAATCATGTAACTTCTAGTTCTAAATGTAGAGGCCGAAAAGGCATACGACTACTGGATACTTGGAATTAGAAATTGATTCTTCACATGACCATAGGAGGTCCACAACAACCATGAACTTACGGTTGTGATCCACAGTCCCACAACCCAACGGGCCTACAAATCAAATCAACATTGACGCTAGTTTGCGAACATTAGTATTTAGGATCTTCTCCACTCCCACCAGAAATTATCACACAACTATCATATTAAACATAGCAGCTAATCAAGCTAAAGATTTCGGACTAGACAGAGAATCGTCCATAAGGCACCAAAAGGATCCACTACATATTTAGCCTTCCATTTTCATGACCTTGTTGGGAGACATATAGGAAGCACTCACAAGTTATCTTCCACGTATTCCACAACCCATAGATCGATCACGGTGGAGCTCGATATTGATTGGAGCCTTCGAGAAGCTATTCTCGCCAAACGATCTATCACACTGGTTCAGGTTAGGAGGGCCTTCTTTGCTTTAGATTCACAGATCCCACCATTGTGTGTTGAAGACATAAGATTACCTAACTAGCTTATTTGCATTCCCGTGTTTTCCATGCCCACCGGTTGTCTTCAAGCATAACCTCGGGATGTCGGGTGTGAGGAAGAGTCACTTGTAGATTCCCGTGTTTGCATGTGTGGGAGTGTTTTATTTAACTCTCGGGAATTAGATCTATTTTTAGCATTAAAGCAAATCTATTGATTGTAATTACATGGCTAAGTGCCCTAAGTTTGTATATGCCTATATAAGCATGAAAGCTAGGGTTTAGAAGTAAGAATTAAGAAGAACTTGTAAAAGTTGATGATTATTGTGAGAATAATTGTGAGAGAGATAATTCTTGGAGAAGAAGCAAAAGCTTGAGAGAAAGAAAGTATTATACATTTGAGAGGTGTGGAAGATTGTAAATCTTCAATTGTATATCTTGTCAAAGATTTGGATAATAGATTGGCTTGTTTCTTGGTGGACATATCCCACATTGGGTGAACCACATTAAATCTAGTGTTGATTTATATCTCTTGTTTTGTATATTTCTTCTGGTAGAATATTTGCTTTTATTTGCATGTATGCTTAGATCTGATATATTATATGTACAACTAGTGTGCTAACCCCAACAATTGGTATCATATCTTTTTTAGGGTTTTCTATGTTGACAAATTTACTCACAGAGGGTTTTCTGATTGAGTGGGAGCTACAACAATGATGGCGAGAAGAAAACAAATATAAGGTAGAGAAGTTTGATGGCTGAAATGATCAATTATGGAAGATGTAGATTGAGGATTATCGTATCAAAGAGATTTGTATTTACTTGTTAGATGAGAAGTCTAGACCTACGAAGATGACTGATGAAGAATGGAATATTCTTGAGAAAGGATTTGGGATCTATAAGATTGATCCTGGAAGCATTTGTGGCTTCCAATATTACAGAAGCAACTTCTATGGTAGGATTAATGAAATCTCTTGCTAATTTATATGAAAAACATAGTGCTTCAAATAGAGTTTATTTGATGAAGAAACTATTTAGTTATAAGATGCGGGAAGGTGGATCTCGCATCTAGTCATTTAAATGATTTCAGATCTATTGTAAATCAGTTAAAATCAGTTGATATATTTGTTTGATGAAGTGAAAAACATTTATTCTTATGTTATTTTCCTGATAGTTGGGATAACTTGGTAATAATTATTAGTAATACAACATCTGCTAATAATATTTTGAAGTTTGATGATGTGGTTAGTATAATCTTGAATGAATAAATTCACAGGAAGAGTACAGAGGAATCATCATCTGGGAATGCTTTGAATGTAGAAAGCAGGGGTAGGCAGAAGGAGAGATCTGAGAGTAAGAGTAATAGGAAATCAAAGTCAAGGGATAGTAGATCTAAATTCAGAGGTAAGGGAATTACTTTTTGGAAATGTGGAAAGAAAGGACATGTAAAGAAAGATTGTTGGTCAAAGGATAAAGAGAACCAACAACCAGACAAAGGTAAAGAAGAAAATCTTGTTTGCAGAGGTAATGCAAGATGCTCTTATTCTTATTCTTTCTTTCTTTCCATCCATGAAACCCCTAACAAGGGTTATTTCAAAAATTATGTCTAGGGAAATTTTGGGCATGTTTATTTGGGTGATGATGAACCTTGCGGTATTCTTGGTAAATGGGAAGTTCATCTAAAATTACAAAATGGAAATACATGGGTATTAAAGATGTGATGCATGTGCCAAGCCTCAAGAGGAATATTACTTTTGCGGGGTAACTAGGTGAATCTGGTTACATGGTTACATTTATAGGAGACTCTTGGAAAGTCAAAAGGGTGCTTTTGTTGTGGCAAGAGGTAAGAAGGTAGGAACATTACATTTATCTACCTATATTATCGATTCCTTTTTGTATTATCTACTTTGATTCATATGCATGCATATGGCATAATTGGTTGGGCCATATGAGTCAAAAAGGAAGGCAGATCTTGAAGGATAAGGGTAAGTTATCAGATTTGAAAGATTTAGATCTTGATTTCTATGAGCATTATGTCTTTGGAAAGTAAAAAAGAGTGAGATTTATCAAAGTTGGGGTAACTACAAAGGAGCAAAATTGGAGCTTGTACACTCAGATGTGTGGGGACTAGCTCAAGTAGCTTTTCATGGAGGATCCCAATATTATGTTACTTTCATTGATGATGCTACAAGAAAGGTATGGGTTTATTTTATTAAACATAAATCTGATGTGTTTGAGACTTTTAAAAGATGGAAATCCCTTGTTGAGAATGAATCAAATTCAAAGTTAAAGTGCCTTATATCTAACAATGGTGGTGAATACTATAGCAAATATTTCAATGATTATTGTTTCAGTGAATGGGATACGTAGAGAAAGGATGGTTCCAAGAACACCACGGGGAAATGGTGTTTTGAGAGAATTAATAAAACAATCATGGAATGTGCTAGAAGTATGAGGATACATTCTACGGATTGCCCTTGTAATTTTGGGCGAAGCGGTTGATACGGCGGTTGATTTGATTAATCATGGGTCTTCAAGTTCACTAGATGGAGGAATACCATAGGAATATTGGACTGAAAAAGAGGTAGATATTTCTTTTCTTAAATTTTTGGATCGAAGCTTTTGTGCATATTGATAAGGAAAATAGGAAAAGTTAGATGCAAAATCCAAGAGATGCACTTTCATTGGTTATGGATCGGTGATTTTGATTTCATTTTTGGGATTTAGAGAAATCTAAAATTATTAGAGTCATGATATTGATTGGAAAAAGAGAATGTACAGGATCAAATTTTGGTACCCAAGGACCAACCGAGTTGAGAAGCTTGTGAATGAAAATGAACTCTCGGATTTAAAAGCAATACGATAGAGTTACACAAGAATCAGGTTTGATTGACCCCTAACTGACATCACTCAAAAGAATCGATATTGGTTACAAAATATCCAAACTGGCATCAGTTAGGAGAATTGATGTTAGTTACAGGTGATCGGCATCAATCACAGACAAATTTGGATACAAATGTCCATGAGGTCCAGAATGAGCCTCCAGTACCCCAAACTCTTGTGACAAGGTCACAAAGGGTAAGTAAACCTCCAGAAAGATTTACACCTTCTCTATTTTATTTATTATTGACTGATAATGGTGAACCATAAAGTTTTGAAGAAGTAATGCAAGATAAGACCCACATCCAGTGGGAGCATGGCATGGATGAGGAGATGGACTCCTTGGAACAGAACCAGACTTTGGATTTGGTTAAGTTGTCAGCAGGTAAGAGGACATTGCAGAACAAGTGGGTTTACAGGATTAAGGAAGAAGAGGGTGGACAAAAGGTACAAGGCAAGGCTTGTAGTAAAGGGATTTGCATAGAAAGCATGTATTGAGTTTGGTGAAATATTTTCTCCTATTGTAAAGATGACTTCTATTAAATCTTGTATTGATTTTAGTTGCAGAGAAGATTTGTATTTAGAGAAACTAGATGTGAAGATGGCTTTCCTTCATGGTGATTTGGATGAAGATATTTATATGCAAAAGTTCTTGGGTATGAATTCAAGGGTAAGGAGAAATGAGTGTGTAGGTTGAAAAAGAGCCTATATGGGCTCAAACAAGCTCCAAGGTAATGGTACATGGGGTTTAATAGTTTTATGCATGAGCATGGTTACTTGATATGTGAATCGACCATTGTGTGTATTTCAATAAGCTTGAAAATGGGAGCTATATTATTTTGTTATTGTATGTGGATGATATGCTTATTGAAGGATCTAGTATACAAGAAATTGGTGAGCTTAAGGGAAAGTTATCTCACACATTTTCTATGAAGGATTTAGGAGTTGCAAAAATAATCCTTGGCATACAAATACACAAAGATAAGAAGAACAAGAAATTGTATTTGTCTCAGGAGGATTATATCTACAGGGTGTTAGAAAGGTTCAAGATGTAGAATGCAAAACTTGTTAGTACACCTATGACTAGACACTTCAAAATTGAGAAAGATTAGTTTCCTTCATCACATGAGAAGGTCAAATACATGACACGAGTTTCATATGCTTCAGTAGTTGAGAGCCTCATGTATGCTATGGTTTGTACCAGACTAAACATTGCATAGGTAGTGGGAGTTGTGAGTAGATATATGACCAATCCGGGAAAAGAGCATTCGAAATCAGTCTAATGGATACTCAGGTATTTGAAATGGATATCTAGCATGCGGTTATGCTATGGAGGTTTGGATATTTCATTATGTGGCTATGTTGATTCAAATATGGCTGGAGATATGGATAGTAGGAGGAACACTACTAGATATATTTTCACAATAGGTGGGATGACAATTAGTTGGATTTCAAGATTGCAGAAGGTTGTGGCTTTGTCTACTATAGAGGTAGAGTATGTTGTAGCTATAGAGGCTAGCAAGGAGATGATATGGATGAGTAGGTTTATGGAAGAGTTGGGAAAGAAGCAAGATGATTGCAAATTATTCAGTGACATTCAGAGTGTAATTCATTTGGCAAAGAACTCAATGTTTCATTTGAGAATGAAACACATTCAATTGAGGTATCACTTCATACGGCAGGTATTGGAGGATGGGCAGTTGAATATGGAAAAGATTCATACAAGTAGAAACCCTGCAGATATTCTAACGAAGCCACTAGAAAAGGAGAAGTTGAAGATACACTCCACTTCTATTGGTCTTCGAGTTTGATACTTGAAGAGGAAGAAACAAATCTAAGGAAGGACCCAAGAATGATGTTGTACATGTATGGTGTAGTAATTAATCTCCAAGTGGGAGATTGTTGAGTTGTGGAGATCAATTACTTCAGATTAACATGCAATATGAAACTTGTTGGAAAAAATAGTAACCATAATCGGTTATGGAGGGACCAACATCAATCACCTATGACCGGCATCGGTCAGGAAAGAAGGAACCGACATTAGTTACCTATGTGGGAGTGTTTTATTTAAATCTCGGGAATTATATCTATTTTTAGTATTAAAACAAATCTATTGATTGTAATTACATGGCTAAGTTCCCTAAGTTTTTATACGCCTATATAAGCATGAAAGATAGGGTTTAGAAGTAATAATTAAGAAGAACTTGCAAAATTTGATGATTATTGTGAGAATAATTGTGAGAGAGAGAATTCTTAGAGAAGAAGCAAAAGATTGAGAGAAAGAAAGTATTGTACATCTGAGAGGTGTGGAAGATTGTAAATATTCAATTGTATATCTTATCAAAGCTTTGGATAATAGATTGGCTTGTTTCTTGGTGGACGTAGCCCACATTGGGTGAACCACATTAAATCGGTGTTGATTTATATCTCTTGTTTTGTATATTTCTTCTAGGAGAATATTCGCTTTTATTTGCATGTATGCTTAGATCTGATATATTATATGTACAACCAGTGTGCTAACCCCAACAGATAGCCATACATCATTTTTTTCCTTCTCCTTGGATGAAGAAACATACATTTTCCTATTTGAAAACTCAAAAAATTGGAATTCGGGGTGAAAGTGAATGGTCGCAAAACACCCTATAAACTCACCCCCTGGAATTCCAAAATTACGAAGCCCAAAGTTCTCAAATCGAACTCAAACCTTGATGAATCTGCTTGAGACCACGAAGTGGTAAACCCTCGAAACAAACTACCCCTAAACTCCCGAGATCCGAACATCCAAAAATTTGAAACCCCGAAGCTCAAAATAATAACCCCTAAACATGAACCTTTGAAGTTTGGAAGCTCGATGCTCCAAAGTATGGAAAGGCCGAGGTTCGAATTCCAAAACCATGGGTTTGAAATCTTGTTTTGAAATGATAACTTTCAAAAGAAAACTCGAGCTTTATGCCGCAATGAAACCTCGGAACTCCGAAATACGAAAACCCAATCCTACGAAGCTCCTTATTCTCATATATACACCCTTTTTCCCTGTTTAAAAATTATCTCGAATTTTAGACTTAAAAAGCAATTAAAACAACAAAGAAAGAAAATCCATGACTTGAATTTTAGGAACAAAATCTAGGAGGAATGGAATGGGATGAAGGATAACAGACATAAGAAAGGAGGAAAAAGAACGGAACAAGAGCCCTAAAGCTGGAATTTAAAATAGAACTTGCAAAACTTACCCAAAATGGTGAAAAAATCGTGAAAATAATGCTCTGAAAATCACCTTAGGGGTACGGTTGGGGTATAGAGATTTATCACGTATCAGTGTACTAATTCATCTAGTAAAAAAGATTAGCAAAAACTTACATATTTATAGGAGGGTGAAAAATAATTAGTGCAGTATGAAACATGTGAGGTGGATGGGAATTTATTTCCTTCGGAAATCAAAATTCAGAGGTCGGTGTGTAGGCTGCATGCATCATGCACTCTGAAGTCTGAAATTTCTAAGTTCTGAAATGGTGAAGGGGTTGGGTTTCATAATTTGGGATCCGATATGCAACTAACATATAACTTGCACTTTGGAACCTGAAGTCCAAAATTATGGTGCGAAATCAGACTTTAGAATCGAGAGGGAAACTACGAGCAAAAAAGCACTTGTAGTTCGACTTCCGGCTCCGAATTTTGATGGGATCGGACTTCCACTCCGAATTCGATGGGATCAGACTTGGGCTTCGGAACTCAATGATTTTTGCATTCAAAATGCATGTCAAATTCAAATCTGATATCTACTAAAAAATGTTGCAAGGCAATTTTTGAAACAAAAATTCAAAAAATCGAAGGAATGGGAAAGGAAAAAAATCGCAAGAAAATTTTAAAATCCCTCCTAAAGAAGGGTAACCTCTAAAGTTAACAATAGATTTTCTTTGGAACTTGACATTGTAGGTGTTAGAGGTGCTAGCAACATACTTGATTCTATTCATATGTAATAACTTATCTTCACACTCTTTTAGTGTATGGCATAAATGGTCAAAATATTGAAACTTGTCAAGTATGTTCGATTCTTGCAAGGGAGGTAACAAAATTTAAACAAAAAGATCTTGTAAATCGAGTGTCACTAAGTTATTGTTCATTTTAGTAAGCATTGTGTGATAACATAAGACATAGTCACTAATATGCTCTTCATATCCTGTTTGATTTTGGATATTTATGCGTAAGATAACTTATCCTCGATGTTGATTGAAAATTGTGCCAAGAATTGATTTTCCAATGTAGTAAAAGAACACACAAAATGTGTGGGGAGATTATAGAACCATTGCAACACAAATTCCTTAAGGCTCCTAGGGAATAAATTAGTAAGCAATATATCATTAGATGCATAATCAAAGAAAAAAACATGAAAAGATCGAAGATGTTCTTGTGGATCACCCTTTCCATCATAGATAGGAAGCTTAGGTGTAGTGAAACCAATAGGAAAAGGGTATGAGACAACATTAGGTGCAAGTGGATTATGCAATAATTGAGAAGAGTCCATAACATGAGAAGTATGAGAGACACCTTGTTGCAATTGTAAAATTTGTGCTTGGAGAGAATGAACAAGGGTCTCAAGAGATTGTGTGCTAGATGAAGATGCATGTGAACCATTATGATGATAGACAAGAGGTGTAGTAGTAATAGTGGCGCAAGGATGGGCATATACACATGTTGTATGAGTATGCTAGATGTCCCTAAGGAATTAGGCACAACATATGTGGGTATAGTATATGTGTTGATAGAGGCATGTTTGAGTTGATCTCTTGCAACATATAGAAGGATATCAATGTGGTCAAGAATTTCATATAAGAAATGTAAATGTTATTCCTCATCCTCAGGGCGGTCTTGTGTATGATTGTCAAAATTAGTATTAGAACCATGAACTTCAATATCATTATTGTGAAGAGTAAGGATAGCATTAGAGAATAGATGAGCAACATAATATTGTGGTTCATAAACATCATCCTCATAAGTATATTCATATCCAAATTGGGAAACCATAGATAAATTGTCATATAAGTCCAAAATAGAACCAGGGTTAGAGTGCTTAGTGGATGTATATATAAAAGTAACAACATGATAATCCATTAATGTGAACCAAAAACTGGATAATGAGATGAAAACCCTAATTCCAATAGGGTTAGGACTACGATGTTCGATTAAAGGTCAAGTTCACCAAATGATTTCACTTTTTAAGTGATTTAATCCTATTTCATTCCCTTTTAAGATTTTATATGTGTTTCCAATTAACATACATAAAAAGGGTGAAAAAAGGCAACATGAGGCTACTCTAATTTAATTAACTTCATAACACTTTACAAAGTGACTATTGATTTAAGAACTATCAAAACAAAAAGGAGAGACTACAATTAGCTTATTTTGTGTGTACTTGGGAGGTTCGAGTGATCTAAGTACACAAACATACTTGATTTGGGACATAACTTACTTTGTTTCTAGAACCGGCACTGAAACTACACTTAGTCAAAATGTAAAGCTAGGTCCAAAGCATCCGTATGGTCACGACCCTTCGCATGAGTCTTGGACCTACTTAGATTTTGGCTCTGTAACATTTTGTGTGCCTTTCCTTCCTAGAAATGATTATCGTTGTGGGTTGGTCATCTTCACTCTCCTTTAGAATGGCTCTGTAACTCTAATCAAACCCTTAAACCCTCATATAGTGCAAGACAAAGTTCTTCAGAAACAAAGTTAGGTGGGTTATGGACACCGCGTGATGTCATTACTACTCCGAAGAGGGCTCAAATTGTACGTCATTCTCTTAGCATGTGATATCTACCATAGTGAAATCAAATTTTGATAAAACATTCTTTGACAATACCTTGCTTGAGTTTCACACTTGCTCAAACACTTGGGAAGGGTCACTTTGTTTGCTTGTGGAGAGAAGATGGAGAATCTTGGACATGGTAGGTGACTTCAAACCTATAGAGAATATTACCTTAATAGATGTGCATGAGTTATTTCGTAGTTTTGGGAGCTTGGAGTGCCTTTTGTGCTTGTTTTTACATGAGGAGCTCTTGAAAGTTTTAGGACCCTAAATGAGGTATGATTGACTTGCTTATATAGGCTTCTAATGATTGTTATGTTGTGAAAGGCCGACCAAGAGGTAATATTAGACCATATAAAGACGTCAAAACTAATTTTTTTGGTGCACAATGTGTCAATTCAAAACCATACAATATGGTTGGGTTATAGATTTGTACAAACCGACCCAAACTAGTAGTTTTTACTCAAAGGAAAAATCACAGTTTGACTTTTTGGGTCGGATGATGGTTGTCTTTAGATGCATTTTATGCTATAAAACCTCATGAATTGATGACAAAGATGTATGCAAAGATGATAAAGTAACCAAAGAGCTATCAAGGTGAGCTAAGAAAGAGTGTAGTGAGTGTATTTGTGTATGCAAGCATGCAATGCCAATATCAATAATGTCAAAGGATAGATTGCCAAATTTGAGTGTCTACATAACCCTTCCTCTGCAAAAATATTTTACTCAGGGATTGAGTGGGCTTTCCCATGGCCTTCATCCAAGTCTGCCATGCTTTTAGAGTGAAAATCATTTTTTATCCGAAAAGAGAGAAATGTTGCTCTTTTCACGATACTGATTGAGGATTGCAATCTTTCGCTTTTAAGCAAAACAATGATTGTTTCTAATGTTTTCGTGTAGATTCAAGTCCAAGCTCGGAAGGTGGCACCGGAAGTGATCCACCTCAAGACTCTTCGGACCATTTGAGTAATGCCTCTTGCACTATTGCTCGTGTTTCGTTGTCCCTCGACAGTCGAACTCCCTTTCCTAGGGTCGTGGCCGCTGCGAGTAGCTCACGTCGTCGCTTCCATTTTAGGCGTGGTCGCCTCCCGCGCCACTCTCCTCCTCTAGCTCAATGGGGAGGTTGGAGCTCATCGCCTCCTCACCATCACGGCTCATTGTCGTCACGAGATACCAACAAGTTCCCTCGAGATGAGATGGCTTTGGCCATTTCGCCGCCCGAGGGGAGGAGAGTCAAACTAACGAGCCATATGAGGGATTTGCTGCCACTGGCTAGGAGCTCATCCGTGATAGGAAAGACCTTCTGGGTAGTAGTTGGGACAAGCCCAATTATCACAATTCTTCACCTTTGTCATTCTTTGCAATTGTAACCTAATGTATTGATTTTATAGTTGGTTTTGGCCTTCGGAACCATTTTTCGTTTTTATACTTGAGGAGTGCTTCCATACCACATACTCTTTTTGGGTGAATATTTATACTATCTTATTTATTGGTAAATATGAATACTATTTCATGCAAAATCCATAAAATACCATTAAAATCCTTTCCCTTCCCCACCTCACGGGCGATACATTAAATTTGAATGAAATTAAAGAGCGAGTCTTTGGGTTTCAAAGCCAAGGCATCCGATTCCCGCAATCGCATAAATCTGCGGATTGACATGTCTAGATATTATGTACATGTTTTGCATTGGTGCATTAAAAACAAAGCCTTGTCACACGGTATCATAATTCATGCTCGCATCACTAAGCTGGGATTTAGCGAAAATCTAGTTTTACAGAATACGCTTGCCAATATGTATGTAAAATGCGGGAATGTGGTGAATGCTCGCCATGTGTTTGACAAAATGCGCAAACGAGATGTGTTTTCGTGGACTGTAATGATTGCAGCCTATGCCAGGCATGGATTCGGTGGAGAAGCATTGGCATTGTTTAATCAAATGGCTGTGTTACCAAATCAATTTACCTTTGCCACTGTTGTTTCGGCATGTGCATCTGTAGAAATCCATGAAAAGGTAATTACAAGTGGATTTGCAGATGATATGATTGTGGGTAACGCCCTCATACACATGTATGTAAAGTGTGGAAGCATCAACAAGGCTCGCCAACTCTTCGCCAAAATGCCCGAACCAAACCTAGTCTCCTGGAATTCCTTTCTTGGAGGATACGCACAAGCTGGGCTTATGGGTGAGGCACATCGAGTGTTTGAGGAAATGCCTCAACAGGATGTTTTGTCATAGAATACCATGGTTTCAGGATATGGATAGATTGGATTTGTCGAAGAGGCTCTACATCTCTTTAACACAATGCCTCGACAAGACATTGTCTCCTGGACGGCCTTAATTGCAGGATATGCAAGAAGCGGGCTTGTGTTAGATTCCCTGAAACTGTTCAAGGAAATGCCTCAGCGAAATCTTGTGTCGTGGAATGCAGTCATTGCAGGATTTGTACGCAGTGGACATGATCACGAATCCGTGAAACTGTTTCAGCAAATGCAATCAGCAGGCATGACGCCAGACTCCACAAGCTTTGCCTGTATTCTCCGAGCATGTGCCAATTTGGCAGCTATGAAGCAGGGTTTAGAGATCCATGGAAAAATGATCAGGACTGGATTTCAGTTTCATCTCACGGTGGTAAATGCTCTGATAGGCATGTATGCAAAATGTGGAAGCATAGAGAGGGCGCACAAAGTGTTTGACAAAATGCATTGCCCAGATGATGTGTCCTGGACATCAATGATTTCAGGATATGCACAAAATGGGCTTGTTGAGGAGGCCTTGAAACTCTTCAAACAGATGCCTCAACCGAATTTGGTTGCATGGAATGCACTGATTGTAGGAGTTGCGCAGGATGGGCAGTGGGAGAAAGCTCTAGAGGTTTTTCAGGAAATGCAATTGGCAGATGTGAGGCCAGACGTGAAAACCTTAACCACTATTCTCCAAGTGTGTGCCAGCCTAACAAATGTAGAACATGGAATGGAAATCCATGGAATAACACTTAGTAGTGAATTTCAGTGTGATGTCTTTCTCATGACCGCCCTTATAAACATGTACGCACAATGTGGGAGCATAGCCAATGCACACAAAGTATTTCAGCAGATGCCATGTGAACGTGACCAATTCACATGGAATACCATGATTTCAGGATATTTAGAGAATGAGATTGTTGATGAAGCCCTGAAACTCTTCAAGGAAATGCCTCAGCCAAACCTAGTGTCATGGAATACGATGATCGGAGGGTTTACAAAGAATGGTATTGATGAGGAAGCCCTGAAGCTATTTCAACAAATGCAAATGTTAGGCGTCTCACCGGATCCAAACACATTTGCTACTGTTCTTTCAACATGTGCCAACCTAGCAGCTTTAGAAAAAGGCATGGAGGTCCATGCGAAAGCAATTAGGAATGCATTTCTTCTTAATCTTCTTGTGGTGAACTCACTTATGAACATGTATGCAAAGTGTGGGAGAATAGACAAGGCTCAACAATTATTTGAAAAAATGTATGATCGAGATGTGGTCTCATGGAATACAATAATTGCAGGATATGCAGTGCATGGTAGCGGCGAAGAAGCCATCAAAGTGTTTGAAGAAATGAAATGTTGTGAGATGAAGCCAGACCATGTGACTTTAGTTAGTGTTTTGTCTGCATGCAATCACGGAGGTCTACTGCAGAAGGCCCATCAATACTTCAACTCAATTACTCGTAGTTATAACATTACACGTACAACACAACACTATATATGCATGGTCGACCTTCTAGGCCGTATGGGGTATTTGAATGAAGCACAAGATTTGATCAATAACATGATGATGCCAACAAAAACAAAAACAAAAACAAAATCTCATTCTCTTGTTTGGACTTGTTTTCTTGCTGCTTGTAGATTACATAATAATATTGAGCTAGGAGAATGCAGTGCACAACGCCTTTTGAGTTAGACCTTAAGGATGCTGCGCCTTATGTGCTTCTCTCAAACATTTACGCTGCAGCTGGCAGGTGGGGTGACATTGCAAAAATACGGAGCATGATGAAAGATAGAGGAATAAAAAAGAAACCTGGATGTAGCTGGATCGAGTCCAATAAACAATTTTACATGTTTTCATCACACACAAATCACTCAATTAAGCACACCTAAAAACTTAGAAAGTTGTATTTTAGGATTAGCATGGGACATACCTTGTATGAAGGTTGTTTAGAGAAGAAAAATGAATGACTTTCTTGATAACAAGCTACCAACTATGATTGGGCCGTTGAATGCATCACTATTGAAGTTGGCAAGAAACACTTACTCTACCATGATATTTAGGGTTGCTAAATTGCAATAAGATTCATCTCCAAGTTTATTGCAGGTAAAATTGGTAAGCAAGTGAAATTATTTTATACGAAAGTGGTTTCACATCAATGTTTAATGCATCTACCCATAAAAATGCATTTAAATCTAATCAAACCAAAAATAGTCAAATCAGACTTAATTGCCATACTATATCTAGGGTAATAGTGGAAACAATTACTAGGAACATAGAGTAGAACCGACATTTTAGGGTAAGACAATGAGAATCGAGAAAACTTGCAGTGACTTAAGTACCTTGCTAGACCCAACAAGTAACATTCATGTAGTTGTCAAGTCACTCTTGTGGTACTATCAAGTCACTCTCTTTTCCTCTTGGATTTTCTTCCCCTATTTTCTAAGCATCATAGGTGCATTGATTCAAACTCATGGTCTAATACTTCAGCATTGTCGGGAAGGTATTTCTTCTTCTTTATTCCTACTCCAAGACCCTCATGCTTTGGACCTTCCGAGCTAGCCTTACCCACTTCACACACGGTGGTCTCTTCCATCTACCCCTACTTTTCCTTATCCTTGATTTTTGGGTTCTTTTCCTTAGGGCTAGGGCTCTCCTCCACACGCCTTTCTATTTGCTCCTTCTATGCGAGACATGTATGCAAAGTGGAGTGACTATTATGTTGATTAAATCATGGGGTTAGGAAAATTGTTTTCCCTCCTCAACTTCTCTTCCTAATCCCGACCCTCCTTGGATTCTACCTCTTGAACTTGCGCTAATTCACGATTCCACCTTCTCCTCATGTCAAACCACATTATCCCATAATCATCCTCTTCTTTTTTATGTTAGAGAGCTTTCAACCGCTCTTCTTTCTCTTGGCCTTCTATTTCATTCTAAGCGGAATATTTCGTGAGTTTGTTTGTGCTTTCTTTGTGGCTTCGTCATGTAAGTGATTTTTTCCCTTAGTGCATGGCTTGCCATTGATATGAATTTTAGTTGCATTAGGGATTTGTTATCCAAAATAACCCTTTTGACAACTTTCATCCTCATTCTGACTTTAAAGTTCGGTTATTACAGTCGTGCACACTCTGGCAGTTCCCTTGGTACATTTTTCTTGGTTGTAGTTCTTTCGAGCGCCCTCACGTGCCCTTCTTGTTATCACCTCATGCTTTATTCTTCCTTCGCATCCCCTCGCGTAGCTTTCACGCACTCCCGCTTCCCTCTGTATTCTTTTATCTCCTTTCAAACTTGCTTCATGCCTTTCCTTTGCACACCTGCTTTCATCCTCGTCTCTCACGCACCCCTTGCATGCGCACTGCAGACTTACCCTCCAAATTGGCTAAGTCCCCGACATGGCTCCTGTGCGCACTCACCTTCCTGGTCCCCATTCTTCCATTGTGCATCAAGCCTTTGCACTTGCGCATCGCGCGCTTCCCTCCTCCTTGGCTTGGTCCGTGCATTCTTTCCTCTCTATCACTGTGCATTTTGCAACAGATGCTTGTGCTCCCCTACATACTTACCTCATGCAGTTATGCATCTTTTCCTGCCGTGCACGTTACCTTTACACGCCCGTCTTCTGCCTACCTCTTCCACGCCTCTTCCTTTTTCGCGCGCGCCTTCTTTCCGCGCTAGTCACTATTCCACGTGGCAACCGCCGATTTGAGTGTGCTACACGCAACTGCAAAACCGTCAAAGCGCGTTAGTAGGGTGTTGAATCCTTGTGATGAACCAATGTGCAACACGTGGCAAAAGCGACAAAATTGATCAACGATTTGCATTTTGTAAACCTTCAGATCACAAAAACTTTTGTTGTAGGGCTCTGAAACTTGCGCACCTAGGCTTGTTTGAACGTTGTTGACGTGGGCGACACATTGGACTTTTCAAAATTAGATTTTTGTGGGATTAGGAAGGTGAAAAATAGGGAAATGTATTTCTAATCATTAAGATAGACATCTAATCGACTCAACCACCAGATTTCATTTAGATTTGGCCTTCTTCCTTCTACATGCTAAACAGACATGGGGAGGCGCATCGACAAGCATTGCAGATGATTTTACAGTGTAGTTATTGCTGGTTGTTGGTGGTTGAAGATTTGAATTTGAGTTTCCCTCCTCTTTCTCCTCCTCTTCTCTCATTCTATAAATTATAGAGCTTTGCTCATTGAAATGGATCCCTCTTTGTTGTAATAACACCATGCTAAAATGGTGGCCGACTTCCCACAAGTTTTAGACCTTGGACTTGGTCTCTGCAATGTATACATGCCTCTTGTCATGAATGTAAATGATTGTGCATCTTTCAAGCAATAAAATCAGATTTTTGTGGCTATTCTCCCCCTACTCTCACGTTTTATATGTTCTTGCCTCTCTGTTCATGTTTTTGGCATGTTGTGCGCATTTCTCACTTGCATGTTTCACTTTCACTTTGTGTTGTCAATGATCTAGAAGCCGAGTCTGTGGTTGTTCTATGGCGCACACCCTGTCTCCGCTCTCTCTCTCCCACTTCTTCTCGCTTTTCTTCCCCTTGTGGAGAGTGATCGACCCTCTTTCTGGCGCTATCGCCTTCCCTTAGCTTAGGATTTTCCTTATGCATCTCCTTCTCACCCTGGTCTCTTGGAATTGTCGAATTTCCAACATTAGGAGTAGTGTTAGTAGTAGAAATAGGTAGAGGAACCGACCTTCTCCAGAGGTCCGTCTCAAGCGCGCAAGGTCCCACAACTTGGAGACGGTCCCATTGTTGCCTCATAATTCTTGATCCATCACGATCACATCATGGGTGCAATTTTGAGCTCCAACGGTTTTGGCATGCCCAGTGGGACCAGTTTAAAGAGCTATATATCTTCATCTCAACAAGTTTGGTGTATTATTGTTGAGATCCAGCCTTTGGAGGCATCCTTCAATACATCTGGCGACTCCACTGATTCAAATCCACCCATTATCTCATTTCGCAGACCAATCCCCTCCTTCCTTCCATTCATTTCCTTCCTTTCCATATTTTCATTTTCCTCTTTTGAAGTCATGCAATCATGACTTATTTTCCTTCCCGGAACACTCAATTGTAGCAGCAGCATGCAATCCCCTCCATCACCATAGTTTCAAAATCCTCCTCCAAATCAAGTTTTATGAGCTCCATCATGAATATGCATATAACCCACCCCCACTGACCCATATGGTTATTTTTCTAACCAAAATGTTTATGAAGAACAAGTTTATGCAGATGATGGTGGCAACTTCATGGAGGATCTTTGATTTTGAGAGGCAGTTCAAGAAATGGAGATGAACATGATGCAACTCAGAATTAAATGCTCCATAAAGGCAACTAGAGTTGGCTTCAAGGTCCCTTGTCCATGGGTCGGCCTCTGTGCCATGTTGGTTCAACACCCAACAAAAGCTGCACTTTATTATTGAGATGTTGCCCTATATTATAGAATGGGTTGAAGAAATGGAGGCCTATGAACCTAGTGCTAGGCAACCCTGTCAATGGGGAAACCCTGCACTAGCATCCTACAGCCCACCCATTCCTCCTCAACTTACACCATCTCATCCCATTGGCCATGTTCCTAGCTTTCTACGTGTTTGCCCCCCCCGAGAATTTCATTCCCCCACCCTCTCCCCTTCCATCTCACCTTCATATCTCTTCCATCATTCCTCTCGCGTGTGCCCCCACTCCTTCCGCGCGCACTCGTCTTCCACCCCCTTCCGCACCATTTTCCTCATCTTCTTCTAAGTCCCCTCTATCTAACTGTGACAAAAATGAATAGTCCCTCACCTATGCATCATCCCCGAACAATGTCATCATGTTTGATGACTATAGAATTGTCAAAGAATGGTATGAATCTAATTGGGAAGATGAAATTGTGTAGAGCGAGAAAAAAAGGGCTCTATTTCAACAAAAGATTAGTCATTTTCGGAGGCGTTGTTTTAAAGAAGACAAAGTTTTTGCAGAGGCAGAACCGCGTGTGATCTAGCTTGTAAGAAATAAGCTTCAAGACAACAATATGAATGAGGATCCCATCTCATGCGGGATTGAGCTTGAGATCAATGGGAAAATACAAGGATCAAACCGTGCCCAATCAGATATCTAGCTAGTCTAGAGACAAATACATAGAGTTGCCACCGGTCATGCTCATTTTAGAACATGAGGTAGAGCTTCAACGCGCCAAAGGTTAGCAACAATGCCTCTCGAATCCAAATGAGAACAACCAAAGGAGGTATATATATTTTTTGTTGATACTTTGAGGAGGGTGAAAGACCATCTACAAGTCATTTTTTCACTCTTTATGAAGACCATGTCCAACGCCAAATCAATTACATGGTCATAATTTGTGAGGAAAGGCAACTACTTCTCCATGCTTGTTGCAAGTTTTACGTGAGTGCCCCTCTCCTCTCGGGTAATATGGGTTAGTTTAAGTTTTTTTAGCAAAACAAGTTCTCGTGCACATTCCGCATGTTCCCCTTGGAACATGTATTATTTTAGCTTTTGTACATAGTTGATGTGCTTCTTGTTGTTCAAAGTGTACTCCTTATGGCGTTGTGTTCTTTCCTTTCGTGCGCCCATGTGCGTGCCCTTTTGTTGCTTCCGGGTTGGTAGTCGGTGTTCGGATAGAGGTAGTTCCAATCAAGTCGTGCATAGCTTTCCACTCTTAGAATCTAACTCAGAACATCTTCACATGAGAGTAGAAACGGTTCAGTTCCAGAGTTTAGTAGTGCTTCAAGTGATTTCAAGGATGTTCTTCAAGTTGCAGATGGGATTTTCAAATTCTAGGCCGACTCCATGCCCAATGGATGCTTCTAATGCTATTGGTATCTTCATATAGTAGGAAGATGGCCTCGAAATTCCAAACTGTTGTCCAAAATAACCCTTTTGACAAATTTCATCCTCATTCGAATTTGAAGTTCAATTATCAGTCAGGTGCATGCACTCTGTGCAGTAGCCTTGGTACACTTTTTTCTTGGTTGCAGTTCTTCCACGTGCCCTCTCACGCCCTTCTTGCTGCCTCCTCATGCTTTATTCTTCCTTCGCATCCTCTCGTGCAGCTTTCACACACTCTCGCTTCCCTCTATATTCTTCTATCTCCTTTTAAACTTGCTTCGCACCTTTCCTTTGTGCACCTGCTTTCATTCTCACCTTCGCGCACCCCTGCGCGTGCACCTGCAAATATACCCTCCAAATTGACTAAGTCCTCAACATGCCTCATGTGCACACTCACCTTCCTAGTCCCCATTCTTCCATTGCACATCAAGCCTTTGTACTTGTGCGTTGCGCGCTTCCCTCCTTCCCGGCTTGGTTCACACGTTCTTTTCTCTCTGTCACCGTGCATTCTACAATGATTCTTGCACTCGCTTTGCATACTCGCCTCCCGTAGGTATGCATCTTTTCCTTCGCGCATGTTACCTTTGCGTACTTGTCTTTTGCCTACCTCTTCCGCATGTGCCTACTTCTGTGCCAATCACTTTGTACCACGTGGTAACTTGTCGATTTGAGTGTCTTTACACGCAACCTATCAAAGCATGCCGACAGGGCGCCAACTCCTTACAACGAACTAATGCACGATACGTGGTAGAAGCGAAAAAACATGTCAAGCGGTTTGCCAATTAGTGCTAATCAGCCACGTGTATTTGCATGTCCATTTTGCACTGTAAACCTTCGATCACAATAACTTTTTTTGCTGCAGGATCGACACTGCGCACCTAGGCTTGTTTGAAAGATGCTGATGTGGGCTACACGTTGGACTTTTCAAAATCAGATTTTGGCGGGATTTGGCGTAGGTGGAAAATAGGAAATGTATTTTGATCATTAATGTAGACATCTAATCAACTCAACCACCAGATTTCATTCAGATTTAGCCTTCTTCCTTCTCTTACACGCTAAATAGACACAGAGGAGGTGCATCGACAACATTGCGGGTGATTTTGCGGCGATTATTACTAGTTGTTGGTGGTTGAAGATTTGAATCTGAGTTTCCCTCCTCTTTCTCCTCCTCTTCTCTCCTTCTTCTATAAATTGTAGAGCATTTCTCATTGAAATGGATCCCTCTTTGTTGTAACGACACCATGTCAAAATGGTGGCTGACTTCCCATGAGTTTCAGATCTTGGACTTGGTCTTTGCAATGTATACCTACCTCCTGCCATGAATGTAAATGATTGTGCATATTTCAAGAAATAAAATTGGGTTTTTGTGGCTATTCTCTACCCTACTCTCACATTTTTGGGCATGATGTGCACATTTCCCGCTTGTAGGTTTCACTTTCACTATGTTGTCAATGCGCTGGAAGTTGAGTTTGTGTGGTTGTCTATGACACGCGCCTGTTTGCCATCTCTCCCGCATCTTCTCAGTTTTCTTCCCCTCGTGAAGAGTGATTGACCCTCTTTCTGGTGCTATCAACTTCCCTTTGCTTAGGATTTCCTTTATGCATATCCTTCTCACCCTGGACCCTTGGAATCATAGAGTAGTGATAGATAGCTTTATTTATAGGATTAGGAGTAGTTTTAGCGGTAGAAATAGGCGGAGGAACCGACCTTCTTCGAGTTTCGTCTTAAGCACGCAAGGACAAAAACTTGGAGATGGTCCCATTATTGCCTCATAATTCTTGATCTATCATGATCACATCACGAGTGCAATTTTGAGCTCCAACAGATTTTACCACCGACGAGTCATAATCGACTCATTGTCTTCATCATTCTCATCTTTCCCTAGCTATCTCAATAGGGACCTCACTTTAAGCGAGACTTGTCAATCATCTAAGCCCTCAAATTCCATGCACTTGACCACGGTGAGTTAGTCTAATGTAACTTTCGAGTAAGAAACCTTGATTGCAAAGAGAAGTGTGCACCGGATCGTCCACTTATACGTATTCATCAAACTCGCACAATGGCTATTTTTAGCACCCTAATTCCTATGAACTTATTGTAGAGTTGTGGAATTTCCAAATGGATGGATCATTCATCTACAAAGGCCTTTACATAGGCCTCATACCATGTTCTTGTTTGTGCCTTATAGGCCTTGTCAAATCCTATGTAGGTATACTTTTTGAAGCATTATGTTAGAGATAGATTATCCCAGGATATTAAAAAATCTACTCTCAAAACCATCCAGACCCGATGTCATCCATGATGATCATTATGAATATTTCCACCCATTTGAAGGCCTCACCTTTCATGCTCAAGTCTATCACCTTAATTATCTCGTCACAAATATATTTTGTGAAGTTATTCTTTTTCCTCTTTGCTGCAATTAGGTCTTCTACATAGAAGTAATTCTTATTGATATTTTCTCATATGTTAGGCATGCAAAGCATAATGTATATATATGCATAACTATGTGGTGACAATCTTTGGAATGCTCATGATCGATGGTGTTATTGTTTCCAAGTGCCTTCCTTATATTTGCACCCTTCTTTGATTCTCCTAGAAGTATGTGCATCAAATTTAGTGATATTTTGTTTCTCCTTCGATAAAGTATATGTGGTCCACATAAATGTGTAGTGCCCCGCCTCGGGACACCGAAAACCACATCAAAAGTCTCTAAAAATTTGGGTAATTTTTTTTTTTGAAGGAACTAAAAAATGATACTTAATGTTATGCTTAATTGTTTCCCATTAATTAATTGATAATTAACCCGAAATAAAATAAACACTAGCCCAATAATACTTTAATTATTTTACTCTATTAAGTATCTGGGGTCATAAATAAAAGTCTACACCCCTTGTAATTAATTAGTCTTCCCCTTTTAATTAGTTTTCCTACACACCCCCCTTAATTAATTCTCATTCCCACTATATTTCCCATGACTTAAAGTGTGTAGGGTTTATTTGAGCCCTAGGATTAAACAAATCTGGGCCCTAGATTTTGAGTTTACCCTAAAGTTTTCCCTAAACATCTTTATCCTTTTCTTTTCTTTTCTTTACCAATTTCTCTCCTTTTGATTTTATTTTTGTTTCTTCTTGCAGGTGGAGGAGGGTTTATGGAGCTGGTTTTATCATTCTTATTGTTTTTTGTTTGTGGAAACCCAAACACAAAACTTAATATGAAGATGTATATAATTTAAAACACCATGGGGCCGCATTTTCTCTCTTTTTTTAAATTTTGTCATGGAAGAGGCGGGGAATGGAGGTTTAGCCACAAATTTTGGAAGACGCACGTGTTGTGCATGGAGGAGGGACAGAGTTGGCGCAGTGGTGGGACAGAGGGATAGCCGTGGGGTTGTGGGGACATGCAGCGAACAGGGGAAGGGAAACTTGTGGGAGGCTACATGGGTGTGGGGGCGCCGTTAGAGGGGGTAGCGGACGAGCACCGTGTGGGCAGCGAGGGCGAGGGACGGTGGGCTGGACAGAGGAGGGGGAGGTAGAACGGCGGCGGTGGTAGTTGATTTTTGTGGCAGGTGCGTAGGTAGGGTGGAGCTGCGTGGGTGTGGGGAGGTCCGATCCCTCCCGACCCAAAAAAAAAAATTCTTTTAAAAAAACTTTGTTTTTATGTTTTTGTTTTAACTTTTTAAAACTTTATTTTTGTTTAAAAGATTTAATACGTTTTTTTAATAAATTTTAACTATATATATGTGTAATATTTTATTAATTAATATTTATTATTATTTCATATATATATATATGATTACCTATAATAATTATTTCTTTTATTTCAGATTTTTACAATTTAAAACTATAATGTGTAATAGTATATATAAATAGCTTGAAAGAACACTCTATAGTTGTATTTTAACTTTTAACTAAATGAAATGCATTATAATATATTCATATCATAAGCTATGAGGCTAAAAGCATACAAGTTGTAAAATGATGGATTATACTTAATGTTTGTAATATATCTTTATTACATGATCTTATCATTTAAGTGAGAAAATAAGAGAGTGTAGTATGATAGTTCACAAAGAGAAGAAGCTTGTAGTATGTTTACAATTTGTAAGAAATCACACATATTCAAAACTGATTTTCTACTAAGAACAAGCCATTAAATCTCACATGGGAAGGAATCAAGACTAGTCACATTCCATTCAATAATATTACAAAAAAATACAAGAGGAGGTACTTTCTTTTCCAATGTAATGCTAAATGATTATTTCAGATTTTTAAACAAGTAAGACTTTCAACAAGTAATATTATTTCTTTTGTAGAAACACTTTTCCATTAAATAATCTTTCTTTATCAAAATGATATTCAAATCAATGCATGTTAAAGGAATATAAATATATTCTACTCAATGCATTTTAAAGGAATATAAATATTTTACAAGACTTCTTTACAAGGATAAAAAAGATTGCTCAACTAAACCTTACTCAAGTTTACAAGTAGTTTTTCAAATACAAAAAGGAGGATTTACAATAAAATAAAGTTTCCACATAGCTATATCCAAAGAGATATAATGAGACAATGTCCACAAAAAGAATGAAGATAACAAGGAGAGGCCAAGTTGATAAGAGACTCCAAATTTCCACCACATGATATCCAACTTCAAAAGCTTCCAAGAATCCAACACAAGGAGAAAAAGCTTGTTTAACCACCCAACCTTTAGGCATCATTACATGTCTTTCCAAGGTTGGAATGCATGCTAGCCTCCCCCAAGCCCATGGGAAAGAGGACTACTATCCACAACTTTGCACAAGAGTGAGGGTGAACAACCAACATTACATTCACATAAAAACAAGACAAATATTAAAACAAGACACCAATTTTGCAAAGATGAAAAAGAGGAGAAACCATGTTCTACCTCTAAAATGGGGAAGAGAAGAAAGGAGTTCTCCAAAAGTGGTAACCAACATTAGTTGCACAAAACCAAGATCTCTACACCCTCCTTATTCCTCCAAATTCATTCCAACCCTCCTTATTTCTCCACCCTTTCACCAAATCCTTCTTGGAAGGATTTTCAAACCCCAAAGGGGTTTCCTCACCAAGAATGGGGAAGGAGGTTCAAGCCATATGAACCACCTTCCCCACCTCAAACCATTTGAGGGGAGTAACTAAAATCCTACAAGGCTTTCCCATCAAGCCTATGAGGATTGAGAGGGAAAAATCCCTCTCTCTTCCCCCACAAACTCCAAAACTCCATCATGCCATATGATGGATGGAGCAAAATCAAGTAAACAACAAATAAAATCCACATACAACAACAAACATTTCCAAGTAAAAAAAACTAATATCTAGCATGATATAAAACACACAAATAAGCTCAAGAAGCCTACCTCCAAAAATCTCTCCAACTTCAATCTTTTCCACTTCTTGACCCAAGCAAACTCTAGCTCCAAAATCCACAAGCCTCCAAGCAAAAGCTTAAAAAAAATTCTCTTCTTTCCCCATGAGGGAGAATTTGAAGAGGAGCAAGAAAAAATCCTCACAAATGAGGGGGTGACATGTGTCACCCCTCTCTTCCCTCAAGGTCAAAGATTCCCAAGATAAAAGAGAGAAAGGTTAAAATAGCTTTTAACCCTCTTCTCCCAAATTACCCAAAATGATAACAAAACAAACTTGTGTAACTTTTAACAAAGCACACTTACCCATCCACCTTACATGGATGTGACCAAAGGAAGGAAAAATGGGAGGGAAAACTCCCTCTAAGCCTTGGAAATAAGCCCCTACCTATTAGGTAGGGTCTAAGGGCCCATTTTCATGTTAAGGGAACTCCCAAACTAAAAAGGGGTCCCTAAAAATGCCTAAAATAACCCAAATTCGGGTTTGGCACACTTGGGCACAAGGGTAGAGGGTGTGGGGCCCACCCAAGGGTTCACATGTGACCCTAATCCCTTTTGATTAAGTACATCATTATACAAATTCAAAACTTAATGCAAGTGGGGCCATTAATTCCCCAAAACAAGTTTACAACACAAACTAAACACCCTAAGCAAGATTAATAATACAAGACATTACATTACAAATGAGGGTCACTCATGGTGCCCAAAACAATAAACTCTAATACTAAGGCCTCATACAATAAACACGGTTAGGACTTAGCCCCGTAATTGCTTGTGTAAAATTGTGCGGTGGCACGAATCCCACATTCTCCTGTGACCTGTCACCTGCACACTCATTGCACACATTAAACACACCTGTCCGATAAAATGTGAATCAACTACTTAATAAGAAATCAATGAATTCTAAACTAGCATATCATCTTTCTGGAATCGAAAATGTGACAACATGCACAATTATACACAATTCACCATAAGTTAGACATAATGATAAAGTGACATATTTCCATAGAATCCAAACATGCAACTACACTAAACATTTAACGTATCTCAATTAGGTCTAAACAACATCGTCATAAGCTAATGTCCACAACATCGAATGAAAACTAACAACATGCTACTAAAGTCAAATTGGCGCTACACACCCAAATATGCATCCATGTCCAAGAAGGTCAAAAATCATAACATACTTGTCCAACATATATCAAATCCCTATCCAAACATGTCTACATCGAAAGGAAACCAACGAGATCTCGAAGCTATAAAAAATATGGGCACTACAAAATACATGATAGCAAAAACCTATTGACTCGCTTATGTTTTTGAAATACTAAAGTTCATATATTTATAAAACCTCCAATTCCTCAAGTTAAATTCTTCAATTGATATGATTTGTTATTTTCCCATATGGACTCGGGAACTCATTACTATATATTCATCCTCCAAGTCCTTGAAGTTCTTGGTCAAATAATGGTTATCGATCATTGTGGTGCAAAATTTCACTTTTCTCTCCCACTTGTCTCCAATGTGGAAATTCTCGGGAAATATCATCTATGGGATTTCATTAGTGACTTATTCCTCTAACTTCACTTATAATTCCTCTTCCTCTTCCACCTATGCTTGTTCTCAGGGGTCATTCTTTTGAACCTCAAGTGTTACTTTTCTTCATCCCTTGGTTCATTCCTACCTCTATTGTGCTCACCTCATTTTTTTCATTAATATGGATGGATAAGATGTAATATTTAATTTTTTGGTGTGCTCTATAACCCCTTCTTTGTCTTCCCAAGGTGGATTAGTACACGACAATGGTCAATCTATTGTCTTCTCTTTATTAATTTGTAACATGTTCATTGTATTTCTTTCTTTCTCAAGTCATGCCCTAGTTTTCGTGCTTCTCAATATTTGGAATTCTTGAGCTCTCAAAATTTTGTAGGTTGCAAATGAATGTCAATTACAAACAGGTTTATATAGCCATTTGAATTCACATGATCCAGTGACATCATCCCTTTACATCCAAAATTACAATCTCAAAGTTTGTACTCAATGTTTTCATGCTAAAGGCATTTTTTCTCTCTATTCCAGTTTTCTTTCTCACACTCTCTCCCTTGAGTGATGTAGGCACCTTGATTTTGCATCATACATTTTGGGTCTTATGCTTCCTCCTTTTGTGCATTCTCCTCATCTTATTTCACCCCTATTCACATCCAAATGGATACTTAGTTAATTTATGGTGCATGTCCCCATCTTTTTGTTTTGTAATCATTACCTTCCACAAAAACCCTCTTCTACATACATATGGACCTCCATTGCACTAATCAAAGTAATGTATGCTTTGGATTTTGTGCCTTTTAAATTGGATTCTACCATGCACCCTACTATTCAATGAAGCATTTTCAATGTGCACATGTTCCTTACACATATCTTTGTCCTTTCGTGTGGTTCCTTTTTGTACAATTATGTCCCTTCACATACTTGGCCTTTTTATCCTATGTAACATTTCGATGGTTTCTTAATGAGAACCCTACATGCACACCTATAGTCCTAGTTTGATGCTTGTAAAAATTCATTGAATATGAGAAAAGCACCAATTGGTGAACATGTACCAATAGATATGCACCTTTTTGTGAGGGTGGGGTCCACTAAGTGGAATAATAATTTCAAATTAATATAGTTGAGGGGACCCAATAAATGTGCATATTTGCACAAATTTGATATCTTACAAAATATTTATAAAACTTGCACAATTAGTACAATCTTTAATACAAAACATGTCTAAAGTGACACATTGGGAACATTAACATTTAGACTCATATGTTTGAGACTTCCATTTAAAAGTCAACTTACAATATTAAAATGTCAACATAAATAACATAAGTACATCAGTGCACATAGTCAAAAGTGCACCCATTTATGCATAGGAACAAAGTTGTTTACATTTAACCCATTTCACATCTATTCAAGTACAATAAGTTCATATTTATGCACTTAAATGCACATTCTTTCAAGTTTTCAAGATGAAATTAAAAGTAATTCTAATTTAAAACAAACAAATTTCTCTACCTTTTAGGTCATATCCACCATTTATTTTGCCACCTTCACCTCATTAAATATTGCACCTATAAACAAATTTGTATTAGACTCACCATTTTCCCACAAAAATATAATTAATGCCAAGTAATAACTATCCCTCCCAAATATGAATAATCCCTCCAAAATAGCAAGATTTGAATTCAAATGAGATATAATATTATATATTGGATGAATATGGCTATGAATTCTTCCGTGGAAACAGTTGAAAAAGCACATAATCGGTGGAGTTATATACCGAATTCGGATTTGTACGGAGGCCACATATACAAGCAGTAAATGACATTAACATTTTTAATATTTAAAGTATTCAAGTAGTGTCGAATATGTGAAGAATGTCTACACATGCAATGATACATGAATCACTTACCTTAACATCGAGGAATATGTGAATATAAATAAGTGTTTTATTTGTTTATGCACGAGTTATTATTTGAGTATCCACATTTAACTTTATATTGACTGGATGAATATTGAAGAATGTCAAAAAATAGATGGAATGTTAAATACATGAAGAATGTTTACATGTGCAATGAATATGTGAATCACTTACCTTAACATATGAGGAATATTTGAATATAAATAAGTGTTGTCTTTATTTGTGCAGTTAATATTTTAATATCCACGGTTAACTTTATAATGAGTTGAATACATATCTGGAATCACTATACATACATTGAATATATAGTTGTAACTTTTTCATTTTCTACTACGCATTCAAACTATTAATGTGCACTGAAATTACTAAATATACATTGAATATGTTAGAGTTAGTTCAATGCATGTTCTTATTACACTACTATTATTGAATAAATACTTATATTACCAGGGAGACTACATATTCAAGAGGTAAATGATAGTTATCTTTTTAGTATTCAAAGAATGTTTGAATATCTAAAGAGTGTCAGAAATAGATAGAATGTTAAATATGTG
Source organism: Taxus wallichiana var. yunnanensis (assembly GCA_018340775.1). Lineage (NCBI taxonomy): Eukaryota > Viridiplantae > Streptophyta > Pinopsida > Cupressales > Taxaceae > Taxus > Taxus wallichiana. Next base: position 339,408,190 of record CM031236.1, read on the forward strand.
GAGAATGTCTACATACACAATGAATATGTGAATCAATTACCTTAACATTTAAGGAATATCCGAATAAAAATAAGTGCTATTTTTGTTTGTGTAACTAATATTTGAATATACACAGTTAACCTTGTAATGATTGGATGAATATATACTAGAATTTCTTAGAATACATTGAATATACAATTGTAACTTTGTCATTTTCTACTACGCATTCAAACTATTATTGTGCACTAAAATTACTAAACATACATTGAATATACCATTGTAACTTTGTTATTTTCTACACATTCAAATTATTGATGTGCACTACAATTATTGAATATACATTGAATATGTTAGAGTTAGTTCATAGTGCATGTTCTTATTACATTGTTATTATTGAATAAACACTTATATTTCTAGGAGACTATAGTTTTGTTCTTGAATACACACCATTATCGAGTAATGGGTTCTATTCATACCTATTGTTTTTTCAAGCATGCGCACTAAACTATTGTTTTTCGGTGTATGCTCATTTATTTCAGTGCATTTTGTTTATGCCTCCATTCGCCACGAAATCTACTAATACGGTCTAATAAATGTCTAAAAGGAGTTTTCACCCATGCATCTTACAGTTCCAAAATACAGTGTTGTTATTGAATAAAAATTGAAATTTTTGAAATGAATGAATATATGATGGTAATTTTGTAATTTCAAACAATGCATTAAATGACAAAATTACAATTGTATAGTCAATGTATATTCAGTAATTTTAGAATGTTTGCATATTCAATGTTTATATCACCACAAACTCTCTCAATTCAATGTATTTACCGCTAACCTTTAAACTATATATTCAATAATTTCAATGTATATGCAATATCTGAATGCAATATGAGTTTGTAATGATGTGAACATTTGAATACCCCAACACAAAACCCATTGAAAAAAATAAATTTGCATAATGAACCGAAATTTAATTTTTCATGTGCGTAAAGTGGCATGAAACCATATGGAAAGTCAATAAATTTACTTCTAATCATAAATAATTAATTTAATTCACTTCACTTCATCCCCTACCACTCTTCTAGCCTCCATTATTACTCTGCATTTGTGCGCCAATAACACATTTAATGCATGAATTTATAGTAGGCCCTTGCATTTGGAAGTGCACATTTGGGGACGATAAGATGAACATTCTATTATGTTTATGGAGCCTGTTTTCATGTTAGAGTGTGGTACACCTTCTATGTGTTACACTCGGGTATTTTTACGGCGGTCCCGCTCGCCGATGAGCGGGTTAAGGGGGTTTGGGGGTGAAGCCCCCAAGCAAATTTTCATGGGTGGTTTATTAACCCATGGGTAATGGGTAACTATTATGGGTTTTTTTGGGCCCATGGTTTTTTGGTACCCATTGTTTTGATACCCACGGTTTTTGCCCATTGTTTTGATACCCACGGTTTTTTGCCCATGGTTTTGATACCCACGGTTTTGTATCAAACTACTTAAGCAATTGTCTATTTATATGGTCTTATGCATATGATAGATAGACAAGCAAATGTATTGCAGATGTGCTTTGAATTCTATAGAGTTTGTTGAGCATAACTCCAAATGGATCTGGGTATTGTATTGAGAGAGTGGAGGCTTGTAATAAAATTTTAGCAAGTGATTCTTGGTGGATGTAGCCCAAATTGGGTGAACCACGTTAAATCTTGTCTCTCTGTGTTGTGTTATTTATTCTGTAATTTTATTTGAGATCTGTAATATTTTTGTATATTAGTTTCTACTGTTGCGATTCTGTAAGGGATTATTCCACATATTTTATCTCTTATTTCCTAACAATTGGTATCGAGCTTGGTTTGGTTTCTTTGAAGTGTTGAATCGTAGGGAAATTTTTAGCTTGAGTGGGAGCTATGGCGAGATGATGGAAGATCGAGGGTTGATAAATTCAACGAGAAGAATTTCAGTCTTTGGAAGATGCAAATGGAAGATTACCTTTATCAGAAGGATCTTTATACTCCGTTGTATCGAGAAGGTGAACAAACTCTTGAGTATGACAGAGATGTGGAATGGGATTTGTTGGATCGAAGGCACTTGGAATGATCCGGCTATGTCTTGCATCTTGATATTATTTAATGTTTCAAAGGAAAAGACTACAAAAGAACTAATGGATGCATTAGGGAAGTTGTATGAAAAACCCTCTGCCTCTAATAAGATATTTTTAATGAAAAAGTTGTTTAATATGAAGATTTCGAGAATGGTTCAAGAGTTGAGATCATCTAAATGATTTTAATATGGCTGTAAATATGCTAGCTTCAGTTACAATAGAATTTTATGAAGAAGTTAGGGCTTTATTAGTTATGTGCTCTTTACTTGAGAGTTGGAATAGCCTCGTAATGGCGGTAAGTAGCTCGGTTCCGCTAACTCAAAGTTGAAGTTTGAGGATGTTTTAGGGGTGATTCTAAGTGAGGAAATGTGAAGAAAAAGCTCTGGTAAATCTTCTACTTCAGGGAATGCTTTGATAGTGGAAACTAGAGGGAGATAGAAGAATAGAGGAAACTGTGGAATATCAAAGTATTGGGAAAAGTCAAAATCCAGAGCAAGATAGTATGCGAGCCTTTGTGGAAAGTCTAGGCATGCAAAGAAGGACTGTTGGGAGCTTCAAGACAAGAAGAAACAACAGGAAGAAAATAAGGAGGCAAATGTGGCATCGGGTAATGTATGCCAGGATGCTTTGATTCTTTCTTTGCATAATATTACTGAATCTTGGGTTTTAGATTCAGGGGCTTCTTTTCATGCTACTCCACATAGGCATTATTTTTTTGATTATGTTCAAGGGGATTTTGGGCATATTTTTCTTGGTGATGATGAGCCTTGCAGTATAGTTGGAAAAGGTTCTGTTTAAGTTAAGATGTAGAATGGGAATACATGGCTATTGAAGGATGTCAGACATGTGCCTACATTAAGGAGAAATTTGATATCGGCGGGGCAATTGGGAAGTGATGGTTGTACTGTGATATTTACAGCTAACTCTTGGAAGGTTACCAAGGGTGCTCTTGTGGTGGCAAGAGGTAAGAAGGTTGGAACCTTGTATTTAACCACTGATAGTACTAATGATTGTAATCTTGTGGCTTCAGATGTAGATACAACATTATGACACTATAGGCTCGGTCATATGAGCCATAAGGGCATGAACATCATAAAGAAGAATTTTCCTAGATATACAAAAACAAGTTTGGATTTTTGTGAGAACTGCATATATGGGAAACAAAAGCGAGTAAGGTTTCTCAAGGTTGGACCTACGAAGAAAGAGAGTAAGTTAGAGCTGGTACATTCTGATGTGTGGGGGCTCACTGTATCATCTCTTGGGGGCTCAAGTTATTATGTTACTTTTATTGATGATGTAACAAGGAAAGTTTGGGTTTATTGTATTAGAAACAAATCGATGTATTTATACTTTTGTTAAATGGAAAGCCTTGGTAGAGAATGAAATAGGTCTTAAGTTAAAATGTCTCAGTCGATAATGGAGGGGAGTATCAAAGAATGAATTTGATGATTATTGTTCTAAGAATGGAATCCGGGAAAATGACGGTTCCGGGAACCCCACAAAAGAGAATGGGGTTTGTAAAGGATGAACATAACAATAATGGAACGTGCTAGGAGCATGAGGATACATGTAGGACTGCCTCTTTATTTTTGGGTAGAAGCGGTGAGCACAGATTGTGTACTTGATAAACAGAGGACCCTCAAGTGCCTTGGATGGAGGCATACCTGAGGAGGCTTGGTACGGTAAGAAAGTTGATTACTCATTTCTTAGAGTCTTTGGATGTGAGGTGTTTGTTCATATTGACAAGGATGATAGGACCAAGCTAGAGGCTAAATCAGAAAAATACACTTTTATTGGTTATGGTGGTGATGAATTTGGATTTAAATGTTGGAGTATTAAGGACAAGAAAATCATTCGGTCTAGGGATGTGGTCTTTAATGAGAAAGTCATGTATAAGCAATAGTTGCAGGAAAACAGGGAAGAATCCAAGAAAGAATATGCACTGGTAGAGGATCTTCCGGATGGGACAATGACCCATGAATCAGTTTAGGAACCTACTCAACAGGAACCCCAAACTCCTACAAGTAAGGAGGTCTTCTAGGGTAAGAAAAGAACCCGAACATTTTTCTCCTTATCTCTATTATTTATTACTCACCGATAGTGGAGAACTAGAGAAATTTGATGAAGCAATCAAGGTAGATGCCAGAAGAAGTGGGAGCAAGCCATGGATAAGGAGCATAAGTCTCTCATGGAGAACCGGACTTGGGATTTGGTGAAGCTACCTAGGAAGGTAAAATAGCATTGCGAGAACAAGTGGGTGTACAGAGTTAAAGATGAAGAAGAAGGAAATAAAATATATAAGGACCGGCTAGTGGTCAAGGGGTTTGCACTGAAACAAGGTATAGATTTTGATGAGATTTTTTCTCTTATAGTAAAAATGACTTCTATCAGAACTATTCTTGGAATAGTGGCAGCATAAGACTTGCACTTAGAACAGTTAGATGTAAAGACTGCATTTCTCCATGGTGATTTGGAGGAGGAGCTATAAATGCAATAGCCAGAAGGATATGAAGTCAAAGGTAAAGAGGAGATGGTGTGAAAACTGAAGAAGAGCTTGTATGGCTTGAAACAAGCTCCACATCAATGGTATAAGAAGTTTGATAGCTTTATGATGGAGCAAGGTTATATTAGATGTCATTTTGACCATTTTGTGTATACAAAGAAATTTGAGGATGGAAGTTATATTATCCTGTGTTTGTATGTTGATGACATGTTGGTTGTAGGTAAAAACATGCAAGAAATAAAAGTACTCAAGAAACAACTAAGTGAATCCTTTGATATGAAGGATTTGGGGGTAGCCAGACAAATCCTTGGTATGAGGATAACTCGGGATAGGAAGGAACAAAAGTTGACTTTATCTCAGGAAGATTATATTAAGAAGGTATTGGATAGGTTTAACATGCAGGATGCTAAATCGGTTAGGACTCCTTTGGCAGGCCATTTTAAGTTATCAAAGGAGCAGTGTCCTAAGACAGAGCAAGAAAGAAACTAGATGTCCAAGGTACCTTACTCATCAGTGGTTGGTAGTTTGATGTATGCTATGGTGTGCACTAGGCCTGATATTACCCATGCAGTGGGAGCTATGAGTAGATTTATGAGTGATCTAGGTAAAGAGCATTGGCAAGCAAAGAAAGTGGATCCTTCGGTATTTGAGAGAGGACCATAGGGACAGTTTTGTGCTACTGATGGATCGAGACACCACTTTACGTGGTTATGTAGATTCAGAGACATGGCTGGATATGTTGACAACAAGAGGAGCACGATAGGTTATATTTACACTATAGGTGGGACAATAGTGAGCTGGATTTCATGACTACATAAGTTGGTGGCTTTATCAACCATGGAGGTTGAGTATGTTGCTGCCACAGAGGAAAGAAAAGAGATGATTTGGTTACAAAAATTGCTTGAGGAGTTGGGGCATAAGCAGAAGGAATGTAAGCTACATATTGATAGTCAAAGTGCTATACACCTAGCTAAGAACTCTGCTTTCCACTCCAAGATGAAGCATATATATTTGAGATATCACTTCATCAAGACAACTTTGGAAGAAGATAAGTTGAAGTTGGAGAAGATTCATACCATTCAGAATCCTTCAAACATGATGACCAAGGTGGTCACAAGGGATAAACTAAATCTATGTTCAACTTTGGTTGGCCTTCACAGATCACAATGAAGGGTTGAGAAGCTTGCTCAGTGGAAATCAATCTCCAAGTGGGAGATTGTTATGTTTGTGGAGCCTATTTTCATGTTAGAGTGTGGTACACCTTCTATGTGTTACACTCAGGTATTTTATAGCGGTCCCACTCGCCGGTGAGTGGGTCAAGGGGGGTCGAGGTGAAGCCCTAAAACAAATTTTCATGGGTTGTTTATTAACCCATGGGTAATGGGTAACCGTTATGGGCTGTTTTTGGGCCCATGGTTTTTGGTACACATTGTTTTGATACCCACTGTTTTTGCCCATTGTTTTGATACCCATGGTTTTTTGCCCATGGTTTTGATACCCACGGTTTTGTATCAAACTACTTAAGAAATTGTCTATTTATATGGTCTTATGCATATGATAGATAGACAAGTAAATGTATTGCAGACGTGCTTTGAATTCGGGTGTGAATTCTGTAGAGTTTGTTGAGCATAGCTCCAAATGGATCTTGGTATTGTATTGAGAGAGTGGAGGCTTGTAATAAAATCTGAGCAAGTGATTCTTGGTGGAAGTAGCCCAAATTGGGTGAACCACATTAAATATTGTCTCTTTGTGTTGTGTTATTTATTATGCACTTTTATTTGAGATCTGCAATATTTTCTACATATTAGTTTCTACTGTTGCGATTCTGTAAGGGATTATTCCGCATATTTTATCTCTTATTTCCTAACACATTCTCGACCCTTTCAATCCTAAAATGAAGCTGAATACCTATCTAAACCATATTCCACTTGTCATATGGTTCATGAGGTGAATCTATCTCCATATTTATTTAGATATTTTCTCTTCAGGTTTCATGCAATGAGCGCATAAGAAAACAATAACATTTTTACAAATGCATATTAATTCTTTATTGAGTTGATTATGTGCATGTTCTTATTTAGTCAAGAAATATTAGTCTTAAAAAAATACACTCATTCTATATTGAGTTGTTTTTGTGTATGTTCTTGCTTAAGATTCCATTGGGTACAAACTTTGCCAATTCATCTAATTTTTAGTGATTTCTACACATTTCTACACATGGTTATTTAGTTTACTTTATTCTAAATAATTACAGTCAACATAGTATTCAAGAGCAGAGTGGGAAGGAGGAAATCATAGACAGGACCTAAAAAGGGGTGCCAAACTTCATTATATACTTGTCTCAGAGGAAGAGTTAGTGAAGCTAATAATAAAAATACAATTTCAGACTATTATATGACAAAAGACAAGCCAAAACAAACACAACACATGAAGGTAACCGATTAAGAAAAATGTTTATTTATGAATAAAATTATGCCTAATCAAAACATGTAGCATTGTAATAATTTTGTATGCAATGAGAGTAAATTTGACCCAAGTAAATTAAGCTAGACATTATAGAAGCCTAGTTGCCAAGAAGAGATAAAATGAATTATTTGTTTCGCAATCAAATATGGACAATGTCAAAGTGATGACATGATGAATAGAGAGGGATAATTATTGCATAGAGCCTTAAAAAATGTGCGACTGGAAATTGCGCTTGGATCGGGGCGCTAAGAGAGGGTAAAGGGGCACTATACAAGCGCCTAGACTTGCTCTAGGTGCATGTGATTTCTTAGACCCTTAGTAAACCTCCTTTGTAAGGTCACAATATGTTTGTTGTCCCTCACTTCTTGTTGCTAATATGTCAAACAATGATCACTTTGATAATTTGTAATAAATATTTCACCTGTAAAACCCTAAAGAATGCATCAAATCCGAAAAAGAAAATAATGTAAATGAGGGGTCAAATTGTCCTCAAATGTCAAATAAGTGATCTTACGACTAAGCAAAACACTAAATTTCAGACCCAATGTAGTTTCTAGGTGTGTGTGGAAATCATGCCCTAGGTGGCTCTTGTGTGTGTCAGACTTGATAACAAACAATAGCTAGATTTAGAAGATGTAAGTATAGGTGTGCATGGAATAGAATGAAATTACCCTCCTATGAAGTGTATGTAGAAGAATAAAGTCCCTTTCCCTTGAATGGATGCTAGAATGGATTCTTGAATGCTATTGAATAGCCTTGGATGCAACTGTAGGTGATGATAGGTAATGATTAGTGTTTGGTCCTTTATTATGGTCACATAACTTTATATTTATATGATTCCCTTGCTTAAATTTTTTAATTAACCCCAAAAATTCCAACTAAAAAAATGTAAGATGCCTAAACAGATAGAAAGGAACTAAAAGATATGAGTAAAGTACAAAGAGGTCAGGGGCACCAAGAGGGGATGGGGGCACCTGGCGCCGACATCCCTGGCTAGATCTTTGGTGTCCAGGATAAGAAATTACAAAGTATTAAAAAGATGTACTGGGAAAGAAAGAGTGTAAGATCAAAAGTGGTAACAAAAAGTAAGAAAATATGGCCAAAGACCTACATCAATTAGTACTTTTCTTACTTATGAATCATATGAATAGTAGTATGTGATTGAGACTATATGGATACCCAAAGTATGTGGTTTTGTGTCTACATTTACCCCCACTTTATGTTCTTGAGTGGAAGATTGATAAAATAAAGTAGATAAGAGATGTGTACCCGATAACCACATAGATCGATGGTGAAAAGAGTGCTTTGAGAGACAAGTAAGAGTACGAAGTGATAAAAACGTGAAGTGTGGATGATATAGAAGAGAAAGTGTAAAAAGTGATGAAAATGACCCTATGGCAAGAATGTATGTGTTGATATCATGTTTATACCTATTTTTGGTGTTGATTGTTGCCGATGTGTTTTTTTTGTTGTTGATGTGGATGATGTGATATGACTACCGCTTCCCACAAGGATGGACCCTGTAAAATATAAGAACGAACAAGTACTCAAATACGCATGTATATGATTAAAATGTGTAAAAAGTATGTAAGAAATAATGTAAAATGTGAAAACGTAAAAAAGGAACATGTGCACATGATCCGTGATGAAAAAAGTGTAGAAAGGATCTTGAATGATGTTGTAGAAGAACGAGTTTTTCGAGCGATCTCACGCTAGTTGCGCGCCAAATGTGAGTTTTTTTGGGTGATCTCACCCCAAGACATTTAAAAAGTTTAGGGAGAAAAATATGGTGTCATCCTCCAACAATTAACTGCTTCCTAAAGTGTATAATGCCACTGCAGATGGTGTGTAAAAATATGATCCAATTCGAATAGTTCGATCCAACGAAAGTAGAAAACAAGATGTAATGCATGCATGCCGAGAACTAAAATAATTTCTATCCTATCAAAAGATGTTGTGTGAAATGCTGAAAAATATGCTGAAACGAGAATTTTGTGTAAAAACTTCATGGTCATAGGCATCTAAGAAGGGTCAGGGGAACCCAGGCACTACTTTCCTAGTTTCGACACTAGTGTTTATGTTGTGTTAATGACCCAAGTCGATTCTCGAGCCCTAACCGAGACTAAAGACCTGTGATGTAGTGGTCTTGTGTTGTGTTGAACTATGTTTGTAGACTAATGTATGGGGTGAATGATTTAACCAAATTATGCCAACCTCATTTGGGGTGCATGCGATGTCGCTGAGGAGTATACGGCCCAAAGGAGGACCGACTACCGTGATAAAACTAATTCCATACGGGAAAGTGTGCTTGATAGAAACCAAGGAGCACGTAAACAAAGTGGCTAGGAAAACACGTGTTAGTGCAAGAAAAGGAAAATATGCATGTAGAAGACAAGATGTAAGCTAAGTACACAACGTGTAAGATAAGACATAAGAATACAATATGCAAGAAGACAATGTAGATAGTAGAAAGTGGGTTTTGAGATATGGGACATCACTCACGATGTCACAAGACAATCAAGGCCATAGTGGGAGAAAATATACAGATAATAAGAGAACATGAAAGACATAGGGAAAATCCTGCAAACAATGTAATAGACAACCATGGAAGCATATTGACTTGCAAAGAAAATTCTACACATGAAGAACCCATTAGCATGTTAGGAAGATAAAATGTATTTCAATAGGTGTATAATACGATATAGTAACAAGCTATGAAAAATGAAAAAATAACACCCGTAGTGTACTAAAGTGGATGCCCCGAGAGCCAGTTGTGGGACGGGTATGAGGTATTGCACCAAGCATTTGTCCGTGTGTATCAATATGTAGAATCTATGATCAAAACTAAAAGGCAAGTGAACATTCATGTGTATATAAAAGATAATGACATACAAGATATATATCTAGCATCAAAAAGTGCACATATAAGCATAAGTAAACAAGAGTAAATGTGACCAAGATATGCAATATGTTGTGGATGAGATGGAATGGAATGTAGTATGAGTGTGATAGGAGCAATGTGCACCCCAAGTGAGTGTGAATGTGTTTGATGAGGTTAATTTATAAATTCCCCTCGGCAAGTCAAGAATGAACCGTAGAACAAGAGTATGTCATCGGGAAATGGTTTGAATGTTTGTGCTATAAAGATGTCATTGATAAAACATAGAGTGTATAGAGTGTGTGAGTGAGTGAATGAGTTAATGTGGTGAGGTCCATTTGAGTTGTAGACCCTCAACAGTTGAGTATGGACCATGAAACTAAAGTGCATCATAGGGTAACGAGTGCAACATGTAGAAATAGACGTGAGAAAGATATGTCATGAATACATAGATTAGATGCTGCATAGAAGGGGATAAATGTTCGAGATTTCAAGTGTCTAGTGTGTAATGTGTGGTTTAGTGTATGAGGTTCATGTGTATAATATGCCCTCAATGGTCAAGTGTGAACCGAAGCATGAGAGTGTGTCATCGGGTAATGATGATAGAAATGTATCAAGATGTGTATGATGCGTGTGGAGGACTAGATGTGATGGGTGTAATATGTGGGAAAATTATAATACTAGAAGGTGGGGGGATAAGTGTGAATCCATCTAAGTGTATAGTGATGAATATGATATCCGATGATAGTGAAGGACATGGGTCCTCCACATGATGCTTGTAGGGATGAAGGAGTATGATCATGCTCTAAGAGTGGCGGTATATGAGATAGATGTTGTGTAGGAAAATGAATCCTATATGCATGAGACCAATGAGTATACTACAAAGGTGATATATACCTATGTGTAAATGTAACATAGAGGTTATGGAAACGATGTATAGGATAACGTGGAGATGATGTACCCCTATGTGAAGAATAATGCAAAGGTGATGGAAACATATGTGTAGGAGAAAGAGGTGGTGATGTATACCATTACGCAGAGAGGTATGAGTAGTGGACCTAGAATGATGTGATGGACTAGCAGACTGATGAGACCATGTAGGTTGAGTGCAAACAAGAAAGCTAAGAGAAGATTGAGATTTATATTTGAGAGGCCGTGTGGACCTAGATTCATGAGAAAGTGCAATGGAAACCTCGAGAAGAGAATCGCCATGGTGTGGATGACGGAACACCATTGATAGTAATGAATTATTTTTGTGAATGAAATTTAGACACAAATGATTCATGGAAATGATATCCTGAGTTATGCGGAGCCAAGGGAGACCTAAGAGCATGTCACACCCTTTGACTGATGGTGCCATAATAAAATTCACACACATGGGAAGAGGACCGAAAGTGACCAAAATATTAACAATACCAAATGATTTAGGCATCGAGATATGAGATTTGCATGAGTGGAAAGCCAATATTGACAAGAAGTGCAATAGAGCATGCACTAACACAAAATGATAAATCAATGATAGTATTATTGATAGTAGTAGATCCAATGGATGTAGTGATATTCTAGTGATAAGAATAGAATGTAGCATGATAGTCATAATAAGAGAAATTAATGAGTGGAGGAGATGTATCAACATGAGCAAATAGAAAATCTATATCCCTTGATGCAAAGAGGAGGCACATCGCGCGATATGTATGATTTGTTGAAGATTCAACCACTTGTTTTTCATGTTTGGAAGAGGATTGTTGAATATTTTGAGCTTATGATTTTCATTGATTGTTATAAGTCGTAGGCACTATAATTTCAAGTTTATTATCAATAAGATCTTGAATAAGACCGTGAATTTTGAAACATCGATATGTAGAATTTCCAACACATTGATGATAATTACATCTAAGGTTTCCATTGTACTTACGACATTATGGATGAGAGGGATCCAAATTGAGTGCGCAGGAGGAAGCATAATAAGATTGTAATCAATAAGTTATGGCAAGAGAAGATGTGGAGTGATAGTCAATTTTGAATATGTATGCTTGGCGGTTACCATGAAGCTTCCGAGGAGTAGATACAACATTAACAATGAATTTTTCTTCAATATGTTTCTCAATTTGGATTGAAAGTTGATTTATTTTGAAATTGCGTACAAGATGAAGCCTGTTTTGATAATTAAACATACCTATAGGTAAGATTTTTTTCATGTAGCTTAAGAGTGTTACATAAATGATCAAATGATGGAGAGTTTTGAAGATAAAACTCTCTGAAGAGGTGGTAGTAGACTTTGGACAAATAAATCTTAAATTTGAGTCCACAAACATATTAGACATCTTACCTAGGTTATTTTTGTATTGCATGAAATAATCGCTAGATGTTTGTTAGATCCTTATTTAAGTGTGGAAGTTGAGCATATGATATCTTAGAGATGATATTAATAGAGAAGTGAGTGAGAAAACATATTATAGATGCGTGAAAGATATTAGTGAGTGGACAAGTAGATCATAGAACTAAAAAATTGTGTAATCATGAAGACTGCAAGGAAAGATATTTGATAAAAGGATACGATCATCTGTAAAATCTAGACATGTAATATGAAATAATCAAATATTCTCTTGTAGGTCACCATGCCCATTGAAAATGGGAATCTTAGGGGTGACGAAGTTAGGAGGAACCCAGTAGGTGGAAATGGTGGGTGTGAATGGAGCATGAACTAATAAAGTGGAATCCAAATATTGAGACACACAAGAAGAAGCTTGATGCAATTAACGAATTTGGAATTAAATATCTTGATAAAGAGAGGATAAGTTTGGAATGCCATGAAGAGACTTTTTGCATGTGCGAAACTAGAATGAAGTGATTGGTGGGAGTAGGAACAAAAATGAGAATGGTGGAAATAAGCGGAAGAGTAGTTACAGAGATGGGTGAGTAACAATGGAGGCATTGATTGATGTAGGGCATTAAGCTCTCAGAAGAATGGTGGAATCCTCATGAGAAGAATATAAAAGCAAGTTTAGATCTTGAGGATTCTCAACGATATGATCATTAAGGTCCTTAAGGTGGGCTTCAAATGCATTCATCGTAAGAGTTAGCCATAGGAAGTAGATAATAAAATCCATAGAAGAAAGGTGGATTCGAATGACGGGTTCAAAAAAATGATTAAGGAAAATGTTTATTTATGAATAAAGTTATGCCTAATATAAGCATGTAGCAGTTGTAATAAATATGTATGTGATGAGAGTAAATATGACCTAAGAAAATTAAGCTAGAAATTATAAATCCCTAGTTTCCAAGAAGAGATAGAATGACTTAGTCATTTCGCAATAAAATTTGGACTCGCCAAAGTGATGACCTGATGAAAAGAGAGGGAGAAGTGTCACACATAGCCTTAAAAAAATATGTGACCGGAAGATCTACTGGATAGAGGCACCGGGAAATGGGAAGGGGCACTGCATGGGTTCCCTAGCACATTCGGGTGCTGTGGATCGCTCAAAACCTCGAAAACCTCCTTCACAAGGTGGTGAGATTTCTTCTATCCTTCAATTATTATCACTAGTATTTCTCACAATGATCTTTGATGTCTCTAATAACTTGTAATAAAAATTTCACCTGTAAAAACCTAAAGAGTGCATCAAAATCCAAAAAAATAAAAGAATGTAAATGGGGGATCAAAATGTCCTTAGATGTCAAACAAGTGATCATATGATGAGTGCTATACTACATTTCAGACCCAATGTAGTTTTCGTGTGTGTGTGTGTGTGTGTGTGTGTGTGTGTGTGTGTGTGTGTGTGTGTGTGTGTGTGTGTGTGTGTGTGTGTGTGTGTGTGTGTGTGTGTGTGCACATGTGCACGTGCGAAAGTGTGCCATAGGTGGCTCTTATGCGTGTTGTACTTGATAGCAAACAATATCTAGATGTAGAATATGTAAGTAGATGTGTGCATGGAATATAATGAACTTCCCCTCATATGAAGTGTATGTAGAATGATTAAATCCCTTTCCCCTGAATGGATGCTAGAATGGATGCTTAAATGCTCTTGAATAGCCTTTTAATGCAACCTTAGGTAATGATAGCTAATGATTAGTTCTTGGTCCTTTATTATGGTCACATAACTTTATATCTATATGATTCCCTTGCTTAAATTTTGTGATTAACCCAAAAAGTCAAACTACCAAAAATTAAAGAAGCCCAAACCGATAGAAAGGACCCAAAAGATGTGATCAAAGTAAAAAGAGGTTAGGGGCACCCAGAGGGGACAAGGGAACGCAATGCTGGCATCGTGGTCGGGTCTTTGGTGTTTAGGGTGAGAAATTCCAAAGTGTAAAAAGGTAGAATGGGAAAGTAAGAGTGTAAGATCAAAAGTGGTAACAAAAAGAAAGCAAGGATGGCCAAAGACCTAGGTGAATTATTACTTTTCTTACTTAAGAATCATATGAATAGTATTGTGTGAGCAAGACTAGATAGATACCTAAAGTGTATGATTTTGTGTCTATATTTTTCCCCACTTTATGTTGTTGAGAAAATATCGATAACATAAAGTAGATAAGAGATGCGTACCTGATAACCATGTAGATTGATGCCAAAAATAATGTTGAGAGACAAGAAAGAGTGTGGAGGACAAAACGTGAAGCATGGATGCTATAGAAGAGAAAGTGTAAAAAGTGATGAAAATGACCCTAGGGAAAGAGTGTATGTGTCGATGTCATGTTTGTACCTATTTTTGGTGTCAATTTTTACCGATGTGTTGATTTTTGTTGTTGATGTCGATGATGTGATGTGACTACCGCTTCCCATAAGGATGAACTTGTAAATGATAAAAATAAACAAGTAGTCAAATACACATGTATATGATTAAAATGCATAAAAATTATGTAAGAAAGCATGTAAAATATGAAAATTAAAAAAGGAACATGTGTAACTGATCCGTGATGAGTAAAAAGTGTATAAAAGATTGAATGATGTTGTCGAAGAACGATTTGTTTGGGCGATCTCATGCCAGGAGTGCATTGCTGACTATGATTTTTGGCAAATCTCATGCCAAGACATTAAAGAAGTGTAGGGATAAAAATATGGTGTCATCCTCCAATAGTTAACTTCTTATCGAAGTGTATAACACCACTACAAATTGTGTGTAAAAATATGATCTCGATTCAAACATTTGAGATCCAATGAAAGTAGAAATAAGTTGTAATGCATGCATATCGAGAGCTAAAGGATTGTATGTCTTTTCAAAATCTACTATGTGAAATGCTAAAAACTATGCTGAAATGATAAATTTTATGTAACTACCTGTTGGTCACATGAATCTAGGAAGGTTCAGGGGTTCCAAGACACTATTTTCCTAGTCTGGGCGCTAGTGTCTATGGTGTGCTAAGGACCCAAGTCTAATTCTGAGCCCTATCTGAGATTGAATATTGTGATGTAACGGTATTGTGTTGTGGTGAAGTGTTTCTTTAGACTGATGTATGGGGTGATTGATTCACCCAAATGATGCCCCCTATTTTGGGGTGCATGTGACATTGTTGAGGAGTATGCATCCCAAAGGAGGACTGAATGTTGTGCTGAAATTGATGCCCTATAAGGGGGAAGTGTGTTTGGTAGAAACCAAGGCACATGCAAACAAAGTTGCTAGGAAAACATGTGTTAGTTCAAGCAAAGGAAAATATGCATGTAGAAGACAAGATGTAAGCTTAGAAAATAACGTGTAAGATAAGACACAAGAAGAAAATATGTAAGAAGACAATGTAGACCACAAAAAGTGGGTTTCAAACATGGGACATCACTCACGATGTCGTAAGAAAATGAATGCCATAGTGGTATAAAACATACAAATAATCAAATAACAAACAAGATGTAGGGAAAATCCCGCAAACAATGAAAGACAAGAGAAAACAATGTAACAAACAACCATGGAAGCAAATAGACCTACAAAGTAAATGTTGCACATGAAGAACCCATTAGCATGTTAGGAAGATAAAATTTATGTCAATACATGTATAATATGATAAAGTAATGTGCTATGAAAAATTAAAAAATGGCACATGTATTGTACTAAAGTGGATGCCCCAAGAAGCCACTATGGGACTAGTATGAGGTACTACACCAAACATCCATACTCTGTGTATCGATCCGTATAATATGTGATCACAACTAGGAGGAAAGTGAATGTGCATGTGTATATAGAATGATAATGACATACAAGATATCTATCTAGCATCTGTAAAAAGTGTACATGTAATCATAAGTAAGCAAGAGTAAATGCGACCAAGATATGTGATATGATGTGGATGTGTTTGAATGGAATGTAGTATTGGTGTGATAGGAGAAGTGTTCCCCTCGAGTGAGTGTAAATGTGTGTAATGAGGTTCATTTATAAATTCCCCCTCAGCAGTCAAGAATGAACCTTAGAGTAAGAGTGCGTCATCAGGAAATGGTTTGAATGTTTGTGCTAGAAAGATGTCGTTGATAAAACATAGAGTGTATAGAGTGAGTGAGTGAGTGAGTGAGTTAGTGTGGTGAGGTCCATTTGAGATGTATACCATAAAAATTCAAGTATGTACCATGGAACTAAAATGTGTCATATCGTAATGAGTGCAATGCGTAGAAATAAACATGAGAAAAATATGTCGTGAATGCGTAGAATAGATGCTATGTAGAAGGAGATGAATGTGTGAGATATGAAGTGTCTAGTGTGTAATTTGTAGTGTAGTGTGTGAGGTTTGAGTGTATAGGATTCCCTTAATAGTCAAGTTTGAACTGAAGCACAAGAGTGCGTCATCGGGTAATGACGATAGAAATGTATCAAGATGTGTATGATGCGTCTGGAAGACTAGATGTGATGGGTGGAAGATGTGAGACACCTAATAATGCTAGAGGGTAGGGGGATAACCGTGATGTCCCCAAGTGTATAGTGTTGAATATAATATTTGATGATAGTGAAGGAAAATGTTCCAACATCCGATGCTTTCGGGGATGAAGGAGTATGATCATGCTCTAAGAGTGACAATATATGAGATAGATGTTGTGTAGGTGAATGAAACATATATGCATGAGACCGATGAGTATATTGTGGAGTCAATGGATACCTATGTGTAAGGGAACATGGAGGTGATGAACACGATGTATAGGAGAACATGCAGGTGATGGAACCCTATGTGAATCAGAATGTGAAGGTCATGAAAATGTACGTGTAGGAGAATGAGGTGGTGATGTATACCATTACACAGAGCAAAGATGAGTAGTGTACCTAGAATGATGTGATAGACTAGTAGAATGATGAGACTGTGTAGGCCGATTGCAAACAGTAAGCTAGGAGTAAATTGAGATTTAGATTTGAGAGGAAGCATGGACCTAGATGATCGATCAAGTGCAATGAAAACCTCAAAAGGAGCATGCGGCCATGGTGTGGATGACATAACACCATTGATAGTATTGACTTGTTTTTTGTAAATGAAATTTAGACACAAATGGTTCATGGAAAGGATAACTCGAGTTCGCGGAGCTAAGGGATACCTAAGAGAATGTCACAACCTTTAAATGATGGTGCCACAAGAAAATGAAAAAGAATTGTAAGAAGACCGAAAATGAGTGGAATTTCAACAACAACATATTCTTTAGGTATCAGATATAAGATTTGTGAGAGTGTTAAGCCGATATCGAAAAGAAGTGCAATACATCATGCGCTAACGAGAAATGATGAATCAATGATAGTAGTAGATCCAATAGATGTAGTGATATGCAAGTGATAAAAAGATAATGTAGTGTGATAGTCATGATCAGTGAAAGTAATGAGTGGAGGAGATGTCTCAGCATGAGAAACTAGAAAATCAAGAGCCACCGATGTAGTAGGAGGCAGCGTGAGATATGTATGATTTACTAAAGAGTCAGCCACTTGTTTGTCATGTTTTGAGCGGATTGTTGAATATTTTGAGCTTATGATTTTGTTGGTGGTGTAGAAGTCGTCGGCTTTGGAAGTTCAAGTTTATTATCGATAAGATCTTGGATAATATTTCTAAGTTTGAAACATCGATCTGTAGAATGTCCAACACATTGATAATAGTCACATCTATGGTTTTCATTGTAATTATGACCTTTTGGATGAGATGGATCCAAATTGAGTGGAGGAGGAAGAGTAATAATATTGCACTTTATAATTTGTGGCAAGAGAAGATGTGGAGCGCTAGTTAATTTTGTATATTTACACTTAGGAAGTTTCCATTAAAGCTTCTTAGGAGTAGTTGCAACATTAATAATGACTTTTTATTTAGTAGGTTTCACAATTGGCTTGAAAGTTGATTTATTTTGAAAGTGCATAGAATATGAAGCTTGTTCTTGATACTTAAGTTTGACTATAGATAATATTTTTGTTTCATATAGCTTAAGAGTGTTACATAAATTATCGAATGATGGAGATGTTTCAAAGATAACACTCTCTTGAAGAGGTGGTAATAGAATTTGAACAAGAAATGTTGAAGTTTAGATTCTGTAAGTGTATTAGAAATATTAGCTAGGTTTTTTTATCGCAAGACACAATATGCAAGATGTTCCTTATATCCTTATTTAATTTGTGAAAGATGAGCATATGATATATTAGAGATGATATTGATAGTGAAGTGCATGAGAAAAGTATTGGCTTGATGCCTGAAATATGTTAATGAGTGGGTAAGTAGATCATAGAACCAACACATCACGTAATCATGAAGACTGCGAAGAAATATATTTGATAAAAGGATATGATCATCTAAAAAATATAGACATGCCACATGAAATGCTCAAAGATTCTCTTGTGGGTCACCATGTCCATTGAAAATTGGAAGCTTAGGTGTGAAGAAGTTAGGAGGAAGCAAGTAGGAGGAAATGGCAGGTGTGAATGAAGCATGAAATAACAAAGTGGAATCCAAATATTGAGACACATGAGAAGAATCCTGTTGCAATTGAAAAATTTGTAATTGAAGATCTTGATAAAGGGAGGCTAAGTCTGGAGTTCCAGTGGAAGATAATTTCCGCATGTGAGAAACAAGAGGTGGAGTGAAGTGGTTGGTGGGAGTAGGAACAAAACTGGGAATGGTGGAAATAAGTGGAAGAATGAAAGCAAGCGGGTGAGTAGTAATAGAGGTGGGGATGGATGTAGGGGCATTAAGATCCACAATATTGGTGGCCTCCTCACGAGAAGCATATAAAAGTAAGTCTAGATATTGAGGATGCTAAGTGATATGATCATTAAGGTCCTTAAGGTGGGCTTGAGAAAATTCCTCTTAAGAGTGAGCCATAGGAAGGAGATGATAAAAGCCCTAAAAGTAAGATAAATTCAAATGACGGGTTCACCAAAATGACTAAGAAAAATGTTTATTTATGTATAAAATTATGTAACACCCAAAAATTTTACACACAGATATAACAGTAAAAAGACCAAAATATATATATTTTAATTTACATTGATTGATACACGGAAACACAAGGTATTTCTTAAGACAAAATATAACACATGAGACACTTGCACAAACATTATCCCACATAATGATGCACATCAAGGAAAATTTTTCTCAAATGACAAGGCACAACATAACAATTCAACTATATTATTAACTCCTGTATAGGCACCATCCATGACGCAACACTTTCCCATTTTACATATTTATTACAGTCATATTTCATTATTGACCTTAATTATTTGAAAATAACTTATCATGTGGTCCTTCATTCTTATTTAAACTAGACTACATTATCTTTATTTTTCTTAACATTTTACTTGTAATGATTCCATCTAATTTTGCTTATTTCCCTTATCACAAAAGAATGATGTAGCCTGATTGTTGAAAGGAACATATGTACACACATAAGGCTACTAGTGTTTGTTCTAAGGATTTTTTTCTAAAGGCATGCTTCTTGGCTTTACAATTAATCTTAGTTACAATGAGGGAGGTTCACATGACATAAAGGAAGTTTATTAGTTCAAGAGTAAATAGACTACGTGTTCCTTTCATAATAGCATTTGATCACTAGGGTTACACTATTTTTCTTTAAGTTATTACAACTAGTCGTATATTCTATCTACTTCCCTTAGATACTTAGTTTTCATTGATCAAGATACATAGTAGAGGATTTTCCTCGAGTCAAAAGGGTCAGTCCTCAAATTTCATTTTTCTTAATTTTAATCCTTTAATAATATTGTTTAAACCACATTGAGGGGTTTGGTGATTATGTTCATCCCTTACGCATCGCAAGTTTCCCATTTACTAGGTTAAATGATCACCGAGGAGAATGATTTCACGCTTATCCAAGTTTGAATTATTGTTGGGAAATTTAAGTATTAGATGTGTATTACAAGGTGACATGCAATTATAATTTTATACATCCTATGACCTTCTAGTGACTACCCTTCTCACTGGTCAAAATATATTAATGTGTGATTCACCCTAATTCTCATAAGAGGTCCACATTCGAAAAAAATTTGATTACCACCGAAAAGGGGCCTACACCATACTAAAAGGATAAACTAGAGAAACAATTATGCTTACCCCACAACTTATGCACAACTAGAAACACTCCTCCAAGGTAACACCCTTGTTTGTGAAGAGAAAGGGGATTCAAACTCATAGGTTTCATAAATAGGTATCTTACGACATGGGTTCCACTCATGGTCCAAACCCTCATATCATAAGTACATAACATGCTTAACGCTAATTCCATGGGATAAATCATGAATTTTAATTTACATTAGGTTCAACACCTCGTTAGGACCAATTCTATAGGTTTATACTAGATACCATATTGGTAAATTGATACACAAGGGCACAACTCATCATCACAAGGTTGTATCGAAGAACGACGCATGAGAGTATGACTGTTAGTTGGTAAACACTAGCACCCATATTGAGGATGGTCGTGGTCAAAGTGGGGATCATTAATTATGGAAGAAATCTCATGTTTTTTTTTAATGTATAGTGTCGAGGTTCACCTACTAGTCATGCGAGTAATCGAGAGAAAACGAAGGATTGAAGGGGTTTAAAGCACAATTCAATTTTAATTTACAAAGAGATACTTATATCTACCATACATGATGTAAGTTTCACAACATAGCTATAAATGAAGTCAAGAAGAGCATTAAGTAATATTTGTCTAAATATTTCAAATCAATAACAAAGAACCATTAAACATTCATGTAGGATAAGGACAATCCTTTTTATTTGAAAGAAAAATAGGGAAGTGACATTTTACTTGTAAGATAACAATACACATTTTTCCTATTAATGTATATGAATTACAATAATACGTAAAATGAATTACAACCATAACATTTCACCATCTTATATACATCCTGCAAAACCATGTGAGCATGAGTCAACAAAAATCGCTAGCATGGCATCCACCCTAATCTAACATAATTATTTTTTTATTTTTCCATTTACAAAATCAAAATAATTCACACACGAAAAAAATAGGGTTAGGGACATATATTCATGTTATTTATTAATTAAGGGAAGAGAGAGAAAGAGATAGGGAAAAGAGAGAAGAGAGAATCCCTATTTTCCAAAAGTTATATTTCACACAACAAGCCAAAAGAGAGTTTCATACAGTTATTTATAAGTGTCAATAAGTTTTCACGCCATTTTATTGTCTCTACTAGGATCCTGCGACCATATTTTACATATTTCTACTAGTTGCAAAAACATCTCATTTTGGCTCGGAGGTTAAGAAACCATGTTCAAAAACTATATTCGATAAGAAAATGCACAAAGGGTAAATTTCTACGTGTACTCCTATATACCAAGAATTCATAGAACTGACTAAGTTCAAAACTAGTGAACAATTTACAAATGACGGTTAGTTTTTGGGGCCCTCGGTTGTAATTGGGTCAGTTGCAAAAGTAATCAATTTTAGCTCAAGGGCTAAGAAACCATGTCCAAAAACTGACTTCTGATGGATGAATGCTCCATGGAAAAATTCCTACATGATCTCCTATATATGGAGAATTCACTGGAGTCGAACGAACAAAAAAATGGTACACTTGTTGCAAACAACGACTTGTTTTCTAGAGTCACTGTAGTTATTAGTCCATCTTAACCTAGTCAAACAATGACCAGAGGCCTATAAAACCCCTTTTCCAAACTAGCTAAAAACTTTTTCCCACAAACTGAAGTTTACAAGTAATTTTCTAGTAGAAATACTAGAGGTTTGCAAAGTGAAAAAACATTTCTTCGCACAGGTCCAAACGGTGAGCCGAAACGAAAACCAACTCACTTTCAACAACTTCCTAAAATTGTAAAACAGGGTAACATGGTTCCTAGAGAGGAAACTAAAAGGGTATAAATGATTGATCATGTCTGATCTAAGGTTTTATTTGACTCCCCACATAACAAGGAACATAGATAAAACTTGACATTTCTTTTGGGGCTCAGAAAGTTGTTTTGCAAGTCTCGAATATTGTGTTTTTGTAACTTGTAAGTATACTAAAATTGTTATTTTAGTTGTGAGTCAAAATTTCACTAGTACTAGCAGACATGAGAACCTAATTTGGATACCTTGGTTTGCAATATATAAGGTTGTGGTAGAAACACGGTTGATGGTCAAGTTGTAATTTGGAAACATAAATCACAAGGTGGAGTTTTATTGTTTCACACTAACAATCTAGTTAAAATATCCAATTGTTTAAGTATCTAATGGTTTAATATTTCTATTATATTGCAAATGAAGAACCAAATTATACGAAAATTATAAAAGATTAAGGTAAGGAGACCATTCCTAGAAAATATTAGCATTCACAAAGTGGAAGATGTTCTCTAGGTGGGTTCACCCACATTCCGCAAGCTCAATTATCTTTTGACATTATGTCAAATAGTTCATGTTCATCTACAACCCCTCCATTTTGCATTTTATATGCTTCTATCCATTTTACATACAATTCTACCATGGTACCAAAAACTACAACATCTGGAAATCTCACTTTCCATTACAATTTGATGGGTGTACACCATGCAATCCTTACTATCTCGGGAGACCATTTATTCCTAGATTTTTATCAACTCCTTGCATACCTAGCACAAGGGAATGTTATTCTTCCCTAAGGCATCCCCTTGAGATAAAAAATGATTAAAAAACAATCCTCGTGCCTTTTCCCAAGAGTCCATTTTCCTTGTGCTGCGTCCATAATTTTTAAACTTCTTCATTTAAGAGGGTGCCCTAACCACCACAATAGACCAAATAAACCATTTTTAAAAAAACTAATGTATAGAGTTGGCAAAAGGATTGAGAATGGAAAACCTGAGGGCTTCATGCAGAGGAAGAGTGAAAGAGAAAAAATATTAAAGATACATGTGTGGGACAACATGAGAGGCAATTTCAATGTCTTAAATACCTACAACATCTACCCAAATAAAATATAAAGAGCAGGAAAGTGAAGTGGTAGCTACTTGAGGTTATAGTGCACGTAGCACAAGTGCGTAGGAGAAGAAGAATCCAATCAAATAACACAACTATATGCTATACCTAAATGAAGCACCTCCTAACATTAAATTCTTCTCCTTATTTTACATATAAAAAATAAAAAAGGTAAGAAGTAGTTTCATGTACAAGATAATTGAAACCACTGCAGATATAGATACAGAACCAGATCGATCAATTTGCATATAGTAAATGATGAGATATTTGGGCTCTAGTTTCATCTCCATTTGTAGGTATATTTAACTCATTCTTGTAATGATTGAAGGAAAGATATTAACAAGAGCGTCGTTTAGTTTAGTTCCCTAGAAACCACACATTTCCTTTGAAAAACCCCATCTTGCAATCAACGCATTCCTTGAGATGACATCTGGTTGAAGCATTTTGTCAAACTGTTCATGTGTATTTGAAGTCATCCACATCCTCTTGTAGAATTAAAAAAACAAAATAACACCAAGAAGATGTTTCCTCTCATAGACAATTGATCTCGCTTCAGATACAAATACAAATTCACATAAATCAATTTGTGTATAGTAAGGTGAGGAGATATTCGGGTTTAAGTTTATCCTAGTATGCATGACTAATTTAACCCACAATGTACTAATTTCAGGATGGATACAATGAGATCTCCACTAGTAAATTTCCACCTAACATTATATTTATTGTTGCAGTGCTGCTAAATTTGCAACGTTAACTTAGTTTTCCACGTGGGTGCACCTCAAGATCTCAAATAAAATGCTTTTATTAGTATGTAAGGAAAATAACAGGTTTGAGGGCTTTTGGGATGCCCATGTTTTTACCACACTCCTAGAGCACGCCATACTGCCCCATGCCTTCGTCCACTCCTGCCACCACCAAATCCATCAGTTCAACCAACTCACCTGCCACACATTGACTCACTCTTTATTTTTTTGTTTTGTTTTACTTTACTTTTTGTTTTAATTCTTTATTATTATTATTTAATTTTAAATTTTAATTTTTTTATTTTTAGACTTATTTACTTGTTTGCTGACTTCATTTTACTTTATTTTATTTCTAATTCATCAACATATATTTGTTTTTATTTGGTTTTATTTTATAATTTATAAATTTAAACTTAAGTTGTAGGGTTGGATTCCGCTAACCCTCTCCAAGCATCGAGTAGGGAATTACCTTCCCCTCCCCTTATAAGAGCAACATCCTTGATGTGACACAAAGCCAAGGTTAGAAGAGTGATAAAAAATTAAGGAAAGATAATGACGACAAGTCCCATCTAGGGATAAGATCTATGTCATTAGAACACGACCACAGGGAAGTCAAGAGAGTTTATAAATTTATTAAAGTTTCAATGTTCTATGAATATTGGCTTTTCCGATTGTATTATTACCTATTTACTCTTTTCCCTTTACAATATTTATTAATCTCAAGCTCTTAATATTTCATTGTTTAAGATTTCAATTTATTTATTTTTGTGGGTACCCAATAGAAACTGACATCACGATACCACACTAGGACTAGACACAACACTGGGGTAAGTGCACCCAGTTGGGGGGCCGAAATGTAGACAAGAAAGTGAAAATGAGAAAAACGTGACCGCGTTATGTTTTCTTTGGTTCGATAATTCACAAGCCTATAATGTGTGCGAGTTATACTAAACTATAAATTAAAAAGGCCGAGCCCTATTCATTTTCTTTTCCCCAAAAGTGAGTTGGAATACAAAAACCTATGCTCAAGTTTTATATTAAGCTACATCTAACTCCCACAATTGTCTGAGAATCGCCGCAAAGATCGGAATCAACAATGGTGCCACAGAGAAGAGGTAGGAAAAATTATTTTCTCTAAATTGCATTGAAATTTGGTAATTATATAGTAGAATTTGAATTGAATACATTTTTTTATTGTTATAGTTCCACCTCAACCACAACCAAACCCTGTAATTCCTGTGAACCCTCCTAGCCCTCCTACAGTTGTTGAACATCCCCAGGTAGTCAAGAGGATTTAACAACCCATATAGTGGAAAAAAAGATTGAAATTGAGGAATTAATCAAAAATGAGGGATTCCCATTCTATAAACCCCCACCATGCCTCTCTTGCAAACACATTGGAGGCATTAGTGGCTCAAGTTGACATGAAAATAAGTCAAATTGATCATTGGACATCTTATAGAGAGCATTGTAGGGAATATTACACCAACAAATTTTCATATGTGGATGTAAAGAAAAAATAAATTACAAAAGACCTCATATGTGCCTTATTCACGGACCCCAAACCAATTTTCATATTCTGTTGTCATGCAAATGGTTTCCAATCCACTAGTGTAATAATGATTTGATTAAAAATAATTTTTGGGACCGATGGTGGATGGTGTTTGATTTTCCACCTTGCAATAACAATGAGGTTCCACTATACTTTTGAGGAAACTCTATTGCAAGTTTATCCTCAACGAGATCCCAAAATATTTTGATTTCTGGGATTTCAAGGGCCGAGGAAAAGGCTCAACATAGGATTGACCAGGGGTACAACACGCAACTATTCAACAGGGTAGAGTTCGCACACAAAATCTCCCTCACCCTGAGACCATCCCTCCAGCAGTGAAGGATGCAGTAGAGATTGATACACTCCACGCACTTTAAGGGATATCTGATACCCTTTTCGACATACGAGGGACATTTTTAATCTAGATGTTCATGGAGGTACACAGAGTATTCCCTCATGTAGTACTAGCATGAGGCCACATCTTTCTCGTCATGTGGTAGCATATGCTTGGGGCCCGAGGAGGATGATACTTTCATGCATTATGGTGTTGGTGGAGTTGTCATTGGTGGTACACATGATAATGTCACTATGTTAGACACCTTTTTGAGTGATACATTTAGATTCTAGACATCAGCGACACCTTTGCAGGTATTTGTTATTTTTATTATGTATGTTACAAAAATATCTGAGTACTTTATTTACTTATATATGTTAAATTTTTGAAATAATTGTATTTGTACACATGTATGCATTGATATTATAGTATGTGGGAGGGGCGTCATCATCCCGACCATAGGATGTGAGCACCATGCCTATGCATACATTCACAAAGGTAATTTAGAATGTTAATTGTGTAAAATTTTCACGTATGAAACTAGACTCAAATATATGTCTATATATATATGTATGTTCTTGTATATATAAATTATATATGTTCAACTAACTTGACATGATATATGTTTGATAAAGTTGATGACCTCACTAGACACACCACCATCTCTACAACGAGTAGAGAAAGGTATTTCCGCTACAATTTCATCTGTGCAACAACTCACCGAGGTATTCAAACTACATGTATTTTCATTTAAATAGCTCGTGTAATTCATATTATGTTAAATTATGTTTAAAATAATGTCCTTCATTGTAGCATTATTAAATTATGTTAATAATGTCCTTCATTGTGTATACGCAGGAGTTACTTGCGATAGGTAGTAGCCCTATTCATATGATTCACAGGCATGGCATGGTAAAAAAATAGTTGTATATTGATAAAATTAGTTAAAATATTGTCATTACACATACATGTACTTAGTTGGCATAAATATTTTATCTGCATTCAAAAAATTTATTGTTAACATAGTTCTATTTTGGCTAATTTTGATGTTTGATTTTGTGATCTTATGTGTATGTAGGGTTCAACCCCTTCCATTTTTACTTCGAGGGCACGAAATCCTTGAGCTCATTGTTTGATACCCCCATTCATGCTCCAAGAGCTCCCGATGACTCATCGAGCATGAGATGTAGATTCAACGTGACCGAGAGATTGCGGTAAGTGTGTGTAAATGTAAATAGTTTCATTAGCATGGTCTTATACATGTTGAAAACTTATATATTAAGTTTTGACAAAAAAATTGTTTGCATTTACAGGTTTAACTACAAGCAAGTTTTGAGTGGAAGAGGACTCGTAGTATGGAGCGCTTGGAGGATCTGAAGTCATCTCACAGATCTCCATCTACGTCTAAGGGAGGGCCTTCTTCGAGCAAGGCTAAGAGAGGGATATATTTTGATGATTAGGATATATATATATGTCTTATGACATTTTTTGTATGCCTATGTGCATGGCATTGTATGCACATTCGACATTATATGTATGCCTATATGGCATTCACTTGATATTATATGACCTATTCGTGCATTTTTATATTTATTGTGCACGTTAATACAATTTGGAACTCGATATTTTTGTATGATACCTTACATTTATGAGATTATTTTTGTATGAAACTAATATGATGTGCACTTGACAATATAAGACATTATGGATTATTTTTTCATTTATTGGTGTTGTATACTAGTGTTTTCAATGTATAATATGCATGAAAATTTGGAAATCAATATTTATATAATGTATGTATATAAAGAGTTATCTAATTTGAGTAATTATTTATTCAATTTATCAATGTGTATATGTGTATTTACCTTACTTGCGCTTCTTCTTGCTCATGGTCTCTTTGTACTAGTTCCTATCTTATCATGCACCTACTGCATTCTTCAATGCTTCTTAGTATTCTCCCTATTAAAAAACCTCAGAAAATCATTAGGACCATCACTAACTTGATTCATAAGGCTCCAAACACCACTATTGTTCATCTTACCAAAATTGTCAACTATGCCCCTTAAGACAATGTTTTTTGCAACAAGCATGGACCGAAGGATCTAAGGATACCCAGAAAGTATTACAAGCTTCATTAGTTAAATTTTTCCATCCCTAAGGTTCTCCCAAAATCTTAGACTCCAACTCCTTCTACAACTCCTTAGAGCTCACCTTTTCACTTTTCACTCTTGAAGCACTAACTAGCCTTGTCCCATTGTACTATGTAGCATATATCCACTTGTATGAGGTTTCGTAGGAGAGGTATTCATAATTATGG
The DNA here is from genome assembly GCA_018340775.1 of Taxus wallichiana var. yunnanensis. Classification (NCBI taxonomy): domain Eukaryota; kingdom Viridiplantae; phylum Streptophyta; class Pinopsida; order Cupressales; family Taxaceae; genus Taxus; species Taxus wallichiana. The sequence goes on from CM031236.1 coordinate 339,436,429, forward strand.
GAGGATTTAAGGAGTTTCCTCCACCATGCCACAATAATAATTATATTCTCATGAATAAACCTGATGGTGATTTGACAATCTCAAAAATGTACTTATCATAATAATGGCAAATAAATCCAACTAATAACAATTAATCATCAATAAGTAAATCAGTAGGAAAATCAATGTCTACCACGTGCCACCTCCAAATTCCAAATTTCATTTCATTTAAATTCACTTCAAGGAATGTTGGGGTAAATGAACTCGCCATTTTTTTCACGCTTTCAGAGGTTCAGAATGTCAATTCACCCCAACTTTGGAAAATATGGAGAACTTGGAAAGAAAAATTGTATTTATAAAGATAAGCTTGAATCGAAGGAATGCATTTCATAAGTAGTTCCAGTCAAATTTGTTTTCTTTTTTCTGTTAATTCCCACTGTAACTAGCCTTGCTATTGCATCATGATAAAAACAAGTTCCCAAGAGCCGAGGGAGATTTTAAACTTATCACACAAGCATGGGAGTTCTCTCCGATAATACTAGAAAGGCTACCTATGATGCCATGAGAAAAAAACCAAAAAGGGCACAACCCCACCTTACACCAACTAAATTCCACAAGTATTTCCTTTGCCATTGGCATTGCAATAATATAAATGGGAATAATTCTTCAACTTTGGATTCCTTTCCTAAAACTTCCATATTCGATGACCATGACCAGAACTAGAACCAAAAACAAAAATAGGACCAGGAACATGACCTAGACCAGGACCTAGACTGGTAATTTGAGAGGATTTCTGAGGTTCAATTTTATTTTTCAAGATGCATTACTCAAATGTTTAAGAATGTTTCTCCAGATGCAACAACATTCTAATTCAGACACTCGATGAATCCTTAATTTACAAACTTGCCACAAACCCCAGTAGTCCTCAATCCTTGGATATAGAGAGACACCGTTACTTGGATTTCATTTATAAAGATATATATATTTGTAAATTTGTGTTATGACCTCTAAATATGTATACATTTCAATTTTTTTGTAATCACATCACACCCTTCAATAGGCTTGATCAATACCCCTATATTTTTCAATGCACTTTTGAAAGCATCCATGGGTTTATCACATAAGGCATTATCAATGAATGGAAGGTCACTAAGCCATAAGCCAACTGAATCCCTTTCAGAACTAAACAAGAAATATTTACTAGGAAATTGATAACCCCTATGTGTTCTTAGCCATTCCCTATTTCTATGCTTATTTTGTACAAGTAGACTCAATGATGGTTCTATGCACGAGACTTGGAAATATGGTCCTAATATTTTCATGCCCTCCTATTCGAGTAGTATGGAATTTATGAGTTCTTATTACTAAGTAACAATGCCAAAGTTTTAATTTTCAAGGTACAGTGATTATGTTGATAGGAAGTTGGAAGCCATATTAGTCTTGTTGATATTTAGTATTAATTACCCATGCAATCTAATTCTCCAACTTTCATTTTCTTTTCTCATCTTCCACATCATACTGAATAACCAATTTGATAGGGGAGGTACTCTCTTTGATGGAAATATACCGAATATGAATATGACCGTCCAATCATAATACTAGTATGAAATCCTTTGTTTGTAATGTTGCATGGTCATTGTCCTTTCTAATTTTGTTAATAGATCTTATTCTAGATTTTATATTGTAAATACATATCTTATATTTATATTGAGAGCAATGTGTGTGGACATAGAGGAAGAATGGCGAAGCTGAGTGCGATGGAGAGAGAAAGGAAAAGTTAAGGGATCAAAACAAGAGGGCCATTACCACAAAAATAAACCTCCATGGTACCTGGAAAGGTCTCATCTAATCCTAAACCTCTATGTCGGAACCCTATACAAAATCTGTTTTAGTTTTCTCCATCTCCATTCAACTATCTCCTTGTCCTTTTGTTTACAACAATGCAAAATACTATACTTTGAGTTAGTGTAAGGTTGTTTGATGCTATATTTTGCAAAAAAATCTCGTGGCACCAAACGGACCATGCAAACACGTCGAGATGGCCTAGTAAATTCTTGGCGCGTACATCATTTTAGTTCCCTATGCTCCCGATGCTTCGGGTTACTTTTTTCGGGAATAGTCGATGTTATCCAAATTCACTCCTAGGTGAATTTGGACAACGGAGCTAAAGGCCCACATGTAACAAAATGAAAAAATCTAGCATTGTGTCTTCAAGGCACTCTTTAACATTAATCCTCGGCTCCACGACATTGGAGAAGTGTAATAACCTCCAAGAAGGTTGGAAGAATACAGGATTGTATTTTGGTGTAATGGAAGCATATTTGGAGCCTAACTGAGCTTTCTCCTGGCTCACCGAGTTATGTTCATTATACACCGAGTTATGCATTAGAGAAGGGCATCGAGATACATTTCCAAGGAATTAAATTGAATTCATACCTAAGAAAGAGCAAATCAAGTTCATGATCAAGTTTCTTGAATTTGGGTTGAGTTGGCTCATTATGGAAGGGACCGAGTTATCATCGGGAACCAATACATGATAAATAAGGTTTTTGAATGATCTAGCTACTCGAGAGAGGAGGTGAGCTATACCTTACACACGATAGGCCGAATCAAAATTCCTCGTAGGATGGCAATGATAATAGTGAGCTAAGCGAGCCAATTTCGCATGTCGGGAATCAAACAGTGAGAAGGCCGAAGGATTTTAAGACTCGAAAGTGATAAGAGTTCGGTGTATCTCATGAAAGTGAAATGAGCTTACCAATAGAGGCTAAGCCACTTAAAGTTTGGGCAATTTTCTTGATGTAATACCAAACCACATCACATTGTAAAGTAATAGACTTGTAGGGGAGGCTCGAGCTAGATCAAAAATGATGAAAAGTTAAATGAATGAGCATGGCATAGTTTGTAGATGTAAAGGATAACTTGAGTGGAAGAGCTCGTAGCAAGCCAAAGGAGCATAGTGGTGAATCATTTCATAATGCCATTGGAACCAGGCGAATGCTTGTTAAAGTGATAAATTTGTAGAGATTAACTCTGGCCAAGATTGATTCTCTAGGTTTGAGCTCAGGATAAAACTAGTATCAAATTAAGGTGATTGAAGAATATCTCAAGCCACCACATTTAAAGTGGAACATGAAAAAATCGAGCTCTTGCAAAAACCAAGCAATGCATGCAGTGGTGACCAAACCCATCTCCATACCAAGACCGATCTCATCTATAGAAGATTAAGTTATTCATCATGCCAAGTCAAGTTCTGTGACATGAAAATATGTACAAGCTCATACGAGACATGAGAAAGCTATATAGAATTTTTATATAACAAGTTGGATCTTGAGACGCACCCCAGAAAGTCACAGTGCAAGCACAATGTAGAGATTTTCCATGGAAATACGACTCGACTAAAATAACTCAAACACATTGTGGAGGGTTCGGGCCAAGGGCAGTGGATGAGTTACCTTATGAGAATAATTTATTGATGGTTGATGACAATGAGTCAAGACAAGCTTAGAATCTCAAGGTTGATCACTTATCAAATCGGGCAAGGACTTAAACAAACTCTCGCGAAGAGCTAGTGCGGAAGTCAGTATGGTAAAAGTTGATGGCTCAAATAATTAGTGCATGATAGGAACCAAGGAGTTCGCCAAGTGGATCCTTGGAGAACCCTCAAAAGGTCAAGAAGCAGCGGAGGCCCTAGATTTTTGTGGGAGCTCCACGTGGAGCTTTGCACGGTAGAAAGACTAGCTTTCGACCTTGAGGGAGTTCGCTGAAACAAGAAGGTGGAAAGATCAAACCCAATGCAAAATTGGCGGGAATCTTAAAAAAATTGGTGACTCAACAATGACTCGTAAAATATTATGATGGGCTTACCAATGTGGATAATGAATAACCCAACATGTTAAAGTTTACGGTAGTGGTGAGCATTGAATGGAAGCCGACGATGTAAATAGATTACCCGATGTGTTGAATCAATGGTAGCATGAGGAGCTCGATACATAACAATGAATTCAAGGCTTATGGGCTTGGTAGGTAGAAAAAGGAGGAGCCCGACATGCCCGATGGTGCAAAGGAAGCCAGCTCAGCCGAGCTAGCCGAAATGGCAAGTGTTTTAAGAACCAAACATTAAGCTAAGCCCCCATACAAAAAGTAATAAAATAATGTGATGATCGGTCCCAAAAACCTTTTTTAATGCACGAATCAATTAAATCATGATACAAAATATTTGAGGAAGGAATAAATATCTAAATGTCACTTCCAATAGGAAAAATTAATTTCTAGTCCCGTGGAGTTGAAGAAATTCTGGAAAATCAAAAAATAGATGCCTATACTCCGATGGCCATAACTTGAGAATTTCTCAACAAAATCATGCAAAATTGGTCTCGTTGGAATCATGGTTCTAATCCCAATGCAAAAAAATAAATAAATTCAGTAATTGATGAATATTTCATAGTGAATTTTATAGAAAATGAACCCAATTCAAAGAGACAGTTGGAAAGTGGTTGGGAATGTAATTAATGGGCATGAGCAATCATTCTTTCACTCCCGTAGGTCATGGGATAGTATGAGGTAGATTTTGCAAATAAATTTCCATAATTTCACCTCATTTATTTCCACTTGCAAGTGGTTGGAAAATAACTTTTTGGATTTCATTCTCTCCCTTCCTCTCATTCTATGAATTGTAATCTAGGGTTCATATGTGAGGGAGTTAGTCATTTTTTCTCCTTCCCCTTCTCTCTTTCTTCTCTGCTAGGGTTGAATGTGGAGCTTAAGCCTCCTTTCTAAGCTTGTAATGGAATTTTATTTCCTCTTTCCCACTAATGTTGTACTATGCATACTTATTGGAGCAATATAATGTGTTTTGTGATGCATTTTTTCCATCCTTTGCATGTTATTGTCTCTACTTGCCTCTCTCCATTGTAGGGTATCTGCGTATATTCGATGCTTATTACAAGTTTATGGGAGCTGAGTTTAATTGTTATGAAGTGGTTTTTGTGTGAATCTCATATTTTTCCCATGGTGCATATTTTCCACCCTCTCCATTGTTCACCTCTATTCATTTTAGGCAGGTGGGAAATGATTAATAACATCCTTTTCTCGGTGTATCACACATTGTTAGAGTAGGTTTAATTTTCATGCACTCTCTCCTTGGTCCCTTGGAATATTAGGATTAGGATTAAGTAGTTTTCTTTCCTGCATTAGGAGTAGATTGTGGCAGGTAGTTTAGGAGTAAGAACCAACCTTCTCTGGTACATTGAAGAGGAGTACATTGAGGAAAATAAATCAGGTTTAGAAGTTATGGATGAAGAAGATATCATTGAAATATTATTGATTTCTTTCATTGAATCTGATGTTGATGATGAACCTGATATGGAGGAGGAGGAAGATGATGACAACAAGGCCAAATCATTCATCATGGAAAGGGAAGTTTTGAAAGAGACAAAGTTGTTCGTAGAGGCAAAGAAACATTTAGATCAGCCCGCAAGTAATCACCTTCTTCTAGAAAGTATGCAAGATGCCCTCATTCATGGGGATGAGATCTAAAGGAATGTCCAAATCAAAAGGATCAGCCCATTGGTTCCTAAGGCCCCATTCCCATTCAAGTAATTGGATTCATTGGAGCCAAGGTAGGAGCCAAAATAGGCCATGCTTTCTTCTGAGCACGAGGGAGAGCCACAAATTTCCAAAGATCAACAACAATACCTCTTGAAACCAAGTGAACAATAACTAGAAGAGGTATTTATCTTGCTCTCGGTTGATACCTTGATGTATAGAGTGAAGAAACAATTTGCAACCAATCTCTCACTCCTAATTCCAGCTATGCTTAATTCCAAATTATCCACATGGCTGTCAATTGTGAGGAAGGGAAGCTACTTCTCATCACCAGTAGCAGGTTTTTTTTGAAGTTTCCAATTTCTCTGGTTAGTGTAGGAGTAGGGGTAGGTTTGTTTTGGGTAGAAGAAGTTATTGTTCACAGTCACCATGTCTTACTTGAGGCATGTATAATTTTTTCATTTGTATATATTTTTGTTGTTTGTTGTTGCTCTAGCTCAGATCAATGTGCCACGCCCTTTAGTTGTTGCAGTATAACACTCATAGTTGCATGTGATTGTAAAATTTGAATCAAATAAATGCAAAGAAACTAAAATCAGTAAAAGAGGAGATTTTGATGTTTCCCTTCAAAAACAACTACAACAAGATTCTCTAAGTAGTCAACGATCATCCAAAATCCTATATAGATCAGCTCTAACCTTCAACAAAGTGCCAGGAAGCATTAAAACTTTTAGAAGAAATAAGAGAATAAACATTTAATAGAGTTCCATGATGTCAGGAAAATTAGTTTTGGCTATTCACACTTGGCAAAAAATAAGTCTCAAGGCAGTGTTTATAGAGAATTATCCATTTTCATCATTCATCCTCATGGATTGCATTTGTTGGGAAGGATGTAATTTAAATTTAAAATAATTTTTTCATTGTCACAAAACAAATTTCAATATTTTCTTACAAGAGTTGGAAAATGCAAGCGGGGAAGGGCAGTTATAGAAATAAGTAGCGGCACTCCAAATGTTCTAGGGTCAATTTTTTCGAGTTCAAATCATCTTATAATGATTATGTAGACTCCACACCCAATAGATAACTATAGATGGCTTTTCACGCTCCATTTAGTAGGAAAATGGCCCCATGATTCGCCAAAATTGTTATCAAAATTCACTCCCTAGGTGAATTTGGACAACAAAGTTGAAGGCCTAGATGCAATAGAAGGGTAAAATATAGTATTATGGCTTCAAGGAACTCTACGAAATTGATCCTAAACTCCCTAGCACTAGAGAAGTGCAATAGCCTCCAAGAATATTGGAAGAATAAAGGGATTGTATTTTGGTGCAATGGAAGCATATTTGAAGCCTAACCGAGTTATTCCCTGGCTCACCGAGATGTCTTCATTATACACCAAGTTATGTATTTGAGAAGGGCATCGAACTACATGTCTAAGGAACTGAATTGAATTCATGCCTAAGAAAGAGATAGTCAATTTCATGATCGAGTTTCCTGAATTTGGGTCGATCTGGTTCACTATAGAAGGGACTGAGTTATCATCAGGGAGCCAATACATGATAAAGAAGGTTTTTTGGATGATCGAGCTACTCAGAGATGAGGCAAGCTATACCTTATGCACGATAGGAAAAATCAAAATTCCTCATAGGATGGTAATAATCACAGTGAGCTGGCGAGCCAATGTTGTGTGTCGTGGCTCACATAGTGAGAAGGCCGAGGGATTTCAAGACTTGAAAATGATAAGAGTTCGGTGAATATCATGAAAGTGTAATGAGCTTACCAGTACAAGCCAATCCACTTAAATTTTTGGTGAGTTTCGTGATGTAATACTTATCCACGTCACATTGCAAGGCAATAGAGTTGTAGTAAGCAAGCGAGTTGCAGTGGAGGCTTGAGCTAGATCGAACATGATGGAAAGTTAAACAAACGAGCATGGAACAGATCGCATATGTAGAGGATTGATTGAATGGAAGATCTCGTGGTGGAGCCAAAGGAGCATAGTGGCCAAATCATTTCACAATGCCTTTGGAATCGGGCCTAATGCTTGTCAAAGAGGAAAAGTTGTAGAGATCAACTCTAGCCAAGATTGATTCTCTCGGGCTCAAGTTCGGGGTAAAACTAGTATCAAATTAAGGTGATTGAGGAACATCTCGAACCACCAAATTCAAAGTGGAACATGAAGAACTCAAGATATTATAAAGACCAAGCCATACATATAGTGGTGGCCGAACCCATCTTGATACTCAAGGCCAAGATCATCTATAGAAGATCTAGTTATTAATCATGCCAAGCTAAGTTCTATGACATGGCACTACGCCCAAGCTCATACGAGGTATGAGTGAGCTATACATAAGTTATATGGAACAATTTGGATCCCGAGGAGAACCCCAGTGAGTCACAAGAGCCAAGTTCAATGTAGAGACTCGTTGTGGAAATACGACTAAGATAGAATAGCTCGATGCATTGTGGAGGGTGTTGGGGTTAGCACACCAGTTGTACAGACAATATATCATATCTAAGCATACATGCAAATAAAAGTGGATATTCTACTAGAATAAATATACAAAACAAGAGACATAAATCAACACTAGATTTAACATGGTTCACCCAGTGTGGGCTACGTCCACCAAGAAACAAGTCAATCTATTATCCAAATCTTTGACAAGATATACAATAAAGATTTAAAATCTTCCACACCTCTCAGATGTTTAGTACTTGTTGTCAAAATTTCACCCCTGTGGTAAGTTTCGATAACATGCATCGAGTTTCATAGCCCAAGCATGTAGATTGATCCAGAAAATCATAAAAATAACTAAGTCCTAGTCCTAGGGGCAATCGGGACATTTGGGACATCTAGGCACGGATCAGCCAAAAAGCCTGTGCGGCCCGTGAAGCAAAGGGACATCTCGGGGCAAATACGCGGCGGGTGCGAGAAGCCGATCCGATCGAAAGAGGAAGAAAACGACTAATCAGCCTGAAAGGGACAGATTCGGGACAAGAGTACGCGAAGTACGCGAACCGGCCGGATCGGCCGAAATGAGAACAAACAGTTTGGAAGCAATTGGGACATTTGGGCCGTGATGACGCGAACCGGCCGGTTCGCCGAAAAAGAGAAAGTTCGTACTGGGACATCCGGGACGAAGGGACGCGCGGGACGCGGATCGCCGAAGGAGCCGAAAGCCAATCAAACAATGCCACGTGTCATCGGCCAAATGAGGGACGAGGAAGCCCATTTCGGGTGGATCGGAAGTTTTTGGCCCAAGCAGTTTGGGACATCCGGGACATAAAGACGCGAAGGGCGCGAAGGAGCCGAAAGGGCCGAGAACCAACCAGATCACGACACGTGTCGCAGGGAAAGAGTCCAAAGGTCAAAGGGTGAATTTTGAGGGGTCAGCCCGAGCCAATCAAAAGAGGACACGTGTCCTATGGAACAGGGAATGTGGAGCTCGGGAAGGAGTTAGAGAATTTGGCATGAGTTTTGGCCGAAAAGCTAAAAGCCAAGGTCTGCCCCGCGCCCCTGTCGGCCAATCAATGCATGCCACGTGTCCAAGTTTAAGGGGCCCACAAGGAAATTTCAAAAGAAAGCCCACCGAAAGGTAGAGGAGAGAGAATCACGTGACCAATCAATGCGTGCCACGTGTCATCCAGGTGGCAGAGCGCGGGAAAGATTTCAAAACACGTTTTCGCCTGTTTTGTGCCCTAAAACTTCAGACCTCCATAACTTTCGATCCAGAGCTCGGATTTGCACGTTCTTTATATCAACGGAAAGCTTATAAAATTCTCTACATGATTCTGGGATCAATCTCGAATTTTGGTGTAGTATAGAGAGAGAAAATTGAGAAACGGATCTGACGGGTGATAATGGCCAGAAACGATGTTTCAACAACCAGTTTTAATGCACATGGGTCGCATTCTTCTTCAGCATGGCCAGAAGTGATGTCTCAACCACCGATTTTAATGAAGAATGTGTTTTGGTCAATGGTTGGGCTGCTTACACGTTTTCCTATGTTTTTGTCTCCTGGGCTCGACCCATGCATTGTATAAAGCCAGATTTGGCTCATTTTATATGGGGATTACAAGTGGTTCATCTTTTTTGCTCTGCCCTCCCTTCTTTTCTTCTCTAGGGTTGGAAATGGAGTTTGAACCTCCTCCCTTGCTCTGTAATGGTGTTTTTTCCTTTTACTATTGAAATGATGTTCTGTGCAAACTTCTGGAGCAACAAAACGTGTTTTGTGATGCATCTGTCCATCCTTGCTCATTTTTGCTTGTTCTCTTCTTGCCTCTCTTCATTGCAGGTTTGGAGCTGTGTTCATGGAGTTTTGGGACACATTTTCTTGTGTGAAATCTATCCTTGGGCCTGTGATGCATCCGTCCATCCTTCCCATTGCTCACCTCTCTTTGTTCCATGGCAGTTTTGATAGATGTCCAACATTCTCCTTCTCTGGTGTATCACCGTTTTAGTGTAGGCTTTTGTTCTTTCCCTTTTCTCTCTCTCTCTGTCTCCTTGGCATGGTTAGATTAGGATTAGATTAGCTTTTCCTGCACTGGAATAGCTTGTGGCAGGTAGTTTAGGAGTAGGAACCAGCCTTCTCTGGAGAATCCTTTCTCATTTTTTCAAGTCCCACACTTGGAGAAAGGATTCAATGTTATGCAATCACACTGGATGCCAAAGTGATCAACCTAGAAGCCTGATCTGCATCCAGGGGTGCTGTGATTTTGCACTAACAGTTTTGGCACCCCGGTGGGACATCACAGAAGTTAGAGTTTCATCTTTCAGAGGTGTCTCATTATCAAATAGAAAATCTTAAGCCACCGTGCGACCACCAACAGTTTTGGCACGCCCGGTGGGACATCACAGAAGTTAGAGTTTCATCTTTCAGAGGTGTCTCATTATCAAATAGAAAATCTTAAGCCACCGTGCGACCACTAACAGCTTTTGGTTTTACCGGTGGGACCAAGAGGTCATTCCACCAAATTTGAAGGAGTTTTCGTGAAATTTGGCTCAAGATATTGCAGTTGTTAAAATTTTGGATTTTTGCTCCTTCCAGGCTGAACTCCGAAATCATTTTTCAAGGGCTTAACTTGCTCGAAACAGGCCGAATTTTCGCCGGTTGGTAGATCTGAGGGTAACCTTCAAAAGGGTATTCTTAGTTTTTGGATATTTTGATTTCCAAAATTTCAGGTTTTTAGTGATTTCGGGTTTTCGGGAATCGAGAACATCAAAGCAGCAATTCGGGTTTTGTGAGTTGCATCGCATGACTTGAGTTCCGCCTATACTTTTCAGGGATCCACAGCTGCACAACAAGGCCCGAATTCTAGATTGAAGATTGTCTCCTCTAGGTCCTTCAAAGTTTAAATTATATTTTCAATATTGTCAAGTTTGGTGTGTAACTTGGCAAAATCCAGCCTTTTAGAGGCTTGTTCTCAAACACATCTGGCGACTCCGAAGGGATTGGATTCAGCGGTGTAGCAGCACAGTTGCCCAGGCACATGAGAAGGATTCGAACCGGTCTAAGCAAGAAGAGGGGCTATTTTTCCACTTGCAAACACATCTCGGCGGCTTCATCGGTCAATAACTCATTCTCTCGAGTCAGAGACCTTCCTTTCCATTCATTTGCATTCATTTTTCATCCATTCTTCCTTCTATCTCTTCCATCTCCTTCCATTCCATGAAGTTGTGCAACCATGACTTCTTTTCCATCATGGAATTCACATTTCCAACAACAGCAGTATATCACACCTCCAACAAGTTTTACAAATCCTCCAGATCAGCATGCATACTCATATGAACAGCAGTGCCAAAGCCAGTTTGGCTATGGAGCTTTCCAAGAGCAAGAGTATGCATATAACGAGGACCATCAGATGCAAGATGCTGGTCTGCTGGAGAAAATCCAAAAAATGGAGGAGGGGATGGTGCAGTCCAGGGCTCAAGCACAAATGAAAGCTTTTGGAATCGGTTGTGGAGCACCCTGTCCATGGGTGGGACCTTTTCCAAGGTATTACAGCCCTCAGGAGAAACTTGACTTCATGATTGCAACGCTACCTTTTCTTGCAAAGTGGATCGAAGGAATAGAGGTGTATGAGAGGAGTATTCAGCAACCTTGTCAACGGGTAAGCATGCCATCTCATGCCTTTCTTTTTCCTCTTTCCCAATCTGTTTCATCTCAGCAGTGTCAAGTTTTAAACTCTCCATCTGCTGTCCCAAATGTTGAATCCATGTCTCCACCTCTCAGTCTTCCATCTCATCTCGATTCTTCTTTCCTTTTCCCTTCCAAACAGTCATTCCCTCCACAAGAGCTAACGGAAACACCCCCTCCTCCAAAGAAACAAGAGGTTTTACTGCCTCCACCACCACAAAAATTTGTAAAATCAGTTGAGTTTCAACCCATTCCTCCTTTTGCATTCCCAATCCCATGTGGGGAAGAAGAAATTGAAAAAATCAGTCATCAAGGACAGCAAGAGGAAGAGCCAGGAAAAGAAGAAATGATTAAGAGCTTAGTAAGTTTGGCTCTTAAGTTTGGAATTGAAAAGATCCCTTTGTTGGTAAAGCCTACGTAAGAGGCTAAGGTAGAAACCATGGTGGCTGGGACTGATTTTGTTGCGTAAGAAGAGCAAAACGAAGGAGCAGATCTACAATCCGCTTGCTCGAATGTAGTGTCCATGTTGACACTCTATTTGAAGGGAATGCTGATCTAATTCAAGTTGCACAATCAGCCATAGAGGAAGAAAACTCTGAAGGAGATCTTGCAGCCCCAACTTGTCCTCTAGGGCAGCAGACTGAAGAGTTTGACTTGACAAACTTCGTGCTAGAGGAAGAGTTATATCAAGAGCAAGATTGCCTTCAAGTAGTAGAGGCGGGAGAAGCTGCTCCAAAGGCAAAAGAAGAGGAGCACATCCTAGTTGTGGAGGAGAAAAGTGCAGATCCAAGGGGTTTGAGCACAAAGCAGGCTACAGGAGAACCTTCAGTTCTTCTTTCTACTTCACCTCTCCTGAGTTCTAGTGCCGAAAAGGAGTTTGATCTCTCAAACTCAATGTCGGAGAGTGAAATAAACCATGGTGGTCAAGTTACGGATCAAGAAGACACCATGGGAGAAGTTGAACATGGGCAGCGGGGACAGCAATGAGGCGGTTTACCTGTCGCCGATTTGGAGGACTGTTTTGATGGAGAGGAACCTGGTCGAGCTTCCACCTTTCTCTCTTTCATCATCCACACTCCAAACACTTAAGCCTGCTGCCATGAAGGAGAGCATTCATTTGCAGCAGCATGCATCTTATAGCAGCTCTTTGGAATCAAGATTGGAAGATTTTAATCTTTCATGTTCTTCATTGGAGGAAGAGAACGGACAAAAGAATTCTACCATTGCTTCCACATCATCCATTCAAGAGGGTCTACAAGAAGACTCCATTTTTGGAGTTGAAAATCAGAGCTATGGGCATATCAAACGGACTAGACCTTGCCCAATCAGGTATTTGGCTTCGTTGGAGCCAAAGGAGAAGCCACAACTAGTCATGCTTGCTTCGAGCATGAGGATGAGCGACAAAGTACCAAGGATCAGCCGTCATTGTACTCTTCAATCCAAATGTAGAGCAACTAAAAGAGGTATCGGTTTTGTTTTCAGTTGACACCTTGATGATTTGGGTAGAAGACCAGCTTCTTGTTGATTTTCCATCCATCCAAACAGCCATGATCAGTGCCAAATCAATTGCATGGCTGCCAATTTTGAAGAAAGGAAGCTATTTTGCACAACCAGTTGCAGGGTTTGTTTAGCTTGCCTTTGCTTCCAGTTAGAATAGAGTAGGTAGGTTTGCTTTCAGCAGAAGAAGTGCTTGTGCACACTCTGCATGTTCCACTTGGGGCATGTATGATTTTCAGTTTTGTACATAGTTTTTGGTGTTGCTGGTTTTGCTCTGGCACAGTTCATTTCGGTGGCATTTTGGTGAGAACAACTCTAAGTTCAATGGGTTTCAAGTGACTCAGAAGGGAGTTTTCAAAGTTCAGATCGGTTTTCAGGGTTTCTTATGACTCCATGCCCAATGGATCGCTAAAAGGCCATTGATCTTCTACCTAGCAGGCAGGTAACCCCGTGAGTCACCAAATTGTTGTATATATTTACCCCCCCGGGTAAATATGGATGAACGAAGGGAAAATCAGAGAAACAGAGCGGAGAAGCAAGGCGGAACAAAGCATGGTAAAACAAGATGCAGCAGGGTCTCCAAAACCCGACGCAAAAGGAAATCGGGTTTTCGGGGCGGAGAAGCATGATGGAAGGACATGTCGGAAGGGTCGCAAAACCCGACACAAGGCAATTCGGGTTTCCGGGTCGGGAAAACAAGTCGGAAAAGCATGGGGCGAAAGCATGTTGAGCCACCTTCCAAACCCGATGCACATGCAAGTCATACCTCGAACCCGAAAACAAAGGAAATTTGGTAATAGCGGCGGATGCGGGTTTCGGGAAAGCACGAACATCAAACACATGCCGCGGTGTCCTCCAAACCCGATGCGGATGCAGAAGAGAGTCCCGAACCCGACTGGAACGGACCTGACGCGGGAAATATGACAGTTCGCCATTTTTGGGTCGTTGAGGTTCTTACCTACCGCCATGATGGATGGAGTTAGGCGCAGTCTTGGAGGTGGTTGGGCAAATCTCGATTTTCTCACTTCTCCATCTCTTTCCCTTCTATAAATTGTAAAGGATGGGCTTTTCCTCAAGGTTGGACATTTTGCTTTGCACTCTCCCTTCTCTCCTACTCGCAAGAAGATTTGTGGAGTTCTTTCAAACCTCCCATATGGACTGTAACGCCATTTTTGCCTTTTGGCCATTGCAATATATTGAATCGATCCTTGAACAATATATGTGTGTCTGTGGTTGCTTCTAAACCCTCTTACATATTTATTACTGTCATTTTTGATCTTTTATTGCATTTTGGCTATCTGTGCATGGTGTTGTGTTACATCTGTGTGGTCTGTGTTTATTTTTGCAAAGCAAATGTTCAACATTCCTCGGTGCATCACCTCCTTAGCTTAGGTTTGTTTTTATGCATTTCTCTCTCCCTGTCTCCTTGGTAGTTAGGTTAGGTTTTTGGGGTAAACCTCTGCGTTTTATTGGTGCATCTGAACAGAGGAATAGGAGCCAGCCTTCATCCGGAGAGCTTTTCCGATTTCGCAAGGTCCCACACTTGGGAAAAGCTCCATGTTGTGCAAACGCACTGAGATTCTCAACCCATCGTGTTGCAGAGTCCCAGGGGTGCTGCGTTTCAACACCAACAGTACTTTCTTTCTATCAATATTTTTCTTCATCACCAAGAATTATATCTCACTTACCTTTTCAAGTTCTTTCTAATTCTTGTTAATTATCTTACTTCTAAACCCTAGATTTTATGCTTATATAGTCGTTTATAGACTTAGGGAACTTAGCCATGTAATTAAAATCAATAGAAATAATTTAATGCTAAAAATAGATCTAATTCTCGAGATTTAATTAAAAATCCTCACACACGTGTAGCCGACGCTAGTTAGACCTAACCACTACCAGTTCCTCCCTTGCTTGGTCGATGCCAATCATACCCGACCGATGCCGCCGAGTCTGAGTGACCGATGTTAGTTCCCCTAACCGATGTCGCCATTCTTGTGTTTTCCAACAAGTCACATTGCATGATAAACTCAAGTAATTGAGCTCCACAACTCTATAATCTCCCACTTGGATATTAATTGCTACAACATACCTGTATAATGTCATTCTTGGATACTTCCTTAGCTTTGTTTCTTCCTCTTCAAGTCTCAAACTCAAAGACCAATAGAAGTGGAGTGTAGCTCCAACTTCTCCTTTGCTAATGGCTTTGTTAGCATATCCATAAGGTTCTTGCTTGTATGAATCTTTTCCAGATTCAATTGTTCATCCTCCAATACCTACCGTATGAAGTGATACCTCAACTGAATGTGTTTCATTCTTGAATGGAATCTTTGTGTTCTTTGCTAAATGAATTGTACTCGACTATCACCGAACAGTTTACAATCACTTTACTCCTTTCCCAACTCTTCCATGAACCTACTCATCCATATCATCTCCTTGCTAGCCTCTGTAGCTACAACATACTCTGCCTCTATAGTAGACAAAGCCACAACCTTCTTGCAATCTTGAAATCTAGCTAACTCTGTTCCACATCTTTGTGAAAATATATCCAGTAGTGCTCCTCCTACCATCCAGATCTCTAGCCATATCTGAATCAACATAGCCATGTAATGAAATATCTAAACCTCCATAGCATAACTACATGCTAGATGTCCCTTTCAAATACTTGAGTATCCATTAGACTACTTTCCAATGCTCTTTACCTAGATTAGCCATATATCTACTCACAACTCCCACTACCTGTGCAATGTCTGGTCTTGTACAAACCATAGCATACATGAGACTTCCAAATGCTGAAGCATATGGTACTCGTGTCATGTATTTGACCTCCTCATGTGATGAAGGACACTGATCTTTACTCAATTTGAAGTGTCCAGCCATAGGTGTGCTAATATGTTTTGCATTCTGCATGTTGAACCTTTCTAACACCTTATAGATATAATCCTCCTGAGACAAATAAAATTTATTGTTTTTCTGTCTCTATGTATTTGCATGCCAAGGATTCTTTTTCAGCTCCTAAATCCTTCGTAGAAAATGTGTGAGCTAGCTTTCCCTTAAGCTCACCAATGTCTTGCATACTAGATCCTGTAATAAGCATATCATCCACATACAAGTAACAAAATAATATAGCTCCCATTTTCAAGCTTCTTGAAATAAACACAATGGTCAGATTCACATATCAAGTAACCATGCTCTTGCATAAAACTATCAAACCTCATGTACCATTTCCTTGGAGCTTTCTTGATCCCATATAGGCTCTTTTTCAACCTCGCACATTAATTTCTTCTTACCCTTGACTTCATACCCAAGCATCTTCTACATACAAATCTCTTCATCCAAATCACCATGAAGGAAATCCGTTTTCACATATAGTTTCTCTAAGTGTAAATCTTCTACTACAACTACACTTAATACAGTACGAATAGAAGTCATCTTAACAATAGGAGAAAATATTTCACCAAAGTCAATACCTTCTTTATGTGTAAATCCCTTTACTATAAGCCTTTCCTTGTACCTTTTCTGTCCACCCTTTTCTTCCTTGATCTTGTAAACCCACTTTTTCTATAATGTTCTCTTACCTACGGGAACTTAACCAAATCCCAAGTCGGTTATGTTCCAAAGAGTCCATCTTCTCATCCATTCCATGCTCCCACTAGACGTGAGTCTTATCCTGCATTACTTCTTCAAAGCTCTCTGGTTCACCATTATCAGTCAACAATAAATAAAATAGAGGTGTAAATATTTTTGGAAGTTTACTTACCCTTTGTGACCTTCTCACAGGAGTTTGGGGTACCGAGAGAATCAATCTAGGCTTGCTGAACATTCCTATCCAAATCTGATAGTGACCGACACTAGTCACCTCTGACCAACATTGGTTTTTATAACCGATGCAGTTTGATCCTCTGTAATCGATACGTTCATTTGAGCGGTGCGAGTCGAAAGTACATTGACACCGGTTAATGTGTAACCCTTTCGGTAATTCTTTTAAATCCAAGAGTATAAAATTTTCAATTGGTTCATCCTTGGGTACCAAAATTTTATCCTTGTACATTCTCCTTTCATTCCATTCAACATCATGACTCCTAATAATTTTAGAATTCTCCAAATCCCAAAAATAGAAACTGAAATCACTAGATCCATAACCAATGAAAGTGCACCTCTTGGATTTTCCTTATCAACATGCACAAAAGCTTCAAAACCAAAAAATTTAAGAAAAGAAAGATCTACCTCTTTTCCGGTCCAAGATTCCTCTAGTATTCCTTCATCTAGCGAACTTTAAGGCCCATGGTTAATCAAATAAACCACTGTATCAACTACTTCTGCCCAAAACTGCAAGGGTAATCTAGAATGTATCCTCATACTTCTAGCACGTTCCATGATTGTCTTGTTCATTCTTTCTATAACACCATTCTCTGTGGTGTTCTTGGAACCATTCTTTCTCTACGTATCCCATTCACTAAACAATAATCATTGAAAGCCTTGCTACAATATTCACCACCATTGTCAGATCTAAGGCAATTTAACTTAGAATTTGATTCATTCTCAACAAGGGATTTCCATCTTTTAAAAGTCTAAAAACATTAGATTTACATTTAATACAATAAACCCATACCTTTATTGTAGCATCATCAATGAAAATAAAATAATACTGGGATCCTCCATGAGAAGCTACCTGAGATGGTCTCCACACATCTGAGTGTACAAGCTCCAATTTTTGCTCCTTCTTAGTTGTCCCAACTTTGAGAAATCTCACTCTCTTTTTCTTTCCAAAGATATAATGCTCACAGAAATCAAGATCTAAATCTTTCAAATCTAATATCTTACCCTTAACCTTTAATATCTACATTCCTTTTTGACTCATATGACCCAACCGATTATGCCACATACATGCATCTGAATTTGAAGTAGATAATATAGAAAAAGAATTAATAATATAGGTAGATAAATATAACATTCCTACATTCTTGCCTCTTTCCACAAAAAAAGCACCCTTGGTGAATTTCTAAGAGTCTCATGTAAAAGTAACCATAAAACCAAATTCACCTAGTTTCCTTGCAAAAATAAGATTCCTTCCAAGGCTTAGCACATGCCTCACATCTTTCAATACCCTTGTATTTCCATTCTACAATTTTAGATGAAATTCCCCTTTACCAGTAATAATGCAAGGTTCATCATCACCCAAATAAACATGCCCAAATTTTCTCTAGACATAATTTTTGAAATAACCCTTATTAGGGGTTACATGGAAAGAAGCTCCTAAATCTAAAATCCATGATTCAATTCTACTATCTAAAGAAAGAATAAGAGAATCTTGCATTACCTCTGATGTAGCAAAATTTACTTCTTTACCTTTGTCTGTTTGTTAGTTCTCTTTGTCCTTTGATCGAAAATCTTTCTTTGCATGTCCTTTCTTTCCACATTTCCAACAAGTAATTCCCTTACTTATGGATTTAGATCTGTTGTCCCTTGACTTTGATTTCCCATTACTCTTACTCTTGGATCTCTCCTTCTGCCTGCCCTTGCTTTCTACATTCAAATCATTTCCAGATGATGTTTCCTCTGTACTCTTCCTGTGAATTTCTTCATTCAATATTATGCTAACCACATCATCAACCTTCAAAATATTATTAGTAGATTTTATATTACTAACAACCATTACCAAGTTGTCCCAACTATCAGGAAAAGAACATAAGAATAAAAGTGCTTTTACTTCATCATCAAATGGTATAGCAACCAATTTTAACTGATTTACAATAGATCAGAAATCATTCAAATGACTAGATGCAGATCCACCTTCATGCATCTTAGAACTAAATAGTTTCTTCATCAAATAAACTTTATTTGAAGCACTATGTTTTTCATATAAATTAGCAAGAGATTTCATTAAGTCTACCGTAGAAGCAACTTCTGTAATATTGGAAGCCACGATTCGCTTGAGCTCAATCTTATAGATCCCAAATCCTTTCTATCAAGAATCTTCCATTCTTCATCAGTCATCTTTGTAGGTCTAGACTTCTCATCCAACGGTAAATAAAAATATCTTTGATATAGATAATCCTCAATCTACATCTTCCATAATTGATCATTTCGGTTGTCAAATTTCTCTACCTTGTATTTATTTTCTTTTGCCATTGTTGTAGCTCCCACTCAATTAGAAAAACCTTTGTGAGTAAATATGTCAACACACAAAACCCTCAAACAAATCTCTGATACTAGTTGTTGGGGTTAGCACACCGGTTGTACAGATAATATATCATATCTAAGCATGCATGCAAATAAAAGTGGATATTCTACTAGAAGAAATATACAAAACAAAAGACATAAATCAACACTAGATTTAACTTGGTTCACCTAGTGTAGGCTATGTCCACCAAGAAACAAGCCAATCTATTATCCAAAGCTTTGACAAGATATACAATGAAGATTTACAATCTTCCACACCTCTCAGATGTTTAGTACTTTCTTTCTATCAAGATTTTGCTTCATCACCAAGAATTCTCTCTCACCAACCTTTTTCAAGTTCTTTCTAATTCTTGTTAATTCTCTTACTTCTAAACCCTAGCTTTTATGCTTATATAGTCATTTATAGACTTAGGGCACTTAGCCATGCAATTACAATCAATAGAAATACTTTAATGCTAAAAATAGATCTAATTCTTGAGAGTTAATTAAAACATCCTCGCACAGTAACCAATGCCGGTTAGACCTAACCTCTGCTGGTTCCTCCTTGACTGATGCTGGTCATACCTAACCAATGCCAGTCCTGGGTGACCGATGCCAGTTACCCCCTAATTGATGATGGTTACTATATTTTCTAGCAAGTTCCATTGCATGTTAAATGAAGTAATTGATCTCCACAACTCAACAGTGGTCGGGCCAAGCTTAGAGGTGGAATAGTTTCCTTATGAGAAATTTTATTTGAGGGTTGATGAGAATGAGTTGAGAGAAGCTTAGAAGCTCACGATTGAGCACTTAGCAAATCGAGACCAAGACTTGGTAGGCTCGGCGAGCTAGTGTTGAAGTTGGTATGGAAGAAATTGATGGCTCAAAAAACTAGTGTAAGATAGGAACTATGGAGGTCTCCATGTGGATCCTTAATGTAACCTCAAAAGGTCAAGAAGCAACGGAGACCCTAGAGTTGCATGGGGCCTACACGTGGCGCTCTACTCAGTAGAAAGAATCGCTCGCCAATCTTGAGGAACTTTGCCGAAATGGGCGGGATGGTAACGTCAAGCCAATGTAGAGTTGGTGGGGAATCTTAAAATAAATTAAATAAATATTATGATGGGCTCGCCAACGTGGAGATTTAAGAACCCGACACGTTGAAGTTTATGGTGGTAGTTTGAGCATTGAATGGAAGTTAGTGGTGTAAATAGATTGCTCGATGCATTGACCTTGTGGCAGCGTGAGGAGATCGATGTATAGAAATGAATTAAAGGTTGATGGGCTTAGTAGGTAGAAAAATAAGGAGCCTAACATGCCGGTGGTGCAAAAGGGGATCCAGCTCACCGAGCTGGCCAAACTAGCAAGTGTTTTAGGAAAAAAACATTAAGCCAAGCCCCCATACCAAAAGCAATAAAAATGTGATGATGGATCCCATAAACCTTTTTTAATGCCCGAATCAATTAAATCATGATAAAAAACATTGGAAGAAGGAATAAATATATAAAGGTCACTTATAACATGCAAAATTATTTTTTCATTGCCGTGGAGTTGAAGAAATGCCTAGCAAACCAAAAATAGCTGCCTATACTCAGATTGCCATAAATTGAGTATTTCTCAACGAAATCACGCAAAATTGGTCTCATTGGAATCATGGATCTAAGAACGACACACATTAGTCCATAAATTCAGGAATTGATGAATATTTGATGTGAAGCTCATAGAAAATGAACCCAATTCAAAGAGACAATTGGAAAGTAGTTTGGAATGCAATTAATGGGCATGGGAAATCATTCTTTCTCTGCTGCAGGTCATGGGACAACATGAGGGAGATTTTTCAAATCAATTTCCATCATTTCACCTCATTTATTACCACTTGAAAGTGGTTGGAAAAGAAATTTTGGGATTTCATTCTCTCCCTTCCTCTCATTCTATAAATTATAATCTTGGGCTCATTTGTAAGGGAGTTAGTCATTTTTTCTCCTACCCTTCTCTCTTTCTTCTCTGCTAGGGTTGAATGTGGAGCTTAAGCCTCATTTCCAAGATTGTAATGGAATTTTCTTGCCTCTTTCCCACTAATTTTGTACTTGCATACTTATTGGAGAAATATAATGTGTTTTGTGATACATTTTGTCCATCCTTTGCATGTGTTATTATCTCTACTTTCCTCTCTCCATTACATGGTATAATGTGCATATTTTGATGCTTATTGCAGGTTTGAGCTATGTTTAATAGGAATGAAGTGGTGTTCGTGTGAATATCATATTTGGCTTGTGGTGCATCTTGTCTACCCTCTCCATTTCAGGAAGCTGGGAAATGATTAACAACCTCCTTTTTTGGTGTATCACCGCTGTTAGTGTAGGTTTAATTTTCATGCACTCTCTCTCCCTGGTACCTTGGAAGAGTATGATTATGATTAGGTAGTTTTCTTGCCTACATTAGGAGTAAATCATGGCGGGTAGTTTAGGAGCATGAACAAGCCTTCTCTGGAGGATTATCTCAAGCACGAAAGTCATACAACTTGAGAGGTAACCCAATGTTACACAAATTTCATAGAATTCCCCATCCACATATCAGGTCATTTGGGGTTAAACATGAAAACAGGGTTCATTTTAAGACACCCATAGAAAATTGGAGGTGGAAAATACCTGGCAAATATCCCCGGAACCGGTTTCAGTGAAAGGTGAATTTACCAATTTTTCATAACTGAATTTTCACCCATTTTTTTGAGCCAGAGAGACTGCATATTTGCAAACACTAACGGCTTGTTGATGCATGTCAAAAAGCCTTGTTGACAACCATGTACTTGTACACAACAATTTATTTTTAACAAATTTAGAACGCAAAACAAAAATGATAAATTACAGTGCAAATTCATGAATATAACTGTTAGTAAACATACAACTATCAAAAACATAAATACAGAATCATGCAACTATCTTGAATAGGGATATGAACATGCATAACCCTATCAAGATACTTTATTTAGTAGACTTAGTGAGTATTAATTAATTGTAAGTGAATTTCATGGCAACAAATTCCATGTAACTCAGTCCCATCAAAATTACTGCGAAACCAAACAGGAATCATGGTATCTTAAGTGGTGCCACCACTCCAAATAGTGTTATGAGGAAGGCTAATGTCGCTTCCATCCATGCAGCTTCACCAAGTACCCCATCTCTTTTTTCAAAAGAAGCCAAAGCACTATAATATACACCCATAATCAACCTACAACTCGCCTCCTTCCAACCAATTTTCATTTTATCTTTGTCCCTTGCCATTTCAATTAGGACGTATCTTTGGCCGTTCAAAAAAAGATCTTTATCATTCAATTGTGAAACGGGAGGGAAGCATGTTGCATTCCAGTACCTAACCCTCCATTGAAGTCCCACCTTGAGAAAATCCAACTGTTTCCATATCAAGATTCTTAAAAAATTGTTATTCAAAAAACCCAAATAACTGCTTAAATTACACATTCACTATCCATGCGTCAATGAGTCTTATTGGCGCATGTCAACAAGTCTTAGTGATGTGCATCAACAAGTCTTGTTGACGCACATCAACAAGTCTTTGATGTCAACAAGTTTGATGTGTTGACACACGTCAACGTTGATGCATGCCAAACAAGTCACGGGGTCACTTAGTAAAAGTATGGTAACAATACTTGTTGACACACGTCATTACAAGACTTGTTGATGCATGTACCTTACTTACCCACTTTTCAATTACAATTTTATTTACCCCAATTTTATATTACCCCATTTTATTTTAGCCCCTTGTCATTTGGTCAACTACTTTATGCCCCTGAAAGATGTCACACGTCAACTACTTAAGTTCCAAATATCAAGATGGTAAAATTCTTAACCCCTTTGTAAGAATCTAGATTTATTTATTAAAAATAGATTATAATTTAATTTATGACCATACTCCTTTTCCAATTTTAAGGTATTTACTTTTAAAACTAGGGTTCAAATGTTTTAGTTTTATATTAAAAGTAAACCTCTATTTCCTTTGGCCCATCTCTCTGATTCAAAACATTAATAAATTAAATACCCCCTCCTACCGGTATATTGTGAACCCACATGTCCTAGCTAATGAACCCCCGTGGTCTTTGGTCAACTACTTTATACTACTCTTTTGTCTCACATTAATACCTCTAGTGCTTAAGAGTATGTGAGTTCATGGTATGTGAGTAATTTGGTAAGCTACTTGTGCTAGTACCGTAGTATACTACCCGGTGAATCACCTAGGTTTTTATAGGAGATGTTTTCAAATGAAGGCGAAGCTGACCCCAAAAAAATATATACTGTAAATTTTAGGCGAACATGACACTAACTCACTCTGAAAAAATCACCTTTTCAAATTTTCCTAAAATGAAATTTTCGCCATATTACGAATATTCACCACTAAAATTATCCCTGCATGAAAAGGGTTGGCCATTCTCTCCTCCCATGCACCTAATTTTTTTGGGCCTTCAAGCCTTCCTCCAAATAACCTGCAATGGCTTTATGCCTCTTCTTTCCATAACAATGTAATGTGTACATATCATGGAGAAATAAAATCATGCTTGTGTTAAATTTCCTAGCCTTCATGGTTTTACTATTTCTCCTTGCCTCTCATTGTGTTTGCGGGATTTGTGTATATTTTTTTCTTTGTAGGGTTTGGTTGTTGTGTTTATCTAGAATGGTGGATGTTAAAATTTTGGGTCTATGATACAACCTGTCTATTCTACCCTATGTGCATTGGTGTAATCTTGGTCTACATTGCATCTTTTACAACCTCCCAAAATTCACCCTTCCTCTGTTTTGTAGGGTTGGGAATTTTTCCAACACTTCTTTCTTAGTGTATCACCGCTTTTAGTGTAGGTTTATTTAATGCAATCCCTATCCCCTGGAAGATTCAATTTAGGATTAGTTAGTAGTTTTACTCGCATTAGGAGTAGTTTATGGAAGGTTGGTTAGGAGCATGAACCGACCTCTCTCGGAGAGCTATCCCATTTCACAATGTCCCACACTTAGGATAGCTCCATGTTGTGTAATTACACCGGATGCCCCACTCAAAATCGGAAATTTTGGGGGTGTTGTGATTTTTCATCAACAATTTTGGCATGCCCGGTGGGAAAAATAGTCTTTTCCACAAGATTTGAAAGCATTTTCAAGAATTTCAGACTTAGAAAATTCGGAGTTTTAAATTTTAGATTTTTCACCTTACAGGAAGAGTTCCGAAATTAATTTTAAGGGGTTTTTCATACTCAAAACAAGTTAAAATTTCACCAGTAGATAGATTGGGGAAAATATTCAAAATCTTATTTTTTTGAAATTTTGATTTATGAAATTTCGTGGTTTTTTCAATTTCAGGATTTCGAGTTTCGAGATTTCAAACATTTCAAAATTTTGGGATTTCGAGGTTTCTTGTTTCGGGAATCCTTGAATTTTGAACCTTTTGAAATTTGAAATTTGAAAGTTTGTTGTTTTTGGCTTTCAGAGGTTTCCTTGCATTTCGGGGTTGAAGTTGCACATTTAGGATTTCGGAGGTTTAATCTCTAGGGTCAAGGTCTGAAATCACTTTTGGAGGGCTTAACATTTGCAAAATGGGCTCTAAATTTCACAAATGATAGATCGTGGCCTAAATTTCATAAGGGTATCCTTATAATTTCAAAATTCTCCTTTATCGAATTTGAATTCTTTTTGAACTTCGGGATTTTGGGAGTTTTAGACCTTTTCTAATTTCGAGGTTTGGACATTTGATTTTGGAGGTCTTCAAGTTTCGTGCTTTGGATTTTAGAAGCTGTGGTGATTTCAGATTTTGGACTTAAGAGGTTGCTTGAGGGTTCAAATTTTGGAAGTTTCTCAATTTGAAATACGTGTTGTTTTGGGATTTGGGAGGTTTCAAGTGGAGCTAGGTTTCAGAATTTTAGAATTTTAGAGATCATTTACGGTTGAACCATTTCAACTTGTAACCATTTTTGTGCCCTTTAAGGAATACATACATGTATCTATTTAATTTCATCAATTTTTGTGCGCGCTTGGTGGAATTTAAGTATTTAGAGACACGTTCAAAGCATAAGTGGTGATTCCATTCGGTCAAGAACCCGTTATCTAAGTAGAATAATTTTAATTTCTTTCCCACCCATTTCCATCCATTTCCCCTTTCCATCTCTTTAATTTCTTCCATTCTATGAAGTTGTGCAATCATGGCTTCATTCCCATGAGTGGAATTCACACTTGCAGCGTCTGCAATCAACTTCTAATGGGTTTTAAAAATCCTCTAGATCGGTGATATGCTCGATTTATAACCACTATGCTTACCCATATGAGAAATGTCCAAACCAGTTTTGCTATGGAGCTTATCAAGAGCAAGGTTATGTGTGTAGTAATGACAACTACATGGAGAACACTGATTTGTGGGAGAAGATCCAAAGAATGGAGGTACACATGGTTTAGTGTCGGGAAACAACACAGATGAAGGCATTTAAAATCGGATGCATGACACCTTGTCCATGGGAAGGCCCTTTTCCAAAACACTATAACCCACAACAAAAGATTGATTTCATGGTTGAGATGCTTCCCCAACTCACACAACGGACTCAAGAGATAGAAAAATATGAGAAAAGTGCAAGATAACCTTGTCAATGGGTAGCTCAAACACCAGCTCCTTGTTCTTCTTTTTCTCCTTCCCAAGATTTATCATTTCAGCAGTGTAATGATTCAAGATTATTGTATGCTACCTTGATGGTTGAATTCCCTTCTCCACCCTCTAATATTCCATCCCATCTTAATTTTTCTTCCCTTTTCCCTTACAAGAAAACATCCCCCAAAGAAGCTATAAGTTATATCCCTCTTGCCACCTCAAGCAATAGAAAAATCAGTTGTGATCCAACCCACCCTTCCTCTTACATTCCCAAATCCATGTTGGGAAGATGAAAATTAGATAACCAACCAAGGGCAACAAGAAGAAGAACCTAATAAAGGAGAAATGATAGAAGAATTGAAAAGATGAGCTCTTAAGTTTGGTATTGAAAATATTCCCTTGATGGTGAAGGCTAAAGCCCATGGAGGAGGCCAAGGTTGGAGAACAGATGGTCAAAGTTGATCTTGCAATGGTAGCGAACAAGATCGGATGGAAGATTATCAAAAATCAATATGTTCGAATGCGGTGTTCATGAGGGCACTCTATTTCTAGAAGTTATTGGTAAATCACAAGCTACAAAGCTATCAAGGAAAGTGATATCAAATCCAAATCCAAAAGAAGAGGAGAAGGTTCATACCAAGGAGGAGAACATAAAAGGTTTAAAACATTTTGGCACAAGGAAAGCCACATAAGAAAATGTAAGACATTATCTCACTTCATCATCTTCAGATTTTGACTCGGAGGATAAATTTGAGCTATAAAATTATATGTTGAAGGATGAGAATCCCCGTGGTGAATGAGTTACAAACCTAAAAGACACCATGGAAGTGAGTAAGAAAATTATGGAGGTTGAGGTTCTACAGGAGGAGGAGATCATAGAGAGTTTCTTGCTCTCTTGTGTCAATGAAATTTTAAATTTCCCTCTTCCTTAGTACTTTGCTAAAGATGACTTGTCTAATGAATCCACTATGGAGGAGAGTCTTGAAGATCTTGCTTTTAATAACAAGCCTTGTGAGTAGAAAAACAAGTGAGTTTTGAATTTTAGACTTCTTTTTTAGAAAAGGGGAATGTACGGGCCAACCTAACCTCCAATAAGTGAAGAAGGAACTCGGGACTCAAGCAATGATCAACAAAATTAAATCACTTGTAGTAAGACAACAACAACCCAATCAAGAGAAGTAAGTAGTCCCAAATAATTGCATGCCATAGATGAGTTTCTCACTGCCACAGAAGAATTTGTGTCAGGGCATCCCACTTTAAATAAGAATCCTCTTAAATCAGGATTGGAGGAATTGAATCTTCCTAATTCCACAATGGGTGAGGAAGGGAAAAGGAAAGGGGAAACCATCATTTGCATACCATCTACCAAGGTGACACATCATTTGTCTGTAGATGTGTAAGAAGAAGGGAATTAAGTTGCAGACAACCATCTTTTCCAGGAAATTCTGCATGAAGTCTTTCTTATTGAATCTCAAAATAGCGGGAAAATTCGGTGGTTCAGGTCATGCCCTATTAAGTATCTAGCTTTGTTGGAGCTAGAAACAAAGTAACTCGCAACCAGTATTGTTCACTCCTAAACATGAGGATGAATCTCACAATGCCAAGAATCAACTACATCAGCTACAACATCTCCAAGATCTCCATGTAGATCATTCATTGGAAATATTAGTGTCATGCCCAATTTCTGCCTTGATGATATGGGTGGAAGGTAACTATTGTATCAGTTTTTCACTCATATACATGGTCATGTTTAGTGTCAAATAATAACCATGGCTACTAGTCTTGAGAAAGGGATGTTACTTTACACTACCAAAGGTGTCGGGAATTGTTTGAAATCTTCTTTGTTGATGGTTAGTGTAGGGTAGGAGCAGGAGTTGCTTTTAGCATCACAAGTGCTCTGGCACACTTTGCATGTCCACTTCGGTATGCATGATCTTCTATTTTCTACATATATTTTGGTTCATATTTGCTCCAAAAAGTACATGGTGTTTCAATAGGCCTCCTACATATGGAAGAAGTTCATACTTGTGAGGAACAATTGCATATTTCAGATGAAAAACAAACGCAGAGCAACTAAAAGCAAGATTAAGGATAGGTTTCACTAATTTTCCACTCTCTCGATTCCTTCAAGGTCAATCACCAATGAACTTTTAGGTGTCACCGCAAGGTCACAAGTCATCGAAAGAAGCCTTTAGTAGCATGTTGCTAGTGAAACATTCGGAAGAAAGAAAAAACAAAGTTTAATAGAGTTCAATGATTTTAAAACTTGATAATTGTCTTATTCAAAACTCAGAAGCATGCAATATATGCCAAGAAACCATCGAGTTTCATACTTGGTGAAATTAGTTTTGAGACAATCTATTTTAGTCTTGAAGAATAGGGTTAAAGAGAGAAATAGGTGAAGAACTCAAGTCAAGGCAATTTTCCACTCTCAAAAAACATATTTTAAAGATTTTCTTATGAAAATTGAGAGTGCAAGCGACATAACAAGTCCAAGGTCAATAGTTTTTCAAATAGTTTTGGGGTAAACTCTACAGGTTTGAGACTAGTTTGTATGTATATAGTGACTCTAGGCCCAACGGAGGAAGAATCAAAGCTCTTGGTAGATGAACATCTAGCAATCAGATGTCCCCGTGAGTTGTCAAATTGTTGACAATTTTACCCCCAAGTAAAAATCGGCCAACTAGGTCCTAAAGCAGGACCACCGACACTTCAAAAGGCCCCTAAGGTCAAGGTTGACAACAAAGTTCTGGACATTTTCCGGGGTTTCAAGGAGCTAATTCGGGGGATTCGGAGGTTGAAATCATCCGAGGGATTTTTCCTCTCGCTTGGTATTTATCTTTAAAGATCAATTTGGGAAATGATGAAATGAGAAGCCCGACGGGTCCGCATCGAGAAAAAAATAGAAAAAATGGGAAAAATTGCAAGGTCTAGTTCTTGGGCATTCCAATTTCACGAGTATCATGACCCAAGAAATTGAAAGGACCTAGGAGGAATAATAAGGAAGGTTTTAGAATGATGAAATGGCCATAGAAGGATTGGGCTAAAATTTAGTATGATGAGTAGCTCGGCAAAGCTAGCCGAGTTGTGGGGCATTTGAGTTAGTTGATGGAGATCAATTTGATAGATCAAGCTTAATATGATAGGAGCTTGTAGGGCTAGTCGAAAAAGCCATACGCGAGGAGCCACCGGCTACCAAAGTGAGTCCACAAGCCATACATGAGAGAAAGGAATCGAATTATGAGTCATTTGGGTGAGCTCATAGATGAACTCACAACTAACTCGGCTAAGGCAAATCAATCAACATATAAACAACTTAGTATCTAGGCTCAAGATTAATAGCTCACATGCAAAGCCGAGTTATATCAGGTTGCGGGAGGATCGACCAAGCCATTTGTGGGAGCTTATTTGCAAGGCAAAAGAATTATGCTCGGAACCGGTCGGGAAAAGCTCGGTCAATGTTTTGATAAGGAATTTGCAGACCGAACAAGATGTGTAACTCAAAGTGCCCATAGACCAAGCCACTCGGCACCGGTTGAAGTGAGCTCCTTGATCTCATTAAAGTACATGGGGAAAAAGGAAGAAAGGACCGACTCAACATTGGAATTACTCAAGGCGTTGAGCCATGTAACGGAGAAGCCACACGGATTTTGTTGAACCAAAAATTAAGGAAGGCCAGACTAACTTTTGAATAAAGCCCATAAAAGAATGAGTAGATCAAATGATGTAAAGGGCCACTTTGGTGACACAAATAATGAGCTAGGATCACTCGGGGTGAGAGGATAGTAAAATGAAAGAAATGGTTGAATGTGCTCATGTAATATCCGAGTTGAATGAATTTGGTGAGTTGAGGCGATCAATCACATAGAGGGATGATTGCGTTCATAGAAAAGGGCTGATCTCGATGAAAGAAGATGGTTCACTTTGCATGGAGGAGCGAATCGGGGCCAACTAAGCCTAGTCAAAGGAAGCTCAAATGCCGAGCTAAATTGAGAATTGGAGGTCCTGAAGTCCTATGATTTCTAACTTTGGAGGTTTTATAGTTCGGAGATCTCGGGTGAGATTCTTGAGACATTAGAGCTTAAGAAGTCCAAAAATATGGGGGTGGGGTATGTGAAAAAAAGACCACGAAATTCCAAAAATAGGGTGTACATGGCAAGTCGGGGTGGATTCAAGAGCTCACATTGTCGGGTTTCATGGTTGGCATGATTCAAAGGTTGGTCCAAGTCAATTTTGGGGTTGGAGGCATGGAAAACTCCGAAATCAAAAGGGCCGAAAGCCTGAAAAATCATAACCTCCACCTAATGTTTTTTAACAAGCCACCGAGCTACACGTCGGATGATGAGATGGCATGTTAGGAGATATGTGGTGAGTAGGACTTCAATTATGAGGCATGACTTTGGAAACCATTGAAATAAAGCGGCAAGGTGATCTTCAATGGTTTAAACTCAAATGATGGTGCCGGGCAACTTGATGGTTCACCACACACCAAGTGGGAGTCGGTGGATCCGAGTCATGTAAAAATGGAAACCCATCAAATGGGAAGTGTAAAGAATCTACGGAGCCAAAAAAATAAGAATGGAAAGGAAAAATTTCAGTGGATGGCGGAGTGCATTCGCAGAGCTCACCAACACGTGAGGTGACATGGGAAAGCCCAAAATGTAAAATATGAAAGCCGAGGAGG
Source organism: Taxus wallichiana var. yunnanensis (assembly GCA_018340775.1). Classification (NCBI taxonomy): domain Eukaryota; kingdom Viridiplantae; phylum Streptophyta; class Pinopsida; order Cupressales; family Taxaceae; genus Taxus; species Taxus wallichiana. The sequence goes on from CM031236.1 coordinate 339,467,062, forward strand.
TCGAGAACACTGATATGCAACAAAAATAGGTGTTATCACCGAATCACAACACCCTTTGATTTCTTAACATGTGAGTGTGTTAAGGCAAGTAGTGTGATTGGGTAACATGGGTACTATCTCCAAGTTATGGGACTTGCTACTTGAGATAGACCTCCAGAGAAGGATGGTTCCTCTTCCTAATCTAGTGTAAACTAACTCTAATGAACGGAAACTACCTTGACTAATCTTAATCTACAACTTCTAAGGGACCAAGGAGAGATAAATAGCATGAAAGTAACAAAAATATAAATACAGAGGTGATGCACCAAAATAAGGGTATGAGAAAAACTTTCCAATGTGTGAAAATGGAAGAAAAATACATATTAAAAGGGGTGATGACAGTTCTCCACAATCCAACACAACATTCACAACAACATTTCCATGTATATAGAATAATAATGAATACCTACAAAATCATAGAGTAGACACAATATACTTACAATAAGATTGAAGAGGCAAGACGAATGCAATTAAACACAAGGAGGGAAGATACATCCACAAAATTGCATCTTTTTCTTCATTAGTATGCACTGTTCAACCTCTTATAAAGCAAAGGCCTGGATCACCATGCAAGGAGTCCACTACAAAGGCTTGTAGTTGTCGCACATTGGATTAACAAAACAAAATGGGTAGATTTTTCTACTCAAATCATCCTCCCTTTACAATGAGACAACACTTCAATTTATATAAAATGAAGAGGAGAGAGAGAGTGAGGATGCAATTCCTAAAATTCTCTTTCCAACTAATTACAAGTCATGATAAATGGATGTAGTTGGTGAATTTTGACTGCAAAAGCAATCTCAAGGTGTCCCATAACCTGTAGTAGTGAAATAATGATTTCCCATGCTCATTTAATGCCTTTCCAACCACCATCCAACAACCAAACTAAACTAGGTTCATTTCAAGAAAAAATCTCCATCAAATCTTCATCAATACCTAAATTTCTTGATTGTTGTGTGAAGTTCTTAGAGCCGCAATTCCAATGAGACAAATTTTGCAAAAATTGTCAAGGGATGCGAATGTATATGATCATTTGAGCACCTACAACTATTTTGTCTTGCCAGATATTTTTTCATTATTGCGGGATTGTGCAATTAAATTTTTGGGTGGGAAAGACAATTTAATTATTTATCTCCCTCACCAATGTTTCTTGCATATCCTTAAAAATGATTTTCACTTAAATTTATGTGGGCCCATCATCATTTTTCATTTGAAAAGGGAGGTAAGTGTAAAATGTTTAAATATTCAAAATAAACCAGCTCAACCAACTCAGCCGAGATGACACCTTATTCTTCTTACTTCCATTGCTCTTAAATTGGCTTGCGTTGAATTGCAAACCATCTCTACACCTATGTACTGAGTCATCCCCTTGAGCTCCACACGTCCTCTTTCTTTAGGAAAATCGTATCCCTACATCTGCTTTTGCCACGCTTCCTTCTCTACAGGGGCTCCGGCCCTATTTCTGAGATGTCTCCTTTGTAAACTCCCCATGGCATTCTTAGTGCCTCAGAATCCTCGCTAAGTGTTTTGCGGGCTGGGTGAACTTTGTCTCCCACGTCCTGTGCCATCTGTGTCATCAAACTCCACCATACCGACTTGGCTCTGTATCGCGAACACCTCAGACCCGTAAAGAGTTCCCCGTCTACACGTTGACTCCGCAGATGGGCCATTGACCGGGCCAACACCCGTATTGCTTTGCGTCGGGAATTTCAGTGATTTCGGGCCCGAATGTTCCATGGGCCACTTGGGACACTTATAACCATCTTACCCATAAAGCCGTTGAACTCCTTATGTGCGGTGATTTTGGGTCCAAGCGACATGCATGTCCCTGGTGCAATCAGGCCATTCGGGACCTAAATCTCTGATTTTTTAGAATAGGCTTCCCTCATTCTAATTATGGGCTCACCAAGATTTAAGAAAAATCCTCTTCTATTCGCCAAGTCCTCGACTCGTTCTGCATGTATAGCTCGACTCAGCGTCGTATGGAAAACAACTTATCTTTTAAGCATTAAAAATGACTCGGCTGCTTGGCTAGAAAGTGTCTCGCTCCAAGATAAACAACTCGATGTGCCTCAAACCATGACTTGGTTAACTTTGTAAGTGCATCATTATGTTGTCTTGAACACCCATGGTATGAGATTTCCCTATGCATAATTCTAACACTTTCATTGTTCATTTGGGATTCTAAAATGGTTGGCCCAGGTTTCTTTGTGATGTGGAACTTAGCACGACATGGACATTTGCAATTCCTCCAACTTGACTCCATCAAAGATATGCAATGAGATACTTATATACATATTAACACGTCCCGTAGCGAGCCAGTTTGTATTGATTATTCCCCGACCCACGTTGGTTTGATGAGTTCCACGACTACCATTGTATGTAACTCGGTATTTATCTTATAAAAGTCTCGATGAGGTGTCCCTTATCTTTGTATTCACCGAAGGCCCACGAGGAATTGATTTAGTTTGTTATGCACCAATTATAGCTCACTTATTTTCTCGAGCAACTCGGCTCTACTTAAAACTCTCTGAGTCCTTCATAACACATATTGCTAGGGTCCGTTTGGAGCTCAATTGGTTTCAAATAGGCCACAAACAAAGAGCTCACCCCATTTTAATGAGCTTGATCAAGTCATGATGATGTGCCAGGATGGAAACAACTCTACTTATTTGATGTAACTTGGTGGCTCTTGATGGTTCCTAGATCGATCTAGTCACATGAGCTCGGTTCACATAGGAATGAGCTCGGCTTCACCTAGTAGCTCAAGTCATGTTTATTATCTCGATGATCTCAATACCATCTCACCCCACAAACAACTCAACGGGGCCCCTTACCAACTCGATTTCCTCTATATAGATCGGTGTACAATGTAAACAACTTAGTGAGTTATCAAAGCAACTCGGCTTATGACTTGATTAACTTGATAAAGGCCAAAATGTACCTTCTTTAATTCTTTCAACCCCCTAAGATATTTTCAATTATTTGGATCCTTCCAGTGCATCATGGGCATATGAAGATGCAAGAGAGGGTTCTCGGTGAAACACTAGTGAAACCATTATAGTGCATTTTATAAGTGTACCCCTTTGTTGGTCTTCCAAAATGAATAGAACTTTGAAATTTGATGAAGAACAAGAAGAGGAAAAATTCCTCATGTACATTTCAATTCCGCCTTGATCCTTTGAAGTCTTCCGCTTTCTATGAGAATCACTTAGTGCAATTCTACTTTGTTGTCCAATTTCACCTAGGGTTAAAATTGGATAACAATTTGGCAACTCGTGAGGCCATTTTTCTTCTAAATGGAGCATGACCAGCTACCTATTGCAATCCATTGGGAATGGATCTGCATGATTAACTCATGAAATTCTCTAAAACCTTAAAATATCGACCTCGGGACACTTCAAATGTCATTGCTTGCTTCCAGAATTTCTCTCTACTACTTGCACTCTTAACTCTTATAAGAAAACCTTTAAATTTCTTTTTGTGATAGTAGAAAATTATCTTAAAACTCGAATTTCACTCATTATTGCAGCTATATGATCCATTAGGATGAATGGAAAACATATGTAACTACTTCCCCAACATCTTATTTTGCTAATATTCTTTTAAAAGTTCCATTCTCAAAATGTTCCTTTGAGCCACGATAGAGGCTACAAATATTGTTATCAAACCTTGGAGATATGCACGATGGCCAATTTTATCTACTTGAACACCGCATGGTGAAGACCGAGTGGACACTAAGGACTACCATCTTTGCAATATCAAGGTTGTTATAAGGCTGATTTCTTGATTTGGTGAAGGGAACGAGAAACTCAATTTGATGATCTAAAGAAACAAAACACTAGATATTTGAAATATACTTCTTGATTTGATTTTAGTTTCTCTTCATTTGAGTTCTCTTGAAGATAACAATTGATGTTTGTAACTTTGAATTTATTCGTTGCAATTTCCATTTGTGGAAGCGCGATGAATTGTATATAAGGCATACACTAGAAGCAATAGAACATGTGCACCAAAACTTAGGGAAATTAAAACCTACTCTAACAACAATACAATGTGCATAAGCACCTAGAGGAATGAAAATTCCTAAACTAATATGTACAAGGGTGAGAAATATTCCTTCTAGTACCAATGTTTGAGGTAGATCTCATTGAGTCGAATCTGTAGTTCTTTGCCAGCTAACTTAGTCAATCGTAAGGCATTTCTACTATTGCATTCAGTAATCATATATAGACCACTCCATATGGCATCAAACTTGGAATGTTTTCCCAATTTTTTCTGATCCGCATCTCAATTTAGTACTAAATATCCCTCTTGGAATGTCCTAGCTTTATATTTTTGTCAAAGCTTCTCTTGATCAGTGCTTGATATTTCTCCATAGTTTGCATTGCATGTTTTCTTGGTTTCTTCCAATCCCATCAGTTCTTCATACCTAATTTCCATGGGTTCAAACTTAGCTAGTTCCAGCTGCTTCATGAGCTCTAACACTGGTAATTCAAGTGATATAGGCAGCACTGCTTCTTTCCTATATACCAACTTATAGGGAGAGCTTCCTGTAGATCTTTTTGGTGTTATCCTATCAACCCATAAGGCTGACTTGAGCTTGGTATGCCATGTCTTCTGATTTTCATCAAGAGTTCTTCTAATGATTCTCAATAAATTCTTGTTTATGGACTCGCAAACCATTACCCTATGGGTAATAATTTGAAGAAGTGATAAGATAAATCCCATTTCTAAAAACCCATTAAGTGATCCTTGTTCCGAGAAAAGATAATGCATTGTCTACTATGATAGTAAGGGAAATCCAAACCTTGGTGTCTATCCCCTCGTAGAATTCCAAGACTCTTGATTCATTTTCTTCCTTGAGTACCACTGCTTCAGTCCACTTGGTGAAATAGTCTGTTTCCGTGAGTATCCACTTGTGTCCTTGGCTTGAATTTGATTGATAACTCCAATAAAGTCCAATCCCCATTGCACGAATGATTGATCCACTAAGATTGGACAAAGGGGAAGCACCGATAGCCTTTCTTTCCCTATGAAGAATGCACATTTTCTACACTTCTTGATCTAAGAGTAGAAATCACTAAACATCGTGGGCCAATAGTAACTAGCTTTCATGATCTTGAGAGTTGTTACTTATGGAGAAATGTGGCCTCCCGCTTCTTCGACATGGAACTTGTGCAACACTTTCTCAATCTGGTTTGTTATGACACACCTCAATAACACTCCATTCGTGTCCTTTTTGAACAAGATGTCATCAATGAGTGCATATGGAATGGATTGCAATCTGAAATATATTCTTTTAGATTTATTCCACTCTGGAGGGAACAAACCTTTTTGGAGATAATGCACCATATCTTGAGTCCAACATGGACTGGGTACATCATCACTTGGTTGTTCTTGATCATTTTGTAGTACTAAAACAACTTCTTCTTCACTCATTGGATTAGCACATTGTTTGGAAGAAAGTTGCTAGCATAGGCCTTTGCCATGGACTAGTTTGGTCACTTTGACTTCAATGTCATATTCCATTAATTGAGTGATCTAAGCTACTCTCTTTTCATTTATATATTTTTTAGAAGAAATTCCTTGACATCAGGGTGAGAAACTAACAGTTGAATCTTATTATTTGAGACCAAGTGTCTAAACTTCTTCAAGCTTCTAATGAAATCTAGGAAATGCTTTTCAATGAAAGAATACCTTACTTCGTAATCTTCTAAAATCTGACTGAAGAACGCTATGGGATGCTTTGAACCTTCTTTATTCAACTGTACCAAGATAGATGAGATTGTATTCGAACCTCCAAAAGTATATAACATGAAATATATTGAAAAGTCCAGAGTTAGTAAGGGTTGGTGATTGATAAATAACATGTTTGATGGATTTAAAACTCTCTCTTCCCTTTGCTGTCCACTTGAATGCAAGGCTCTTCTTAACCATCATTGTCAATGGCTTCACCAAGGTGGACAAATCATGCAAAAAGCTGCGGAAAAATTCATTCTCCCTAAAAATCTTTGGAGATCTTTCTTATGATGTGGTAATGGAAGTCTTCGGATGGCTTATACTCTTTCAAGATCAATTGTCAATCCTTCTTTTGAAATGATATGGCCCAACAAATTTCCTTCACGTGCCAACAAAACACACTTTTTGGATTGAAAGACACTTGAACCTTCTACATCTTTGAAATACTTTCTGAGGTGAGGTGGTCTTGTCATTCTTTGAGAACAAGGTGATATCATCAAGATAAACAAGCACTATCTTGTTGATTAGCTCCTTGAACGCCATATCCATTGCTCTCTGAAATGTTGCTCCAACATTTGACTGTCTGAAAGGCATCTTCTTGTAAGCATATGCACCTCATTTTGTGGTGAAGGTAGTCTTGAATGTATATTCCTACTTCACCATGATCAAATTATAGCCTGAGTATCCATCTAGAAATGAAAATCTCTCCGAACCAGCTACTACTTGTAGGATTTGTTCCATAGAAGGAGGTGGATAATGATATTTGAGTGATGCTTTGTTAAAATCATGGAATTCCACACATAGTTTGATCTCTCCATTTTTCTTTCTCACCTGGCACCAAATTTACAACTCAACTCAAATGTTTGATAGGGTAGATGACGTTGGCTTCAATCGGATTATTCAACTCTTTTCTCATGAGAGGTTCAACATGGGGATTCACCGACCTTTGATTTTTCCCTGATGGGCTTATATTATAGGTCTAGTTCAATATTATGTTGTGCTAGTTTTGGGTTGAAGCCTCTCAAATCCCTATAATTCTAGGCAAAGACATTGGGAAACTATTGAAAAGTTGAACAAAATCAGATTTTTCTCACAGTGGTACTCACCTTGCCAATCTACAATGTCTTGCCTTCACCTACTAAAATGGGATCTGAATCTTTACCCTTGACTCAAATGTTTGCTTTCTCTTTCTGGAACTGATCATTTGGATTGAATTATGATTCCAAAGTTACAAGGTCCTTTGGTAGTTTGTTAGTTCTTAGTTACACCACTTGGTCACCATCTCTTTGCTCCAACTTATCTTAGTTTCTAATGGAGAACTTAGCTTCTTCTTATATAAAATTGATGATTTGTTGATCATTTTCAAATACTTGCCAACTTGCGTTATTTTCTCGGAACAACCTGGTCGACAACTACTTTGATATGAGGCTGGGTTCACTCAATCTTGATACTTTCCACAACATCAAACGCTACTCCAATGGATGCAAGTCTATCTTCTCGCATCATTCTTCTTCCTTAAGATGAAACTGATATTGAAGGCTTCAAAATATTCAATAAGATCCCATACTTGATTCTTTTAGTTCTTTAAATATCATTCTTAGCAGCATTTTGCCCTCTAACTTTGTTTACAATGAGCTCACTATCTCCAAATACTTGTAAGTTCTTAACGTTTCTCTTCCTTGCCTAATGAAATACGTGGATCAATGCCTTGTACTCAGTTGTGTTGGTTGAAAAAAAAATAAAAACATAAAGTTGAGTAATATTTCACACCTTGTGGTGAAACAAGCATTGCTCCTCCTCCAACACCTTACCTACTCCTTGCGCCATCAAAGAATAACTGCCTTACCTCATTATCATCTTTGTGATCCAGCTTGGTGATGTTAGGGAGAGGTGGATTCTCTTCATGTAAGCAATAAATGCCTAACTTAACTTCTCCCATTTCCTTATAAGGATAAAATACATGCCTCTTGTTAGCCCATTCATCAAGAGTCAAGTCTAGAATGTTTCCAACCTTGGTATCTTCTTCATAAATCCTGGAAATCTTCTTGATCAAAAGTTGAACAGTTTACATTGATTGGATTCGGTGCTTGAGGATCAATATGGAAATTTGTAATTGGCTCAGAATTGATTATAGCCTTAGCTTCATACCTTGTTCTAAACAACATATGTGACCGATCAACAAAAAATTAGCCTCTAATCTTATTTGTGAAATCTCTTAGAAAACACAATGCAAAGAGTGGTGGCAAGTCTATGAATGATACATCTTTCAAGATGGTCACATTGGGACATGCATGCAATGTTAGGATAAATCATTTTATCACCCCAAATTTTGTCATCGCTGTCCCATTGAATTGCACCACACCTCTAGAAATGAATTCATATTTAAGACCTAGCTGATTAGCTATTTTTTTGGCATGACTGAGCTATTTTCTCCCGAATCAATCATGCAATTGTGCACAAGATTATTTCCAATGATTAGAGATATGTAGAATGGAGGAGGTTTCATGTTTTTACCTTGTTGACCTCCTTTATTTCCTTCTTGCGTTGAGCTACATTGGTAAGCACCTTATCTTGATTCTTGGAAAATTCATTTAATGCAGACCAATTTTCCATGGCTTCTTGCAATAGATCTCTTTTTCTGGGATAGCTAATGATTCCCACATTGAGATGTTTACATTTGTTTTCTTCATTTTCTCAATGATATTGAATGGGAATGAGCTATCTCTCATATGCCCTTTATTTTCCACAACCTTCTCTTGCACATGGGCTGTTACAATTGGTATATGATCTAGTCTAGAAGGTGGCTTGGATTGATTTTGCACATTTGGGGCTGTACTTTGATTGCTAACTCTTTGTGGAGTGATAGAGGGTTGTGAAGTGCTTGGATTAGATGACTTCCCTTCTTTAATATTCCTCTTTTAGACCATATATTTTCTTCCAAACTTTGAGAAGTGGCCTGATTTATTCCATAGAAATCCCCAACTTGCCAATTTACAAAGGTGGTGTCATTTGGAGGTGCCTTTTGAGTAGCTTCCAAGCTGTTGATTTTCTTCTTGGTTTATTTCTTGTTCCACACCCATCGTTGTCACCATTAGATCTTTATTCAAGGCACCATTGAAACATGTTGATTGATTGTGAGGTTGATTACATGGGAAATACTAGTCATATTCTATAGCATGTTATTTTGCACCGATACCATGCTCTCAGATGTGGATACAACATTAGGATTGTAAGGATGAAATGGAATATTAGCAGGAGGTTTTACTGGTTCTGATTTTTAGGTTGAGAAGGCGGTTTATTAGGCTGTACAAAGGTATATTAGGTTGGGCTTGAGGTTGGTATGATCTAAAATTTTGAGCTTGTTGCTTCTTAATTTGTCACAAACTCATTTCCTAAGTTTTCAGAATGCGCTTCATGACTTATTTGAACTCATTTGAGGTACTAGAAGAAGAGGTAGAATCTTTGGTAGAACTCTAATTTTTGGGGTAGGAATGGGAGCTAATGTAGGTGATTGACTAGTGCTTGGAATTCCTAATTCTAGATAAAGAGACATGGGTGGTATAGGTGCAAGTTTACCGGCTTGAATAAGACTATTTTCAGCTCTAATAACGATGTTATAGGTTGCAGGTAAATTTGTAACTCCCATAGATTGTATAATCATTGCAATATCATAATTTAGAGCTTTTAGGAAGTAGCGAAAAGCACCTTCAGCCGTCATCTCACGGTGAGTGGAATCCTATCCCATGTCTTTTGAAACATGAATTTGAAATCAACCATCTGCTCATTTGGTACTCTCTTGATTGTGGTTAATTTCTCTAACAAAGATAAATAATTTGCCTTTTCCTCAAATTGACCACAAAGAGTTGTGAATAACTGATCCAAATTATTGATCGACATCGCTTCTAGGCTCCTAAACCATAATAGAGATTTTCCTTTGAAAGAACAAGCCAATAATTTGACATCCACATCCATTTCATTAACTTTGTGTATAACACAAACATGGTTCATCTTCCCTCATCTCTCATAACTCTCGTATTTTATTTTTTGTTTACAACTTAAAATAATTTTAAAATATCAAGATCTTAATACAGTTAATTGTTTATTTCAACTCGTGTAAAAACAATGAAATGTCTTGTCGTAACTCTCGATGTCGAAATAACTCGTTACATTAAAACATGAACTTCCACCCTCATTCTGAGGTGATTTAGAAATCTTCCTACCTAGTTAGATCGCTACAATATTGGTATATCGACAAGACAAGTTTGACTTCCCAGTAATATTGTTGACCTTCTTCCTATTTAAATAGTTAATTTTTGCATTTTTCGGAGACTCATTAAGTACCCTTCGTAACTCTAAAAATGAGATGTGAAGCTTCATTCATGTTCCTTGATATGCGAGGAGTCACCTTGACCTTTGGTTTGACCCCGAACGAACATATGAGATCTTTTTGATGCTCTTATAGGAGCCTTGTTACACTGTTTTACAGTAGTAAAAAGTTGTTAAATCTAGAAAGTTGGCTTTCGTTTTGGACCACCATTTGAAACCTGGATAGAGAAATTAATTCCCGTCTTCGTAAACCTCTAGTGTTTATACTAGAAAATTGCATGGAACATTCAGTTTAGGAAAAAAACTTTTCTGGATAGTTTTTCAAAGCCATTTTGTAGGCCTCCGGTTGCAGTTTGACGAGGTTTAACTGGACCAATTTTGACTTGTCACCGTGTGAAAGTGGTTTTCTAGTTCTCAGTCCCGTCGACTCTGATGAATTCTCCTTGTATAGGGAAACTAGTAGGAAGTGTCCCATTGCATGCTCATCCATCGAACATCATTTTGGACATGGATTTCGAGCCCTCGAACTAACTTTTGTTCATTTTTGCATTGGGTCAACTACGACCAGTGACCCCGGAAAACTAGCCGCCAAACGCAAACCGTTCACTTTTTTAAAATTCCATCAGTTGCAATAAACTCTTGGTATATCTGGGGACACGTAGAAAGTTAATCGTGGTGTGCGTTCTCATTGGAAGATAACTTTTGGAAGCGGGTTCTTAGCCTCGAGCCCATTTTGAACGTTTTTGTAGCTAATAAGAAATGTTAAAAATAGAAAGCTGTGAGACCCTCATCGGGTTGCCAAACCATCATGAAAACATACGACACATGTAAATAACTGTTTAAAACTCTTTAGCATAATTTGTTGTGTGAAATAGAACTTTTGACAAAATGGTGTTTTCTCTCTCTTCCCTTCTCTTTCTCTCTCCTAGGTTACAAAATGAAGTGAAATGAAATGCAGTGAATACATGTCTCTAAACCTTTTTATTTCAATGGCAAATTGTAATTATTATTATATGTAAATGGGAAGACTGAAAAATGAAAATTATGTTAGATTAGGGTGGATGCCATGCCAGCGATTTATCGTTGATATCTTGCTCACATGGTTTTTGCAGGATGAAAGAATGATGACGTAAAGGCATTGTGTAATGCATTAATTATCATTGTAATTTCTATAGTTCATTGTTAGAAGAATAAATGTATAATATAGTCTCATGTTATAGAAGGTTATATTTGATAATTTGTTGTTATGTATAAGATGCTAGTTTCAGGGACATCTAGGAAAATGTGCATTTAATCTTAGGTTCAATTTTGATTTATGGTACACATGGTAAAAAGGTTTGATATTATATAAAGTAAATGAATTTGGAGTAATATCTTGTAGTGCATATTCAATATTCAATAAATGATCAATGAGTCATCTTGTGCTTTCATACTTGGTAAATGTCATAAAAAGAATTAAATTGAAACACTTTACCCTTGTTCAATATCGGAGTATAAATTGTTTTCATGTGTGATACTCCTTACCGTAGATGACATTTAAAACCGTAGGATGAACTAAAACCCTACACTCGATGGAAATCTCCTAGCTTGAGTAAACAATAACTCGAGAATGGGCTTATCGTCTTAGTCAGTATATTTAGTAACATTACCTTAAACTTGTTTGTTAGGAGCGACACAGTCAAACTTTTCATGGAGTGTGTAGAGCTAACTCCTCCTTCGTAGCCTAGCGGACTACCTTGTCTTTCAAAGTTAGATTTAAAATTAAAATTCTTCACCGAATGAAATCCTGTTGGATCCAAACGACATAAATGGAGATCGGGATATAGTTGTCCTTTGCCTTGCACCCTTGTTAATGAACTCCTTAGCTCTGCTTAGCTAGATGTGTTACCTTGGTTTCTCTCGACTAGTACACCTTGGTCCTTTCTGAAGGTGGTTTAGCATTTTTTCCTCTCGCTTAAAACTCATTTATAGTTGAGGGGTAGACCCTTAGGTGAAGCTGGGTTTAATCGAAACCTCAGTTGATTGGGATGTTAACTTGGGTTTGTGTGAAGCTTTAAGTCTTCTAATCCTTTATGCCTTCAAGAGGTTAGTCAAACACTTCGTAACTCCTTTTCAAGACAATGCTAATAATAAGGCTAGAATGTGACGTAGAAAATAAAGCATATAAGAGCAAAGATGAGAATCGAGGTTAGGGATACTGCCACTCTTGGAGACCTTATAACTCAATTAAATATCTTTATGTGTTTCTAAGAATATGTATTGTATTGTTGTGATCAAACTACAAGAAGACAAAGGATATATAAATATAAAAAGGAAGTCATTAAGTCATTGAATTAGAATAAATATGGTAGGGAAATAACTATTCTGTGATCGAGGATTGTTTTGTGGTAAAAAGCTATTTTGTATTTTAATCTCCATTAAATCCTATTATCGCCATATGGACACCAAGTCACATTCACTTGAGTGGTCAGAGTAAAAAGGTAGACTTTGAATGTATGTTCAAGAAGAATTTTTTTTTAACATAAGAGTGAGATAATTAAGTACTTTATATGCTTTTGAATTATGTCAAATAAGTATGCAAGTTATGGAAACTTTGGTAAAGAATAAGAAACCAACTTAAAAGGGGTGAACGATAATTTAACCACGGTATGAACTTAAGAATCTGTAGGTGGCCAATCGAGAAATTTATCCTTGTGAAATAATGTTCTTGGAATGTTAATCGTAACTATAATACATTTAAAGAAATGTTGTGTTGTGGGTTCGCCATTCCTGAAGTCATGTTTCTTGTGGTTGGGTCATTGCTAGTATTTGTTCGTTGGGAAAAGTGTGGCATCGACATGCCGATGTCGTCTGCATGTGTCTATGTGAGTCAATGACTTATGTGATTGTCGCATGTGAGTCGAGTTTTGTACTTGGAGCCCTTACTGTGTTGTGTGTAGTGAGCAATGTAAGTCAAAAAAAAATTATCCTGGTATTTTACTGTTGTTTGGGTGCGTAAAATGTGGGCACTACAAAAATCAAAGCTCACACTTAATGAAAAATATCTCATTCTCTCTAAAAAAATTTGCATTGATGTAGAATGGGATGTCTCTAATTATCCCTATGGATTGTTATTTATTCCTTTAAAGTGAATACAAATAAAGAAAAAAAAGTTTTCATGAAGAAGTTTCATGCACTGTTTTGGAGGTTAAGGATTGCTAGGCACTTTTTCGGCCTATTTTGGATCCTAGTGGCCGCTAGGCATACTTCACCATACAATGCAAACTACAAATGAGAATAAATTTTTCTCACCTATTTTGGATCCTAAAGAACCACTAGGATGTTTCAAGGCTAGCAGTCACCAAAATAATTTTTAGGTTAGCAGCAGCTAGCAGGCACTTTTTGTTGACCTAATTTTGAGGCTAGTTTCGTTAAGAGGTTTTTCCTATTGATTTTGAGGTTAGCATCTGCTAGGTACTTTTCTAGCCTATTTTGGAGCCTAGCAGCCACTAGGCATAATTCACCCAACCATGCAAACTTCAAATGAGCATAACTTTCTTTCTACAAGTTCGAATCAAGAAAACTTGGTACTATTGGAAAGGTCTTTAGGAGATCTTCGTGATAAATTTATTAGAGAAAAGATTAGATGAGGTTAAGAGGGTGAAAAATAAGAAAAATGTAGATATAATTTCATGTTGCTATCTTAGCCATTTTTGTAGCCTATTAATTGCTAGGATGTTTCAAGGCTAGCGATCACTAGGATAATTTTGAGGTTAGTGGCCACTAGAAACTTTTCTTGATTTAATTTTGAGACTAGTGGCTACTAGTAATTATTTCCTACGATTTTGAGGTTAACATCCACCAGGAACATTTTTGGCCTATTTTGGAGCCTAGCGGCTGCTAGGCATAATTCACTTGACCATGAAAACTTCAAATGAGCATAACTTTCTTTCTACAACTCCAAATCAGGAAAAATTGGTATTGTTGGAAAGGTCTTGAGGAGATATTCATGATGGATTTATCATATCAAGGATTGGATGAGGTTAAGAGGGTGAAAAATAAGAGAGAAAAATTGTACATCATTTCATGTCACTATCTTAGCCATTTTTGTAAGGTGGCGATCCATAGGATGTTTCAAGGCTAGCAGGTTGTCGGGATAATTTTGAGGTTAAGGGCTGTTAGAAAATTTTCTTGACCTGTTTTTGAGGCTAGTGGCTGCTAGGAACTTTTTCCTACTAATTTTGAGGTTAGCGCTCAATAGGAACTTTCCCAGGCCTATTTTGAAGGCTAACGACCACTAGGCATAATTCAACCGATCATGCAAACTTCAAATGAGCATAAATTTCTTTCTACATCTCCAAATCAGAAGAAATTAGTATCGCTGGAAAGGTCTTGAGGACATGTTTATGAAAGATTTATTAGATCAAGGATTTGATGAGGTTAAGAGGAAATCAAGGTTAAAAAAATGGATGTCACTTCATGTCGTTATCTTAGCTATTTATTTTTGTATGCTAACGGTTTAGGATGTTTTCTAGGGTAGTGGTCGCAAGGATCTTTGTTGAGTTTAGTCATTGTCATTAGGAAATTTTTGAACTAATTTTGGTGTTAGTAGTTGTTAGACACTTTTTCTTACATATTATGTTGTTAGAAGCCGCTAGGCACTTTTTCCACCTATTTTGGATCCTTGGGGCTGTTATGCATAATTAATCCAACCATGAAAACTTGAAATGAGAATAACTTACTTTCTACAAATCCAAATCAGGAAAACTTGGTACCGTTAGAAAGGTCTCGAGGAGATATTTATGATAACTTTAAAATATCAAGAATTAGATGAGGTTAATAGGGAGAAAATTAGGAAAAACAATGTGGATTCGGTTTTTCATGTTGCTATCAAAATGGAGAAAATGTCCATGTCGGTTTAATGATGTGTTTTTTATTTTCTTTTTCCTTGAGACCCTAAAGATTTCCTCCAAATGGAATATTTCATTATATTTTTCACATTGAGGAATAATGGGAGGCCTCTCATTCTCCATATCAATTGATATTTATTCCTTCAAAGTGAATAACAATGAAAAATAAAAGGGTAGATATAGAAGTAGTTTATTTTCATTCTTTCAAAACATTTAATTTTTTAGATGGGGGAATAGTATTCCTCTCAATCTTCCTAAAATTATTTTTTTATGGATAATAAGAAGGTTTTTAAATTTAGGTAAATTGTGATTCCTCCAAATCTCCTCACAGTGAAAATATTCATACCCCTGTTCAAGAGGATTAGTGGTCACTAGACTTATGTAGCTTAGTGGGCGCTAGCCTTATGTATCTTAGTGGCTGCTAGCCTTATGTATCTTAGCGGATACTAGCCTTATGTAACTAAGTGATCACTAGCCTTATGTAGCTTAGTGACCACTAGCCTTATGTAACATCATGACCGGTGTAAAAAATAGAAACTATTTTTAAAGCTTAGCGGTCACTAGGTAATACCTCAACATGATAAAAAAGAGTTTTTATCATACTTTTGTATGCATTCCAGAGATGCCAATTTGTTAGATCTTAGTGGTTGCTTGTTATGCCTTAATACGATAATAGTTTTGATACTCATATTTTCATTTGCATTACAAGGATCCCATTTTTTAGAGCTTGGTGATCACTAGCTAATACATCAACAAGAAATAATAATAAATTTGGTCAAAGTTTTCTTATGAAAACCAGAAACTATGTAATACAAATCTACTCAACACATAAACTTGCTGATAATATATTTCACCTATATATAATAGAATTACATTTGGCTATTATATAGCCATAGATATAGGAAAACAACTTCCTATAAAATAGGAAGTGAGAATAACAAATAACCTGGTATAGAAACACAAGTGCAACAATATAACCAAGAATCTAAGTACGTAATATTGTTTATAACAATATTACTATTAACTAACCACCCAAACTATAATGAAAACATTAATTTCCTAACATTCCCCCCTTAATGTTTACATGGTAGTAAAAGAACTTTCACACTTCCTCTGTAGCTTACCTCATGTGCTTGCTCATGATCTTGGTACAACACTTGAACTGAAGGTAGAAGAAGGAAAACATAAAAATTTTATCAACCATGCACTTTGTCGGGAACACATTTGATCGATGAGGATGGGAACACGCTCATGAATCATCTTCTTATCAACCAATCAATCTAGGGAACACATCTGACCTAGCAGTGTGGGAACTCAAGCAAGAACACATCTGAACAACCTTTAATGGTTTTCCAAAGGATAACCAAAAACCTAGGTATGAACATGAACACATATGACTATTCAACCTCTTCAAGACTCATGATGTTACATTTCACTATGCTATCTATTCTTCACTATGTTTTTCATAGGGGAATTATGTAGGAATACTCACGTATACATGTGAACAGGAATGGACATCTGTTTTAATTTTTCACACCACGGTGAAATCCATGTCAAACATAAATGCTGAAATAAAACACACTATATGCTAAAATAAGGCACACCACTCACACATGTTCCACCAAATAAATAAAGAGGCCTCATCGTTGATGACTGATGAGAGGTCATTGGTTGTCATCCAGCATCCAATGCCTCTGTCCTCAATTATAAAATTATCTAATAGAGAAAATATTCATCACTTTGATTTTTTGTATGAGAGTATTTCCTTCCTCTTCATTCTCTCCTTCTTCAATAGTAGCCATGGAATTATCTTGCATTTTCCCATCAAGTAAATCTTGTTCTCTTTTCTTACAATTTGAAGACAAGCTCCCAGATTATCTGCGTGTAGTGTCAGGTGAGCCACTTTTTTGAATATTTAGAAGATGACCCAGGTCTAAAAGAAGATTTAGATATTCTTTTATCTTGTTTCTTACCATACATTTCTTTTTCCTCTGGTTCTGCAATCATGATTCTCTTTTCTTCATCTATCAAAGAAGAAAAAGTTCTTCTAAACTTAATTTTATTTTACTCAAAGTAAAGACCATGTTAGAATAACATGGAGACATGTTATTGAGTAATACTACTTTAGCATCATCATCAGGCACATCTACATTTATTTGAGCTAGTTGATTGCAAATAGAATGAAAATTACTAATATGCTCCACCATGTTGTAGCCTTATTCCATCTTGAGGCCGAAAAATCTCTACTTCAAAGATATTCTGCGCTTTGATTGTGATCCAAACAATTTTTTCAATGTCTCCTAAATTATGTGAGAGGACTTTTTTGAGTCTATATGATGTAAATAAGCATTTGATAGACCCAATCTGATAATTGATGTAGCCTTTTGATCTCTTCTCGCCCCACTTACTTCATCGTATTTATCGGTTTCTTCTCTTTTCCATCAACAATATCCCACAAGTCTTTGTTGATTAGGAACAATTGGGTTCGTACTTTCCAGGTATGAAAATATTTACCTTCAAATTTTTCAATGTGACTCAACTTATCCATTATGACTCTTCACAAATTTGATAAAAAAATGAGTGTGATTCAAGATTCTGAAAATTCACCCAAAAAAGACACTAATGAACTCACAATATTATTAATATTTGACCTTGAAAATATAACTATTATTTCATTTGATGTGAAACTCTATACCGACACTTGACATTTGATAAAACTAATTAACACAACTTAAAATCAATGGATTAATACTGACATGACAACATATTAACAATTTAACAAAACTTTGAACTTTACAAAGAAGACAAATAACTTTATTATTTTTTAATGACCTGATCAAATTATAGGGGGAAGTTCGAATGTGGAAGGTTGAAGATGCTACTGTTAGACGAATATATACCTTCCCGGTACGTAGATCCCCAACCCCATCAAGACCACATGTAGATATGGCCATTCCAGGAAAAGATCACGTGAGAAGGAAAAAAACACTTAAATAAGTTATTAGAAAAAGTGAATACGTTGAACTGGAATAATACATTTACAAGTAGATTTGCACATTTTTGGAAAATACCCGATCTATGCGTGAAGCCTCCCACCATTTTGAGAAGGTTGAGGGCGAGATCCTAAAATTGCGAGCCTAGGTCTTTATTATAATGTTGGGTCTTCACAAGCTTCTTTCCAGGATATTGTAACTACTGTCGTGTTTGGGTGATAATATTTTTAGGGCATCACATCAAAAATGGCTTGTTTTTTTAATGATGTAGAGTGCAGAATCCGCCTCATTCAGCCAATGGTTACAAAGACCGACATCTACACTTTCTATCTCATGGAGATATACAAACATATATATGTATTGATCTGCAATTAAAATGAACTCTATAAAAATGTAACGATCTGCCATCAAGGATATTCCATCGTTACTAAAGACTCCATAGAAGTGATTGACATAGTTTCCCTTGTAAATAAAATCATTTCTCCATAGTAATTCGCTCTAATACCAAATGATAAATTTGGTCAAAATTTTCTTATGAAAACCAGAAACTATGTAATAAAAATCTACTCAACACATAAAATGTTGATAATATATTTCACATGTATACTACTATATAGTCATAGATATAGGAAAACAACTTCCTATATAATAGGAAATGAGAATAACAAATAACCTGGTATAAAAACATAGGTGCAATAATATAACCAAAATCTAAGTACATAATATTGTTTATAACAATATTACTATTAACTAACCACCCAAACTATAATGAAAACATTAATTTCCTAATAAATAAGTGGAGAAAGGTAGAGCTCCTTTCTACCTCATACTTATTTTTCAATATGAACAAGAATGGTTTACATCCATTCTACCTTTTTGGTTTATTTTCCTCTAAGGTTGAAAACTATTATTCCTACTAATTTTTTAAAGTGAAAAAATACTTGGATGTATTCATTAATTGTTTGTGGTTTATTTTCATTATTTTTGATATTGAGATAACTTTGTTCAAATGTATCATTTTTATGAACATTATGGTAACACTTGGTAATTTGTTTTCATTATTATTGATATTGAGATAAATTTGTTCAAATGTCTCATTTGTAGGAACAATATGGCAACACTTGGTCAACTTCCATTTGTAGAAATACCACTACAAAAAGTTGATAGAGAGTTTGAAAGAGGTATTTTGGATGAAGAATGGTTTGTTGAAGTACATAAGCCAGATAACTTTCATGATGACTTATGGATGTTTTAGATGATAGTTAATGATGTAACAGAAATTGGCATGGTTATAGCTACAAAACCAATAAATAAATATGTGATCAAGGTTCAAGTTGAGAGAATTGATAACATCACAAGAAAATGATATCTTTTGGAAATGGATCTCTATGTGGCCAATTATCATAAATATTTAATGGAGAGGTCAATACAAAATGCCAAATATTCTTGTGCTGGTTTTGGTTGGAATTTTCCATTCCCAACTGATAGAAATAATAAGGAAGGTGTGGCTACATCACAATAAATATATAGAGGTATGTTGCAAAGTCTTAAAAGGTTGTATGAAAAACCTACAACATATTTAATTCTTCATCTTCTTAATAGAAATTCTTCACACATTGGAACTAATCCTGCACTTGTTATAGAAATTACGTATCACCAGTGATCATATTTATCTTCATTAGAGGTATATATATATATATCTTTGTCCTCTTTCTAGGAGATGAAAAAATATACAAAGAAAGAAGTTGAAAAACAAGTAGAGACTGTGTTGTTAAAAGCTGCTCAGAACTTAGTGAAGAAGTAAAAAAATTCTTGTTTGATGAAAAAGTGTTTTCTATTGATTTTTAGAGGTGTGAAATCACACCTAAATATATCCAATTCAAGAAGCTAGATGAATATGAAGTTTCAAAAATAGTTGCCTTAATGATACAAAATATGATTACAACTCCTTGAGATGCAATACTTCTTCCTTTCAATAAGAACATAAAATAAGTTCTTTGAAAGTATAAAAGCGAGATGATATTGTGGATGAGAACATCAAGTTTTATATATTAGATGAGAAACATACTATTAGTTCCCAAAAATAATACTTGGAAATCCCAAGTAATGCAAGATTCTAGAATCATGGCCCACAATGTTCCATTGAGTACAATATATGCTATTTTCAAGAAACAAAATCGAGCAAACAGAGTGTGGGTTGAGACACAATTTATTGATAATATATCTAAGGCAATGGATTTATGGATTTTTGTGGAAGACCCAAATGTCCAGGAAGGGAAAATCGCGATCAAAAGAGTGGAAGGTGTGTATTATAATTTTATTTCAAATTTGCATGATAAGTTGACATTAGTTTACTTTCTTGATTCTATTTGGGAAAAGTGGGATATATTTTTGAATTGTATAGATTGGGTGGATTAGCATGTTCACCCAAAAAGACAACCAAGATGAATTCACAACAAATTCAATAAAATAATTCAGTGCTAATTTTTTTAAGTGCATACGTGGGCTTGATGAAAATGAATTGGATTGTCTTGCTAATGAGATATATGAAGGACATGTTTGGTTGAGGACATTGGTTGACCCTAGTCAAAGAGCTGATACCATTGCAAATTACTTTAAAAGAATCAAAGAAGAAAGAAACAAAGATTTGAATATGTTTTCATGAAGGATGGTGACAATTGTACAAGACTTCAATGTGATATAGAAAATGTGGTAAATAAATATGGAATTCATAGAACCCATTTGGCTCAATTATGTCACATAATTGGTGAAGAAATAATTTCTTCTACTGGTCAACAAACTTATCAAAAGGGAAAATCAAAAATTCAGAAAGGAAAATAAAGTGATAAAAAAAAAGAAAGAGAAAATTAGATAAGGCTAAAGAACCAAACATACCTGTAGTGGCCAAGGTAAATTTTAAGATTCTCCTAAAAAGTAACCATAGATGTTACTTGGAAAATTTATATAAATGAATTTTGAAATCTTGGCCAATGCGATGAATTGAAAGGAAATGTTGTCGGATGATATCGACTATCGGCTGGTAACAATACACTACTCTTGATTGATAAAAAATTTCTCTTTTGTGTATGTGGTAAAGGTGATTTCAATATATATTTTTTCTATTAGTGTAAAATCTAGGTGAATCAACCCAAAATTTACTTGTACCTAAAAAATTTAGGTAAAATAGTAAGCGACCTAACCCCTCAAAATTAGCCAAATCCAAATTTTAAAAACCCAAATATTCATGAATTAACGAATATTAGCCACTAAAATTTACACTAGTAGTGGAAACACAAATATTAGATTTGTATATTTAAGATTTTCACAACAATACTCTAGCCAGAGATCCAGATACAAATAATTTTACTTGTTGTAGTTTTCCATTTGGACTCAGAACTACATTGGAGAATATTTCTAGTTTATCTATGCTTGCATGTGATCTTCTTGTTATGGATATGTGTAATATTTTTATTGATGTAACAATAAAGTACCTTATTGACATGTTCACATTTTTTGGAACAAATGCAAGTAGACTTTTTCTATGTTTTGGTTCCAATTTTAAAAGTACCAATTGTGGAAGAAGCTGTGAAAATATATTGTAGAGATGTTAAGGAGAATTTTCCAGAGATTGATTATGGGTGCTATAGATTGTATACTTCCCATGGTTTTGATGGGTTTTCAGTACTATGCATTGTTTATGACATCCATAACCATGATGAAGAGGAAGAAAAAATTCAGGTTGATTTAGATTGGGAGCATAATGAAGATGAAGTGAAAATTCCTTCTTGTAATGATCTTAATCTTATTGGGTCAAGACATCCATTCGATTTGAGTGAATGGAGCGTTTTTGGAAAAATTTGATTAAAAATCACACACAAGAGGAGAGAAACATTATCTCCATTTATATAGGATGCACATTACTTCCAGCATTTGTAAAAATAGGTGATCATTCTCTTGTATCAATTGTTGAAAATGTTGACTAAGAGTTATTTATGAAGACATTTTACAAGGAAATTTCAACCATTGAGGTTTCATGTGTGCACTGGTGAGTTTTGTACCTTTCTATGATTATAGTTTTTGATTTTGGAGGGAGAAAAAGTTAAATAATTATACTATCAAAATGTATTCTCTTAAATTTAAGTTTATTTTGTATAAGATATGATTTATTCCACATTGAGGAAGTATGAGATACCTCTCATTAGCTACATAAGGCTAACAACCACTAAGTTACATAAGGATAGCAACCGCTAAGTTACATAATCTTTAATGATGTAAGAATTTTTGGTCTCTTTTTAAGATGTTTTTAAACTATCATATTCATTATTTTTTCATAATTGATATAATATTAGTGAATATGTGTTGATAGGTGTGGAAATACAAGAATTCAATGTCTCTAAAACATTTTAAAAACCACTTGGATTTCCAACTTGGGGTGATTCACATGGTGTTGGGTTGGATGTAAAAAAACAATAGTTTCTAAGAAACATAAATGCATATCTAATCAACAAGATTTGGAAAATGTTGAGTCAGAAGATCCAATCATTTAGAATATTGTGAAATATCCAAAAAATACAGAGAATCAAGAAGTTGAGCAAAGTTTGAATAGAACTGCAGCTGAAACATGTAATTAACTACTCACTTTTTTATTTCATATGATATTTTTTTGTAATTAGTGAATTTAAATGATTAATTCTATGAAACATTTATTTACATATGGTTATGAGAATATAGATGTAGAGTCAACAATTCAAGGCCAAATACCACAATCTTCAGGTATAATATAAGAAAAATTAGTTACTTTAATTTTATAAAAATGTTGTAATTGGTAGTTTTTAGAGTATATGATTCAATAATTTATTTGTGCAGATCTAAGTAGAAAACCTCTATTGATACTAGATTTGGAAGGTGTGCTAATTTTTCAAGTGACTTCTAAAATTTCTAGATCTTTCCAGACCAAAGGATGTCATTATGTTCCAAGAAAAAAGTTATCTCATTTTTAAAAATGCATATGTACTAAATTTGAGATAGCATTTTGGTCAGGTTTATGTGACCAAGATGTTAAATATTTAGGGAAGAAGATTTTGAAGAAATATGGGTATGGTAAGCAGAGAGATTTATTTTATTATGGTGTTGAAATGTGCACGAATGTAGATTGTGAACAGGTAAAGGATATAAATATGGTTTGGTCAAAGCATAAATCATATGATGCTACAAATACCATATTGATTAGTTCTGAAATGGTAGGGGTTCCTCAAGAAAATTATTTCATTGCACCAAGTTTTTCTTTCTCAGATGATATGCAAGCTGATAATTGGCTAATGGATCATATTTGGCTAGATCTTGAGAACTTTAGAGAATGATGTAAATGATGCAAGAACATTAGTTAAAAATTTGTAAATGATATTACAATGAATATTTTGAGCTAGTTTCATTGTAAGCCAATTTTGAAATCATTTTGAAGATACTTTGTTATATTGTAAGACAATAGAATCCATTTAAAAGTTAATATAATGTATTATTACTATTTATTTTATAGCATTGAAATGAATTTATTTTTTATTTGTTGTTTTGCTAGTGTAATTATTAAAATGCTAGTAATGTTTTTGATATCTTTAACTGTAATTACAATGAAATTATTAATTTTTGTAGTAATAAGGATGTACTTTTGAAATTTATTTTAAAGTTAGTTTACATCTTGTTATTTATGCTATAACATTGTATGGATTTAAATTTTTTGATGTGGTTATTTATTGGATTAATATTTAATATATATCTCTATAATAATGTATATCATACATTTGATTTCAGTTGCAAGGAAATTGTTGATATTGGGAGTAGAAGGATTGTTGTTCAGAGTTCCAAGATATTCGGAACTAATCCTTACAAATTACAACATGATTTTAAATATGCTTCATATACATATTTCCAAAGGATTTATTAACCTGATTTGTTTTGGAAATTGGTAAATATTTGGGGGTTTTGAAAGGACCCGCATCCTCATACAAGTAGTCTAAAAGGTAAGATAACATCATGAAGAAATACCGATAAGAAGCCAAATGGAAAGAGGAACAAATACCCACAAGGTCCAAATCGCACAAAGGAAGAAAGAAAGAGTCAATAGTTAGAGCATAGATGAGCTACATATGACACCGAGAAGAAGTAGTAAGAATACAACCCTAGAGAAATAAAATTTGGCGAGATGTAATAAGGAGGAATAAATAAAGGGGAGTGGGTAGAATTAGCCCAACAAACTACAAGCCAAAGAAGAGGAAGCATCCTAAGAGGCAACTCTAAGCTAAACAAAAATAAGAACTTATCCTTTTTCCCCATCTTTGAATGCACTAACGCCGATTTCCACGAGAGTGTTCCTCTCGAGCATGGTTAAAATAAGAGGAGTGGACATTTGCAAATCCTTTTTAGAGAAAGGGGAACCTCCTTATCTAAGTCGGAGCGATCGGATTCATGAGGCATCTTGATTCCTGAAGTAGGTTTTTCCACGAGGGGGATGAGCCAAGGGATGTCCCACCTTAGTACAATCATTCACAACATTTAAAACATCGGTAGTGATCGAACATCAACCAAAGAAGCGGTATCATCAAATTATTGAATATTTGAGTCGATCAGAGTCATCATCAAAAATTGGATGGCTCCATCGTTTGGGAATGGATCCTTTTTATTTAGAGATTAGAATTCCTTATATGGGTAGGAAGCCTGAAGGTGACTTGGAGTCTTGCAATTCCTACATCGGAAAGCAGTGTTTTCATAATCGAGAGTCTGGATGTGAGTCGCATCTCCCATCTTGAGAGTCATTTTATCCGGTAGTCCTTTACTAAGATCCACTTCAACATGGATGTTAAAAAAATTTAAAAACCCGCTATGTAGCCTCTTGTCATCTTATTTGATGAACCTCCCTAGATAATTTCCAATATCTTCCAAGCTCATGAAATAATTAAGATGGATGTTTGGCAATTTGACCCAAACATGGACACGTGAGATAGAGAAGGAGTTGGTATCAAATTACGGGAACCATGGGGTGGTTAACATCCCACCATGCCCCAAAACAAAGGTACTTCATCAATAATCCTTTGATATTTGTCCAAAATGTAAAATTATATTACAAATAATCCTCTTACATAAAATCAAGTACTCACATTTTTTTCCACAAGGAATGAACCCACTAGATTAGAGAATTTATAGTTCGCTAAAAACCATTAAACTTCTATATGAGGGCTTTACATTCTAGGTTTTATCTGAAGATGAGAACTTCATATTTGAATATCTTCAAGGAAGGGGAATCAAATGCTTACTCCACAATGTAGGTAGGAGGAGGAGGAACTACAACGAGTTGAAGCATAAGTGGCATTTTTAAATAGAGTCTCTCTAAAAGGTGTGAGATTTCTCATCTTGGCTCCACCCAATAGATGATTGGTCATTGAAATTGTTGAATCTCTACCAATCCCATAAGATATGAGAAAGGATTCATCATTAATAACTCTATTAGTAAAAACTAGGTTTATGAAGTCAACCTGCATTGACTCAATCTATAGGAAAGAATAAGTTTAAGGTCCTAACCTAGAGCCGGGCATGGGGATAAATATAGAGAATAAATCCACTTAAAATAAAAACAAAGATCTATAAAGATCCAAAGGAGGATCCATATAAAATATAAAAGGGGATTCAGGCCCGCCATACTCACCATCCCTAATCGCAGTCCTATCCTTAATACTTGAGATTAATACCCGACCCAGGAAAAAAATTTGTCTCTGCACGTCTTTTCCTACCACCATTTCCCAAGAAAATGTCCCCGCCACCATTATTTATAGAGGTATTTATAGGGTTAGAGAATTCAAAAAATATGGAGTTCACCATCGCTTCCGATATTTAATAATGTGGGAACTTCTCGGCATTTATACACTGATTTTTAAAAGTTGTAAGAGAACATTTCAATATAGCTTTGTGGTTTACATTTTTAGATTAAAAGTACATTCTTTTCTTGCACACTTTTCTTGGTTACATGATAAAAAATTGTTTACTTGGGGAAGATAAAATTATATAATATCAAATACATTTGAGATATCTCGGAGTGGAAATTTGAAGCTTGTATATAAGAAAATTTTAAAGGATGTTATTGATGTGTACAAAGAGAGATATGTTGATTCTAACATATTATTCATTGATGAGGGGAAATACATATTTGAAGAGTTTGGAAATGCTAATTACTTTAAGATCCCACATAGTTGGGATTTTTATGGATCTTATGAGAAAGATAAAATTGTAAAAACCCATCTATGTACTTGGGTTAAACATGTGGGGCCTCTAAAAAATTGAGGCACTCATTGAGAACTTTTAAATTAACTATTGATGATTATTAATTATAAATGAAACTTAAATTGTGAAGTTTTTTTTTCAAGTAAAATATATTAAATGTATATGTTGATTTTATTGTTTTTATAATAATAGTGTTGACATAGATACTATGCATAACAATAAGGTAAAGAGAATCCAACTAACAAACTAGAAACAAGTAATTTAGAAGTGTTTTTTTCACTCAATTTTGTTTTTATGAGTAAATATATAATGGAACTTACATATGTTGAACTATATGGCCTCCTAATAATCATTTAAATGAAATAATCCTTAAGTGAACTAGATGGCCTCCTATTTTATTAAAAAAATAATAATAGGGAGAATGGGTGGCAACCAATTTTCCCTCAAAGATCAATCAATAATTGGAAACCAAATATATTATGAAATTTTAAATTATTAAACTAGATGACATCCTATTATCCATTTGAGCTCAAAATAACCATGAAGAGGTAGAATGTGTGGCCTCTCATTCTCATGCAATGTAAAAAAATTGGCAATGTAAACACAAATTTAGATGTAAAGAAACCGATAATGAACTTCTTGAAAAAATTATTAGACTAAAATTAGTCCAAATTTAATGAAATGTTTTTCCAATGTGAGTTAAAATTAATAGGGAGAATGGGTGGCCCCCAATTATACCTCATAATTCAATTAACTAAAATTGAAAACCAACAATGAAATCATTGGAGAGCAAGAAATCACAGGTTGAAAACTAATAATAGAATTTTTGAAAACCAATAATAACATTTATGAAAACCAATAGTAGAAATATTGAAAACCAATAATAGCATTTTTTAATACCAAAATTTAGATGTAAAGAAACCAATATTGAGCTTCTTGAAAAATTTCTTAGACTAAAATGAATTTAAATTGAATGAAATGGTAGTTTTAGCATAGATTCCAAGCAAATGGAGAACACAACAAAATATAGACCAAGAAAGTGTAAATTCTCATGGCCAAACCATACTCCTGAAAATCATATAGCTCCTCTAAAGATTTCTCCCCTCTCCTTCCAAAAAATCATCGACCTTTCTAAAACCCTAAACCTTCCTTATTATCTGACCTTATCATTTAAGGGTTTTAGGGAATATCCCCTCAAGATTCTCCATTCATTCACGCTTATGCCATCCTTTTGGACCGCAAAGGAATAATAGGGATTATTCATCCACAAAATCCTTTAACTTTTCCCACCGCCAACTTTTCATATCGCCTAATCGGAGAATTTTTTTGAGCGATTGCCTCTGACTTCTTTCGGGTTTTATTTTTTTCTTTTTTTCTTTCTCTATTTTCCATCCGGAAATTCCCGTAGCCTATTCATTATTCCTCCTATACATTTTCTTGGGCCTAGGGTTTTGAAAATCTATCTAGTATTTTTAAGTGCTAATTAACTGCATCTAAAGAAGACCATAGCTCGGGATTCCTTCGGGGAGATTGCAAGAGGTTGTTTGGTCCAAAAAGGTGCAATAATGGATTTTATGAAAATAAGAAAATACTTCCACCAATTTGTAGAGCTTAAGAAAATATGCACTTTTAGAGAAAATGATGCCTAAAAAATAGCCACAAAGTGAAAGTTATGGAACTTGCAAGTTTTTTTCTTTGCTTACATCTTCCTAGGACTCTTTCCAAAAATGGAAAATTTTATTCTATCCTTTAATGGAAATAAAATGTTCTTGATGAGTTTTCATGTAATTGTAAAAGTAAAAGTCATGCAAGTCACACTTTTTGGAAAGAGAAATTTCATAATACAATTTGCACTTAGGGTTCATTTTAAGACACCCATAGAAAATTGAAGGTGAAAAATACCTAGCAAATATCCCTGGAACCGGTTTTAGTGAAAGGCAAATTTACCAATTTTTCAGAACTAAATTTTTGCCCATTTTTTTGAGCCAGAGAGACTGCATATTTGCAAACACTGAAAGATTGTTGACGTGCATCAACTAGCCTTCTTGAAAACCATGTACTCATACACAACAATTTATTTTTAACAAATTTGGAACGTAAAACACAAATGATAAATTGTGGTGTAAATTCATGAATATAATTGTTAGCAAACATACAACTATCAAAAACATAAATACATAATCATGCAACTATATTGAATAGGGATATGAACACGCATAACCATATCAAGATACTTTATTTAGCAGACTCGGTGAGTATTAATTACTTGTAAGTGAATTTCATGGCAACAAATGCCATGTAACTCAGTCCAGTCAAAATTACTTGTGGCGAACAGGAATCGTGGCATCTTAAGTGGTGCCACCACTCTAAACAATGTTATGAGGAAGGCTAATGTCACTGCCATCCATGCAACTTCACCAAGTACCCCATCTCTTTTTTCAAAAGAAGCCAAAGCACTATAATCTGCACCCATAATCAACCTACAACTCACCTCCTTCCAACCAATTTTCATTTTATCTTCGTCCCTTGCCATTTCAATTAGGACGTATCTTTGGCCATTCAAAAAAATCTCTTTATCATTCAATTGTGAAATGGGGAGGGAAGCATGTTGCATTCCAATACCTAACCCCTCCATTGAAGTCCCACCTTGAGCAAATCCAATTGTTTCCATATCAAGATTCTTAAAAATTGTTATTCAAAAAACCTAGCAAGCTGCTTAAATTACACATTCACTATCCATGCATCAATGAGTCTTATTGACACACATCAACAAGTCTTATTGACATGCGCCAATAAGTCTTGTCGATGCACATCAACAAGACTTGGTGACATGCATCAATAAGACTTGTTGACGTGCGTCAATAAGACTTGACCGACGCATTCCGTCAATAAGACTTGTTGACGCGTGCCAACTGCTTATCCCCTTGTTGCCGATCAACTACTTTACCCCTTATCGTGCGTCAACTACTTAACCCCTTATCGTGCATCAACTACTTAACCCCTTTTCACACGTCTACAATACCTCCTTATCGTGCATCTGCAATACCTCCTTGTCACGCATCTATAATACCTCTTTGTCTCGCGTCAATCTCTGGTGCTTAAGAGTATGCGAGTTCACGGTATTGGTAATTTGGTAAGCTACTTGTGGTAGTACCATAGTATACTACCCGGTGAATCACCTAGGTTTTTATAGGAGATGTTTTCAAATGTAGGTGAAGCCGACCCCAAAAAATATATATACTGTAAATTTTAGGCAAACAGGACACCGACTCGCTCTGAAAAAATCACCTTTTCAAATTTTCCTAAAATGAATTTTTTGCCATATTACGAATATTCGCCACTAAAATTATCCCTAGTCGCACTTTTTAGGAAGAATCTTTCTTCATGCTAGTCGAACTTTTTGGGAAGAAGTTTTCTTCATGCTAGTCGCACTTTTTGGGAAAGATGAGTTCTCCATACAATTGGGAATTTTGGTGCTTCCTAGAAGGTGGGAATTTGGAGGCTGTCTGGAAGGTAAAAATTCCCATGATGGAATTCAATTCATTTAATTGAAAAGTGGGAATTTTGGGGTTTCTGGAAGGTGGGAATTTTGAGGCTTTTACGGAAGGTGAAAATTTCCCATGATGGAAGTCAAGTCATTTAAGTGAAAAGTGGTAATTTTGGAGTCACCTGGAAGGTGGTAATTTGGAGGCTACCTGGAAGGTGAAAAATTCCCATGATGGAAATCAAGTCATTTAAGTGAAAAGTGGGAATTTTGGGGCTTCTTGGAAGGGTAATAATTCTCACCAAAGAGTTTTTATTCACCCATGAAAGTCAGACTTTTGGGAAGAATATTTCTTTCATGCTAGTCACACTTTTGGGAAAAGTGAT
The DNA here is from genome assembly GCA_018340775.1 of Taxus wallichiana var. yunnanensis. Classification (NCBI taxonomy): domain Eukaryota; kingdom Viridiplantae; phylum Streptophyta; class Pinopsida; order Cupressales; family Taxaceae; genus Taxus; species Taxus wallichiana. Next base: position 339,497,189 of record CM031236.1, read on the forward strand.
TTCTTCATGCTAATGGGAATTTCGGGGCTTCCTAGAAGGTGGGAATTTGGAGGCTTCCTGGAAGGTTGTTTTTTCCGACAATGTAAGTTAAATCACTTAATTGCAAGATGGGAATTTTGGAGCTACTTGGAAGGATAAAAATTACGTATCCTTGCCCTATTATTTTTCACATAATTCCTAGCCAAAACATGTGACCCATTCTAGCATAGTTAAATGCCTAAAAGTTGACTCCTTTTAATTACTGAGAAGCATCCAGTTTTGGTGCCTAGGGTTAGAAAGACTTCCTTTTTATTATTATGGCTATCTGCATGTTGATGTGAGTGCACATGTGATTAAAATAATATTTTTCCCTTGTTTGGCATGCAAGCAAAGTCTAAAATAGAGGGAAGCACGCTTTATAATCATATCTCGGTGAAGAAATTAGATATCCATGTTATGGACTACATATTTGTCTGAATTATTTACAGGAATACTTCATTTATACCCATATTGGTGAAGAAAGAAGAATTCATTGTCTGATACATTGAATATATCTTCAAAATTAGAGGAATAAATAGATCCATCTCTCATAATTTTAAGGGATTCCGGAAAAAATTATCCTCTTATTTCTAACACAGCCCATGTGGAAGTCATTACATGGAAAATTCATTTAAGGAGATGGTGCATGTGCTCCCAATCATCCAGTTGAATTCTTCATTGAATTTACTTGTATTTTCCTTCCACATAGTGTTTTCCAAAATATAAAATTACCCATATACAATTAAAAATAAAAGGTGATGATTTTTATCTGAATTGTTTATAGAAAACATTAAAGTGGTACATGTTGGAGAAGAACCGCAAAATCTTCAAGAGAGGAAGCAGTCGAGGTAGCACCCATAAGAAAATCTCAATCAGTGCTTCCAGATCTAGTTTGGTGAGAATCAAAGGAAAGGATTCAACACCATTTGGGAGAAAAAATCATCTCGATTAAAGGCAAAGATATCATTCGGATCATTCATTGTTAAAATACATTAAGCGAAGTACAAGGCACATTATATCATCATGCAAAGTATGTATTAAGGACAAAATGGAGATTATTGGTACAAGAATAATTTATTTTCTTTGTTCTTCTTTCTCTTATTTTATCCGATAAAGCAATTGGGAAATCAATTAAAATTATAAAACTTAGGTAATTGGCTATAAAAGTCGTTACTTCAAGTTACTGGAAGAATTCAATCACTTGGAAATAGGTGGCAGACATGCAAAATAGAAGGTTCTATTTTCAGTTATAAATCATGCATGTCATGCAAAGAGGGATTCTAGGAGAAGGATTGCCAATTGTCCCCTTTTCTATAGCTTCGCATGCGAGAATTCATTAAAAACTTCCTATTTGTAATTTCCCTTTATACACTATAAATAGAGGAAGAGCCTACGGGTTAAAAGATCACAATTTTTTTATTAGCATTCTTGAGTTCCATACTTTTTGTTGTAGCCTTTGATGTCATTTTTGTGAAAGATGGGGAATTGAATAAAGGAATATTTCCGAAGAACTTTGTGTCCACAGTGCATTTTCTTCTTAATTATGTGTGGATCTTTAGATAAACTTTGTGTTATCTGAGATTTAGATTAGAAGCTTTTCTTTTCCTTTACTTCTGAATATTGTGAGATCTACTTGTTTATTTAATCCATGTGTATGAAACCAACTCTGTAAACTATTGGTTAAATTACATATCTTCCTTTCTTCTTTCCCAAATTCCATTAGTTCTCCCTTCTGCAAATACTTCATAACATTCGCTTACTTATTGCAGAATTGCTAAGTTATGGTTCATGAGCTTTGTAATTAAATTAAAACCCCAAAAATGGTTATTAAGATTTATACTTGCATTGATAAACATATTACATGGGAGCCTCACCAAGTAAATGAGGGAGATTTATCTCATGATTGCTAGGTTTTTAGTTGTTCGAAAATCTAGCCAACATAATTGTTGATCCAATCGACAATGACCGAGTTGGATCAATGGTAAGCTGAAGCTAACGTGGTAGATCTTGGGCCTCACGAATAGGTAGATCGAGAGAAGCAAAGAGACTAGGAACTCGTCAAGAACCATCACGAGACTATAGATGGGGAAGGTAACTAAAAATAGGGAAGATTGAGATAGGGTCAACAATTAGTGGGTTGGATTGACGATGACTAGATATGATGAGGATGAAATCTAAAGTTGTAGGTGTGCGAGAATAGCAATATTGAAGGATTTGGGATCTTGAGTGATCGGAAGATAGAAAGCGAAGGGGTGGATGATGAGATAATAAAATAGAGCCTGATTGGGTCGAAAATGACTGTGAAGGATGGACGGTGACCAGTAAGAGATATAGGGTTTAAGGAATGAAAATGGATGGAAAAGATGAATTGTAGAGATGGGATGATGGTAATTGATGCAAGGGAAGAACTCGGGTGACCGATAAACCTACAAGGCCGATGCACTTGTGATGATTGGATGAAAATCGAGACACCAAACAAGCAAAAGTTTGATACTAAAAACAAGATAATTTAAAAGCTTCAAAATTGATACAAAATATCTCTAAAATAGCTCTAAGGTCGTGATAGAAGCTACAACGAAGAGTTAGAAATGAAGCCAAAATTTCAAGAAATCCCAAAGTCTCAAAAATTTCATCCTCGAGAGAGGAGGGTATGGGTGTATTTATAGGGTTGATGTTGACTCGGATGGGTCACCGATGACTATGGTGGTCTGTTGATTTGGGTGGTGTATGATTGACCATCTCATGACAATGAGCCCATATGAGGTTAAATTAGGGCTTCATGTGGTAAATACGGGTTAGGGGTATCTTAGGAGTATAAAGGTAGTTGGGGATAAGAATACATTAAATGGGGGTAGATGGGAACCTAGGGATGGTAAATAAGGTGTTTAGGGAGGATAAAAGGGTTAATGAATAGGTTTAGGGATAATTAAGGGTGATTAGGGATGTCTAGGGAAGACAAATTAATGATATGATTAGGATGGGATTAAGGTAGAAAAATAAAAATTAGAGGGATAAATGAAATTTAGGAGGGAAAGGGGGATTTAAATGGGAAGATATGTTTGTATGTGAGAGATGACGGTGAAGGGGAGTGAATATAGGGTAGGGGACAAACATACAAAAATTGGTGTCTACATTATCTTCAAATTGACATATCATTAGTTAGGATATGTTTAACCTTAAAAAGGAACTTTTTGGGGCTGATTTCTAGGCCACTTTGCATGTTGTTTTAAAAACAACTCCTTGTTAACCTTGTGAAATTCTTTTTAAAAGGGTGTCCCATAAATTGTTGTGGCTTTCTTCTTCTCAACCTAACAACATGATTTCCTTTAGTTTAGCTTTAGATTAACAAGTTATTATTAAGATTAATTTTACCCCTTGGGAAGATGTTTTATTCAAATCAGTTTGGAGCCCTTTGGTGGGTTGCTTACAAAAATTATTCCTCTCACTTTGTGAATGCCTTCGAGAATGGTAGGGTTAAAAAGAGGATATCGTAATGAAACAATTTTCTATTGACTCGGCTACTATTTCAATAGATAAGAGAATAAAATAGAAGTGAAAAAAATGGATTTCAAGTATCTCATGATTTTTTCGGTGGCTACTCGTAGAACATTTATTATAATTTTTATTACCTTGGAACTAGAGTTTTTCCTTAAGTTATTTAAAACTAGCTTTTGACTACTCGACATAACCTTCATTGGGATTTTTGAACAACCTAGTGGGGTGGTCATTGGTACTTCATTAGACGTAGAATACCTTTGAGCCTTCTTAGATCTGAAGCACTTGGTTATCCTTCGTGGTTATAAGGTAATTTTTTGTATTTGAAATGTGTTTTGTCACACTGGAGTGTATGGTCACAATTTCTTGTTGAAAATATATACATTTTTTTAACATAATAACACCATACTGTTTGTCTGTACAAATACTACTTAGGAGACATGGTGGTGTAGTATTTAATGCTTGAATTTGATCACTATGATGTTTCATTCTCTCTCAAATCCTTCCATCTAGAATGAAAAAAATGTGTGTAGTAGGGAATGGACCTCATTTCACCAACTAAACAAATATATATAGTATTGTTGTCCACAATAAGATCATGCCTTATTTTGGTCAATTAACACCATTTTCCCCCTTTAGTGCTTCAATATACTTTTTATACATTTTAAGTACTTGAGGATCCTGAAAGCACCTCATTCAATAGGAAACTTTTCCCCTTTCCGAAAATATAAATAAGTCCTTCTAACTCTTCATATTTTTCAAATTTCGGGCCTTGGGAGGTTTTTGCATCTTTGCAATTTCGGGCCTTGGGGATTTTTGCATCTTTACAATTTCGGGCCTTGGGGATTTTTGCATCTTTACAATTTTGGGCCATGGGGGATTTTTTGCATCTTTGAAATTTCAGGCCTTGGGAGGTTTTTTGCACTTTCACAATTTTGCAAATGGTGCAGTTTGCAATTTCGGGCCCTGGGGATTTTTTGCAAATTTGCATTTTTGCCATCTCTTGTGCGAATTAATGTAAATTTTCAAATGGGCATAAATTTTGATCCAGTGCTCAAAATTTGACAAACTTTATATCGTTGGAAAGGTATCGATGTCCTCTACGCAATGGAAACCTAAAATATTATTTTGGTGATGTTAGGTGGGTGAAAAATAAGAAAAATTACTCATCTCTAAAAAGTGCAGTTCCATGCATCCCAACCACCAGAATTAATGAAGTATGGCACCCATTTCTTCTCCAAAGAAGCAAGACATCATGAAGGAATGGCCTTGACAGGCTGCCCATGCCCCTTTTCATAAATTTAATGCGTATTATTTGTGCGTGGGAACAAAACTTTGAGCTTCCCTTTTCTCTCTCTCCCACATTCTTCTATATATATTGTAAATTTTGGGATATGGGGAAGCTTTTTCCAATTGTTTTCTCATGTCTACATGACTGCGATCCTTCACATGGATTCTGCAATTGTATTTGTGCCTTTATTATACATATGTAATGGACTGTGTATATTATGGAGCAATAAAAATTGTGTATTGTGGTGTTCTCTCAACCCTTTCTAATTTTTCTTGCATTCCCTTGCCTCTCCATTATTATTGTTCTATTATGTGCATACTTCTTTCATTTACAGGTTTTTTATTTTGTGTTTCATGGAGTACAGATGGTGAATGAAGATTTGGGTCTGTGTCACATTGGTTTGGCTTCTCCCAACTTCTATATTCTCCCTCAATAGGATATTCTAGTCCCTTTTCTTGGTGCTATCACCTATGTAGTGTAGGATTTAACTTTTTCATGCAATATCCCTCTCCCCGTCTCCTTGGAATTGATAGGATAGGATTAGATAGCATATTTTTCCTGCATTGGGAGTAGTTGTAGTGTAGGATTAGGTAGAGGAACCAACCTTCTTTGGAGGTCCATCTCAAGTATGCAAGTCCCACAACTTGAGAGATGGTCCAATGTTACCCAATTACACTAGTAGATCATGCACACTTGCAAAGCAAATCAAAGGGTGTTGTAATTTGGTGATACAAGTATTTAATTATTTAGAGAGAGAAATAATTTTTGTTCTTTCACACAAACATTTTTTCATTCCGGATGAAAGGATTTGAGAGATAATGAAAAATCATAATGATCAAATTCAAGCATTAAATACTACACCATCATGTCTCCTAAGTAGTATTTGTAGAGCGTATGGTGTTATTATGTTAAAAAAATTATCTATTTTCAACAAGAAATTGTGACCATACACTCCGGTGACAAAACACATTTCGAATAAAAAAATTACCTTGTAACCACGAAGGATAACCAAGTGCTTTAGAATCTAAGAAGGCTCAAATTTATTCTACCTCTAATGAAGTACCAATGACCACCCCACTAGGTTGTTCAAAAATCCCAATGAAGGTTATGTCGAGCGTTAGTCAAAAGCTAGTTTTAAATAACTTAAGCTAAAAATCTAGTTCCAAGGTAATAAAAGTTCTACAAAGTAGCCACTAAAAAAATCATGATATTGCAAATAAACTAATCCAATTAAGATCAATATATGTATTTTAACTTATAGCTCATATTTTTCCCTTTGTTAAAGGAAGGATGCAATATATGAACTTGTTTAATTGTATAATATCTATATGTATAGTCATGTTTGGAAAATTATTAGCGGTTGTTATATTTATATCTCGAAAATATATTTGATTATGTTGAAGCATTGAATTTATATTTTGTAACTCAATTAGTTCATTTAAACCTTCTTTATATGTTGTTTTAACTCGATTAAACCTTGGATTAGAAATTGTGTCTTAATTCTTAACTCACAAGAAGCAACTTAATTATAAACATATATATTTTTACTCATTACATGTGTAATAAGGAACTTAATCAAGAACTACAATCACACTAAAACTTACTATCATACTTTGTCCTACTTAGCTTGAATGAAAAATACATCTATATTCTTATTTTACCTCAACATGGAGTTAGGCACATATGCACTACCATTCGGTAGTTCCTAGGCCAAAAATTCAATTCTCAAATGTCAATATCATTTAGAATTTACTTGTCAAGTATGTTAAATCTCATGTTTATTAGTGAACCATATCCTTGATCTAGTTATGTAACGTTTCACTAATATATTGTGTATGAAAGGTAATTCTAGAGCATAGTTATTAGCTAATAAGTTTTTTGGTAAGTTATGAATCACTATAAGTACAATGTAACTTCCTTGTGGAATAACCCTAGAACTTGTGATTCTTCCTCCTTGGTTTCAATTTATAACATGCAGGCCAATTGATGTTACATAAAAACATAGTGTCTCCTATAGGAAAGCATATTTGATATTTAAGAGGATGGGACCTAGAATTGTAATGGTTGATAACCAAAGATATTATTAGGAAAAGTTCAATTTGGATGACTATCTTACTTGATTGTATCCTAAACCATTTCCCTGGGAATTCTACTTAGCATTATCCTAATTTAAGAGAATTCTTAGTGGCTACACAATTGAAAGGAAGGTTATCCTCTCGGGATCCTTGGTTGTAACCTTGTGTTGGTCATCTTTATCTTGGGTTCGTAATGTTAGGTGAAGGAAATACTCTATTATGGTAAATTGGAACCAGCCTTATATGTAATTCACCCTTCTTGTGTCTAGCGTTTTGCAAAATAAAATGATTAGAGAGTAGACTAAACTTGGTTAAGGATATAACTGAAAATTGTTAATTGCATTGTTGGTGTTATGTTGTAAAATGTATCTATGTAATGTTTATGTTAAAAAAACAAGAGTTGTGTGCTAAAAATATTTCTCTACTTTGTTTTGGTTTTTCAAGTCAAAAATGGACATGGCATATGGTATCGAATAGAGCTCTAAGTTCTAGAAACTCTAGGAAAAATCTTGTAACATTTTGTGTTAGTGTTGTCATTAATTTCAAGTACATTGATGGAAACGGGTTTCATGAGGTCATGTGGGTCTCTATGTGATGTCATTCAAGTGTCTAACATGAAGGTTGATTAGTAGTTCTTGAGTTTGTTGTTGTCATACGTTGTTCTAGAACATGGTTTAGTAGGCATGGTCCTAGTATGAGTTATCCTAAGTTGAATAGATGGTGTCATAAGGTCTATCATGGCTAGTATGATATGTCAAATGAGTATGAGTGTCTACAAGATAGAATTCAAGATGCTTCGGAGTTTGCTTAAATGATCCGGAGTTAGTCTGAAGTTTGTTCTACTTGCTTTAGAGTTTGAACATTTTGCTTGAATTCTATTATGATGCTATTGTGACATGTGGTGAATGTCATGAAAATGGAGAGTGAGGTAGAGGAGTGTAGGTACATGTTTGAGCATGATTTGCAGGTGATCATCTAGACCTAGTCTAGGTGCTTGAAGGCAAAATGGAGCATGAGAGTGAGGTGTAGAGGTATATGAGCTCATGGAAGCATGTAGAAGTGTGATACATGTTGTCTCAAGTGTGTTAGGTCCTTTTGGAGAGATGTGATGTAGGCTCATGGTGTTATTCCACTTGATCATAGTGTAAACTAGGTCTAATCCTAGTGCTTGGAGGCCTAATTAGGCATGTTAGTCACTTTAAGGTATGTATGAGCCCTTAGGATCACTCATGGAGGTATTTCAGGTTGTTTTCATCATGTATAGGCAATTTTTATATGTTTCATGTTTGGTTTCAATGTTAGTTCAAGATGCGTTATGGCTTACAATATGCAAAACCCCAAGGCCTAGTCATGTAAGTCCTAGTGGTGGTGAAGATGCAGAGATATTTGTGGCATTGTGATGATTGGAGATGTTAGTAGAGGGTTCCATGGTGTTGTGGGAAAAATTTTAGGTTGTCTTTTGCAATATATGAGGTATAGACCAAAACAAGGTTCTTAAGAGCATGTTTTCCAACTCGATAAGGGAAAAACTTGTTTGGATGACACGTGTAACCTTTGCATATGTTAAGAAAATAATATTTAGTGCTCACATTAATGAGCAAATATATTTATATGGAATGTAATAATATTGTAATACATGAAGTTGTTAATAAAAAACTCACGTAAATAGGAGTTTAGCGAGAGATTTAAGGAGAGTATGTTACGAGTTGTTAGTGAGTGGTTATAAAAGAGTTTATAGCTTTACTTGGATATGATTTCCTATATATTTTGGTAAGTATTCCCAAAAGAAATACACCAAAGAATTTTATTGTGTTGAATTTTTGTTTGTGCAAGGCTCTTACCAAATATTTGGTATCATAGAAAAATAGATCCTCTCGAATGGGAAAATTGAGTTTTTAAATTATTAAAAGTGGTAGTCTCAATTGTTTGGTGCCCCATCATGACATTTTAGTTATCTATAAAATTCTATACTAGTAGTTTGAAAATATCTATATTTCTATATACAACCATCCACAAGTTTGAGGTCCTGAGAATCACGGGGACATCATAGATGGATTCTCAAATGCTCTCTAACACTAGATTACAGACAGTAAATCTCAAGAATACAGATCTGAGTTTCCGCCATTTACTATTGTTTTTGTGCATTCTAAATTGGCATATGCTTCCAGTTTTGCATTAAGCCTGGAGTGACCTCCATTAATAGATAGCTATTTGTATTAAATTCTTCCACTAGAAAATTCTGAACTCAGTTTGGGTGCGGGAATACACAGGTGGATCGACCCCTTACTTTACAGAGTTTGCATTGAATAATTTTAACTTCTCATAATAAAGAATTGCTGAAATTCACGTATTTTTCCATTCATCATTGACTATAACCATATGCAGTGACAAGACCAGCCCACATCTCCTCTTCATGTGGTTGCATTCATTTATCTTGTATGGCTCCAAGTATTTTATTATGGTTTGTTTATGGGTCGGTATATCTTGTTTAGGATACGTGTCATTCTCAAGTTCTTGTGTGTTAAAGTTAAAAAGTAAAAGTGTCTAGTTTAATATATATTTTTAAATATTATTATTTTTTAAATTTTTTTTTATCATTTAAGTCTTATAATTGTGTATAGGTGAATAATAGTTTATTGATTACATTATTTTCAAAGTAAAAAAGAGTAAAAATAAAATTCAAATATATTTTGTTGTCAGTCAAGAGTCATTGTAAAAGTCTAAAAATTTAGAAAAAAAGATCCTAACGGACATATTTTCGGTGGAATCCAACATCTATTTAAGGCATGTTTTTGAGATTCATGGTCACATTCCATTGAGGTGGTAGTGTCATTAAGCTGGAGGATGGAGACATAGAAGGATGGAGGAAAAGCAGTGTCCTCTCGTCAATCACCAACGACATGGCCACAATTTGTTGTGGTGACATTATTATGGTGTGAGTTTTTTCTTTCGGTTTTTGTAATGTGTTTCTTTTCAGTGTTCATGTTTTGTGTGGTTCTACATGTTGGGAAAAGAGTTGTGTTGAAGTGCGAGATAATTGTCAATGATCCTCTAAATGACGTGATCCTATGACTTCCGTACTTCGTTGGAAGATGGTCTACTTGTAAATATGTTCACTTGCAATGGTGACCATGTGTAGCAAGATCTGGTCAATAGTATGTACTTGATACGATTTACTTCTCGAGTATTTATGTGTGGAAATTTCATATTGTGGGGGGGACATGAAACCAATGTTACATTTCTACTATGATCCCAAAACTACTAAAGTCAAGGGAAGCTTCTAGTGGCAAAGTGGCGGTTTCTATGATGTTTGAGATCAAGTGGCAACGATTGATAGCAGTGGTTACAACTAAGAACATTGCAATTATTAGAGGTGGTAATGTGAAATATTTCTAGTATATGTTCTATTGTTCTAGTATTGTGATAAGCGAGTTGTTTCCTATGTAATATCCTAAAGGAATAATGTGATGAGAGTCAATGATACTACTACAACATCATGATATTGTGGTTATTAGTAATCCACTGGAAAAACTATCCAGAGGTTGTTTGTATTGTCCTAAAACCCATCCATTGTGTGGTTGTTAGTTAACCAATTGGAAAATCATCCAGATTTTATTATTATTGTCCTATAAACCATCCATATCATGAGTGGGCTTTGAAGCGACACATTGCGGTACAAGGTGGGTTTTCCCCATGTTCACACTAAAGGGAGGAATGTTAGGAAAATAATATTTAGTGCTCACATTAATAAGAAAATATATTTATATGGAATGTAATAATATTGTAATACGTGAATTTTTTAATTAAAAAATCATGTAAATAAGATTTTGGCTAGATATTTAAGGAGAGTATGTTATGATTTGTTAGTGAGTGGTTATAGAAGACGTTATAGATTTACTTGGATATGTTTGCCTATATATTTGGGTAGGTAGTCTTAAAAGAAATACACATAAGATTTTTATTGTATTAAATTTTTGTTGTCTACAAGGCTCTTACCAAATAACATGAGCCCTTGAACCTTTCATGGCTGATGAAACATGGAGTTAATAACATCTTAGAGTTGGAATAAGTTCAAATGATTCCCATACTTTTATGAACGAAGGTTAAGAAGGTAAACTTCCTTTTATGAGTTTGAAACCATAGGTTGAGAGTGATGGAGAAGATCTTCTTGGTATCTTCTCAAAATTGTTTTTCTTGCTAGTAGCTAATATTATTATTGGATTATTTATAGGAATCCTCTATATTTCCAAAAAGGTATGATAGAGCATGTGGTGATGAGTGTAACCCACTCAAACAAGAAATTTTCTAAATAAGTTCAGTTTGGGACAAAGTTGTCTAAAAATTTTGTGAAATAAATTGACATTGTTTTTAGTATGGGAGTTTTAATTTATTTCCATGATGGTTTCAGATCATGGTTGAGCTTCTAGAGGGAAAAGTGTTCCCTATTTATGAAGACTGGTCTTAAGGCATTTTGGGGCATTTTTGGGTTCGTTTTAGAGATGGACTTGGTTAAAGGCATTCCACTTAGATTTGGAAGGGAATGTGATATTTTATATAAAGTAGATTCAGATTTATTTCCAATGGTATAAGTTTTTTCTCTTAATGATGAATATTGATAGGTGAACCAGCTCATTTTGTGGAGAAGAAGGCTTTTTATTTTTAGGATAGGATTGCTCGGACTAAAAGATTGAGGTAGATGATGCATGAAATGAATTATTTTATGCTTTCTATCAGTTGGAGAGTTAATATGTATGAATTTTGTTCCTATATAAGACCTTTGGAAGTCTTGAAAGTGGCATAAATAGTGTAGACTAGTTGAGTTTCTAAAACTATTTTTGGGCAATTCAATTTGGTGAAGAGGAAAGTGAGTTTGGTTTGTATTTATAGATGTTTCACAATCTCTAGCAAGCATGGATGTGATCTATAGGTTAATTTTATTATAATGAGTGGTTAAATTCTATACTTTAGGTGTTCTATAGTGTTATTGAGGCCCAAAGGTGAAGATTGGCTCTGGAAAATAGATGTTTTGTGAAGGATATGAGCCTTCTTGGTAGTTTTATGATAACTTTTATTGGTGAAAGATAATTAATGACCATGGATAAAAATGTTATGTCATATTTGACATGTGATTAATTTAGGATCTTGACTAATCATAGTTATGGTTTTGTGATTTTTAGCCATCCGGGTGATGGGGTTTTGAGCTAGTTTGGTATATTTGAGCATGACCATCATACATAGGTCCATTACGAATGTTTTTATGATTTTTTTTATATTTTCTAAGATGTATTGGTCAAACTAAAGGTTTAGGACCGACCTCCTTTATGGTTTTGAGTTAGAGTTCATATAAAAGTGAAGCTTGAATTCAAATTTGCTCTAGCTTTGAGAGGGAAAAGTGTGGCCCAAGTGTGTGTTTTAAATAGGTATGAACGCATCTATTCATATTTGAGAGGGTTTTCAAGAGGCTGAGGAATTTATTAGAGTGTGTTTGAAAGGGTTTGAATCTAAGACAAGTGATGAAGGTGTGATAAATGGATAGTTGAAGGAATGAGGGTTTTAAGGGGTGTGTGTGAGCTGAAATTGTGATCTTCATCACTTTTGGTAGAAAAACTTCAGATATCTTAATCTATAGGTGGTTTATTTAGTGTTTGAGCATCTTATGGGGGTTATAGCCTCCTTATGGAGTGGGTTCTTCATTAAACTAGGGGTTGGTGCTCCTTGTAGGGTTGGTGCTCTACTAAACTAGGATTTGGTGCTCCTTGTGGGGTTGGTGCTCAACTAAATATGAAACATAACTATAATAATTTTTTTGTTTCGGGTGTTTTTCTTCCCCTTGAGGGTTTCCCACTTATTTCTTGTGTTATGGTGTTTTATCTCTTGATTGTGGTTATTTGAATGAATGGTATATTTTATTGTTCACACATTAATGGTTGAATGATTTATGATTTAAGTAAGAAAATATGATTTGGTTAAATTTTTGTAAGGACTAATTCACCCCCTTAGTCCATTGTGCTTCCAACATGTGCTTGAATTGATTACATATAATTGTATAGATGATAAAAATGTACTATGTCAAGTCCTACCATGTGTCTCCATGTGATTATGAATGTACTCGGATGTTGTAACATTAAGTTATATTGTAGTTTGTACATCCTTGTATATTTTACACCCGTGTACATTGTAAACCCTTGTATATTAAACACCCTTTTACATATCATTGTGAAATAAATTTTTCACGTTGTGGTTATGTTTTATGTTGTGTGATTATACATCGTTGGCCCCCTTTGTGGTGAGTATAGATGCAAGTTCATGTTTGAGTTATATGTGAGTAGTTTCCCACATTTCTCTAGCTAAATATGGGCTAGGAAGTGGAGATTTACATCAGTTAAAAGACACTTTTCCCGTTTTGTATATGTGATTCCCTTGAGTGGCTTCATGCACACTATGTGCATACAACTTGTTCCTCTCTCTCTGAAGATAATATGTAACCCCTTTACTCACCCCTTACTAGTTTCCTTAGGGTAAACCTTCATGTTGGGCACCAAATTATGTTGAGAAACGTTGTGGAGACCTTGGTATGATGATACACATGGATATTTTGGCAACTACAATGTTCTTGAAGGTAATATTATTCTTATATTCTTCCCAATCAATGATTCTTCCCCTTTCTATTCTTTTAATTTATGAACTTGAATTATACTATGAACCAACACTCTTTACTTTATTTAATGAGTTGATTTTATTTTTTATTTTATTATTTGTTTATTGTGAGATTTTCTTAGATTGAATGATTCAAAGCAAAATTAACACTTTGATTTCCTAGAATTCTTTGATTTCACTTATTTTCTTGACTGGAAGCTATGGATTTTGGGGGCACTTTGATATTCATCATCAAAGTTATAAATGTGGATTTTTTTATTTTTTTGGTGGGTTGGTTCTTATACGTTCGTATGTGCATAATTGTCTCCCTAGGCCCTCCATTTAAGGATGGTATTTATGTATTTATGGGGTAACTATTGGATATTTTAATACTACATTGTGACATGGCCTTTCATACTTGGTGCTACAAATTAAATGGCCTTGATTACTATGATGTTGTATTTTACGAGGTGATGGGTTTCTTTTTTTGTAAACCATACGGTGACTCAACCTTGTTTTGATATTTTGTTTCATAATAGATTTTTTGGGAGGTCTAAGGAAGTTCATGACCTTCTTTTATGATTTATATTTTTTTCATGTTTATGACACTTGTTATTGGTGTATGACATTATTATTACAAGAAAAATTGGTTCTCTACTTCGGACACATGACCTTACTCTTGATTTCATCCTTCATTTATATTATTTCCTCTTAAATACAATTAATGACTTTAACCTAAGACATTTTTACTCCTCCGGCCTTAAAATTGATCATGTTCCTTATGCCTTCAACAATTATACTTCTTCACCATTAGATTGACAATTCTACCTATTTCACAACATTTAATAAGTACTGTTTTAGAAAGGTTGCTTCTTTTAAACCTTAGAATCTTTTTGCTACTCCAAATCATGCATCAATGCATTTACCAAATCAAATCCTCTTCTAAAATCCAAATCAATACATTTACAAATAAAGTGTAAATTACCAACCTTGGATTGTTACGTTTAAGTCTTCCAAGAGAAATTTTATTTAGAAAGTAATTTTTGGTATTTATACTTGAGTGTTTGATGACCTTTATGAGTAGTCATTACCCGAATGACATTTTTTCTCATTCAAACTTTCTAATCATGACATTACTAGAAATATCCTCCTACCAACACTGAATTCTTCTATTGGAATTTCTTACCAATTGAAAAATTCTCTTGAGTTTCTTTCTATTGTTACTTGGGAAAATAGATGAGATGCTCCAATGTTCATGTGATTTGGGTCCAACTTGATTGTGTATACACGATCCTTAATCTATATGGTGGATCCTTATTAGGTAAAATTGTATTTTTGGGACATATGAGCCCGAGATACATATATATTACTATGATCCACTATTTTTATGGTGTTTTGTATGTGTCATATTTGAACCTTTATTCCCATTGTATGTTGTTTTCCTTTCATATTTCAATATTGGATGTGTGTACCTTATCCCCTTGATGTTTCATGTGCCTAATTTTGTGATAATTTTTCATGTTAAATGCAAAAAGGTTGTTTGGTGAGGTTTACCTCATATTGTTCTAATGGGAATTATGTGATGGGGAAAATCGTATGTTATATGAAAAAAATGTTACAAATTTGAACCCAAATTACTTAATTGTGGAAATTTGAGGGGAAATTACATAAATAACTTGTGTAATTAGAAAACCTTCAATATTTGTATTCATCCTTAAGAATCATATTGTTGTAACCTATTAGAAAATGGTTAACTACTTAAAATTAAGTTCTTAAAGAAATACGGGAACTTCCAATCTTCAATGAAAATAATGATTTTGAGAGATTTAATTGCTCTCTTTCCCTTGAGTGGTTTTGCTTTAGAAAGTGACAACCCTTTTCTTCATGATGTAAGTGACCTCTACTTTCTCTCCTCTCATGTGCACCTCGATATAACCACTCTATTCATAATTGCATCAAAAATGATCCTCTTATAAGGGTAAGGAGATATAATACCCTTCCCGTCTATCACTTTCCCAATATAATGGCATCATCTTGGTCTTGTTGTGACATTCCTAGTGGGTTTCCTCGATCTTGGTCCCTTTAAATATTTAACGGCAATCTAAGGATGGTAGTGAGAAATTTTTTTCTATGAATGTGTTCATTCTTTATTCCAAAGTTAAATGTAATGTCCTTTTTACCATCATTATGAAGTTATTGCATCTTTGAGAGGTCAATAGTAAAAATCATGGTATAATGGGCTTAGGTTGGAGTTTTCCAACTCATTTCAAAATAGGTTACGTAGACAAATAAAATTTACACCACTAATTTCCCTCACCACATGCACTATCTTCACAAATATATATCAAGTCATTTAATCACATTGCTTAATCTATAATCATTTACCCTAAGATCCAAAATACTTCACCATATTTACTCCTTGTAATATTCTTCTACATCTCATAAATATCATATTACAACCGTAAAAATCCATGTTACTCCTCTAAAACCACTTAGAAACTAAAATTAAATAAGACAAAACAAATCAACAAATTCTTAACAAATCTCACAACCTTCTTAACCTCCCCAACTCGTTCTTCAACATCCCCTTAGTCATTTACCCGCATCCCAAAAAACAAACAAAAAATTGATTATAAGTGGTTTCAACCACTTATGTACTTTTTTCCCCATGAAAATCGGATCACCAAAGATTCAATTGAATCATTAGTGATTATAAATAGCACCTTTGTGCTTTCTCTCAGGGATCTTCAATCTTGAATCTTAGACCCCCTTTTTAATCCTTCACGCATTTTTAAAACACAATAGCATCCAAGACATCTTAAAGCACTATCAGGCATCAACATCAATCACTTTCAATAATTTTTGTGCTCATTTGCATCACTCATTTTCTAAGGAACATCACAGACAAATTATTAACTCATATTTTTCATAGAGGATTTGAGGCATATTTTAGCTCTACATCTTCTCAAAGGTATTCCTATATCTTTTTATTTCACTTTTAAAGTCATAAGTATCTCCTAAATCAATCAAAAGCATCATTTTAGAACTTCAAAACTTTCATTTTAGCAAAACTGTCAAAAATCACAGAAATCGCTAGCGATTCACCCTAATCGCCAATGATTGGCCTAAATCGCTGTGATTCCTATCAAAAATCATCTTTTTATCAATTTATCAACTTTTTATCATTTATATCAAAACATCTACATTTAACATGTTATTTCCAAGTATGGATCTCTATTAGATGGAAGTTCTTGGCCATTCACATCCCATTACAAGAATTTACATCCTTCTTATAGTCCAACACCCTTTCTCTAGGAACAATACAACATCCTACACGAGTTGACACCCTACACGAGTTGACACTTTGTGTTATCTAATTTTCCATTGATGAACAAGACATCAGAGGATCAGATAAAATTCCTCCATTATATCAAACAAAGAGACTTAACAAACTTCTATGGGTACGATTAATTTGAACAAATTGAGATCACATATACACTTTCCTGGGCCACCTTTGAAGTTACTCAAGACTTACCTATCCATCTTGAATTTTATAAAAATATTTATTTGTTATCTACTTATTTTACTACATGTTCTTATCATCACTTTTATCAATCTACTTAATTGTCTAAAAACGAGCTAAAATCCTCCAAGGAAGTCCCTTTGGATTCTTGGAATTGGCCTTTTTGAGAATCTCATCTATCCATTTATCTAATCCTTTCTATTCAGTGTCTATGATTGCAGGTTGCTTTACAGGACATGTGGACTCACACATTCATCTAAACTCGATCAAGCATTTACAGTAAACCTCCCCATTTATTGAGGTCAATTTTTTTTGTGTTATTTAACTTCATTAAGTTAAAGTAGAAAATAAAAACTTCTCTAAACATTTGGCACACCGGTGGGACCTTAGTCCCTTTTTATTTATTTTTATTTCATTTAAATCAATTTTTTCATTTTTAGGCCTTCTGTTCTATAATCACAAGTGAGCCATTCAAATCATCAGCGATTGGGTGAATTGCTAGAGATGATTTTCATCATCAATGATCTCTTTGGTTAAATTTAATTACTATTTAGTCATCCTCTAACATCATTTTCTCTTTTATTTTTGTCTTTTGCTAATTTTTTAGCAAATTTTTGGCTTTGGGGATTTTGTTTGTTGTTATTGCATTGCTAAAAAAAAAATCTAATTTAAAAATCTAAAAAGGAAGCATTCTTGAGGTGATTCCTTTCCTTTTCCTTTCATTTTTAAGCATTGCATTTTTTTATTTTTCCTCATCAAAATCAATTATTCTTTTGGGTTTAAAAAAACCTTGCATCAAGTTTGATCACATAGATTAATTAAACGGTTAATTTATTGCATTCACATAATCTTCCCCAACACATAACAAAATCACATCAAATACAATTGACATCAAACATTCCCTCACATGATGATAACTATTGAGATTTCATCACCCAATAAGGAAACCTACTCAGTGTTCTGTGAGTATAAATAAGCTGGTTGGTTGTATATTTTGGCTAAGAACCTACTCCATATCATCATTATGGGACTATGAAGTGAGGGGGTAGGCCCTAATACCAAGCCATGTACTAACACCAACACATATTTGGGCCTCATGTACCTTTAGGTATATTAAGGACCCCATCCTTAAACATTACCAAAACCATTCATATACAACCATTTCCTAGGAACTTATCAATCGCGTTTTACACATTTCACTTTTTCTAAGTTAATAAAGATGATCAAAATATTTCTATTTGATTTTATTACTTCTTCTAATCAACCGATCTATATTTCATTTTATTTAATTAGGTGCTTTTTGGTTTGTTTCTATGGTACTTACAAGAAAATAATTCTATATCTCCAAAAATCTTGAAAACATGTCTAGTCCATTCCAAAAATCTGCAAAACATGCCCATCAAACCTTACAACATGCTCAAGCCTATATATAATATGCTCAATGAATCATTGATCGACACAAAACATTCTATCAAAACCTCGAATGAAAGATCAAGAACAAGCCCACTCTCCTAGTAGCCAATCAGCCTCATTTGATACACTTGATCCTTTTAGTCCCCACTTCTTTGATAGTGGGGATCATTTCTTTTCAAAAATATTGGATTTAAATTCCATTCTCTCCAATGCCTATCTTGTAGCACGGGGTGTTCATCTATAGCCTTCATTACCTAAACCACAGTCATATGTACCTGATCCTTTATGTGGTTTTTTCCATCTCATTGATCTAAATCATGAACTAGTTATCCAATAGATATATTCTTATCCTTCCAAAGAGACCTAGAAACATCCAATGTTGTGTCTTCAGTTCCTATTTTTGACCTTAACATGATTTCTTCACAAGACACAACCCTCAATTGGTTCCACGCCACCTCAAAACAAAAAAATGTTTCTTTGTCTACACAAACCCCTCCTTCTTCCTCTACCATCCAAACACCTTTCGTGATTTCTTCCATTGTTTCTATTAGTGTATCCTAACCACCACCTTCTCAAAAAACTACACCACCTCTACAAAACATTACCATGTCCATCCCTACATCTATACCCTTAATCAATACTAGTATTTTTTCAGTACCCATCCAATTTCACAACAGTCCTCAACCCGCTTATTTCACAACACATACCTCAACTATCTCTATCACTTTCTTCCTCTCAATATATACCACAACCATCATATCCCCTTATCCATGCCTCTATCCCTCTTCAAAACATCCCACAACAATCAAAACCCCTTGTTTTCACCTCCATACCCTTTCAACAAGCACCTCAATACTCGCAACCCCTTATCCACACATCCATTCCTTTTCAACACATCCCACAAAATCACAACCTCTTTTGAATACATCCATCCCTCCTTAGTATCAATATATCCAACCATCACAATTGTTAGCCTCACAACCCACTTATAACATTCCTACAAATATTCCTCAACAAAACATCCCCCTTTGCCTTAAACTATCCCACAAAAAGACATACCATATCAATAATCTAATCAATTTTCATTTAATCAACGACTGGATTTTATTCATCTAATACACAACAACAACCAAAAACCAACCCCCTTCAAGCTTTAATGAATAGGATATCTATCCTTGAAGTCCACTTCCATGGGCCCTAAAAACACACTTTCGTATGAACAAATATGTAATGAGCCTATTCATCCATTTGTACCCTACAAATCTTATCCTCCTCACTAGGATCTCCTAAAGTTTATCAAATTCTATAGTAAGGAGGATCCACACCAACACATCTAGAACTTTTCACCATGCTTATTACCTTATATCTCATGACCAGGACCTTATGTTAAGAACATTCCCCATGTCGTTGGCATAGGTCCTGCTTTAGATTGGTATGATAAAATCCACAATACTCCCTCTTCTCATTCGCACAACTTGCACAACTCTTTCTTGAACACATTTTCAATCAACATCACCCACAAAATCACCATTACCAACCTTTATGCAATCAAACAATTTGAAGATGAATCCATCGCCAGACTTTTTCACCCATTAGAGGGTATAATTAATCAACTATCATTCTCACTCCCACAAACAGAGTTAATCGAATTATTTTCCCATTCATGCACAAACACATCTCTTCTACACTCCAAATCCAATCCTTTCAGATGTTTGATGAATCTTTTACCATGGCCTATAAACTTGAACTTTGCACTCTTGAAGAAGGAAGAGTCAAACTTAGACCGAAGAAACCAAAATCCAAATTCCCATCCAAACCATCCTCTAGTCAAGACAAACCCAAATCCTCATTAACACCATTGTTCATCAAGTCCGCTCCCAATGAAAATTTGACCACTGAATGCTCTCATCCCCAATGAAACTATATAACCCCATTAGAGACTTATAGTGCAGTTTTTGATAAAATTCTCACCGCTAATATGATCTCCCTTTCACCCATTTACCCTATCGACACCTTTGTTTCAAAACCCTCTTGGTACAAGGATAATGATTATTATAAATACCATAGAGTTAAAGGCCACAACATCAAAAGGTTTCATTCATTCTGTAATTCCTTAGGATCGATTGAAAAGGTGAGTTATATTTAAACAATCCTAATAGATGCCCAAAATTAAAATCTCGATGTTTTTAAAAGCCATTTCTGAATCATTCCCCATCGAGTAGTCAATCACAAGATAACAATGTATAAACCCACCATACCATAAACACCATCAATAAAACATCACTTATCATTGAATCTACATCCACACCTTCCTCTAATAACACCCTCAAACTAGCACATGATGAAAAATAAGAAACACCCACGAAAGACAAAACATCTTCACCCACATCTACCACTTCTCCATCCATCTCATCTATAAACCCTTCTCAAAATCTCAAAAACAACCCATTATTCAAATCATGAAGACTTTTCATATGATGATTTTTACCAGTATCACCCCCATAACTTTCAAAAACTTACTCCACCCCATCTAAAAAAGTCACAATTATAAACCATTCAACTATACCTATACAAAATATCAAAACATCATCCCTCTATCCTAGGGCCACATCCCTCATCTAAATCACCTATTACCACCCCACAATCAAAAAGACACTCATCATGGAACAAATAAAAACCCCACACCAAAAATAATGCCTCACATAATCACTAAAACAAATGAGACATCATCACCTTCGACATCCACATCAAAAGGACACTATGTAGCAATCCTAGAGAAACTCACTTCAACAATCACTCATAGTGCTACCTCCTCTTAATCCATCCAAACTCTGAGGTTGGAAACCTTATTAGTATAATTTCAAATGATTTTTGTGATTACCATCAGATGTCAGGAAACTTTTAGAAGATTGTAAAGTAATTTTTCACGTAGTCGTTAAGAAACTTGAAATTAAAGGTCTTCTTCCTTCAGAGTTATGCAAATCAAAGACATCCCATCCAACATCTACATCCACCACTATTGAGTAATATTTGAGTAAACTCCTCCCCATCAAGTCGATGTTGTCCACATCACTACTTGTGCACGTACTCATAAGTCTAATCCATCATAAACAAAATAAACCCAAGACCTTTTTCACCATCCCGCCACCTCAGAACTCGCCTCATCCTCACCCAAAGATAAACCTAAGGTTTTATTCTCTCTTCCCTGATACCTTATTCAAACATCACAATCCAAGACTAAAATCTACATCCTTGCCACCACCATCTTCCACTATAGTACAAAAGTCAGTCATTAAAAATTACACCAAGATCTCTATTAAAATGTCACTTTACGAGCTGGTCCAAACATCACCTTCACATAAAAATCCATGATCAAAGCCCTTCAATATATCAATGATGCTTAAAGAAGACCCATTTTTTTAACAAACTTTTAGGTGCTCTCAAAACATCTTCACCATCTCCTTTGACTCTTCTAAAATACCATCACTTCATCCAGAAGATCATGACTTACCCCTCTTCATTACCGCTCAAATCAATGATGTTCTCGTCAAGAGGGTCATGATTGATGGAGGATCATTATCAATATCATATCATCTATCACCTTAACCAACTTAGATTATACCAAATACTATTGTTTCCAAACACTAGTCTTGCTTTAATATTTTTACGATACAATCACACCCATGTTAGGTATTGTCATTCTACCTCTTAAAGTTAGTGTCAAAACCCTTCCTAAACTCTTCTACATCATAGAAGGAGAGTTTTAATATAATATGTTTTAGGACATCCTTGGATTCGTACCATGTGTTTGTCCCCTTGACACTTCATTGGTGCCTTAAATACGAACATGAGGGTAAAACATTCACATAGTCCTATGGATCCAAACCCTTTCACCGACTGTAACATGACATATCATCCAAATGATGTCCTTATACCTAAATCAAAATCAAAATCCTCCAACGAAGAATCCACCAAGCACATCCATTCCATCAACCAAACTACCAGACAAATCCTCCCTTGGTGATGTTATGGAACATCTCTCGCTGGGGGAGTATCACCTTCTCATGCTAAATTCACTTCCTACACCTAAAATGTATGGAAGACTAGAAAAAAAACCCATGTATAAGCCTAACGTTGGAGATATTATCTCCTATGGTCCTACATATCTAAAAATGAACCTCGTCTATGGAGGGATTGATCATCCTTCCTCACAATACATTCATCAACACCATGCCATGCCTTTTAAATCTGACTTTGACTATTTATATAATCCAACCTTTGTTCAAATGTACCTCCATCATTGTGCATGGAAGGGTTTTGGATTTGGATGCTATGAACAAGGAGTACATGATTTAATTATCCAACATTCCTCAAACACATGAAAATTATGGGCTAGGATATGAAATACCCGTTGTTGAATCATCTTCCCATACCACATCCCTACATATATAGAATTAGAACCATCATCCCCCACAGAACCTGATGATCCTATGGACACTGATGACACCATCTCCATCCCACCTAAATTTTTTTATTCAATACTATTTCCTTAGGACCATTGACTTATCAATCTAATCATGTTACTAAAAAACTTCCTCTCATCTAGCCAGAAATGATTGAAGAAGATTTGTCCATCATTGATATCCTCTAATGTCATAATGATCAAGAAATTATCTCCCATATGGGAGAAGAATACCATCCTCTTCAAAAAACCTTACCACCCGACACATCAACCCTCCTCAACAAGTCCACTATCGACATTAACATAGGCACCCCTCAAGAACCATGTATAGTTAAATTTGGTCAATCACTAAATCCACAAGAATTAAATGATTTCACCAAATTTTATCCTAAACATAGTCAAGCCTTTTCTGGTCATATAGTGATATGTCAGGTATCAACCCAAATATCTTCATACACAACATTGATCACTTATCCCAATGCTAAACCAATCAAAAAAAATCCATAGAATGCATCCTCGCATATCTCTTCTCATCAAAGAAGAGTTACAACATTTACTCTCCACTAATTTTATCATACCCATTGACTACCCACAATGGGTTTCTAACATCGTACCCATAACCAAAGCCTTGAAATTACACATTTGCATTGACTTTTGGGATCTCAATCTTTCTTTCCCTAAAGATGACTTCCCTCTTCCAAACATTGATCAGCTTGTTGATCTAACACCTAGCCATGAAATGTTCTCTCCCTTATGGATGGATTTTTTAGTTACAATAAAATCCTCATCACCACTGATGATCAACATAAAACATATTTCATTACCCCTCGGGAACCTTTTGTTAGTGTCATGCCCTTTGGACTTAAAAATACTAGAGCCACTTATCAACATGCCATGACATATATCTTTCATGACCTTATCCAAAAATCATAGAAGACTACATAGATGATCTCCTAGGAAATCTAAACAATGCAAAGATCATCTCATTTTCCTCGAATCAATATTCATCTAACTCATTCAATATTTCCTTCATCTTAACCCGTTAAATGTGTTTTCAATGTTCTCACTAATAAAATTTTAGGTTCATCGTATCTATCGAGGTATTGAAGTAGATCCAGCCAAAATCAAAGCAATTATCAAAATGCCTCCTCCATCAAACCTCAAGAAATTATGTATCCTTCAAGGTAAACTACAATCTATCAATGTTTCATATCTCAACTCTCTAATCATTGTCAACTATTCCATCATCTCCTTCATAAAATGTTGATTTCATATGGGATCTTAATTGTCAAAAATCCTTTGATGAACTCAAACATTATCTCTTATCACCACATGTACTCACACCTCCTCATGAGGGGAGCCATTTTATCTTTACATATCTACCACAAATCATGCCTTAGGGTCCATGCTCACTCATCAAGATGATCAAGGTCATGAACAAGTCATTTATTACATAATTCGTACTCTCCATGAATATGAAACCCGTTATACTGAAGCTAAAAAACTATGTTGCGCCTTATACTTTGCAACCTCTAAAATACTGCCACTATCTCCTCAACCAAAAAACTTACATTGTCACTAGTTTTCAATCCACTCAAAACCATGCACTCTAAACCATATCATAGTGACTACATCACTCGGTGGCTTATGCTTATGACCGAGTTTGATCTTGAATTCTATCACAGAAGTCCATTAAGGCTAGGCCATTACAGACCAACTTGTTGAAGCACCCCTTCTTGACACTCAACTTCCTCATGAACAATTTCCGACAAATCTATCCACACTATTGATGAACATGAATTCACTCCTATCAAAATGACCCTCTTCTTTTCAATGGATCTAAATCCAACAAGGGGATGGGTTGATATCATTATCATACCTCCCTATGGCAATTCATATTCCTTTATCATTCAAACTTAACTTTGAATGCACTAATAACATGGCTGAATACGAAGCTTTAATAATGGGTCTTTAAACCGCTATCCTATTAGGCATTCAAATATTAGAAATCTATGGAGACTCACAACTCGTCATTAATCAAATTAAAGGAGAATATCAATGTAAAAATGAAATCTTGCAAAAATATAAATCCAACATTGAATTTATCCTCAAAGCATTTGATTAGTATACCATCCAGAAAGTTCCGTGATCCTCTAATAAGTTTTCTAACACCATGACTTCTTTAGGATCCCTTATTCCTCTATCAACTGAAGAATCAACTGAAAATTCTAAACTTTTCATCGTCATTCATAGATTAGATGAACCATCTCATAAAAATGAACTCCTTTCTATCAATGCTATCTAAAATCATCTAATAAAAATGAACTCCTTTCTATCAATGTTATCTAAAATCATCCGACTTATATGGTATTCTCAAATATTTGAATATCTTTCAAAATCTAAAATACCATCTGATTTATCCAGAAACACTAAAATATCATTCCTTAAATGTATTGTTTGTTATGTCATTATCAATTGTATCTTGTATAAACGTGGATTTGATGGCCTTCTATTAAGATGTCTTAATTCTCATGAATCAATCAAAGAAATCCAAGAGGTCCATGATAGTATATCTTGTGGACATTTCAATGTTAACATCATCACTAAAGGTGCCTTATGATTAGGATATTACCGGCCTACCATAAATCAAGATTGTTGCGCATACGTCAAGAAGTATGTCAAATATCAATAACATTCAGATCTCATTCATTCTTAGTCAATCTTTACAACCCTCTCATGATTTATGGCCTTTCTCATAATGGGGTTAGACCTCATTGGCACTATCAACCCACTCATCTCAACAACATCATTCCATCATCACAACCATTGAATACTTTACAAAATGGGTCAAATCCATTCCATTAACTTAAACTAATGTAAATCAAATCATCAATTTAATCTATCAATACATCATATGCCACTTTGTTTCCTCACAAACTTTGTCACGAGATAATGGAAAATTTTAAAAAAAACAAGGATGTTAAGAAACTTTGTGACACCTTCAACATCAAACTTATATTTCATCACCTTACTATCCCCAAGAAAATGGACAAGCTGAATCCTCTAACAAAACACTTAATAAAATTCTCATGAAAATAATAGATGAAATAGGTAGGAATTGGCATCTCCAAATCCTATTTTCTCTTTGGGCTTATCAAACTAGCATCCATACTCCTACAAGTGCTACACCCTTTTCACTCATCTATGGATCTGAGGCAGTCTTACCTCTTGAGGTTCAAATCCCATCACTTTATGTATCACTCAAAGACTTTATCCCCGATGAAGAATATGACAAGACCATCTAGCACAACTAGAATTATTAGATGAAAAACATTTAACCGCCCTTAAACATCATCAATTTTATCAAGAACGCATCAAACATGCATACAATAAGCATGTAAAAGAACGTGACTTTAAAATTGGTGATTTTTCTCAAAAAAATCAAAATGTCACTACTTTAGAATGGAGTAAATGTGGAAATTTTTCCCCTAATTGGATTGGTCCATACGTTATTACTCACAAGTATGGGTCGGGAGTGTATCGCCTAGCCTCCCTTGATGGTATACCTAAAAAGGAACCTTTGAATGCCTTTTACTTGAGGCCTTTATATTGTTAACCTTTTGATCATCAGAATAGTAATCACATCAAATATCTTAGTCCACCTTCAACCAGCCATTTTCTCATCGTAATGATTTCAAAGTATATGGTCTTTCATCACCATCCTTATAAACCTTAAAGATGAGCATCACAACTCTATTCATCACATATTTCACTTGATAAGTTCCTCCTTAGCAGGGACCCCATAATCATTACATCCATCTACCTTATGTACCAAATAAAGACATGTCATGGGGCATGCATGTGTAGGTCATTTACACATCTCTTTCCCCTCCTCAAAAAAGGTCTATTAGGGTTTTTCCCTCACTCAAAATAAAGTCAAAAATATCTATGGATGTTTCTTATCAGAAAATTAAAAAATAATAATAGATTGATCCCTCGAAGGACAACTATTTAAAATCATATTTTCAAAAGAAAATAAAACTAGATTGATCCCTTCAAGGAAATCTACTGTCAAATATAGATCGATCCCTTAAAATATGGTTATCTTTGTAATAATCAAAAATAAAAATTGTAGACCACTCCCTCAAAGGATGAATACTTATGTAAAAATGCTTCCCGCATTGATCAGCCTTCAAAAATAAAAAGTCTCAAAAGCATCCTAAGAAAGCTTCCCGCATTGATCAATTTTTCCATCAAATTAAACTTCCCACATCAATCAGTTTGCATCAAAAATATGTATAGTTGGGGCATACCTCTATGAAACTTTGAAAAGGAGAACCCTACTATCCCACATCAACCTACACATGTCAAACTCCTTTCATGTCCTAGGGAGGTATATCTTGTCACTTCAACTTAAATATCCCACATGTAACTACCTACTGATAGTCTTATGTTAACATTCATTAAAAAGGCCTAATGTACAAGTGCTTTCACATTTTATACCCATCATGCATGTATCAAATCCAATATTAAAGCAATCATTCCCTTTTTAATCCTATTCTACAAAGATAGCATACATTTTTATCACATCTAAAGTCACAACCATCTTAATAACATCAACCACCCACATCACATAAATTTCCAAAATATAAATAAACATCATACAATTTTTTCATATTTGAATCCCATAAGCATAAATTAAAAACATAAAAACATACATCAAGACATATACCATACACAACACATAAATCATACACCAAAATAAGGTATATATATATAATCATAATCAAAGTCTCAAATACATCATCAAAGGAGTCCCCCACTCTATGTGTCAAAACTATACATCAAAGGCTTCATAAAAAATCTATATACAATCATAACACATATCATATAACTATCCAAAGTAAAATGGATATCACTAGGAAATCCTCTCGCATGAAGCAAGCACTCTCATCACCTCCTACATACCACCATCACCACCATCTCCTCCAAAAGCTCCCCAAGGTGGTGACCCACACTCGATGTACTCATACTAGACCCTGTCCCATGTCTGCTAGGTGATCAACATAGAGAATCACATTGGGAAAGTCTGTATCACCATATCCTCATAATAAGACAACTCTACCCAAAGACTGATAGTGAGCATAGCTAACCATTCCCTGTGCACCCACACGACTACTAGCCTAGGCATGAACCACCAACTCTGCACCTGATATTGAAGATCCTATAATATCGATATCCCTTTTCAAGGTCTCTCGTTGTTGCCTATATCAATCTCAATCGGTCGTTTCTGGCTAATTGTTTCTAAAACATCCTACTCAAGAATGACATTATCCCTCTCACCAATAAAAGTATCCATTTCCCTCCACAAACTTTCTCTCTCTACCTCCACCTTCTCATCCGTCAACTATCTAATGGTGGCCTCAATATCCTCCTCATCTCCATCACCCTCCTCATCATCACTAACATAAAAATATATATTTTTATCCCTCCACTTGAGCATACACCCTCATTCTTCTATGAATCAATCAAGTCCTCTCAAACTCAGCATAAGCACTAGTCCACCACCTCCTGTAACATGCGGTCACTCCAAGTATCATCAAGTGACACTAAGTCACCATGCTCATCTAGACCCATGGATCCCCTCTCATCAGCTATAATAGGAGTCCATCCCACAACTTCCTTGGGAGTATCTACATCTCCCTCATCATGTCTATAAAGCACTGGAGCCTCAGGCACATCCTAGAACAAACCAAACTTTTATCTAACATGACTAAATTTGACAAGATCCCACTCTCCCCCTCATCACCCCTTTACCCATTACTCTTGCTCCATCCCATCAAGCTCACGCTCACACCCCATCCACTCTAGAAAATCAAGATAAGGTCTCCACAACACATCTCCCACCTGTAACCTTGTAAGAATATCTCTATAATGAGCCACCTTTTTCTTCCCCTTTGAATGACCCACATCTCCTCGCCACCTCATAAATCTTTCAAATCTACCAATCATATCTACAACTCCCCATGGTAAACTCTTGTTGACGATCAAAGGCAATATGCCTGAAATCCCAACATTGTAATAGAAACACAACATCTATCCCATATCTCTTGTGGAATTTCTAATCCCACAACTCCATATATGTATGTGCTAATAATGCAAGGTCCTAAGAAAAAACAATCTAATGCTCCATCATCTCATAACTACTACTAGTCAGTCATCATCCATGGAAATCTACCCCCTCCTTAATTAGAAAAAGCAAAACATGAAATATCCATCATCAACATAGTCATACGTGAACAACCATCTCTCCCCACATAATATAAAGAATGATAATAAAAACCCTAACATATACCTCACATCATCTATAGTATCCCCATATAATCTCCTCATCACATCCTCCCTCTCCATCTCATCAATACAATAGATACCCTCCCGTGGATGGGTAGTCTCATAATCCTATGAACATCCTCCACCGTGATCGTAACCTCACCTGTCGGTAACCAAAATGTGCATATGACTAGATCTCATCTCTCCATCAATACCAACAATAATCCCTGCATCCCTATAAATCCCACTACCTCTACATGACTCCAATCATCATCTCAAAAATCCTCTCGTACCTCCTCTAGGATCATTGGAATCATATCTCAGATAGTTAGTTTCGCATCTACCTATAATCACAAATATACAAAACATACATTAGAATCAAAACATCATCAAAACTTTACCACACACATCTCTTGCTAATAAATTATTGTGGTCACAAAAAAATATCCTATCATCGAGGATTCATACAAATCACTATCGATCTACTGAATCACTAATGATTACGGCAATTTTAAAACTAAACCCTATATGCATGAAAACAACAAAAACACTCAAAACTAGCTAAAAATAACAAAAAATAACAATAATAGGTACTCACCTCTACCTGTGTGGGTCTCCTATGCCTTCTCGACAACGTCATTTCTCCAAAACACCTTTTTCACTCCCTTAAAGCTCTCCAATTCACAAAAATAAGTCACAAAAGTGAATTGTTCACCACCAAAATAGGGCTTTTATAGCCTCCCCAAATTTTGCAGCAACAATCATTGATGATTCCTTGAATCACCGGTGATTCATCTTAATCACCAAAGTGATCATCACAAATTGCTAGAAATTCATCCTTTTTTACCCTCAAAATATTATTTTCCAAAATCATCACATTTTTCAACAAATTCTAACATTTAAAAGACCCTCAATCTTGAAAAATTAAAAATGTGTACCAATAAAACCATGGGATATGTCATATGTATGTGGGATACGTACCCTTTTGGCACCCATCATTTGACTTTCCTATCCTAAAGTATACCTTTACAAATCACATTTCCATAGGTAACAAATGCTTTGGTTCTCCCTATCACTTGATTCCACGGTAGTAGCCATCATTTCGATACCCTGTCTTGGGGTAATTTTTAAAATCAACGCATATCAAACCTATCCAAATCCAACCTATGAAACTGGTGTTCCTTACACTGTGTTGTAGTCACCCAATTTTGAAGGGGGTCACCCATAAAAATTCAACTATTAAAACTTGTTTTTTCTAACATTTTTCCTACACCAAACTACTTGACAAAAAGGGGAAAATGTAGCCACATAAGATTTATACCGCTAATTTACCTCTCCACATGCATTATCTTCACAAATATATATCAAGCCATTTAATCACATTACTTAATTTATAAGCATTTACCCTAAGATCCAAAATACTTCACCATATTTACTCCTCGTAATATTATTCTACATCATGTGAATATCATATTACAACTATTAAAATCCATGTTACTCCTCCAAAACCACTTAGAAACTAAAATTCAATAAGACAAAACAAATCAACAAATTATTAACAAATCTCACAACCTTCTTAACCTCCCCAACTTATTATTCAACATTCCCTTAGTCATTTACCCAAATCCAAAAATAAAAACCTTTGATTATAAGTGGTTTCAACCACTTTTGTAGTTGTTTCCCCAAGAAAAGAGGATCACTAGTGATTTAGTTGAATCGTCAACGATTATAAATAGCACCTTTATGATTTCTCTCAGGGATCTTCAATCTCAAATCTTGGACCCCCTTTTCGATCCTACACTTCAATACAACAACATCAGGACATCTTCAAGCACTATCAAGCATCAACATCAATCACTTTCAAGCATTTTTTTGCTCGTTTGTATCACTGAATTTCTCAGAACATCACAGGACAACTTATCAACTCATATCTTTTCCACAGAGGATTTGAGGCATCTTTTAGCTCCACATATACTCAAATTTATTTCTATATATTTATCCTTCACTTTAAAATTCATAAGTAGCTCCTAAATTAGTCAAAAGAATCATTTTAGAACTTCAAAACTTTCATTTTAGAAAAATTGTCAAAAAACACAAAATCGCTAGTGATTCACCCTAATTGCAAGCAATTGGCCTAAATCATGATGACTCCTATCAAAAATCATATGTTTATCAATTTATCATCTTTTTATCTTTTGTATCAAAACATCTACATTTAATATGTTATTTCGAACTATGTTTGTTTGTTATATGGCAGTTCTAGTCGTTCACATCCCATTATAAGCATTTAGAGCCTTCCTATAGTGCATCACCCTTACTCGGGAACAATACAACATATTGCATGAATTGACACTTTTTGCTATCTTATTCACCATTGATGAACAATACATTGAGGATTAGATCAAATTCCTCCATTATATCCAACAAGATACTGACAACTTTACGGTATGATTACTTGAACATGTTCAGATCACATTCAAACTTTCTAGGCCACCTTCGAAGTTTCTCAGGACTTTCCTATCCATCTTGAATTTTAGGAAAATATTTATCTGTTATCATCATTTGTTACATGTTCTTATTATCTCTTTTATCAATCTACTTAATTTTCTATAAATGAGTGACATCCTCCAAGGAAGTCCCTTTGGATTCTTGGAATCGGCCTTTATTGAGCATCTCATCTATCCATTTATCTAATTCTTTCTATTTATTTTATTTGAGAAAAGGTTGTTTTGCTGGACATGTGGACTCACACACTCATATAGACTTGACACTTTAAACAAACATCAGTTTTAGCATCCATCTCTATTGGTATCGGTAAACCCCACCATCTTCCGAGGTTGGTTTTTTTGTTATTTCACTTCATTAAGTTAAAGTAGAAAAGTAAAAACTTCTCTCGAACAATTTCATCAAGCCTAACACATTATCACATGCTAGAATAATGTCATTTGTCGTCTATCAATGGAAAGTGGTGGAAAATGTAATGGAGATATTAATAAATGTGGGTATAAAATCCGCATTATAAGACTTCAAGGTGGATTTCTGCATAATATTTCAAATAATTGTATTTAATAAGTTTTATTAACATATTATAATCAATATATTTACAATATTTATAAGGGTTAAAATACATATCTAAGATCAATTAAAAATATATGATGTTAGAATACAAAATATTGTTTCAAACTTATTACTTCTACAAACTTGAATCAAATGTAATCCCTATCTACCCTAAAGTGGGTCTCAAATCATATGAATTAGTAAGAGGCTGAATAAATAAATAATATATCATTAAAATATTCTAATATATATTATTGTTTATAAAAATAATGATTTAATTAAATAATAATAATATTTATACAAACAAGGGAGGTAGATGGAGAATTTTTAGTGGGTGACGTAATGGGGGAAGTTGGGAAGAGAGTGGAGGATGAAGTGTGGCAAGATAGTAGATGCATGGTGTGGCGGGGTGTATTGGAATGCCACCCACCACTCATCTCAATCTCAACTTTATCTCCAAAGTAGAGAAATAACTTCCATTTTTGTTATCTTCCATACTTCAAGAAATTTTATTTCCAAATTTTTGTCCTAAAAATGTAGGAAACATTAATTATATATTTTTGTGTTGTTTTTTTCATTACACTTATCATATGAGAATTTATTTTAATAACAATTGCATTAAATACACTATCTAGATTCTCTACGCATCTAATGACATTGTTTCGGATTTTGGAAATGATATAAGCTTGACATAATGGTGTATCACAAATAGAAATTTATCTAAGTAAAAATTTTCCTTGGTAGACCCTTAGGTCAGTCTAATTATCTCTAGTAATTATGTATGAGTTAGAAAAGTGGCATGTGGACCCATCAACTCGATTTGCTCTCCTAATATTATGACAAAATAATATCTTGTTGTAATAAATGACACCTCTAACCTAACGAAATTGCATTGAAATCATAGTGTTTTAATCACCCGTGGTCTATATTTTCTCTACCCAACACCTCAAATACCTTTTCTCCATATTTAATTTTATAAATCATTAATTAGGATAATTTTATCATAAGGGTAGATATATTTTTAGGCCAATTTCTATGATACTTTGCATGTTGTAAATTCAAATCCTTGTTAATCTTGTGAAATGCTTTTGAAATGGTTGTGTCATAAATAGTTGTGGTCCTATTTTTCATGAAATAAAAATAAAAGCTCCTTAACTTAAGCTTTAAATTTAATAAACCATTAGTTAGATTAGTTTTATGCCTCCGAGAAGATATTTTATTCATGTATGATTTGAGCTATTAGGTGTGTTTCTTGAAAACAGTGTTCCTCTCACCTTATGAATGGCCTATGAAATGATAAAGATAAAATGAGTATACACTAGAAGAATATTTTCTATTGATTCCATTACTATTTTTATAGAAAAGATAATACAACAGAAGCAACACGATTGGGTTTTTAGTATCCCTTGATTTATTTTAGAGACTATTTTGTAAGCATTTAATTACCCTGGATCTAGAGTTTTCCCTTAAAATATTTGAAACTAACTTTTGACTCCTCAGCAAATCCTTCCTTGGGACTTCTAAACCGCCTAATCGGGGTACTCATCGGTGCTTTTTCTTGTTAGAATCACTTTGAGCCTTCATAGAGTGTGTCATGCTTAGTTATCTCGATGGGTTCACATGGTATATTTTTATGTAAAAATGTGGTGTGTCAATGTAGTGTATCGTTACAATTTCCTATTAAGAAATAAATAAACTATCAATGTAACCAAACTTGAATCGAGCTAAAAACACTACATATGATCCATGGTGGTACAATATTTATTTATTTAATGTGATCAGTATGATGTTGTCTTATCTCTCAAAAACTCAATTCTGGAGTGGAAATAATTCTTGTGTAAAATCTTCATTCATCCTCATCCCTAGGCCCCCTATCCCCTCTCTCTCCCTCTATCCATATCTCTCTCTCTCCCACTCCATCCCTCCCACCTTGTCTCCCTCACCCCTTCCCTTTCCCCTTGCACTCTAAAAAAAATGGAATTCTATTTAAAATTGTTTACTTGGAAAAATGATATACATACCAACTTGTATATTAACCCATTATATTGTAATTTGTAGGTTGTTAAGGGTGAATATTGTAAACAAAATAATAAAACTAAGATTAGTATATGTAAATGAGATTATAACTTTTGTATTTTTTCCTCTATGAAAGGAATGAAGGAAATGTTGATTATATGAACTTGTTTAGTTGTAACATTTCTAAATGAACGTTTAGAAAAATATTTCATAAGTGTAGTATTTATATTTTGAAAAGACGTATTTGATTTTATTGAAGCATTGCAGATGTAATTTGTAATTTTATTAGTTCTTTTAAATCATTTGTATATGTTATCATAATTCAGTTAAACCTTGAATCATAAACTTATCTTTCTCATGTGGGAATAAAATTTATTATAAACATGTAATTTTAACTTGTTGTATGTGTAATGAGGAACTTAATCAATAACTAAACTTGTACTAAAATAGAGTTTTATAATTTTGTCTACATAGCTTAAGTGAAAATTAAGTCCATATTTTATTTTAACCCTACATGGAGTTGGGCACACTTGCATTACTCTTCATTAGTGCTTAGGCCGATAAGGCACTTCTCCTATGTTGTTGTCATTTAGAATGTACTTTTCAAGCATGATAAATCTCATAATGATTAGAAAACCATATGCATTACCTAGATATGTAATTCTTCTCTAACACATAATGTATGAAAGGTAATTCTAAAGTGTATTTTTGTCTTATAATTATTGTAATTTGGGTAAATCACTATAAGTATAATATATCCTTGTCGAACCCTAGATATTATAATGATTCCTCATTAGTTTCATTTTATAGCTTGTAGGTTGATTAATGTCGATAAAAACATAATGTCTCCTAAAGGGAAGCATATTTGATATTTAAGGGAAAGGGTACCGAGGAATTGTACTAAATGTTAACTAAAAATATCCTTAGACAAAGGTCAACCTAGTATGATAGTTAACTTGATTGTATCTAAAACCCTTTCCCTTAGTATTGTACTTAGTATTATATCAAATCAATAAAATCCCTAGTGGTTACTCTGTTGAAATGAAATCTCTCCTCTTTAGAACACTATATTTTTGTGGAATCCCATGATCTACATCGTTCATCTCTCTCTTAAATACCTAGTATTAGGTGAAGGAAATAATTTTCTATGGT
The DNA here is from genome assembly GCA_018340775.1 of Taxus wallichiana var. yunnanensis. Classification (NCBI taxonomy): domain Eukaryota; kingdom Viridiplantae; phylum Streptophyta; class Pinopsida; order Cupressales; family Taxaceae; genus Taxus; species Taxus wallichiana. The sequence goes on from CM031236.1 coordinate 339,532,657, forward strand.
ATCATGGAACCAAATTTTTACGTAATCCACCATTTTTTCTATAATAATCTACAAGATAAAATAATTAGAGAGTAAATTAAACTTGGTTTAGGATATAAGTGAAACTTGTTAATTGTATAGTTTGTGTTATATTTCAAAATTTATGTGTAATATTTATGTGAAATAAAACCATGAGTTGTGTGTCAAAAAAACATTGTTCTAGATTTGTGTGGCTTTTCAAGTCAAAATTTGGGCATGAAAAGAAATTTTCACGATCAATCAATGTTTTCCTTCTAGCTATCGATTATTAACCATGTTTCACCTTCCATATTTTGTTTGATCATTATCTACAATTTTTCATTGCTCCCTTTCTTCATTTTCTTCTATTCCTTGTACACCGTGAAGGCATTTTCTCCTAATCTCTCCTAATTTTCCATATCTTTTTAAGCTAGATATTTTAATTTTTTCTCGTTGTTTATTTGGTTTTTGAAAATCTTTGTTGTCCTTGACCATAATTTCCATATATTTTCAAGCTAGATATTTTAGTTTTTTTATCATTATTTATTTGGTTTTTGAAAAGCCTTGTTATCCTTGACCATTTTATATTGATTGTTCCTTTAATACATGCATGTGGCATCGTTTAACCAAATATCCTTAATTATGGCAAGATCTTCAACTGAATTACAAACTTTCATTGTTCAAAATTTGTCATTTATTCCTTTCTAATTTGATTACGATCACTTTTCAGATGGGATTGTCCAAATCCATCATGGCATACCCTTTTGTGAATTGAAAGGTATTGTACTTATATACCTTTATCATCACACACATACTCCCAAGTAGAAACTACCACCCTAAAAATATATCCATTCCACTATTTGTGTGGAAACCAGACCATAACTTTTGTTGGGGTTTATTTTTCTAAGTTAAAATCTTATATTTATGTCGATATGCATTATACAAAGCAATTAACATTCACCTACTAATATAGATCAATGACATACATTCCTAATTGTACAGGTGATAGAAATTCAAAAAATCTTAATTGTTCATGTCAATTTCAGTTTATTTTGGGTACAATAGAGATTGGTTAAAATGGATGCATTGGTGTTACCAATCTGTGAGTAGGATTAGACTAAGAAAAGTAGCCAAGGAAGAAAGGTAAGTTCCTAGGGAAACCAAAGATAATTCCAAAGGAGAAATCCAAGTGACCGAGAGGGTGTGTAATGAGGTATGGACCTTGATTGCAAAACCTAAAAGGAAACCAAGAAAATAGAGGAACTGAATGAAGAAAGTGAAGGTAGAGGATTATAAGTAGTTAGAAGTAGATTGATGAAGCAATTGGTGTTAAACCTAGAGAATCCATCATGGAAGCCATGGTATTGCATATACAAACAATAGGCATACCACAATGAAGAAATTAGACCAAATCCATAAAGATCCATAGAATATGATAGTACCCCTCTTAGGATATATGTCCCTTGAGCCAAATAAATAATTAATTACTTGGGATTGTCTAAATTATTAGAAGCGTATCAAAATTATACAACAATTTCAAAGAAGGTTAAGTCATTCATATGCATTATATATCATGTTACATACGAGATCTAAAGATTGATTGTAGGGGCTGTATGTTGTTGCTTGCGTGATAATCTATTTCACTTCTTATGAGTAAGTTGTAATTTGTTTGAATGGTTGCAAACTTATCCTTTGCAATTGGACTCATCCTTGGATCAATTCCATTGATCCAAGGTATGTTTTAAATCTTCTTATCTAAACTGAATGAAAAATTGACATTCATTGATTAAGAGACTTAATGGACTGAACTTGTGTTTGTTGCAAATTCTTTACTATCTCGAAAGACCATGTGCCTGCATTTTATTTTTGTGTTGTGCTCGGCTCTTCTTGATTGACCCTTGTAGGGTGCCTAATGGCATTAGGGGAAACCTACTTTAGGATTCTAGAGAAAGAGAGAAAAATGTGCCCTATATCTATAAGGTCTATCCTAAAGAGATTCGGGACTCAGGTAATTTACCTAACTCTTTCTACACCACTCTACGTGGGATGACATCCTAACCTAAGTTGTTAACACTAAGTTAATATGAAAAAGGAAATAACCTAAGGGATGCTAAGTTATTTCTAACCTATTGTATTTGGTTAATCTACATCCTAACCTAAGGTGGCAATTTATTGTTTGGGGTTATATCCCAAGGTTATATATTTTAAACTAACCTAAGATCTAACCTAAGAAAATTCTATCTATCCTAAACTAATGGGGTATGAAAGGGAACCTATGGGTCGATTGGCAAGTGGGAGCTAAGCGGTGGTTCCTAAGCTTTTTTAATGAGATGGGATTTTGATTGATTTGGCATTAAGGCATGGTAAGTACTTACTAGTTTGGCATGGGCTAGTGAAATTTGGAGGAACCTACGTGGAAGCATCACTAAGTTTAGAAATGCATGTGGAAGTTCAATGTGGTCTCCCCAACTTTGGATGGTGTGGAAAAGAGAGAGATAGGTGGGAATATGTAATTAAATGTCATTAATTCACCTCGGTTCTGGTGAGAAAACCATCTTGGAAGGCATGTTGGTGGATTTTTTGGGGTTTTTTTTACTTTGCATGCTTCATGATTTTTTCTCTGCATGGAGCTATCTGGTTTTTCAAACCAGCAGTTTGATCTACACTTAGTGGCTATTTTTGAATTCTTTGATCTATTTTGGTTCGAGGAATGTATAAGAGGCATTGTGGAAAAATATTATTGTTGTTTGATCTTGCTTGGAGAAGAAGGGGTGTTGGAAACTTGGCTGGAAGTCTTCTTGAATCGGAAGAGAGGCACTATCAGGCATGATAGGCTCTACCCATTAAGATTTCTTGCTTTCTTCTAAATGATTCATTAAAACAATTCTACTCACTGGAAATTTATATTTGCATGATGTATCTAGTTATTTACTTGCATGTATTCATGAAATCTATGTGGGTTTTGGAATGTGAATCCTTTTTTATTAATGGTAGTTTTGGGAACTTTCTCTGTACTAGTTGTTAGAGGTTTTCATGCAAATTTGTATTGAAACTCTGTGACTTGTACTTGAAGCTCTGAAATTTGCATTTGAAGCTCTGTAGCTTGTATTCAAAGCTTTGTTTCTAGCATTTGAGACTAATGTTGAGTGAACTGGCTTGTTGCTTGTTTGGTTTTGAATCTCTATTTAGTCTTGTGTTTCGTGAGCTTGAAGTAGAGCTCGTAGTTGTTCTAAGCTTATATTGAAGCTTGGGATTTGTTATGAGTTTTTATTGGGACCTTGTGTTTGTTTTGGATTGTGTTGGAGCTAAGTGTAGTTCTGAACCTTTGGTTGAATCTTCGTATTCAACAACTGTACTCGTATATAGTTCTTATGAATACTTGAACTTATTGTTGTGTGGTTGAGTTTTGTTTTGTACTTGATTTTGAACTGGAATTTTATTCTCATTTAAGGATTTGAGAATACTAGGACTCATATTGGAGCATTGGTGATTTGGTTTTGAGCTTGTATTTAGGGCTTGTGTTTCTCTTATAAACTCGTATTTGATCTTGTTTTTTTTAGAATGTTGGAGCCTTGTAAATCTCTCAAATTATGTTTGAAGCTCATAATCAACATTGTTGGTTGTTTCCATGATTTTGTTTTGGAGATTTATGTTGGAATTGAAGTGATTACTTGTATTGTGAGTTGGGTTTGGTCGGTATTTGGTTTTGAAAAGCTTTATTCTCTTTTATTATTGTCTGCTCGATAGGGGTCTTGAGAGTTTAGTTTGGTTTGAAGATGACCATGTAATCTTTTGTAATCTCCTTTGTTTCACTTTTGAGTGTGATTGGTTTTTTTATGCTTTTGTCCTTTGAACTTGTATAACCTTCTTGAATTTTTTTGGGGAGAGAGAAATTGAAGTTTAACCTATCCTCTTTGGGGAAATGAACCCGTGTTTGTGGAAAGCTTTACTTTTTTTAATATTATAAGGGGATGGGAATTATGTCTCTGTAATGGATATTTGGTCCTTATGTTTGGTTTGGTCCTTTGATCATGGTAATAATGTTGAATAAAGTTTGATGTTACGGGAAGTAGTATTACTCTCTTTGTATCTTCTTAATTGGTTTATTGGGTTTTGTTGGAAGTTGAATTTAAAACTAGAATATTGAATCTTGTTAAAAATATATACATGTATAATATCTTTTGGATAATTTTGTATATGTTTGTTCTTATTTGGGACATGAACTTCTTATCTTTTGTATTTTGTTAAAGCTTTGTAATAAGAATTCAATTCTTGAGTTTGCAATTTCTTTTTGCACTTGTATATCTTTCATTTGTGAGGACTCTTATTCCTTGAGGGGATCATAGAACGAACCTCCAAGTTTTAGGAAGAGAAATGAATATGAACCATGGGGACAATATACAGTTAGGGACTATGTACTGTATGTATTTCTTTCTGAGATTTGAATTTGTACTTGAGCTTGGTGAATGGAAATAGGATAACCAACTTGCTAGTTTTGATTGGAAAGATGTAGTGTGCATATCTTTAACTGGGCATTCGGTTTTGTGTTCTCTTTTGGGAACTAACTAGAGAATTTCTAAGTTTGTATTAGATAATGGATTTCATTTCATAGTATAAATGAAATGAAATATGGATTGGGTCCTTTTGTGGTTTGAGATCCTTTTTATATGTTATTGTATAAGTTCATTGACCGAACTTCTCTTTTATTGATTCTCTTATGAGATGGGAATTTTCTTGTGGATTGGTTAAGAGATTTATTTCATTCGAGTATAGCTCGGATTTTTGGAAAGATTGGCTATAGAATTTTTGAATTATAAACTACAAAGATACTGAAGTTAGTAAAACTTTCGAGTTTATTTTTAATTTTAATCTACTTGGATTGAATTGGGATTCTTGTTTGGTTGTTGCCTCTTTATTTAAGGACTCCTTATTTTGTCATCTTTGGACTGAGGTAGTGATGTGTGTTCTAAACTTGATTCTTTCCTTCAGAGGAATTGTGTCTGAGAATTAGATATGTATTGATTCTCTTCTTTGATTATATGGAAAGATGAAGCATACTAATATGAGTTATGTTGTAACTAACCTCTTTGCTTGCTTGAAAAGATAAAAGTGTATTTCTATTTCTATGGGTTTATGAAATAATTGAATGACAAGACTTGTTGACTATTTAAAGTGATTGATAGGATCAATTAAGTCTTGTGATATAATTCTGATGTTGTAGATTATATTATGCTCTTTTCTTGATAATGAATTCAGACTCTCTTAATTGTTCTTCTTTCTAGATGTTATTACTTATGATTATTTGTATGATGTTTATTAATTGTTTCATAAAAGTAGAGTTGTTTTATGAAACAATTAGTGGAATGCACTTTACTTTAATGCTTAGTGCTTATCATGCTCAGTTCATTGAACTGACCCATGCTAGCAATTTTGTAGATGGACATCGTAAGTGATAAAAGAAGACAAGAACTTTCATGTTGTATTGGGCTTATTTAATTATGGATCTTTATAAAAAGTTTTTGATTCATTCTTGAATTGTATTGAAAAAGAAAAGTTGTATTCTTTTTGGAATAGAGGTTGTTTTTATAACATGCCTAAAATACATAGTCTTGTAATGTATAGTTTTATAATGATGAATTGAAAGTTGAGATTTACTTGTATTGGTTGTGTAAATTATCTTGTATTATGAAGAAGATGGGAAACCTATCTTGATGATATTTTTCATATCTTTTATATGCTTAATTCGGATAAACTTGATTAGTTGGTTAAAGGGAAATATATTGGATTCCCTTATTAAGATGCATCTTGTTAAGTTGCATAAGATAACAATCTTATCTAAACAATTCTAACATAGTATTGGAATGTGTAATGAATATGCAGTAAAACTATAGAAATTGTGAAAGATAAGAAGGGTATGACAAACCCTAACACTTAATCATGTAGAGGAAGATTCTTCCTCACTAAAAGAAATGTAATCAAAGAATGGTGATATGATCGTTAATCATTAGACTTCATTTCTTATAAAGTCTACCTCTAGTTGAACCTATTTGGTTGCTACACCTTCTTTGAATGATTAAGTTATATTTAATGGAACTTATGATATTGTTGTCTTGTTTTGGTTAACTATTTGTTAAGCTAAGTAAAACAAACCTTAAAAGCAATCATAAGTTAAGGAAGTTCTTTAATGCTAAATGAATCAAATTTAGAAAAGAACTTATGGAGTGTTGGATTAGGGTTTAGTAGGTTGTTGTAATCGGTGTAATAATCCAAATTAATAATGTATTAATAACCTCCTTGGGGTATGTACATCTTGATGAGGTAGTTTCTATAGGATGTTGGCACACATGCAACTGTAGGATTGTACCTTTGAGAAGACATGGGTTTTCTCGAGGATACAGTGTTGCAGTTGACATGTGGCAACACCCTTCTGCATTGATCATCTAGATCTACACACAAATAAGGACTTGAACTTAGTTTCTCTCTAGGTCAAGTTAGTGGCATGTTTAGGATAGGTAGTAGCTTTCAATGGCTCAGGGTACCTTGGCACATCCGGTTGACTTAGGTCAACCGAGTATGCCCATATACCCTAAGTCATTGTGAGCATCTTCCTATAATAAATTATGTTTCTAACCAGGGCTAGGGTTAAACCTTGGACAAGTGGACTGACGGTAGTAGTAAAGACCATTCTTGATAATAGAGGAGTGAGGTGAAGGATGTATTCCAAAATGATGAGTATGTCATCTAGGAATAGTGACATAAACAGTATGTTGAAAATATTTGGCCAAAGTATCACAAGTTGTTGGTTGTGTTGTCCTATGTCACCTAGTTTAAAGCAACGTGATATCAGATGAATATTGGTAACAAATATTCAAGATATGTTCTTTAAACAGATCACTCAGTACCGGTTTAGGGTAGGAAAACCAAGTATACGATAAGTATAATACTTATTCAATACTTAAAGTTAAAAGTTAAATAAATAGATCGGTAGATCACGAGAGTTAATAAATAGATCGGTAGATCACTGAGTTATGAAATAAATAGATGGTAGATCACCGAGTTATGAAATGAATAGATCGGTGGATCACCGAGTCATTTACAACTGCATATGGTTATCTATTTGAGATTGATTGGCATGGAATGTGTGTTCTAAATAATGCTTTATTTAGAACAGAGAGAACATTATAAAAAAAAAAAAATCCCTTGTTTCTAAAGTCTTAAAATGGGAATGTTACATCTTGGTATCAGAGCTGAAGGTTGCAGCTCTTGGACCTATTGTGTCCATAATATGATGAAACTTAAATTTTCTTGTAATAGAAAATGGTTAGAACAAGAGGAAATGTTGCAAATAACCCTCTCGCCTGAGGAAGGAGCAGTAACTACCTAGAAACTAGATGAGATCCTTGCTGCCCTGTTGGACACAAGAGATCATTTGGCTATACTTGAACAACAAGTAATGGGAAATGAGGAGGAAGATGATGTTGATAACAATAATCAGCCACCTCCTAGGGACAATGCCAATGTAGGTGTTGATAATAACAATGTGAACATACCTGTTCAGCTTGAGAACAAAAAAGGCTAGGTTGGTAGCTGAACTCACTAATGATATAAAAAGGATAAGTCCACCCAAGTTTGATGGCACCACATTAGGAGATGGGGCTGAGAATTGGCTCATGAAATGGAGAAATACTTTTGCAATAAGGAATTTCTCAGAAGAAACAAAGGTGATATGGGGAGCATATCAGCTTTCTCATGAAGCATCTTCATGGTGGGACAGCCGTAAGGTTGAGTTAAATATTGATGAAACTAATATCACATGGGATCAATTTAAAGGTTACTTTAGGCAACGTTGGCTGCCGTAACTTTACTATGATCGAAAATGACTGAATTTCAGAACTTAGCTCAAGGAAAGCTAACTATAACTGAGTATTGGGAGCGGTTTACAAAACTTCTTAAGTATGTACCTCAGTACCAAACTGATGAGAAGTTTAGGATATGGAAATTTATCATGGGATTGAATCCCATTATAGGAGGAGAGGTGGATGTTCACAGCCCAACCATGATGGAAGGGGTTGTTGAAAAGGCCATAAGGTAGGAAAAAAAATTGAAGGCAATTTCTGCTCATAAGGAGGAAGTAAGGAAGAAAGTTCCCAACTCCTCTTCATCATCTCTTGCACCTAAGAAAGGACCATGGAAGAAATTTGGAATGAAAAGTAAGTTTTCATCTGATACTAATAAGAAAGCAACAACAAACAAGTTTGTTGGTAATGCACGGAACAACTTTGCTAAGAACAATAATAATGGACAAAAGTCCTATGGGGGTTAGAATGATAACTCTAAGGCTGGAAATAAACCCGAGCCTAGGAAGGGACCTATAGGAGGCTGTTATAACTATGGAAAAGATCATTACGCAAATCAATGCCCTTTGAAAAAGGATGATCATAATCAGCAACACAAGATACATGTTGTAGTAGCTGACAAGCAAGCTGAGAAATAGGCCATGCCTATAGAAGTTTCGGGTAAGTTATTTGGTTTACCTATAACTATTATTTTTTGATACCGGAGCTATTGAATGTTTTATTTCTAGTAAATTAGCATCAAAACTAAAAAGAAAAGCTGGAAACATGGATAAAACATGGACTGTATATAGTATGGAAACAATGTTGTTCATATAGTTAGTATGTGTCTTTTTGGAGCAATCCTTGATTTACCTAACTTTTCCACTGAGGTTGATCTTTATGTTGCACCTTTGGGGTCTTATGATGTAATCATAGGTGTTAATTGGTTAGTAGAACATAAGGCTAAAGTGGATTGTTTTGAGAAACACATTAGTTGTTTAGATGACTGTAAAAAACAACAGAGATTTAGGGTGTGAAACGTGAGATTTCTGTTAGAAAATTGTCAGCTATGCAACTTAAAAAGGCCAAAAATAAAGGTTGTACCTTATATGCAGTGAAAATTGCTGAAACAACTGAAGAGAACAATGATGTTATGGAATGATATCCATTGTTATGAGACTTCAGTGACGTATTTCGGAAGAATTACAGGTCTTCCACCCAAAAGGGAGTTTGATTTCATGATTGAGATCAAGCCTAGAACTGAACCTATTTCTAAAGCACCATATCGAATGACTACTATAGAATTAGTAGAGCTTAAGGCTCAGTTGCAAGAAATTTTGTCTAAAGGTTTGATTAGACCAAGTGTTTCACCTTGGGAGCACCTGTAATTTTTGTGAAAAGAAGGATGGAACACTTAGATTGTGCATTGATTATAGAATGTTAAACAAAGCAACAATCAAGAATAGATACCCACTCCCTAGGATTGATGATTTATTTGATCAGATGCGTGGAGCATCGGTATATTCTAAGATAGATCTTTGATCTGGATATCATCAATTGTGGATTAAGGATGAGGATATTCATAAAACAACTTTAGAACAAGGTATGGACATTATGAGTTCACGGTTTTACCTTTTGGATTAACTAATGCACCTACAACATTTATGAATTTAATGAATAATATCTTTCAAGAATACTTGGACAAATTTGTGCTCGTATTCTTGGATGACATTCTCATATATTCTAAAAGTATTGAGGAACACCATGAGCATTTGAAGATAGTTTTGGAAATATTAAGAAAGAGATGGTTATTTGGTAAGTTGTCTAAATGTTCTTTCTATGACACAAAAGTACACTATTTGGGACATGTAATAAGTAAGAATGGAATTTTGTAGATCCTTCAAAAATTGTAGCTATAACTGAGTGGCCTGCACCCAAGAATGTACATGAAGTTAGAAGCTTCATGGGACTTGTTGGTTACTATAGGAAATTTGTAAAAGATTTTCTAAGGTGGTTGCACCAATAACTTCTTTACAGAAGAAGGATAAAAAGTTTGTTTGGAGTGAGAAATGTGAAATTGCATTCAAAACCTTGAAGGAATAGTTAACTTCACACCTATTCTAGTAGTACCAGATCCTAATGGAGATTTTATGGTGGTAACTGATGCATCTGGTGAAGGTCTAGGAGGTATTTTGTTACAAAATGGTCATGTCATAGCTTACGAAAGTAGAAAACTAAAGTTACATGAGTTGAATTATGCTCCACATGATTTAGAGCTTGCTTTTGCCATTGTTCATGCACTACAAGTTTGGAGGCATTACCTACTTGGTAAACCTTTTGAATTGAAAACTGATCATCTTGGGCTGAAGTATATCTTCACTCAGCCAAATCTTAATGCAAGACAATGAAGGTGGTTAGATTTTTTGTCTCAATATGATTTTGACATCAGTTATATCAAGGGTAAAGAAAATAGAGTGGTTGATGCTCTAAGTCGTAGGAAGCACATTTTTGCTCTTATAACATTGAGAACTCAATTTAAGGATGAAGTAAAAAGTGTTATGGAATCTGATTCTTATTTTCAGCAAGTAAAGACAACACTTGCTTGCTGTAGATCCTAGTGATTGAGGTATAAAGGTTTTCACTTTGATAATGAAGGAATCTTATGATTTGAAAATAGAGTATTTGTACCTTCGCTAAATGATTTGAGAAAGAAATTGTTAGCAAAATTTCACAATTCACCTTTTTCTGGACACCCTGGTATTACAAAAATGCTTGTTGATATAAAACAACAATATTTCTGGAAGGGAATGAAAAAGGATGTTATAGACTTTGTGACACATTGCCTTGAATGTCAACGTGTTAAAGTGGAACATATGCACCCAGCCGGTTTATTGTATCCTCATAGCATACCATAGTACAAATGGCAAGTGATAAGCATGGACTTTGTACAAGGGTTGCCTATGTCAAGAAATAAACATGATGTTATTTTAGTAGTTGTGGATAAACTAACAAAGGTAGCACATTTTATTATTTGGTAATCTGAAGGATGATTCTCTGTGTTAGCTAAAATATTTGTACATGAAATTTTAGATTACATGGAGTACTGAATTAATCATATTGGATAGAGATCCTAGAATGACGTCAAGATTTTGGCAAATGCTTAATGCAGCTCTAGGAACTAAGCTGAATTTCAGTTCTACGTATCATCCAGAAATGGATGGACAGACTGAAAGAGTTAATCAAGTTTTAGAGGATATGTTACGAATGTATTGTATGGATCAGTAGTATAAGTGGGAAGAGTACCTTCCACTAGTTGAGTTTGCATATAATAATACATATCATGCCTCTCTTAAGATGGCACCTTTGAAGCATTATATGGAAGAAAATGTAGAACCCCTGTTAGTTGGGACAACATGGAGGATAGAGAGGTAATTGGACCTGAAATTCTTACTGAAATGGAACAACAAGTTAAATTGATTCGTGAGCGCTTGAAAGAAGCAGTAGATAGAAAAAAGAGTTATGCTGATTTAAAGTGGGTAGACAGGAAATTTGAACTTGGTGAGAAAGTCTTTCTTGGGTCAAACCGAAAAAGAGCTCTATAACTTTTGGCAAGGCTTGCCAAGTTATCACCTCATTATGTGGGACCTTTTGAGATAGTTGAAGTAATCAACCTGTAGCTTACCACTTAGCATTACCTCCTGCTTTGTCATGAATGCATGATGTTTTCCATATTTCTTTGCTTAAGAAATACATTTCAGATTTATCACATGTGTTAAATTGGAATTCCTTGCAGGTCCAAGACCTAGGAATAATCATGGTTAAACCCATACGAGTGCTTGAAACTCACCAGTTGCATTTGAGAAATCATGAGATAAGTCAATGTAAGGTCCAATGGGACCAGTTTAATGAAGAAAGTGCAACTTGGGAAAACTTGGATGATATGAAAACTACTTTTCCATATCTATTTGAACAAAATTGATTTTGTTGACTGATAAAAATTTGTGATTTTATCTTTATATGTCAATAAGTATCGGTTATGGATAGATAACTATTGTTTTGAATAAACAACTATGTGAATGCTGATTTCTGAAACTTAAAATTTAGATATTGTTGCAAACATATGTTAAGAAAGTGAATAAAAATTGATTATCCTGAATGCAATGATTAAAATGAGATAATCATCGGGATGATGATTCTTTTTAGGAGGGAAGTATGTAACACCTTGTCAAATTGTTATATTCCTCTTTTGCATTGCAAGTGTTGACATGTGATTTTCAGGACAAATGTATGTTTCGTGGATGTTGAAAAATCATGCTTGCCATGGATAAATCATTTCTGCTCTTTGATTGTAGGGCTGATATGTTGTTGCTTGCAATAATCTATTTCACTTCTTATGAGTAAGTTGTAATCTGGTTTGAATGGTTGCAAACTTATCCTTTGTAATTGGACTCATCCTTGGATCAATTCCATTGATCCAAGGTATGTTTTAAATCTTCTTATCTAAACTGAATGAAAAAATGACATTCATTGATTAAGAGACTTAACGGACTGAACTTGTGTTTGTTGCAAATTCTTTACTATCTCGAAAGATTGTGCCTGCATTTTTTTTGTGTTGTGCTCGGCTCTTCTTGATTGACCCTTTGCAGGGTGCCTAATGGCATTAGGGGAAACCTACTTCAGGATTCTGGAGAAAGAGAAAAATGTGCCCTATATCTATAAGGTCTATCCTAAAGAGATTCGGGACTCAGGTAATTTACCTAACTCTTTCTACACCACTCTACGTGGGATGACATCCTAACCTAAGTTGTTAACACTAAGTTAATAAAAGGAAATAACCTAAGGGATGCTAAGTTATTTCTAACCTATTGTTTTGGTTAATCTACATCCTAACCTAAGGTGGCAATTTATTGTTTGGGGGTTATATCCTAAGGTTATATATTTTAAACTAACCTAAGATCTAACCTAAGAAATTCTATCTATCCTAAACTAATGGGTATGAGAGGGAACCTATGGGTCGATTGGCAAGTGGGAGCTAAGTGGTGGTTCCTAAGCTTTTAATGCGATGGGATTTTGATTGATTTGGCATTAAGGCATGGTTGTACTACCAGTTTGGCATGGGCTAGTGAAATTTGGAGGAACCTACGTGGAAGCATCACTAAGTTTAGAAATGCATGTGGAAGTTCAATGTGGTCTCACCAACTTTGGATGGTGGTGGCAAGGAGAGATAGGTGGGAATATGCAATTAAATGTCATTAATTCACCTCGGTTTTGGCAAGCAAACCATCTTGGAAGGCATCGTTGGTGGATTTTTTGGGGTTGTTTTACTTTGCATGCTTCATGATTTTTTCTCTGCATGGAGCTATCTAGTTTTTCAAACCAGTAGTTTGATCTACACTTAGTGGCTATTTTTGAATTCTTTGATCTATTTTCGGTTTGAGGAATGTATAAGAGGCATTGTGGAAAAATATTATTGTTGTTTGATCTTTCTTGGAGAAGAAGGGGTGTTGGAAACTTGGCTGGAAGTCTTCTTGAATCGAGAGGCACTATCAGGCATGATAGGCTCTACCCATTAAGATTTCTTGCTTTCTTCTAAATGATTCATTAAAACAATTCTGCTCACTAGAAATTTATATTTGCATGATGTATCTGGTTATTTACTTGCATGTATTCATGAAATCTATGTGGGTTTTGGAATGTGAATCCTTTGTTGTTAATGGTAGTTTTGGGAACTTTCTCTATACTAGTTGTTAGAGGTTTTCATGTGAATTTGTATTGAAACTTTGTGACTTGTACTTGAAGCTCTGAAATTTGCATTTGAAGCTCTGTAGCTTGTATTCAAAGCTTTGTTTCTAGCATTTGAGACTAATGTTGAATGAACTGGCTTGTTGCTTGTTTGGTTCTGAATCTCTGTTTAGTCTTGTTTTGTGAGCTTGAGAGCTCCAGTAGTTGTTCTAAACTTATATTGAAGCTTGAGATTTGTTATGAGTTTTATTGGGACCTTGTGTTTGTTTTGGATTGTGTTGGAACTAAGTGTAGTTTTGAACCTTTGGTTGAATCTTCGTATTCAACAACTGTACTCATATATAGTTCTTATGAATACAAACTTATTGTCGTGTGGTTGAGTTTTGTTTGTACTTGCAGCTCGAACTGATTTTTATTCTTCCTTAGGATTTGAGAATACTAGGACTCATATTGGAGCATTGGTGATTTGGTTTTGAGCTCGTATTTAGGGCTTCATGTTTCTCTTAGGCTCGTATTTGATCTTGTGTTTGTTTGAGCTGATGTTGGAGCCTTGTAAAGTATGAACTTATGTTCGAAGCTCATAATTAACATTGTACAGGTATTCCATGATTGATGTTCTAGATTTATGTTGGAATCAAAGTGATTACATGTATTATGAGTTGGGTTTGGTTGGTATTTGGTTTTAAAAGCTTTATTCTCTTTTATGGATTATCTCTTTGAAGGGTCTTGAGAGTTTAGTTTTGGTTTGAAGTGATATGGTAATCTCCTTTGAGGTCTCCTTTTGCCACTCCTTGAGTGTGATTGGTTTTTATGCTTCTGTCCCTTTGGACTATGTATAACCTTCTTGAACTAGACAAGGGAGAGAGAAATTGAAGTTTAACCTATCCTTCTCTGTTTGAGTGAACCCATGTGTTTTTGGAAAGCTTGACTTACTTTTTTTAATATTATAATGGGACAGAATTATGTCTTATAATGGGTCTGGTTGGTCCTTTGATGAATGGTAATAGTCAAATAAAGTTTGATGTTACGGGAAGTAGTATTACTCTCTTTGGACCTTCTTAATTGGTTTATTGGGTTTTGTTGGAAGTTGAATTTAAAACTAGAATATTGAATCTTGTTTAAAGTATATATATGTATAATATCTATTTGTTGGATAATTTTGTATATCTGTTCTTGTTTGGGACATGAACTTCATACTTCTTGTATCAATTTGTTAAAGCCATGTAATAAGAATTCAATTCTTGAGTTTGTAATTCCTTCTGCACTTGTATATCTTCTTTGTTTGTGGACTCTTATTCCTTGAGGGGATCATAGAATGAACTCTCGGGTTTTAGGAAGAGAAATGAATATGAACCATGGGGATAGTATATAGTTAGGGACTGTACTTTGTGTATTTTTTTGAGATTTGAATTTGTACTTGAGCTTGGTGAATGGAAATAGGATAACCAACTTGCTAGTTTTGATTGGAAAGATGCAGTGTGCATATCTTTAACTGGGCATTCGGTTTTGTGTTCTCTTTAGGGAACTAACTAGAGAATTTCTAAGTTTGTATTAGATAATGGATTTCATTTCATAGTATAAATGAAATGAAATATGGATTGGGTCCTTTGTGGTTTGAGATCCTTTATATGTACTGTATAAGTTCATTGACCGAACTTCTCTTTTATTGATTCTCTTCTGAGATGGGAATTTTCTTGTGGATTGGTTAAGAGATTTATTTCATTGAGTATAGCTTGGATTTTTGGAAAGATTGGCTATAGAATTTTTGAATTATAAACTACTAATATACTAAAGTTAGTAAAACTTTCAGTTAGACTATTTTAATCTGCTTGGATTGAATTGGGATTCTTGTTTGGTTGTTGCCTCTTTATTTAAGGACTCCTTATTTTGTCATCTTTGGACTGAGGTAGTGATGTGTGTTCTAAACCTGATTCTTTCCTTCAGAGGAATTGTGTTTGAGAATTAGATATGTATTGATTCTCTTCTTTGATTATATGGAAAGATGAAGCATACTAATATGAGTTATATGTTGTAACTAACTCTCTTTTTGCTTGGAAAAGATAAAAGTGTATTTCTATTTCTATGGGTTTATGAAATAATTGAATGACAAGACTTGTTGACTATTTAAAGTGATTGATAGGATCAATTAAGTCTTGTGATATAATTCTGATGTTGCAGATTATATTATGCTCTTTTCTTGATAATGAATTCAGACTCTCTTAATTGTTCTTCTTTCTGGATGTTATTACTTATGATTATTTGTATGATGCTTATTAATTGTTTCATAAAAGTAGAGTTGTTTTATGAAACAATTAGTGGAATGCACTTTACTTTAATGCTTAGTGCTTATCATGCTCAGTTCATTGAACTGACCCATGCTAGCAATTTTGCAGATGGACATCGTAAGTGATAAAAGAAGACAAGAACTTTCATGTTGTATTGGGCTTATTTAATTATGGACCTTATGTAAAGAGTTTCGATTCATTCTTGAATTGTATTGAAAAAAGAAAAGTTGTATTCTTTTGGGATAGAGGTTGTTTTTGTTGTATACAGCATGCCTGAAATACATAGTCTTGTAAATGTATAGTTTTATAATGATGAATTGAAAGTTGAGATTTACTTGTATTGGTTGTGTAAATTATCTTGTATTATGAAGAAGATGGGAAACCTATCTTGATGATATTTTTCATATCTGTTATATGCTTAATTTGGATAAACTTGATCAGTTGGTTAAAGGGAAATATATTGGATTCCCTTATTAAGATGCAACTTGTTAAGTTGCATAAGATAACAATCTTATCTAAACAATTCTAACATAGTATTGGAATGTGTAATGAATATGCAGTAAAACTATAGAAATTGTGAAAGATAAGAAGGGTATGACAAACCCTAACACTTAATCATGTAGAGGAAGATTCTTCCTCGCTAAAAGAAATGTAACCCAAAGAATGGTGATATGATCGTTAATCGTTAGACTTCATTTCTTATAAAGTCTACCTCTAGTTGAACCTATTTGGTTGCTACACCTTCTTTGAATGATTAAGTTATATTTAATGGAACTTATGATATTGTTGTCCTGTTTTGGTTACTTCTTTTATTAAATAAGTAAAACGAACCTTAAAAGCAATCATAAGTTAAGGAAGTTCTTTAATGACTAAATGAATCAAATTTAGAAAAGAACTTATGGAGTGTTGGATTAGGGTTTAGCAGGATGTTGTAATCGAGTAATAATCCAAATTAATAATGTATTAATAACCTCCTTGGGGTATGTACATCTTGATGAGGTAGTTTTGTAGGATGTTGGCACATGCCCAGCTGCGAGTTATGTACCTTTGAGAAGACATGGGTTTTCTCGAGGATACAACGTTGCAGTTGACATGTGGCAACACCCTTCTGCATTGATCATCTAGATCTACACACAAATAAGGACTTGAACTTAGTTTCTCTCTAGGTCAAGTTAGTGGCATGTTTAGGATAGGTAGTAGCTTTCAATGGCTCAGGGTACCTTGGCACATCTCGGTTGACTTAGGGTCAACCAGAGTATGCCCATATACCCTAAGTCATTGTGAGCGTCTTCCTATAATAAATTATGTTTCTAACCAGGGCTAGGGTTAAACCTTGGACAAGTGGACTGATGGTAGTCAGTAAAGACCATTCTTGATAATAGAGGAGTGAGGTGAAGGATGTATTCCAAAATGATGAGTATGCCATCTAGGAATAGTGACATAAATAGTATGTTGAAAATCTTTGGCCAAAGTATCGCAAGTTGTTGGTTGCGTTGTCTTATGTCACCTAGTTTAAAGCAACGTGATATCAGATGAATATTGGTAACAAATATTTAGATATGTTCTTTAAACAGATCACTAGATTACTGGTTTAGGGTAGGAAAAAAACCAAGTATATGATAAGTATTCAATACTTAAAGTTAACATAAATTCAAATCTAAAGTTGAGGCCATTAAAGAAACTATCGGGTGTAAAAGAGTAAAGATTATGGAGATAGTGGTGAATCTATTCATAAGAAAGAAGTAAAATTGGGTGTGGTAACGTGTATATTGGATGAATTGCAAGAAGGAAAGAAACCTAGGCTAATCATATGGTTGGAAGAGTACGAGGGATGAGGGGCATCATAAATATGACTACACTAAAATAAAGACAAGGGGATTAGGATAATATTCCAAAGCATATAATATATGTGGACACTTAGTAATTATCACCTACTACAAAATTATGTCAAGAAACCTCATAATGTATTATGTACTTCTTGTGAGGATATTATGCATAAAGCTAAAGATTATAGAGCATTAATGGACTTAAAAGAGGAAGTTACCATAAATTTATTAGAATTCCAAACATAATTGGATGTTAAAGCATAGTTAGTTGTACTATACATAGAAATGGCCTCCTCTCCTCAAATGAGTAAACAATGGGCTCCTTCCTCACCACAATCAAATATGTAGTGGATATTGTAAATCTCTCAACCCAATCCAATTTGGGATCTATATTCTTCACAAAATAATATGGGTTTGTCACCTTCTTCATCATAGATATCACTTTGGTGGAAGGCACCTCCACAACAAGACTCTTATGGAGAATATTAAAAATTAAAACCAGTGATGGAATTCCCCACAAAGACACTATAGTGTGCAACAAATAGGATTCAAGGTAGTTATCAAAGAAAGGAGTATGGTACCCCAACCGTGGAGATAAGGGGTGATTTTTATCTTTGCGAGATAGCTAAATGACATTGCTGTGCAAAACTATCCTTTGAACCTAGAGTGGGATGTTTTTTTACACATATTGTAGGGTACACATGCAAAACCATATAGATGATCGTCGAGTTGGAGAAATAGAAAAAATAAAAATAGTTTCACAATGTTAAAATGGTCAATGTGGTTCCTAAGGATATTATAAGTCTCCAAGTTGTCACAATAACTCAAAGGAAAGATAAAGGCTTGGAACATGTGGAGATTCCCAGTGAGCCCCAAATCCAATGTGCATACAAGGACATGTACCCCAATTCAAGGAAATAAAAACAATTTCTAGAAGAATCCAAATGACTATTACACTCAATTTATAATAGAGATGTCAATGGACATAATATTAGGGAAGCATAAGCACATATATATGGAGATATGATGCAGATTTTGAAGCAAAAGGGAATGGTTTCGCATTACAAGATTCTAAAGAATAATTGTTATGTGCAAAAATTAAATTTCATAATGCATCTCTAATTTACTCAATACTCTCTTAAAAATCACAAACATAGGAGGATTTGTAGTCTAAAAATTCTATACGGTATGTGAATACAAAGAAACCATGGGATGTGGATATCAAACTGAACATAATTCTAGGATCTTTATGAAATAAGAGATGTGGTATTTAATTTTGGAATTATTTTCAACATGATGTCAAGGTACACTTGGGAACCCATGGGAGCTCAAAATTCAGCTTACATTTATGTTACCCTTGGCCTCTCAAACTATAGGAGAATTGATCCAATTGAATGATTGAAGGATATAGAATTTTAGGTATGGTAATTAAGTTTAAAGGGGTATTTTGAAGTCGTTGACATGAAGACCAATGAGATGTACTATATTGTGCTAATTGGGGAAAATGGACATATGATAGTAATATGACAATTAATATAGTGAAAAATCAAATGGAAGCACACTTGTATGACTCTATCATTTTCATACTAATGAACATGACCAAGTAGAATTCATATACCATTCCAAATGAGCCCATGTCTCCCCATTTATATGGTAGTGAAAGATGGTTCAAGGTGGAACTTCACAAAAAATCCAAATCTCTCTAATCCAAGAAGGAAAGGAATACAAAGGATTATAGAAATTGGATATTCTTGTCACTATAAAATTGAAGAATTCATTTGCAAAATAAAAGTTACTAAAGTACATCATTAGCTATCCTACTAAATCTAAGATAACACGTTATATGTGTTTACATAAAATGGCCACGATTATACCAAGACCAGTGGAGAAATTCACATCCCTTGAGAACTAACATATTCAATTGGAAGATATTCGGATGCAAAATTTAATCATTGCATGCATAGAGAACATGATATTAGGCCTATGAGACTAGTTCAAGTGGAAGAAAATTTAATTCCACAATTCTTTGGGACTTCTAGTTTAAATGTGTTCTTGGTTGAATTTCACAAGCATTGATTAACTAAAATGTGGAATTATGACTAATTCTATAGTTAATATGACATTAAGGACAACAATAAATAACATATGAATGTATAAATAAAATGACCCAAGTAACTAAGAAAGTAGATATGTGAAACCCTAAAGTGCAAAGAGAGTTAGAAAGAACTTAGCTAATTCAATGAGCTTGTTGGACTATGTTGTAGAGATGGCTAGAGAAATAAGAGGAGGAAATGACTATGCTGAATTATAGAGAAGTGCAGATCCGGACAATCTTAGTAGATTGGGATGCCTAAATAGGTACAGAGGCACATGTGGGTTCCTTAGTCTTCAATATGGGTTCTCTGGTTTGTGAAAAACTCTGTAACCTTCCTCTGAGGTATCACTTAATGGTTTCCTTCCTTTGCTTCTTGTCGCACTGATTTTGTTGCATTGCGTTGTATGTCATTGGTAATCGGTGATGAAGAAAATACCTACAAAACCCCAAGACAAACATCAAACCCTAAAAAAGAAAGATGCATATGAAGGGGTCACATTAACCTCAACTTCCACAATGGTGGAATTTATAACTAAGCACTTCACTACATATCAGACCTAATGTAGTTTTGTGTGTGTGGGTGAAATCATGCCCTAGGTTTTCTTGTGTCAGTCACACTTTGTGAAAGTAGCGAACAATAACTATGAGTAGAAAATGTAATAGAATGGTGGTTGGAATAGAATAAACTTCCCTCCTATGCGATGTGATGTAGATAAACCGGACTTATGTCTTATGATGGAGCTAGATGGATGCAAATAGATCCTTATATGGATGTAACATTAAGTGATGATAGTATTGCTTAGTTCTTGGTCCCTCATTATGGTATGATAACTTTATATTTATATGGTTCTCTTCTTCTAATTTAGTAATTAACCCGAAAAGGCTAACCACTAAAAGGATAAGAATCTCAAACAGTCAAAAAGTTCCCAAAAAGTGGTGGGAAAGTGCATAAAGGCTCAGGGCACCCCAAATGGGACCTGGGTGCCTCACTATTGGGTTGGATGCCCCATTCAAAGGTAAAATGACGCCAAATGAAAAAATAGACTGTGTAAGTATGTGTTGAATGTCAGAATTTATGACATAAATCAATGTAAAATGTCTAAAATACATGGGTTAATTAGTACTTTCTTCACTCAAAAACCATATGAATAGTAGTATGAGACTGGGACTAAATATTGTCTAAAGTGTGTGATTTTGTGACTACATTTTCCCCACTTTATGTTGGTGGGTGGAAATCTCGGTAACATAAAGTAAATAGAGATGTGTACCTGATAATCCATGTAGAGTGATGTATAAATGTGTTGAAGGACTAGACAAAGCGTGGAATTGCAAAATAGTGTATTATGGAAACTAAAGAAGAAAAAGTGCAAAATTTTGTGAGAGTGAACC
This sequence comes from Taxus wallichiana var. yunnanensis, assembly GCA_018340775.1. Taxonomy (NCBI): domain Eukaryota; kingdom Viridiplantae; phylum Streptophyta; class Pinopsida; order Cupressales; family Taxaceae; genus Taxus; species Taxus wallichiana. Next base: position 339,553,826 of record CM031236.1, read on the forward strand.
TAGGGTGGAAATTTTTGTGTAGTTTCTTATGTGTGTGATGTACTTGCATAGTTAGTATCATGTGTGCTTCTGTAGAATGTTGTTTTTGTTGCCCCTATTGTTGTAGTTGTTGTTGTTGACTACTTATTTCTCATACTGACTAACTTGCAAGGAGAAAACAATTAAGTAATCAAAGACGCATTTATATGTAAAAACACATGTAAAAGACCCATTTATATGCATGTGAAAGCATGTAAATGTAAAATATGTAAATGAAAAATAGAACATGTGCACCTGATCCATGTCGAGAGAAAAAGTGTAGAAGGATATCTGTACTACAAGTTTTTTGGGCGATCTCATGCCACCCTGGCTGAAGAAGTGTAGGGAGAAATTTGCATTATTCTCCAACGTGTAACTTCTCCTTGAAGTCATGTGTGAAGAGATATTTGTACTTTCTATTTTTTGGGTGATCCAACACCACTGGATAAAGTAGTGTAGAGAGGAAATATCTTGTATCCTCTAACCTGTAACTTCTCTTCATAATGGTAAGGACAACCATGTCCTATAAAATCCATTTTGTACGGGTTTCGTAGACTAGTCTGAACCCACTAACTGTATAACCCACAATGTCAAAGACATAAAACTTAATTGAACTAAACCTATGTAGAAGTGTTGTGTAGTATGTAAAACCCCAAAATATGCCCCCCTCTTTATGGGCACATGTGACATTGTTGATAGAATAATTTGGCCCCAAAAATGACCAACCACATAAATTATTCCCTACATGGGGAAGGGAATGTACTTGGTAGAAACCAAGGTGCACATAAACAAGTGGCTAGAAACAAGTGTTAGTACAAACAAGCATGCATGTCAAATACAAATGTATGCCACGCAAACAAAGTGTGTAAGATAGAATGCAAGAAAACACAGAAGAAAGAAATATACTACGAAAGTAGGTGGCAACTATGGGGCATCACTCACAATGTTGTAATACACTCAAAGACGCTTAATGGCCGCATATAAACAAACAAGTGTACAAACCAAACAAAGGGCAAGGACCACATACAATATCAAACAAAAAAAGCAAGTAAAAACAACAGATAACCATGGAAGAAAATAATCCTACAAACAAATGTTGCACATGAAACACCCGTTAGCATGTTAGAAAGATAACCCATATGTCAAAAACATGTATAATAAAGTGATGTAAAGTGCTAAGTACATAATGAAACAATAGCACCTATAAGAGATGAATGTGGATGACCCCAGCGACTATTGTAGGAGTGGTAGGAGGAAAGTGTCTATGTCATGTGTAAGAGACCAATATCTGTGATTAGAACTAGAAAAAGGTTGCATGTGTGTATGGTAATGATAATGACATATACGAAATCTAGCTAGCATGTGTAATAAGCGAACATGAACAAGAAATGGTAAGTAAGAGTATAAGCAACCAATATATGTAACATGTTATGGATGAATGGAATGGGATGCAAGATGGATGGTAGGAGTCATGTGTCCCCGAGTGAATGGAATATATGCACTTGAGGTTCATTTAGTATGCCCCCTCAGCAATCAAGAATGAACTAAAAATGAGAGTGCATCACCGGGAAATGGTCGAGCTATGTGTTGTGTGCGGTGCACTATGATAAATGTATATGTGTTTTGATAATGTGTGACCTAGAGATGAACATGTGATGATGTATTATAAATCTTATACCATGGTGAGATGAATAGAGGGAGTGGTGATGTATCCTAAAGCATGTACCACTACAAGATGAAAGATTAGGTGACCATTTAGCCTATAGTGTATGTCACTAACCTATTAATGTTGCATGATAGAAGGTTGAATGATGAATATGTGAGTATTATAAGGTCCATTTGGTTTGTAAACCCTTGGTAGTCGAGTATGGACCGAGGAACTAAAGTGCATCATAGGGTAGTGAGTGCAGTGCATAGAATAACATGTAGTATGTGTGATGATAATAACCAACCATATGATGTGTAAGATGTGTAATGCATGATTAATAGTATGTAATGCAATGTTTTTAGATAGACTATTAGTGTTAAGATGTGTGACATGTAGTATGCAAGATGAGGAGTATGGAATGCTAGACTTGTAGACAATAGGAGTGTGACACATATGACAAAGACTAGTATGGTGTATGATGTAGGAATGTGCAATGCAAGATGTGTATGTATACTAAAAGTGTAAGGTGTGTGGTATGCAAGATGAGAAGCATATAATGTAGACCCTAAGAGTGTGATACATGTATAATAATGACTAGTATGATGTATGATGTGTAAATGTCAAAATGATGTAGAATAAACGTAGAGTGTATGATGTAATATGTAAGAAATATGATACAAGATGTGTGAATAAATGAAGTGTGTAATTCCTATAGTGTAGTATGTGGGTTTCATGTGTAGTAAGTAGCCCTCAATAGTCAAGTGTGAACCGAAGCACAAGATTTTGTCATTTGGTAATGGCAATACTAAAATGTGTGATGAATATGCCTATGTGAGGATATTTATGTATGATGATACGAAGATGAGATATGTAAAGATGTTAAGGGGGTGTTGGATGTTATGCCCCCAAAGTGTGTAAATGAAGAATGTAATCATGTAATGTCATCTAAAAGATCATCACTTTCAGGGTCATATTTGAATGGATAAGCATTGGTTACTTGATAAGCTATAGTATCTGGTTGATCATGTAATGATCCATTGAGGCATAGGTTGTTCATACCCGTAGCATATTCCTTGTTAGTAAATGGAGGAAGTGGAAAACCATGCACATACAAATGAGTGAAAGTTTTGTATGACCTAGAAAAGAGATATTACAAATGAAGATGCGTCCAAAAGGCATATGGAAAGAGATGTCTATATGATCAAGATCTAGAGTGTCCCTAATATAATCAAGCCATGATTCCCCTAATGTAAGAGGTGAAGAGTGAGGAGTGTGCAACAAATATATGGTAAGATGAAAGACACACAAACCATAAGCAGCAGTGATGCAAACAAATCCATAATAAAGATGAGGAGTGTATGGTGTAGGATAGAGGTCATCAAAATAAAAACCTATTCAAGCCAAACCTTCATGTGTGCATATATTGTCATTGCAAGTATGATCGAATGGAATATGTTCCCATTATGAATCATTCATGAAGAGCATGCAAGTAAATGGCAGGTGTGCTGATGTAGGTGGTACATGTGAAGGTGTAGGTGATATAGTGACGTCTCATGGATTGGACATTCCCACGATAAGGAATCATAGTAGAAGTAGTAGTAGAAGGTGGTGTAGAAAAGACTCCATCTATCAAAAAAATGGCACCTTCAAGTGGTGTAAAATGAGGTAGTTTTTCCATTGGTTGAGGGTCATTTGTAGTGTCATTGCGTGGAATAGGAAGGGTAGTATAAGTTGATCTCGAGATCCAGTGTCAACTAAAGTACGCTCGATGTGTGTATTACCTATACTAGTCATGAAGTATAAGGGTTGGGTATTGTCATTAGGTGTGAACTCATCCTTAAATGTTTGATATAGTAAGTCATTATGCATATGGATGCGGCGGGAATTAGTAAGGAGATGTTGGAATCGATGCAGTAAATCAAGATGCTTAAGAAAATAATCATTAAGTGAAATACTCATGATGACTAAACATATGGATGATAAGCGATAAATGAATGAATATCCTATGGGCGTGAAGATCAAGTTGGGTTCACCAAAATAATTAACTATAAAATGTGGAATTATTACTAATTGCATAGTTAATTTGACATTAAGGATAATAGTAGATAACTAATGAATGTATAAATAAAATGACCCAAGCAACTAAGAAAGTAAATATGTGAAACCCTAAAGTGTAAAAAGAGTTAGAAATAACTTAGCTGATTCGAAAAGCTTGTTGGGCTGTGTCGTAGAGATATCGGAGAAGTCGGAGGAGGAAAAGGCTATGTTGAAGTCCATAAAAGTGTAGATCCATACAATATGAGTAGCGGGATGCTGGATAGGTACAATGAGGGCGCCTTAGTCTAGTATGGGATCCACTGGTCTATGAAAAGTATCGTAACCTTCCTTTGAGGTGTTGCTTAATAGTTTCCTACCTTTACTTCCTCTCTCACTAACTTCATTGCATTGCATCTTATGTCACCTTTGGAAATCATTGATGAAGAAAATACCTGCAAACCCCAAGACAAGCATCAAACTCTACAAAAATAAATATCCATATGAAGGGGTCAGACTAACCTCAACTACCACAATGGTGGACTTACTAATAGAGCACTCCACTACATCTCAGACCCAATGTAGTTTTATGTGTGTGTGTGCAATCATGCCCTTTGTGCTCTTATGCCAATCATACTTTTGAAATTAGCAAGAAATAACTATGTGTAGAAAATGTAATAGAATGGTGGATGGAATAGAATAAACTTCCCTCCTATGTAGTGTGATACAAATGAACCAGCCTTGTGCCTTGTGATGGATCTCTTTGGATGCAAATGGAGCCTTTGGTGGATGAAACCTTAAGTGATGATAGTAGTTCTTAGTGTTTTGTCCCTCATTATGGTCTCATAACTTTATATTTATATGGTTCTCTTATTCTAATTTCATAATTAACCCCAAAAAGGCTGACCACTAAAAAGATAAGAATCTCAAATGGTCAGAAAGTTCCCAAAAAGTGGTGAGAAAGTGTAGAAAGGATTGGGGCATCCCAAATCATACCAGGTACCTAGGGTGCCTTAGTATTGGGTTGGACACCTAGTCAATGGTAAAATAATGCCAACTAACAAAAATAGACTAGGTAAGTATGTGTTGAAGGTTGGCAGTGATGAAAAAATCAAAGTAAAATGGCCAAAGGACATGGGTTAATTAGTACTTTCTTCACTCAAAAACCATATGAATAGTAGTATGAGACTGGGACTAAATAATGTCTAAAGTGTTGTATTTTGTGACTACAAACATGTACCACAAGAATACATGACGATAAGTGAACTAGATTTTTATTGAAGTAAATAGCATCTACATGGTGGTCCATGCATAGAAAAAATAACCTCGCATGGACAAAAATAATAAGTATGTTATGTTGCATGCAAAATTTTCTTTGCCTTCCAAATTAACTAAATATTGGCATTGTTACTACATAACCCAATGTCAAGAAATTCACATTTAGCGGTATATTGAGGTCGAGAAAATATAGAAAATTTGGCCTAAATTTTGGATTCATATCTTTCCATAGACACTTACTTTGTTGCCAAAATCATAGTATCTTCATCGGGGAGAGAAGAAGAAAAATTCACACGATTGGAGACATGCAGAAATTTTGTATTCAATAATTCACATTCAAAGACAAAGCAACCATATGGTATATATGGCACTTTGAAATATTAAAACATATTTATGTTATGGGACTATTTACTTAGAAGGAGGAGTTGAATTTTTAAACCTAGAAGAAACCAATCAAGGTAATTGTGTAGACAATAGGACCAAAACCAAAACTAGTTAAAATTATATGTATCACAGAGTGCAAGTATGCCATAAAGTAAGAGATAACAAAGAAGAAAATGAGGAGCCATATGTTGATGAATGTATGGAACTAGTAGGAATGTTTAAACCCATATGTATTGAACCTATTCTTGTAAACATAGAATTACGGAATGATGAAACAAAGTGTGAAAGAAGGTAGAACAAACTATCTTATCATGTATAGTAACATTAGATGCTATTGGAAATTAATTGATGAAAAAATAAATGTCCAAGATTTTTTAATCACTGTGAGACTATGAAGATTTTATGTTGTCACCTAAAGTTACACCCTATTGAAACTATGTTAAGTACCTCATTAAAACATGGGATGATATCTCGATGTGGGACTTGACTTTATGAGATCAACCTCCAGATAATGTTGGCTTCCTCTACTATCTATTCTAACACCAACACTATTCCTAAGCTAAGATAATGATCTACATGGGAAAAGGAGAAGGAGGAATGCATGAAATGAAACCTAATCTAAAATAATGGTGATAATGCCGAGAATAAAAGGGGATCTCTCTTATTGATGGGAATAATTGAGAGGAAAAAATAGGATAAGAGGAAGATACCTGCCATAGATCAACATTACATGAATCATTTCATTCCATGCATTATAGGCACAAAGAAATGAAATTCATGCAAATATAGTCCATACACAACATAAAATGAAAAGAACAATGAGGTAATAAGACAATAATATAAGCCAAAGGGAAGATATAAGTCACATCCAACATCATATTATTTCTTATAAGTATGCACAATATATTATAGTCACCTAGAAGGCTTTGGATGCATTACAAAATTCCATATCAGAGGTCTATAACTCGTGAAATCTTGGAAACCGTTTTGACATGGTGACTATACATTCAAGATAGGATATCTTACAATTAATATTGATTTATTTTTATAGAGAATAAGAGAAGAGAGAGGGAGAAGTTCATATCATGTTTGAATCAAGAGGTCCAACCACCAAATATAAGGACATCTTGTCATTGTTGTTATAGAAAGACATGGGCGCCTAACATTTAGACGCCATTTATTTTTCAAGCCAAGTATAGGAACCATTCATCATTAAATTATGTTTGTTAGAATACTTGAGTGCGTGGTTCAAATTATACATAGCTTTTTTGAGTTTCACAGATTTTTGATGTTCCTCCATCCTCCTTTATTCCATAGCCTTCGATATTTACATTGTGATACATGGCCTTTTTTTTTTTCCATGGTCTTCCATGGCCTTCTACTTGTTTGGTGGTCCTTTGGTGACCCGCATATTTTTTTAACTTATTCCTTGATCTAGGAACAATTCTCTAGCTCCACAAAATCTTTTCACCACCTGTGATGGGTGTCGTTATTCCCTTCATTTAATCAACTCTTAGTTGATGTCATATTCAAACCAGGGATGTGTCTGATGTTATATGCAACAAGAGGAATCTTAGTTATTTATTAATTGATTGTAGGTATTTATTATTTTTATATTTTCTGGGGTTTTTTAGTGTCCTTAGGATTCCCTGGCCAAATCCTTATTATATCTATACTACAAGAAACTTGTTGAAATAAACACTCATTGCTAGAATAAATAAATCTTCAGAATTAAACGTGTTACTAGAAATGAAACACACTTTTGCAAAATAAAACAAATTATTGGAAGTAAACACACTCTTACAGAATGAAAAAAATTTCTAGAAAGAAACACACATTTGAAAAATGTTGTTGAAAATGTTTACAAGGAAATGAGAGTCTAGCCTATAACACCTGCAGGGATAATTATGTGAGAACTTAATTGAAGAATCAAAAGAATTTACAAAAATAACACTTAACAAATTTATATGATTTTCTCATAAATATAAATACCAATAAAAAAAATAATCTTGCTTCTTAGAGGAGTGGGCCCTTGCTCCACCTTGAATCAGGAGTTGAAAAAGTATGATTCTCTCAAAACGAAATGGCTATCTTATTACTGAAAATGTTTTGTCTTACAAACTTTATTATATGTCTATCATATATATCTCCTTCTATCTAATCTATCTATAGGTCCTTATATATATTTTATCATCTGAAGATGCATTTATGATCACAAGTGCTTAATAGTTTTCCATCTAACAATAGGTTTCCATGAAACAAACTAGTGCTCAAAGTAGATGTGGAAGTTAGGAACCTTGTTGGACACACAACTATCTGATCCTGCATACGTATTTTTAGGGTCTAAAGAATCTCAAAAAATTTGATCTGCTCCTAATTGGAAGGCCCATTTATTTCTCTATCATCATATGTTGTCAAAATAAATATATTCCCATTGATTTTGAAACTTTGGAGAAGTTCTAGAACCAAAGGGAACTATTCCGGAACTAACTGTGAAAGTTACGGAGCTTAAGCATAGGAGTTCGAAACTACGTGTCGATTTCTAGAAGTCGAAGGTTCTAGAACTAAGTGATAGAGTTCCTTTGTTGTGTGATGGAGTTCTAGAACTAATTCTGGAGGTTCGAGCTAAGCCATATTGAAGCCAATGCTCCCAAAAACGTGTTGGTTGCTTCATACTTCATTCTTCTGACTGATTGTGACCTATTTTATTACAAAAATTGAATTTCCACACACTTTGTTAGGAATTACAGAGTTTTTAGATGTTAGAACTAGATCCAACAAAATATGGACAATTACATCCTAACTTATACTAGATCAAACAAAAGTCACAAAATGCAGTCAAACTTGATAAAAAGGAGAGTAAAATAAGATCATTTATTGCACATTAACGAGGCATATTTTGGCCTTATCAACTTGTGGCCTTTTTCTTCCTCTTGTAGATTATGCTTAATTATGTGTAGTCTTCTATATTTCATGGAATTTTTCCTTATTACGTGGGTTCCTTGTGTAAACCATGAAAAGTATAGTGAATAGAAGATAAAAAAACTAACTTACAAACCTTTCAAGAACCTTTCAATGTAAACCTTAGTAGGAGAAATTTTGAAGTTGTATAACCTTTGAAAATTAATTGATCTATAATACAAGATCTCATCAACATGTGGATCTATAAAAAGAAACTCTATGTGCTTTGCATACTATGCAAGCCATTACAATGAGACAATAACTATACAAAGGAAATACAGTAGAAGATGTTTCCCTCTTCTCACCATTCAGATGTACCTGCTATTTCCTTATATCTAGCTCCTCTCCATGGAGAATTTTTCTTCATGTAACATGTTGTTTCTTTTTATTCTTCTTATTCGTCTTCTCAATCTAGAAGAATCAAGGATTTAATTCAATCCTTCTCTTAATTCTCTTTCTAACCCTAGCTTTCATGCTTATATAGGCATATACAAACTTAGGGCACAATAGCCATGCATTTACAACCTTTAGATCAACTTTATAACAAATTTAGACCTAATTCCTGTGAGTTAAATATAAAATTTCATGTACTGGAGTAAGCGGTGACAGTGTGATTCTTGCTGACCGTCACCGCTCACTTCGACTGGACCGAGCAGGACTTCGGTTACACCTAAATGACACCGATTACTGTCAAAACCAATAACATGTAAAAGAAATTTTCTTTTGAAGAAATTAAGCTCCATTCTCAACACACTTTTGTATTCTTCCAAGTTGTATTATAAGCCCGAGATAGCTTGGGTAACCTCTTTACCCAATCTCTTCTACCTACATCAATTGCTTTGGTAAGGATGTTTTCCAATTCTCTTTTTTTCACCTATGCTTGCCCATTTGATTGTGGGTGATAGGAGATGACTTCCTATTATTGATATGATTGTACATTTTAAGGCCTAGAACATATTGGACATGAACTATGGACCTTGGTGCGAAACTATGCTTCTTGGTGCACCAAATTTGATCATAATTTTTGCGAAAGAAAATCAGCAAGCTGTATCTTCACTAGCATTTGTGAAATCACGAACCTCTCGCCCACTTTGTCACATAATCAATACATATAAGAATGTACTCCTTTCTTTGTGAAGGAGGACTAAAAGGAAAACAAAATCAAGCCCCCAAATTTAAAATGGTTCAATCACTATGTTGGCGAGAAAATTTTCTTGTGGACAAATGGGCGAGTTTCAAGGCAACACTATGGGAATCTAAGTCCCTCTACTTGAATGGTGCAGCTTCCATATGTGCATTGTGTGAAAAAGTGGATTTCGGTGGTGGAATTTTGACCAACGATCCAATAGGGGCACTCTGCGACCACGTGGAAAAGCTAGCAATTTTCTCTAGAGAATAACTTTGTCTAAGAAGGGGAAAGGGAGTGAGAATGGAGATAGGAGAAACTAATGTTGTGATTAGAATATCAGATGCCCACACATATTAATTAGAAATTTCATTCACATGCATTTATAATCGGAAGAAAAAAAAATCTACGGGGAGAAGCTATAAGAGTGAATGAAACTCATCGGTCACAAAGTACCAATTAATTCCTCAATCAAAGAGGAAAAAATTCCTTCTTTTCTTATTGAAGCTCGAGCAGAGTTTGTACATAGCTTGAGAATGGAAGAAATTCAAGGAAGAAGAGAAAATAGAAGAAGAATGGTGTTTTCTTTCTTTTTCAGTACGAGAGAACTCGGTCTTTTTAAAATCAATCACTAGCCCTTGGAATGACGTCGAGAATCCATTATATTCTTTACGTAAGAAACCATTACAACTTTACAAATCTCGACGCCTTTTCAAATTCCTTTGTTGTGAAGAAAATGCTCATGGGAGTTAAAAACTAGATCTTGCAAAGCAACCATTACATTCAATTTTCAGTTTAAATATAGACCATTTGATTTGCTCCTCTAACTTTGAAATTGGGTCGTCCATGTGGCAGGAAGGGATTAGAGCGGTTACGGGGGAGGCCCTTTGCATTTTGTGATTTTTTAGAGATTTGGAAATTTGGAACAAATTGGCCCACACCCCGCTTTGACTTTTCAACTTAGACACGTGGTTGCTTCTGATTGGAAATGGGGTTGCGGCCCTTTTCTCAACATTTTAACCTTTTTTTGGAAAAAGGCTCAAAAACTCAATTTCCTCCGCCGGTCCATTTGCTCGATTTGACTAGGACATGTGGCACGTTTTGGTTGGAGACGAGGTCACGGCTCTTTTCTAAACATTTTAACCTTTTGGGAAAAAGGCTCAAAACCTCAATTTCCTCCACTGGCCTGCTCTCCCACTTTGACTTTTTAACGGTGGGCTTCACCTTTGACTTTTTCCTTGTGGGCTTCAACTTTGACTTTTCCTTTATATCCTGATCGGGGTTGCGGATCATTTTTTAACTTTTCACCTTTTTTACAAAAAGGCTCAAAAACACAAATTCCTCTGCTGGCCCGCTCTTCCGCTTTGACTTTTCAATGCCTTCAACCACGTGGCGATCTGGTGCTGATTTGGTAATTGATCTTTTCTGCCCTATCATGGAGTTGCGTCATTGTGACACATGGAGCCGTCTGTTGAGCCTTCCATACTTAGCTAATTTTACCTTTATTTTGTACCTAGGACATGTGGAGTCATCCACTTAATTGAAGACTATCCCTTAGAATTTGCCCCTAGAGTTGTGTTGTTGCAACACGTGGAGCCGTCCACTGAGGTTAGACTTTTCAACGGTGATTTGGCTTTTTGGGTCCACGGGGCAAATTTACCATTTTTTCCAAAAGTAACCAAAAGTGTTAAGTTCACAAAAAAACCCGTTCCTCCCCTTCCAATAGGATTTGACCACGTACCTGCATTCATTGGGGCCAAATTTTGACAAGAAAAAGACACCCGTCATCCCATTGGGAAAAATACCTGAGAGGAAGAGAACTTCACCTTTTTGTGTCCAATTTTTGAATTTCCTTCGCTAACCAGAGGCATGGAGGTAAAAACATGGTTTGACGGCCCAAGCCATAGAACAAGTGAACAATTTCAATCAAAAATGAAGGTTACAAAGAGGATATTACATGCATAGACAAGGGAATAGGGAATTTTTTAAAATGAGAAAAACAGAGGTTTAAATAGCTCTAGGGCACCACTTCTGCTAATTCTTGAATCTCTAATTTGGCTTAAACACCGATGAAGGGCATGAGCTCAAAAAATTTGAATTTTTCTATGAAAATGCATAGCATTTTTGGGAGACAATAGTTGGCTCTAGCTTGGGGACATGGCGTGAACTGGGCATGGCTAGGACACGACATGAGGATCTAGAATCTCAAGTTTCAAAACATATTGCATTGACTAGTGCCTTATCCATTGGGCCTTACAGAGTCATGTACAATTCTGAGAAAGAATGAAAGAAGAAGGAAACACACAAGCCAAACCACACACAACCAAAACCGAACAAAAACTAAAACCAAAACCATGCAGCAAAAAAGGAAAAACACACCTACGCAAATCACCTATGATACAGGGTGGGGGACAACCCACTTTCACTGATGATACAGTTTCAAGTATTGCCCACTTCGAGGTAATTCCAATGGTGTTCCATCCAAGTAAGAGAGGAGAAAAACATTCTCACCACAAGCTCCATGGATTTGGAATGGGCCGAGCCATAATGAATCAAACTTTCCATGGCTGCCCTTTGGTTCTCTTCTTTTGTCCCATAGTAGGACCAAATCTCCAACTTTGAAATTCCTTGCTTTGGTCTTCTTGTCAAAAAAATTCTTCACTTTCAACTGATGTTCTTTAATTCTATCCACCACTTGGCATCTTCTTTCCTCCAACTTCTCCAGGAAGAGGATCCTCTTGTCAATGGAGTCTTTGTACTGACCATCTTCTATTTCTTGCAGCTGACTTGAGAGTTGGCATCTCAATTGTGAGAGGAATCTCTTCCTCAATTCCATACAACATTTAGAAAGGTGACATTCCTATTTCCTTCTTAGTAGTGATCCTATTGGCCCATAATGCATCATATAACTTCTTGTGCCAGTTCCTTTGATTCTCATCTACCAACTTGCGAACAATGGTCACAATGTTCTTGTTGCTTGACTCAGCTTGACCATTTCCCTATGGATAGTAGTCAGAAGAGTGAGATAAGGAGATTCCAAAACCATAACAAAACTCTATGAGCTCCTTTGAAGAGAAATAGGTGGCATTTTCAATAACAATCTTCTATGGTACTTCAAAACAGACAATGATATTCTCCTTGATGAAGTTGTAGACTATTTTAGAGCTGGCTTTCTTGGTTGGAATGGCTTCCACTCATTTAGTGAAGTAATAAATTGCACTTTGAGTACATAATTATGCCCTACACTAGAATGAGGATTCAAAACACCAATAAAATCAAGCCCCCATTGCTGAAATGGTTCCTCAATCACCACAAGTCTGAGTGGCAATGCAGCTAGTTGTGGCTTTCTAACAAATTGTTGGCATGCTTTGCATTTAGAAACCCAGTCTTGAGTATCTGCAAAGATTGAGGGCGAATAATATCTCCTCCTAAGAATCTTATGCATAGTAACCATTGCTAAGAGATGTCCACCACAAGCTTGATCATGATATGCCCTGAGTAAATTTTCTTGCTACTCCTTATCTACACACCTGAGGAAACAACCATCTAGGCCTCTCTTATAAAGTGCATGATTCCAAATCACAAACTTGGTTGCCTTTATCTTGAGTTTCCTTATTTTTTTGTAGTCAAGATGAGGAGGAAATTCTCCATAAGTGAGGTAGTAAGCAATATCCGCATACCACTCATCAGTAGTGGTGACAAAGAGCACTTGTGGACTGTCTTTTGAACAGGTTGGGCAAACATCATCCTTTTCTCCCTGCTTGAGCCTTGAGAGTTTCATCTTCAGCAATCAGCTTGCAAAAACCATTTCCTCTTACCATATTAGAGGGCCTAATCTCTAATTCATACTCTTTGGTCTTTTGCAATCCAACTTCCTCTCTTAGCCCCAGGATCTTGTTGAGTCAAAATGGACTTGATTGCACTTCCAGGGACCATCACCACTATATGGGAATTGAGAATGTAGAATCTGAAACTTTTAACAGCTTTAACCACTGCATAGGCATGCTTCTCTAGTTGGATGTACTTTAGCTCATGATTTTTCAAAGGAAAACTCATGAAAGCAATGTGTGCTTCCAATCTTTCATCATTTTTTCACAAGGATAGCAAAGAGTGTATGTTCTGATGCATAGCAATACATGATGAAGTCCTTGTTGAAATCTAGAGAAACATGAGTTGGAGCCTTGGAAATGGATTTCTTTATCTCCTCAAATGTTTTTTTTCCTTCCTTACTCCACTTAAAACTTGCTTGAGGTTTCATCATGGAAGTTATATGCTTAGTTAATTTAGAAAAATCAGGCACAAAAGGACAAAGGAAGTTTACCTTTCCAAAGAATGAATGAACTCCCTTCTTGTTGGTTGGTAAGGCTACTACTTGGATAGATTTAACCCTCTCAAGATCAATGTGTGCTCCATGTTTGTTCATAATGTGTCCAAGTAACTTACCTTTCGCAACTCCAAAAATTCACTTCTTTGGATTTAGAGAAATGCCATGTTTCCTACACCTTACAAGGACTTTCTCCAAATGACTGATATGATCCCCCTCCTCTTTGATAAAACCGTGAGGTCATCAAGGTAAATGACAATGCAATATTTAAAATCTTTAAAAGCCAAGTCCATTGCTCTCTGGAAAGTGTCCCCAGCATTGATCAAGCCAAAAGGCATTCTATTGTAGGAAAAAGTGCCCCAAGGTGTTGTGAAGGTTGTTTTGTTGCAATCCTCTTCTGCCACCTTGATTTGGTTGTACCCTGAGAATCCATCAAGCAAAGAGAGAATCTCAGATCTAGTGCACTGCTTGCAAAATATTATCCATGATTAGAAGAGGGTAGTTGTCCTTGAGAGATGCTTGATTCAAATTTCAGAAGTCTACACAAATCCTTATTTCCTCGTTCTTCTTCCTTTCTGGCACAATGTTAGCCACCCATGTTGAATGGTGGATGGGGAAAATGATTCTACCATTGAGCATATTTGTCACCTCTTCTTTGATAACATCAAAAATATTTGGATTGTAGGGCATTTGTTTTTACCTAAAGGGCTTAGCTCCTTGCTTCAAAGGAATGGAATGATGCATTTCCTTTGGCTAAAAAGACTTGAGTTCATCATAGGAGTAGGCCAGGGCATCTGAGTACTTTTTAGCAAAGCAAAAAACTTTCTCTTCTCTTCTGGTGAGAAACATTTACCAATGTTAACCATCCTTGGATTCTTTGAAGTGCCAATGTTTTCTTGATCAAAATCAAATGGGCACCAAGAAGACTATTTTTATTTCTCTTGGATGAACCTATCATGCTTGTCAAAGAGATCTTCTAAAGAAACTAGGCCTTTGGGGATTTTGTTTCCTTTCAGTTTAATTACCCCCTCTTCATCAATTTCCTCAATTCCTTCCTTCTCTTCTTTGGGGACTGATTCACGGTGTGGGTTTTCACTTCCTTCAAAAAAATAGATTATTGAAGTTATCCCTTTGTTCTAAGAAGGCTAGGATCTTATTGTCATCATTAAATACCTACTAGTGATTTGTATTATCTGGTACACTAGGTCTAAAAACCATCTCAATGGTCACCTTATCTTTGCCAAAATAAGGGTGAGGTGTCACTAAGGAAGCTGACACTACTAGAGAATCAGCCTTTTCATTCTACTCCCTAGGGATAGCTTCAATGGAGAATGCATCAAAGGATTCAATGCAGTCCCACACTCTATTTCTATAGTGCCTAAGCCTTGGATTTTTACCTGATATTGTTGGCGGACCTGCTTCACCACAATCTCAAGCATCACCTTTGCATCTCATCTTCTTGATCCCCATGTCCTCTCTGCTACATGCATGCCTAATAGCAATGCTTCATACTTTGAGTATTGTTTATATTATCAAATTTCAGCTTATATGTAAAAGGGTATATCTCATTGGAGGGAGAGTATAATACTACACCAACTCCTAAACTTTCTCTAGAATGACTACCATCAAACTCCATTTCCCAAATCTAATCTTCTTCTTCCTCCATGAGGATTGGAAAGTTCTCTTCCTTTTGTGATGTAAGGAATTAGTTTCCTAGCCCACAATCTTGAAAGAGGATGTTAGCTCTTGGATCATTAGATTTCCTTCTTGTGAATTTCATTTTCTGAGCGGTAGCGGTAGCTTCTTGATTCTCCTTTCACTAGGATAGTTACTGAGATGACCAATCCATTTTTATTTCTCCACCTATATCTCTACAAAAACTTCTACTCAAAAGTATACCAAAATATTTTGGGATATCTGCCACCAAAATGGTCAAGAGTATCTTCTTGTTAGGGTAATCAACTAGTGCAACCTAAGCATCCTTGATTCTTCCTACTAATGGAACTTGTTTGGATTCCATTGAATAGCATGTTCCATTTCCTAGGTCAAAGTGAGGCCAAGAGAATTTATAGCTTTTGTTGGCATCACATTATATGAGGCTCCAGAGTCTATGATGCAATTGTTCAACTAGAAGCCTTTGATGAGAATTGATAGGTAGAAAGGCTCAAATTTTTGGTGTTGGAAGCACTGAGGGCTAGCATGTTTTGAGAAGGTGGTATGGATGGTGTGGGAAGTAAGCCTTTAGAATTAGAGATTTGGGGTGTAGAGTTACCACCCCGGACTACCTTGATGAATCTATCAAATTGGGTAGGATGTGTTTGTAGGTATTCAATCTCAGAGAGTTGAACTTTGGTTTTGCTTGCATGCTCCACAAAGTCAAATGGAGCTATGGTAGGTGAGGAAGAGGTTCCAGCAGTGGATGAGGACTTAAATGGTAGAGGTTTTGTTACTTTTGGTGTTGGGTTATCCTTTTCAAATGTAGCAATTGGCTTGGAAGGAGGTGAGGGTGTAGCCCTCGATTGAAATTTAGATGTTCTTGCAAAACCAATATTAAGAAGAGAATTGCTCTTAACAACTTTTGAGTTGGAAGAAGAATCAGGTAACTTACTTGGCAGAGCAGCATGATCCTTGGCAACTAGTGAATCTGGTTTCTCTTTGGATGATTCCATGGAAGGTGGTAATGGTGATCCTCTGCTGATGATCTTGTTTTGTGGAGGATTTGAAGAGCTATCTTCTTTGTTCTTCCTACTCTCAGTTGCAACTACTGAGG
The DNA here is from genome assembly GCA_018340775.1 of Taxus wallichiana var. yunnanensis. Classification (NCBI taxonomy): domain Eukaryota; kingdom Viridiplantae; phylum Streptophyta; class Pinopsida; order Cupressales; family Taxaceae; genus Taxus; species Taxus wallichiana. The sequence goes on from CM031236.1 coordinate 339,570,369, forward strand.
CTGAAACACCATTCTTGGATTGTGCATGAGTGAAAACAACACATGAAAAACTTGGAGCTTCTTCATCACCTTCCTCCTCATCATCAACATATTCAATCAAGCCATTGTGCATGTTAACCTCTTCAATTTCAAGATAGTTTTCATAGTCTTCCATGCTTTCTTCTTCAGTTTCCTCAATGTTTGTTCCTTCTTCTAATTCTCTAGTGTCATAGATAGCATTGACTAGTGGTGCTTCAAGAGCAAGCCTACGAGGAGGTGGAGAAATTCTTGGTCTGTCAGGAGGATTTGATCTCCTTGGAGCATTCCTCATTGTGATTTGTGACAGTTGCTTCTTCAAAGAAACTAGGTCATTTGCCATTTTTTGGAACATTGGATCGGTGGTGACTAGATCTGGACTCTAAAATTTTTGTTTCTCATTTGGTCCTTTCACTTTGCCAGAAAGAATTAGATCATCATCAGTATTAATTGCGAAGTCTTTAGCATCCCTCAAGGTTCTTGGTTGGGCTCTTCTGAGGAAGAAACCAACTTCTAGTGGTAAAACATTGATGAAGAATCTTTTCAAGTTATTTTCAGAGGGTAACACATCTTCTGAGATCCTCCTTTTCAAACTATCATACCTTACTACAAAATCTCTCATTGATTCAAAGGTCTCCTTCATCTGAAATAATTGAACCAGGAGGTCCTAAAAATATTTTGTGCTCTTGAACCTATGTTCAAACGCACTTCTTATATCTTCCCAGCATGTGACAAATCTTGGGGGCAACATGTAGAACCATTCAGCTACCTTTTCTTGGAGTGACTCCATAAATATCCTAACTGAAACATCTTCATCTTCAACTCCCAACACTCCACAAGTAGTGATGAATGCTGCTACATGTTCTTCTGGGAGCTGAGAACCATCCCCTTTGAATTTTGGGAAGTTATTTCTTGAGCCTCTTGGGAGCTCATGGAGTGGTTGAGCAAGAGCCAGTGGACGGTATTTCTTCCCCATGGTACGTTGGGCCTGCATTCCTCATGCTCATGATCACCCATTCTATTCTTGTTTCTATCCTCTAGTCTTGCTAAGGCTGCTTCTATTGTTACTCTTTCTTCTACTTTGATTTGGAGTCTTTCTATTTCTTCAAGTTGATCCCTTATCTCCTCCTCAGCAAATGCCTCTCTTTCAAGTTCTTTAAATGTGGGATCAATTTTTCCTCCTTACCTCAGTTGTCGAGTATATCTTCTATCAGCCAGCTTGAAATTTTATGCTCTTCTCTGGGGTGCTGGAATTTGTCTCTACCTTTCCAGTTCAACAACACGTTCCTCTTCCAGGTCTAGAATCCTTATGGCAATGAAGTATTGATTGACACTTTGTCTCTTATGCCAAATAGCTTCTCTCATATCAGAAGCAATGTCTTCTTGGATGTGAAAGAGTAAATCAGGTCTCTCAACAGGAGGATTTCCCAGAATAGCCATGATTTACATCCATGTAGTCTATGTGATTATTCAATCTCCAGGAACTTTTCTTCTAGAATTTTTTGTATTTTATGACCTTGAGGTCGTTTTTAGGTGCAGATGCTACAAAATTTACCCCATGGTGGGTGCCAAAAATTGTTGGCGAGAAAATTTTCTTATGGACAAATGGGTGAGTTTCAAGCCAACGCTATATGGGAATCTAAGTCCCTCTTCTTGAATGGTGCAGCTTCCGTATGTGCATGCATGAAAAAGTGGATTTCAATGGTGGCCTTTTGACCAGAGATCCAATAGGGGCACTCCACTGACCCTGTGGCAAAGCTAGAAATTTCTCACTAGAGAAGAACTTTGTCTAAGAAGGGAAAGGGAGTGAGAATGGAGATAGGATAAACTAATGTTGTGAGTAGAATATCATATGCCCACACACATTAATTATAAATTTCATTTACATGCATTTATAATTAGAAGAAAAAAAATCCACAGGAGAAGCTACAAGACCGAATGAAACTCATTGGTCGTAAAGTACCAATTAATTCCTCAATCAAGAGAGGTAAAAATTCCTTCTTTTCTTATTGAAGCTCGAGCAAAGTTTGTACATAGCTTGAGAATGGAATAAATTTGAGGAAGAAGAGAAAATAGAAGAATAATTTCATCTTCTATCTTTTTACAGTGCTGAGCACTCGGTCTTTTCAAAATCAATCACCTGACCCTTGGAATGATGTCGAGAATCCATTATATTCTTTACAAGAAACCTTTACAACTTTACAAATATTTGACGCCTTTTCAAATTCCTCTTTTGTGAAGAAAACACTCATGGCGGGTTAAAAACCAGATCTTGCAAAGCAACCGTTACATTCAATTTACCAGTTTAAATATAGACTGTTTGATTTGCTCCTCTAACTTTTAAATTTGACCATCCATGTGGCAGGAAGGGATTGGAGCGGTTATGGGGGAAGCCCTTTGCATTTTGTGATTTTTTAGAGATTTGGAAATTTGGAACAAATTGGCCCGCATCCCCGCTTTGACTTTTCAACTTAGGCACGTGGTTGTTTCTGATTGGAAATAAGGTCATGGCCCTTTTCTCAACATTTTAACCTTTTTTGGAAAAAGTCTCAAAAAATTAGTTTCCTCTGTTGCCCCTTACTCTTATTTGACTAGGACACATGGCACGTTCTGGTTGGAGACAGGGTCATGGATCTTTTCTAAACATTTTAACCTTTTTGGAAAAAGGCTCAAAACCTCAATTTCCTCTGTTGGCCTGCTCTCCTGCTTTGAATTTTCAATGGTGGGCTTCACCTTTGACTTTTTCCTTTATAGCCTGATCGGGGTTGCGGATCATTTTTTAACTTTTCACCTTTTTTACAAAAAGGCTCAAAAACACAAATTCCTCCTCCTCCGGCCTTCTCTTTTGCTTTGACTTTTCAATGCCTTCGACCACGTGGCGATCTGGCACTGATTTGGTAATTGATCTTTTCTGCCCTATCATGGAGTTGCGTCGTTGCAACTGACACGTGGAGCATTCCATACTTGGCCGATTTTACCTTTATTTTGTACCTAGGACACATGGAGTCATCTGCTTAATTAAAGACTGTCCCTTTAAAACTACCCCTGGAGTTGCCGTTATGACACGTGGAGCCATCCGCTGAGGTTAGACTTTTCAACGGTGATTCAGATTTTCGGGTCCGTGGGGCAAATTTACCATTTTTTCCAAAAGCAACCAAAAGTGTTAAGTTCACAAAAAACTTGTTCCTCCCCTTCTAATAGGATTTGACCACGTACCTACATTCATTGGGGCCAAAATTTGATGGGAAAAGACACCCATCATCCCGACTATGGGAAAAATACATAGAGGAAGAGAACTTCACCATTTTGAGTCCAATTTTTGAATTTCCTTCGCTAACCAGAGGCATGGAGGAAAAACAATGGTTTGACAACCCAGGCCATAGAACAAGTGAACAATTTTGATCAAAAATGAAGGTTGCAAAGAGGATATTATGTGCACAGACTGGGGAATGGGGAATTTTAAAATGAGAAAAACAGAGGTTTAAACAGCTCTAGGGCACAACTTCTACTAATTTCTTGAATCTCTAATTTGGCTTAAACACCAATGAAGGGCATGAGCTCAAAAAAATTAAATTTGGCTATGAAAATGTAGAGCAATTTTCAAGAGACAACACACTACTTGAGGTTGCAGAGGCATTTCATTGGTGAAAGTTGGTTGTCCCATCCTTTGACAAGGATCACACTACTTGATGTATTTCTTCACATCTTTATACAGAGATGGCCAATAATAGTCAGTGCCAAGTCTTTTGTGTGATGTTCTCTTCACTGAAAAGTGTCCTCCACTTGGTTCATCAGGACATGCCCTGAGTATGTCAAAGATTTCATCTTCTCTCACACACCTGCCTAGAATAAAATTAGGACCACATTTAAATAACATTCCATTCAACCATTTAAATTGTGCACTGGTTTTGATTAATCTTTTTATTTTTTTCTTATTAAAAGAAGGGGGAAACTTCCTTGTTGCAAGATAATTTTCCATATCATCAAACCATGGTGTATCAGCTGAAATAGCAAATAATTGCTCATCTAAAAAGTTATCCTTAACTAGATCTTGTTCCCCTATAGTGGTTAATCTTGACATGAAATCAGCTACCACATTAGATTTTCCTGGATTATCAATAACGATAATATAAAGTTCTTGTAAAAGTAATAACCACCTAATTATCCTACCTCCAACCACTGGTTTGTTCATTAAGTATTTAATTGTTGAGTGATCTTTATGTACAAATATTTTGTAACTTTGTAATATAATGCTTGGACTTATTAATTCTAGAAATCACAAGCAAGAAATTATTTTTCGGTGGTGGTGTAATTTCTTTCAATGAAACTAATATTTTTACTAAGGTAGTAAATAGCATACATTTCCCTTCTTCCTATTTTTGTCCTTAATCGCACAATTGATTTATTTGAGGCATCTGTTTAGATGTGAAAAGGTTTCTCCCAATTAGGTCCTCTCAATATTGGGGGTGACTAATTTCTCTTTAATTTCTTCAAAAGCATGTTGACATTTTTCATCCCAACTAAATTCACAATCCTTGGTAAGTAATCCAAACATGGGGACAATAATTTTACTAAAAATTTAATAAAATTCCTATAGTATCCAGCATGCCCTAAGAATGACTTGATATCCGTGGGGTTTGAGGAATAGGTAAGTCTGAAATAATCCTAATTTTGTTTTGGTCAACTTGAAATCCTCTTTTTGAAATGTGATGTCCTAGTACAATCCCTCATCAACCATCATCAAGATTTTCTCCTAACTAAGATACAAATGGTGTTTCTCACATCTTGTTAATATTCTATTCATATTTCTCAAGGAATCATCAAATGTTTCTCCATGCACAGTGAAATCATCCATGTATACTTCCACACAATCATTGGTTAGATATGAAAAAATTCCCAATAAAGCCCTTTGGAAAGTTGTTGGAGCATTACATAGTCCAAATGGCAATACCTGTAGGAAAAGGTACCCCATGGACAAGTAAAGGTAGTTTTGTCTGATCCTCAATAGCCACCCTGATTTGATTATATCCACTAAAACCATCCAGGAAGGAAAAGTATTATTTACCTAAAAGGTTTTCTAAAACTTGATCTATGAATGGTAAGGGAAAATAATCTCTAAGTGTAGCTTTGTTCAATTCCCTATAATCGACACAAATTATCCATTTTCCATTCTTTTTGGGCACAATCACAAGAGGAGACACCCACTAACTATCCGAGATAGGGTAGATAAATCCTACTTGCAATAGATTTTCAATTTCCTACTTGACTATGTCCCTCAAGGTTGGGTTGATCCTTCTATGAGGTTGCCTAATTGGTTTAACATTTTCAATATAAATGTGATGGGTAAAAATACTTGGATGAATTCCTTTCATGTATCTGTATAGTCCAAAGCAAAATCTCTAGTATGATTTTTCAAAACATCAAACAATTTAGTTTCTGATCATTTTCCAACCACCATTGTTAATGTTCAAAAGTTTCCATGGTTGAATCTCAATTTACTTGGTTCCAGTGTTTGATGAACTGATTTGTTGAAAAGGTTCCATTAGGGTGTTTAGTGGACATGAATGTGGTAACAACATATGATACACCGTAACATCTCTAAAGTTCCTTTGAGAAATAATATTGGACAAAGGACATCAAGTAGAGTTATGATACTTATCTTGGTGTTCGTCAAACTCCTCATCACTGTTGCTTTCCAAAAATTCCTCACTATTCCATGATATCCTTGGGACTGAAGCTACTGATTTCGTAGTTATTTCTTCCCCTACCCAAGAGAAATCTCATTCCTCTGGAGTGAAATTATTTACGTCGGCACGGAATTGTTGTGTCAAAGATAAGGTTCTCGAACTAAGTCCGAAAGTTTGGAACTAAATCCAATGGTTCCGGAACTAAATCCGATTGTTCCTAGACAACTTGTGATCATTTAATGGATTATTAATCATATTCTCTACCTCTCTTATATGATCCTACAATGTTATCATATCCAAAGAAGACAAAAAAATTTATTAATATCATTATCATCAACCCATAATTGTGCTTGATTATCAATAAAAGGTCGTGCGAGAAGGATATAAGGAAATTTTCTTAGATTTCTTACCATTTAAGATAGTCATATCACCTACTCTGAAATCAATTAAGGCAATAACTTTAGCTAACCATGGTCTGCGCAAGATAATGGGATAACCAAGTGTTTTACCTTTTGGTTGGAATATAAGGAAGTCAATGGATACTCCCATGACTCCACCATAACTACCACATCTTCAATTATTCCTTCTAGTTTTGCTACTGACTGATCTTCCATCTGCAATATGGTGATAGTAGGTTGTATACATGTTAATGGTAATGTTTTCAAAGTGTCTATTGTCATCACATTTATAGTTTCTCCCAAATCAACTAAAACATTATATATATCTTTACTTCCTATAGAGATAGAAATAGCGGGCCTTCAATATCTCCATATTTGGGAAGTACAAGTTTTTTCGCTAATAAATCAGCAAGTTTCCCATCTACCTTAATAGTCTTAGGGCATTGTTTCTTCCTTCTAGCTATTTTCAAACATAACATTTTGATTAATTTGTTTAATTCAGAATGTCCTTGCTTTCTTGCAACGATGGTATTTCAATATCTAGTTTCCTTAATTCTTGCACTAATTTAGATTCCTTAGTTTCGATAACATCTTTAAATATTTCTGGAAATGGAATTTCAGTGGAGTTACTATCAGGCTCCTTCTCTTTTTATTTTTCATTCTCCTTAGGAACAACTGAACTAGGGGTTTCAATTTCTTTTGTCATCTCTATAATTATAACAGGTGGACTATTAATTATTTTTCCAAATCTTTTTTGAATATCCTTTAGTCCATGTCATTAAAATCAACTGCTTTTTCTTGCTTTGTTCCATAGATAGGGGTTGTTTGTTTGTTTTTTTGGATTAGCAACCGGTTGTGTTGGCATTTGTGTTTGAACCACATTTTCAGTTTGTGAACCTTATACTAGATAAACCATTATGTCCTGTTGATGTTGGTTGGGATATGTTCTTTCCTGAGCATAGTTATTAGGGTTCCACCTAGGTTGTGACCAAGTATAAGGGTTACTTTGACCAGACCATGGTTTTTTTTGTCCCTAAGCATACCAAGCTTGTCTTGCCCAATCCTAGGGATTCCATGTTGGTTGAGGGGCCCAAGGTGGTTATCCCCAATTTTTTGGCACTGTCTGAGATGCCCATGACATCATCTAAGGATTAGGAATAAATATTGATATGAACTGCCCTTGGATAGGTTGTCTTTGGACAAATTTTACTTCTTCCATAATGGATGAAGTTGGTTTATTTAAGCTGATTTTTATGAAAGGAAGAAGAGAACAAACATTAGCTTCATGTTCCCTAGATTCACAAATAAGACACATTTCTGTTTTATCCAAAGGAAAATCTCTTAGTGCATGCTTCTTTCTGCATCTAGGATAGTACATAGCTAATGGTTCAGTATTAACATTTGCTTTAGCTTGCAATCCATCCATGGTGGAAGTTAATTGAAATAGGATGTCTATTTTAAAGTTTGTTAGTTCATCCATAAGTTTTTTCATGTCTTGATTTGTATTTTCATAGTTTTTCCTTTCCTAGGTCCACCCCTTGTTCTTGAATAACTTCTACAAAGGTCTTTAATATCATTCATTCTTATTTGATTGATGTTTCCACCTCCCATTAAGTTAAGGGCTTCCCTAGATTCATCATTAGAAATTTAAGAAAAATGGTTTTTATTAGCTCTTCTTGAAGTACAAATCCACACCTTTTACTTACAAAGAGGAATCTATCTAAATAATCTTCCATATTTTCATTCTCTTCCTATTTGATCCTAAAAAATTATTCCTTCCTATTTCTCCCTTGACAGTAGTCTTGGTATTTGTCTAGGAAGGAAGTTTCCATTTGTGCCTAGGTGGTAATAGAATTGGATGTTAATCCCATAAACCACCTCATTGCTGCATCTTTCATAGTGGATGGAAACAACTTGAGTTTTTTATTTTCTATTTTGTAATCATAGGTCTGACACAATACTTTAAATTCAAATAAGAATTGGTCAGGATCCTCAGATGACATCCCTCTAAATGTAGGCAAGTGTGTAGGTGAAATATTCTTCATAGGTTTATCATCATTTTCCAAGAATTGGATAGGTAAAATTCCTATCAGGTTCTCTTTCAGATTCTCGTGCCATATCTACCGTATTTTCTAGATATTTTTCTCAATCAATGTAATATGTGATATGCTTTGGTGTAGGTGAAAATTCAGGAGTAGGAGGTTGATTACTCAATTGAGAGTCAAAACTTACTCTAAGAGGGTCCTGGGATATAATCCTTCTCCCTAAAAGTTCCACTTCCTTTTGGTTATTGATCCAAAATTCCAAAAGTGGAAGTTCTATTTCTTGTCTAATAGGAGACAATGGTGTTTTTAACTCTTGGTCAACCTCCTTATTTGAACCAAAGGTTGTTGATAGTTCTTGTGGAGATTTTTTTGGGAGAAATCTACCCTTTGAGTCTCTTGGTCTACTCATAAATTTTATGATAACGTAGGGAATATTATTCAATTACTAGATGTATGATTGTTGCTCTTGCTGACACCTAATTAGACAATTCTAACTAGTGGTTTTCCCTGGAAATGGTGCCAAAAATGATGGGTGTCATTATTCCCTTCATTTAATCAACTCTTAGTTGATGTCATATTCAAACCAGGGATGTGTCTGAAGCTATATGCAACAAGAGGAATCTTAGTGATTTAGTAATTGATTGTAGGTATTTATTATTTTTATATTTCTGGGGTTTTTTTAGTGTCCTTAGGATTCCCTAGCCAAATCCTTATTATATCTATACTACAAGAAACTTTCTGAAATAAACACTCATTGCTGGAATAAATAAATCTTCAGAATTAAATGTGCGCTGGAAATGAAACACACTTTTGCAAAATAAAACAAATTACTGGAAGTAAACACACTCTTGTAGAATGAAACAAATTGCTGGAAAGAAACACACGTTTGAAAAATGTTGTTAAAAATGTTTGCAAGGAAATGAGAGTCTAACCTATAACACCTACAGGGATAATTATGTGACAAAATTTAACTGAAGAATCAAAAGCATTTATAGAATTAACACTTAAAATATTTACACGCTTTGCTCAGAAATATAAATACCAATAAAATAAAGAATCTTGCTTCTTGGAGGAGTGGGCCCCTTCTCCACCTTGAATCAAGAGTTGACAAAGTATGATTCTCTAAAAAAATGGCTATCTTATTCGAAAATGTTCTGTCTTACAAAATTTCTTGGATGTCTATCATATATATCTCCTTCTATCTAATCTATCTATAGTTACTTATATATATTATCATCGAAGATGCATTTATGATCACAAGTTATTAATATATGTCCATCTAACAATAGGTTTCTATGAAACAAACTAGTGCTCAAAGTAGATGTGGAAGTTAGGAACCTTCTTTGGACACACAACTATCTCGATCCTACATAAGTATTTCGGGGTCTGTAGAATTAGCAATCTATTGATCTAATCGATTGGAAGGCCCATTGATTTATCTATCATCAGATGTTGTCAAAATAAATAGATTCCCATTGATTCCAGAACTTTGGAGAAGTTTGGAACCAAAGGGAACTATTCCGGAACTAACTACAAAAGTTCTAGAGCTTAAGCGCAGGAGTTGCAGTACTAAGTGTCGAGTTCCGAAACTAAGTCGAAGGTTCTAGAACTAAGTGATAGAGTTCCTTTGCTGTGTGATGGAGTTACGGAACTAAGCCGTATTGAAGCCAATGCTCCCAAAAACGTGTTGGTTGCTTCATACTTCATTCTTTTGACTAATTGTGACATGTTTTATTACAAAAACTGAATTTCCACACACTTTGTTAGGAATTACAGAGTTTTTAGACATTAGAACTAGATCCAACAAAATATGGACAATTACATCCTAACTTATACTAGATCAAACAAAAGTCACAAAATGCAGTCAAACTTGATAAAAAGGAGAGTAAAATAAGATCATTTATTGCACATTAATGAGGCATATTTTGGCCTTATCAACTTGTGGCCTTTTTTCTTCCTCTCACAAATTATGCTTCATTATGTGTAGTCTTCTATATTTCATGGAATTTTTCCTTGTTACATGGGTTCCTTGTGTAAACCATGAAAATTATAGTGAATAGAAGATAAACAAACTAACTTGTAAACCTTTCAAGAACCTTTCAATGTAAACCTCAGTAGGAGAGATTTTGAAGTTGTATAACCTTTGCAAATTAATTGATTTGCGAGTACTCTTGAATGGCCTCAAAATGTGAGTTTGATTGCTACAAACATAGTGGTTAGAAATATTGAGTGAAAATTGACAAAGTTTATTTGTAAACAATTCATGAGGATTTGGGATAAGACAAGCTTGTAATTTATAGAGGAAAAAGTAGTTAGAAATTGGTTGAACACAGTTGAATGCACATGCTAAAAATAACATTGGAGGAGGTTGCAGTAGTTCTAGGGAATTTAGGGGTAATAATGGAATTAATTGCAGAAGTTACATCCGGAAAGGTGGTTATACGTGCAATTCAATTGCCCCCACCTTTCTAGGATTCTAGAAGTGCAATTAACTAGGATGAGGATGTGGAGTCCAAGTGGAGTCCAAGTGGATGTTGACTGAGTGGCAGTTGACTAGGATGTGCACACACTTAATTAATTAATCATTTAATTAATAAATGGTAATTAACTTAGCATAAAGGGGTACAAAGGGTACTAGAGATTAATTTAATTAATCCAAAGGGTGCAATGTGTATGAATTAATCAATTTAATCAATTAATCACAAATGGGTGAATAACAAGGTGTATTAGGATAGCATTGGGAACATGTGAGTAATTTAAGGGTACATTTTCCCCTCTTTAAATTTCTATTATGAAGTAATAGTGCTTTAAGGATAGTAGACGCATGCAGATCAGTGAGCGAGAAAATTGTGAAGCATTAGGATGCCCCAGTGAGCAGGAAGTGGTGAAACATTTGGATGCCCCAACAAGTAAGATGATAGAGGAATTCCCCCTCAAGTGGGTAGATGACGCAACAAGGTATTGGATAACCGCTTGATAGGAAGAAAAATAAGGGATTGGAACAAGGATGGGAACATGATGATGCTTGTAGCATGAGCTTCATTTATAGAATAATTTTAGAGAAACCTTATTTTTGGTTGTCACACAATAGAATTGTCACCATGATTATGAAATAATCATGATGGTTAACCCAAATGCATGTAAACAAACACACAAAGCAAAGAAAATATTAAAAGAAGAAAACAAGCCCAATATACATAGTAGGTTCGGGCATCAAAGGGCTTATAAAGGAACCAAGATGTAATCACACTACTTGTAATTGGTCCAAAAGAAAACATCAACAATGTAACACAAAGTTGAAAAATAAGACAATCAACTATGCCCCTAATGTGTGCCACAATGATGATTAAGTAGATGAAAATTCTCCCAAGGAGAGAATAGGATCGGGATGGAAGAGTGGAGTTAAAAAAACTCCTTATGACACTCTTGTCACATCTGTTTTGCAAATGATCAAAAATAAATTGCCCCGAGGCAAAGTTATATCGCAAAGGAAAAACAATTGTGTGACTTTCCCTAAGCGAGTTAGCATATCATGTAAATGGAAGAAAATTATAGTTTTAAGATTGGCACAATCACTAGGGTAATATATAAAGGTATGAGGTTTATCAAGATTGTATTAAAATATTGAATGATTCACTTCAAGGGTTTTCCAAGTAAGATCTCTATAATAAGTGAATGTTTTTTTCTGATTTTGTAATAATTTTTGGATTTTTTTTTGGATTTTGAAATATTTTATTTTTAATTTTCAAATTTTTATTTTTTTGGTATTTTTGTGAGTTTTGGAAGGATTTGAAATACAAATACAAAGAAACACAAGTAAATATGAATACACAATAAAAATTAAAAACACTCCATGACTTAAATAAACCAGGAGAAAAACACAACACATGCAAGTGATAAAAAGATACAAAACAAGAAATAGAAACAAACCCAATATGAACAGGAAGGATCCACACCAAAGTTATATGTGAACTAAGATGTAAATAAATTTCCTAATTGGTCCATAAGCACATTCCAGATACACAGAGTATTGGTTATTCTAACTAATAAACATAAGAGACTAAGCTAAGAATATACAAGACAACATTCCATATGTACAAACTTTAGACAAGCAAATACAACAAACAAGCTAGTGAACAAAGCACACCAATGTTAAATACTAATAAGTAAGTGATAATATAACACAATCCACAATAATAATGTCCAAAGACTTTCCTAGTGTTTTCCACAATGAATAGATATATAGATGTCAAGTTTCCCCAAGAGAAAGCCAAAGCCAAGTGATGTCCCTAAGAAAAGTTACATTGCAAAGAGTGGCTTGATTGATTGGAAAAATGAAAATGATTGGGAACAATCAAATGAAGAAAGTGGCGAATGAAATTACATAGTCGTGAGTGTTTTTGGAAAGCATTTTCGAAATATTTGTATGTTTTTTTGTATTTTCTGAACAATTTTATATTGTTTTTGGTATTTTGAATAATTTTATATTATTTTTTATTTTTGTGAGACATTTGTGAATGTTTTTGGTCTTTTTGGAATTTTGAACCACATGCCAAAGAAGAGGGAAAAGGAAATTCCCAAGTCATAACCAACACACTACATATGAAGGAAGTGAACGAAAGCATAATGGAAGGCGAACAAGAGTGGTAGAAAATGGGCATGATGACCTAACAAGGAGAACATGCAACACAAGGTGAGGTGGAAAGATACAAGTGGGAAACAAGGTGAAATGACGAAACAAATGGATGCACTGATATGCCCCAACACAAGGGTTACTCTTCGAGAGACTCAGGAGTAGAAATTCTTCAGATGAATGGAATTCATAGGCTCCTTCAACTCTTTTCCATCCTCGGTAGATATTTTGTATGCGGTAAATCAAAATTTAGTAGTTATAATATAAGGACCCAAATAATTAGGCTCAAATTTTCCCTGTTTTTCTTGTGGTTTAGTTGTGTTCTTGATTTTCCTTTAGGACCAAATCATTGATTTAAAATTGTCAAGGTTTGATCTTGATATTATAATTATGAAACGGTCAATTATGATATACCTGCAAATGGTCTAAGGCATGAAGTCATCTCTCATCCAATAATTCCATCTTTGTAAGGTGTGCAACACGGTAATCCTCTTCATGAATGAGGTCTAGAGGGAGACACAAAGTGAAGGTAGTTCAACTTTGATAGGTAATATGGCTTCAGAGCCATATACTAGGGAGAATGGAGTAGCTCCTGTAGGAGTATGGAAGGAAGTGCGGTAGGCCTAGAGGGTGGGATACAACTATGTATGCCAATTATGTCCATGTTTATTGATTTTCTTTTCTAGAATGGATTTGATAGTCTTGTTTGATGCTTTGGATTGGCCGTTGCATTGTGGATAGTAGGGTGTATCCCATTTTAGGTGGATATTATATTTTTTAGCTAGGGCCTTGAGATCCTTATTTTTGAAGGAACCACCATTGTCAGTGACAATAGCAATGGGGATGCCAAAATGACAAATAATATGGTTGAAAATGAATTTAGAAATATTACACCCAGTAATGTAGGTAAGAGGCATAGCCTCAACCCACTTGGTGAAATACTCAGTGGTAGTTATAATAAATGTGTGGCCATCAAAAGATGTGGGATTTATTTTTCCAATTAAATCAAGTCCCCATTTTGAAAAAGGCCAAGGTGAAGTGATGGGCTGCAAGGCTTGGGATGGTGCATGAATGAGATTATTGTGTTTTTGAAATCCTGAGATTTCTTCAAAAAGTTGCATGAATCGTCCTCCATTGTGGGCTAGTAGTATCCAACACACAACATCTTCTTCACAAGCACCATTCCATTGGTATGGGCACCGCAAATACCGAATGTACTTCAACTAGCATATAATTAGCTTCATCCTAATTGAGACATCTTAAGAGAGTCCCATCATAGCCTCTTCAATACAAGGTATCAAGCAAGAAGAGTGTAGCATGAAGCACATTCTGCTAAGGATATTTTATTAGAAAAATTCAAATTAGGAGGGTAGGCTTTGGTTTGAATGAAAGTATATATATCATGGTACCAGGGATGATTAGGACCAACAATCTCACAAACCATGGTGGAATCTAGAAATTCATATGCGAGCACCAAAATATGTTCAACAAGGAACTCATTGTGATTTTGATTAGTGTCAAATGAAATAAGGGATGTGATAGTTTCCATGGCATCCACTACTTTATTTTGTACATGAGGAACTTGTTCAAAATTGATAATCTGAAAATACCCTCTAAGGATATCAACCATTCTTTTATAGGGTAAGATCTTCTCATCTTTACTTGATACTCTCTTAACTTGATTAATGATGAGAAGAGAATCGCCAAGAAGCTGTCAATTCTTATAGGCACCATGAGATAGCAAAGCCTAAGCTTGTTATCAATGCTTCATACTCTGCTATGTTATTTGTGCAAGGGAAGTTGATACAATAAGATTTAGGTATGAGGTCTCCATCTAGTGTACGCAAGATAATTCTGCTTCTAGAACCATGGATATTGCAAGATCCATCAAAGAATAATGTCCATGAGGGGGTGCTTCTATGTACAAAAGGTATTTGTCTAGAAATTCAAAATTTAATGGTTGTGACCTTGCAATGGCATTGTAGCTAGTTGATCTACTAGTGTTTGACCTTTGATAGCTTTTTGATTGAAAATTTCAATGTCAAATTCATTGAGTAGTGCAATCTAGCTAGACATTCATCCTGTTATGATTGGTCTCAAAATTAGGTACTTAAGAGGGTCAACCCTTGAAATTAGCTTGGTGGTATGATTTAGTAGATAGTGTCGTAGCTTGCCAAAAGTATAAGCAACCACTAAATAAGCCTTTTCAACCTGCGAGTACTTGGTCTCATGTTCAAGGAGAGTTCTACTCAAATAATACACAACTTGTTCTTGACCCTTATCATTGTGTTATGCCAATAATTCCCCAATGGCATGTTCTATTGCATAAGTATACAACAACATAGGCTTATCATGTATAGGTGGCATGAGTATCGGCGGAGATGATAGGTATTCTTTCAATTTTACAAAGGTGTCTTGACAGTCTTGTGTCCATTTGAATTGGACATCCTTCTTAAGCAACTAGTTGAAGTGATGGCACTTATATGCTAATTGAGAAATGAAGTGATGAATAGATTGTATTTTTCCTTATAGGCCCCTTAGTTGTCAAAGGTTCTGAGGAGGTGGCATATCTATTATAGCTTTGACCTTGGTAGGGTCCACTTCAATTCCTCTTCGTGAGACAATGAATCCCAGAAGTTTTCTGAAGTGACACCAAAGACACATTTTTTTGGATTAAGGAAAACCTTGTATTCCCTTAATCGCTCAAATATACACCTAAGAATTGTTGGATGATCCACTCTAGTCTTTGATTTAGCAATAATATCTGTTAGTGTAGGCTATTATTTATCCTTTTATTTATTTATTAGGATAATACTTACACTTGTGTTAGCCCTACAATTTTGGGTTAGCTTGTTTAGGTGTACTAGTTGTGTGGAGTTAGGTTACTAGTTGTGTTGAGTTAGATACTCGGTTATGTGAAGTTAGCTTACTAGTCTTTTGGAGTTAACTAGTAGTATCAGTTAGTGGGAGTTCTTCACCACTAATTTAGGTAGTAGTTTCACTTCCCTCCTCCTATATGTACATCTTTCTTATTGAGTAATTCAAGTCATTGTATTGTAATGTATTGAGCATTATGGATTATGATGGATTTCCATATATGGTATTTTAGCTCTTCTATTTTACAAATCTAATGTGGTGTGTTATTATCATCTGAGATCATGGCTTGGAACAATCTTATTATCATTCCTTTCATGGTATCAGAGCTATAGATGATGTAGACATCCATCTGTAAGTTTTTATTTGTAAGCAAGGGTTTATTATTTTCATGTATTCAAAATTTGTTAGCACTTTTTTGCAGCATGCATTTTTATGCAAAACAAAGTGCACCATTGGATTTGGAAGGTGCAAAAACCCTAGAATCGATTGTAAACTTGACCATGTTTTGAGACAGTCAAATCTGGACATTTTAAGGGTTTTTTGGCACATTTCTTTAAAAATCCGTACAATTATGTACAAAAATATTTTTGACTCAAAAATTATATCAAATTTTTGGTTTTTTCAAGAAAATTTCTAGGTTTCTCTCTATTTTTGATACAGAGACCCAGAAAAAGAGATATTTGTAATCAAAGTTTGTATTAACAATTGTACTTTTTGGGTGCATTCTTTTATCCATATGAATTCTTTTACCCTCTGATATTTCTATTTTGGATGCAATATTTAATCCATTGGATGCGTAGATCTATACCCTCTGGGTGCATTATTTTATCCATTGGATATAAGTGTGTACCTTCAGATGCATTCTTTTACCCTATGGATATTTCTGTTTTGGATGCGAGTCTTTTATCCACTGGATGCAGATCTGTACCCTCTAAGTGCATTCTTTTATCCATTAGATATAAGCATGTACCTTCTAGATGAATTCTTTTACCCTCTGGATATTTCTATTTTGGATGCATTATTTTATCCACTGGACACAAATTTGTACCCTCTAGGTGCATTCTTTTATCCATTGGATATTGACGTGTACCCTCCGAATGCAATGATTTACCCTCTGGAAATTTAGGTTTTGGGTGCAAGATTTTATCCTTTGGTCACAAGCTTGTATTGTGTGGATGCACTCTTTTACCCTTTGGACATTTAGGTGTCACATGTACCTTTAAAAAACATCAGCATTAAAATATTATTTTAATAGTAAAACCTTCTAGAGCTCATAACTTTTGATCCGTAGCTCGGATTAAGGTGATATTTTTTTGAAATTGTGTATTTTTTTGAGATCTACGCATTAGTGACATTTTTATACACATATTTCAAATGTAAAAGGTATTGTTACTCATTGTAATATTTACATGCACTCAATTATAAAGTGCCAAATTTGGGAGGGTGTTGTAATCACTTGTGGACATAATTTCGGTTGAGCTTGACATCCTAAAATTTTGGGTGTTGCATTCTTGTATCTATGAGTGTATACATTTATATCTCTCTTGTTTGTTGAGATATTTTGGATCTGTATTTTCGACACTTTTTTTGGCATGTTAGCAATCTCTCTTGTGGGGGAGCTATTCTGGTGAAGCCCAGTGTTAGTTTGTCAGTGTTCGAGTAGTTGATTTTGGAAACTCATACAAATGTGGTATCACTCTACTCATTCAGTAGTATGGGAGGGTGTGGTGTTGATATTGATTCTTTGGTTTTTGTTTCCTTGCCTTGTTACCTTGGCTTTTCTTGGATCGTGGCACTCATATTTATTTGGATCTTGTATCCTTTCCTTGTTTCCCGTGTTATTATTCTTGGATTGTGAAACACTCCTTTATAGCGATTAATATTACTTCTTGAATATTGTGTCCTTGCCTTGTTACCTTGGCTTGTCTTGGATCGTGGCACTCCTATTTATTTAGATCTTTTGTCCTTGCCTTGTTGCCTTGGTTATTCTTTGATTGTGGCACGCCTATTTGTAGCAGTTGATCAAATTATGTTTGGTGTTTTTTTTGCATTTTGACATCACTCCATTAACATTCTCCTTACATGGAGCTATTCTTTTGAAGCTTGAGTGTCGTTGTTTTTGAGTTCTATGATCTAGCGGTGGATTCGAGACCACCATGCACACCACGCTTCTTAACATTGTATGATTTTTTAGAGCCGATCTTCTTGAGGATATCTTACAGCATGATTTTTCTCTCTCTACTTTGTTATTACTAGTTTTGGGTACCTTATGGTGTCCAATTTTCCTAGAATTATTGTACATGGTTACCTCATCGGGAATTGTTGTCGGGACCTACCTTATTTTTTAGCCACCTAAGTTATGCTTATAGGAGGGTGTTAGTGTAGGTTATTATTTATCCTTTTTTATTTATTAGGATAATACTTACACTTGTGGTAGCCCTACAATTTTTGGGTTAGCTTTCTTAGGTGTACTAGTTGTGTGGAGTTAGCTTACTAGTTGTGTTGAGTTAGCTTCTCAATTATGTGGAGTTAGCTTACTAGTCTTTTGGAGTTAACTTAACTACCAGTATCAGTTAGTGGGATTTCTTCACCACTAATTTAGGTAGTAGTTGCACTTCCCTCCTCCTATATGTACATATTTCTTATTGAGTAATTCAAGTTATTATATTGTAATATATTGAGTATTATGGATTATGATGGATTTCCATATATTGTATTTTAGCTCTTCTATTTTGCAAATATAATGTGGTGTGCTTTATTATCTCGAGATCACGGCTTGGAACAATCTTCTTATCGTTCCTTTCAATATCATCAACATAATCCTCCATTATTCTATGAATAAGGTCATAGAAAATAACATTCATGTCATGTTGATAAGTTGTGTCATTGTTTTTAAGGCTAAAAGGCATGACCTTGTAACAAAATGTCCCCCATGGGGTTGTGAAAGTTTTCTTATGCTGGTCTTCTTCAGTAATTTGAATTTGGTTATACCCATAAAATCCATCTATAAGACATAACATCTCATGGCCCGTAGTAGAATCAATAATCATGTCAATATTGGGCAAAGGGAAGTCATCTTTGGGACAAGCCTTGTTGATGTCACGTAAATCTATGCAAATACGAATTCTGGGGGTCTTCTTTGATGCGGTACCATATTATACATCCACTCTGAGTAGTCAATGGACTGGGTCAACCCTACATCCAATAATTTTTTAAGTTCAGCCTTAAAAAGCAATGCAACCTTGGGATACATCTTACGTAATTTTTGCTTTATAGGTTTGGCATCTGGGTATACCACAAGGTGATGAACCACAAGAGAGGGATCAAGGCCTAGCATATCTTTGTAAGACCAAGTAAATACATCCTGAAACTTGATTAGAAGTGTTGTGAAGGATTTGATTTCAGTTTCTAATAAATTGGCACCTAGTTGTAACAATTTTGGTTGGTCTTTAGTTCCAATGTTGATGGTTGTCATCTCTTCTACCAACAACTTAGAAGTGTCATTATCTTGAAATGATGTTGTAGGCTTTTGTAGATTGTCTAATATTTCTGGATCTAAATCTCCTCTCTCTAGCACCTCTGAAAGGTTTTCACTAGGAGATGCATCCTTTTATTTCTTTTTTTTCATTTTTACTTCTCACAGAGCGCCTCAGAAAGGTTTTCACTATGTAAGATATAATTTGTATTTTTGTGTTTAATTTATTTTTCTTTAGGACTGGATATTGTAATTTCTTTTCCAAAGTAGGCGGTAGCATCAAGGTTTATATTGAAACCCTTCTTGTGATCTAATAAGGGAAAAGGGTCTCGAGCCCTGAGGAACTCTTGGATGGCCTCATCATTTTGAAAGAGGTCCATGGAAATATGACATTGTTGGTCCTGATCAATGAGGGAAGGATAAACAACATCAAGGGTTTGAATGGATAATTATTCGAGGAAAAGTGTAGTTTTGGCTAGGTCTTTGAAGAGGCTATGTGTGGAACCGATCTCAACTTCGAATTCCAAGTCCTCATCACTAGTTAATACATCAAAGACTATAGGCCTCTTTTGAAATATTTCATATCCCAGACCATACATGTCAAGATTAGATTTGACTATAACAGGTTCAAGAACACCATGTCCTTGTGGGCCAAGGCCTCTTCCTTTCCAGTTCATGTTTTTCATCATTCTATGGGCCTTGGTGTAATCGGTGGATTCATAGAATTCTGCCATCCTGTCTTCATATAACCAAGAGCTATCGAGAGATTGGAATATTTTCATCTTCTAGATATCCATATCATCTCCAAAGAGTGTTTCCAAGATAGTAAGTGGAGGTTCTCGTAGATGAGGAGTGTTAGGACGCCCATAGCTACTGAGGTGATAATGGGAGTTTGCCAACAAGAAATGCATTTTTGAGTGTGTACTCACCTAATCCTTTATTGGAGAATGTAACCTCGGGTGATTCCTTAGATGTAGATGCTTTAGAGGAAGGTGCGGAGGTATTGGGAACAACCTCAAGTGATTCCTTAGATGTAGATTCATCAGAAGAAACGCGAGAATCATGAGGGTGCAATATTATTTCAGGGTCAATATGGTTGGTAACAATAGGGGTTGTACTAGATTCAATTGTGCTATCAATAGATGGACAATAATTTTCTTTTTGTACCTTGCTTGAAAAACTTACAATATTCAAAGGTCAATATCACCATGCAAGGTGAAATCTCTACCATTATGTGGAAACTTTATGCATTGATGGAAGGTGGAAGGTACTGCGTGCATCACATGTATCCAAGGTCTACCCAGAAGAAGGTTATATGACGTTTCTACATCAACTACATGACATACAGTGTCAAGGATTTATGGGCCTACTTGTATGGGAAGAGTGATGGTACCATGACTAATGGCATTTAGTATTATCATAACCATGAATGGTAATAATATTAGCATCTAAGTCATCTATTGTATGACCAAGGCAGCGAAGAATTTTTATAGAGAAGATGTTAAGATCTACTCCATTGTCAATAAGAACTCTCTTGACCTTATGGTCTATAACATAGGCTTCGATGTACAAGGAGTTATTGTTAATCAGATTTGGGTTCAACATATCTTGAGGCCAAAAGATAGGATAGGAGTTTTAGGCATAAGGTTTGTGATCATAGCTTGAAACTATTGAACATTGAGAGTATGAGGAACACGTGATTCATTTAGAGCACAAGTGAGAATGTCCTGAAAGCTAGGTGACTCTTTTAACAATTCCATTAGAGATATATGCGCTAGCGTGGTTGCTAATTGTTTGATGAATTCATACTGACCAGAGTGGGAGATTTGGCATTAGAGTTTGAATTTTGATTTGAAGGAGTTTTTGGCTTAGACATTTGAGGTTCTACACAATACATATAAGGTTGGTTTGTCACAGCAACCCACATCTTCCTTTGGTGTGTGGTCACAACATTACTCAAAGGTTTGAATTTAATGGTCATTATTGGTCTTCAAACTTGCACCCATGTCGAAATCGGAGGAACCGAGTCATTTGAGATCACAATGGAACCATCTATAAGTTGTGGGACCTTGTGCTCTTGAGATGGATCTTGAGAGAAGGCTAGTTCCTTTATCTATTTCTCTTGTTACAAATACTCCTATTGATGAAAGGAAAACTAAGCTACGATACCAAGGACCAAAGTGATAGGAGGATAACATGAAAGGAAACTATACTAAAAGGTGATAGCACTAAAAAAGAGGGATGAACACTATCTATTATGAGTGAAAATGAAAGGAAGTAGGTGAAATAAGGATAGGCACGTGTAACACAACTTAAAATGTATTTACCATATTAGTCTAATGGAACATAATTGAATAAGGAATTGTAAGGGATGTATAATGGCACAACAAACATCTAATGCAAAAGAAAAGGTAAGGAGAAGGAATGCAAACACGTTAGGACAAGAAATAGTCACAAAATAATGTTTCTATTACTTCCAGAAATGCATGAGTTGTTACAATGGCAAAAGAGGATGATATCCACATGCAAGAACCAGATCCAGAGGTTTGCAACTCAAAATATAGAAAATATGAAGTCCTTAGAAAAATGTGTAAGGATTCAAAGTATCCAACATTAAAAATGAGCCCAACTCTTACATTTATAGATGAATCCATGGAAGAAGAAGAGAAGAATGAGGGAAAATCTGAATTTGAAATGCAACCACCAACAAGAAGCATTCAATGCCTGCAAATCCACCTAAGAATCTATCAAATGCACTTCCCGGGTCATTTAGCGTGTTGAAGAAGGAAGGAGGGAAAATCAGATCAAATCAGGTGGTTGGAGCAATTAGATCTACCCATTAATGCTCAGAAAGATGTTTTCCCATTTCTCACCTACCAGATCCACCAAGAATTTGAATTTGAATATTTAGCATTGTAGCCCATGTCAACAACTATTGATTGAGACAAGGCTCTTGTCGATCAGAGCTTTGTAGTAATATATATAGCTATCAAAAGTTTTTCAAAGTCGTCTACGCATGCAAGACACGTGGGGCGTACAGATTGGCTAAAAGAATGACCAACTTTGTAAATGTTATTATCATTTCTACCATGTGTTAATCATTGATTTTTCTCAAGTATTTGGCATCTTGTTGGTGCACTTTGACTGGTCATGTGTGGCACACTCAAGTGTGTGAGATGGTAACTTGGCACAGAAGAGTGCAAAGGAAATTGCAAAGATATGTGTGTGGAAGAATGCGAGAAGGAAGGTGTGTGCGACACATGCAGGAAAACGAGGCAAGCTAGTGATTATAGGATGCATGGTCAAGGAAAAACTACTACAAAGATGTGTGGGGCACGTGCAAAGGCGGGGACTTAGCTGATTGAAGCAAGTGCAGGCGTGCACGTAGGACAAAATAGTTCTTTAGGAAGAAGGAAAATGCACAGAATATGCGTGCAAGGGGAAGATGGAACAAAGAGGAAAATAAAAGGAAGGGAAGAAGGGGAAGTGCACAAGGTCACGTGAGGAAAAGAAGGAATGTGCCAAATAAACTTGAGCACGTGCGCAACCTTAAAATGAAGAGCTCATTTCTGAATATGTATACAAGTTGTCTATATAACTAGGAGAATTATTTGGATAATAGTTTTGGAAACTTTCTAGGCCATCTGTCTCCCAAATAAAGGAGATCAGTAGCCTGAAGCATCCATTGGGCATGGAGTTTGTTATGTAATCATGAAATTCTAATCTACAACTTTGAAGAACTACCCTTGAAATCACTTGAAGGATCATTTCTTAACTTTATTTTGAATCCTACAAACTGCTGAAGATGCCAAAATCTGGAAGAAAAAGAAGAGTGTGTGTAGGAAGCACGTGAGAAGAAAGAACTATGTACAAACAAACAATGTATGTGTGGCGCACTTAGAGGAATTGAAACTACTCTAATATATACAAAATGATGCAACAAACTCAATGGAATGGTTTGAGATAGATCCCATTTATTGGGATTTACATTGTGCCTCCATCAAGATGAGTTAACTCAAAAGAGTTAGCCTCTTTGCATGAACTGATGGTGTATGGGCCACTCCAAAGTTCATCAAAATTTGAATGGCACACTAGTTTAGCTCATCGAGCTTCCCATTTTAATAAAAGTACCCAAATTTGAAAGCTTGAGGCATAACCTTTCATCAAACCGTTTCTTTGTTGTTTGTTGTTGTTGTTCCAACTTGATCATAGAAGAGTTTCTTGATTCTTCAAGATTGACCAGCTCTATCATTCTAATTTCTCTCTATTATGCGCGTTCAAATTCCAGTTGTTGAGCAAGCGCTAATGATTTCAACTCTAATGTCAATGGAAGGGTAGCCTCCTTTTCATAGACAAACTTGTAAGGTAAAGTTCATATTGCCTTTTTAACTAATATTCTATCTTCCCAGAGTGTGCGCAAGACCTTTGTATGCCACTATCTTTGGCTGATGTTCATTGTGTGCTTCATGATTTTGATTAGGTTCTTGTTTTTTTTTCTTCTAGACCATTTCCTTTCGGTTAATAGTTGGAATAAGTTTTCAGATAAATGCCTAAATTTAGAGCCTAATCAGTGATTCTGGTCCTAAGGAAGGCTTTAGCATTATCGGAGATAATGGTTTGAGGAATGCCAAACCTTATGACTATACCTTCGATAAATTCAAGGAAAACTGACTCGGTTGATTCCTTGAGCATGATAGCTTCTGTCCATTTGGTGAAGTAATATGTATTTGTCAACACCCACTTGTGTCCAGCACTTGAATGCAGATTGATCATGCCTATGAATTTGAGACCCCATTGCACAAAATAATGATCTACCTAAATTGGTTAGAGGGGATGCGCTGCCAATCTCTTCTTTCCAAAGAAAGAAAGTGCATTCCTTGAATTTTGTGACCCACTTGTGCACATCCACAAATAGAGTAGGCCAAAAGATACATGTCATTATGATCTTTATTGTTGTATTTTTTTGCAGAGAAGTGTCCACGAGAGAATCCATCGTGAAATTTCTGGTAACACTTTTTCAGTCTACGCATTTTTGATACATCTTAACGAGACGCCATCAAGATTCTTTTTGCGATCAAAACATAAGGGATAAATTGTAACCTTAGATGCGAGAAGGTTATGTGCCCTCGAAACGAATGTGATCATGTATTTCATCCAATCACGCATGCCGGGGATCTATATTCTACTCAAGTTACGCACGTGGGAGATCCTCATCCAAAAATAGTGAAGTCTCAAATTCATTCGGGCATCTTCAGACAAAATGCTTACAGAGTGCACTACCTCTTACCAGTTTTGTGGATCTCGGTAGTCATATCATATTCCATGATTTTGGTCACCCATCGTGCTCTCTTTTCACTGATATTTTCTCCCATGATGAAGTCTCTGATAGAAGAGTGGGAGACTAACACCTTAATATGATTTTGGAAAGCATACTTTTTAATTTCTTGAGCACGCGCATGATGGTGAAGACATGCTTCTCCATGTGTCTATATTTTATTTCATAATCCTTCAAACATCGACTAAAAAAATCCACCTTTGGTTGTTCCAACCCTTGTTTATTTTCTTGTATTAGGGAAGCAGCAACACTCACATCGGTGTCATAAGCATAAAGGATGAAATCCTTTGAGTAATCTAGTTTGATGAGTGTTGGCACGCAAGAAATTTCTTGCTTGATTCTGTTGAATCTCTCTCTTCCTTCTATTATCCATTTGAAGGCTATTTCCTTCTTGAGCATCAGGGTGATGGGTTGGACTAGCCCTGCAAAGTTACGGATAAAATGCCTTGCAAAATTGATCTTTCCAAGGAAGGACTTTAAGGATTTCTTATGCTATTTGGCAAGGAAAGAGCTAGGATGGTTGAAACGCACTTAGGATCAATGGTGATGCCATCCTTTCAAACCACGTGACCTAAGATCTTACCACGCACCATTGTAAAATTACACTTCTTGGGATTAAGAGATACCCCATACTTTCTAAACCTCTCAAATACTTTCTCCAGGTGTGTCATATGATCTATGCTCTTATTTGAGAAGACCATTATGTCATCAAGGTAAACCAAGATGAACTCATTGATGTAGCCTTTGAAGGCAATATCTATGCCACATTGAAATGTTTCTCTGCGTTTGACAAATGAAGGGAATCTTATGGTATGCATATGTTCCCCACTTGGTTGTAAATGTTGTTTTGAAATGATCCTCTTCCTTTACTAGGATATGATTGAAACCTAAATACTCTTCTAACATTGATAATCTTTGCACATCGGCCACAGTTTGAAGAATCTTCTCCATTGAAGGAAAAGGATAATGATCCTTTAGAGATGCCTTGTTTAAATATTTGAAATCAACACAGAGTTTGATTTCACTATTATTCTTATGCATTGGAACTAGATTCATGACCCAAGTAGAGTACTTGATGGGAAAAATAATTTTTTCCTCAATGATTTTGGCTAATTCCTTTCTCATGAGGAGCTCTATCTTTGAATTAACTAGTCATTTTTCATCGATGGGCTTGATATCAGGATCAAGATCAATGGAGTGTCAACCAACACTTGGAATCAAAACATTTGAGTTCTTGATACTCCCATGAAAATATATCACTGTATTTTTGATAGAGAGATATGAAGGCATGTTTTTCATTGTGCGTGCAAGTCTTACTAAGAAAAAACTCCTTCCCATGTGCAATAGTGAATGGAGAGTAATCTTCTTACACGGCGTGCATGTACCTTTCCTCCCCTTGAACTCATCATCAAGGCTAAACATTTTTTCTAAGGTGACCAACCCTTTAGGTAGCTTATTTTTCTTCATTTGTATCACTTAGTCCCCATAACTATCATGTAAGTTAGCTTGCATGCTTGATGAGAATTCAGCTTCATTTTGGATGAACTGGATGATCTACTCATCATCGAAAAACACTTATCATCTGGTGTTGTTATTAGGAATGAATGGTCTAATCACCATCTTAATATGTTTACTATTTCCTTTGACAAATTCCTCGGCAGGAGTGAATGCAGAACCAAACACGACCATTTGGTCAACTTCCTTATTCATTTTTCATGGCACCACCTATAGATTTAAAGCATCAAATCTCTCAAGGAGGTCCCAAATTATATGTTTATAAGCTTTGAGAAGCTTATTATTTTCGTGGCACTTTTTGATAACCTAGTGGATAACCAATTTTGTGTCCCCAAATATCTGCAGTGCCTTAATTTTCTTCTTTTCCAAAGCAATAAGCAAACCATGCACTGGCGCCTCATATTCTACCACATTGTTAAAATAGGTAAACTACAATCTGTGTGCAAATAAGAATTTCTCATCCTTAGGATAAATGAGAAAAACCTCTACTTTTGCACCATTTCTTCTTCTGGAACCATCAAAGTATAACTTCCATAAACCAGTGTTCTCTTCGTTTTACTTAAGCGCGTGTGGTAGCATAGCTTCTTCTTCTAGAATGTAGTAAGTACCAAGCCCAATTTAATAGGCTTCCAGTTATTCAACATTTGGTTCAAATTTATGGTGCCCCTCTTCCCACTCATTAATTACTAGATCAAGAATAAAAGGTGGAAGAGGATGCTCTTCAGAATTGAAGTTGGTTCTTAGATAAAATAGTTGGCTTGGAGAGGTGATGGGATATATGACTCTACATAATAGGAAAATAAAGGCTCGGCTTGTATGGTAAACGGGTACCATACCTTGTCTTGAGTAATATATGATAGCAATCAAAAGACAACTAACCACCCACTTTTGTTGTAAATTCTCTTGATAGACATAGGGAAAACAAAGGAGGTAAATCAATAATAGATATATCTTGAGTTATGGTGAGGCTTGGACATGCATGAAGGGTCAACTCAAGGTCCTTGATGACTTCTAAGGTAGTGGCAGTTGAACCATCAAGTTGCAGGACTCCTTGAGACAAGGGGCTATACCTAAGACCTAGGACATCATCTATCTTCTTGGGCATAACATAAGTACTAACGCCCGAGTCTATCATGCAATTATGCACTAGGTGTTTTCTTATTATCAAGGACATTTAGAAGGTGGGGTTTTTAAAAATTTACTTAGTTTCTTCTCCTCATCTTGGCATATGTTAATAGAAGCACGTGGCTTTTGAACAGTTGGATCAGTGAACAGAAGTTGGGACAGGGCCTCATGAAATAGGTCACGTTGGGATTGAATGGTCAGGGCATCCCACATCATGAATTTTATGTTTTTACTCTTCATCTGATCCACAATGTTTAATGGAAGACCCGATGACTTGTGTATTTGGGGAATGATATCCTCCTTTCTTGACTTGCTCAAACATGGTATAAGGGGCTTTAGTTGAAGCGAGACTTGACCTACCAAAGTAAGGGCACACACCATACGGAGAAGCTTTTCACGGGATCTCTTGTGTAAGTACCGATCACTTTTACTCACCTGGATCCCCTAGCTACATCTTTCTACTTTTTTTGGTCATCTTGTGTTGTGTTGAATGTGACACATGCACGCAGACTCTAGCATTCTCTTCTTGTACCTTGTGTTATCCGCAACTTGGGCGCGTGGTCTAATTGTATCATATGTTATTTGGTTGATTACATAGAAGAATTTAATGCCAAATAATATCAAATTTACCTCTAGAGGAGCTTTGACCCTTCTTGGTTTTCTTCTTTATGGGCACTTTTTGAAGGATCACGGTTTGAAGCATTTCGAATCATATAGGCTTACGTGCAAGTAGCACTAGCATAGTGATTTTCACCGTGAGGCATGTTACAAGGAAGCACCATTCGACTCTGCGCCAAATTTTTTTGAAGCTGGAACAAGTGCTCGACTTGCCTTGGGTGCTAGAAGAGAGGGTGCGGGAGGAACAACTTACAAGAGGCGGATGTGTGTTAGCATGCCATCTATCATTCTGGCTGGGAGTGTACCTTTGGTTTCCGTATTGATTTTGCCAAGGTTGATTGTTTTGGATATGCGCTTGATTAGAACTACCTCTATAGGCTTTTTCTGTTGTTTCGTAATGATATGACTTTATTTGACAAATTTCTAATCAAGGTCTTCAATTCTTCATCTTCATTTTTCTACATTGGAGAGTAGGATGTTAATGCAATGGGTTATGTGCTTTGCTCAGGAACATGAATAGGGGCCAAATAAGGTTGGGGTGTTTTTCAAATGTATGGGAACAAGGGCATAGGTGGTCCAGAGCTATCTTTCCGGCTGAATAAGACTATTTTCTTCCCTTTGCTGCAATATTATAAGCGGCTAGTAAATTCCTACCTCCCATAGATTGAATCATGACCGAGATATCATTGTTGTGCATCTTTAGATAATTCAAAAATACATGTTGGGATATAGGTCTTACCATAAGAGGGACTATGTCCCAAGTCTTCGAAATCGATGTTGAAATCATTCATCGCTTTTTGGGCACCCTCCTTGCTTTGTTGTCGGTTTATCCACCATAGATAGGTGATCGACTTATCTACAAAGTAATTGCAAAGAGTTTTTCCAAGCTCATCCCGGTGGTAATAGATCTAAGTCTCAATCCTCAGTACCATTGAATCCTTTTTCCTTTGAAAGAGGCCACAAGTAGCCTGACTACTACATCGTCATGTGTGATCAAGTAGAGTGAACATACGTTTGCTACATCCTAGATATGCTCCTGAGGGGTGACTTGATTCTCACCAGTAAAGTATGAAATACTTTTGAGCACGTCATTCGGCATATTATGTTACACAACTAGAACTAGGGGACTTCCTCTAGTGAAGTTAGCAAATTTCCTTAGTGGAGGAGGTAGTTAATGTGCCATTACAGGGAGTTGTTGGTTGTCTGTTGTGAGGAGGAGTTAAATGGGTGCGCACGCATTTTGGAGATGGAGATACACATGTGGAATTTATGGAACAAACTCTTCTTAGGGATAGTTAGAGGTACTTGAAATAATATTCAGCTGTTGCACTTTTCCTTGTATGCACTCTTCTCATGAAAGGTGTTCAAGGTGCTTAAAATAGAGATCTACAAATTCTAAGAGTCACTAGATGTGTTGAAATGAACCTCCAAAGGCTAAAATGCTAAGTCCACACACCAAAACTTAGCAATGTGAAATTTAAGCATTCAAGGTTCTCCCACCGGGCATGCCGAGAAACATTTGGTCTTCAAAATTGCACCCATGTCTCGGATCTGGAGGAACTGAGTCATTTGAGATCACAATGGAACCATCTCCAAGTTGTGGGACCTTACGCGCTTGAGATGGATCTCCGGAGAAGGCTGGTTCCTCTATCTATTTCTACTGCTACTGCTACTCCTATTTCTAAAAGGGAACCTAAGCTAATTATACCAAAGGACCAAGGATAGGAGGATAACATGAAAGGAAACTATAATAAAAGGTGATAGCACTAAAAAAGAGGGATGAACATTATCTGTTTTGAGTGAAAATGAAAGGAAATGTGTGAAATAAGGCTAGGAACATGTAGCACAACATAAAATTTATTTACCAGATTAGTCTCATGGAACACAACTAAATAAGGAACTGTAAGGGATGTAGAATGGCACAACGAGCACACAATGCAAAATAAAAGGCAAGGAGAAGGAATGCAAACACGTCAGGACAAGAAATAGTCACAAAATGATGTGCTTATTACTTCCATAAATGCACTGAGATCTATTACAATGGAAAAAGAGGCCGATATCCACATGCAAGAACCAAATCCAAAGGTCTACAACCCAAAATATAGAAAAATATGAAGTCCTTAGAAAAATGCGTAAGGATTAAAAGTATCCAACATTAAAAATGAGCCCAACTCTTACATTTATAGATGAATCCATGGAAGAAGAAGAGAAGAAGGAGTGAAAATCCGAATTTGAAATGCAACCACCAACAAGAAGCATTCAATTCCTACAAATCTACCTAAGAATATGTCAAATGCACTTCCCCAGGTCTGTTTGACGTGTTGAAGAAGGAAGGAGGGTGAATAAGATCAAATCAGGTGGTTGGAGCAATTAGATCTACCCATTAATGCTCAGAAAGACATTTTCTCATTTCTCACCTACCAAGTACGCCAATAATTTGAATTTGAATATTTATCATTGTAGCCCATGTCAGCAGCTATTGATTGAGACTAGGTGCATGCCGATTGGATATTTATAGCAAAAGATATGGTTGTCGAGAATTTTTTCGAGTCATCTACACACGCATGACAAGTGGCATACATGGATTAGCTGAAAGGATGGCTAAGTATGCAAATTTTCTTGTCATTTCTGCCATGTGTCACTCATTGATTTGTTGCAAGGATTTGATGCCCTATTGGTGCATTTTGTGGTCACATGCCGCACACTCAAGCGTGTCGAGAGTAAACGACACAAAAGGGTATAAAGATATGCATGCGAAGAATGTAGAAGAAAGGTGTGTAAAACACGCGTGGGGAAATAAGGCAAGCTAGTGAGCGGAGGACGTATGGTCAAGGAAAAAAATTATAAATATGTGTAGAGCACACACGAAGGCCATGGAATTATTTTATTGAAGCAAGTACAAGGCGCACGCGCAGGATGAAACAACATCTAGTAATAAGGAAGATGCACTGAGAATATATATGCGCAAGGGGAATATGGAACAAAGAGGAAATGGAAAGGAAGGGAAGAAGGGGAAGCACGCAAGGGCGTGTGAGGAAAAGAAGGTAATCTTGTGCAGGGAACTTGAGTGCATGCAAGCTTGCAATGAAGAGCTCATTGCGAATATGTATACAAGGTTTCTAGATAACTATGAGAGTTATTTGGATAATGGTCACCATTATAGAAGGTACTTCCTCAATAAATGAGATAATTGAACTGAAATCAGTGTTATTGGCAGAGGAACCTTTGTCAACATTTTTATTGTCACTACCATGTTTGGGAAATGGGTTTGAGAACACCTTGAGATTTTCTTGGGTGTCTTATTTTGTGATGGTTCTTCAATAGTGAAATATCCATTATCGATGAGGTCTTGGAAAAAGTGACATAAGAAAAAGCATCTATTAGTTGAGGATTTGTGAATGTGATGAAAATCACAATAAGTATTAGCTTTATACCAAGTGGGCTTGGGTTCTCCCTCAACCCAAGGTCTAGTGATAGGATAGGTAACCATGTTTGTGTTAATGAGTTATTGGAGGACACTTGAGAGAGGTTCTCCCAAAGGATTGAAATAACACCCCTTATAATCATTACTAGAAACAAAAAGAGGTTGTTTACCTTTGTTTGGTTTATTCTAAGTGTTTTGGACATTGTGGACATTGTAGTTGTCTGTAACACCATCATTGACCATATTATGATTGCGGTTAACGTGTTTAGATTTGTCTTGGTGAGAGATATTAGGATGGTTACTATGTTTCCCATTATCTTTTGAATGAGGTTTGATCAAACCTTTTTGTGACACAGATTTTTCAATCTACGATCCTTTCTCAATAACTTCTTCAAAAGTATTAAGGAAATGCATTTGCATGTGAAAGGATAGCTCACTATTGAGGTTAGGTACAAATATTCTCACAAGTTGTTTCTCAGGCATGGAGCATGGGAAGCGACTAGCAATCCCACACCATATTTGTAGGAATTGTGTAAAGGTTTCATTTTTTCATTGTTTGGCATTACACAAATCCATCATTGTAATTTCGAGTCTAGGTTGAATGAGAAATGTTTAACGAACTTCTCTGAGAGGTCCGCGAAAGTTTGTATAGATCCCTTGGGGAGGTGTAGAAACCAGTCCAAGGCTTGTCCACCTAGACTTCATGGAAAGAGATGCATTAAGAAGACATCACTATAGGCCACCTCTTGGAAATCCATATAGAACTCCTTGATATGTTCTCTAGGATCATTTTTTCCCTTGTATTTTTGGATTTGAGCGTCTCAAATGATTTTTGAAAGGGGATGCAAAAATTTCCTTATTGAAGGGGTAAGGACACAATTATTCAAAGTTGAATTGTTTGTGTTGATGTTGCATACCCGAGATGGTGTCCTTCATCATTTTCCATTCTTGGGAAAATGGTGAGTTGTTCTACAAGAAAGATAAGGAACCATCACTCGTAGATTTGTTGTTATCTTTGGTGTGTGTGGTATGACTCTTAAATGAAGCATCACTAGTTTTCTTTGGTGCCTCGTTGTTATGGGATTCATTGGTGACTTTGGAATTTAGGATAACAAGTTACTTATCCATCTCATTAATTTTATTCATGAGGGATTTAGTTGGATCGGTGGCCAAATCAGTTGATTTTCCTTTGTTCCCTACGTCAAATTTTTCTTTGTTCCCTTCATCATATTTGTCTTTGTTTAGTTCATCGTCTTTGGTGTTTTCTAAGGTTTATTTTTGTCGATCATCATTGTTCATGTAACTAGGGCATGACCCATTGTCATTATTTGTCGAAATTGAAGGTTCGCCCTTATTGGGTGGTGCTTTGCCAAGTAATGTGCATAGAACATCCTCTTCAAAATCAAAAGATAATTTGGCTCCCATCTTAAGGAGATGAAATAAAAATTATTCTTTATTGTAAGATATTTTTGACGTGGGATTTTTCTTTAAGAGAGATTTCATTCTGATCATCCTCAGAGTTTTGTTCATTGTCATTCCCATAATTTCTAAAAGGATTTCTATGTCGTTCGTTCCTTCCAAAAGGACTATAATATTTTTTTGTGTTCCCACCATTTTTAAAAGAGGGGGAGAAAAAGAGAGATGAAAAAGATAACTCAACTTGTAGAAAAGTGAATGTGATAATGGAAGAGAGGTGTGCGATTAATTTTGTAATAACTTGTCCCTTAACAAAGTGAATGCTAAGATGGGCAAGACATTTGGAAGATATGAATGACGCAACCCTTAACAAAGTGAATGTTAATATGGAAGCATGCGAAAGTGATTAATAGACTCGGCCCTTGATAAAGTGAGTGCCAAGATGGAAAAGTGATTTAATGTGGTGAAAGTTCTTGTCCTATAACAAAGTGAATGCTAGAATGGAGGAGGGTTATAGTGACAAAATTCCAAATGTGCTCAACCTCTAACAATGTGAATGCTAGAATGGAGGAGCGAGGATAGATTGATTTCAAATGTACTCTACCATTAGAAAAGTGAATGCTAGATGGGAAGAGGGTATGAAGGAGTCAAATCATATGCAATGTGCTCAACCCTTAACAAGAATTAGTTAATAAGGAAGAGGCTAATGAAAGGATAAGACTCAAATATTGACAATGTAAACATTGGGAAAATAAGATATGATGAAGTGTCTAAAATACAACAAAGATTTTGTCAAGTTAGAGATGTGAAGAAATCAAACGTATATAGTTTAATGATGATGATGTCAAACTAAAGGATGTAAGAAGAGAATGAAGATAAGATGTGATGGAATTGATTTTGACAAAGTGGAATACAACACTGTCAAGATGTGAGTCGTAAGATGAAAGTGCTTGAGTGAGGACATGGATATCCACAACTCAAGACTTGATGTCAAAAGGAGATGGAAACTTAAACTTTGGGAAATGTAATCCAAATGTTTAAGTGTCAAATGAAATGGGAGATAAACTCAAAATGAGGTGAGTACGAGATAGAATAATTTGATGATCTGCGAAAGAGGAAGACTCAAATAAGTGAATGAGAACTCCAAATGAATGAAATAAGGTCAAATGGAGAATGCAATGAGGATGAAAAGATTGAAATAATGAAAAAGAGATGAAATTTTTGAAAAGGGGAATTTCAAGAGTAAAATGAAAGATAGTGAATGACTGATGATGAAGAGAAAATATGACGAGAAAAAGAAGTAAATGTCAAGTCCAAATAAGGATAAATTTGGAGACAGTGAACACAATAGAAGATGAACCCAAATAAGGAGTATTTGGGATTGCGAAAAGGAAGTGAAAAATAATCCAAGTAAAGTGTACTTGGAAAGATGAAAGGAGGATGAAAGTAGAATCCAAACAAGGAGTGTTTGGAAAATGATGAAAATATATGAACGTGAAGAGAGAATTCAAACAAGGAGTGTTTGAAAACTACGAGAAGATATGAACATGAAAGATGGATCCCAAAAAAGGAGTGTTTGGAAAAAATCAAGTGTGGAACACTACTACAAAAATAAAGAAAATAGAAAAAAATTGTTTAACTATTTGTTTGTGGCCTCTACCTTAAATTGGCTTGGACAATGTTTGGCTTCCTAGGTGGCTCTCTCAACTAGGCATCGAAGTATATCTGAGTGAGCATGATGCTATTGCTAATCGATAGCTTTACTTTACCCCCTTTTAAACCCTAAGAAAATATCTTTCTCATAATGAATCACACTGGGGTCACCACTAAGGATATCTGTGACTCTAACTCACAAGGCTTTACTAGTCAGGTAGGAAAAATGGTTGTCATTTCATCCAAAAGGTTCCCTCTTGTGTTGACTACTTTGGGGTAGCTATAACCACCCCCTTGTTGTCTTAACGCTTATACAAAAATGGTTATGGTCTAGTTAAGCGGTTGAGCAATAGCTCTTAACCGAACCTGCAATTACAAGTAATTTTAATATGGTGTATTTTCTTATCTTTTGAGCTTAATGTGGTTTAGTTGTACACCATTTGGAAACCTGCAGTTAGTATTTTTTAAGTGTTTTATCAATCTTCGTGAGAGCAGGTCTTGTAAGAAAGGATTAGAAAGTTTACCGGAAGGAGGTAAAAGACAAGACAACAGAAGTAAACCCACGTTTCTAATTTCTAAGGTCACTTAAAAGCATGAGGAAAGAGCATACATGTGGGTTGGATTTGATTAAGTGAAACATTAATTCCCCAAAAAAAAAAAAGAAACGACCACATTTTTGATTCCCAAGATTGCTTAGAAAGCACGAGGGAAGAGCATATGTGTGATCGTTTAGTGATTAGTCTTAAACAAATGACAATACGAAAAGCATACAAAACATGCAGAGAAAATGTTAGTCTAGTTTGTAAAACA
Source organism: Taxus wallichiana var. yunnanensis (assembly GCA_018340775.1). Lineage (NCBI taxonomy): Eukaryota > Viridiplantae > Streptophyta > Pinopsida > Cupressales > Taxaceae > Taxus > Taxus wallichiana. Next base: position 339,605,395 of record CM031236.1, read on the forward strand.
ACTAAGTATGTATGAGAAATGCTAAAAAGCAAGAAAAATTGGAATGAAACGTCCAATAACGCTAAATGTGCAACATGCGAGGAGTCGAAGGTAGAAATAACAATGGAAAAATTAGCGAAGCTTGATTGGAAACAAGGAAATGGTGAGAAAAACACTCCAAACGGTGAAAGAGAGCCACCAAAAATGGCTAGTCACCCTACAAAATTAAATGCACAACTAGTCTACTATAGTAAAGATAGCGAAAAAATAAAAATAAAAGAACGTCAAATCATGTAGCTGAAAAATTCCTAAATTTGTGAATTAATTGAAAGATGAACTAATTAAAACAACACTACAAAATCTTAAAATTAGAACATGGCTAGGAACTATATATATAAGAAACAAGGTTAGAAGTAAAGAAACTAAACTATAGATTAAGATATACTAAGGGATAATAAACAAAACTATATAAAATAATAGCAATGTAAACCTAAGTATAAAATGACATGTGAAACTTAAGTATAAAACTATAGATTAAAATATGAAGTCACTCGAGGAAAAAGTAACCTAAACCTAAGTTTATAAACAAAAATTAGATCTGAAATGACAAGACCTAAGAGTTAGGTGGGCCAAGGATTTTCTCTCGAGGTAATATTGCAAGCGGTGTGGATTGAGTGGGGCTAAAGGACGGGTGATTTAGGACTCGGGCTGAGGTTTCATGGCTTGGAAACAAGCCATGGAGAGGGGTTTTGAGTGGTTATGTAGGACTCGGGGGGAACGGTGAGTCGGGTCAGTCCGCACAAGGAGGATAGATCGGGATATTTCTCGGTGAGTGATATCACCGAGCGGGGGTTGGGGTAGGGTCATGGGGAGAGTGAGGGGAGTGCGTAGGTGGGGACTCATTCGAGTCATTCGGGGTGGGATTGAGTCCATGGTGGGCTCGCAGGAGCTAGGGAAAAATAAGGGAGAGGAAGCTCGGGGACAGTGGCTGAGCTTGGGTGAGAGGGGGTAGTCGGTATGGGGAGGGGGGGTGAGGAGCAGCTCACTAAGATGGCCGAGTGGGGGTAGGGGATGGGTTTAAGCTAAGGGTTTTTTAAAAATATATATTTTATAAATTTGTTTATTAAGAAAAACATATTTGCAATCTTTTTTTCATAAAATATAATTTATTTATTTTTGTGTGTAGGTTACAACAAGAAAAATGATTGTAAGAGAAAACTGCAACCAAAAGTAACTACGAGAAAAATTTGTACTCATATTTGGCAAAGAATACTTTGAATCAACAGAGGATTAAAATATGAGATATGTTAGTTTTTTTAGTTTGATTTGTTGTCCATGGAAACTACGGAAATAACTCTTTCTCCCAAACATGCACAACAACACAAAGAAGCACAAAAATAGTAGAAACACTCCAATAACAATTTGAAGCAATTAAAAACGTCCTACGAGATGTGAACAAAGAAATGGAAACAAAAATGAAATAAGATGGGGTGCGAGTCCCACCGGGCGTGCCAAAATGTAAACAATGAAAAGTATAGTGAATGGAAGATAAAAAAACTAACTTGCAAACCTTTTAGTAACCTTCCAATGTAAACCTCAATAGGAGAGATTTTGAAGTTGTATAACCTTTGTAAAGTGATTGATTTGTGGGTGCTCTTGAATGGCCTCCAAAGATGAGTGCAATTGCTATGAACAGAGTAGTTGGAAAGCTTCAGAATGCAAATTGACAGAGTTTATTTGCAAACAATTCAGGAGGATTTGGGATAAGACAAACTTGTAATTTATAGAGGCAAAAGTAGTTAGAAATTGGTTAAACATGGTTGAATGCACATGCTAAAAATAGCATTGGAGGAGGTTGCAGTAGTTCCAGGAATTTAGGGGAAATGATGGAATTAATTGCAGAAGTTACATCCGGAAAGGTGGTTGTATGTGTAATTCAATTGCCCCCACCTTTCTAGGATTCTAGAAGTGCAGTTAACTAGGATGAGGATATGGAGTCCAAGTAGTTGTTGACCGAGTGGCAGTTGACTAAGATGTGCACACACACAATTAATTAATCATTTAATTAATAAATGGTAATTAACTTAGCACAAAGGGGTAAAGGGTACTATGGATTAATTTAATTAATCCAAAGGGTGCAATGTGTATGAATTAATCAATTTAATCAATTAATCACAAATGGGTGAATAACAGGGTGTATTAGGATAGCATTGGAAACATGTGAGTAATTTAGGGGTGTCTACACCTTGTTCGTAGATATGCATTTTCCTTTTCTTCACCCTTGTCCACAATATCGCATAACCCTTAACCTTTGTATTGTGTACCTCCTTTGTATAGTGGGTTTTCTTTGTTGCACGACTTTTTCAATTTACCTTATCCCACGGATGACTATTTATTTTGTGGCATTTCTTTATTTTCCTCTGCACTCAAATTTGTCTTGTCCCATGGGATATAGCTCTGCAATATTTTTCCTCTATTGTGCATATTTCTTATTTTCCTTTGTTACATGGCTTAGAAACCCATGGAACACTACACTCTTTTAATTCCACGGAACACCGAGTTCTTGACTTCCACGAAACATTATCTTGGGTGAACTGTAGAAGACAACTTTTTACCAAACTCCATGGAACACTTATCTTTTCCATTTACGCGAAAGACTAAAATTTTCTATGCCTCCGTGGAACACTAACTTATCCCTCTAATTTCATGAAGTACTTAGACTTTTTTTGGCTTTAGAAACCCGTAAAAAAATGATTTTTTCACCTCTATGGATTTTCAAACAAAACGCTTCTAATTCCTTGACTTGAATGAAGTTTTCAAAATAGCATTGATGTTATTTTAGACAAAACTACCCTACTAAAATAAATAAAATAAAAAGAGTGGATCCATCACTAGGGGAAATGGGCATAGAACTAAAGGAAGGTGAAAATTCTATCAATAATATACCTTACTTATTGAATACTAATATGAAGGAAAAGGTCAAGGTTGAACTGGCTGCATGGTGGAAGCAAGACTAATCTATCCCATAGAAACTTCAAATTTGGTAAGCCTTATAGTAACTCAACCAAAGAAAACATGAGAGATTATAATTTGTGGTGATTATAGAGCTCTTAACGATGCATGTGTAAATTACCCATTTTGAACACCATTCATTGATGAAAATTTGGAAGTAGTAGTAGCTCACGAGGTCTACTATTTTGAGATGGATTCAAAGTGGCTATAACCAAATTCTAATTCTACAAGAAGATCGGGAAAATACTACTTTCACAACATAATGAGGTAGCTTTGTATATCAAGTAATGTCTTTTGGACTGAAGAATGAATCGTAGTATTTTCATGATTTGTAGTCACCTTGTGTTTAAATATTTCATATATGATTTCCTATAAGTCAAGATGGACGATTAGGCAGCCTTTTACCCGTTAAAAGATAGGTCTCTAAGGTACATGTTATGTTATAAAATTGTAGAGAATTGTGCATTGCACTAAATTTTAAGAAATATTTTTTAACCCCTTTTGGAGTGTTACTTGAATAAGCTTTTTGCAAAGAAAGGATTTTGGTAGATCAAGAAAAAATCACACTCATAATTGGTCTTAAACCTCCCACAAAAACACTCTGAAGTTTGTGCATTCCTTGGTTACACAGGATGTTACAAAATAATTATCGGGGATATGAAAGTATTGTGCAACATATGGAACAACTATTATTTAAAAGGGTGTTGTCTTGTGTTTTTGTAAGGGAAAAATTCAACTTAAAAACAGGACAACTCTACCCTAGTCTCAAAAAATTTCATTTTAGACCTTCTAGGACACCCTTCCAAATTAGTTCATCCCCTGTGTCAATCCTATCCCCATCCATGTAATGCTCACATATATGGTATTAACCTTTCCCGTATGTTTAAGAGATGAAAACAAGATCACAATATTTTTTAAGATAGTGTCTTTCAAGGCGGATCTTTCATAAGGCTTAGGAATGGTTATTTTTAGCCTTTAAAAGGCTGGTGCATATTCTTCAGAGTGGATTTGAATCCCTAAATTCATTAGGGGGTTGTATTAATGATCCAATGTCATTTTATAAGTGATATAAGAATATTTAGGGAATATTTTGTGATTCATGACCAAGTTCATCAAAAGCGGTTTTTTGAGGCCAAAGGACCTTGCACTGCAAAAAAACACCTAAGCTTCGGAAGATGATTTCAGGAGCTTTGGAATGAGTTAGAGGTTAAAAAATACCAATGGAAATATGATTCAATTATCTACATGGTGGTACTTTTAAATTTTTCTAAAGACTCATGCACTTATTTCCACAACTCATTCTTTGTACGCACAACCTCAAGCGATCCGATAAAAAGGTCAATTTTGAGAAGGCTGAAATCTAAATCAAACCTTGAGACCCATTCCATTATTATCAATTATATTTTCCAATAAAATTCATATAGGTAAGTGCCCAAAAAAACCCACGAGGAGCTCCGGCAACATCATTTTCAAGATCCTCTCCAAGGTACAAGCTTCGTCCTTTGCCAAATTTTTAGTGCCACGTGGCAGCATGAGGCTGAGTCATACTTTTGTGTCCCCTTAGTCCCTTTATAAGAGGAAAATGGTGATAGAAAATTTTCCCCCTCACCTTAGACCTCATGGACCCAACTCATGACCTTAGGAGGATCCAGTAAGCACTTTTGGCAAGTTTTTAGCCCCCGCTCCATGTCATGCATTCCTACCACTTCTCACTCTAGGGCTAAGGAAAAAAATTATCCCCTTTTTCCATTTCTAAGGTTACAAAGGGTACATAAAAATCCACCCCCACCTTGCTCTTGTTTGGTTCCTCACATGACCTCGCTTAGCTCCTAGGTTCCAAACTAAGCCCTTTCCTCTCTCTCCTCTACATGTGCATGCTTGCCACTTGTCCTCATGGGGCTAGGGTGCACTTTTGTGCCCCCTTAATCCATTTCTAAGGGGACAAGGGGGAAAAAATGTACCCCCACAAAGCATAAAAGCCAAGAGTTAGCCATTTTTTCATTCTCCCCCATTTTGCTCCAAATCTACTCGAAACTCTAGCAATTTTTTTCCATAATCCTCCACCTCCATTTTTCCTCTTGCATTCATCCCTACACATTTCCATGATCACAAAAGAATTATTTCCACAAAAATTTAAATTTTTAAAGGCTCCAGGTACATTTTTTCCAGAATGAATTTGTAGCCCACGAAGGAAAATTTCTCATATCTTACAAACCGGTGCACGGATCGAGATGGGGTTTATTTTGTTCTTCATAATTTCCAATTTCCTTCATAAAAAATTGATATCACTAACATGCATATACTATATTTTTTACGGTGAAAAAACCCAAGCTTTATGCCCTAGTTTTGTAATTTTTATTTCTCTTCATTAAGTAATCAGATTGAGTTGGAAATTTGTATGTGAGATCGAGAGAAGAAATATATCCCAGTGGAGGTGATTTCTTAAAAATCCAAGGTGTTAAAGACAAATTTACAAAAATAGTAAGTCTTTATACAAGCACTTACTAAAAATAGTAAACTCTCACAGTGGGCAGATTTCTCCAAGGCAGTGTTCATAGGGAACAATCAAGGCAACAAAAAGGTTGTCGAAAGTGAAAAGGGTGAAAAAGAAATTTACTAAAAATAGTAAATTCTCATTCCAAGTACAGAAGGGGTGTCATTTTCAACCATAAAATTCAAATTTGTAGGCCTTGAGTCAGTATCGGCTCTCTCATAAGAGTACTCAAGTGTGGGGGATAATGATATCACCCACATAGACCTTGAAGATCTCAAATATTACATGCTTGGTGGACCTAGAGAGCTAGAGGAAAACAATATTTTCATGAGCGGGTTATATGTAGCAGGTGGACATCCATTTTCAGTGCAGAGTGTAGAATTGGTGTTGGCATGCTCTCATCACTATGATCCAAACATGCGTACCATATGAGCAGATGATAACTCAGCCTACCGACATTGTTTGTTCCCAAGGAAATCACTCACTCACTGCAGATCCCAACTTGGAACAATACGGCCGTTATTTTAAAATATGTTGCAGCAAGTGAATGGTCCAAAATAGAATCCTACCTTCAGGGCCTCGCACTTGGTTCATGGTTAAAACAAGTAAGAAATCCTTCATGCATTCCAAAGTCTCTCTTATGGATTGAATTTTGTGAAGGCTATTAAGATGCAATCATCCTTCTCAGTTGGGTGATGGGAGAAGAAACCACGAAGGAATTTCAAGATTGGATGGCCTTATTCATGCTCATGATCATTGAAGGAAAGAATAGAATTGATTGGGGAAAATCATCAGCGACAACTTGCATCATCATTTTCTCCAAGTACCGGTCTCAAAGAATTTCACAATGACTTCATATCTGGTGTATGCTCCCGTAATCTCGAGACCATTCAAACTGTTGGCACTTACATGGAATATCTCTCTGAAGGCTCCAGAATTTGAAAGATATCCTCAGTTGATCTTGAAGGAGAGAAATTTGCATTTCACGAGGGTGAACAATGCCTTCACCATGTTTTCCACCATAACACTTGAGGGAAATAATCACTCAAGTTTGTCGCCACAAGTGGATTATTTAATCAAAAATTACAATTCATATTTCATTCGGTTTGTCAATTTATCCTACATTCGAGTATCCGGCTTCGATCTTTCTCTGCGAAGGTTACCATGGTATCTCAGTGACAAAATCATATTGTTCAAGCTATGCAGACAACTTGCACATGTTCACAATAAGCTCAAGAACTGGAAGAGGAAGAATGTCTCGTTTCCCATCTCACTTGGAATCTTCACTTGCAATAGTTTCAGTGATGTTGCACACCTAGAAGCTTCCTTCACACCTCTAAGCTTGTATTCATATACCCGAGATCAAATTTCAACATCCGAAGTGATCCAGACACTTTTCACCTTCCTAAGTCATATCATGTTCCATAGATCAAATATTATTGGGTGAATTGCATAGATGACTTTGATGTCAAGGAAAGAGACCACATGTGGATGACCATTGGAAAAATGAAAAGGTTCAAATTTTACTGGTATGAGGAGGGCATTCAGGATGATGGCATAGAGTTGTATGATCCGTAATATCAAGTGGTAAAGGTTTCGTCCTTTCCACATGTAACATGGAGTGTCAAAGCAAATCAAGAAACAAAAAGTGAGCGGACTAAGGTTGTCATCAAGAGATCAAAGGAATGGTATAGAAAGAAGAAGGTTTCTTCCATTGCATCAAGTAATTTCCCCACTCTTCAAAGACAGGCATCCCATCATTCTTCTTGAAGGTCATGGAGAGGACTTTAGGCTCAGTTCATTCTAGAGAAAGCTCAAAGCGCAAGCGGTGGACTTAGAAACCCCCTACTATAAGATATTTCACAAGAAGGTCATATCAACATATGTTCTTATAGTATAAATGGAGATTTAGGAGAATGATCCATTCCACCTTTCTATTCCTCAGTAGTCCCAGAGCTTCCCACCTTCCACTGTCACTCCTGCTCCTCTTGCACAAGATGTGTCCTCTCACCCCGAGCAAGAAATGACAGTCATGCTTATTACCGAGCCCAAAAAGCAGATGAAATTTTTACCTCATAAAGGAGGCCCATACAATCTAGCAGGTGACAATCCCTGATTTTTCTACCATATCATCATTGGTCAAAGGGAAGAAGAAAATTTTTGCTCAAGCAACCTCTCACTTTTTCAGTGGTGCCACGGGAAATCAGTATGTGGAGGTAGTCAGGCCAAGGGTAATCAAGCCCATTAAATAAATGACCCTAGCTAATTATGAGATGAGCACCATTTCCCTAGGCCCAACAACCCATGAGGGAGATGCACATATGTTCTAGGAGTCTTCCACTCACTTCCTTGCGAGGAACTAAGAATACAAAGAGAAGATTGATCAGTTGGAAGACCATGTGTGAACACTCTCCTCGTATGTGCAACACTTCATGGACTTGAATACTTCTTCTTATCTCCCAATTGAAGAAGTTACTCCCATCAGTATCTTCGATCTGGAGTCCATTTTAAAAATGTAGGGTTTCACCATGTAGGGATGAGCCAGTGATAAATGGGTGAGTAGGATTGTAGAGAAAGGAAAATTATTTCTTCCAAATATGATCTCATTGTACAAGTACATGTGCGCCACTACCGACAAAGTCTGGATGATTAGAGAAAAAATGGAAGAAGAAAATTAACATTGGGATCAAGTTCATCCACTAGTGATTGAAATGGGAGAGGTTCATTCTCAGGTGTTGGTAAGCAGGAAAGTGTTCAATTCTCCATCTGAGGATTTGTCACGTGTTTGGGCGAGGAATCTTGTCACTTGATAAGAAATGTTGAATCGGGTTATCAATGATTTGGACTCAAATGACGAGTGTGCCTCCAAAATGCAAGATGATATCAACGCCAAGATGAAAAATCTTGGAATTCCCACCATTGATGAGGGCACCTTAGCAGATGATTTATTAAATCCATTTGAGGAGTATGCTCATAAAGAATCCTGGGGACCCCTTTTCTTTCAATAAAGATACACTAGAGTCTCTCGCCAAGATCAGAGCCATAATTTCAAACATTGCAAAGAAACATCAGTCTTGGTTTGCTAAAAGTAATAACATCAATGACATCTTGGATGGTTTACTCGAGTCCCTAAGTTGTGTCTGCATTCCTCAAATCGAGAAATTTGCACTGTAGCGGCCCTGCACATACAGAGAGTTCAAGGAGTGAATATCCCCACAAATGTGGTATAATCCATATAGATATGGATAAGGCATATGGGGGAGCAAGCAATGTGTTCAAGTTCACTGACATATGACTCGTGACACAACTCAAGACACGGTGGGTGGGTGAGTTGAGGAGGTAGTGAATAGGTGCGATGGCGAAAGTGGGGCCTCTAGAACATGGCACCGGCGATCACAATGGATGCGGTGGTAAAACAATGCAAAGGCGAGGACAGGGTAGTCAACCTCTCTCGTAACCAACCAACCTTCCCCACTCGGTGGGTTGGTATAAGATTGAGCAATAAGCTATAAATCCAAGAGCTCGGGTCCTCTAGGCCTATAACATGCCATTTTTTCCCTTCTTCCAGAACACAAGCTCCTCACTAGCAAGCCCAAGGATAATAGAGGAGGCTAGGGGAGTAGAAATAAATATGGCCAAGATAAATAAAGGCCATTTTGGAGTAAAAATTATTAGAGGCCTATTATTATAAGGCATTTAAAAATTAAGTCCTATATATATAGGGGATATTGATATTGAAGCTCCTCTCTCCATTCAAGAAGCAATTCTCCAAGCCCGAGCATAGGAGAACGAAAGGTGAAGGCCTTAAGAAGTTTGAAGGCATTTTTGTGGCAATATTTTGGACAAAAATAGATAAGTCTTATTATAGGCATTATTATATGACCTATATTGTATTAGTATACGCATATGGAGATAATGTCCTATATCGTACTAGTATAGACATTATCATCATCGTTTGAAGCCCAATATTATTATAATCGGCATGATGAAATTAATTCTTATTATTTAATAGGCACATGTAAAAAATAGTGGAGTTATTATTTACTCACCGATTGGTGCAAAGGCCAAATTGACGCCTTTATTCTCATGCTTGAGCCCGGACACGCCATGGACACAAGGGACATGACAAAGAAATAGATAATAACTAGAGCTCAAATATTTAGTACGTTGGACACATTGTCAGATCATTTTCTTTGGAGGAGGATCATATTCACTATTGAGCTCATTGGTGACATTTGATCCACTTAGCCCTATGTAGCGGTCATTTTACCGTGCAGTAGAGTGAAAGGAGATCATTGTCAACAAAAACATTGGATCAGTCACATCTCTTCATAGAGGCTCATTTGTGTCATACAACAAAGTGAAGGAGCGTCCTTGTTGTTTGATCATATCTAGAGACTTGGCACCGTACAACAGAGGAATTGGGGTCATCTGGAAGGAGACTTAATACCATGCAACGGAGGCATTGAGGTCTTCATTATTACGAGATTTATTATCAACTCACTAAAACTAGCAGAGCACCGGATTTTGAATTTGGAGCCAAAGGGTATTTCACATTGGAGATCAATTCTACTACATATGGTGGGGTATTATCACTCGTGGACGTGATTCTTAATATTTTAGCATCATTGGTGATCGGATATGCTGCATAATACGAGGTATTATCACTTGGTGATCATGGAGGAGGTTATTATAACTTCAATTGTGATTTTGTACTAGAGTTAAAATTTAGAAGTGAATAATAAAATGGTTCAATATTATGAACCTAGAGATGTAGGAATTTTGTCGAACTCGTTATCAACCCTTTTGTAATGTGGTTCTAATTCTTGCATTGCATTTGATTTAAAGTTGATTATAATGGGGTAATTTGGTAAAGGATTTTATTGCCTATAAGGGTATGTGTTCAAGAAAAAAATTATTGGCGATTTTTGGATCATGTTTGGTATCAAAGCAGGTGATCCCGCTTGCAAACTTGTTAATCTCTCGAGTAATGTGGTATCAAGAACTTGTTTATCATTTGCGGTAGTAGTGAGATGGACATGTACTAGTTCACACTATATCCCAGAGAAGGATTCTCAATTGAGGAAATGTCTACAGTCATGGAAGTAGAAAAGTAGAAGCAAGAGCTACAAGACAGGTTTGAGTCTCCAAAAAAATTTGGGTATTATTGTATTGATATATTTGCAATTGTAAGACCCTCTTCCAAGGAAAATAAAAAAACTAATGCATTATATCAAATTTTCTTATTGACTAATTTTTCCAGTGCACAACAAGAAACCAGTGTTATACTTTGCGAGAGAAATTGATCGTGTAGAAAATTACAAGGACCAAAGCCACCAAGTAAGTACGCACTATGTGACAAGTTTATCATGCTTAGTGTTTTCTTGCAACATTGGTAATCAAAGCTCTATATGAAGTCCTCAAAGACCAGGCAAATATTAGTCATTTTGATTTGGCATGATCATGATGGAACAGAAAGCAGTGATCCCAAGTGCCACAAGTCCTAGGGATTAAACAAAAATTCTGAATGGAGAAGTAGTAGGTCGGATACTACGGTATCGGCTAGAAAGACCTCTTCATATATAGTGAAAGGGTTCATGATCCAAAGAGTGAGAAACAAAATCTTTTTGGGACAAAAATCCTTCTTAGTGGGGAGGTCGATCCAGGAGGACATTTTAGAGAACATAAGATCCCTAAACATTTCAAGAAATCTTTGGTGCAAAAATAGACTCCATGAGATTTCCAAAGACTAAAAGAGCATGGAAAACAAATTCCGTACATGAAATTTATGGCTAGTCAAATTTGGGTCAGCTCTTGGACAAGACAAGGTCAACTAGCGAGTTACATTACGACATGGCAAAAGAAAAATCAGTCATAGGTGAAAAATGGAGTTAGTGTTTAGGACCTCCAGTCTTCAACGCTTTCGATATCATCATTTTGTCTCGATCGAAAAAACAATTGCCACGTGGTGAATCCTCGAGGCCATCACATAGCCTACCACCACATTGCCTCTTATACCTCTAACTCGGTGACTTGTATAATGAGTTGGGTGAGTTAGTGAGCTCTATTGGATGATTTCACAGGTGAGTCGCCTAGATGAGCCAACCTAGTGACCTATGGGGTGAATTACTCACATTTTTCTCAGCCAAAAAAGGGGCTTCGTGGCCCAAGCCACATGTTAAAGGAAATGGAAAAGGCTATTTAAAGCCATACCTCATCCATATCCCCACAAATGGATAAGGCAGATGGGGAACCAAATGATGTGGTCAGGTTCACAGCACACGAATTGCGACATATCTCGACACAGTGGGTGATTTTGGGACACATGACAGCCCCTCACGGAGGACACGTGGATGAGGTAGCGAATGGGTTCGGTAGGTGGAAGGAAGGTGCAATGGCTATTTCGGGGCCTCTCGTGATGTGGTGGCAATGTGGATGTAGGTGGATGGGTGGCATGGATGTGGCAGCAACAAACAATGAACCGGTGAGAACAATGGACACGGTCAAGTAAAATAATGCAAATTTGGGGGTGGGGGAGTCGACCCCATAACCTCTCCCCTAAGCTGCAGGCCCAACCAACCCACCTAGCTCGATGGGTTGGTAGAAGATTGAAAAATAATATATATAGTGAAGAGCTTGGGTCCATTAGTCCTATAAAAGGCCTTTCACCCCCTCATTCCAGAATGCAATCTCCTCACTAGCAAACTGAAGAGAATAGAGGAGGCTAGGGGAGTAGAAATAAATATGGCCAAGAGAAATGAATGCCATTTTGGAGGCCTATTATTATAGGCATTTAAAAATTAATTCCTATAGATATACAGGTGATATTGATATTGAACTTCCTCTCTCCATTCAAGAAGTAATTCTCAAGCCCGAGCATAGGATAATGAAATTTGAAGGCCTTAAGAAGTTTGAAGACATTTTTGTGGCGATATTTTGGTGAAAAATATATAAGTCCTATTATAGGCATTATTATATGACCTATATTGTATTAGTATAGGCATATGGAGGTAATGGCCTATATCGTACTAGTATATGCATTATCATCATCATTTAAAGCTTGATATTATTATAATTGGCATGATGAAATTAAGTCTCATTATTTAATATGCACATGTAAAAATAGCGGGAGTTATTATTTCCTCGCCGATCATTGCAAAGGACAAGTTGACACCTTTATTCTCATGTTGAATCCTACAGATGCCATGGAGCTGAGGGACATGATGAAGCAACAGAGAATCACTAGAGCTTATATCTTCAATACGTTGGATGCGTCATTAGATAGTTTACTTTGGAGGAGGGTCATATTCACTATTGAGATCGCTGGAAACATTTGATCCACTTATCCTTTTGTAGTGGTCATTTCTTGTGTGAAGCAGAGTGAAAGGAGGTCATTGTCAACAATAGACATCGAGATCAGTCATAGCTCTACATAGAGGCTCATTTGTGTCATACAATAGAGTGAAGGAGCATCCTTGTTGTCTGATCATATCCGGAGACTTGGCACCCGTAAAGTAGAGGCGTTGGGGTTATCTAGAAGGAGACTTAGCAACCGTAATGCAGAGGCATTGAGGTCTTCATTATTACGAGAGTTATTATCAACTCACTGAAACTATTGGAGCACCTAGATTTCAAATTTGGAGTCAAAGGGTATTTCACATTGGAGATCGGATCTACTACATAAGCTGGGGTATTATCACTTGGTGATCATGGAGGAGATTCTTGTTCTTTTGGCATCATTGGAGATCGGATATGTTGCATAATATGGGGTATTATCACTCGGTGATCATGGAGGTTCTTTTTCTTTTGGCCTCGGGTTTATTATAGCTTCAATTGTGATTTTGTACTAGAGTTACAATTTAGAAGTGAATAATAAATTGGTTCAATATTATGAACCCGAAGATGTAGGCATTCTGCCAAACTCTATTATCAACCCTTTTGCAGTGTGGTTCTAATTCTTGCATTGCATTTGATTTAAATTTGATTTTAATGGGGTAATTTGGTAAAGGAATTAATTGCATATAAGGGTATGTGGTCAAGAAAAACAATTCTTGGCTGATTTTCGAGATCATGTTTGGTATCAAAGCGGTGATCACGCTTGCAAACTTGTTCATCTCTTAGCAATTTGATATCAAGAATTGGGTTATCATCTACAAGATATGATGAGATGGACATGTACCATTTCACACTATATCCTAGAGTAGGATTCTCAATTAAGGAAACGTATATATCTCATGGAAGAAGAAAAGCAGAAGGAAGAGCTACAAGACATGTTTGAGTCTCAGATAGAAGTTGGGTATTATTGTATTGATATATTTACAATTGTAAGACCCTCTTACAAGGGAAAATAAAAAAATTGTTGCAGTATATCAAATTTTCTTTTTGACTAAGTTGTCCAGGCACAACAAAAAACTAGTGTCATACTTTGCAAAGAGATTGATCGTGCAGGAAAAATGACATGGGACCAGAGCTACCAAGAAAGTACGCACTATGTGACAGGTTTATCATGCTTAGTGTTTACTTTCAACATTGGTAATCAAATCTCTATATTAAGTCCTCAAAAAAAAGATGAATATTAGTCATCCCGATTTGGCATCGGCGTGGCATGACAAAATGTAGTGATCCCAAATGCCTCGGGTCCCGAGAGATTGAACCAAATATCTAATTGGAGAAGTATCAATTCTGAGACTATGGTATCTACTGTAAATATCTCTTCATAGATAGTGACAGGGTTCATGATCCAAGAAGCGAGAAACAAAAACTTTTTGGGAAAAAAATCCTCCTTAGAGGGGAGGTGTGATCTAGAGGACATTTTAGAGCATGGAAGTTCTCTAAACTTCCCAGGATCTCTAGAGTGTGGAAATAGACTCTGTGAGCTTTCCAACGACTACAAGAGCATGGAAAACGGATCCCGTACACAAAATTTGTGGGTAGTCAAAGTTGGGTCAACTCTTGGACGAGACAGGTCAACTGTCGATTCACATTACGACGTGGAAAAAGTAAAATTGATTGTGTAGGAGACAAATCGAGTGTGTTTTGGAACTTCAGTCTTCAACGCTCGATATCGTCATTTTGGATCCATCAAAAAAAATTACCACGTGGAATGCCACCACATTTCCCCTTATACCTCCAACTCGGTGAGTTGTGCAACGAGTTGGGAAATTTGACGAGATATATTGGATGATTTCATGGGTAAGTCACCTAGTTGAGCCAACTCGGCAAGTTATTGTGTGAGTTACTCACGTTTGTCTCGGTGGAAAAAGGGACTACATGGCCCAAACCACATGTCAAAGGAAGCGTCAAAGGCTATTTAAATCCTTACCTCATCCATATCCCCACAAATGTGGGATAATTGACATAGATGTGGATAAGGTAGATGGGGGACCGAGTGATGTGGTTGGGTTTGTGGCACATGAATCACAACACGAGATCAGACAAGTGGGTGAGTTCGAGACACAAGTGGCGGGTAGATGTGATGGCGCAGAGAGTCTCTATGACGTGGTGGTGACGTGGTGGCCAATGTAATAATGCAAAGGCGGGGGTGGGCGGTCACCCCCTTCCCCAAAGCCCACCCAACCCACTCGGTGGGTTGGTAGAAGATTGAGCGATAAGCTAT
The DNA here is from genome assembly GCA_018340775.1 of Taxus wallichiana var. yunnanensis. Lineage (NCBI taxonomy): Eukaryota > Viridiplantae > Streptophyta > Pinopsida > Cupressales > Taxaceae > Taxus > Taxus wallichiana. The sequence continues at coordinate 339,620,496 of CM031236.1, forward strand.
AAAGCGAAGCTCTCAGTCCACTAGGCCTATAAAAGGCCCTTCTCCCCCTCATTCCATAGCAAAATCTCCTCACTAGCAAGCCCGAGGAGACTAGAGGAGGCTAGGGGAGTATAAATAAATATGGCCAAGAGAAGTTAAGGCCATTTTAAAGAAAAAAATATTGGAGGCCTATTATTATAAGGCTTTTAAAAATTAAGTCTTATAGATATATAGGCGATATTGATATTGAAGTTCTCTCTCTGTTTAAGAAGAAATTCTCCAAGCCCGAGCATAAGAGAATGAAAGGTAAGGCCTTAAGAAGTTCAAAGGCATTTTTGTGGTGATATTTTGGAGAAAAATGTATAAGTCCTATTATAGGCATTATTATATGACCTATATTGTATTAGTATAAGCATATGGAGATAATTTCCTATATCGTACTAGGATAGGCATTATCATCATCATTTGAAGTCTGATATTATTATAATCGGCATGATGAAATTAAGTCTTATTATTTAATAGGTACATTTAAAAATAGTGGGAGTTATTATTTACTCACCGATCAGTGCAAAGGAAAAATTGACGCCTTTATTCTTGTCTTTGGAGCCCGAAGACGCCATGGAGTCGAGGGATGTGACAAAGCAATAGAGAAGCATTATTGCTCATATCTTCAATACGTTTGACGCATCATCATATTTTTTGCTTCGAAAGAGGATCATATTCACTATTGAGATCATTGGTGACATTTGATCCACTTAGCCTGTGTAATAATCATTTTACCGTGCAACAGAGTGAAAGAAGGTCATCGTCAACAATAGACATTGGATCAGTCATAGCTCTGGATAGAGGCTCATTTGTGTCATACAACAGATTGAAGGAGCATCCTTTTTGTTTGATCATATTCGGAGACTTGGCACCGTGATATGCCAGAGGCGTTGGGGTCATCTAGAAGGATACTTAGCATCGTGCAATACAAGCGTTGAGGTCTTCATTATTACAGGAGTTATTATCAACTCACCGAAACTAGCAGGAGCAGTTGGATTTTGAATTTGGAGCCAAAGGGGATTTCGCATTGGAGATCATATCTGCTACATAAGCAGGGGTATTATCATTCGGTGATTGTGGAGGAGATTATTGTCCTTTTGGCATCATTGGAGATCGGATATGTGGCATAATACGAAATATTATCACTCGATGATCATGGAGGAGGTTCTTGTTTCTCTGGCCTCATGTTTATTATATCTTCAATTTTGATTCTATACTAGAGTTATAATTTAGAAGTGAATAATAAATTGGTTCAGTATTATGAACCCAGAGACAGGCATTTTGTCAAACTCTGTTATCAACCCTTTTACAGTGTGGTTCTAATTCTTGAATTGCATTTGATTTAAAGTTTATTTTAACGGGGTAATTTGGTAAAGGAATTAATTGCCTATAAGGGTTCATGGTCAAGAAAAAAATTATTGGCCAATTTTTCGGATCAATAACCAATTTTCTATATGAAAAAATCATAATCACATATAAATGCCCACATAAATTAGTTAGTTACATGGGAACACACTTCCTAAACAACACAATCAAAATACTTACATAAAATTTTATGATTGTGCATCATCAAAGCGCAACATATCACCCATGCAAGCAAATGGATAAGTGGAGGCTACTAACAAAGACTAAGAAAGAGTGGTTACAAAAAAATTAATGTACAAAGAGACAATTGGAAAGATAGAATACCCACGGTACTTTGGGCATACGGAGAAAATTACAAAAGAAGTATATAACAAACCTCATTTCAATTGGTCTAAAGAATAGAAACAATAATGCTAATGGAATAAATTGTCTCAGTCTTATGCATTGCAATAATCGCACGATTAGGATGCTATGTACCTTGGGATCTCCATGTCCACATGTGCCCACATGTCGGCATCTCCATCAACCCATATACATTATAATATTATATCCCAAGGTACATAGCATAGGAGATAAATATTCCATAGAAAACAAACTTCTAAACTAGACAAAAATGGAAGAAAACAAAGTAGCATTTATGCAATGGAATTAGGAGGCAATAAACAAAGTCAAAAACATGGCACAGTTGGAATCTTCGCATTAAAGAGTTTGAAATGGAACAAATGGTGTTAGTCTATGAAAGAAAATTTAAAGCACACACGGGAAAAGTGTGCATCAGGTAGAAAGGCCCTTATATCATTCATCACATCTCAAAATAGGAAACAATTGTTTGCAGGATCTCGTAGGGGAACATGTTACCTATCGAATCAATGAATGTAGGCTAAAATCCTATAATGGATAATTTCACATTTACAACAAAGTAAAAATAAATCCCTTCGGCATTTGAATTAGAGTAATGGTTTTTAAATTTCAAGAAAGTGTGGTAGATAGAAGCTTTGTGTAGTTAATTATTTTGTGTTCTAGTGTGTGTAGGATTAGATTAAATAAAAATATCACCTTGCAAATAACCAAAAATAACAATGTGGGAAACAAAACAAAAAGATATAGGAAATAACAAATATGTTTGAGAAATTTGCACGAGAAAACAAGGAAGTAGACAAGGCAAAAGTAAATACAAATGTTTGAAAAGATGGAAAGTTACTAGCTCACATATTTCAGACGGTTAACACAACAAGTTAACAAGATTTCACAAGAAGTTAACTAAAGAGGCAATTCGGCACAACTTCAAACCGAATCTCCAACAGGAAAAATTCATTAAGGTGGTAGATCAAAGGATAAATGGCCACACCACATCTAAAAAAATAATGATGAGGAAATAGAGGGAGAAAAGAGTTAAATGCATTGTTCGCAACATGAAACTAAGATTAGTCAACCAAGAAATTCAAAAAGCCTGAAAGTCTTGGGAGTTTGAAATCCATAGATCTAACTTGCGAAGAAAAGTAGTAATACAACAATGGTAAATCCATTCACTTGGCCCATTATACCTTAGGTTCAAGGCATGATGGAGGAAGAGGTTATAACATTATTTCCTCCGAGTGACTCAAGAAGGAAGACATGGGGATTTTTACAATACTTAAACATACAAAATAGAGTGACCCACCACATCATGACCTAGTAGTAAGAGCAGGTAAGCTTGGGGCGAGAAAGGTCCACAATCCATGTCAAAGTGTAGTATGGAAACTAGTATAAATGGATCCATTGTGAGGAACGGATGTGGATAGGATTGTGATATTTCCATACTTATCATCTAAAACTTATGCAAATGATCATAAGTCACTATTACAATGATGTCATTTGGTTTAGTGCACAAGATGCACCCATAGTTGCTTGAGCCACTGGATTTCCCAACAAAGGTATATCTATTCTCGTATTCAAAAGCACTTGATCACCAATGAATCAATCAACGGAAACCATTTATGGTCATCTACATAAGGGAAGGAGAAACCCTTTGGGAGCTATTTTGAACCAAGTGATGTGATTTTTGGCAAAAATTGTAGCACAAATATATTGGCAAGTTACGCTTGGAAGGAAGGACGCATTCCTTAGCATAATTGACATCATTACCAAAATGTGGGAGGATGGACATGACTTCAATTGGCTGAATTCCTAGCTCAAGAGCTCAATAACAATGTACAAAAGGTAACTAAAGTTGTTGGAAAAAATTTCATGTATTAATGGTTGGTAATGTTTTGATTTAAACATTGGTGAGCTCATAGGGCATAATCAAAGTAGAATATGTGTATTACTGCATGAACGGTTTGCACAACACAATCCAACCAAATTGTATACAACATATGAGGATACTCAGAAGATGGGAGATTGGCTCAAAGCATAATTATAGAGACACTTAGCGCAAACCCTCGCATACCAACCGAAGTGGATGCGAGACATATCCCTATATGCCAAGTTGACTTTGTTGCATGATGGGGTCATATTTTGATCTCAAGGAGCCAATGCCGAGCACCTGAAGAAACTTCCATTCTTCATCAATATGGAGATAGCACAATCATAGTTAAGTAAGGCATCATGGCATGATCGCAACATGTGCAACCGTTACACACCGATAGGCCATCATAAGGGAGGACTATAGTCTAAAGTAATTGTGTAACCAAAGGCCAAAGTTTAACCCACAATGCAAACAAGTACAAATGAGGAGGCAGGTGAAAGGAAATCAAAAGGACACCGCACAAGAGGAGAATGCCCAATCATATATCGAAAAGACCTAATATTACCCGGTTGGTTCGTCGACTTGGAGTTTGACAAAATGAAATTCCATAGAAATAAATTACACACAATTACACTCAAAGGCATGGGCACAAATATGTAACTACCTAAGAAGAGAGAGAGATAGAGAGAGAGAGGTACACTTGGTAAGTAGTGTGAAGAGCACAAGTTCTAACTCAAAAGGTAAATCATATGGATCTCTGCTTAAATTTCCACTCACGTCACACTTTCTCATGATAAGCATAGGCAAGGAGAATATTAGACATGACTACATTAAAAATATCACCTAGGTCCTCAAGGATGTGAGAGTCAATGTTAAAGTTGAACCATATCTCCAAGAGATTGAATTGACATATCTTGAAGAAAAATTTGCAGTGACACCTCTCAAGAAAAGGATAAATACGAGCCCATATAAGCTAGTGTCACGGGGCTAGCTTTAAAGTGGAATAAACTAGCCAACGTGTGGCATTGAGACACTACTTTTTTCACTCGCCTTAGAGGATCAAGCTACTCTAGTAGTCCCAGACTATGCCTTTCTCCATTCTCATCCACCACCCATTCCCCAACTGCATCTGCAACTATGCACAAGTGAACCTTTCCAACACCCTTCACAGCTACCCATACAACTGCTCCAGAAGACCACTCGCCGAATGCCACGGCTGCCCATACAACCACCGGGAGCTCTTAATATGTCTTCTTAGTCCACTTGAGGGAATGCACAACTCATGCCTCCACGACTCATCACTGACCCAGCTTCATGCCGCTGGCCGGCTCTCTGTCGAACATCCCACTGTTCTGCACAAGGCCACTGAGGAGCATCACATGCACCTATCTGTCATCCATCCATGAGTCTGCCTGAGTTGCCGCGCCGGTCACCTACGCGTGCACCGACGGGGGAAGTCCTCCTCTGAGTCCTTCCCGGGTGTGAGCCTCTACTCACCCCGACCGCTGACCTCTGTCACCCAAGTCCAACGCACCAAGGATCCCTGCGGGGAGCACTGCTAGCTCGCCATCCTGGTAGACCGCATCACATGCGGGTGAGGTACTCTGCTTCCCTCGGCTCGATCCATCCTCTGATCTCGCCCCGATGCCATGGCCACTGACATCGGCGTGCCTACTCTTCGAGACACCCGTCTGCGTCCAGACCGCATTGACTTCACAAGTCTTCTGCCTTCGTTGTCAGCTCACCACACTGCAACGGTATCCATGATGTCCTTGACTCAGCCCACCATGTCGCGCATCACCATGTGAACCATCCTCTGTCCACTTCACTGAGTCTCAGCCTCTGCTTCCGCACCCACTCCGCATCCGCGCTTCCGGCGCACTCCGATACATCTATGTGAGCACTCGACTCATCTGCGTTGTTTTAACCTCTGCAAGGTTGAGGAGCTCGCCACACTTGGCTCGCTCGCGTCCGAGTTACTTCTCCTCCTTTCGACCTCCGAATCCCAGTCTCACTCCATCACGCCTCTTGGCTGTTTCCCACATGAACTCTACTTCTAAGGACGTTGCCACCTTAAAGGTCTCCCCAAGTCCACTGTCACTTAACACTGGAGTCCCACTGCTGATCCACGATGCACATCACTGCATGGACATACTCCGCAAGGGTAGAGTATATCTCCAAGGTCTGCTGAACACCCCATCCTCTGAATGTCCAGTGCACCAAGTGTTCCACACTCCACTTGGTGGGGTTGTGAGTTCACCCCTGTTGGTCTTATTGTCTGCCATGCTCATCTGGCTCTTTAGGCATGCGCTGCACTCTCAACGCAAGGCCTCTATCGTACAAGGTCTTCATGCTTCAAACCAACTCCCGCTCTGCCACTGCATCGCCCACATGAGTTGCCCAACTCGCTCCGCGTACATTGGGTATGTTCTTCGCTCCAAGACACCTTGCACTGTTCCTAAGTGCAACCAACTTTGCTCACCAACCCGCCTCGGCTAAACCTTGATTCTGAGACATCCTTGGGCTCACAAAGCATGGTCCTTTCATATTCCCCATGCACAACTCTTACTCACTCCATAGCCCTCAAGAGTTGCATTGGTGCGCCACCGGGAACTTCCCGGAGGTCACCCATTTTCAGCCTGCGCGCTTAACTCGCCCAACTCGCCCAGATCTTCTGTCAGCACATGCATGCGAGGTCGTCAACCCCAACCCATGCCTGGCCAACCGTTTGCCTCGGCCGGGATCCATTCTGGAACCCTGGATAGCGCCTCGTGCACTACCCTGCGCGGATGGGGTCTGCCCATCCTGGGGGAGGCGGTCGCTCTGTGAGCATGGAGACGCACCCCCCTTATATTCTCCCCCACTTAAAGTGGCGACGCCCACGGCGCCGATGCTAGACTTCACAAGCCTGCGCAAAGGATGCAAGTGTTCGCAACACTTGGACAAAATGTAATTGCACTACTCACATGCAAATACACACGGAACACTTCGGTCACTGCTGACATAACACAACTCAGTCTCTTCAACATCTCGCTGTGCTAACTCCCTGTGCTCGGGACAAAAAGTGCCAACTCTCAACACTTCTGTCGCTGTAGCTCCCTTCCTCTGAAACTACACTTCACCAAACATCCAACACAATGTCTGATGGGATACCCCTTCTGCAATTCCCACAACCTCTTAGGAATTCTGCATGATGTACAAGCTGCCCTGCCAAGCTCTGAGCCCTTCTTGCACAACATTCACTGCATAACTGGAGAACCGCCAACCTCCATGCCGATTGACGAACCACTGCAAGGTTTCACTGCTGCTGAAACTGGTCACACCACGCTTCCACACGCAACACATGATATTCTCCAACCGATCCAGGGGCCTAACTTCACCGCAAATGCTGCCCTTGTTCAGCACTTCTACCAACACCATACCACCACTGTGACTCTGATGCTGATCTTCTGGCAAACTCTTCACCAGGAATACCTCATTTCACTGCAACTTGACTGATCTACTCACCACCGCTTTCAACCAACCAGCACTTCCGAACACGCAACTCTTGCTTCACTCCGGAATGTAGCCACTGCCACCGTTGCCAACCTGAAATACCGAGGTTTCGCAAAATTCACCACCGTGATTCTGCCAAGGGAGAGCCACTTTTTCCACTTAATGGCTCGAGTATCAACTTGATATCACTTCACAGACACTGCAATTCAGCCATCCACAATGTACAAGTCCCGTCTACAACTTCTGGGGAGTCGTCGCGCTACTCAGTGCTTTCGCACCTACCGAGTTTTCGAGTCACTCTGCCACTGCACCTGGACTCTACCAAGTGTTATCCCTTCACCCAAACTGCTAGGAGTAAGTTCTGCACCAGCCTCCACATGAACTGCCCACTGAAGTGACTTACCCAGCCCATCCTGTATGCTTCCCTGTCGCCTCCTCTACAACTGAGATCTGTTCAAAACACTGGCCTTCTTCTCCCACGAAGTCTCTAGCAACCTGCACTGGCTTACTTGCATTGCACAAGCGCCAACTCTTGACACCTGCACGGGTCTACAACACCCTGATCACTGAACGCCATGCGGACCACCGTCGCAACTGCATGACTCCTTTCTCATCAACCCTCTGGTCTACAGCTGAGAAAGTTCACTGTCTTTCATTCATTCCACTGTGACATCAATAAAGCTCAACTGAGCCCTGATACTCCGCTGGATCACTCTGATCTGATGCTGCCCAGGCCCACACCAGTCTTCTTCTTAACTGGAACATAACTGCTCCACTTGATCCAGTTGTGTTGGTGTCCCGCCTTCCGATCGCCAACACCGTTGATTGCCAATCTTCACAAGACCCGCCTGATCCGATTCGTCCAACAACCAACTCCCTCAAACATGTACGACCCTGCATAGCCGCACATAAGGTTAGGCACTTCAATCTGACGCTCGCTTCACAAGCACACACCAGTCTACTTCTGCTCCGCCCAACCGCGTTGGTGTCCCGCCCATCCGATCACCAACGATGTTGATTGCGTTGGCTCCCTAGTCTGCCACCCTGTTCTTCAATCAACATCCCACACCGCTGCTCAATGTGCTCTAGGTATCAAAGAGAGCATCACTTCAAATGCACTGACACCAGTTGATCACTCTGAGTATCAAGTACAACATTAACTCAACGGCACTGATACAAGCTGACACGCTACGTATCAGGCACACTTTACTCTCTCGCTTGATGAAGCTCTGATACCAGCTGTCACGGGGCTAGCTTTAAAGCGGAATAAACTAGCCAACGTGCGGCACTGAGACACTACTTTTTCGCTCGCCTTAGAGGATCAAGCTACTCCAGTAGTCCCAGACTACGCCTTTCTCCATTCTCATCCACCACCCATTCCCCAACTGCATCTGCAACTATGCACAAGTGAACCTTTCCAACACCCTTCACAGCTGCCCATACAACTGCTCCAGAAGACCACTCGCCGAATGCCACGGCTGCCCATACAACCGCCGGGAGCTCTTAATATGTCTTCTTAGTCCACTTGAGGGAATGCACAACTCATGCCTCCACGACTCATCACTGACCCAGCTTCATGCCGCTGGCCGGCTCACTGTCGAACATCCCACTGTTCTGCACAAGGCCACTGAGGAGCATCACATGCACCTATCTATCATCCATCCATGAGTCTGCCTGAGTTTCCGCGCCGGTCACCTACGCGTGCACCGGCGGGGGAAGTCCTCCTCGAGTCCTTCCCGAGTGTGAGCCTCTACTCACCCCGACCTGCTGACCTCTGTCACCCAAGTCCAACGCACCAAGGATCCCTGCGGGGAGCACTGCTAGCTCGCCATCCTGGTAGACCGCATCACATGCGGGTGAGGTACTCTGCTTCCCTCGGCTCGATCCATCCTCTGATCTCGCCCCGATGCCATGGCCACTGACATCGGCGTGCCTACTCTTCGAGACACCCGTCTGCGTCCAGACCGCATTGACTTCACAAGTCTTCTACCTTCGTTGTCAGCTCACCACACTACAACGGTATCCATGATGTCCTTGACTCAGCCCACCATGTCGCGCATCACCATGTGAACCATCCTCTATCCACTTCACTGAGTCTCAGCCTCTGCTTCTGCACCCACTCCGCATCCGCGCTTCCGGCGCACTCCGATACATCTATGTGAGCACTCAACTCATCTGCGCTGTTTTAACCTCTGCAAGGTTGAGGAGCTCGCCACACTTGGCTCACTCGCGTCCGAGTTACTTCTCCTCCGTTTCGACCTCCGAATCCCAGTCTCACTCCATCACGCCTCTTGGTTGTTTCCCACATGAACTCTGCTTCTAAGGACGTTGCCACCTTAAAGGTCTCCCCAAGTCCACTGTCACTTAACACTGGAGTCCCACTGCTGATCCACGATGCACATCACTGCATGGACATACTCCGCAAGGGTAGAGTATATCTCCAAGGTCTGCTGAACACCCCATCCTCTGAATGTCCAGTGCACCAAGTGTTCCACACTCCACTTGGTGGGGTTGTGAGTTCACCCTGTTGGTCTGTATTGTCTGCCATGCTCACCTGGCTCTTTAGGCATGCGCTGCACTCTCAACGCAAGGCCTCTATCGTACAAGGTCTTCATGCTTCAAACCAACTCCCGCTCTGCCACTGCATCGCCCACATGAGTTGCCCAACTCGCTCCGCGTACATTGGGTATGTTCTTCGCTCCAAGACACCTTGCACTGTTCCTAAGTGCAACCAACTTTGCTCACCAACCCGCCTCGGCTAAACCTTGATTCTGAGACATCCTTGGGCTCACATAGCATGGTCCTTTCATATTCCCCATGCACAACTCTTACTCACTCCATAGCCCTCAAGAGTTGCATTGGTGCGCCACCGGGAACTTCCCGGGAGGTCACCCATTTATGCCCTGCGCGCTTAACTCGCCCAACTGGAGTTATATTGATGTGCCACCGGGAACTTCCCGGGAGGTCACCCATTTTCAGCCTGCGCGCTTAACTCACCCAACTCGCCCAGATCTTCTGTCGGCACATGCATGCGAGGTCGTCAACCCCAACCCATGCCTAGCCAACCGTTTGCCTCGGCCGGGATCCATTCTGGAACCCTGGATAGCGCCTCGTGCACTACCCTGCGCGGATGGGGTCTGCCCATCCTGGGGGAGGCGGTCGCTCTGTGAGCATGGAGACGCACCTTATAGCTAGTGCACATATCACCTTCACAAATAGAGACAACGCTTCCGAGTTGGGAATTCAATACGTGCATAAGGACCTCACTCACACAAGAGGAGATAACAAGTCGTCATGAAACAAACGAAGAGAAAATCCAAACAACGAAGAGAATAACATGCGTAGGAGAGGGATAAATTCAAGACCCGTAGCAGGTAAATTTAATAGTCTAAAAATTTGTGATGCTACAAACGATGAGTACACCTTCTCCTCCTTCATCTCTCGCAAAATCTATGTACTCTAGAAATGGGAAACAGTTGTACAAAAATATAGGTATGGCCAAAGGCTACATTCCTTAGTGTGTAATAACTTGCGGAGCAGTCAGAAGCAACCACGTAACTAGAAAGCATTGGGAACAACGACAACAAGAATCAAAATGCACAAAGAAAGAGGAAGTCGCAAAAATAAAAAAGGAGGAAGAAGAGTAAAAGTAGAAAGAGTAGGAGTTCGAACAATAAAAACAAGTCATTGTGTAAGTTGAAGAAAAGAAATCTATGCAGAAAATAAGCACCATGAAGAACAACAAAAGAAGCAAGAAGAAGAGAAAGAAAAGCAAGAATCCAAAAAAAGCTAAGAAATAGGAAGATTCCAAGAAAGAGGAAGAGGCTAAGAATGAGGAAGGTAATAAGAAGAAAGAATAAGAGAAAAAGAATATGGTAGAAAAAAATTTCATAAAAGACAAAGAGGAGCAAGAGAAAAAGACCAAGTATGCACAAAGCACTATGGAAGCAATTACAAAAGAGAAGAAAAAGTTCAAATTTTCAAGGAGCGGGCACCACCACAACCAATGACGATAGGAAGCAGAGAATAATCAAGTGAAAGAAGAAGGAGAACAAACCAAAGGCTCTGTATAAACCACAAAACTCTCCCCACGTAATTGACCAAAGACACAATTGCTCCTTGTTGTCCTCTCAAAATTTCTCCCTATTCGCCGATCGGCCGCTTTACCCGAAAATTTGTTTTCTTGCGGGCCGTCGGAACTTTTGTCCCAAATGTCCCAAGTCACTCGGGCTCATTGTTCACCTTTCGCCCACATCGGCCACATCATGCACTTCACGTACTTGCGTCCCTCATGTACCATAAACATTTGTGCATTCTACGTCCCTGCATTCCCGCGACGGCCGAGTCGCTCTTTGCGTCCCGCATGTTCCAAATGAACCAAAGGCCATCCAGGCTATTTTTTTCCGCTCTTTCCAAATATCTTGCTTTTTAAGTTGGTAGATGTGTATTTAATGCACATTTATTACCTTTCTCTCTCCTAAAATGGCTATTTAATAAGTGCCCGCTACACATTTTTACACACTACTTTCTTATCAATTGCTCATACCCTCGCAATCGAAATTTCGTGCGCATACCCATTCCCCGCAATTTCATCAAGAGTACAAATTGTGAATTTTTCATGTTGCTATCAACATGAAGATCAAATTCCAAGGTCGGGAGAAAGTTTCACCGCTCGAGTCTACTGCGTTCCCGATATCGGGACGGTGAAGTTCATCACCTGGACTTTGGGGATTTCGGACTAGGATGACAGGACTCGAACCCCTCTCCTATGGCACAAATGATTCACGATAGTGGTTTGGCATTTACCGCCGTTTCCCAATCTCAATGTAATGTGCAGATACGATACTACTGCTGCGGTGCTCATTTCAATCTAGACTCGGGTGAACTAACGAATGCGCATGGGGAACTCATTTCCAAGCTCGACACTGATGCCATTGGCACCGCCCTAAGGATTCCTGAAATGGACAATTCTATAGTTATCTCTCAAAACCAGTGCACAGGCCATCTTTGACCGTAAGTGAAAAATACAAGGAAAGGGTGGCGAAGTCTGGCTTAAAAACCCTAAAAGGGGGCGGGCCCGTCCGTCCAAAGCTTTGTTTCGTGCTGATTTCAATGAGGAGTTGTCGACTTTATAATCCTATTAGCTCGGGTCATGGGCTTACCCTCTACCAACGAGTTCCATTTGGATGTGCCCCTTATCAACATGTTGTGCAAAGGAAATCGAATATCAATTGGGCGAAATAATCGCATGAACTTAGCAGAGCATCTATCCAATGTACAAGAAACCAAGAAGTACTACATGACTTCATATTTGATGTACACCCTAGCAAAACATCAAGGCAATGGTTTGGATTTGCATACATTGATGCTCATAAGGGTGACCCTATATATGCCTCGCCCTCAATTCACTCTGGACACTAGCAATCGCAACTTCAGGAGGGTGAATGATGCTTTCACCATGTACATTGTAAGGCTTCTAGAGAGCGACACTGCAAGGAGGTTCTCGGATGAAGCCATGAGCCTAATAGCGAAGTACGGTGCTTACTTCATCCAATTCAGAAAATTCTCCTATATCAGGCTTGCAAGCTATGAGAGCACCCCTCTCAAGCTCCCTATGTTCTGTAATGATAAAATGGCCTTGATCGAGATATGTAGGCAATTGGACAAGTTACACAGAACCTGCAGGGATAAGAAAATCACTGGCCTACACTTCCCTATATCTTTGGGAAACTACACCTGCAAGACGGCTCTAGATGCACAGAACATAGAGAGAGCCCTGGCCCCCATCACCGTCCATTTCTTTAGGCCAAGAACTTGTTTTGACTTGAAGATATTTATTGAACAGAACCTCAGAATCAATTACCATCATATGGAAAACACAGAAGACTATTGGGTTGACTGTGCTGATGATTTTGAGGCAAGGAGAAGACAATATGGCAGGTTTTCTCTCCAACTGATCCAAGAGCTTAACTTGTACCAAGTTTCTAAAGGGCTTCAGGATGATAATTCTGACCTGTATTCATATGAATATGACAACTTGGTCAAACACACTCCCTTGGAGGATTTGAATTGGTTCAAAAAGGAGAAGGATGATCTAGCTGAAATCTTATCCCGTCCTAGTAAGAACCAAAATTTGGTTTGACAGAGAGTTCATGAGCTTAGAAGGCATTCGGAGGAATCCTCCTCCGAGGATACTTCAACTCCAAAAAAGGAAGCATTGACACCTAGTTTGGAAGCTCTGTACTGGACCCTCCCGCCTCATCAACTAAAGGTCCTACATCCTCCACTCCTTCCTCATCCACCCAAGTATATCAGAAGAAGATCAAGGAAGTCAAGAAGGACCCTGTTGAAGAAGATCCCATGATGAAGCATTCGGAATTGCCCTCAGGTCTAGAGAACATTATTGTTCTCAGTGAAAGTGAAGAGAGCGAAGTGGCAGTCTCCATGAGTGCTCCGAAGTCCCAATGGATAAAGAGAAAGAAGTACAAAGCACTGAGCTTCTGAGCGCCATTGACTCCTGTGTACCAGAAGCCCCGAGTGCCCCACTCATATCTCAACTGGAGGCAACAGCAGTGCACACTTTGAGTGCCATGAGTTCCCTTTCTCTCGGCCCTCTTGCCCCACCTTCTTCTTCCTCCTCCTCTTTTGCATGGGTACAGCCTTTCGTCGATAGTAGGAAGAGAAAGTCTTCCTCCCGAATATCAGGACCCAATTTTGATCTTTTGTGGCGGCCTTATTAGGCACTACTCCTCCTATTCCTTCCAAGAAGGCCAAGACCACCTCTAGAATAGTATTTGATGCTCAGGGCCAGCAATTCCTGGAGATAGCCAAGCCCAAAGTAGACAAGCCAGAGCATGATTTGCAAGCTTCTGATCTAGAGCTCTCGAGGATTCCCATGGGAGAGTCTACCCCCGAAGGTGAGATTCACAATCTTCAAGAAACATCACGGGGTCATTGGGAGAGTTGAAAAGGGCAACAAACCGCGTAGAGCAGCTAGAAGAGCAGCCCGTGTTCTTGTAGGTTTCATCAAGTCATTGTTGTCCAAGGATAAAGTTTTAGACCCCACCCCATCGACCACTCTTCCACCACCTGTAATCCTTAGTCAAAATGAAGTCCTGTGTATAAAGATATACACAGATATTCCATCTATAGAAGGGCTATGGAGGCCATGGTGGATGATATGCTCGTTGCAGGGTTGAATTTCATTAGTGAAGCCTTCAAACTCAATGAGAAGGTGAATAATCTGCAATGAAACTCTCCTCCACTATTAGAAATATGGATAAAGAGCTCAAACTCTAGAGCAGCTGTATAGTAGACCTTCACCTTATGGGGCAGGATGATGAAAATCTTTTAATGGCAAGCAAGGTCTTTGATGATGCAAAAGATAATTTGTCAAAATCATGGGTATACAAAGTGTGGAATGAAAAATCAAGGTCTTTGGAGGAGGCTTTGGGAGAATTGAAAAATAATAGCGAAGGGTGAGGCCTTCAAGAATTTGGTGGTATCTGCTTTGAAGGATATCCATTGTCACCTCCAAGATGAGACCTCGGGTGTGCCCTTCTCCTTGTAATAAATTAAAGCTCAATTTAAAACTTTTGTTAAAGATAATGCATTCGAGAAGATTCCATCACAAACGAAATGATGAAAGAAATCTGCTCTCTCTCTCCTCTGCTATCGAAGAAGCAAGCAAGGATTATCATACGCACATCGAATTCGACAAAGAGATGGAGAAATGTCTCAGATTTTGGACTCAATCCACCGCCAACACATCAATTCCACATGGCAGAGACATAGCAGAGGCGTTAAAAATATTTAGACAACGAATCCTCAAATCAGTGGGTCCTCCTCAGTCATGAACACTTGTCTTTTCCTCCTGGCTCTTCTCCTTTCTTCCTTTCTTCATCTCGGATTTATTGTAATTAGTTGGGGTATTGCGATTAGCAGCCCTTTAACTAAACATTAATTAAAAGTAGTTACCAAGGGTAACTGATTTGTAAACTATATAATGGCCTCTCTTCGCCATTTGGAGGGGGAACTTGGCTCATTTTTGAAAGTGTAAGAAATACTAAAGCAATCAATACAAAGGGATCTTCTTTCTTTGTCCATCTGATTCTTTCATTCGCAAGATATCCATTGAATATTGTTAGATCATTTGTCTGCATTATGCTGAGAAGCTTTGTATTCTTGTAGATGTTATTTATGGAACTGTGTGTCTTTTCAAATTTCATCTTATTAATTCAAGAACAAATGATCTTATTCCTATTCGTTGTATTCGGCATGCATAAGGAATTATTTTGTCATCTATAATTCTGAAGAGTGTTTTTCTGCTCATTTCCACGTCTTCATTCCTATGTACTTTTGTGATTGATGATCTATTTAGAAAACGCTTTCATGATATCCAAGTTCCATAGTGAAACCATACTCTGTACATGTGTAAATAGGTTTCGTTTCTGAATAAGGGAACCTCTCCCACTAAAGAGGAGGGACTTCTCGTCCCCTGACTGCGGCTCTTCTTGAAGTTCTTTTTCAATGGCCAACACTCCTGAAACTAACAAATATTGCAACTAAGATCAAAGCCTCAATTTCAGAGTAGTCATTGATAGAAGAAACTAGGGAAGGGGACACACAAATGTTTGGGTGGGATTCGAAATCAATCATGTAAACACAAAATCGTAAGCTAGTATTCCCTTTATCTCATGTCCACAATATAGCCTCTCGATTTCCCAAACAAGTGCACAAGCTACAACTTCCCAAGCATTAGTTATCACAATTGAGGTGTATTTGGAGAAGTTACAATTGTAGTCATAGATTGAAGGCATGCACACACTAAAATAAAATATCGATGCAACTACAAAGGCAATTGGCATAGCATAAAACAACTTTCGAGTAGACATTGTGTAATCTCAAGTCTCAAATTGAAGACAATTTTCCGCAACTTTTCATTGATACCATTGGTGAGAATGTAATGAGTGAAAAAATGTAATTAACTATGATGGTAGGTAAACTTGTGGACAATTGGTAGGTCATGAGCCTCTTTCGCAAAGGATGGGAAGAAGAAGGGTCCGATAACTCAATGATCACCTCATTTTGTATAAAACTATGTAAGAGCACTACACATAAGGTTAATCTTTGAACTTGATTGAAATTTATCTTTACTCCTTTAAATTCCATTCTAATGTATGTATGTGTTCGATTCAATAATATATATTTATGTATTGATTCTAGATATATTCCCGATCAATATCTCTTTCTTCCTTGAGTCATGTCAATTAAACCGCTCTTTGCGCAATTATGGTTTAAGCCTTGCTCACTTTTGTTTTAAAAGTTAGTTGGAAGAACATGAATTTAACCTAGACTACAACATGTTGCAAGTACCGATGTCATGATCTAGGGACTTTCGCTAATAATTATAAATCAAATAATATCAAAAGGATCTAAGAGGTGGTAAAGCAAGAGTTAAGGATGAAGGGTTATATAAGTTATAGGTGTCAAATGGGGATTGTAAGGTAAAAATTGATAGATAACTAATGTGATAGATAAATAATATGTTTCCATATGCAAATTTATGCATGATCACATCAAAAAAGCATCCAAATATGAAATTAAATAAATGAAAAGAGAGGTTAGAGATAGATACATGCTTGAAGACACCATCGACACATTAACTTCCCCTACGGTTAACAAAGCACCTAATGAGAGTGTTGATATGGGGAACCACAAACGAATAGAAGAATACCTAGGAAATCCCCTAGTTGAAGACTCCAAAGACTTCAAAGACTTGGAGACCATGATAAGTGCAATTCCTATGATTGAAGACCCTAAGTGCCCAATGCTCCAAGTGTAAACTCCAAAGAAGAAAAATAAGACCAACTTAAAAACCTCTAAGGATTTAAGGGAAATTTGGTGAGTTCCAGCAAACCAAATGAGTGATGAATGTGTGTTGGAATGAGTGGTCATATAGTGAGTATAAACAGCCATATGATATTTTGTTTATGCTAGTTAGCGATATTGATCGTGGTGGATGTTGTCGACAATGAAAAATTGTTCACCCGAAAATATCATCCATGGTCGATACTGGTTGGAAAAAACAATACCTAGTCATGGTGAAGTCAAAAATTAAGTCAACCTGATGGAGAGGAATCGGGGTGATATGACGAAGGTATGTGTGTGTTGAAAGTAGGTATAAGGATGATTGTAAGAGGATGGTAAGGTGATGTCACAAGAATGTCGTAAAATACGACTCTAGGGGTACAAAAAAAATGTGAAATGTGATATAATTGGGCTACACATCAAAGCTCTCTCATAAGTACCATTACTAACCAACCCAATGCAACTAGTGAAGGATGCACATAACCATTTTTGGTTACTCTCCGCTCTAGAAAATATCTATGAGGACACTACTCTAAGGAAGCCAATATGCCAATGATTCCTGCAAAGAACAAAATCCTTTAAAGTGAAAAATTAGGTTTATATATTCTCTAAAAACTCGAAAGGATGATATAGAACAAAATAGGTTTTTTCCTTTCTCAACTATTAGCAACAAATTTATAGAGGACCTCAAATTTAAAAACACCCACATAATATATAGTTTTTGGTTGTATATCTTTAGTCCTCCTTCCATTAACCATTAGAAATATTGCTCCTATCTAGTATGTGGTCTTAAATCTCTAGTGCTTTGCTTGACTAGGATTCTAACAGTTTTTGTAGAGGCAATTGGATCTAAATATTGTAGCAATATGGATCTCTACGACTTCAATTAGTTCTCAATGGTCCTTGCCCCACAAAACTCAATCAATTGGAGAAATGAATTAAACATTCAACTCTCGGAATGTTATCAATAGCCTTGCAAAGAATCTAAAATTTTGCATCACACATTCAAGATACACACTTTCTCGGCAAATTTTCTAGAAAAAGTTACTATATTCCCTCAACAACAAATTTAGGAAGCCTATATTAAATTCAACAAAGCGTAGCTCCAAATAAAAGATAATGCTAGCTAATTTTTTATCTTTCACATTTTATGACTAGATAATTGAATAACCTCAACTACTTTGAATATATTTATTGAATGCACATGAAATGTATAGTAGTCAATGGGAATTGTTCAAGAGTTGAACCATGAATTTCATTGAATTGTCTCATATATTGCTTTTTAATATTGCATATCATCTTTATTTGTTGGTTATTGGATTCTTGAATGTTTTTTAATACGTGCTTGTGTGTACACAACCCTATGCATGTTTCTTTGTGCAAGCATTCATTTATTGGGTTCCTTGGAACTTCTGCATATTATTTATTGGGTTCATTTGGTATGTTACCTTTTTCTTTTCATGTAACTAGCATCGGTACCGCTATGGAGATAGTTGTTTAATCTTGTGCTCAAGGAAACGACATCAATTTTATATTATGTTCTTTCATAGCCATGTTATACGATATATCTTTCATTTTGAGTTAAGGGAAGGTAGTAGACTAACCAATGTTTCATTATTTCCAGAGTGTGGAGAATAGATTGTGCATACTTCATTCAAACGATTTAATCTTTGTATTTCTTAATATTGTTATTAAGAGAACAAAGTTGATGCTAAAAATCATTTACATTTGATATTGTGTTCAAGAGAAGATATTGTGTTCAAGACAAAACACGGTTCCATTTATAAAACTCTTCTCACAACTCAAATCTTATTTATCAAAACAACTTCAAACCGACATCCGAAAAGAAAGTTTAAAATTATTACTCAATGTACTCATAACATTCCTTTTGGATTTTCATGTTTACATGGTTCCAACATGGATTCCAACTAGCTTATTTTCATACTTAGTGGCTCCTTGGTTAAACTTCACACCTCTTAGTGAAGACACTTGTATTTAATATGAACACACTATAACCACTATTGTTATAATCTGTCACAAGATTCTCTCGAATTTCATCGAAAAATTTTGAATTTCGTTGAGCTTTATTCTCGTCAAACATGAACTCAAACTTTATCCTTTATTTTACATGTGAATTTGTTGACGTGATTTTTCATTATTTTACAAATGTATGTATATATACATATACAGATTGCATGAAGTGGATGGAAAATTGTCTCCACCATCCCTCTAACACATTTATGCATTTTTACAAAAATATAAATGATAGGAAAAAAATTGTTCAAGCTTTAAAGACATTTTTTCTCAAACTTTATCCCTTAACGAACTTGAATCGAACCTTATCCTCATCGAACATCAATGCGGACTCAAACCCGGTGACCTAGGTTATAATGTAACATTCCCATTTTAAGACTTTAGAAACAAGGGGGAAAAAAATTACATAATGTTCTCTACTCTAAATAATCATAATTTATAACACACATTCCATGTGAATCAATCTCATACATGAGATAACCATATGCATTTAAAAGACTCGGTGAACTAACGATCTCTCATTTCATGACTCGGTTTCTAACCGATCTCTCATGTTAACTTAAGGTATTGAATACTAAGTATACTTGGTTCTATTACCCTGTTCTGGGTATTGAGTGTTCTGTATAAGAAACCTATCTGAATATTTGTTACTAATATTCATCTGAAATCTCATTTCTTAAACTAGGTGACATAGGACAACGCAACCAGCAGCTCGCGATACTTTGGCCAAATATTTCCAACATACTATTTATGTTAGTATTCCTTGATGGCATACTCGTCTAATGGAATACATCATTCACCCCACTCCCCTGTTATCTAGAATGGTCTTCACTGACTTATGTCAGTTCACTTGTTTAAGGTTTGACCCTAACTCAGGTTAGTGACATAATTTGGTATAGGGAACCACTTGCGATGACCTAGGGTATATAGACATACTCAATCAACCTAAGTCAATTGGATGTGCCTAGTTACCCTAAGTCATTGTGAGTCACTTCCTATGTTAAATCATATCCCTAATCTGACCTAGAGAGAAACTAAGTTCAAGTCCAGATTTGAGTAGATCTAGATGAACCAATGTTGAGGGGTGTTGCAACATGTCAACTGCAACATTGTATCCCCGTGAAGACCCTAGTCTTCACGAAGGTACAGTCCTGTAGTTGGCGTGTGCCAACATCCGACAGAACTACCCATCTTGATGTACACACCTCAAGAAGAGGTCATTTACACTCATTTATTTCTTAATTAAGATTCAAATTACAACAACCCCGTTGAACCCTACTTCCAACAACCCTTAAGTTTTTCATCCTTATTTGAGTTGTTAATGTAATATGGAACTTCATAAACTTATGATTACTTTTATGTTCATTAAATTTTTGCTAACGTGTAGTTAATCGAAAACAAAAACAACATCCATCATAAGATTTACTTAATATAACTCAACCATTCATAGCCTATTTAAGATCCAAAACAAAGTTCCATTATAGTAGACTTCATAGAGATGAAGTCTAATTGATTAACGATCTCATATACCAAACATTTGTTTTGAAACCTATCAAGGTATTGCTCCAGAAGGAGTGAACCTTCCTTTTTCTAGTTAAGTGATAGGGTTTGTTATACCCTTTTCCATTACACGAGTCATGGTAGTTAAGTTATACTTCTATTATCATATTTTCAATAAACCATGCATGATTAGATAAAAGAACATCGATGCATGCCAACTTAATAAGTTGCATTCAAATAAGGGATATTGTAACTATTTCCCATCCATCCAACTCATTTAATGACAATAGAAAATAAGGATCCATTCAGATAAGAATGAAAACAATGAAGATAAGATTACAAATTTCCTTCATATAATGCACAAGGAAAATGACATAACAAGTATAAGTAACTCCCAATATTTTTCAATTCATCATGGTAAAATACACATTTTACAAGACCATGCATTTCAGACATATTTCATGTCAAACCGCCTCAAGTTCATTAAAGATTACAACTTTTCTTCTTCAATACATTTCACTAATGAATCGATTTTTCTATAAAAGATCTAGACTTTAAGCAACCAATGCATCATATAAGGTATTGCCTTCCTTTATCACTTACGAAGTCCACCTGCAAAAATTGCTAGCACAGGTCAGTTCATTAAACTCAGCATGATAAGCACTAAGCATTAAAACGATATGCCTTCAACTAATTGTTTCATAAAACCAACTCTGCTTTTATGAAACAGTAAGGCCAAGCAAATAAATAAATCATAAGTAATAACAACCATAAAAGAAAAACAATTGATCAACCTGAAATAATCATTAAGAAAAGATCCTGATATAATTAGCACTCTACAACATTATATCAAATAAGTAATGTTTCACTCAAATTACTTATCTCCTTCCAATAAAGGCACATACTAATTATTTCTTACATAATTCAATCTGAATTAGAAATACATAAACTAACTCCATTATTTTTCCAAAAATAGAGTTACTTTAAGAAACAAGTATTATCAAACTCAATATTACAAAATTTCATAAAAAAGGCATCTACAGCCAAGCTAATTCCAGCTTCATGAAAGGCTTTAGGATGAATCATCTACAATCATAAAATAAGAAATTCCTATTTCGGATGCTACATCCCAATTTAAAGTCCAAGATATAGCCTAAGTTCTCTAGTTAGGCCAAACATTGGAATTAGGAAAGTATTCGCTCAATAAATAGCATTTCACATTAATCAACTATTACAAATATTGATTCCTTTAATACAAGTCAAGTGAATAAGTAAGAAGTATCAATGACTACTCAAATGCATTCATGAAAGTAATGCAATTGAACTTATTAAATCTATAAACAAGATTTATACAGAAGAGGGAAGGACGAACTAGGATAAAACAAATTAGAACTTCCCTTCCAATTCGGTTAAACCGAATATCAATTCACAACTCAGAAAAGAGAATGCAACACATAATCTCTTACAGTTTCCAAAGGAGACAACGATGAAAAATTTACCTCAGAGAATAAAAGAGCAAGGAGTCAATCAATCATGTTTAGATGAGGATTCCAACATTCTATCCCAAGTAAAGAAGGTCATAAAAGGACTGGTATAGACCCAATCACAACATCCTTTAACTCTTTTAAAAATAGAAATCATGCACTAGAAGATACTAAACCGAATATACATTGTAGTATACAAATCAGTTCTCAAAATAAGGCTCCCCATCATGACACAATTACGGTGATCGGTGATACATTATCCATATCAAGAAGGAGATGAAATAACAAGAATTGTTAAACATCTACAGGAAAAATAACATGACCTTCAACAGTCATTCCAAATCATTAAAGTTTCAGTCAAGGAACCATAGTCTATTCATTCCTTCAGGACGATAGTGCAACAATCGGTAAGAAAGACTCACAGAGGTGAGAGAAAACATCTTTTAAATGGACAGAGAAAGATCCATTTGAATTCAATTTCAAAGAAGATGCAACACAAAGAACGACATGACTTAGCTACAGGTGCACAAGTCAGCTTAAGAGATGATAGATAAACAAATCCATTCACCCCATCCCTATGGATGACTCGACTGCACAAATATACTTTGTCGATAAGACATTTATTCCTTCAACATACTCAAAGATCCTAGAAACTAACGAATCTAGAAAACCCTTCATATTGAACCGAGTGGTTAGTTCCAGGTCATGTATGTCAACCAAAAATCTGAATATACATTCAATAAATCTTCACGAAACCACAAGCAAGGTTTCAACAACTCATACGAGCAAGTTAGCTTATGATGTTTACCCAGATCAATACGAGTAAGTCTAAACGATCATTATCTACTTTAGAGTGAAGAAGGACATCAAGATCGACGTCTACAAGATCGAGAAGAGCTAACGTGAATATAACTAAATATTATCTCAGACCAAATTAATTCGAAAAATCCTTAAATATAACAGAACTTCATTTATCCAACTTTTAGTTCGGTCTTCCAAAGATTTAAGGAAAAACCCAACAACATTTAAAGTTCAGAAAGAGGAACTTCGCACACTGTTATATTCAACAAGATAATTCCAAAATCTAAGTATCCAAGAAACCATTACCACATAGTTTCCATAAAGGAACAAGATTCGAACAACTAAGTTTTAACTGAAAGGGTAAGAGAATAAATAAATCATTCATTCTTGTTTCCACACGAGTTTGAATCCATAAATACAGAAAATCCAAACACCCATTATCAACTCATCTTTCATCAAAATACAGAGTTTGAAGCAGTGAAAGTTTCTTCAGTAAAGTTTTAAGAAGAAGTTACTTACTCATTATTGTTTCCATACAAGTTCGAGTTCACACAACATTGAACCAAGCATCCATATATATACAGTTCCAATGAAGTAACAATACTTCAACCAATCAAAGATGCGACAGAGAAGGACACTTTTCTTACCTTCTATCAACCATAACAGACAAACCCAGTTCCAAGACTTAAAGCAACAACATATTTCCATAAACCCTTTTTAGCAGACAGCAAGATTCAAATATGTTTGACATTATTCAAGACTCAACCAAAATAAAGGTATGATTCACTATTAAACTTAAACAGGAAACGACCCACATTCCATATCATCTAACAAAGACTCATTATCAGAAGAATACAGAGATATTTCAAGCAAAGAAGCAAGATATTCATCATAAATAAAAACCCATTGATCACAAGAGCAAAGTTGTTTTAATGAAGACGTTTAGAGAAAAGCAAGAACAACTTAATGGATAGAGCCTATCATGCCGATAGTGCTTCTATTGATTCGAAGAAGATTTCTAACCGAGCCTCCACAATTCCTTCTTCTCCAAACGAAGTCAACAACCCAAAACTTCTTTCTCATATGCCTCTTATACCTCCATTGGATTGAAAATAGTCCAAAGGAGCCAAAAATAAACAGATTAAAAATGAACTGCTAGTTCGAAGAACCAGATATCCCCATGCAGAGAAAAAATCGAAATGAATGAAAGACCAAACAACCTCCAAGAATTCTCGCTTGCATGGTTTCCAAGGCGGTTTGCTCACCAAAACCAATGATCATTAATGCCATTGAATTCCACTTTCCCGCCTAAATCTCCACACCATTGCCATCTAAAATTGGCGAACTCAAACTTAAC
Source organism: Taxus wallichiana var. yunnanensis (assembly GCA_018340775.1). Lineage (NCBI taxonomy): Eukaryota > Viridiplantae > Streptophyta > Pinopsida > Cupressales > Taxaceae > Taxus > Taxus wallichiana. The sequence goes on from CM031236.1 coordinate 339,644,653, forward strand.
TAAAGCATGCATCTCTAACTTTAGTGACAATGTCAGCTAGGCATTCCATCTAATTTCCATGCCTCTGCCAAAACTGGCAGTACCACATTTTTAAATTCAAATCAAATCACTTAAATGTCATTGAAACCATCGCCACTCCCCTCAATTTCCATGCGACCCCTTAGGTCCCCTTTCATTTAACATTAGTTTAGGCTAGATAAACATTAGTTTAGGATCCGACCTTAGGTTAGATAAAAAAGCATTTACCTTAGGTCATTAAACATTGTCATAGGTAAGTTTGCCATCAAAGAATAAGCCTTACCCCATAGTAGTTTAGTATTAGGTAATAGGTTAGAGATAGACCTCTCATTACCTTAGGTTATTTCCAAATCGAGACACTTGTAAAACATACAACTTAGATTAGGACGCAACAGGATTAGTGTAGACACATATCTAAGGTAGGTCCAGTTTACCTTAGGTTAGAATCCAGTTAGGACAGATCTTAAAGATCTAGGATTAAGGCTTTACCTTAATAGTCCTAAAGTAAGTCTTTTTCCTTCTTACACCAACCAGCGTCATAAGAAATTAACTAGAGGATCCAATTTCGTATTTCACAAAAAATGTAAAACAAGGACCTCAAAAGAAGGGTCTCGAAAAATTGTAAACATACAAAGACTCATTTCTCTTAATACCTTCCATTCCAGAATGTCGACTTAACAAACTGAACAGGTAAGAAACTGAAGCATACCTTGGATCAATGGAATTGATCCAAGGTTTTGTTGTTATTAAAAAAAAAAGTAAGTATGCAAATGAAATTTTGGTTCACAACTTTTACAGAGCCCAAGGATAATTTTACTTCCAAGCAACAACAACATAGCAAAATGAATCCATGAACGGCAATAATTTATCCCTTTGCAAGCATGATTCCCAATAGTCAAAAGAATACACCTTCTTAGGAAAAATCACATATCAACACTTGCAGTGTAAGGAGGAGAAAGCTATCAATTTGCCAAAGATGTTACATATAATCATCTTACTTTTGCTCATAATCCAACCAATAATAAGAAATTAAATGAATGTAGTATGTGCCTACAAATTTGACACGGAAAATTTGCAGTTGATACATGCCACTTCCATTAAAATTGAACCCGAACTCTCTAATGTTTATAACTCTTTGTAACATTCTTCTTGAAAAGCTACTACACTACTTTGTGCAATGTTCAACCCACTAATTTTAATTATAAGACAATGCTTTGTATATGTTGTTCCACTTTCGCAAAACAAATGAAATCTTTGCTCTTATGAAGATGGTTCATTCTTTGTGAATACAAAATGGCATATAGATCACTTCTATGTTTTCCTAAATCATTTACTCACTCCTATCAATGTTACGATTGCAATTCTTGGTACCATTGCTAGTTAAAATCGCATATAGAGGCCAACACTTCCAAAAAAAAACAAAGGGCCTCCTAATACACATCCTTTCTATCACATTGCTCATCAAATATAACCAAAACATACCCTTGTGTCACTAATCTTAGCTCCCATCCTCCCTTTGTACCCCACTTATTGTTGAATAATGTTATGAAAGAGCCCCTAGATTATTGTGAGGGTCTTGGGGACTTGGAGGTGAGATCCACATTTTTTTATTTTTATTTTAAATTCTTCCGATCGAATTTAACCTAAAGCAGAACCCTTCCCTCTCCCCACAAAAAATAGTTGTCATTTTTACCAAAAGAATGTTAAACGTTTATCCGGAATGTACCAAAAACAAATTAAGTTTAAACCCCTAAATTTCATTGAAAAAAGTTAAAATGTTTATATATTAATTTTGTAAATATTATTTTAATAGTTGTGCCCCAGTGGTTCCCAAAATCTAGGATTTTATTTGCCATATGATAAGCCCCGTCCTCGAGACTTAGGTGACCATGTTGTTGATCAAAAGCAGTATGCTAATGAGAACCTACCGAGTCAAGTACAAAATGCTATTATCAATGAAAAATATGATAATACACTTGAAGTCCACAGTCACTAATGAGATGTCCTTCGCACATGTGAAGGTTAAAATCATTATAACTCCCCCATGCAAGCTTATCATCAAAACTAAATGCTCTAATTTCGCACACTTTTTGGGTGGAAAAAGGAGTTGATAAGAAGTGACATTTGGGTAGTAATACTTTGCCATTATAAAGCAGGAATGAAGACTACAGAAGAGACAGAGACAACATGGGGGAGCGTCGTGTCAAGTTGAGCCAATTTGTGACCCTGCATGGAAGGCAGATGAGGTTCTATGGAATTATCTGCAGATTGGTGGGGTTTCCAATCTCATTGAAAGGATCCAAGGATATGACCAAAGACATTTCCCTTCAATTTGTTGCAGGGTGGAAAAACAAAATTGTGGCATATGGGGACAAGACCATTCATATCACCGAAGAACTCATTGCTGATATCACTGGTCTTAGCATGGATGGCAACCGGTTTTTCAACAAAAGAATTGATAAGGCATCTGAAGCCAAAGGTTGCCATTATCAATTTTACCAAAGGTAATTGGTAAGATAAGGCATGGATGAGAATTTGGAGTTTGTAACAACCTGGAATTAAGATTGCCTCGATTCTAGCACCATTCGACGAGATCACAAAATGATAGTCGATATGTTACATTTGAAGGAAGGTACATCATAGTTCCCCTTAAGCATCTTGTCTTCTTGAACCATTTTAGGAGAAATCTTAAAATTTGTTTTCCTCATTTCATCTTGAACTCACTTGAGCACTCAATCTTAGAGGTTCAAAAGCACACTCGTGCCACTCCCCTCCATCAAAGGATTATCTTTCTTTTGCATTGGCATTGTCTTGCACAAAATCTTGTCATCCCTTTGGCCCCTGCCCCTCCTAACCATAACCCTATCCCTGAACCCACCATTCCTACCCCCACCAGTTCTTTGGATCAAAGGAAGGTCAGATCTAAAAATCCCTTATACCCCCTTAACCATCATTTCCCTTCAAAGAGAATTCTTCGTGATCGAACAAGGACTTTGAGCTTGCCCAAAGTCTTCTCCATATGGGTAAACTAGGTCAAAGAAGTTCTACTATGGAGAAGAATGGAGACTTACAAAAGTGGATTGATGAGATTGAGAAAGACTTGGAGGCCCTAAAGAAAGAAATGAAACAGTTGTCAAGAAGGGAGGGAAAGAGGAAAGTGGAGGAGGATCCTAGACTTGTTGAAAGTCAAATCCAAGAGATATACAAGAAGCTCAACTCTCTTGACAACAGTGGTGGTGAATATGAGAAGCAAACAGGACTCTATTACCAGAGCTCTCAAAGTTGTTTACAATTTTTTGGAACAAGTCAATAATGTTTGTATGTTGAGCGATGTTTCGAAAACATGTGGGAGGAAGCACCAACTCAAGCTCAAGTCTTCATCAGTCAACAAAAATGACCCCACATAGGTTACAGCTATTGCATTATTCAGTGCCCTATAGGAGTTGAAGAGAACAATTGATAGCACATCCAAGTGATGTGCTTCCTGCAAGCTTATTGTAGACTGGCAATTTAGTTGATGTTATTTTGTTGTTTTTTTATGTTGACTGGCGGTTTTGTTGTTGTTTTGGTACTTTTCTATGCAACTGTTTAACTGCAGTTGTGCTCTCTTGTAACATCTTATTTTGATCACTTTTTGGACTGTTTCATGGTATTATCCGACTTTTGGGCTTTTTTGTACTAGGGTATAGTCTCTTCCAAAAAACTATTTGCCAGTAATTAAAAAATAAACAATATGCCTATTGCCCTTCGGCCATATAATCCACATATACTAGATTTGTTGTTTCTTGCAAAAGTGTGGTTGAGAGCTGGATTATAGGCTTATTTTTCATTTTGGGCCAAATTGCCTCCTGTGAGATCACACCTAGCCAGCCAAAGTACTCACCTTTAAAGCTTCCTAGTAATTTATGCTTTGATACGGGTGCGAAGGTGTGACCCGATGGTGGGGCTGAGTGCTTGCCGACCACCCACCCAGTTCTAATCCCCAAGCCCCGGGAACCAATTACCCTTGCATTTACACAACCGGTTGGGAGGACTCGCCTGTAATAGCGCGCCACGAAGTGTACAGTGTCGGGTCGCTGTAGGTAAAAAAAAAAACATTATGCTTTGATATCTTTCTAATCTGAAGTGTACCAAGTCGCTGGGTCATTAAAAAAACTTATGCTTTGATATCTTTCTAATCTTCCAAGTTGATCGACCGTATTCTTTTTCCCATGTGTTCTCCTCCGCTCCTCTACTCCATCTTTTCTGGGATGTAACATTCTGGCCAGCCTTATATATCTGTTACCCATCATTATTAACACATCATTATCAGTTGAAAATATTGCGCAATCTTGCATTCTTCAGGCATCATTGCATAGTTATTGAGAACAGGTTTTGGTTATATATATTGGTTGCCTTCATCCAATTTTGGTATTTTTTTTTGCGAGGTTGTTACTATGAATTTAATAGCTTCTGTAGCTCAGGTTCGTGTGAGTTATATGATCTGATCTTTGGTGTTATGGCTTTTGGCTTGCTTCTAAATCTCAATATGCTCACAAATGCTTTATTTTGACCTACCATGATGGCTCTCACGGCAATTACATGACTGTATTTTTAATCACCCATACTAATGTAACAAAAAGGATTGCATGAACTTTATACGCACTTGGGAGCCCTTTCCATTTTAAACTGAAATCCCACTTAGTTCCCAAGACTAACAAAAACTAGCCTACAAAAAGGAACCATTAATAAACTGAAATCCCATCTTACCATTGCCAAGATAAACAAAACTGAATCATGGATAAATTAAAATCCCACATTAGCGTTTCCAAGAGCAACAAAAATCGTCTACGTGTAGAAATCATTAAAAAGGATAAATGTGGTAAAAGAACTTTGCCGTCCCTTATCGGAGATAATTTACATAACAGTTCGGAGGTCACCATAACCATTTAATTCAAGGGAAAATGCATAGAATGAGTGACAATCGTTGAAGACCAATTTTTTATTCCCTATGGTGATACAAACCCTTTCTCATACAATCTTAGAAATAGGAAGGATTATTCTCTTTTATCCTCTTCAATGACCTCTGCAAGATTAAAAACATCAGTATTGATGACCCTCCTTTCTTTTCTGTCTATCCTGCCTGCAACATCAAGGGTGGATTTCACATCTCCGGAAGTCAGAGAAACTGCTTCATCCTCATCAAAATCCTCCCCAATTTCTTCTGAGTATGCATATCTGTCAAGAAATTGACAAGGATTCAAACATAACATTCCTGAAATTCAACCAGAAAATCAGCACAGCCAAAAGCTGAACAGTATGCATGTGCGTGTGTGTGTGTAGCATACCCCACGTTGGAAGCATAGGAATAATAGCAATATAAACTCTTGAACCTGTAATAAAGTAATTGTTGTCTCTACAAAAAAGCAACTATATAGATGTGGCAGTTAACTCACCGCATTGCATTATGAGATGGTGCCCACAAGGTACATATGACACACAGCAGGACAAATGCAAGAAAAGTCCAAAACGCAGTAATAATCCAAGCATTTTGCCAACGTTCTGTGAAGGGGTCCGTTGCCTTGAAATATAACTGCAAAAGACTCAGAAGACCCATTCTTAACACAAAATGTCACCAAAGAAAAATATTTGCACCTAACTCTAATTCATTTGATACCTAGTAACAAATAAAACAAATTGATCTGTACAAAAACCCCGCCCCAGCATGCAAATTACCTCGTAGCCAATCCAAGCAACAGAAAGAACAACTGCCACTGCCAATAGGTTCGTAAACTTTCTATAAAGTTCAAGCTTTGCAAAGCTTCTCCGTGCCTGATAAAATATAAGACAGACTTAGCAGGTTGACATAATCTGCACCTCCTCCCTTAGCATACAATAGAAAGAAACCCACTTCCACATAACTTGGAAACAATTATGAGAATAAAAAGCCAATGCTAAAAAGCGCTACATACCTCCCTGCTAATCATACACTAACCATCAGAGATATGGACCAACCTAAAACATTCTGCGTCATAAAAGGGATTTGAATCCAAGAATTTACCAAGCTTTCATTTAGATTCAAAGGGATTGTCTACCATTGGGCATTCTGTAAGCTTTAAAGGGCATCTACATTAAGACAGCAGTTGCAAGGCAAGCAAACAATATTTTAGAATTGCATATGGTTGGTAGAAACAACTCAGATTTTTTAATTCCAAACTGAAAATAGCATTGGCTTCAGTACAAATAAAGAAAAGAACCACAGTTCAGAACCAAATTAAAGCCTCAATTACCAGTTTGCAAGTGCTTACAATCTGACATCCATCCACCTGGAAGCAGGCAGGATTGTAATGCAGCTTTGGATCTATCAAGATAGCTCTATTTCACCTCTTCTCCTCAGCCAGTTTGTCATGTAAGTCTGATCTCCATAAATGTGTTATAAAAAAGCAATGGCAAATGAACAACTTAAGGCAAACTATCTTGTAAATAAACAAGCCCCACCTCAAACCTTAGTTTCCAAAGTTGTGGGAGATTAAACCATGGACCAAGGGCCAAATGAGGAAGACTTTGCTGAAACAGCCAAAGCTATTGAATACAAACTAGATATCAACACTTGGATCATTGGGCAAAGGAAAAACGGCATATTAGCAAAATCACACATCTATATTTCTTCTCGTCTTACCATTCCCATGATGTCTAAAGCAGGATCCACTCATCCTTCTTCAGCAACCAAAAGTATTTTCCTCTCAATGACACTCTTTCACCACTGGCCTAGCCCTTATGCCTCCTACCACACAGGGTTTATCCATGGCTTTTCATGCTTCACCTTCCCAACCTCAAGCAACCCCAACGATATTCCCATTCAATCCTATTCTCACACAGCAGTCTGTTCAACCAGTAGCTTCAATCAAAAGTCAGAAGAGGCGAAGGCTGCCCATTGATTTTGCAAAATCAAGGCAGCAATTGGCCAAAGAAGCCCAAGAATATCTGACCAGGAAAGAGAATGAGAGACAAACACAAGAGGCTGCAGCCAGACTCACAACAGTGTATGCCCCTCAGAAGCAAAGAATGTACTTCCATCGGATGATTCTTTTGACAACTAAAGCTGAGAAGGGCACGAAACTAGGGGATTACCAAATATCCACAGCAACACATGATCTGGCAAGAGTTAAAGCCCAGGACATAGCTGAATATAGCAGCCAGGCTCAGTTGGCAATGAAAACTGATGAGCTTAAAGAGGACAGCAAAGTCAAAAAAACAAAAGATAGCGGAAGTATCTTAAGTCTTGATAAAGGCCAACAACGGGATCAGAGCTCTGGATAATGACAAGAGAATACTAAATAGCTCCTTGGCATCCATGGTAGAAAACTTCTTGTACAAAACTGAGCATATGAAGAATGCGAACCTAAGAAATGAGAATGAGGCTTGTAAACAGAAAATAGAGCTACTAAAATGGGAACTCAAGGAGTAGGAAAGGACAGGGAATGTTGTAGTGCTAATTACAGAGTTATAAATGCCAGCTGGGAGAATACAATGAAAGCTACTGCTCGATTAACTCAGTCTCTTGAGTTTATCAATGAAGATGTGGCACAATTACAGCCAGTCCAGCAAGCTATCACAAATACCCTACAAAAAGTCAGCCCAAAGTTGATACAAGCCAGAGTATTTCAAGCAGACTTAAGTACTATGCTCAAAGACCAAGTGATCAAGAAAGGAATCCAAGACAGAACCAGTGCAATGGAAAAGACAATTGACAACATACAGGCATAAGAACCTGCAGACAACTGTTGGGGCAAGCGTGGGACCCTCTCATGAACAATTGCAGATACAAGGAGGCATGTGGACTCACTGATACAAAAATAGATTACCTTCTGTCTTAGATGAGAACAATCAGATGCTTCCCTGGGAACAATTCCAAAAAGTGATGGAAGAGAGAGAATGATGAATCAATTTTTCAGATTTGGCTAGGTATCCCCTCACATAAATACGTTGCTGATGTCATTCATCCACTAACCAAGCTTGAAACTAATATCCATCAAACAATTGAGAAGGCCCAAGAACTGTGATGTATAGATATATTCAAGTTAAGCAGACTTTGTCGGTGATTGGATACCACCAGAATTCCAACAAAAGATGAATGGAAGGAGCTTCAGGCAGCACTAGCAACTCCATTGGCCCAATGGAGGCTGGGTTCAGCTCATTTATTGAATAAACACCTGTGAGTCGCTAAAATGTAGCTACATTATGGCTTATTCTGTATGACTAAGGTTTGTATAAATTTCATGTACTAGAGTCTAAGCTTAGTCAATTTTGAATTTTAGAAGCTTTACAGTCATTTTATATGGTCTAAAGCTTGTTTTGTATAAGTGAAACTAGCAAGTGATGACAGAAGTTCAATTAATCTTATGATCAATGGCAGTCGTTATAATTTAATAAAAGCCTTAGCTAAGCTAAAATGGTGGTGCCTACCATCTGATCTGATCTCTTGTGCCACTCCACACTGTTTGATTGTCATTTTGAAAAGGAAGGCTCGACCAATGCAATGATAGCTAGGAGAATTGGCGGGATGGTTGATGTCAACCATAGGAACCCTGATCAAGCTTTGTGCACAGTTACAACACAATTAGTGAGACCTCATTAATAGCCACCCAGATATAATATGTGAATTTATGAGCCGGCAGCTAATTGGTTTGGTAGCTATCATTAGTCCTCAGAGAAAATAAAAAATGTTAAAGGCAGGTATCAAGCTGATTCGCAAAAGATTGAGATGCACCTTACATTTACCAACCAACCACCATTTCTACAAGATGTTCGACAGGATGAATGACAAGCTCCACATCAGCCACCTAATATTGAAGATTGACGGGAGTTCCACTTTCAATTTTCTCAATTCCGTCCGATAAATTGTAATGGGTTTAATAAGGAAAAGGTTGATGTAATTGTGACTTTTAGAGCTGTCATTTTGGCGTAAGTTTTGTGCTTATAAGTAATACCTCGAACCTCCACTATATTGCATCTATGTTAGCCTTTTGATTAGGTAAATATGGTCTGAGTGATTCACAATGCAATCAATACGACTCCCATGGTAATTGGTTTGTCAACCGTCTAGCTACTCTACAAGACAGAGCTCACCTTACTTTATTTGTTTTATTGATTAAACTTGTTCGTATTTGCCCATATGCTAATCAGTTTTGTGTTTATAAGGTATAAAGTTACAATTGCCAACCAATTCCTTCTTGGTGCATCACCACCTTTTCATTTTATTTATTTTACTTTATATCCTTCTCCCTTATCTTTGTTTACTTTTTTCAATTCATGACCTACTTAGGAAACAGAACCAGCTGTCCCTGGAGGTTCTCTGCTAAGTCACAATCCCACGCTGAGCACAGATCCCATGTTATGCTAGATTTGCAGGTGCAATATAAATCAGACAAGTCTAGGCATCAACACTAACCTAGGGTTGTTTTCACCCATGTACTTGTCAAATGTAACTAAATGCAATCTCAAGTCCCATTGACCCAGATTGGTCATTTGTGAACATTAATGTAATTTCTTTCTTTCAAACCACAAACTCTTTGGGGATGTTATTCCTGCAAGAAACTGCGATCAATTGATTTGTGGCATAAATCAGGATAACTATTTCACATATCTTACAATGTCCTTTTTCAAATAATCCAAGTACGAGCTCCAACCACCTTGTTTTGGAATATGTTTATCTTGTCCCATGTATTCAAGCAAACTCTTATTTTCCTTCAGGATATTCACAGTGCATTTTCTCGGTTCAGCCCAGATTACTTTTGTTGATTCCTTTATGGCTGTGTCAAAGGATACCTAATAAAGAGAAATCTCAATTTTTTCAACAGTTCATTTTGTGATATGCCAAATGGTAAATATCCACCAAAAATCTTTTAACGATAAATTCTTCAATCCTTCAAACACATTTTTCTTTCCCAGAACTCTCCTACTACACTTCTATTCTTGCAATTATCTAAAATCCACTTTCCTTGCACTTAACCAAACAATTGAAATTGCTCTTGGAAAAATCTTGACCAAGCATCATTTACTATATTATGAGATGAGGCTTTACCTTTGAGCATCCTCCAACCTTTATGACTTGTGTCTTTACCATTACCAAGTGCAGAGAATGGTCATTTCCTTTGTAGCTTGAAAACATATGTACCCAAGTCTCTACCAGCTTCAATAATTTATCTTCATCCTCCACTTTGATTTGGATGTCAATGGCTGCCTCCACTATATTTCTTTATTGACCTGATGAAAATTGATCATTAATGGGATTTGCTTGGAAATTTTTGTGAATATTATCCATCCACACCTGGATCCTGCAATCTTCTTGTGCCCTTGAGGAACAACAACCAAAGTGGATGAACCAACAAAGTTATTTAGGGATATCCCCTATTAGCTCATATACCTACTAGAGCTTTATCCTTATCAGCTCTTCCAGCCATACGTAAAATTGCTTGTGTTAAATGCTCATTGCCTAGGTTGGGATTACTTAAGTCTTTGGAAAAGTCATCAATGATCATTGACTCTAGTCAAGTCAAGAATTGTGTATGACAGGTAAAAGAGAGGTTCCCATCTGGGTTCTCAAATATAGGGATCCAATCTAAGACCAGCCACACCATGTAAATACAAAGGTGCTCAAGGAGCGCTAGTGTCATAATTCTAGAGGATAGTACCATAACCCTAGCATAGTTATAGGTTTTCAAGGCCTACAACTAACATAAAGACAGGTATCTTGCTAGGATTTAGAAATAAAAGAGGCAACCAAGGAGTGGATAAAGCCAAGGGGCATAATAGAATAAGACAATGCAATAGATCAAAGAAAACATACATCTACTCTAGTCTATAGCAATGAATGACCAACATACAACAAGCACATACAAAATAAGAGACTAAAGAGAGTTCAAGATACTTACTTGTAGCATGTGTGTGACCGTTGATGCATAATCCTCCCTGAGACAACAGCACCAAAAGAGAATCGCTATCGGTGGAGAAGGGGAAAGCTCAACAAGATCTCCAGTCCTAACTCACTATGATGACCCAAATGCAAAAGAGATAAGCTCCAAGACTCCAAAGTTAGTCAATAAGTGAAAAATAGTGCAAGCAAGGTGAGTGTGAGTGTAAACAAGTGATAGCAAGTAGTTCTATTGGTTGTAAGTGGTGGTTTTACAAAGTAAAATGTCAAGTATATATACCCAACACCATCACTCGTGGTGATGGCGTCGGCCATGGCAAAACCAAAACAGACGCCATCACAATAGTTGTTTTACAGAGATAAAGGCCAAGTATATATACCCGACGCCATCACTCGTGGGCGATGGTGTCGACCATGGCAAAACCAAAGCAGTGCTATCGCCCATGGGCAATGGCATCGTCCTCGGGAGAAACCCTAAGGTCAAAGGCTAAAAACATTGGGAATGGAGGCCAAGAGATCAATGAAGGTAAACGCGAAGGTCCAAAGATGACCGTAAGCAAGGATAATGGTGTGCAATGATAGGAAGCAAGTGGACATAATGGGACAAGTGGACATAATGAGTACAATGTGTTAACAACGGAAAGAAACGAGGCAAGTATTGGGTGACTAAGGCTACTAGCGACATCTCTCAAATGTTGTGGTCTAGCCCACATGACCAAGTCCAATTACACCCTAATCCTAAGCAGAACCCCTAAGGCACCCGCTCAGAGGACAATGCCTCAACAACCCGCATAAAAGAAATGGCTAGCAAACATCAAAAATATGGTGTATACATTGTGTTACCTTCTTTGACATTCACAATTTTCACTCAAATATCATGTTTCAACGCCAAGTGTGGGAATTAGTAGGGATTAGATTTTCTTCTCAAAAATTGAAGTACGTCACTAATCGATCAAATTTTCTTGAGCCCCAAACGAGAATTAAATCCTTCAAAGAAATTTACCCGAGCCCTAAATCTTTATTGTTGATTTTGGCATTCAAGTCGATACGCTAGAAAGAACTCTTGGACTTCAAGAGATCCATCTTCACTTTCGCTTCGATACTTACTTTCAAAGGCTCCTCCTAAAGATTCACCTTGTCAAACATGAACAAATTTGAATATTCTTGAACAATGTCTTGATTTTATGGTAGCGGTTTGATGCTAGATTTTCTTCTAAATAGATGTATTGTGTGGCCTATTCAAGTATTGAATTGCTTGAAACCTCGTCAGTCATTATCATATTGAATGGTGAATAAAAATGGGGACCTTTGGAGATGATTGTAAGAGAACAAGAATGAAAAAACTTATACTCTAGTAAGTTGACAAGCTTTAGAGCAAGCATTTTTGTTCATTTCATTTATTGCACCCTGCTCCCTTGATATGTCAATTTCTTGGGAACCTAGTCATGGAGAAATTAATTGTACTTCATTAGGTTATTGGTTGACCAGATCTACTTTCACCAATCCTTTTTCTCATCATTTAGATCTTTGAGATTACATTTCCTCTTTCTTGGTAACATATGGCCCTTTGGAAATTGGCAAAGACATATTGCCCTTTGGAAATTAGCAGCATATTGCCCTTTGGAAATTGGGGAATCATCTATTCAGCCTTAACAACCCAAATGCAAGAGCTTCTAATTATTTCCCTTATAATACTTAAAAGTCGTCTACCTTTCTAGGTTGGGGGATGGGGGTGTCGGACTAGACACAAGGGATTTTACCAATTGCTTATATAATGGAAGTCAATTCATCTACAAATTGACCTTTAGCTTCTACACAAATACTCTTTGTCAACCCTTTAAGTGTATAATTGAAAAGCATGTAAAACAAAAGAGGTCTTGATATGCTCCAACCTAGGTTGCGTTTTAGTTGACCTCTCTTCAAATGTTTCACCTTCTATTAATGTATATCGCTTAATATTTAATGAACAATTAGTTATCAACTAACTAATGTTTGGTTATGAACATCCCCAAGTATATTGCAACCTCTTTTAGCATAATAAATTATGCAGCACACACACACCTCTCAATGTGTGTCGTATGCCTTTCTCATTTCTCTTCATTCTTTGTGATCACATCTTCTAACATTGGTGTTAGAGTCATTGGAACTCGATGAGTTCAAGGTTTGAGGAAGCGGGACGAAGGTACAGATGCAAGAAAAAGACAGAAGTTCAAAGTCCGGGAATCCATTGGAGTTACGAGGCATTTACGAGGAGAAGTAAAAAGATCTGAATTAAGAGGAAACACATAAGTATTTGAAAACATGGGGAACGGAGGCCAAGAGATCAATGAAGGTAAATGGCGAAGGTCCGTGGTGACCATAAGCAAGGATAATGGTGTGCAATGATAGGAAGCAAGTGAACATAATGGGACAGGTGGACATAATGAGTACAATATGTGAACGGAAAGAAACGAGGCAAGTATTGGGTGATTAAGGCTACTAGCAACATCTCTCAAATATTGTGGTCTAGCCCACATGACCAAGTCCAATGACACCCCAATCCTAAGAAGCCCCTTAAGGCACCCACTCGGGGAGAATGCCTCAACAACCCTTGCATCAAGGTTTGAGGAAACCGGGACGAAGGTACAGGCGCAAGAAAAAGACAAGTTCAAAGTCCGGGGAATCCATTGGAGTTACGGACGACGAGAGGAGAAGAAAAAGATCTGAATTAAGGGGAAACACATAAGTATTTGAAAACATGGGGAACGGAGGCCAAGAGATCAATGAAGGTAAACGGCGAAGGTCCAGGGTGACCATAAGCAAGGATAATGGTGTGCAATGATAGGAAGCAAGTGGACATAATGGGACAGATGGACATAATGAGTACAATGTGTGAACAACGGAAAGAAACGAGGCAAGTATTGGGTGATTAAGGCCACGGCAACATCTCTCAAATGTTGTGGTCTAGCCCACATGACCAATTCCAATGACACCCCAATCCTAAAGCAAGCCCCTTAAGGCACCCGCTCAAGAGGAGAATGCCTCAACAACCCTTCCACAAAAGAAATGGCTAGCAAGCATCAAAAATATGGTGTATATATTGTGTTACCTTTTTAACATTCACAATTTCACTCAAATGTCATGTTTCAACGCCACTATGGGAATTTCAATTAATCGGGATTACATTTTCTTCTCAAAATTGAAGTACATCACTAATCGATAAAATCTTCTTGAGCCCCAACCAGAATTAAATCCTTCAAAGACATTTACCTTAGCCCTAAATCTTTGTTGTTGATTTTGACATTCAAGTTGATATGCTAGAAGGAACTCTTGGACTTCAAGAGATCCATCTTCACTTCCACTTGGATACTTACTTTCAAAGGCTCCTCCTAAAGATTTGCCTTGTCAAGCATGAACAAATTTGAATATTCTTAAACAATGTCTTGATTTTACGGTAGCCAATTTGATGCTAGCTTTTCTTTTAAAAAAGATGTATTGTGTGGCCTATTGAAATATTGAATTTCTTGAAACCTCGTCCTAACCAACTACCAAGTCATTATTATATTGAATGGTGAATAAAAATGGGGACCTTTGGAGATGATTGTAAGAGAACAAGAATGAACAAAGTTATACTCTAGTAAGTTAACGGGGTTTAGAGCAAGCATTTTTTGTTCATTTCATTTATTGCACCCTGCTCCCTAATATGTTGATTTCTTGGGAACCTAGCCATGGAGAAATTATTTGTATTTCATTAGGCTAGTGGTTGACCAAATCTACTCTCACCAATCCTTTTTCTCATCATTTAGATCTTTGAGATTACATTTCCTCTTTCTTGGTAACATATGGCCCTTTGGAAATTGGAAGTATATTGCCCTTTGAAAATTGGGGAATCATCTATTCTAGCCTTAACAACCTAAATGCAAGAGCTTCTAATTATTTCCCCTTATAATACTTAAAAGTCTTCTACCTTTCTAGGTGGGGATGGGGGTGTCGGGCCGGACGCAGGGATTTTACCAATTGCTTATATAATGGAAGTCAATTCATCTACAAATTGACCTTTAGCTCCTACACAAATCGTCTTTGTCAACCCTTAAGTGTATAATTGAAAAGCATGTAAAACAAAAAGAGTCTTGATAGGCTCCAACCTAGGTTGCTTTTTAGTTGGCCTCTCTTCAAATGTTTCACCTTCTATTAATGTATATCGGTTGATATTTAATGAACTATTAGTTATCAACTAACTAATGTTTGGTTATGAACTTCCCCAACTATATTATAACCTCTTTTAGCATAATAAATACGAGCACCACACACCTCTCAATGTGTGTCATGTGCCTTTCTCATTTCTCTTCATTCTTTGTGTTCACATCTTCTAACATTGGTGTTAGAGTCATTGGAACTCAATGAGTTCAGCGTTTGAGGAAACCTGGACAACATACAGACTACAAGAAAAAAGACAAAGAAGTTCAAAGTTTGGGGAATCCATTGGAGTTACGGACGACGAGGAGAAGAAAAAATGATCTGAATTAAGGGAAACACATAAGTGTTTGAAAACAAGACCGTAACAACCATGAGCCATGATCTGAAGAAATGTGCAAGCTAGGGCACAAAAATAACAAATCGCGACTTGCAAAGACATTGAAAGAGAATCACATATTAGAAGAAAGTTTTGTATGTCTAGAGGCAGCATCGTGTGAACAATATTGAGAGCACAGACCCATAAATCATTCACGAATTCACAAGCATGATTTCCCTTTTTTAATCACATTTACAGTCACGAGAGAGGCATTGAGAGCAGATTGAAGGACAAAACGTGAGTGCTGAGATTGTTTTCAAGTTAGAGCACGTGAACACCAAAAGTCGTGAATGTGCAAATCAGATCCCGAGTCACAAACTTTGTAGAGTGTTGATTGAAAAGACAGTCGTGATAACCTATGCAAAAGGATTTTGAGGGCACACAAGAAGGAACTTCTGTGGCAGATTAACACATGAGGGAAACATTGTTAATGATAAAATGCGATTTGTAGGTCATGAATCAGCAAAAAGGGGGTTGTGAAAAGACCAGACAGTTTTATTTTGCAAAGTTATAGACAATTTTTGTGAAGAAAGACACGGTCGTGACTTTGCAAAAGAAAAATTAACTCCAAAGGAATGGTTGATACTAGGGACAGCAAAAACAACTGGAAAGAAAACAAACCTGGTGGGAATACATGGGCAATTCAGGAGGAGCAAGTTGTGATTTGAAGTCTGAATATCCACCAATTAGAGCACAGCCATTAAGATCGTAAGTTGTGTATAAATTTCTGATTTTATTGTAGCAATCAGATTCAGATTAGACTTTGCATTGATTTGCAAGTCAAGTCAGATTTTCATTATATAGATTGTATTTCATGTCTTGCACATTGACTCATGGGCAAGCAATCAAGTATTGTGTGAAAAATGCCCAGTATTCAGAATCT
Source organism: Taxus wallichiana var. yunnanensis (assembly GCA_018340775.1). NCBI lineage: Eukaryota > Viridiplantae > Streptophyta > Pinopsida > Cupressales > Taxaceae > Taxus > Taxus wallichiana. The sequence goes on from CM031236.1 coordinate 339,661,018, forward strand.
TGTTACGCCAGAGATGCAAAACTTGACTGGCCAGAATTACAATGTCTGGAATCACAAGTTTTTGACGATCACGGGATACATGGACTACGATAAAATCATTCTTGGCAATAAAGAAAGGCGTATTGCTAACTTTGCATATTATGACAAGCGTCATAAGGAGGCCTTGTTGTTGTTGAAGTTGTCAGTGTCAAATGATTTGATACCTGAGGTTCAGAACGCCACTGAGGCAAGTGTGCTATGGACAAGTCTGAAGAAGAAGTACATGACTTCAAAGATGAGTCAAGTTATATTCTTGAACAATTTGTTGTTTTCAGCAAGGATGATGGAGAACGGATCCCTATCAGAACATCTTCTTCAAGTGAAAGATCTCCAAGACCAACTCAGTTCCATCAATAAAAAGATGGATGATGACAACTTGGCGGCATTTGTTTTGAATAGATTATTGCCCTCCTATGAAACATTTGTGGAGGCCCTACATTTGATGGCGGAAGGATAGACACTCACACTTGATTAGATCAATTCTTATCTGTTGTAAAAGAAACATAGGAAGACACAAGCAATTGAGTCGAGTCTTGGACAAACAGAGTGTGCATTAACTGCTTGGTTTAAGGGAAAGTGGAATCGAATCCCTGGTGAATCATCTGCTAGTTATTAAGTGAAATGTCATTACTGTCAAAAGTTTTGCCATCTCAAAAAGGATCATCGGAAACAACAATATGATCTTTCCCAGCACAACAAAAGGCCACAAGATGAGGCAAATGTGGCAGTAGTAGCAAATGAACGTGATTACGAGGAAGACCATGCTCTATGTGCTCTCACATCATTATGTTCAAATGATAGTGCTAGCAATTGTTGTATCATTGACACTAGTGCATCTAGACATTTGCCATGTCGAAGGGATTGGTATGTATCACTTAAAAGTTAAAACAAATACATATTGTTCTCATTTAGTTGTATTAGCTGATGGAGCCACTTGCAGTAGAGGGGATGGGAGATATATGCATTGTGTTGAATAATGCTCAAAAACTCTTAGTAAAGAATGTTAGGTATGTTCCTAACATGCATAAAAATCTCTTGTATGTTTGTCAGTTAACAAAATATCCCAATATTTCTATAAATTTTTCTGGGAAAAAGTGTATTTTGTCAGATGTGAAATAGGGATAGGTAATCGCCCTAGGCATTGGGCAAGGTCGTCAATATAGGCTTGTTGACCATGATACAATCAACTCAAAAGCACGCATAGAGGAGACTCCATCATCCAAGATGTGTTGGAGGATGAAATTCCTCATAGAGTTGTTAAACCTAATTCAATCAACTTGCATGCACTCGTTGTGGAGGGAATATCCATTGTACATAATGTGCAAGAGGATGCAATGCCTCGAAAGAATGGTATTTCTCACTCAATACAAAATGTGCATGAAGCTAACATGCCTTGGGAGGATGGGCTCCCCCAATCGGATACACAATTAATTGTGGGAAGAGACTCCAACTTTCAAGATGAGCTTGTGACACAAGGTGAGATGGCAAGACACGCCACTCAATCACAAGCACGAGCTCAAAAGACGATAGAGCATGGACACTTTGCTCATCTTGTTGCAAAAAGATTTCGCAATAGGGAGGAATAGATGAGAAATAGAAGATGGTTATTTATCCTACAACAAAGTTGCTTTTTACTCCTAAAGATACTATAAAAAGGTCACATTTCAATTTCAATTGCTTCTCTTCGGAAATTTGGAAGCAAAGATCTACAAGTGTTGCCTAAGATTTTTGGGTACTTGAACGTGCCCATTTGGGTTGCAGATTGATTGACTCCGTGTCAACATTCAATAGGCTCCACGAGCCTAGTACACTCTATTTAATCAGCATCATTCTATGAACAATTGGTGGACCAACTATTATATCTTATGTCCACATGACCAGATCCTTGTTTTGTTGTTATCTGTCCTTTTCAGTTGCTTTCTACGCCGAAGCTAATATGGTGGACAATAGGAAAACATTAGCTGACTCCTGCAAATATCAAACGAGCAGCCTAAGGTTTTAATGACTAAATTTGTTAGTTTTATTGTATTTGAAAATTTTGGGACAGACTTGTCTCCAATTTAATTATTAAGCGGCAGTATTAAAGTATATTAATTAATGTTTAATGAACTATTAGTTATCAACTAACTAATGTTCGGTTATGAACTTCCCCAGCTATATTGTAACCTCTTTCAGCATAATAAATACGAGCACCACACACCTCTCACTGCATATTGCGTGCCTAGATCATTTTTCTTCATTCTTTTTGTGTTCAAATCTTCCAACACATTCAAGCAGGTATACAAAGGCAGTCCAACTTGCTAAGAACTATTTTTAATCTATTTTCCCAAGCCGCCCAGCATCCTCCTCACCTAGTGAAAGTGCCTTATTCAGCTTGATTATCGGCATTTTTGTCTTATAAATAATCATCCAACCTTCAAACATCTTCACTAGTCAAATCATATTGGATGGTCATTGGTAATGGCATGGCACTCAGAATTGTAGGTAGAAAATAAACTTTCCTTGTCCCCTTAACTACATTTGGTTCAATTTCACGATTCCATCAAATACAAGTTTTTGCTCCATCATATTTTTCTTCATACAAATAGTGGCATACCAACCTATAGATTTTTACCATCGATATATCTCAAAACCACAAAATAGTCGAGTATATGACCTAGAAGATCCGTTGGCACCATGGGCTAAACCCATATAGTGTAGCTTAACAAAAATTTGTATCCACTAACCAATCCCCATTATTTTATTACTTCTTTGCTTTAACTAAAAGCATCTAATATCCATTGGGTATCCACTAACCCACCACAGTAATGCTCTGTGATCTCAAATATCCCCTCAACTACTATCGTGTTCGACCAGTTGGACCATTGGTCCATTGTCCCTCTATAGGTTTCCCACACTACCTCCTATCGCGCATGCGAAGGCTCTTGAAACCAACCACTTGGTCTCGTTGTCAAGCATCTCTCCCTTTGTAGAATCCTTAGGGCATCTCCTGCTACCTGTAGTGGTGTATCCGTAGGCCTATACATGGGGAACCGCTCATATATCCAGATCGACAATAGTATGATAGGTCCTACTAACCTTTGTCGTCTCACTTGAATCCCGTACAAATCATGCACTAGTTGCACCCACATTACCTCCTCTTGTCACACATGTGGAAGCCTCTTAAAATCAACCACTAGTCTCACTATCAAGACTCTCTCCCATTGTAGAATCCTCGGGGCATCTCTTACTACCTGTAGTGGTGTACCCATTGACCTATACATAAGGAACCACTCATATATCGAAGCGAGCAATAGTATGATAGGTCTTACTAACCTCTCGTTGTCTCGCCCGAATCTTATACAAATCATGCACTAGTTACGCCCATGTGGTTGTGCCCCAATTGAATTGTATTTCAATCTGTAATGCCTCTCTATATGCCACTAGCACAAATAGTGATACGGCTCCATCTACCTTGTAGCACAAGACTTGTGCCACAATCATCCCTATAATCGCCTTCATGATATCTGGAATCATGTAGCATATACAACTCTCAACCTAATCATCAATGAAGCCGATGATACTCATTGTTGCTTGTTGCTGTTGTGTTAATGCCCTCATGTCATCTAACTCCATGGATACATCGCAAAACCTACGAACTCCCCGAACATGTTGTCCCAAAATGGCATGTACATCTGTAATGTCACTTTGCAGCCTTTACTATTTGTTCATTGGCACTCCACCTAAAGGTGTTGGACCTAAACTCCCAATGCATCAAGAACATCTATATCAAATTTGCATCCAACGAGACCCGCACCATCTACATAATGCCTCCAAATCCGAGGCCATGTAGTTGTGCAATGTCCTGTGCAGACAATCTACTCAAAACCTCTGGAAGCCATGCCACATCCACGGATCTCCACAGTCGAATCCTCCGTGGCACCTACAAAACATCAAACAACAAGTACCCATTATATCTCAACACAAATCCATCATCAAAAACCACAAAATGCACTTAAAACAGCAAAAATCCACACTTTCTACTACATCGGCCCTATTGACTCAATGCCATCGGCCCCAACATAAAATCTACACATTTCCTATGCCATCCGACCTTCTAAAGCAAATGCCATTAGCTGTTGTAAAATTCCCCTCTTAGCCAAACGCCATCGACCCATTGCGGGTGGTCATCCTAACATGGTCAATCCTATCCATTTCGTGGTCCTACAAAAAAATTTGCATTTAATTCAAAAACTCACCTCATGACCTCAACATTCAAGATGCTCCCAAACCCACCTAGATATCAACCTAATTTACATTTTGACTATCTTTGGGAGAAATTTCACTAGCTCAATTTACCCTAGCATGCATTCTTCCCTTTTCTCCTAGCTACACTTTCCCAATTTACAAAACACCTAACATGGGATTCGCGCCACCATGTGCCCCGTCTCGGCCACCTCATGTACTCTTGCCATCACCACTACAATCGTTTGATTTGGATTACCTCATAACTCGTTTCTTTTAATCGAAATTAGCAAAGTGACAAACGAATTTCCCTCTTTACTATTTATAGCCATTTATAAGAATCGCTTTTCGTCGTGATTTCCTCCAATCTTCAAACATTCATATCTTTTACATTCCAAACTCCACAATCACGTCATAAATTGCGTCATGCTCAGGGCGACAACCTGTTCATTTCAACCTATTACACCTATCTCTACCGCTTTTCGCCAAAAACCTCATTTTTCCATCATTTTAACGTTACATATCATCCCTCACATGGCCCTCCTAGCCTAGGTGATTTGTCTTATTTGAGTGATTATTTTCTAGTGTTTCTTTTCAGTCTTGCTTATCTAGGGTTCCAAGTAGCCATTGCGCCCGCCACAAGCAAGTCGAGCAACATCGGCAAACAAGAATGAGGTAGGTATATTTCATTTAGCATTTCATTACTTAATTCAACACTCTACTTTCAGCATCTCCTTGTTGCATAGATCTTTTCCCGAAGACCATCTCGTGTTTCACTATTATGACACAATGATCTTTGGTTGGGTCATATGTATACACCATATTTTTGACGTTTGCTAACCATTTCTTTTGTGCAGGGGTTGTTGATGCATTCTCCTCTTGAGCGGGTGCCTTAAGGGGCTTGTCGGGATTGGGGTATGATCGAACTTGGTCATGTGGGCTAGACCACAACATTTGAGAGATGTCGCTATTAGCCTTAGTCACCCTATACATGCCTCATTTCTTCCCTTTGTTCACACATTGCACTCATTATGTCTACTTCTCCCATCATGTCTACTTGTTTCTTCTTATTGCACATTGTTACCCTTGCTTTCGATCACTCTAGACCTTCATCATGCATCCCCATTTATTCTCTAGCCTCCATTCCTCATGATTTCAACCTTTGACCTTAGGGTTTCCCCCAAGGCCGACGCCATCACCCATGGGCGATGGCGCCTATTTTGGATTTTTCATAGCCAACACCATTGCCCTGACTGTGCAATCGCATCGGGTATATATGCCCCCTTGTTTTCTTAGTAGTAGAACCAATAAACAATCATTTGAACGCACCTATACTTGCTTTTGCTCGCATTACTTCGCACTTATTGATGCACTTTGGAGTCTTGAAGCTTGCCTCTTTTGCATTTGGGTCACCATAGTGAGTTAGGACTAGAGATCTTCTTGTTGAGCTTTCCCCTTCTCCACCCATAGCGATTTTCTCTCGGTGTTGTCTCTGGGGAGGATTATGCATCAGCGGTCACACACACACTACAAGTAAGTATTTCTAACCCTCTTTAGTCTTTCATTTTGTATGTATGTGCTTATCGTTATTGGTCATTCATTGCTATAGATTAGAGTAGATGTAGGTTTGCTTTGATCTATTGCTTTGTCTTATTATTACTACGCCTTGGCTTTATCCACCTCTTGGTTATCTCTCTTCTATTTCAGAATCCTAGTAGGATACCTATCTTTATCTTGGTTATAGGCCTTGGAAACCTATAGCTATCCTAGGGCTAGGGCTACTATCCTCTAGATTTACGACTTTAGCACTCCTTGAGCACCTTTGTATCTGCACGGTGTGGTCAGTCTTAGATCAGATCCCTACACTTGAGAACCTCTCTTTTACCCGTCATACAAAAAGCATGATGATCACACAAATACTTACACCTTTGTGAAGCATGTAAGCAAAACTCTAAATTCTTTTAAGGATGTGAGTGTTGAAGTGGAGAGGAGTCTAAAGATGTTTATGATTTAGGAAAACAATTCCTAAATGAGATAAAGGAGAGTCAGTGTTTTGGATTCATTCCAAAGATTGCGTAGGAGAAAAAGGGGCATGCATCGACGTAGGAAGGAGTATTTTCGTGCGAAGTGTAGGTGATGCTAAATGAATATGCGGATATCATGTCAAGGAATATTCCAGACGGATCGCCACCTATGCACATTATTAGTCATCAAATGGATCTGATTCCAAGGTCTAGTTTACCGAACAAGGCTGCATATAGGTTGATGCCTATAGAGAACAAGGAAGTGAAGAAGCAAGTTAAAGATTTTTTTGACAAGGGGTTGATCAAAGTGTTTGTCAGCTTGTGTGCAGTATCTGCAGTGTTAGTGTCGAAGAAAGGATGTAGGTGGAGGATGTACACTAATTCCAGAGCCATCAACAAGATTACCATCAAGTATAGGTTTCCATTGCCGCACGTGAATTGTTTGAGCATAGCACAATACTTTACGAAGTTTGATTTGAAGAGTGGGTATCACAAAATCAGATAAGAGAAGGTGATCAATGGAAAACTACTTTTAAGACTTAGGATGGATTGTATGAGTGGTTAGTCATGTCATTTGGGCTGACTAATGCACCAAGCACGTTCATGAGACTCGTGAACAAAGTGTAGAAGCCTTTTCTAAGAAAATTTGTCATTTTGTATTTAGATGACATATTGATTTTCATCAAGACAAAGAAAGAACACTTGATCCATTTGCAAAAAGTGTTAGTGTTTGCGTGAAGAGAAGAGGTTAGCAAACTTGAAGAACTGTAATTTCATTAAGAGGGTTGGTATACCGAGTATTTGTGATATCTCAAGCAAGATTGAAGATAGATCCAAAGGTGCGAGCTACAGTTGAATGTCTGTCATCCAAGAATACATTCAAAGCGCAAGGTTTCCATGGTTTAGTGAGCTTACACCTGAAGTTCATACAAGACTTCAGTGGAATTTATGCACCGATTGCAGAAGTGATGCAGGGAGACAAGAAAGTTTGCATGGATAGCAGACACAAAATATGGCTTTCCAAAATTGAAGAAGAAAGTCAAGGAACAGCCACTGTTGGCTTTGCCTGGTTTTAACAATGCAGGTTGATTGTGATGCAAGCAGAATAGTCATTGGAGCTATGATGAGTCAAGAAGGTTGGCCCATTGCCTATTTCAGCGAGAAACTGAATGAAACATGCAGAAAGTATTCAGTTTATGATCAAGAGTTTTATGCCATAGAGCAAGTGTTGAAGTGGAGGCACTACTTGTTGCCAAAGAGTTTGTGTTGTAAACAGACCATCAAGCACAACAATCCGTCAATAGACAAAGTAGGTTGAATCAAAGACACATAAAATAGGTAGAATTCTTGCAAAGTTACTCAGTTGTCTTGAAGCATAGAAGTGAGAAGTCAAATATAGTTGCAGATGCACCAAGTAGGAGATGTGTTTTGTCAAGTGAGATGCATGTGGAAGTTGTGGGGTTTGATTCAATGAAGGATATTTACACAGAAGATAAAGATTTTAGAGAGGCATGGTGAGCATTTGCATAGCCAACGAGTGTCAATCACACACCTTGGTTAAGTTATTTCTTACATGAAGGTTCGTTGTTTAACGGCACGCAATTGTAGCCACTACCATTACTTGAGAAATCGTGGGAGCAATTGAATATGAATTTTGATCTAGGTTTACCTAAAACACATGAGAGTCGTGATTTTATCTTTGTGGCAGCCGGGTCATGATTCAATCTTTGCGGCAGTCAATAGATTTTCTAAGATGGCTCATTTTATTTCTTGCAGGAAGACTAATAATGCTACACATATAGCTAGATTGTTTTTCGGGAAGTTGTATGGATGCATGGATTACCACGTAGTACGTAGTAAAGCACTGGACAGAGAGTAAATTTGTGTCATTTTTGGTGGACCTTATGGAACAATATGAACACTAAGTTACAGTTTAGTTATGCGTGTCATCGACAAATGGATGGCCAAACGGAGGTTGTCGACAAAAATTTAGGTAACTTGCTGCAATGTTTGGTTGAAAATAAGGCAAACACATCAAATTCAATCCTTCGTGAGTGGAGTTCGCATACAATAACTATGTGAACAAGAGCATTGGGAAGACACCTTTCTAGGTAGTTTATGGACTTAGTCCAAGAGGTGTTACTGAATTGCATGACATCAAGGAGGAGAGAGGGAAAAGCGCATAAGGTGAAGACTTTGTGCAATACATGAAAGATGTGCAACAAGGGTGGATGAAGTTGGAGAAGAGCAACGCACAATACAAGCAAAGTGTTCGCCTATTTAAAGTAAAAAGAAAGAGTTTGAAGGAGACACAGTTCTTGCCCACCTACACAAAGAGAGGTTCCCAAAAGGAACGTATGATAAGTTGAAATGGAAGAAGATTGGACCACATAAAGTCTTGCAGAAATTTGTCACGAACACATATAAGATAAGAGTTGCCTGAAGCGATAGGCATTTCACCAATATTTAATGTAGCATATTTATACCTTTATTATGGGGTATAGACGACATCGAAGCAAACCGGGCCCATGTAGATTGGAGAAACCAACTACGAGTAAGTGTGTGAAGAAATTGAAGAAATTATGGATTCACACACAAGAAAGACAACACGCAAATAGGAATACAAAGAATATTCAATAAAATGGAGAGGCATATAAGTTGAAGATGCATCGTGGCTTAGCACAACTAAGATTGCTAAACTTGATTGATCCATCAAGACCTCATGAAACACACATGAGAAAGGGCCCATGTTTCTTCTAAGTCGGGTTGTATGATACGAGAGCATCCGAGTTCACTTGATTCACTTGATATCTTGTATCACCAAAAAGAGTTAGGATAGAGGAATAAGCTTGCACAATCTTGGGTAGCTTTGTGTGACCTTGCTCAATCTCGTGCATGGTGTTCTTGAATAAAGAAGGCTTCGCTCTATGAGGTTGGAGTCTTAGAAGGCTATAGTTTAGTGTGGAGCTTTGCTCGAAGAACCGTATGTGAACTATTGTGTAAGCACATTATGAACTTGTGGCTCTGCAGTTCTTATATTGTGTTCTCGTCAATATTGAGAAAAGTTGTCGCTGGATCGTGTCTTGATTTGTCTTCTTTGCAACTAAATGCACGAGCAACCTGGTATGTTTTGATTGGGACGAAAACACCCTATGTGTGATTACCCAATGACCAGATAATCTAAATAAACGGTGATCTAATTGAGTAAAGGAATCTTTGATAAGATATTTTGATCTTCTCCTGCCATATTCCATAAAAAGAGGGAGCGATGATTGTGTAAATGAACCAAAAGGAGAAGATAAGAGGCTTATAGCCAAGAAGCTTAAGTCTACGTAGAATTGTGTCAAATCTCCATTAACTAAGAGCTGAATTGGGTTTCGTATAAATCTTGCTAGTTAGAAAGCTTAGTTAGGCTAGACTCCTAGGAATTGACTCTCTTGGTGGATGTTGCAATCTTTGTTATATGGTTGTGACAAGATTGTAATCCATTGTGTCCGACTCTGTAATTTTCCTCATTAATTGATATAAGAAGCTTTTATTGTTTCGTTCAAACTACATAGTGATCTTTACATATGCAAGGTCATTTTTTTGAAAAGTTGTGGGCCATGTCGTGATCTTTGCATATGCAAGGTCATTTTTTTGAAAAGTTGTGGGCCATGTCGTGATCTTTGCATATGCAAGGTCTTTTTTTGAAAATTTGTGGGCTGCCTAGTGTAAGGCATCTCTTCATTGAGACCCCTAACTACAACTGCGCATCACTTTGGTTACTGATCGTACACGTATATATAAGATGTTAAAAATATAGACCAATAAGCAAAATTAACCACATAATATGCATAATAGAGTAAACAAAATAAGTTACATAACCTCGAGATATACTGATAATTAAATTTCAAATGTCATGATAATTGGAGGTCACACTTATGCATGGTGCAAATGTTACAATGTATACACAAAAATCGAGATAAATCAGCATATTCATAATCATATTGCTTAACATACTCATTATATACATAATGAGAGGTATATGTTGTTGATGTTTGTTTTTGATAAAATGAGTGTGAGAGTCGATTTTAAGTTTTCCCCATCCTTTCTAATGTTTTTTATTATTTTTAAAGTCTAAGTTTGACTTTTTAAAGCAAAAAATAATAAAATTAAAAGAACCAAATGCAGCCAGGTATTGCCTCACGAGTCAAGTACCCCAAAGTTTGTCTGGGATGACCAGTCGTATCCCATTGTGTTTGGCAATACCCGAGTCATACCCACAAACAACTTGGACTAGTAAGGCTACGAAATGTACCATGTCGAGACATGTTCCCAAGTATAGGTATCAAGTAATGTAGGTTGCAAACCATGAGGTGTTTAATTAGCGGTTGCCTTGGATTTGATTTGATGACTTCTTGCTAGTTCAAAATTAGGTACGATCACAATTTTGGGGAATGCATTACATGATCTTCATCCAATGAGAAATGATGGGGTCTACTTATTTAGGCGGCCTCCGACTTTGTCAACTAACTCTTGCTCTCTTCTCCATCGAGTATCTTCTTTTTGTTGCGTCTCAAATCTCCGGTTTCTACGCATTTGGGCTATGGACTTCTTGGATTTTTTCTACAATGTCTTTGTCTGCATTGTGTTGTTCTATTGCTTATCCTATCCCATCTTCGAGCTGCAATGGATTGTGGGAACCTTGTCATAATTGTCATTCACATTTCAGACTCGTCCAATTAGGAAAGCTCAAAACCAAATTCATGTTCTCGAATTTACTAGAAAAACATGACTCCTAGAATGTAAGGAAGAAATGGAATTCAAAGAGTCATAAGCCTAAGCAAACTAATTATATACACCTTATTTTTCACACTTACTAAAAATTTCTCTTTGCAAGTTGGCGTGTTAATCTCCTAAGTGTGTGGCTTAAGGGGACATATGGTGAGCGAGGTTGGGCTGGTTAGTAGGACTCGATGAGAGAATCATTGTGCGTGGCATTGTTCTAGCTTGCCATAGCATGCCTCCTTATTACCTTCCTTGCTCTCTTTGTGACCACTTGACATCCTCATTAGTAACATCTTCATATCTACCTATTACACCTTCAAATCACCTTCATACCTTTTCCAAGTGTTTGTTCTACCTCCATTCTCTCTCTTCTCCTTGCTTCAATGTCGGACTATTTGTGGGCGATAAAGCATCTACCATGTCTAATGTCATCTAGTAGATCCCTTTTTCCATCCGGCTACATTGACCACAAATCAATGTTGTCATCTAAGAGAGTTTGTCTTCAAGTTATGTTCTTCTATGAATCGACATCATTGTTATCATTTCTTTATATAATCATCACAAAGTTTTCCTTCGCTCGTAAAAGTGCCCTTAAAGGTTTAGGGTTTAGTGGAACTCATACTCGAAGGTCTACTTTGAAGCATTGGGTTACTAGGGGCCTCAAGAATAGGAGTTGCACCAACAAGGTCTCTTGAGTCTTTTAAAATTCCCAATTTTCGACTATTTAAGTCTACCTATCCTTCTTATGATCAACCCACAACAACTCTCTAGTGAGGTGCTACTAATCCTTATGGGGATAAGAGAGGACGGGGGGCGGGGGGGGGGGGGGGTGTTAATGCATCAATTGTGTCTTCACAAAAGTAAGTTTCCTAAACTTCTCTTTCCTTCATGTTTGTATGATTTGAGTATGTTTGATGTATCATGTATTATTTGGGATAGAGTTACATATGTTTGTCTACTTTGCATTATCGCCATGCGGCCCTTTCCTATTATCAGCCACATGGCATTACATCCCTTAGTTTAGACATCTTACAACACTTTCTTATCACCTTCATTCTTGCCACCTTAAGATTCTAGTAAAACCCCACACCTGTTTTAGACATAGGCTTTGTAGCACTACACCTCAAATATGAGTGTGAACTATTGTCTTCTAAATCCACGACTATTACACCCCTTGGTGTTATTCTTTACCTCTATGTTGGCCCTAGTATGGTCTTCTACTTATATCCTACTCTATATCATTGAGAAGATTGAGGATAATCATATAGACCATCTTAGCTAAGATACTGATAACGACTTGAAAAATTGCACTCCTTTAGCCAAGAACGAGGTCAAATACCTAAATGTTGCAAATGCTCCAGAAAAAGAGGCAGATTGCTGCCTTTCCTATTACTAACAAGTGTGCATGCAAGAAAAAAGCCCACCATCACCATGAAACTGAAGGAAATGGCAAAAAGAAAAAATAGATTGAGTATTTCTCTCGAAATGATTTCCAAAGAGAGATGGAGTGTTTTGAATTTGAGAGCCTAGGGAGCACAAAAATGAATTATCTATGGGAGTTGGCGGGCCACATCTCTCCTTTAGATCTCAATACCGATGTCAAGATAGAAAACCGGATTACTCACAGCCATAGGAAGAGAAAGTCTAGTAGCAATGAGAAGGGTTTGGAGAAGTTGGAGAATCCTGAACTTAAGAATAAGGACGAGAATCCCAAAAAAGATGCAAAGGTCGCCATGAAGGGAAAGGGCCCTTTCTTCATGAAAGAAGCGACAAACTTTGGGAAATTGCTAAGAAATTTGAGGAAGAATTGTCTTATATCAGTTGTTAATCTCAAATTTGATCACGAAGAACAAAAGTGGTGCCTACTCGGTGAAGGAGGACATCCAAAACATTGAATCAGCCAAAGGTCGATAGTACGAGGCAAGGGACTTGCTCAAACATGCAATCATCCACCTGGAGGACACTTACAACCTACTCTAGGAAAAGTTGTATTTGAGCCACCAAGCGGATGAGAAGAGTACTCTCCCAAAGATCATAAGGGATAAGGACGAAAACCCCGTGTGAATTTCTTGCACATTTGCCCTTCTAAGTTTCTGAACTCTTCTAGTTTTGTAATAATGATAGCAAAGACTTCGACATGGCTTGTTGGTACCTGCATAGGGTTCTTCTACAACTCATTGGATTTCTCTGGAGATTATATCTTCTTTGTTGGGGGATTTATCCCTTTTTTGATCAAATTAAATTGACCTTTATGAGAATATATATATATATATATAGGCAAATTGCAAGCACTTGGCATTGCTCAATGTCAAGACCTTGGAAGATGCCTATAAGAAACCTCTATTCATCAAGGCCAAGACTAAAAATTCAATGATAATGTCCAAGTTGTCTCAACACAAAGACAATGAGGTATGGGTTTTGCTGCTAAGAGTCCTAGAAGGAAGACCTCAAACACGATGGAAAGTTGAAGGATGGGAAAAATATGTGAGCAATGCCAAAACATTCAAAAACCGGTGTTAGATACTACATGGAAAGTTGATTCCCACAAACAAGGGTAGAAGAAAGTTTCTCGCCGCAAAACTTGACTGAAGCAAGCAACCAAATCTTAGATGATGAAGAATTGACTGAAAAGGTCAAACTTTTGGCACTGCCAAGAACTATGAAGATTCAGACAGAGATAGAGGCCATTCCCACAAAAGTCATACTAGCAAAGACCGCATTAACAAAAGTCACACCAAGTAAGGTTGTCCCAAATAAATTCATGCCAAACAAGGCCACCCCAAACAAGCTTTGGGCCCAGTCAGCTCGAGAAGTCATTAGTGACCAAGAAACTATGCAGGAATTGCCAATGAAAGGGGTTTAGGAGTAGTTACATACAATGATCTGAATCAAGGAGATGCATGTCACTACAATCTTTACTCACATAACCAAAGAAACATAAACCCTAAAGCACTAGTCAGGAAATTTTGGTTGGGAGTTTCTACAAGACCCATACTCCTTGTGATGGATTAGCAAGAATGTTAGATTCCACGTCACCAAGAAATGCACGCTCAAGCTTGCAATAGCAACAAACTACTTTAATGAGATTGAGTGCAATGTTTACAAGTCAAGTGGTCATGGGTAGCTTACTTTTAGGGAGTGAGGTGCCATTTTTCTCAGAAGATAGCAGAAGAATTGGTTAGTTAAGAATGGAAAGCAATACTTGATAAACACACATTAAAAGATTATGCCTGCGCTTTCTTAGAAAACTCTGTCAATGCATATTTAATGGACTTAATTCAGAAATTTTTTCCTGTTCTGCAGCAAAGCACTCTGCACCACCAACGAAACTCCATTAATAGCTACAGAATTAAATTGTTATAAAGGTAACAAATGAGTGGTGGAATGGATCATTTATGGCTTACAGACACTTACCCTAGAGCTTCTCCACAGTTACCCAAACAAACACATCCTGGCCACAGAGTTCCAGAGAAAACTTTTTCCCACCAACTCCCCTTTGGCATGTGGATGCAATCACACCCCTTTGTCTTTGAAAAATGTTGATCAAAATGACAAAAAGTAAACAGTCAAATACAAAATTAAGTCAATAGCACACAATCATCAATAATTGAAAGGACTGCCCTTTGGATGTGGTTTGCAGTTTGACTACCTCAGAGTTAAAAATTCAAGAAACCATTATAGTAGGGCACAACCTATCCGTCCATCTGTTTTTGGGTATTTTGAAGTATTTGGAATTTCATATCATCTCTTTTTTTTCAGGGCATGTTTTCTGATTTTATCAAGCAATACAAATTTCGTATCTAAGAGTTTACATTCATGTCCTGCACATATGCAGCAAATCAAAAACTTGTGCTAAAATTCTGCATCTCAATAGCAGAACCAGATCAAATAAAGAAAATCCAATACATTACCTGGAGTACATTTGTCTTGAAAGACCTCAAAACAAAGCATTAAATTATACAGAGACCAAATCCAGCCTCCTTCCATGTCCATTTATAATTGTAATGTTGCAATCATAATTCCTCAGTTTTATCTTATGTTGTTATAATTTTGCCCTTTTAGTATTTTGCACAAAGACAGGAGAAGTGCAGCGAAAAATATACCTGCAACTTTTCCAATGTTTTTGACAAGGAAGTAAAGATCCATAGAATAAAGAAAGCATCCAAAACTGCAACTGGTAGTACAAGGAACAGCCTTGCTTTTCCAGAAAGATCATTAATATTCCCAACATTTTCTACAAGCTCCAGTGCTTCCCGAAGCAACAAAGTAAATTGCTCCCAGAAAAACCACTTTAGATGTAATCCCACCAAGTGTTGGCCTTACTACACCGTATCCCATGGAAACAACAAGGAGGAGGAGGCGAGACACGGTCTTCTTAATAGACCCAAACGTAACTGCCCAGATAGTGATATCAATGGGTCTGTGTCCAGTTGCATTAAAGTTTGTATATTCAAAATACCACATAGCCATCTCACACATGCCAAGAGCAATCACTGCAGTAATACAGTTCTGAAGCTGCAGTATATCTTTCCAGAAACGGACATACTGAAGAAACCAGATGAGTCCAAGTATAAGGTAAGACAATGACATGAAGCCATAAAATTTCATGAATGGTGCCATCCTCCCTGGCAAATAACCCATGGGATTCTTCCAGATAGTTTTACCGTTGATTACTGTGCCTTTAAGTTTTGGATCACAAAACATGAAGTAGAGGTTGTACATGCCTCTTTTTGCGACTGAGATAGTAGCTGGTGGCATTATTGCAACCTCGTCATTTCCCCTAAAAACAATCGGTATGCGTTTAGGCCAACCTGTTTCATCAGATGGGTGCACAATAATTTCTCCCTGTGTACAACCATCTGCATTGGCAAGATCATGGGTGCAACATAAAGCAGTAGAACCTACAGACATGGAACCCCCAATCTTATCCCGGTCTCTTATTTCGAACACTATTGCTTCAATAAGTCCTGTGTTATGCTCCATTTCTTGGTGACGAAAGGCAGAATCTTTACTCCTATTGAAAGTGATGGATTCAAATCTGCCAGACGAGATACACAGTACACCAAGTCATAAACACTAGCATGCTGTACAATATAAGCAACAAACATCTTCTTACAAGCCAATGCAGAAAATATCTAAGGAAAACAGAAAATTCATGATCTTGTATAAGTCACTGAACCCAAAGAAAAACGATTTTCAGGTACAATCACTGTGAATACTTAACAGACATCATCGGCAGAAAAGCTAGAGAAAAACAAGACAAGACAGTCTGACAAGGGAAGAAATATTCTTCCATGTTTGCTAACTAGCATAAGACAATCTACATAAAAGAACCTACAGTAGAAGTGATCTCTTATCATTGCCAAAAGCCCAGGTACAAGAAAGACTGTAATAGACCATGGCCTCTTATTTTAACAAAACTTTTCTATGAAACCAACCACCTGTCCAATGATCCATCATTGGAACAGAAAAAAATATGAATAATCAATGTATACATTGGAAAGAAAACAGTACATAACGATATATAAAAAAAAATTAAATTATTAAGGAATATTTCAATTTCCAGCCCATTCCCAAATATCTTAATTCTTATTGTCCATGCCATGTATCCATTCTGAAAAATGCATAAGTTCTACACCTGCAAGGAGTTGAAAATTGCATATGTATAGTTGGATACTACAGTGCAGACTGAAAATGCACTCATCCTGAAACATAAAAATAGAAATCCTCGATGATTGAAAAAGTCTCAGATATTTAATGCTATGGTGATTTTCCTGAAATCAATTCAAATTATAAGGATTGGATTTAACAATATAAAAGAGGAAAGAAAAAGCACAAGAAGCAGCATCTTAATAACATCTTTCTTTCAAGTTTCATGTATTATATCTCTTTGACTTGATAGAGTAGCAAACAGTAGAAATAAAATTAAAAATCGAAAGCACAATTTTAACAGTTCACCAGGTTACCGATGTGATCTTGGTGGGTTCGTTAAGCGGGCTGGTTGTGCCCCACCCCATCCAGGTTCAAATCTCATTAAGCATTTGAGGCCAGTAGTGGCCATGTGTTAGATTCGTGGGGAACTGGACCCCTGTTTGTGTCCCAGCAGGAGCTGAGTGCCCGATTGTGGCCAAGATCCAATCCATAGCTCAGGTCAAAAGCATTTACCAAGCCAAAAAAAAAAACAGTTCCCCTGATTGATCTACTCTAGTTTTCTCAAATATCCACTAATACTATCAGATACAAGTGATATAACCAAGATTGCTACATACAATCACTTGATTTGGAGCACATCAATAATCCGGGACAGCACACTAAAACAGTGTTCCAATGTGTTTTGAGCAGAAATGGCTTATATAGCTTTAAGAACATCAGTCAGAACATCATGAAAAGGAGAATGACAGAACAATCTGAACAAATGAACAACATACTAGAACTGCAAAGACAGATTATATTAATTCAGAATCTGCAACTTCTATTCACATGAATTAATACTTATTATCCATACCATGTCTCTATTCCAAAAAAGTACACAACAAGATCTGTGAGGAGTTAAAACACTGACACTTTCCAGGTGATTTCGCATTAGTGTCATTTTGCACACCGGCAAAATTGAATACTGTAGTGTAGACTGAAAATGCGCTCATTCTGAACATAGAAATAGAAATCCACCGATGATTGAATAAGTCACCATTCAACACCATGTATTTTTCCTTAAATCTATTCAAATTACAAGGATTGGATCTGCCAATATAATAGAGGGAAGAAAAAACACAAGAAGCAGCAGACTAATAACATCTTTCTTTCAAGTTTCATGTATCATATCTCTTTGACTTGATAAGAGTTGCAAACAACAGAAATAAAATTAAAGACAAAAAGCACAATTTTAACGGTCCACCTGGTTGACTACTCTGGTTTCTCCAATGTCCACTAACACTATCAGATACAAGTGAGAAAGGCCAATATTGCCATATACACAATCACTTAATCCAGAGCTCAAGGATGATCTAGCTTTAAGAACATCAGTTAAAGTACCATGACAAGGGGAATGGAAGTACAAGCTGAACAAATGAACAACATACTAGAACTGTAAAATCAGATTATATTAATTCAGAATCTGCAACTTCTATACAACGATCGAAGAAGTTAGATGTAAGGCACAACCAAAATTTGGAACTAACTCAAGTACTAAAACCTATTCAATGACTGGAAATTGAACATAATTATATAAGAGTGGAAGACAAAGAAATAGCTTGAAAGTTACAAATAGAGCATCAACTCACCTTCCACTGGTCAATATTCCATACTCTGTCATTTGTTGGCAGTATCACGGCACGAGTGTTCATGATTGTGTTGACACTGTAGGAAGTCAGCGGCACTCCATACAACTAGTTAGGCTCTGCAGTTTCAACCACAAGTGGTTGAGATCATGACGAAGACCATGGTGCATACCACACTCGGTTTCATATACTGCCATTAAACCATACGACTACCAGGTTCCCAGTTCCTCCTGGATCATTTCCCCCCTTGGAAGCAATGGTCTCCATTGCAGCAAGCTGATAATGCAGGTGTGGAAAAAGTTTTGCAACCTAAGCCCTGGTGTACCATTTCCCTTGGTGAGGCACCTAACCACGTTTGACAACCTGGTAGAGTGGAATTGCTTGATTCCTTATGTGTTTGACCCATGCATCAATGACTTGATACACTTCTGCCAGCAAGCTACAGTCGGGATTGATTTCAGCCGGCTGGAATATTTCTACATATGCAAGAATTCTACGTCGAGAACTCAATGAATGAAGACCAAGATAAGCTGGAAGATTAAGCTCAAAGGCATTGTCTCCAACCTTTTTAGTAATGGTATATGGACCGCACCAAAGAGGTCGGTGTTAAATTATGGTACTTCATAATGCATCCTTTAGCAAGGCACGCGTGTGGAACCTGGGCACACTCCAGCAGACCGTACAGTCATAAAGAACAGCAGTCCAGATTTAGCAGCTTTATATGTAGTTTGTTTTTCAGTTTTAGAAAAGCAGTTCTTTATTTAGCAGTTTGCTTTTGTAAAATTTGACTTTATCTATTCGCGCAAACCCCTAGGATAAAATTAGGTCAACGAATGAATTGATTTTGGGATGGATCCAAGGTATTATTAGGGTCTCTTATTCAGCTGTAAAAGAAGGCCTAGGGTATGTATTTTATGTTACAAATATAATTGTTAGTGCTCACATTTGTGAGCTTATATGTTAGTTGTGAGTAAATTTATATTTATGTGAGTAGATATGTTGTTAGTAAGCAATAGTTATTATTGTGCGTGAGTTGTTAGAACGACTCATGTAGATAGGAGGTTAGCAGAGATTTAATAGGGAGATTGGTGATTTTAGGGATAATATAGTTCGCTTGACTCCTTGTATTTAGGACAACTAAAGCCTAAAAAATTGTAAGCATAATTATTATAAAATTATTATGAGTGAGTTGTTAGAACAAGCCATGCACATAGGAGGTTAGTAGAAATTTAATAGGGAAATTGCTGATTTTAGGGATAATATGGTTGGCTTGACTCCTTGTATTAAGGACATCTAAAGCCTAAAAAATTGTAAGCATCGTGTTGAATAATAACCAAGAAGATTATTATAGTGTGATTAAATTTCATTGTCAATTTCTAAACCAAATTCACATTCGATATCAGAGCAGTTTCCTATCGACATTTGAAGATGATGTTTTAATGGTAGAGGGTAAATTATTAGTTTCATTGCCCATGAATGATAGTCTTTAGCTTGCAGATTAAAAATTTGTTTTTAGTGGGAGGAAGACATCTTGATCAAGCCAAGGAAGTGTATCATTAAATATATATATATAGAAAGTGTTCATGCTCAACAAATAAGAGTCTGAGGAGCGCAGCCCAACAAAAGGTGTTACGGGAGTCTAAAGGAGCGCAACCCAACAAAAGATTTGCACATCAGTCCTTCAAACATTGATGCCTTCGGATTTGACTACGTGCATCAGTTCTACGCCTGATTTTGATGGTGGAGTTTATGAGCTTTTGAGGGCAATAAGATTAATACATGCAGTTTTTACTTCAATTAGTGTGCTTTTCCAGTCTGCAGTCCCAGAATTGTTTCCAAGCTCACTATTTCAAGGTTTTTATAACTTCACTATTTGCAAGGTTTTTAATAACTTTTGGACTGAGTTGCACAAGATAATAACACAATTAAAACACACTCTATTACAATTCATACGGTATAAACAATAAGAGAGATTACATTTTTATAGCTCAATGAGCTCCTAGAAACAAGCCAAGGCTATCACTTAATACCAAAATACTTTCCCACAATCTCTCTCTATCCCTATAAGATCTCTCACATATCTCCTATTCTAATGGTGAGATAAACTCGCGTACAACTAATACATCTTTACGAGGATGTATTATTATTCAAAACAAATATTCTAACTCACACTCAAATACAATATAATCTGAGCACCAATCTATAGATATTCGTAACAGTTTCTTCATTGGAAGAAATCACGATTTCCAACCGCCATATAGTATAGTATAACAGTAACATTCATACAGATCTTCCATGTCATAGTTACCTTGAAAACTGTTCTCAATTTGATCCTCTCCACTTCGGTTCTGGTGCAGCAAAACAGATCTTCAACTCAAGGTTGCATATTATCTTGGTGTGTGGAAATCTTTGTATTCATCAATTGCCTATTCCAGCTATCCGTGTTAGTTTTATCAAATCAGAATTTATTCATATCATAGTTTAATATTAGCTTTTTTATTTCTTTAAGACATGTAGTTAAGTGAGTCAAGTGGGTTAAGTCCATGTTATTTATTAAGTTTATATAGATTAGTCGAGTCATATGATTAAGCATTAAATAGCTCTAAGCTATATTGCCTCAATATAGTATTTAAGCTGATACTTTTTATCTAATTTTATAGATTAGATATATTTTTGTGGGTGGTCTTTTTAACATGTTTAGGTTTTAAATAGTCTATACACTTAAAAAGTGTCATTTAAGGGTTTTGCAATTGTCTCTTGTTATAGATTGTCATCTAAATATATGTCAATAGTTTGGGTCTATAGACCAAGCAAATCATGTATTTTTTATTTTTATTCTTGTGGCATAAAAGTTTGTATGTTGTCAAGAGTCGAAAGTGTCCAAAAAATCAAAAAAAGATTTGCCTCCTTGTACGGACGCATTTTTGAGCAAACCCGACATCCATGTCAAAATTGTGGGGGGGAGCATCTTTTATTCAAAACATGCAACTAAGTTACAAGAACAAACTTGCTGACAGAGTAGCACTATCCTAGAGGGCAAAATCACTGGAGGTAGGAGGTTGATCAATAACCACGAATCAGTCACTAACTTAGGGACCGCACATTGTGATAGTGGCACAACCAACACAGCCAAAACAACTAAAGCCAAGATCGGTCTCTAAGTGGTAGTGGGTAACATCTCATACCATTCGTGATCAAAGTGGCAGTGATCTACAATGGTGGCTACAAACATGATAGCAAGGACTCAGTCCTCAAATAATCTCTATTTTTCTTGATTTTGTGAGTGGTGTGATGTAAAACTAAAACTAATGCAAACAGATGAATGGGAGAGCAGATGACTATTGTGCATTTGTGTTGTCTACTTCAACGGTTTGCTGGTAAGTATCCCCAACACTCAATGGAAGTGAATGCAGGAACAATTGCATTCTCGAATGTACGTGATCATTGGAAGCATGTGGTTGATCCATAAAAGCCTAGCATTCACTGGAAGTGAAAGTATGAGTATTTGTGTTTGCGTATGTAGCTTATCATATGCAACAGATATCTTGAGTAGCTGAGTGCAGATTTATAGTATGTGTTGACATATGTTTCTGTTTCTAGTTTGTGTGAAGTGATGTTTCTCCCATGTTCGCACTAGGGGGATGGGGGTGGGGGGCAAATATTACAAAAATAACTGTTAGTGCTCACATTTGTGAGCCTATATGTTAGTTGTAAGTAAATTTAGATATATATGAGTAGATATGTTGTTAGTAAGTAATTATTATTGTGAATGGGTTGTTAGAACAACACGTGTAGATAGGAGGTTAGTCGAGAGTTAATAGGGAAATAAGTGATTTTAAGGATAGGCTTGAGTCCTTGTATTAAGGACATCTAAAGCCTATAAATATGTAAGCATCGTGTTGAATAATAACCAAGAAGATTATTATCGTGTGATTAAATTTTGTTGCCAATTTTTGAACCAAATGCACATTTTATTCATTCAATGTAAGCGTTTTTCTAGAGTGTGTTCCAAAACATTGTAAGCTTTTGTTTTCTGATCAATAAAACAGTTATGTGATCTACAGCAGATCTGAGTATTTTTCAGTTAGTGTTCCTCAAGATGCAAAAGAAAATTTAAAAATATGGTTTTTTTTTAAATAAAATAAATAAAGGTTTAATAGGAATTGTCAAATCTAATTTAAATCTCCAAACAATGTTTTCTCCTCAGCCGTGGCACCTTTTGAGGTGAAACAGGATCCTAAACCATGTTTCTCAACCCTTCAAGACGGTGTGGTTTGGATTGGTCCTGTTTCACCCAGCAAACACGGAAACTATTGAACCTGAAAACTAGCTCTTTTTTTAATGCTCCAACAACTGAGAAACACTAGAGACTGAAATGGAGGATGGAGGGAAAAGAGGGCAAATGTATAGCTTTGGTACCACAATGAAATCTACCACAAAATTGTCATACTCCCCAGGGTGCAAAACCTTGTCGGGAACACCTCTCACACTCACTTTAACAGAAATTCAACAGAAAAGAAGATTGATACTAGAGACATAACTCTATGTCATAATCTTCGTATAATCAACTTTGTGAGGTGTACAATATGACGAATGAAGAGATGGAGTAGAGGAAAGAAACTCCAAGAAAATCTTAGAAGAAACCAAAATGAGAAGTTTAGAAAATTCTAATGACGCTATTTCGGAATAAAGCAAGCTCAGAATAGAGAGATTCTATGATAGTTATCTAGACTGTTTCGAATGCAGTGCGGGTTCGGTACGCTGAAACGGCAAATTTTTAAAAACCTTGGGTATGGTACGCTTTTGGGTATGTTTTATATATATATATATATATATATATATATGTATATAAATTATAAATTTAAAGAAGCATTTGCATACTTATTGAAATTTAATACTCATACAACTTAAAATCATTCATAGAACATGAAAACAAATTTGAAATTTCCAATACTTTGAGAATTGAGACTTGAGTTTGTATTGATTCATAATGTTCAAAACATAATAGTTAATAACATAATACATTCAAGTTCTCAACTTCTAGAGCATATCATCTAGATGATCGTCAAAATCATCTTCATGGATGGCACTTGCAGCTCCACTCCCACTAGCTCCACTTTCGAACCCTTGTGAAGGGCTCCTGGAAGTTTGTCATCAACGCCAAGAAGTGAAACATTGGACAAACAAGCAGCAAAAGCTTCAAAGTCTGTGGTTTCAGGTTGGAGGTCCCAAAGCTTGTTAGGACCACTAGTATACTCTTTCGTCTTGTGCGTTAAGAGGCACAAGTTGGAATGAACGTATACTAGATCCTCAGCCTTCTTCGATGCCAACATGGTGTGTTTGGCTGAGTGGATGAAGCCATAAGTACTCAGTTGCGCTCTGCAGAAGAATTACTAGCCACCTATCACAAAAACAAAGTATTATTAATATAAAAAAAAGAATGATATCATTTTGAATTTTAATTCTTAATTGGTAATTAAAATATCAAATAACAAGTTACAAACTTTATACCTGTGAGAGCAATTTGATCGCAACTAGTCGTAGGTACTTGGCATCATGGCCATGTACAGATCCACCACATGATTGGATCAAGGTGGGTTTGTCACAAATAGCCTCTATCTCTCCCATGCTACCTTGTCCAGATTACAAACATTGCCATCTCATGGCGGACTGCACTAGATATAGTTGGATCAGGAAACAACCTCCTGAATGTTGCCCTCGTCCCATTTGCAACCTCTTGGTCATCATATGGTCGTTGCCTACCAGGTATCCCAACTATTTCATTGTTGTAATATTTGGGATTTAAGGCATAAGCAAGGAGATGCAATGAGGTGGTCATTTTGTTCCACCTTTTCATGACCACATTTTTAACTTCATTGTAAAAGTTTTCCTCAAGGTCCTGCTCTTTGGCTTGTATGATATCTTTGATTTTTTCAAGCATGGAGTCAATGCCATCATATATTTCTCCAATGCAAGCATTATCTTTGTCTACAAATCGTATCATACTTAGAATAGGCTCGTGAAACTCAACAAATATTCAACTTTTCCCCACCAATCATCATCAAGGATCCATGTTTTTATCCTTTGGGCTCTCTCTGTGTTAGCTTGCCTCCAGACGGTCCAAACATTATCAATCACCATGCCACCCAAAGCACGTCTCACCTTCACAAGTCGTCTCAAGACGAGTGTGTGAGAGGCAAACCTAGTCTCAACAACCTATTAAAAAAGAATGGAAACAATTCAATAACAACACAAATTGAAATTGATTTAAAATCAAATATTAAATTTAAAATGAAAAATTTAAAAACTTAAAAAGTAAAACTTATAAGTTATGGCTCATGAGTTGTTCCTTTACCTTCAACAACTCCAACTTTGAGAATCTTCTGAATATGGCTTGAGACATGTGATGGTTGGTGACAAACATCTGAATCTCGTTTGCCTCCGTGTAGATTTGCTCAATCCATGCAATTTTCCCAATCTTCTGCAGCATTAGATTCAGGGAGTGTATTGCACATGGTGTCCAAAATATGTGCTCATACCTACCCTCTACTATCAACCTTGTTGCCTTGCAATTTTTGGCATTGTCCGTGATGACTTGGACAATGTTTTGCGGGCCCACTGACTCAATAGCCTCAATGAGAATATTTGCAATGAATTGGGCATCTTTTACTTCCCCCTCACAATCAATAGCCTTCAGAAACATTGGCCCTTTAGGGCATACTGCAATAATGTTGATGAGAGGTTTGTTTCTGGAGTCTTTCCATCCATCTGAGATAATAGAGACTCCTGATTCATTCAAGAATCTCTAATTGGTTGTAGAGATGTTTGTATGTGTTGCACTTCTTTTGCCAAAAGAGAAGTGTGAACCTTATTATAGTTGGGGCTTGTATACCCCTGTGGTGCCTCACTAATGCCTCTCACCATCTGCTGCCAATAAGGTGACCTCAAGACATTGAATGGTAGCCCACATGCATATATACACCGAGCCACCAATTCATCTGCAATTTCTCTCTTCTCAATGTTAAATGCTTTTTCTAATGGCCCTTTTGTTCTCTTGCTTGATGGGGTATCTTCATCAAAAGGGGAATCAACTGGAACAGTTTCAACATTAGTCTCAATGAAAGGATGAAATGATGGTGTTGGTGTTGGTGGTTTTCCCATAGTCCTTTGTTGTAAAGAAATGGTTCTAGAGTGAGCTCTTGTTATTTCAAAGTTTGCATCCTCTTGCTCTTTTAGGTACATGGCTATTGTTTTCTTTTCCACCCTTACACGCTCTAATGCCGTCCCGATACCCAGTTAGATGAGCTCTCAAACGGGTATATGAGGATTTAAATGTGGTGGCACAATGGGGGCACGTCCAAACACGGACACCACCACCGGCAACGAGCTCTAACACTTCCACATGCCTCCATAAAGGAGAATGAGGATCCATTTTCATTGCGGACCACTCGAAACATTTCCTCCCTCTTGCCCCATTGAAGTTGAACTGGATGCCATGATTGTAGGTTTAATTTGTTTTAACCTACAATAAGAGATATTTTTAAAACATTGCTAAATAATTTAATTAAAAACAACAAATACAAATTAGAAAATTAATTTGTTAACCCATACATGTCAATCTCTGATTTTGATCACCAAGTTCGCCATAAATGGTGCGAGGTGAGAGCATACACAGAGGGTAGACGTTTAAATTTTTAACAAATTCAATTTAAAACTTTAAAATAAAAAAAAATACATAACTAATTAAAAAAATTAAACAGATTAGCCCTACACGTCAATCTTTGATTCGATCACCAAGTTCGCCATAAATGGTGCGAGGTGAGAGCATACACAGAGGGTAGACGTTTAATTAAATAAAACTTCAATATTAAACTTTAAATACGAAAAAATTAATTAATATATTATATTTTAAAAACCGTAAAATAAATAAATATTAAAAACAAATTTAGATCATGATCAATAATCATGAATGATGTGTTTGAAACACATCATTCATGATATTGATCATTGATCATATACAAAACATTGCTCAAAAGATTTTATTTTTTAAAAAAAAGAATGCCTAAATGCATGAAAAATACTTGGAAAAATCCTCGTTGTTTGTAGACTTGCTTCTCCTTCTCTCTTTCTCCTTCAAGCTCTATCCCTCTTTCCTTCAAGCTCAATATTAGCAAAATAGCTCTTTCTGTGTGAATAAAGTCTTGAGTGTATCTCTCCTTCAAGCTCAATAGGGTAGAAAATTGCAAACAATGAGTGTGTGAAAAAATGCTTAGTTTTTTTTTTTTTTGAGTTATAAAAAAGACGTGTTTAAGGGTACGTCTTTTAGGGTTAGGCACTTCCTATGTCAACAATGAAGTGTACCGGTTGTCCATTGACCCACATATGATAATGAAACAATCTGTGTACTTCATCTAAATCAGAACTGGAGGACAATACTATTTTTGCAATCACTACCATAGCACTAGGCTCAGAGTCCATAATTTGTTTTCCTTTAACCTGTCAAGACAATAGAATTTAATGCTTGTCGCTGTGCAACCAGTGTCTTCCAAACATGGCATTCCTCATCACACTAGCCAGAGTTACACATGCTACACGACTTCCTAGTCTTGGATTTCTTCTTTTGTTCCTCGAGAGGTGAGTTCTTCTAGAAGTGGTGGTGGCGGAATTTGACTTCATTTCAAATTTGAAATTCTTATTTTGAGACTTAGCTACGGTTTTTTCTAATGATGTGGAGTCGCCATTCTTAAAAGAGTGCTTGAAATTAGACTCAAGTTTGCATGCACGGTTGGCTTCTCCTAAATAAGTGATGTGAAGAAAATCCAAGTCATCTAGGATATGTGGCCTTAAGCCTAACCTATACTTCAAAATTAGCTTTTTCAGTTTCTTGAACATTTAACTAATAAATTAAGGTAAGGAAGATATTGGTATATTCTCGGACTGACTGATCACACCCTTGACATAACTGTGAAAATTTATTGAATTGATCATCATAGTTGCCAATAGGATAACAGATTTTTTCAAGGTATTAACAAAACCAAACCAAGTTTCTATAAGAGTAGAATCATGCTCATGGAGAGTACAATAAGTTTTCCACAAATAAGGAAGCTCTTAACAAAAAAATGTTATTTTTCCTGAATCAGAGACATAGTACACAACAAAGTAGGGTGTCTACTTGATTAAGCCAATCATCCAAAGCATCAACGTCTATCTTTCCTTCAAAGATTGGAATATCCAAGTTACTTGTACCATATACGATGTTTGGCCTCCAAACAGTTTCTTGGTTGATGAAGACGACAAATCCAAGATGTGAAGTGATCAATCATCCTAGCTTTTTCCCATTCAAAGCATTCTGCTAGATGATCTCATTGTTGTTGCAAAGCGTCTACCATTTTACGTTACCATGTCAGTTCCAACATATCTAATTATAATATCGATTTGTTTGCCATCTACTAGAATTATGTGGAACGGATAGGAAGTTAAGAGAAGGCCAACAGGTTTTGAGAGCAAACTTCCTATGACCATATCTTGTATGAGTGGGCATAGAAATTTAGAGAGTAATTAAGATAAGTTTAATGCTTTGATACAGCTAATCCAGACACCAAGGGTGATACTTTGTTAGAGTGTAAAACCAATCTTGGATGGTCCCTTTGAGTCGCCGACATTGTGGTGTACCTTTGGGTTGTGTGTTAACTTGCGATATGTACATTGCACAGTGTACTGTGTAACCTGCAAGTGTAATTATAATTATAATTATACTAGGGTTAGTGCCTTGCATTGGGTCAACCTACCCTTAAGTCGTATGTCCATAGATGTATATAAAAGCAATGTCTCCTACATATTCAATCAGACAATTTGTTCTATCAATAGATTATTATGCTGAATGATTACTCTTTATGCATATATTGACACCGCCACATATCTGTCTGCTTTTTTGCTGATGGAGTTAATTATTTGTTCAATCATGGACACATGCATAATCTGATGTGTCAGAGCTTAGGGTTATTAAAGTGTTAAAGATCCCTAGATTCTAGTTCTTTGCTGCTACAAGGGTGCACAGATGAGTAGCAATTTCTTCTTTAAAGGGCATTTTATGGAAGAATGATATGGGAATTTTGTGGGAAAAGGACATTTTCTGATCTCAAAACAGAATTTCTTGCAGGATTTGGAGGCATTAGAAACTCGTTTAAAGAGGATTGACTTCATAATGCTTTCTTAGTGGAATATTTTTGTTCGCATTGGTAATTTGGGGTTTCTAAAGAAACCCCTGTCTAGGAGCAAAATTGTACAAATCTGATCACATTGAGTAGAGACAGAAGGCGATATGTGCACAAATCACTTAGTAAGTTGGAAGGAGGGATCTCAAGTCCTTGTAAGGTTATCATGTATTTGTCCTCTGAGTTAACTTCTTGCATTGTTTATATAAGACAACTATGGTGTGATTGTCATTGAAGCTAACTTTCGGCAAAAGATCAATTTTTGTTATCACAGCGACAACACCCACTAATACAGTCGACACACATTCGGTGATGAAAACATAGCACAATAAAGTATTTTTCCTACTAAATTTAGAAATTGTGAATCTAAAATTTGAGTTGTCTACTAGTTTTAGGGGATTATTGCATGATTAGAATTCTAAACTTCAACATGTCTCATTGAAGTATCTCTTGGGTGACACCATACGTGGCATTTTTGTGAATTTGACCTTGCTCTCGAAGTGCAAGAAAGATGTTTCAGAGCTCTTCACAATGGTGTTGTCTTTTGTGTGTATAAACCTATTCAGGTATCACTTGGGTGACATCTTGTGTCACATTTTTGTGAGTTTGGATACCTCATCTTCCAGGGGCCATAATTGTTATACAAACTCTATTTGAGTTTTGTTTTTGAACCGTTGGAAAGCATTTGTCGAGCTCTTCACAATGTTACTGTTCTTCAACATTTTCAAGCTTCCACATTGGTCTTGGTAGTGGTGAGATTGGAGAAGATTCTAGGCGTTTTGATGTTGTTCGGGCACAATTTCCATGCATGGGATTCATCCATTGTGATTGCTTTGTGGACAAGGGGTTTGTGGTGGATTGTGTGTGGGGATGAAAAAGTCCCTACCACCGAGGAGAAGTGAGATGCATTTTACAATCAAAAGAATCGGGCAATTGGAATATTGAACTTTGCATTCTTCTCAAGGAAAAGGATTCTCTAAATGATATATGGTCCGAGCTAAAGAGTGTTCAATAAAGATTTATCAAAGGAGCCTCATCAACGCAAACCTACAAAGTGGATTTCCCTAGAAAAAGAGAATCAATGTTTTCACAGCCTCTCATCACGGTGGTAAGGGGGCAAGAAGAAGAAGACATGCTATTATTGTGGCAAAGCAGAGCTTCTTGTGAAAAATTGCTTGAAGGCAAAAGTATGAGAAGAAACACTTTGGTTTTGGTTCATTCATGGAGAAGGGTCATTGCAGAACCCAATCATCTTTTGGAGAACATAGGGGTATTCTTGACCTCAATACTAGACATGTGGAGCATGTACAATTTCTTTAAAATATGATGATCGTCATGGATATGGCTATGATGGTCACATGCACAATCAAAGGAATGATGGCCAATTTACCCTTGGCTAAGCGAGAGCATAAGGACAACATACTTGGAGCCTTTAAGCTCTCACCATTGATTTCTCATTATACTCTTTAATGGTGCGGCCATGAATGTCCTGTGTGGCCACACTATGGTTAAGGAGAGCATTGTGTTGAGTATGACTTTGACGGTTGAAACCTCTTGAATATGATATTGCTATAAGGTTCAAAGTGAAACTCAAGTTGATGCTCTCCACTTGTTTGATAGGTGGCCTTGTGTGTGAAGTCCATCTTATGTTATCAACGTGATTACGTTGAGTGTCTTCACTTTTGAAGCAATGTTCGGAGGTTGTTGGAGGTGATTGATCCGAAAAGGTGATTCGTTCGTCAACACACAACCATGCATACTCATTTGCACACTTCTCACCTTGGAGTTCCAATCTTATGTTGTGCATCTCGTTGTCACACCCCGCAATTAAATGGTTTTTTTTGTCGCCATGGTTGATAATGGATGACTTAATTAATTATAAAAGTTGATTTAATAATTATACTTATATTATTATATATACAAATATATACATATATGTATATGTGAAAACATATACATATACGTATATAGATGCATATGTAAGCATATATGTATACATATAGATGCAATTATTATGTTGGTATGATTATTTCATTTTAATAGCCATCTTCGGATTGCACTATTGTTCGATGTTGATTTGTTGGATTTGTTAGACTACCACTTTTTGGTTAATATCGTTACATGATAATGATTTGTATTGACTTCATTCTTGTTGCAAGTGTTATCGATATTTGGAAAAGGTATAAATGTAAATGTTGTAATTGTGAGGTTGAACCTCCTTGGCATCATGAACGTGGTCATGGACCATTGACGAGGTAATAAGTGTAATGTTTATTGATTATTGGTTTATTGCTATTGTTGATAGGTCATAGACCACGAAGCAAATTTAAGGTTATTGACTAATGTTTATATTGTACATTAACTTACAAGGAACAATGGTCATTGACCATAGTGTTGGCATGTAAAATTGATGGATGTTATTGTAAAGCAAGGGTCATCAACCTCGGGGCAATTAGATTAATTAAGGTTTATATATTGAATGGTCATGGACCAAATGCAAGGTAAAGAGTTATGTTTAAGTTATATATAAAACGGTCATGGACCGAGGGAGCAAATAAATTTGTTTGTTTAATGGGTCTTAGACCACATTACTTGGCATTGTCAAAGTTTAATGTTATTGATTTTTGTTTATATGGCCATCGACCATATTACAAGGTAAGAAGATAAAGTTTGAATTAATACTATGGTCACCGACCATAAGGTGAGTATAATGTAGAATTTTGAGATTTTGGAGGGAATGGCAAGTGGACTGTCAGTTATTAAATGTATTTAATAAAACATGCACAGTTTTTGGGGAAAGTGGAAGCTTACTTGGCAAGCCAAAATACATGCAAGCCCACATTCTCTCTCCCATAGTCGCATTTTTTGGTTTTGCTTGGTTATTTTGCTTTGTGGAGATGGTTGTGTGGTGACAGAGACAAGTTCCATTGACTAACAAAGAAAAGTTTCATTGACTTGAGTGCAGTCACGAAACTAAGCTTGAAAAACAACGCTTGAATCTTTGGCCAAGTAGTGTAACTAGCTGAATACATTGTTTGTTCACCATATTCCCGATATCTGGGATGGATTCGAATCCGATTTCCAAGTTGACACTTACGTAGTTCTCAAGACTAGTTAAAAAGGTTTAACCACAAGTATACTGGTTATACTCACTCGGTTAGAGCGAAGATAAGGGGGATCGAGTAAATTGAATTGACCCTTACAATCGCACATGGTTATCATTTGTTATCAAATGGATTGTAAACATTTAATTATGCTGGATTTTAATTGCTGCAAGCTGAAAATCATTGAAGGCATTAATTGTGATTAAGGGGTTTGTTTTTAAAAAAAAAATATCCCTTAATTTGGATGATTAATAACATGGGTGTTACACTCGTAGTGTGCACAAGAACACAAGTTTGACTTGCGTTTGCTCACAATACCACACAAAACTTGCACACACACAAGTCTTGCTGATTTGTGCTTGATCACAATACCTCACAAAACTTGTTCCTAGGTAGAGCCTTCATAGCCTCGAAAAACCCATTGGTACCTTGCACCCTTCCACAGAGTTTGCCTTACTTCATAGTCATGTGCAACCTTTGCAACATAATCCTATGCATATCCCACATTGTTCGTAGTGGCTCGTCATAGTATCCACATGGCAACTTTGCTTCTGTGGCTTGCTAAGTGGCACTTCCCAATTCCCGCAACACATCGAGAATCTGTTCTTATAACCGTCGAACGGAAGATCAATCGCCACGCACACCTAAGAGAAGTTCGACCGTCACAAGATTGGAAGATGAAATGACTTGTAACCATTTCTCTTTCTACTTGTCTTCAATTGTAACTACCTTCTTACAATTTTGTATAAATATGTACATACACATCTACACAAAGGTCGACATCCTTAAGAGACGAACCACATCATAAGCGAGTATTGGCATGCCCTAAATATCCAATATTTCTCATATGCATCTATATATGCACGTTTGGTCTAGGAAAATCGGAGGAAGTGGTTTCCCTTCAAATCACAGTAGTCTACTCTCCAAGCCTTCTGCCACATTGTACACCTATGTACTTATTCCCTATACCCAACAAAAAGAGTAGGTGAGAGGGCACCCCTATCTAATAGATTGAAAGAGGCCAATTGAGGAGGACTGATGCCTATTGATAGTGAGGCAGCGAAGCATTAGAGAACAAAGTTTGGACAGCCGAGGTAAAAAATCTCCAAATCCTAAGGTTGTGAGCATTGCCAGAATAAAAGGCCATTCAATGCGATCATAAGCCTTTTCAAAGTCAATTTTGAGAAATAAGGGTTGTTGCAGAGACATCCGAGCCCATTCCATTCCTTCCCAGACTACTATAAGATTATCCAGAATGTATCGGCCTTTGACAAATCCCGTCTGCTCGGGTCGAACAATCTTGGGTAAAAGGTCAGCAATGCGAAGAGCGAACCTTTACAAGAATTTTGTAAGAAACATTCAACAAAGTGATAGGTCTCAACTAGTAATCAACTCCGGATAGCTTGACTTTAGGAATGAACTTAATGTTGCCTTGATTGATGAAACTCCCTAAAGAATTGGATTGGAGACCTTTGTAGAATTCATAAGGAAATCCATCTAGTCCCGAAGATTTATCATCGGCAAGGCACAACAGAGCTGCATAAAGCTCATCTAAAGAAAGAGGAGCATTGCATCGAGCACGATCATTAGGAGAAAGCTTGACCGGAACCACCTCGATACATTGTTGCAAAGTGGAAGCTCACTCATTAGTAGCCTCTTGAGCTTGGAAGACTAACTGATAATGTTCCACAAAGGCGTTAGTGATCTCGGGAAAATCGTGAGCTACTGCTAAGCAACTGGAATAGCTTTGATATGTTGACGAGCATGCTTGGCCCGGAGGGATTTGAAAAAGTGCTTAGACGCTTTGTCTCCCACCTTGAGCCAGTGCAACCTTGATCGGATCTACGTGCCACGGGCCGAATGAGATTCCATGAGCTTGAGCTTGTGCCGAATATCAGCAGCCTGTAACTGAAGAGGGGTGTTAAAAGGATTGGATTTAAGGAGAACAGATATCCTTCGGAATTCTTTGCACAGAGCCGAGTCCGCAAGTTTATGCACTCAAGCAATCTATTTTCCAAATTGGCGGAGGAATCGGGTGGTGCGTTGAATCACCGCCTCCCACCACTCATTCCAGTTGGCAGCAAAAGGTGGACGTGGCGCCATGTTCCAAACTTTAGCAATAAGCGGGACCACCCCGGGTGACTCAACAAGGAAACATTAAGAAGGAATTGATTAGATGGGACTTTGAACAGGCCCCGCTCCAAATAATCTTAAAAGAGATCGAACAATGATCTGACAAAAGTACATTTGACCACACCATGCAACAGGGGAGAGGCCTTATGTGACAAAATCAAAAAT
Organism: Taxus wallichiana var. yunnanensis; assembly: GCA_018340775.1. Lineage (NCBI taxonomy): Eukaryota > Viridiplantae > Streptophyta > Pinopsida > Cupressales > Taxaceae > Taxus > Taxus wallichiana. The sequence continues at coordinate 339,694,968 of CM031236.1, forward strand.
AGGTTGTGAGAGAGAGAAGACGATCAAGTCTTTTAAAACCCGATCGCATCCTTCTCGAAGATTGGTCCAAGTATACCAAGCTTGAGACTTAAATTCTGCCGTCGTTTGAGCAAAGGATTGTAAAGCCCCAACGGCTTTTAAAGAAATACCAAGCCGCACGCTCGCCGACACACCAACGCATGGGGAGGGCGCCAAGTTTGTCATCAGGATGTTCTATCATATTAAAGTCACCACACACAAGCCAATAAGCTAAAGGCAAGTTATCACCTAACCATTTCCATAATGTCGTTCTTTCAAAGCCATCATTAGGAGCATAAACATTTAAAATACCAAAAGAAAGATCATTAATTGTCATAATCACCCACACGGCCCGATTTGAAGGATCTTGGCCGAGGAGGTGATTAAGGCCAAGAATTTCGGTCAATGGAAATACTAGCGCCACCTTTGCCATCAATGTGTTGAGTATGAAAATGCGAAAAAGCAGGAGCAATACAAGTTAGAGTATTCTAAAGCAAAAAACCAGAAATTTTAATTTCCTGTAAATAAATAATATCAAGGCAGCTAAAACCTTTGGCAAGCTAACCGAACAAAATATTTACGAGAGGGTTCTGTAAGACCCCTAACATTCCAAGAGATGAAATTCATGAAAAATCAGACATGTCAAACTCCCCCTGCCCATCTGGCACGCCATCCTCGAGCCAAGAATTGCAAAATTATTAGCAAGTGGGATTTGGTCTGAATTAGAAAGCTCAACATGAATGGAGCGGCGTTTGACCCCATTATCTCCTTGCGCGCCGTGGGACACCTTCCGGGTGGACTGCAAGAGCGACGAGAGGAAGAGATGTTGAAGCTAAGTTCCTAGAGTTATCCGATTGAAGAGGCACAACCCGACTTTGTGAGGGCTTAGAAGGAATGGAAACCGACGAGGGGGTGGAGCCGACCCCGACTTATCCTTCGACGAAAGAGGGGAAGGAGAAGGGAGACTACACAGAGTGGATTTCACACCTACACCCTTCTTATTCCTAACTGCAATCCAACCATCAATCGGTTGATCACCTTTAGGCTTAAGCACCGAGGATTGGTCACCACTAGCTTGGAACAAGATAGAAGAGGACACTCGCAAATGCATTAGTTCGGGGCTTGACAAAGAAAAGCACGTGTTGGGGAGGTTGAAATAAACCACCTTTTGAGAGATACATAGGGACCCAACTTGAATATCCAGATGGTCCTGCAGATCTTTGCAAGGTCAACTTCGACACAAACTTGTTTGTTGGGACGGGCGTAAAAAACGCTCTTACTCATGGCATATCACCTTGCCAATGGGTTTAACTATCTCTAGAAGGAATGACCAGAGATGAACGGGGAGTCCAGGAAGTTCGATCCAAACTAGGATTTTCAACAAACCTTGACTAGTGGGGCTAAAGTCGGGAGTCCACTGAGAAAGCACTAAAAGGGTATTACCTAAATACCAACAAGTCGCCTTAAAAGGAGGAGGGCTTGGACCTGCGAAGGCTCGCGAAACGAAAAGAGATAAAATCCCTTAGTGAGGTTACGGATACCTGAAACCAGGATACCATTAGACTCCCATGGTTCTTTATCTAGTTTTGTAGGTAAGATTCTGAGGGGATGCGCCACGAAATACCAATAAGGCAATTGTTACGATACCATTTGACCACAGTGGTCTAAAAATTCATCAGAAATAACATCCAGGATGATTCAAAATCCATACCTCGTCATAGACCTTCGGCACAAACTTTCGAGCACATTTGGGAGCCATTTTCACCACCAGTTGCAATAGTCGTTGCAATGGATGGAGAGTTAGCCATTTATAGGCAACTCACCGCCTTAGTGGTGGGAAAATAGTCGACTAACACTATGATAGGACCGAAGGAAAACCCTAGACATGCTTAAGGAGCACGGTGAAAGTAGCGGGATATCACAAGTGCATTTATTTTTATTTTTAAAACGTTTTCTATGATTTTTAATTTTATTACTTCATTTATTTTTACATTAATTTAAAATTTTATAATTTGTTTTTATTATTAGTTTTATTTTTAATCATTTGTTTTTTTTTATTTTACTTAATTTATATTAATTAATTTAATTTAAATTTTTATAGTTTAATTATTTGTAAACTTTATTTATTTTTATTTTTAATAACGATTCCTTATTACTTTATTTATTTTTACGTTAATTTAAAATTTTATAATTTGTTTTTATTGTTGACTTTATTTTTAATCATTTATTTTTCTATATATGTTTTTTTAGTTTAACTTAATTTATATTAATTATTTTAATTTACATTTTTATAGTTTAATTATTTTTATTTTTAATAACAATTTCTATGATTTTTTTATTTTATTACTTTATTTATGTTTACGTTAATTTAAAATTTTATAATTTGTTTTTATTGTTAACTTTATTTTTAATCATTTATTTTTCTATATATCTTTTTTTTAATTTAATTTAATTTTTATACTTTAATTATTTTTAAACTTTTTTTTAATTTTTAATAATGTTTTCTATGATTTTTTAATTTTATACTTTATTTATTTTTACGTTAATTTAAAAATTTATAATTTGTTTGTATTGTAAATTTTATTTTTAATCATTTGCTTATCTAAATATGTTTTAATTTAACTTTTTGTAATTTGTTTATGTATCAATTTAATTTTTGAATTAATAAGTTTATTTTTATAATTTATCAATTTCATTGTTAAAATTTAAGGACTTAGAATTTATCAATTTAACTTTTAAAATTTAATAAATTATACTTTATCAATATAACTTATTTAAATTTAATGTTTTATAGTGTATCAATTTAATTTTGTATCAATGTAATTTTTTAAAATTTTAATTTGTAATTTATTTTCTTATAATATATTTATTTTTACATTTAATGTTTTTTTTTCAAATTTATTCATTTTGTACATTTATTTATTTTTTATTTGTAACTTTACTCTTTATAATTTTTAATAATGTAAGTAATATAGCTATATTTTCATTTAAAAAATTAATTCAAATGTATTTTGACAAATGAATATTCCATTTAATGTGGCAGGTGATTTCATAGCTCCTCAAAAATCGAAAGTTGAGGGATGGAAGCATGTCACACGCACAGGGACTGGAAATGAAATCAAATGTAACTTATGCAACAAAGTTTTTATTGCAATATAACTAGGGCAATGGACCACTTGCTTGGCAGAGCGGGTGGGCCAGGTGGGGGTGTTAAAGCTTGTCCTAATGTCACACCAGAAATCATAGCCAAATTGGAGAGAGAGGAACAACAATCACTTGTTGGAAAACATATAGCAACACAAAAAAAAATTGAAGAAGCTATTTCCAGAAACACATCAAAGGGCTTTTCCACAAGCATGTCATCATCATGTATGCAATCAAACACATGTGGTAGTGGAACACTTCTTGGCATTTGGAAGCCGGTACAAAAGCAAGATGTAGATGATGCATTAGCAGATTTGTTTTATTCAAGTGTCATTCCATTCAATGTGGCAAGGAGTCCTTTTTTTTTAAAATGCAATTAAAAAAATCTGAATTTGGCAAAGGATATACTCCACCTAGTTCAGAGAGGCTTAGGACTACTCTTTTGGAAAGGTCAAAAGAGAGGGTGACTAGAAACATGGTAGGCATCAAGGCCTCTTGGAGTGTAACAAGTTGCAGTATATTGAGTGATGGTTGGTCTGATATGTGTCAACGACCCTTAATTAATGTCTTGGTGTATTGCCCTCAAGGAATATCTTTTTTGAAAGTTGTTGACACCATGAACCACAAGAAGACTTCAGAGTTTATTTTCAAAATCTTGGATGAAGCAATTCAGGAAGTGGGTGAGGAAAATGTAGTTCAAATTGTCACTGATAATGCCACTAATTGTGTAGGCGCTAGAAAATTGATAATGGAGAAGTATCCTCTAATCTATTGGAGCCCTTGTGCAGTTGATTGCCTCAATTTGCTACTTCAAGACTTGGCCAAATTTCCATGGGTCCATGAAGCAATTTAAAGGGGGAGGAAAACTGCAAACTTCATAAGGAACCACAGCCTTACATTGAGCATTTATAGAAAACATGCATCTAAGGAGTTATTGAAGCCTTGTGAAACAAGGTTTGCCTCTTTTTATATCACTTTAAAAAGAGTAGTTGAAGAGAAAGCTGCAATAAGGTCAGTGATTTGTTGCAATGAGTGGGAAAGATCTGCACTTTCAACAAGCTCTAAGGGAAAGCATGCAGAACAAATTATTCTAAACAGCAACTTTTGGGAAAGTGCAAACAAAGTTCTAAAAGTTTGTGAACCTATTGTGGAAGTGCTTCGCATGGTTGACGGTGACACCCGTTGTCTTAACTTGGTTTATGAAGCTATGGACAATTGTAAGGAAACCATTCAGAAAGCATTCAATGATGTGGAGGCAGATTACAAATAAATATGGGATGTCATTGATGTAAGATGGAAAATGATGTACACACCCTTACATTCAGCAACTTGTTATTTGGAGCCTAGGCTCTTTCATATAGATAGAGAGAGTGTTTTTAAAGTCATGGGTGGGCTTTATGAAGCCATTGACAAGCTTGTTCCAAATCCTGAACTTGCAAGGATAATTAGGCACCAAACAAGGGCATTTCGGGCGAAGAAGGGGTATTTTCAACACGAGGAGCCAAGGATGATAGGTCGCTTCTTGAGGGATACAAATGGTGGAAATATTATGGATCAAGTGCAAAAGAACTACAACACTTTGCTCTTTGAATTTTGAGTCAAGGAGCAAGTGCATCAGCATGTGAAAGGAATTGGAGTTGTTTTGATCACATCCAATCTAAGAAAAGAAACAAGTTATTGTTGAGAAAGTTAGGAGATCTTGTTTATGTTCGCAGCAATTTGTGGATGTGCATGAAAAATATGGAAAAAGAATCTTCTTCACAATCCCAACCTGTTGCAGAAGACTTGGAGGATGCAAATGATCCCGACTTCCTTTGTGATGATAATGTTGATGAGCCAAGTGCTCTTGATGATATGGAACTTTTTGATGTAGCAAGTAGCCTATAAGGCTATAGAGTATGTTTGCTCTTTTATGATATGAAACTTTTTGATGTAGCAAGTAGCCTATAAGGCTATAGATTATGTTCGCTCTTTGATGATATGGAACATTTTGATGTAACAAGTAGCCTCTAAGGCTATAAAAGGTTAGTATGAAGTCTAAAAACTTAATATTACATGTTTAAGATTGTGGTTTGACATAATTTCATATGTTTTTATGTTTTTCTATTAATCGAACTTAATGGCAATTTTTTTCAAACTTTATACATTGGGCAAACTTGAACCGAATTTATCCTTGTCGAACTTGAACTCGAACTCGAACCTTGTGACGTAGGTACAAACCTGCATAGTAGTAGTTTCCATTTCCAAATCTAGAGAAGCATTCCCAAATTCATAATAGCTCTATCACCTAGTTTGCACACCCAGATTGCTTTTGTATCACTTTGAGCAACTAAGTAATTGTCTCCTCTTGTGTTTTGAGCAATCATTATATCGATGTATCATAGTAAAACTTTATTCTCAATTTGCATGGTTAATGTTTATTAATTTATTCAGAATAATCAACCTGTAACATTCTTTTACATTTTCCTAATTTACCCTTTTCATCTATCTAATTAGAAATTTGTAAAAACATTTGATGAACCCGACTATTGCTCTTGTGCAATCTTATCTTACCCTAGAGTTTCAGATTTCTTCAATTTTCTAGGGTTGGTATTCAGGTATAATTCTGATTTCTAATTTATAATTTCTATCTATTTTATGGCGTAAATATGGTTTTCAAAATTTACTTTAAGGTTCCATGCTTGGTTTTCCTCTTAGGGCCTCTTTCTAGGGTTCCTTTTGGCAAAAACACTTTTCATCACATATCTCTAACTTAATGAATCTATTTTTAAATTCATATGAGGATTTCATTTATCTTGATAAATTAAACGAAAACCTCTTTTTGTTCTTCCTAATTTTTAGCACAATTTTCAGAATTTCAAATTTGTTATTTTTAGTAATAAGGGCATAATTTGCAAAATATACATTTATTTCAACATTCCTTAAAAGTTTTGTTCCTCATATTGAGATCTTAAAATACCTCTCTTGGTTTTGGAAAATTCATATTCTATTTCTAGAAATGGTCATTTTATTAATTTGATAGATGTCGCTTTTCGCTAAAATACATTTTTGGGCCTACTCATCTTATGTGGTGCATGATCCTTATAGCTCTTGGCTCCCTTTTGTTAGTTCTATCATGGCCTATGCTCCTAAGGCTACAATCTCTTTCTATGAGTTCATCTAAAGACACCCCTCGCTCAAAGATGATCTTAATAAGCTTTTTAGCTAAATAAAGGTCCCTCCTACTGTGGGCCTCCAATTTGCACACTTTGTTGCTACTGCAATTGTTTCCAAACTGCCCGGCTCCTCTTCCCTTGAGACATTCCCTACTTGTGATCTAACAACTTTACCTAATCTTAAGAACACACATCATATACATTCTATGAAGAGAATTTGATCCAATAAGCAAAACAAGAGAAGAAATACTTCACATAATCTTTAGGATAAACGGAAATAGAGAAATGACAAACACAAAATAACACAAGTACACAAGATATATCATGGTAACCCTTTTGGGAAAAAACCCAACCCAACTTATCTCCTTATTGTATTAACTCAACCATTTTACCATACAATAATGTACTCTCATTCTACTCAATCCTACTACATGTCTAGCTATATGTAAGCACATCAATAGGTAACCGTCACAACGGTATTACAAAACAATGGGTACCAAAACCATGGGCCAAGAATACAACCCATAACGGCTCCCCATAAACATGAGTATCATATCACAATCGGCCATGATTACCATAGGCTAAAAATACCTATATGGACCCGAAATCCTATAAAGGGGGCCCAAAAAAAATTCTCGGGGGCCAACCCCCCTGTCGAGGCGATGCGCTAGGCCCCAAGGCCACGCCAGGTGTACAATCTAAAAGAGTGTAACTCATGGAAAATATACAACACATATCTAACATTCTAATGATGGTCATCATTGTGATGATAATCCTAGTGATGATTCGCAATATTAAACATGAAGATACTTCTTTTCCTATTATACATGATAATGTGACAAACCTTGGTAACAAGTCTTTATCTTCTATTGAAATGGACAATGATACAATTAATGCAATAACAATGATACACTTGAACATCCTTTTTTATGGATAATGTTACAATCAAATGTGCAATTAAACATGATGCTCCTATTTATGATACTTCTCTTATACATGATGATGTGGAAACTACCGCCACTAAACATCTTTCTCCTATTCGATAGAACATATTACAAATGGTGAACTTGTTTCTCCTATGTTTGTTATAAATGATTTACGTGCCACTATTGATGATGTGTCTCTTGATCCTACAAGTGGTGTCGGACACGGTTCATGATGTTATACTTTCACCTATATCTAGTGCTTCACCTCTTATGGTTATACCCACTATTGCTACATCTACAATGCCTATATCTTTGGGGGCAACCCATATTCCCCTTCAAAATGTTACAATGTCTATGGCTTATACGCATGTTGTTTTGCACAAGATTAAGTCTCCATCTACTACTATGAAATAGCTATAATTTCTTATTTTGATCTTTCTTATACTACAAATGATACACTTGTTTATTTTATGCCGGTTATAAATGGTTTTCATGATACCCTTTATGTTCATCCCGCATAAGGTGTTAGCCCCTTAATCCATGATGTTATATCCTTGCCAACCTCTAAGGTTCCTATCATTGCTACACCTATTGTGCCTATATCTTCGGGGCAACCAATCCTCCCCCACAACATTATTATCTCCATTTCTATGGCTTCTACTACGCCTACATATAATACTTTTGCAAGCCTACGTATGTTTCTAATGCTTCCAATACTTCTATATCAAAACTTTTGCTTGTGATTAGCCTTGTGTCTCCCACTCTTTCTAAGGTTGATACAAACAAACCTCATGGAACTAGGTCGTTTGCACATCTCCACTAATCCTAGCTTCATATGTTACTATTTATTACTCGAACTTGTTATAATTGCTTCCACTACTATTATTATGATTGACACTAATGCTCTTGTTTTTTTCCATTCCAGCTTATCAACGGTTTGTATACTCCTATTGCTAATACACGTATGCTTATTCCATGTGCAGTTCCACCTCTTATATATATAGTGTTCTCCCTCACCCTACTAGGCCTCTTGTTAGGTTTTTTTAATTGCACGTGCTATTCTTCATGAGTCTTTCCATTTTACATCTCCTATGGCACATACCACGGCTCCTACACAAGCTATACAAGAGCATCTTTCTTCTACTATGACACATTTGAGGACTAAGCCTCCTCCATCTTATGGGTTTGCCCCGCCTTCTAATGATGCCCTCATCGGGAGCTCTTATGCTACCTCCTTCCATGGACATAGCTATTTTTGAAAATACAAATACATTCAAATAATCACACAATACAAAAACATCCAACTATTTGCAAATATACAAAATCGGGACCTACCTATGACTTGATTGGCTAGCTTGGTCTCGATAGATAGCATATTTTTCTATATACTCTTTACACACATGCGTTTGTGAAGTATGTCGACCTTGATGCAAGACATATACAAATTGACACACAATGACAGGTGTCGACCTAGTCCCTTCCCGATGACCTTGATCATTTGAGGGCATCTCCCACACTATAAAGTTGCTTTTGTTTCATTTCAGTTATTTTCAATTCCTCATTATGCTCAATTGCTTATATTATGTATATGTTAATTTTTGGGCTAATAGGACTAACACATGTCTTGTGCAAAGCACTAACCTATCTTGCTCCTTGTGATTTTCCACTATTGTTTGTTATACTTGATTGCTAGATTGCTTTCTTACTTGATTGCATGACTACTTCATTGTTTCTTGTATGTGGTGTATGTGCCTTGATTGTCTTGTGACACCATGGGTGTCCCATTTTTGTGGCCATATGCCTCTTTTGTATGTGTGCACTTACTTACTTGCATCATACAACGTGTGTACCTTCACTGTGATTGTCTTGCAACACCATTGGTGTCCTATGTTTGCGGATCTATACCTTGCTACGACTCTTTTCCATGTTATTGCTTATGTTAATTGTTAGAAGCACGGGAATATTGAGGGGGTGAATCAAGTATTCCATAATTTAAAATTTTCTCCAACTTAATACATTATTTTTACATTAAATAAGATATTCAAATCTAAAAATAAATGAGAGCACACACATGTAAATCAAATGCACATAACACCGGATATATCGTGGTTCACCCAAAGTGTGGGCTACATCCACCAAAAGGAGATCTGCTTGGATCTACTTGTCCAAATCCAGCTGAAATAAAATAGTGTTTACAAAGTATGAGCACCCACTCGTAAGACACCAATCTCCAAGCCAAACACCAATTCAGCCCTTGAATGCAAACACCATTGACTTTGCAATCTCGATTCAAGCACCAACACGGAGACACCAATCCCCAATCCGAGGCACCCACTTCGGAGAAAATCTACAATACAAATCAATAATCTTTCTCCTTCTTTATTCTCTCACATACTCATACTCACTTAAGAGATTTACAATAATAACTTCACATACATATCACTCTAAAAAATGCTCTCTCTTTTTCACGCTTGAAAATGTGCACACAACACTTGTTTATATAGGAAGAAGGAGAGGAAAAACCACTTGTGGTTTCCCTAAAACCATGTGCCCATACCATGGGAAAATTTACTTTAAAAAATGCGCCATATTTGGAATGAGGAAGCCACATCACTTGGCGGTTACAAAAATAATGAATATTTGCTCTAAATAGCAATATTCTTTTTCATGGTCAAGTGTAACTCATATTTTTCAATAAATACGCATGACCAACTTCCCTTACACGTCCTTAATGTTCCATAAATGACAAAATCCGCCCCATAAGGATATATTCTCTTTTTGACTTCAATTTTGTAACTCCTCCATGTCATAACTCATCACTAATGCAAATGTAACTCCCGTTTTTAATTCAAACATTTATCATGCATTAAGTAACCTTCATTTTAAATGTACCTCATTAAAAAATGATCCATTACACATCCCACCATGTGTCATAGGATTCCTTTGTGATGTTGAATATTAAAATATTCAAATTTTGACATCACACTAATTTTGACATGGATAAATATTTTATGAACACTAATGTTGTAAAATTGAATATTAAGATAATATTCAAACCTCAATATTTATATCAACACTAATGTTGTACCTTTGACATCAATGACAAAATACTCAACAAACTCCCCTTTGTCATTGATGGCAAACCTCTGCTAAAATTATTCGTGAGAACCTGTTTGCTATGAAATCCAATTTTTTGCCTCTAAGCTCTTTTTGTACCGATGCATTGTACTTGTTCTATGCAACTCTTCCCCATGCTGTAATTCTCCCCCTTTGACATCAATGGCAAAGGGATAACTAAACCAATTACCTGAACCTGTACTCGGAGTGAAGATAATGCAATGTGTAGCTCCCCCTATGTCCATACTCCCCCTGAGATAGTCAATGAGTAAGAGTGATAGGAATCACTCCTAACTTTTGTCTGAGTGACTCAAAAGATTCCTTTGGTAGGGGTTTTGTAAATATATCAGCAATCTGATCCTTAGTTCCAACATATTCCAATTTCACTGCTGATCTGCAACTTTCTCTCTCAAGAAGTGATACTTAATGGGAATGTGCTTTGTCCTAGAATGCATGACTGGATTTTTCGAGATGTTAATAGCACTCGTATTGTCACAAAAAATGGAAATAGGATGCTCATACTCTACCTTTATGTCCTTCAATGTTTGCTTCATCCAAAGCACCTATGTCTGATGCCACCTTTGCTGCAATATATTCGCTTCTCTCTGTAGATAATGAAACTGAGGCCTGTTTCTTACTGAACCATGACACTAATCTGTCACCAAGATAAAAAGCTCCCCCACTTGTACTTTTCCTATCATCAACACTTCCTGCCCAATCTGCATCTGTGAATGTTGTAAGAGTGAAATCATCACTCTTTTGATACCATAAACCATAATCCAACATACCTTTCAAATATTTAAAAATTCTTTTCACTGCTACTACATGAGTTTCCTTTGGTGCAGCCTGAAACCGTGCAACTAATCCAACAACCTGCATAATATCTAGTCTAGATGTTGTGGTATATAACAAGTTTCCTATCATGGACCTATACAAGGTTTGATTAACATCGGGAGACTCATCATTCTTACTCAACTTGCAACCTATAATCATGGGTGTACTAACCGGATTGCAATCTTCCATTCTAAATTTTTTCAACATCTCCTTTATATACTTGGTTTGTGAAATAAAAATGCCTTGACTAGACTGTTGAATTTGCAAACCAAGAAAGTAAGACAACTCACCAAGCATAGACATCTCAAACTCCTTCTGCATCTCCTCTGCAAATTATTTGCATAATCTCCTACAACTGCTTCCAAAAATAATGTCATCCACATAAACCACAACTATCACCTGATGTTCTCCTTCTGTCTTGATGTACAAATTGCTATCCACAATTCCTTTTTTGAATCCTTGTTCTTGCAAGTACTTGTCTAGTCTAGAGTACCAAGCTCTAGGAGCTTGTTTCAAACCATAAAGAGCCTTTTTTAACTTGCATACAAAATCTGTATTTTTTGATAGAATAAAACCTTCTGGTTGCTCTATATAAACTTCTTCCTCTAAGTTTCCATTCAAGAAAGATGATTTTACATCCATTTGATAAACTTTAAAATTCTTGAAACAAGCAAATGCTAAAAACATTCTTACCGCCTCCATGCAAGCAACAGGTGCAAATGTCTCCTCGAAATCAATTCCTTCAACTTGTGAGTATCCTTTACACACTAATCTAGCCTTGTTTTTGACAACTTCTCCTTCTTCATTCATCTTGTTTCTAAAGACCCACTTGGTACCAATAATGTTCTTGTCCTTTGGTCTTGGAACTAACTCCCATGTGTCATTCTTTTCTATCTGATTAAGTTCCTCTTCCATGGATTTTATCCAAAAATTATCCTTACTGGCTTCATCAAAATTACTTGGTTCAACCTTAGACAACAAAGAAAAGTTTACCTCTTGTGGTGCACTTGTTTGCACTCCAATATCTTTGTTTCCAATGATTTGATTTTGGATGATTCTTCGAACAAATCTAGATGGTGTCTTTGTGTCTTCTCATTCAAATTCTTCTTTTCTTCTTCTTCTTCTTCCTCTTTCTCAGATTTTATTTCTTCATCCTCTTTCGCACCGCCGAGTGTCCTGTTTTCTTCTTCGGTTTCAGTCATCAACTTTCACATTTATACTTTCCACTACTTTCAAGTCTCTTGTTATAGCACTTGTAGGCCTTGCTTCGATGAATAACCAAGGAATATGCCCTCATCTGCTCTGGAATCAAATTTTCCAAGCTCATCTTCATCATCTCTCTTAATGTAGCACTTACTTCCAAACACTTTGAAGTGTTTCACAGAAGCTGGTCTTCCCTTCCATAACTCGTATGGTGTCTTTTCTGTATTTACTCAAATCTATGCTCTATTAAGAATATAAACTGCTATGTACACCGCCTCTCTCCAAAAAGCATCTAGTAACTTAGACTCATTTAGCATTGTTCTTGCCATTTCCTACACTATTCTATTTTTCCGTTCAACTACACCATTCTGTTGTGGTGTTCTTGCTAGTAAAAATCTGTCTACGATTCCATGCTCTTCACAAAACTCATCAAATTCGTTAGACATAAATTCACCTCCTCTCTGTCGATCTCAAACACTTAATCCTAGAGTTTGTCTCATTCTCAATCAAAGCTTTAAAATTTTGAATTGATCAAAAGCTTCTGATTTTTCTTTTAGAAATGCAACCCATGTCATTCTAGTAAAGTCATCAATTAATAACATAAAATAAGAATCACCTTGTAAGCTTTGTGTTCTTGTTGGCCCACAAAGATCAGTATGAATTAGCTCTAATGGCTTTGTTGTAGAGTAATCCTTTGTCCGAAACTGACCCTTGTCTACTTCCCATGTTGACACTTGTCTGCAAATAGTACTTTGTGGTTTTGTGATCTTGGGTAAATCTCTCACTACTTGTTTTGAGCTTATTTTCACCATGTTGTCAAAATTAATGTGACCCAATCTCTTGTGCCATAACCAACTTTCATCAATCTGACTCATGCAACATTTTTCTCCCTTAACATCACTCAACATGTACAGGTTGTTCCTTGTTCTATTTGCATCTGCAACCCATTTACCTGTATCCTTCTTTCTAATTTCACAACCCTCAGCATAAAACGTGAGTGTATAACCTTGATCACACATTTGAATGACACTCAAAAGATTATGTTTCAGTCCTTCAACAAATAAAACATTTTCAACTTTAGCTTGATCATTTAATTTTATGTTACCTCTTCTGTGATCTTGGTTGTAGTGTTATCTCCAAACTTTATTGTACCTCTACTGGCCTTTTTCAGCTTTAGGAACTTGCTTTTTCACCTGTCATATGGCTTGAACATCCACTATAATGTACCCATGTTGTTCTTCATCTTGTGCATGGAGCGCAGTTTGTACCAACATAGCCTCTTCCTTTTCTCCCTCCTTTATTTTTTGCCACACTTTCTTATTGTTGGCTTTCTATATGATCTGTTTTCCCTCTTTCTCTTGCTTTGGATTTTCTGTAATCTTACTCCTGCAAAATCTTGCTATGTGGCCAACTTGGTTGCATTCATAACATCTAATCTCATGCTCATTCAAATTTGACAACGCAGCAAAAGAGTTGTAGTTTCTAGCATGAAAGTTCTGATTCCAACTCTGAACCTTCGATCTACAGTTCATCATCTTATGACCATAATTGTGACATGAAAAACAATAACCGTGAAAAGAATATCGGTCATGTAGGGTTGCCTTTGATAAGATGAGTTTTTGAAACTTCTTATTGGCACCTTCTTCCATTTGTTGTCTTCTTTGTTGTTGTTCTGTGGAGGATGATCTTCTTGTTTCTTGCTGCTTTCTCCTTTACTAGAGCTTTTTAGGATATCTGCATAGCTGGATTTCTTCTCTGGTTCTTTGGTCTCTTTCTTTTCTGCTTCATTGAATCCAATACCACCTTTGGATGATTTTGGTTTTTGTTTATCCAGAATGTTGCTCAACACCTCAGAACTCTTTTCAAACTTGAGTCTTTTGTTTAACTTTTCAGTTTCCAGTCTAAGTGCGACAATCTCTGACTCTAATCTCTCGCATTCTTCTTCTTTTGATTTCAGTTGTTTTCTGATCACTTCCTCTATTCTCTTTGCCTCTTCAACTTGAATCTTTAGATCAACAATAGTATCTTCACATTCTTTATTAGCATCCGGATTTTTCTTTGCTTCTTCATACTCTTGAAGTTGCAGTTTTTGCTTCAGGGTCTTCTTTTTGAGTCTCTTGATCTCACCCAAGGCACAGATGAGTTCTTCTTCCAAGTTTACCTCACCTTCTTTGTCAATTGTATCTCCAACTTCCACTTTTCCATCTTCAAGGGCCATAAACAAAAGTTCGTCAAAGTCACCTTCTAGACAATCTTCCTCTGAGCTATCATCTTTTCTGGTGCATAGACTCTTCTTGCTTGGTTCAGTTCTTCTTCTTTTCAAAATTCCTTTGTTTGAAATTCTTTTTGTAGAAAGGCTTCACTTTCTTTACTTTGATAGGATCTTCATCATCACTTTCATTTTTTGCATGCGAGACACTTAGCTGCAAAATGTCCAATCTCACCACAGTTAAAACATTTAAAAGGAAGTTTACCTTTGTACTTGCCGGATCCTCTTTTTCAGATTTTTCACAAATAGAGATTCTTCTTCCTCATCGGATTCATCATCCGATTCAACCTTCTTCTCTTTTCCTTTTGAAGCTTTGAAAGCAAATTCTCTTTTTCTTTGCTTATCTGGTTCTGTTCTCATCTCATAAGCTATGAGTATTCCATATAACTCATCCATTTTCATTTTATCTAGATCCTTAAGTTCTTCAATAGCTGAAACTTTAGCATCAAATCTAGGAAGTAGAGATCTTAATACCTTTTGTACTATTACTGGGTCTTCCATCTCTTCACCCAAGCCTTTTATCATGTTTATAGTCTGTAATGTCCCCTTTTCCCAATCGAATACCTTTGGCCCTTTATGTCTACCCGACGGCCAAGGGGAATTTTTAGGGTGACATAACTTTATTGTTTTATTATATTGTGCTATTATTTCTAAAAATAATAATATTATGAAAGCACATATAATAAATAATAAAGTTTATTAATAAATTAAAATACAAATCAAAAGTAATTGTATTAGAAAGGAGTGCGACTTGCCTTAGGAGGCATTTTTTGGAAAACGTACCATTTGGCCCAAAGAAGGAAAATGCGACCAGCATAGGGGAATGAAACAAATTGATTGGGCGACTTGGAGGTGGTAGTTGGGCTGAGTTCCCTTTAAATAAACAGGTCGACTTGCATGAGGGTATCCAGATTTTTATTATCATCTTTTGCATTGCTAAGAGCTCTGAGCTTTTATCAAAAATTCCAAGGACGAAAACCCTTGTGAATTTATCTCTTGCTGATTTAAAACCCTGAGGGATTGGGAGGATTTCACTCAGAGATTCCCAGCGTTATTCATCAGATTTCCAGGTTCAGTTCAGCCGTGTTTGTGAGGAGATTTGAAGGTGTTTTTCAGTGATTTGCAACCAGCAGTTGGGTCGGCCCATTGTAAGCAGTTTGGCAGCGAATTCAGAGGTATTTTTATCCAAAGATATTTGTCAAATGTTTGTCATCATACTGTAAACTGATCGCTGTACTTTTTATCATTTCGAGGTGTATTTTGAAGGTTTTCAATCTGAATTATAACAGATCTGATTTTTGGGCTATTTCAGTTTGTAATAAGTTCAGTTTTCTGTGTAATTCAGCCCTCAAAAATCTGGGCAGTCATTAGAAATCATAAGTATTTTTATTGGGCGTGTTTTACATTGATGTTTCTCTTTAACCCTAGTCGCACTTTCCAGATCTGCACTAGGAACTTGACATAAAATACAATAAAAGTCTGTATTTGCTGTTTTTGTTTGATAAAAATCATTAGAGTGTAAGGAGGATCCATCTAGGGATCTTTCAGTGGTATCAGAGCATCAATCCTCCCACCTGGAGGGTTTGTTTTGGTTTGTTTTATGCAGCCTACAGAAGTTGGGCCACACCGATATTATACAAGGAGTCAGGCACGTAGTCGAACAAATCTGAATACTGAAGGTAGTCCCGAGAATCATGGATAGAGGAGAAGGAGCACACACTCCTCCACGACGTGAGCGACCTAATCCGGATGTTCTTTTCAGCGGAATGATCGATTCCCATCAGGAAATGATTCAGACCATGAGACAGCTGATGGAGAATTTGACTATGGATAGGGCAAGAAATCGGCATGATAGAAGGGAAAGATCTGCATCCATAGCTAGCAGCCACAGAAGGCACAAATGTGCCGCAGGAAGTGGGCAGCGTAAGAGGTTCCCCTCCACGTGATAGGAGATATACAGAGGAAAGGAGACCCACGAGGACTGCGGATCGACCTATGCAGCCTAGATTCCTACAGAGGGAGGAGCCACCATTAGTTGAGGAGCCATTTGAAGACATAGCCTTTCAAGATACTGTGATGGCAGCGCATGATGAGTGGAGAGCCCTACCACAGGAGGTTCGGACTGCCTTTCCCCTTCATCAGTATTGTGCTCAAAGGAGGGAAAGCTTGAGAGCTAGACAGGTACAGAGGCCTAGAGAACAACAGAACAGGGAGTTGAAGCAGGCCACCAACAAGGTGACCCTTTCCACATTTGATGGTAGTGGAAAGATTAGTGCCAGAGCATGGATTCACAAGCTCGACACATATCTCACTCTCAAGCCTATGCAGGAGCAGGAGGCTATCCAATTTGCCACGTTGCACCTTGAGGGAGTAGCGTATGATTGGTGGCACCATGGGCTTATCACTCAGAGACATGATCTTCTGCAATCATACAAGGAGTTTAGTGAGAAGTTGATTGCGAGATTTGATCGCAGGGATGTAGAGCTTTACTATAGGGACTTGGCACAACTTCGACAGAGTGGACACGTTGATGCATACATCAACGAATTTCAGCGTATAGCAGTGATGGTGCCAGAGATGCCTGAGAGGCGAGTGGTGATGTTGTTCATTGAAGGACTTCATGACAGGCTGAGAGGATTGGTCAAGGCTCTTAAGCCTACTACTTTGCATGAGGCCATTCGGACAGCCTTGGACTTAGACACTACTCCAGTGCAGCCCCAAAGGAAGAACATCAAGGAGGAAAAATCAGAACAGCAAGAGCAGCCCACTTCTTCGAAGGTTGAGTTTACACCCAAGAGGGAGACTGTTTCAAAGAGTGAGCTTCGCCGGAAAAATTTATGCTTTCATTGCAATGATCCGTGGGAGCCGGGGCATAGGTGTCTTGGGAAAGGCAAAATCCATCTCATAAAGGTTGAGGATGAAGAGTCCGAGGATGAACAGGAGCAGCCAACACCAGGCATTGCAAATGAGGGTAGACTCACCTATCTTTCGGGAGCACCCAAGTATAATCCATTCATGTTTGAAGGCACAATGTTCGGGTGTAGGATCATGGCACTACTGGATAGTGGATCTACACACAACTTCCTGGATGCAGGTTTGGTAGACCAAAAAGGTTTACAATGTGATAACTTTGAAGGCTTTGATGTGACTATAGCAGGAGGTCTCACTCTTCCATGCAAGAAGAAGGTCAACCAAGTTAGCATTTTATTTGGTGAGTATACACTTTGTGATGATTTCTATGTCATGGATTTGAAAGATAACAATGTTGTGCTTGGCATGCAATGGCTTCATTCATTGGGAAGAGTCACCCAAGATGTGGAAGCTATGGAGTTGAGTTTCCAACACAAAGGGAAACAAGTCACATTAAGAGCACTCAAGTACACGCTGCCCCATCAAATGGCAGCTAAGTCTATGATAGTTTGGGACCAAGGAACCATCTCGTGAGGACATCTACGCAGATTTTTCACTGCATATCAGCACGGACCAGCAAGGAGGTGATGAAGAGTGCGGCAAGTTCGAAGCATACATGAGGACGCTGGTTTCACTAATGACAAGTAAGTTGCATAAGTTTTTTTTCTGCAGTGTTTGAGCAGCATTGTATAGTGCACATGAAGCTATTAAAAAAGCTTCGGCTGGTCTGGGATCCTGGAAATGGTAGAATGCAGAGTTGCAGTTTATGATTGCTTGGGGGCAAGCAATCTCGGGAAGGGAGGACTGTAATGTCCCCTTTTCCCAATCGAAGACCTTTGGCCCTTTATGTCTACCCGACGGCCAAGGGGAAGTTTTTAGGGTGACATAACTTTATTGTTTTATTATATTGTGCTATTATTTCTAAAAAATAATAATATTATGAAAAGCACATATAATAAATGATAAAGTTTAATAATAAATTAAAATACAATCAAAAGTAATTGTATTAGAAAGGAGAAAGTGCGACTTGCCTTAGGAGGCATTTTTGGGAAAACGTGCCAATTAGCCCAAAGAAGGAAAATGCGACCAGCATAGGGGAATGAAACAATTTGATTGGGCGACTTGGAGGTGGTAGTTGGGCTGATCTCCCTTTAAATAAACAAGTCGACTTGTATGGGAGTATCCAGATTTTTATTATCATCTTATGCATTGTTAAGAGCTCTGAGCTTTTATCAAAAATTCCAAGGACGAAAACCCTTGTGAATTTATCTCTTGCGGACGAAAACCCCAGGGGATTGAGAGGGGATTTCACTCAGAGATTCCCAGCGTTATTCATCAGATTACCAGGTTCAGTTCAGCCGTGTTTGTGAGGAGATTTGAAGGTGTTTTTCAGTGATTTGCAACCAGCAGTTGGGTCAGCCCATTGTAAGCAGTTTTGGCAGCGAATTCAGAGGTATTTTTATCCAAGATATTTGTCAAATGTTTGTCATCAGACTGTAAACTGATCGCTGTACTTTTTATCATTTCTGAGGTGTATTTTGAAGGTTTTCAATCTGAATTATAACAGACTTCAGATCTGATTTTCTGGGCTATTTCAGTTTGTAATAAGTTCAGTTTTCTGTGTAATTCAGCCCTCAAAAATCTGGGCAGTCATTAGAAATCAGAAAAAGTATTTTTATTGGGCGTGTTTTACATTGATGTTTCTCTTTAACCCTAGTCGCACTTTCCAGATCTGCACTAGGAACTTGACATAAAATACACAGAAATCTGTATTTGCTGTTTTTGTTTGATAAAAATCATTAGAGTGTAAGGAGGATCCATCTAGGGATCTTTCACAGTCTCATCCACACGGAGTAAATACGTTGCAATGTTCTCTTCCTCCATCTTTAGACTCTCAAAATTTCTTTTGTGTGTTTGAAGCTTTGTCGTCTTTACCTTCGAATCTCCTTCATATAAACTGTTGAGCTTATCCCACATCTCCTTGGCAGTTTTGCAAAGCATAATCTTTACAAACTCCGAATCTGCTACACCACACAAAATAGCATTCATAGCTTTAGCATTATTTTCACATTGTCTCTTACCAGCCTGATCTGTAGGTGGAGTTGTTGGTATCGTATAGCCATTCTCAACTGACTGCCAAATATCATGTCCAAGAGAATTCAAGTAGGTCCGCATCCTTATGCTCCAAAAGGCATAGTTTGATCCATCAAATAGCAGAGCTTTGTTTGTGGAGAATCCTTCCTGAGTTGCCATCGTGCTTTCTGATCTACCTTCTAGCTGTTAAGCTACACAGAAGGAACCTCGCTCGATACCAATTGTTAGAAGCATGGGAATACTGAGAGGGGGGGTGAATCAAGTATTCCATAATTTAAAATTTTCTCCAACTTAATAAATTATTTTTACACTAAATAAGATATTCAAATCTAAAAATAAATGAGAGCACACACAGAAATCAAATGCACATAACACCAGATATACCGTGGTTCACCCAGTGTGGGCTACATCCACCAAAAGGAGACTGCTTGGATCTACTGTCCAAATCCATCCTGAAATAAAATAGTGTTTACAAAGTATGAGCACCCACTCATAGAAGACACCAATCTCCAAGCCAAACACCAATTCAGCCCTTGAATGCAAACACCATTGACTTTGCAATCTCTGATTCGAAGCACCAACTTCTGGAGACACCAATCCCCAATCCGAGGCACCCACTTTAGAAAATCTACAATACAAATCAATAATCTTTCTCCTTCTTTATTTTCTCTCTCACATACTCATACTCACTTAAGAGATTTACAATAATAACTTCACATACATATCACTCTAAAAAATGCTCTCTTTTTCACGCTTCGAAAATGTGCACACAACACTTGTTTATATAGGAATAAGGAGAGGAAAAACCACTTGTGGTTTCCCTAAAACCATGTGCCCATACCATGGAAAAATTTACTTTAAAAATGCGCCATATTTGGAATGAGGAAGCCACATCACTTGGCGGTTACAAAAATAATGAATATTTGCTCTAAATAGCAATATTCTTTTTCATGGTCAAGTGTACCTCATATTTTTCAATAAATACGCATGACCAACTTCCCTTACACGTCCTTAATGTTCCATAAATGACAAAATCCGCCCCATAAGGATATATTCTCTTTTGCCATCAATTTTGTAACTCCATGATTTTAGAATCAATTTGTAACTCCTCCATGTCATAACTCATCACTAATGCAAATGTAACTCCCGTTTTTAATTCAAACATTTATCATGCATTAAGTAACCTTCATTTTAAATGTACCTCATTAAAAAATGATCCATTACACATCCCACCATGTGTCATAGGATTCCTTTGTGATGTTGAATATTAAAATATTCAAATTTTGACATCACACTAATTTTGACATGGATAAATATTTTACGAACACTAATGTTGTAAAATTGAATATTAAGATAATATTCAAACCTCAATATTTATATCAACACTAATGTTGTACCTTTGACATCAATGACAAAATACTCAACATTTGGTTAACTATTGCTTTGCCTTTGTACTTGCTTTTCTAACACATGATTGTTATTGTTATTCTTGTTTGTTGTTGGTCGCATGTTGCTTTCTTTATGCGCCACAGTCTCCACCATGCACACACACTTTTGCAAGAACAAGATGTTAATGGTGGCCACCACATCTGCTTTCCATGTGATCCTACACAGATTGCCAGATTTATCCTCTAGGGGTACACATCATTTCTTTTGAGCCACACACTCAAATGCTCTATCACATGCACCTCAAAAGGGGGCATTCATTGAGGTAAATTATATATCTACAGCTAGTACAAGCAGATTACAGGACATAAATACAAATTTCTATAGGGTCCAGATCCTCAAAAATAGGAACATATACAAAAAAGTGACAATATTCACATTGGTCCAAAACCGTCCACCAAGGACAAGAACATAGTATTGTATGGCTCCTTAATGGATGTTTCCATCTTGGGGGAAAATTCTTAGAAAATTCCTACATTCTTGAATTCTTACTGCCATTCAAAGGCTTCTAATACAGATTCAGACACATATGACAAAGTTCAGACCAGAATACAAGGGGCATGAGTACTTCATCCCTTGTCCATTACGTTACTCGGATACGTGAGAACTTGTGCCATCCATTTCTTTTCAACCTTGTGCTACATTTACAAAATTAAGCCTAAATTCATCTGTAGCGGTGTCATCCGTGGGGTTGGAAGATATCAAGGTTACTAAAGCTTCATAGACTGTTATTTTGCTCTTTTGTGCCCTAACAGACTAGTTTGAATTCCTTTCTCTTTCTCCGGCTTGCCCCGCTCTAATACCAATGTTAGAATATGTGGGGAGAGAAAGAATAAAGAAAGAATAGAATGTACGGAGAACAAATGAAGAGCAGCCAAAGTGCACACGTTATTCATTGTGTCTGTCCTTTTATTATGCGAGAGATGGTTAGATAATGGTTGAAGTGGTTACAACCATTTATTAGTCAACACTTTAACTAATACTAACATAATGTTATCTATAAGCCTTATATTAAGTCTTATATTCTAATAACATGGGCAAAACACATATATTGGACTCATGGGCAGACTTTCCCTCTATCAATCTACCCACCAATCTATTTGCCAAACAAATTCATTCAAAATTAGCCTAATCTCTACAAGAACACTCCAAAATCCTTAACATTCTTCATACCTCAGATCCACCTTGTGTACTCCCGGACACTACCAGTAGGGTCAGGAAGTTTCGGTCTATTGCAGGGGTTGCCTTCTATTGGCAGTGTATAGGAGCCTTTGGCAGCTAGTTTTCAAATCGGGCAATCTTCATTAGGTCATCCTAGACATGTTTCATGAGTCGGCTATGGCAAGAAAGTAATTAAATATCCATGAGGTCATTACTCATCTTTCACATGCCTTAGACACCTCACACTCTCTTGGAGCACTCTCACTACATTGAGGATCATTACCAAAGCTGAAGCAAATCTGTAATCTCTCAAGGAGTAGCCCTAGAGCCCATAGAGCTAAATCTGAAATCAAAGAGGTCAAAGTTGCATGATGCCAAATGTCAAAGTCTAAATGAAGGTCAATTGTTTGAGCACATGATTGAACACACACTCACCTAGGAGGGAGAACTACATACGGCTTGATCCCTCTTCAGAGTATTGGTATGTAGGCAACGCTCACCACATCATGAAAGGTGTGACTGAGGTTGTCCAGCCCAAAATGCTAAACCCTTTTATGGGTCCCTTGTGGTCTTGCAATCACAATTAAGGTTTGGATGAAGAAGAGCAAAAATAAACATTAGCACAAAGAATCAAAGAGCTTCCAAATATCCCAAAGTGCATACCAGGCAGTGGCAAAGCATCTCCAAAAGTTACAGAACCCAGTATTGCTCCCAGACACTGTCGGTAAAGTCTAACAGTGTTGGCCTGCCGCACGAGTATGAACCTGCCGACATTGTCCAGATACTTGTCAGCCCTCTTTCCACAGCGTAAACATTTGACGAAGCACTTCCAGATCATTTCCAACCACTAAGACATTTTTGTGAGTGACAGACATCTAAAATCAGCTAAGTAACTCGTCTTTCTATTGTCTTGTCAATTCTAAATTTTGGAATGGCAACATCTACTTGCTTAAACAAATTCAAATTAATGTCCTTGGATGCCCTAATTATATAGTCTGAATTTAGTCTCAATTTTATTGCATTTTATGCCATAATGTGTAAAATAAGTAAAACACTTTGTAACTAATAGACTCAAGAAGAAAAAAATTGCCCTTTAAAAGCACAATTTCAAGATGCGTTGGACTCGATCAAATTGCAAGTTTACTATAACTGCCACTAACAGGCGCCTTTGCCTTGGCAACTTATATTGGCATAGACTCATTGCAAATTTCGTGGTGTATGTTTAGAAAGACACTTCATGGAACATTTATCGCATCCCCCCAGTTACACCCACTTCCAATTTCACTTACCCCATGGTGCACTTTGTGCATGACTTTTTGCAAAAGGATACATACATCTCTCTACTCTTGGTCATGTGTGCTCATCGGAAAAAAATAGTTCACTATAAAACCCCTTGTTTACATGCCACTTGCCATGGCCACAGAAAGTGGGATAATGTCAATTATCATTCAATGAATTCATATCTTCTTTGTTCTGCAAGCTTCTAGCACCTTTCATTCAATCAATTCATATTAAACATTTTATATAGAATTTTACAGAAAAGACTAAGAGACATTACTATGTTACGAACCTTTCTAATTGTTATAATATAACATAATGATCAACTATCCGCTCTACATCTAACCCTGAGAAATCAATTGTGCTCGCTCAATCCTTTCTTCAAACATCTGTCGTGAGCCTCATATTGCTGGGAAAAAATTTACTGCTGCTTGATAGCTTGTGAATTTGTTTGAGCAAGCTGTGAGGTTATCCCGAAAAATCTAAATGATGATCATATTCAGACAATATAGTTTATCTGGCTGTCTATAAATCTTCTCGTATTCTCCTTTCCACTGCTATTGATCATAAGAAAGATTGAATCTGCTAGTCAAAATTTCCAAAACTGAAGCTTGGTATGACTTTCAATGAGCTGGCATCTGGGTAATAACTACCTTGGACCACAATGCTTCAAAATTCAATACCACGGACGAAAAAAAGTTGTCTGTTTCTGCATTCCTTCATTCTTCACTTTTCACGTTATGCTCGAATAATTAAAATGTGTCAGATACCGAAGGGTAGGCTAATATGCCCTACCCGAGATCTCTTAAATTTGAACACAAGATAACAAAATACTGCTTATATTCACCATCAATAATTTATAATAGATCATATTACAGTATTTATATATGGCAAACAATACCATAACTAATACATATGATATGGAATACTGCTCCTCGGAATGGAGAGACTCTGTCTTCCTTCTGCCAGTGGGTGCCTCCTTTCCTTAAGAGCAGAGCACACACTCTATCCTAAAACATGAACCGTCTTAGGCAGCGATCCCGTGGAAAGGGGACTTCTTCCATTTCTCAGCGGGTATGGCTCAAAAACATCAGGAGCAGTTTCCATAGATGTTTTCATGCAAACAAAATTTCCTGCATCTGCACTTGCAATTTTTTTGGAGAATAAAAATAGAACTGCTTGTTTATAGTTTTCCGAAATCATAAAATGTTTTGCACAAATAAAGAACTGCCATTTGACAGAAATATATCTTAAAATATTTCTGCAGGTATGGCAAATCTCCTGCCCCCAACAAGCATTCTCCCAAAAAAGTGCCAGCTCTGATATTTAGGGTGAAGACTCTAAATTTTCGTAGCCAAGAGACATTATTATAGCATATCCCTTCATAACTACCATAATACTCTATTCATCTTACAAAGCAGCAGGATGAAAGGGTAACTTTACCTTGATTTGTTGCCTAAAGGACCATTTCGCACAGACCCTATAATTTTGATAAGCGATATATGCATTTTTAAGTATACACGGAATTTGTTTCGCACGCTTTCTTGAACGATAAAGTGAACTAAATTTGAATAATTACCACATATGTTTTTGTCATCTTACTAGCTGGTTAAAATCCCCAACTGATTCCTCTATAAAAACAAGTTTGGTATAAATATCAAGCGCTAGACAGGCCTGAAACTATCTAAAAAAATTATTGTACCGTCAAAGACATTTTGTCGATTTATGAAAACAGTAACTACTGTGGGAGCGGTACAGATTCATTCCGAATTGTTAGGAATGAATCTACACTGTTCCGTACAACATGCGTGTTGGCCGAATTTTACGTGATGCGATTGCACATTACACTAATGTTATATTAGAAAAAACAGTGTGCGCATAGTGAAAAAAGAAGGAAGAAGAAAAGGAATACTTGATGATGGAGTTGGTTTTGGGCGCGGCCGTGTTATTGGCGTAAAGACCCTCACTTCCGCCGTAGAAGAAGAAGGAGTTTCCCTGCGCAGAAAACCTGCCATTTTTATACTCGTGAATGGAAGCATTCACACACACAAACCCTATAAAAATCAACATTCCTGCGATACTCGCCATCGCCTTCGCCATCGATTCCATTCCCGGCGCATTATCGAGGAGTGAGTGGCGCGGATGGATCGGATTCTCCGGAAGTCTGTAAATAATGTTTGACATGAGGTCTACGGAATGGTTTTTAAACCTTTTTTCACTTTTCTTGCTTTCTTCACGGGGTGTTGGATTTTGCAAGGCGTTTACACGTTTTTACTCACTTTAGATATCAAAATACAACCATCATTCACATGTAAGTATAATTTAAACGTCAAAAATGACATGTATATTAAACATTTGACTGTCATATTATTTATATATATAAGAAAGATAATAAACTAGCAATCGCATGTGTTTCATGAGATGTGAACGCCAAACGGTATATGTTATTTGTTTTAGAGGTATAATTATTACTTTTGTAGTTGATGTTGATTAGGGGTGTGATTGTTTTTGTAAGTGTAGAAATATAGATGGGCCACTTAATTTGAAGGTTGTTTCTACATTTCAAAGTTGTTAAAAATTCATACATGAATACATTTGATACCATTTTCGATAGTTAATTTATTTTATAGTTGATGTTGTATGTATTTAATTCGGGTTTATTGTGTTAGTTGTGCATCGGTTGTTCGGTTGGTGTTTTGTTGGAAAAAAATTTATTGTACAGTTGATAATGTGTGTGATTGATAGTTGTAGTGTAGGAATTTAGTTGAAACATTACATTGAAATGTTGTATGTGTACATTTAATTCTATTACAGATTCATACATTTAAAGTTGCATATCATATTTCAAAACATCAAATAAATGTAGATCTGCGTGCACATAATGAGACATGTATACATTTGCAGTATTTATATCATGAATGGTAGCCTTTAGTGGGCAATTTTAGTTTCAATAAACATGATTACATTTGATACCCCTTGAACAATAGTGTCGCTTTGGATAGAAGAAGTGTTGAGTATAGTAGTAGTGGAGGTGTTATCAAAGTAGAGGGTAGTATTTACGATGGGTTGAGTGATAGTAGTCTTGCTTCCTCCTTTCTTCTTGCTCCAAGTGTTGGTACATGCGCCATATTTGAGTATCTCTCGAATGAAAAAGCAGGTGAAATGCGTAGATTTACAAGTGAGGGAACTCTGGAGAAAGTTGTGAATGTCAAACCATGCCTTTCAGTGGTTCCAATGTCGACGGTTTCTCTATGCAAAGTAAGTCCTGCGACTTGTGGATAGTTAATCCCTAGGCCATTTTAATCGGTAATTGTATTCGATTCCCTCTCAGAATAGGGGGTATGGGAATATGTAACGAGTTGGAGGGATCCCAACATGGGCCATTATATCTATCAAATTTGACAACAACAAATAAAGGTAATGTTAGTGGTTGCATTGATGCGTCATAGACAATGTCGGTGATTGTTCTTGTGGCACCATTCACGAGGCTGCGTCGCCAACCCATAGATTTGCGATAAGCATGATTTTTTGTTGTTTACACAACAAAACTTTGTGTTCCAACTGATCATCATCGATTTCCTTGTCCAGTTCACCTATTACTTTCAACAATGGATTGGGCGATATAATGAGTTCTGTTCCAATTTATAGAACTTTTCATTGGATGAACCACGAGTTTGATCCAAAACCGTTAAAAATAGATGAAAAATGTGAAAACGCCCGATGACGGTCGTCAAACCGTCAAATTTAACACAATCACATAAATGTCAGGGCCTTTCCCATAGGGGAACACCTTGGCGTAATTAAATTTCATATATTAATATAAGTTATCTATTTCAAATCTCATTAAATATTTAAAATTAATAATAAATTTTATATATGATAAATTATAATTATATATTAAAATTGTAATCCAAACCCAATTCATAATAAGGCCCTTTCTTTGAGTTAGGTGTGTGTTTGTGCGAGACATTAAGATTTCCTAATCCTCATTAGAGGGTTGAATCTCGCATGTGGAGCAAAGTAAATTCGGGATGAAACTCGTGCATCGGAATGAAACTTATGGCATCTCAAAGTTTCTAAAACTTTTTTTTGGTTTTTTCAGATACTGGAGTAAGGCCCTCTTTCAGTGAGAAGAGGATTGCAGTCAAATGTGTTTGTGGGAAATGCCCTGGTAGATATGTATGCAAAATGTGGAAGCATAGAGAGTGGACTCCATGTGTTTGATATAAAGACTCAACGAGATGTAGTGTCATGGAAAAGTATTATTGCAGGGTGCGAGCAGAATGGGTTCTTTGAATAATCCTTGGAGCTATTCCATCGAATGCAACAGGTGGGTGTGAAGCCAAACTTGAAAACTTTCACAAGCGCTCTCTCTGCATGTGCCGATTTAGCAACTCTGGAACAAGGTATGAAGGTCCATAATCAGTTAAGTATAAGTGGATTCCAATGTGATATCTTGGTGGAAAATTCCCTTATAGATATGTATGCAAAAATGCGGAAAGATAGAGAAGGCACGCGATCTGTTTGGACGAAAATTATACAATCCGAGCTAACAATGGAGAGAGGTCTCTTAATATGTGTCTATACAAAAGTAGCAACCTTTGCAATTTCTCTTGGATGATAAGACAATGCTTACGTATATGAGCATGCACACTCATTAACAAGCCGAATGATTTGTGGTGTTCATGAGGGTTGTCTCAAGTAAGCACCGCAGGGAAAAATAATAAATTTGAGAAAGGAAAAACATGAAGAGTGAACACTCGTATGCGAGATAGTTCACAATAGTTTTTGTGGTCCTAGAGGACAAAGACTCTTTTAGGTGCTGTAGTAACTTTTAATTTTATTTGGTAAATAAAATGATGCTTTTTTGCTGCTTTTTAAGATGTAGCTTTGCGAGTAAGATGAGCCCCTGTTTTGGGATTGATACATCCCAAATTAAAGTAAAAAGCAAAACTCAATATTGGATGGAGTACATGTTGCTTGGGAATTTACTTGTCAGTTTTGGGCTCAGAATACCTTATTTTAACAATAATCTTCAATGGCAGTATGTTATGTCGACATGGGATTTGAAAGTTTAATATATAGTCGTGAACTCAAGCACACTAAGCTACAATCTTATTGATAAGCCTAATCTAGAAAGTGTGAGAGAGGCATGCACCAGAATATTGGGCGGTTTCCAATATGATGGCTAATTGGAGCATAGTTGTAAATGGGATTTCTTAAGTCTTTGAGTAGCTTAGGTTATTATGTTCTTGCTTTTCTTTATAAATATGTAACAGAAAAATCACAAAATATTAACATAGTTTTTCCTCAAACTAACTGTAAAGATGCCTGAAAACACTATATGAACAAATTGGTTGCATTAAGAATGGGGCACTTTTAAGGGTTTGATAGATTCAACATGATGGGTCGTTAACTGACAAAGAAGATGACAACTAATCCAAGGTAAGCAGTGAGAATAAAACCACAAGGCAACAAAAGATCTATACAAAAATCACGTGACTGGTTTTCCTGTGAGTACACCGATTGGTGCTATCTCCAAACTTTCCCGACTGCAGGGCTCCCGATTTGTATCACTAAAAATAGGAAATAAAAATAAAATGCACGTCAAAACCGAGAATAAAAGGCTCCAAGCTCCATCATATGGCTTACATATTGTGATTTTTCAAATTGTACATTAAATGTAAGGCTAGAGTGAACTTTGGAGATTGTTGTGAAAGTTAACCCTTGGCATTTAGTACCCGTAGACACCCTAAAACTACATACATGTTTCTAGTTTATCCTTAGTTATTTACATCCCTTGGAATTGATTATAATTCATTCATACACATTCAATCATACCC
This sequence comes from Taxus wallichiana var. yunnanensis, assembly GCA_018340775.1. Classification (NCBI taxonomy): domain Eukaryota; kingdom Viridiplantae; phylum Streptophyta; class Pinopsida; order Cupressales; family Taxaceae; genus Taxus; species Taxus wallichiana. The sequence goes on from CM031236.1 coordinate 339,724,366, forward strand.
TTTGGAATTGATTAAATTAATTCCTAAACTTTTAACTAACTTAATTAAACATTTATTTAATTAAATGGTTAATTATTTACTCCACCCCATAGCTAATTAAATTAGTTATTTATATCTCCTGGTAATGGGAGCATGGAAGATCAAAAAAGTCTATGGTAGGCTCCTGAGGAAGAATGGATCAAATTAAATTTTGATGGAGCATCGAGAGGAAATCCGGGTAGAGTTGGCTGCAGATGCATTTTTAAGGATTCAAGGTGTCAATTTGTGATGGCTTTAGCTGTAGATTGCAGAGTTTCCTCTAATAATGTGGTGGAAGGCATGGCTCTCCTCTTCGGTCTTTTGGAGGCTAAAAATTAGAATTGGCAATGTTTGTGGATAGAGGGAGATTCTAAAATTATCATTGGGGAAATTATTGGTAAGCAACCTAAGGCTTGGTTGTCGAGAACAATCGGTCAACAAATTAAGGCAATCCTCCCCTTTTTTCATACTCACTTTTCTCATATTACAAGATCTAAGAATCAAGTGGCCACTGCTTGACTAACAAAGGAGTTGAGGTATGGGACGAATGTCATAAAAAGTGTCATGAATGGAAAGAGAATTTTCCTAGTGAAATTATAACTCTTTCCTCGCATGATGCAAAATTGGCCTTAAACCTTGGTAATGAAAAATCATTTTTCAATGGCCCAGGGGATTATTACCATAGTTGGGTTGAATTATGGTAATGCATGGGAAATATTCATATAAATTTTAGTACAGGACACCTGCCCCTTCCCCCGTGTGAGGCGAGGCGAAGGTCTATTGAGTGCTCTTTGCCAGTGTAGGAATTCATTTCCATTGTGTTTTGATGCTTTGTTGGTGTGGCATTTGGTGGGCTCTGCGGTTTTGATGTAGAGGTGTTTGGCTAAGGATATCTTACTCCCTCTTAGTTTGCTTATGATATCACTCAACTTCCTCTCTGGAGCTTCAAAGGCTAATTTTCAATATTACAGGGGATTATGTTGTCATCCAAGACTCCTTATGGTCTTTGGTTACCTTCTCATTCCCTTTGAGGTGAAATGCTAGTTATGATAGAATAACCAGAGCAAGGAATTTGCTACTATTGATTATATGATTGAGTCTTAGTCTTGGCTAACTCGGCCTAGGCTGGGACTGGAATTCTTCAGGGCTCGAATGGCTTCTTCTCACACTTGTAACCTACCTAAAGCTCTCCCAACTTGTACATTAATGTTGTCAGGCTTCTCACAATTCAAAAATCAAATTGAAAACAAAAGAAAACGTGTTGCTCTACCTACACGACCTGGCCACAGACAGTTACAAAGTTTACCCTCTACAGGCAATGAAAAATCCCTTGGTTCCTTTTATGGAAACTTCGTCTTTCATTCTTCCCTCTCTTGTGCCTTAGACATAATTTTTTTACTTTTAGGAGACGCTCAAAACTTTTGGAAATGACATCATTGGATAGAGCTCTCTCTCGGCTTTCCGAGAAGGTAAAGTTTTCCTCTAACTCCATGTATTTTTGAAGTTATGGCTTGGTGAGTTTTGTGGGAAATTTTCCCTTGAAAGGCCCCATGACCGATGAGATCGCCACGTGTCAAGGAAGTGGCGGGGTGGGAGGAAAACTTGGTTTTTACCAAGTGTTTTGGCAAAATTTCAAAAAAGGAAGATTTTCCCCGCAGGCCCGCCGATGAATCAGGTGATGCCACGTGTCCAGGGGAGGAATTTGCAAAATTTGACTAAGTGTTGGCGCATGGAAAATTTTGGAAGGAAGGCCCACGCCCAATCATATTGCGCCACGTGTCCTATGCGTGGGAGTTTTGGAGGCGGAGGAGAAGTTGGAATTTTGGTGAAGTGTTTTGCCAAATTTCAAAAAAGAGAGTTTTGGCCCGCTGCCCCATCGACCAATCAGCAAAGGCCACGTGTCACGGCACCGGAAAGGCGGAGCGCGGGAGGAAATTGGGATTTTTCCCAAAGATTGTGAACAAAGTAAAAATATTTATGGAGGGCCCGCGGTGAATGAAATCAGGCCACGTGTCCCAGGACCGGCGGAAGGCGGGGAGAATTTGAGAAATTTTCCCAAGGAAAAACAAAGGAAAATTCAAAGGGAAAAGCCCGCCCCTAAATGCGAGCCAATGGGATCTCGCCACGTGTCAGGTGGTGGCAAAAAACTCAAGTCAAGCCCGCGAGGAAAATTTGAAGGGGAAAGCCCACATCTAATAGGGTCTCGCCACATGTCCAGTGGTTTCAAAATATCAGTCAGGCCCGCGGAAAATTTTGGAAGAAAGGCCCGCCCAATCAGCACGTGACACGTGTCCTCAAACTCACCGGCCTGGCGGGGAATTTTTGGGAAATTTTCCAAAGGGAAAAACAAAGGAAAATGAAGCAGGATAGGCCCGCGCCCAATCAAAGCATGCCATGTGGCACCTAGAATGGTGGAGTGTGGGGAATTTTGGGAAATTTTCCAAATGACCAAAAAGTGAAAAATTTAAAAAAATTTTTGCCCACAATCCGATTTGGCCCTGTTTTGCCCTAAAATTTCAAACGGCCATATCTTTCGATCCAGAGCTCAGTTTTTCATGTTCTTGATATCAATGGAAAGCTGGTGAAATTATCTACAAGATTCTAGGGTCATTTTTGTATTTTGATGGAGTTTGGAGAGATAAAATAAAAAACACCTGGCACGTGGTCATGGACAGAAATGACGTTTCAACCACCGTTTTTAATGAAGAATGGCTCGCATTCTCTCCCAGCATGGCTAAAAATGTTAGGGGATGGGCCTGTAAGGATGCCCATGCTTTTATTGTGTTTTGGTCAATGGTTGGATCTCCCCATGTTTTCCCATGTTTCTCTCTCCTGGGGTCGTGGCTTGCACTGTAAAAGCTAGAATGGGTTCATTTTTGAAAAAAAGAGACACTTTTTCAGCTCTGCTAACTTTCCTTTTCTTCCTCTTTGGCAGAATTTGTGAAGATTTTTACCTTTCCATGTAATACAACACCTCTTTTTGCCTCTTGATCACTGTAATGCATTGTATTGGATCTGAAATGTTAATATATGTTCTGTGATTAAAATCCCTCAATCCTTTCATATATCTATCATTGTTTTCCTGATCTTTCATTACATTTTGAGCAATTTGTGCATGCTTTGTGTTGTGTTTTCTTGTGGATTGTGTATGTATTGTAGTATCAGGTGTCTACAACTCCTTTGGTGCATCACTTCATTAGCATTAGCTTCATTTTCTTGCATTCCCTACCTTTGTCCCCTTGGAATTTAGAGTAGGAACTAGGAATTCAAACCTCTGCAACTTGTAAGTGATATATCTGATCAGAGGAGTTTGAGGAACCAACCTCTAATCTGGAGATTCCTCTCCCATTTTTACAAGTCCCACACTTGGGGAGAGGATTCAATGTTGTGCAATCACACTGGATGTCCAAGATGTCAAACTAGAAGTCTGATCAACATCCAGGGGTGCTGCTGATTTGCAACAACAGTTTTGGCATGCCGGTGGGACCTTAGAGGTCTTCATCTTCATTGCAACAAATTGATGTGCATTTTTGCAAGTTCCCAAGTTTAAAGAGCCCTAAATTGCACATCTGGTGACTCCAAGGAAGAAGAATCAGCTGGTTTTAGTAGTACAGGCCTGAAAACTCATGAGAAGAATCACCACAAGGTCAAGAGTTGGAGAAGAAGAGGTGTTGTTTGAGTATCTACAGTTATCTCCAAGTAGAAGGAAAAGAGGGAGGAGAATTCAAAGGTCTCCATCTCCACCAAACAGAACTCTCTCAACTCCTCCACCTAGTAGGCCTTTCATTCAATCAACAAGGGTTCTAAGGCCAATCAGAATGGCACAAAACAACCCCTATGTCAATTTCATTGGCAGCAGCCCACTTGCTCTCAATGCACAAAACCCAATCCCAGTTGCAGCATTGAAGAACATCCCATACTTTATTGGAGAGAATCAAACTACTCTTGGTGATCATGTTAAGGATATTGCTAACATTTGTGCAATCCATGAGATTAATGAGATGCAATTCTTTGTCAAACTATTTGGCATCTTCATTCAAAGGGAAAGCTTTGCAATGGTTCAGGAGTCTTGCCTCAAGTTCTATTCAAAATTGGAACCAGCTATGTATAGCCCTCCATGAGTAGTTTGGAGAAAAGGGAGACAACTTGTCCCTTTTGGAACACAACTGACAACCATCAAGAGAGCTCCCAATGAGCAGTTGTGATTTTAATTTCAGATTTCAAAGGACTTGGGAGAGAATTCCAGTGGCAGTCAGGCCAACAGTAGAAGGTGCTTTTCTATACTATCTTAAAGCTTTAAATTCTGATATTTCTATGTTAATTCAATCCATGGGAGGCACAACTATCCCCATTGCTTATAGCATTGCTATTAGAGCTGAAAATTGTTTGATTCAAGCTGGAAAGCTAGCTCCTAGGCCTCCAATGCCACTGTTTCCAAGTTTAGAGAGCCCAAGTGCTAGCCAAGTGCCTATTTTAGCTCCTATTCCCACTCCAAGAAATCAGAATTCAAGTGAAGCTTCTACTTCATCTTCTAGTGCCTCAAATGAACTTCAAGAAGTCATGAAGCAATTGCAAAATCTAGGCAATGAGCTGGTTACACTCAAGAGGCAGCAAGCCCAAGGCTTTAGACCTTCTTTCCAGCCCCAAGCTCAGCCTAACAGGTAGCCATATCAACCCCAAAGACCACCCAACCCAGCTGCAAATTTGAATCAAGCAAGGCCTCCTACCAATAGACCATTTCAGCCTTATAATCCCAATGCTACATCTGCCTCTAAAGCATTAGTGCCAGTACAAAACAATATGGCTCAAGAGTATGATTGGTGTTTCCCATGCAATGAACCTCATAACCAATCCATGTGCTTCAACGGTGCCTTGAATCAAGCATTAATGGTGACAACAACTGGTGTGGAGGGTGAGGGTAGTCAAGAAACATTCCAGCAGCAGTCAACTCCAAATGATACCACACTTGTAAACTGGTAGGCAGAAGATTTTTGTGGCATGAATCAAATGGTTTCCCAAAGTGTTGCAGCCAACACAAGGTCAAAGAGGAGAAATTTGGGTGAAGAACAACCATTAGCCCCAAGCAATCCTCAATCTTCTATCACTCCACAAACTATTGGCAAACAAAATCCAATCCCAAACACGCAAGGACTGCCCAAAACAGCTCCTAAGCCAACTCAAATACCAGTTGTTGCTGCCCATGTGCAAGGAATGAATGTGTAGGCCAAGGGACAGCAAAGGGATACTTCATCTCCATTCAATATCATTGATCAGATGAAGAAGACAAATGTAAACATATCAATGTGGGAATCACTATCTATCCTAGGCCAAAGAGATTTGTTACAAGCTGCCATGAAGGACTGGTCAACTTCGAATCAGCAGGTCCAAATGCAAGAGAAGGTGCTCACAAATGTTGCCCAACAGGAGGGGAATCATGGAGGACAAGCAAGGTAAAATGTTGAAGCCCCCTCCATTCTATGTTTCATTGATCATTGGAAATCAATTAGTACACAATTGCATGATTGATTCGGGGCAAGTAGTTCAGTAATGCCCAAGCAAATAGCTGATCAGTTGGGAATTCAGTATGAAGTCATATCCAAAGGGGTAGTGCAATTGGATGGGACAGCAGTAACAATAGTTGGAGTGATAAAAAACTTGAGTCTTACCTTGCATGCCTGCCCCAATGTTGTTGTTTTGCAAGATGTCTCAGTAATAGACCTTCCACCACTCTTTGCCCTATGTTTGTCAAGGGATTTCACAGCCAAGATTGGAGGTTACTTATCTGCTGATTGGTCACACATGTTGTTCAGAACAAGATATGGAACTAAAGCCACAATCAGATCTGAGCCTATTGCAAACTTTCACATTGAGCCTTACACTCCAAGTCAGATCAATACCAATTGTTCAACGTTTGATCAAGAAGATTATCCAAGCACTGATGAAGCTGACACCAAGGTTGGAAGTATCCTAGATCTAACTCTTGATGAATGGGTGAACAAGGTACATGCTTTTGATCCTTATCAAGAAATAGAAGAATCTGAGTTAGGAGTCTATTGCATGCATGAAGAAAATCAGCCTATTCCTAGCATCACCAAGCCAGACCACAAGGATGACAATGAGGTATGGTAGTTGTTTTTTGATGGGTCAAGGAGTAGACAAGGTGCAGGAGGGGGAGCTATGCTTGTTTCACCACAAGGAGTTAAGTATTATTCAGCTTTTAGATTTCAGTTTGCATGCTCTAATAACACTGCTGAATATGAAGCTTTGATACAAGGATTGCATTGGTCAATCAAGAGAGGAATAAAGAACTTGCAAGTCTTTGGTGACAGTGAGTTGATTGTCAACCAAGTTAAGGGGCAACATGCTGTCAAGAATGATCTACTCAAATGCTACAAGAACAGGGTGTGGGACCTCATTGAAGATTTTGAGGGTTTTGGCATAAAATTCATTCCTAGAAAAGAGAACCAAGCTGCTGACAGGCTTGCAGCAGTTGGGGCAGCCTTTGACGTTGTTGAAAGCATTCAGAAAGACAAGGTACAACCAAACATCCATGTGATTGTGAGGCCTTCAGTGCCAGACAACAATGTAAGTTGGCAAGTGTTTGAAAATGATCAGCAAATCATCCATTTCTTGCAAGAAGAGGCTGAGTTCTCAGCTAAAAATCAGGAAAAGTTGGAGCAGCAGTATGGTGACCAAGTGGTGCAGCTGAGAACCAACAAGCTACCAAAGGGACTTATTACTTTGGAGTCCATTTTCAATCCTAATGATCAGTTTAGGAAGGAGAAAGCAAACATCCAAGTCAAGGGAGAAGATTCAGTGTCCATCTCGGTAGAAGGAGGAAAATCACTCCAAATTGGTAAGATGACAAGCAATTGAGCAAGAAAGGTATGAGTTCATACTGACTTTGTCAAGAATTCCTGATGTGTTTGCTTGGAGCTATGAAGATTTGAAAGGTTTCAATCCCGAGTTAGCTCAACATACCATTGAATTGGATCCAAGTACTAAACCCATCAGGAAAAAACAAAGGCCATTCAACCCCCACATGGAGCCTCTCATGAGAAAAGAATTGAATAAGTTGATAGAATCAAGAATCATATTCCTATCAAGCATTCTAGTTGGGTAGCCAACTTGGTTCCGATAAGAAAGAAGAGTGGGAAATCAGATTGTGTGTTGACTTCAGAGATTTGAATAGAGCATCTCTCAAGGATCATTATCCACTTCCTTCTATGGAGCAAATTTTGCAAGTTGTTGTTGGCTCTGAGAGGTTTTCATTACTTGATGGCTATTCAGGGTATAATCAGATTATGGTGAAGGAAGAAGATCAGTTCAAGACAGCCTTTACAACCAAATGGGGAACTTATGCATACAGGAAAATGCCATTTGGGTTGTCCAATGCTGGAGCTACCTTCCAAAGAGCAATGGACATGGCATTCAAGGATTTGATTAACAACATAGTGCTGATATATCTTGATGATATCACTGTTTTTTCAAAAAATGCAGCAGACCACCTCTCTCATTTGAGACAAGTGTTCCAAAGGTGTAGAAGATTTGGAGTCTCCTTGAATCCTAAAAAATGTATTTTTCTAGCCCATGAAGGAAAGCTCCTTGGCCACATTGTCTCCAAAGAAGGATTAGCAATTGATCCAGAGAGAGTTAAAGCCATAAGAGCACTACCATTGCCAAGCCACAAGAAGGCCCTTCAAAGTTTCTTGGGGAGAATAAATTTTGTTCGGAGGTTTGTCCCAAATTTTGCAGCCCTAGTCAAGCCTATCACCAAGATGTTAAAGAAAAGCATGGCTTTCAAATGGATAGAAGGAAAGGAAAGTTTTGAAGCAATCAAAGAAGCCATCTCTCAAGCCCCAACTCTCATCAACCCGGATTTCTCCAAGGATTTCACCCTCTATGCGTTTGGGGGTGATGATACTATTTCTGCAATTTTGGTACAATAGAACAAAGACAATGATGAGCAGCCAATTACTTTCTTCAGCCAAATCCTAGAGGACTATGAGGTGAGATATTCTTTCATTGAGAAGCATGTTCTTGTAGTAATCAGGAGCTTGAAGAAATTCAAGCATCTAGTTTCAAACAATAAGGTCCAATTGTTGGTTTCTCATGTGGGAGTTAAAGACTTCCTCCTCAACAAAGACTTGAATGAAAAGAGAGCAGGTTGGATTACTCGTGTCATGGAGTATGACATTGAGATCAAAGTTACCAAGTTGGTAAGAGGAAAAGGATTGTGTGAGCAGCTGATTTTGGGAAAACAAAAGGAAGCATGCAATGAGAAGGAGGTTGTTTTGGTGTTGCAAGACAGCTATGAGAAAGGAAGCACTCAAGAAGAAAATAATGGTGTCCCCACTCCTTGCTGGACCCAAGGTATAATGCACTTCCTAAGCATAGGCCTATGCCCTCTAGAGATGAACAAGACCAAAAGAAGACACTTCAGATTGCAGGTTGTCCCATATGCCCTTGTTGATGGTGTTTTGTTCAAAAGAGATGTGAATGGAGTACTACTGAGATGCATTGGTACAAATCAGATTCATAGGGTGTTGGAAGAGTTCCATGGTGGACCAGTTGGTGGTCATTTTGCACCAAGAGTGACAGCTCTAAAGATCATGAGGGCTTGGCTATTATTGGCCCAAGATTTTCAATGATTGTTATGCATGGATCAAGAGGTGCAAGAATTGTGCATTCTTCATAGGTAAAGAGAGGCTAGCTGCCCTTCCATTGCATCCAATTTCAGTTGACCAACCATTCATGCAATGGGGTTTAGACTTCATTGGAGTCATTAATCCCAATTCAAGCCAAGGGCACAAATGGATTTTAACAGCCACATTATTTCACCAAGTGGACTGAAGTAGTAGCACTCAAGGAAGCAAATGAATCTAGCATCCTAGATTTCTATGAGGGAATAGCAACCAGATTTGGCATACCTACTACAATAATATCAGATAATGCATTGGCATTCATTGGGTCCAAGGTGACTGAATGGGCTATCAAGAATGGGATCTACCTAAGTACTTCATCAAACTATTACCCTCAGGGTAATGGCCAGGCTGAGTCTACAAACAAGAACTTGTTGAGGATCATTAGGAGGACTCTTGATGAAAATCAGAGGTCTTGGCATACTAAGTTGAAATCAGCCTTATGGGCTGATAGGATAACTCCCAAGAGATCTATAGGTAACTCTCCGTTTAAGCTTGTTTATGGGAGAGAGGCAATTTTGCCCATGTCACTTGAGTTGCCAACATTGGAACTCATGAAACAGTTGGAGTTGTTGGAGTTTGAGCCCATGGAAGTTAGATATGCAGAATTGATGGAGCTCCAAGAAATTAGAAATCAGGCATCCCAAGCAATGGAGAAGGATCAGGCTTTGATAAAGAAGACCTTTGATAGAAAGGCCAAGAATAGATCCTTCCAAGTTGGAGATCTAGTGTTAAAATGGGATGTAGACTAGAGAAAAACCGGGAAGGCATTCAAAATTTGATGCCATTTGGAGTGGCCCATACATGGTCACAAAGTGTAAGGACAACAATGCTTTCAATTGTCTTCATTGGATGGTGAAGAACTACAGATTCCAGTCAATGGAATCCATCTAAAGCATTTTATTGAAAGGAACTCTCCACCTTGTACATATTAGCTTAGGTTTCCATTCCTCCAAGTGCTTGTGCACATTGTTTTGTTGTAGGTTAGTTTTATCTTCCCTAAGTGCTTTGGCACAAGCTTGTTGTCCCTGGGAATGTGTTTGTAGGCCTTGCTCCATCAGATGATGTTCCACCCTCCATCTTCCTCCTTGCAGTGTTCTAGTCAGTTGGGGTATCAAACAGAGAATTTGATGATTCCATGCCCAATGGATTGCTTCAGGCAACTGGTAACTTCATCCAGCAGGTAGATGACCCCTCTGAGTCACCAAAATTGTTATCCAAAATGTGCCCCTTGCTCATTTTGTGGCTAACTCCTTTCATTCTTCCCTCTCTTGTGCCTCAGACATAATTTTTGCTTTTAGGCACTCAAAACTTTCTGGAAATGACATCATTGGATAGAGCTCTCTCTCAACTTTCCAGAAAGGTAAAGTTTTCCTCCTAACTCCATGTATTTTTGAAGTTATGGCTCGAGCGGAGTTTTGTGGGAAATTTTCCCCTGAAAGGCCCACAGACCAATGAGATGCCGCCACGTGTCCAAGGAAGTGGCGGGGTCGGAGGAAAACTTGGTTTTTTACCAAGTGTTTTGGCAAAATTTCAAAAAGGAAGATTTTCCCTGCAGGCCGCCGATGAATCAAGTGATGCCACGTGTCCAGGGGAGGAATTTGCAAAATTTGACTAAGTGTTGGCGCATGGAAAATTTTGGAAGGAAGGCCCGCACCCAATCATATTGCGCCACGTGTCCTATGGCGTGGGAGTTTCGGAGGGCGGAGGAGAAGTTGGAATTTTGGTGAAGTGTTTCGCCAAATTTCAAAAAGAGAGTTTTGGCCCGCTGCCCCATCAACCAATCAACAAAGGCCACGTGTCACGGCACCCGGAAAGGCGGAGCGCGGGAGGAAATTGGGATTTTTTCCCAAAGATTGCGAACAAAGTAAAAATATTTGTGGAGGGCCATGCAGTGAATGAAATCAGGCCACGTGTCCCGGACCGGTGGAAGGTGGGGAGAATTTGAGAAATTTTCCCAAGGAAAAAACAAAGGAAAATTCAAAGGGAAAAGCCGCCCCCTAAATGCGAGCCAATGGGATCTTGCCACGTGTCAGGTGGCGGCAAAAAACTCAAGTCAGGCCCGTGAGGAAAATTCGAAGGGGCAAGCCCACATCTAATAGGGTCTTGCCACGTGTCCAGTGGTTTCAAAATATCAGTCAAGCCCATGGAAAATTTTGGAAGAAAGGCCCGCGCCCAATCAAGCACGTGACACGTGTCCTCAACTCACCGGCTGGTGGGAATTTTTGGGAAATTTTCCAAAGGGAAAAACAAAGGAAAATGAAGCAGGATAGGCCCACGCCCAATCAAAGCATGCCATGTGGCACCGGAATGGTGGAGTGTGGGGAATTTTTGGGAAATTTTCCAAATGACCAAAAAGTGAAAAATTTAAAAATTTTTGCCTGCCAATCCGATTTGGCCCTGTTTTGCCCTAAAATTTCAAACGGCCATATCTTTCGATCCAGAGCTCGGTTTTTCACGTTCTTGATATCAATGGAAAGATGGTGAAATTATCTACAAGATTCTAGGGTCATTTTTGTATTTTGATGGATTTTGGAGAGAGAAAATCGAAAAACACCTCTAGCACGTGGTCATGGATAGAAATGATGTTTCAACCACCATTTTTAATGAAGAATGGCTCGCATTCTCTCCCAGCATGGCTAAAAATGTCAGGGGATGGGCCTGTAAGGATGCCCATGTTGTTTTGATTGAATTTTTGGTCAATGGTTGGATCTCCCCACGTTTTCTCATGTTTCTCTCTCCTAGGGTCGTGGCTTGCACTGTAAAAGCCAGAATGGGTTCATTTTTTGAAAAAAGAGACACTTTTCAGCTCTGCAACTTTCCTTTTTCTTCCTCTTTGGTAGAATTTGTGAAGATTTTTACCTTTCCATGTAATACAACACCTCTTTCTTGCCTCTGGATCACTGTAATGCATTGTATTGGATCTGAAATGTTAATATATGTTATGTGATTAAAATCCCTCAATCCTTTCATATATCTATCATTGTTTTCCTGATCTTTCATTACATTTTGAGCAATTTGTGCATGCTTTGTGCTGTGTTTTCTTGTGGATTGTGTATGTATTGTAGTATCAGGTGTCTACAACTCCTTTGGTGCATCACTTCATTAGCATTAGCTTCATTTTCTTGCATTCCCTACCTTTGTCCCCTTGGAATTTAGAGTAGGAACTAGGAATTCAAACCTCTGCAACTTGTAAGTGATATATCGATCGAGAGGAGTTTGAGGAACTAGCCTCTAATCTGGAGATTCCTCTCCCATTTTACAAGTCCCACACTTGGGGAGAGGATTCAATGTTATGCAATCACTTTGGATGTCCAAGATGTCAAACTAAAAAATGAAAACGCTAGACACAGGTCATCAAACCGTCAAATTTAACACAGTCGCAAAAATATCCGCAAGGGCCTTTCCCATAGGGGGAACACCTTCGGCATAATTAAATATTAAAAAGATACTATATATTATAAATTTGTGAGATTCATGACAAATATGATATAAATTAGAATGTAAATATAATATGGATTTTGGGCTTAATCTCGTTTGCTTGTGTTGTGATTAACCAGAGTCTATCAAACATATTTTTTGGTTTTAACACCATGCTCAGATGGCTTGGAGATGGATTCACTCCCTTTTCCAACCCTTTTCTCCCGATTTTTTCACCTGGAAAGTTGTTCTCTTGGGGATTCGGTCATGTTACCTGCAATTTACAACAAAATTGGCACATCTTCAGTAACTGACATTTTGTTCCATTTATGGAAAGACAAAAATAATGTCATATTTAATAATGTTCCTCTTGATTATGATTTCTCTATTACTAATAAAGTGGTTGTGATTTCTACTACTATGCTCCAAATTCAAAACCAAGCTGAAAAAGTGCGCTTAGAGGTGGAGCATCTCCAAAGCACCTCCTTAACCGTTGGGGTTCGGCTCCCTGTGTCATCAGTCGGGTGCCCCCAGATGCACCTATGCACCGCTGCTCACCACCTCAGCACCACCGTTCACCACTTCCTACTCAAGGATTGGTGGGTCCTCACCTTGCTTTGTCTATGGAGTTCTCCTCCTCGGCGGAGGTCCCCTTGATCAAGGTCTCCTTTCACATGTGTCTGCTTCGCTTGGTGATTCTGGTTGGCTTGGCTTGTCTCAAGGTAAATTCCTCGGCTAGATTTAGCTGTTTCTCCCCGCATGCATGATGAAGATCCTAGTGAAAATACGAAGCAAGAAATTGACTAGGATGGGTGGGAGCCTATCTCGACGAGGCGCATCCCTCTAGTTGGTCAGGGGTGATAAGCTCGATAGTCTGCCTCCTCCTCCGCCACCTACCTCCATGTTTATAATCGTTGCTTGATTTTAATGCTCTCTTTTTTATTGAATTTCACACTTTGTGGTTATTAATGTAAGTGCTTTGAGGTGACTTGGCCTCTCTCGAGGCCTTTTTGGCTTGATTTGATCAAACCCTAGGCATTCTGGGGTGTGACTCTTTCCACCCAGAATTTTTTGTATGATTAGCGTTGTACATTTTCATTATTAATATAAAAGTGCACTTTTCAATCAAAAGCATAAAAGAATTATCTTAATATCTTATTAACGAAATATAAATATATGTATATCTCATTGATAAAATAGAAACATCCATTAATTTTGTTTTTTTAATTAGTTTTGTTTGATTTCTTATTTAGTTGTATTTTATTGATTTTGACTTGTAATTGGGCTTTTTATTTGTTTGATTTATTCTAAATAAAGATTGGATAATAGACTACATGTATTGGATTTGGGATTTTGCAAGAAAGGTGAAATTAGAAGATTGGCCTTACAAGCCTGGAAGTTGGAAGTTAGAAATTGTACTCATAATTACAAGTTTGCACTGAGTGAGTCATTTCTATCACTTTCTTCAAATTTGTTATTAAATTGTAATTTGAAATTTTGTTTTAATATTCTCATAAACTTTAATAATGTTTATGGATCTTCAAATTGATTAGTGCAACATTAATTTTTTGGGAAAAAAATAAATATGGAAAAACTATGAAATTGATTAGTATTGTCCAATCTATTATCCATAATTAAATAAAAGTCAGATAACTATGAGAGAATATTACAAAGAATACCAACATCCATATAAAATTTAACTCAATTTATGTATTTTGTAATAGTTATTATAAAAACAAATTTGATGTGCATATTAAATTTTAAACTCAAATGACATCCATATAATTTTCTAGACCGCCAAACAATTTTATTGTGACATGTAACATTGAACATCATAATCTAGCACTGTTCGGGGTGGACCTTCGTAGGGAAAGTGGGAACAAATGAATGGCTCGACATCATGTATAACACCAATTACAAACACAAATTGAGAATACACAAATGTGACTCATTTGTTTGAGAAGGAATTGGAAATTTTGCAAGATTAATAGTGCGACCCTTAAGGGTGGTGGTTGTGTTTATAGGAAGCATCTTTGTTCCAGTTCTTAATTTTATGGACTATATGGCCTCATGGATGTTATTAAAAAAATATTCATTCACAATTAAGGTCTTAGGGTTATCAAATCATCGGTTTGAGGTTTATAAAAGATGATATGTATCTCACTTGTGACCACTAACAAAAAGATATATAGGAGCGGAAATAAAATACAAGGCAAAATTGTTGATAGTTCAACTAAGGACTAACTCACATCATCCTAACCTGTAAGATTTACAAGTGGACTGTGCCTAGTGAGAATGGGGCACATAGAATATCATGTTTGTGCTTTAGGGTTGGTGGAGACAAAATGACACTACACCACGTAATCCACAACTTACAAGAATTAAAGTACACTGTGTCATCTTGAAAGTTGACTCCTTCACTTTTTTATTCGAAGTTTTGATAATAGTTTTTTTAATAAAAATTCATAGTTAAAGGTCCAAGATTAAAAAGGAAATAGATATCACACAAATAGGGTTTGGGCAACTTCCTTCGGAGGACGTTTGTGCACATAGCAATTTTTCTACCATCCTTTTGGTCCCATAGACCATTTGGTCTCTTAATTTTTTTTTAAAGCATTCAATTAAATTACAAACCATGTGGCAATGTAAAGCATCATGATGATGTACATTTAAAAATGGTATGTGGCATTATTTACTTTGAAATTATGTTAAATTATTATTTTACCATAGGTCAACTAATTTAGTTTTAAAATGGGTGTGTCTAAACATCTAATTTTTCTAGGGATGGTATACATCTTATTTTTCACACTTACTAATGATTTCTCTTTATAGGTCATTATTGTATTATCTCTAGAGTGCATGCTTTAAGGGGGAAATTGGCAACAAATAACTTTGTTAGCAATATATGTGAGAGAGATTTGTTGTGCAATGTAATATGTGTTAGATATATTATCATTTACAACATCCTCCTCCTACCATCATATAATCACCTTCACACTTACAACACATTTAGATCTTCTCCCAAGTGTTTGCACCACTACTTGATTTTTTCCCATTATGACCCTCATGATCACCTAGTGCTTGCAAGCAACATTAACCTTGGCCAATACCATCTTGCAACACTTTACAAACATTGATTAGGTCAATATCGTCGGCATCTCTATTAATTTAACTAATTTTCTCTATAAATAGGGTGTTATTATAGTCATTTTTACATCATCTCATCATTGTTTATCAATTTACTGCGTGCTCACAAAGTTGCACTTATAGGTCTTAAATATTAAGGTCTAATTGTGCTCACACTTGGAGGCCTTCGACGCAGTAGAGTCTAGGATACACAAGAATAGGAGTTGCATCATTACGGTTCACCAAGTATTTGGAGTCCCAATTGTGGTTTATTTAATTCTTATTATATCCTTCTTATGGTCCCCCACAACTCTCTCCTAAGGTGCTACTAACCTTAAGGGGTTAATGCACCAATGGTACTACTTCAACCCTAAATTAATTAAATGTGGATTTATCTAATTAATTTAAATAGAGTTGAATAATGTTACAACAAATAAATCAATTTATATTACATAAAATACATTTGCATAATGGAAACTAGGGCATTACAAGCATGCTAAATTAATAAAGCAATTAAGAGTGCAATTAGGGTTTGAGAGATGGTTTAACTAGTCAAAGTTAACTTTTGACAATATCATTGTGTAAATTTAGAAAAAATGTTGATCCTAAAATGTGTCTAAATAATTCACTACTTACCTAAATTTAAAGATCCTGGACCGTATAGGTATGTTTGGGATTGTACTCACCATGAACATGATCTATATAGTTTTGGACTGTGGTGGTGTGATTCTAGGTTTTACGTGTTGCTTAACTTTCACCTATGCCACACTTTGATATCTTTAGATTCATTGTAACTATCACATATATATGCATGTACCTACAAATAACCTAGCTTACAACAAAGAACCTCGAGCACATAATAGATAATAGAAACAAAATATGAAGTGATGGAGTTGGAATGACCTCAACAATCACCCCATTTGTGATTCACCAAGAATTGCACTACATTTCAAACTCCACGTAGTTCTCATAATGTATTGTGCAAGTGTGCAAGCAACTAAAGCCAACCCCCTATGTTTTACCCCGTGTCTTTTAACACAAATATATCGGGGCATAACTATAGATAGAGTAGAAATGTATCCAACATGGTAGTAGTGGGATGTTGTGTTCTTTAAATGCTAATACCAATCCCTTTATCCCTTAATGCATTTGAAAATGTTTGGAATGTTTTGATTTTGCTAATACATGGCTCTAGGACCTTTACACATTTGGAAATTGAGGAAGCTAGACTTTTCAACCTAGTTTGGTTGCTTTAGATCCATGTGATGACTCATCTAAAGTATGTACAACCGCTTTAGAAATAGTTAGGAGAGCCTTAAGTGCTTTAGTGTTGATATTTGTAATAGGAATACTTGAGAGTGTTAGGTGAGTTATAAGCATTGGGGCCAACCTAAGAAGATGAATTGGTGCATATAAGATTTTTAAATTAGAAAAATAATCATTAGAGGACGAGATATGGGACGCATAGGTCAACTTAAATTGTACTTTGGAGTGGCCCTATTTAAGACAGTCTTGATCAGGCATTTAACATCAAAAAAGCTAGATTTCAGGAAAGATTCCTATAGATATGTTATTGATCTGGATAATTAATATTGTAAGGATGAACGAAAGAGTAGTGTGTAGAGATCAGGAAGTCAATTGATCTTAGAATGTGATAATTTGTCTTAGCACAAAAATAAAGCCAAAAATGTCATTTCTAAAGGATAAGTTATCAAATTTGAGTGTCCACATTTCTCCCCTTTAAGTGTGGAATTGAAAATTACATATTTAAAGGAAAAAATACTTGAGTGTCCACATGCACTTTGTTTTTCTCAACAGCTTGTTGTCCTTTGCATTGGTGTTGCCGTGTTCTATGGTGAAACCTACGACACAAAGTATACTCAATGTATATAGAATAAATCAATCAGTAACTCAAATGTAAATAATTCTTGTAACTTTGAAAAATTGAAATCACGCATAGTAAAGTTGAGAGATGCAAAACATAAAAGTAGCACACATATTCATCAGATAAAGGAGAAACACTCATTCGTATTGTGCTTGGATTTTTGATTTGTTTTGAACTAATCGATTAAGAAAAATGTTTATTTATGAATAAATAAAATTATTCCTAATCTAAGAATGCGGTAAGCGGTAATGAATGTGTATGTAATGAGAGTAAATATGACCCAAGCAAATTGAGCTAGAAAGTATGAAACCCTAGTTGCAAAGAAGGGATATAATGACTTAATTGCTTCGCAATTAAATCAAAACTGTGTTGAAGTGATGAATTGATGAATAGAGAGGGAGAAGTGTCGCACAAAGCCTCAAAAATGCGTGACCAGAAGATCTTCTTGGTAGGGCACCTAGAAAGGGACAGGGGCACTTGCAGTGCCCTAAACCTGCTCCGGGTGCCTGTGGACTGATAAAACCCTTGGAAAACCTCCTTCACGGTGGTCACGAGATGTTAGTTATCCTTTACTCTTTATCGCTGCAGGTCACATAATGATCATCGATGTCATTGATAACCTGCAATAAAGAATTCACCTGCAAAACCCTCAAGAGTGCATCAAATCCCAAAAATAAAATAATGCAAATGAGGGTTCAGACTATCCTTAGCTTTCAAACAAGTGAACTTGCAAGTCGAGCATTGCACTACAATTTAGGCCCAATGGTTCTAGGTGTTAATTAACTAAAAATAAGATATGAGGGGTAGTTAATCTAAGATATGAACAACTATAAATAAAGTAAATAGATGTTGTAAATAAATGTAAAGATGACACAAACAACTATGAAAAAGGAAATTCTAACCCTAATATGCAAGAGAGAAGAGGAAAGAAATCATCTGAATAATGAGATGATCATAGGATTGTGTTGCAGAGATGACAGGAAAATTAGAAACATGAACGGTTGTGCAGAGCACTAAAAAGGATGGATCTGGAGTATCTGGCTGGACTAGAGCACTTGGAGAGGGACTGGGGCACCTATAGGTGCCCTGGTCTATAAACCGGGTGCCCTAGTTTGTGCAAAAGCTCTAGAACTGATATTCAAAAGTTTGGTGGATGGTGTGAAACCTTTGATGTCTTTCACATTAACTTCGTTGTACTTATCCGAATGTCATTGATATTCCAAGATGATGAAAAGACTGCAAAATACCAAGGAGGAGTATCAAAACCCTAAAAAAGAATGCAAATGAACGGATCGATCGACCTCTGCCGCCACAATAGTGGGCTTACTAACTATGCATTGTACTACATTTCAGACCCAAATATAGTTCTGGCGAGTGTGTGTATAATGTGCCCTAGGTGCTCTTGTGCCAGTCACACTTTGTGAAGTAGCGAACAATAACTAGATGTAGAAAATGTAATAGAATGTGTGCATGGAATAAAATAGAATCCTCTCCCTATGTTGTGTGTGATGCAGATGACCTAACATTGTGCCTTGTGATGGAGCTATGTGGATGCAACTCTAGATGGATGATAGTAGTGAATGATTTTAGGTCCCTCATTATGGTCTCATAAATTTATATTTATAGGGTTCTCTTGATCTAATTTCGTAATTAACCCCAAAATGGTCGAGCACTAAAAAGATGAGGGGGAGAAATGACTAGAAAGAGCCCAAAAAGTGGCGGGAAAGTTCAAGAAGGATCGGGGTGCCCATGGTGGGACCAAGGCACCTATGGGCACTCCAAAGATTAATTTGGGTGCCCTAGTTAAGGCTAAAATAACGCGGGATGACAGAAGTTGACTAGGCATATGGGTGCAAGAGGTCGGTAATGATGAAATAAAATAAAACAAGATGGCCAAAATACGGGGTTAATCAAGACTTATTCACTCAAAAACATTCTAAATAATAGTATGAGACCAGGACTAAATAATGTCTAAAGTGCATGATTTTGTGACTATAGGTATGTGTGTGTGTAGAATTGTGCCCTAGGTGGCTCTTGTGTGTTTCACACTTGATAGCGAGAAATAGCTAGATGTAGAAGATGTAAGTAGATGTGTGCATGGAATAGAATGAACTTCCCATCCTATGAAGTGTATGTAGAAGAATGCAGTCCCTTGCCCTTGAATGGATGCTAGAATGCTCTTAAATAGCCTTTAGATGCAACCTTAGGTGGTGATAGCTAATGCTTAGTGTTTGGTCCCTTATTATGATCACATAACTTTATATTTATATGATTCCTTTGCTTGAATTTTGTAATTACCTCGAAAAGACTGAGTACCAAAAATATAAGATGCTTAAATGGCTAGAAAAGACCCAAAAGATGTGAACAAAGTACAAAGAGGTCGGGGCACCCAGAGGGGATGAGGGCCCCTAATGTTAGTGTCCTAGCTGGGCATTGGTGTCTAGGATGAGAAATGCTGAGGTATGAAAAGATAGACTGAGTTATAAAGAGTGTAAGACCAAAAGTGAAAACATAAAGAAAGCAAATATGGCCAAGGACATGGGTTAATTATTACTTTTCTTACTTAAGAATCATATGAATAGTAGTATGCAATCAAGACTAGATATATACCCAAAGTGTGTGATTTTGTGTCTACATTTGCCCCCACTTTATGTTGTTGAGTGAATGCTCGATAACATAAAGTAGATAAGAGATGTGTACCTGATAACCATGTAGATCGATGGTGAAAAGCGTGCCGAGAGACAATGAAAAACATGGAATGATAAAAATGTGGAGTGAGAAGACTGAGAAGAGATAGTGAAAAAAGTGATGATGATGATGACCCTAGGGCGGAAACACATGTACAGATGTCACGATTGTATCTATTGTTGATGTCGATGCTTATGTGATTAATTTTTGTTTATGTATGATGATGTGGTATGATGTGACTACCACTTCCCATAAGGACAGACATACAAAAGAGAAGAATGAATGAGTAGTCAAATGCACATGTATATGATCAAAATGTGTAAAAAGTATGTAAAATACAAAAATGTGAAAAAGGAACATGTGCACCTAATCTGTGATGAGAAAGGGTGTAGAAAGGATCCTGAAGATGATGTAAAAGAATGAGTTTTTGGGCGATCTCATGTCGGGTTGCACCGATGTACTAGTTTTTTGGTGATCTCGGCCAAGAACTGGAAGAAGTGTAGGGAGAAAAGTCTGGTGTCATCCTCCAACCTTTAATTACTTCCTCTAGAACACAAATGGTGTGTAAAAATATGATCCGGTTCGAACAATTCGATCCAATGTGAAAGTAGAAAATGTTGTATGGTGCATGTATGTTGAGTGTTAAGGACTATATGCCCTATAAAAGCCATTGTGTGTGAAGTGTTGTAGACTGTGCTAAACTAAAAATGTTGTGTAATTGCCCCCTGGTCATAGGCGTCTAGAAGGGTCAGGGGCACCCAGGTGTTATTGTCTAGGTTTGGGCGTTGGTTTTTGTGCTATGTTAAGGACCCAAGTCGATTTGAGCCCTTTTTGAGATTGATGTTTGTGTTGTACTTGGTATTGTGTTGTGTTGAACTATGTCTATAGACTGTTGTATGGGGTGTCTGATTCACCCAAATGATGCCCCCTCGTTTGGGGTACATGTGGCATCTTTGAGGAGTATGCCGCCAAAAGGATGACTAACCATTGTGTTGAAACTAATGCTCTATTGGGGGAAGGGAGTGTGTTTGGTAAAACCAAGGCACATGCAAACAAAGTGGCTAGGAGACAAGTGTTAGTACAAACAAATATAAACATGCATATATGAGACAATATGTAAACTAGGAAGACAAAGTGTAAGCTAAGATGCAAGAAGACAATGTAAATATGCAAGAAGACAAATTAGATCGCGAAAAGTGGGTTTCAAACATGGGACACCACTCATGATGTCGCAAGACAATCAATGTTGTAGTGGCTGAAAAGTAGACAATGTGCACACGAGACAAAGGGCAAAAGCTAATGGCAAACAATGACATACAAAGAGCAAACAATGTAAAAACAACCATGGAAGCAAATACATGTGTAAGAAAATGTTGCACATGAAACACCCTGTTAGCATGTTAGAAAGATAAAAGTATGTCAAAACATGTATAATACGATATAGTAATGTGCTATGAAAAATGAAACAATAACACCTTTAGTGTATGAAAGTTAATGCCCCAGGAGCCGTTGTGGGATTGGTAATAGGTATTGTGCCAAACATCCATGTTGTGTTTGTGATTTTGAATTGTGATCACAACTAAAAGGCAAGTGAACGTGCATGTGTATGATAAAGATAATGACATACAAGATATCTATCTAGCATGTGTAATAAAGTGTAAATGTAAAAACATAAGTAAGCAAGAGTAAATGTGACTAAGATATGCAAAGTATGTTGTGGATGAGACAAAATGGAATGCATTATGAATGATAGGATAGGTGTACCCCTCGAGTGGATGTGTATGCATGAGATGAGGTTCATTTATACATGCCCCTTAACAGTTAAGAATGAACCGTAGAATAAGAGTGTGTCATCAAGAAATGGTTTGAATTGTGCGCTAGAAATATGTGATCGATAAAGCATAGAGTGTAAGCGTGTGTGAGTGAGTGAATAAACGCATGAGGGTGGTGAGGTCCATTTGAGATGTAGACCCTCAGTAGTCGAGCATGTACCATGGAACTAGAGTGTGTCATAGGGTAGTGTGTTGTGTTGATTGGATGAGAGATATATGTGTCGTGTTATTTACATATGAGAGAAAGGTATCATGAATGTGTCACTTTTGTAGTATATTGTAAAGTTTTGTTGAATGTCAATGAAAGAGATTGATTGTGAGCATGTTGAGTTTGTAATGAGATGTGTTGAGAGAGATGTATTGAAACATGTCAAGATTTATAGGAGGTTATGTCGTATGCATATGAGAAAGATATGTTGTGAAAACACATGAGCGTGAAACATGTTGTAAATTTGTGGAGTGTGTTGTATGTTGTGTTGGCGAAGAGGATGTGTTTCTAGTGTGTTGAGTTTGTATTGATAGATAGCATGAGAAGAATGTATTGTGAGTGTGTTGAGTAAGAATGTGTCACAAGTGTGTTAATTGTATAGTGATAAATATGTGTTGTTAAGTATGTCATGTGTAATGTGAGGTGTAGTATAATGTGTAATGTAGTGTGTGTGTAGGTGTGAGGTTCATGTGTATAGGATGCCCTCAATAGTCAAGTGTGAACCAAAGCATGAGAGTGCGTCATCGGGTAATGACGATACTAATGTATCAAGATGTGTATGTTGTATGTGAGAGATTAGATGTGAAATGATGAGAAGATAAGATGCATGTTGATGTTAGAAGGGGGAGAAAGAAATAGTGTGATGCCCCCAAGTGTGTGATAATGAATGTGCTATCCAATGAAAGTGAAAGACAAGGGTCCTCCACCGATGCTTGTGGGATAAAGGCGTGTGACCATGCTATAAGAGTGGTGGTATATGAGATAGACGTTGTGTATGTGAATGAATCCTAAATGCATGTCACGATGAGTATAATGATGGAGGTTATGGAAACCTATGAATGTAGGAGAGAGGGGATGTGATGGAAACCTGGAAGTGATGTGCACCTAATAAAATGCAGAGGTGATGGACACCTATGTGAAGAGAATGAGGTGGTGATGTATACCGATGTGAAGGAGTGGTGCGAGTAGTGGACCTAGACTAATGTGATGGACTAAGACTGATGAGACCATGTAGGCCGAAAGCATTTGAACATGCAATCTAGAGAAGATTGTGCTTTAGTTTTGAGAGGCCACGGGGACCTAGATGTTCTAGCTAATGCAATGACAACCTCAAGAGGAGGTTACGTCCATGGTGTAGATGGTGGAACACCATTGATAGAAATGACTTGCTTGTTATGAATGAATTTCAAACATAAATGGTTCATGGAGATGATAGCCTAAGTTACGCGGAGCCAGAAATACCTAAGAGCATGTCACACCCTTTGATTGATGGTGCCACAATAAAAGGCACAAACATGGTGAGAGGACCGACAATGATCGAAATTTTAACAATGTCATATGATTTAGGGATTGAATATGAAATTTGTGATAGCAGATAGCCGATAACAAAAAAGAGTGCAATAAAACATGCATTGATGTGACATGATGGATCAACTCTAGTGTTATTGATAGAAATGGATCCAATAGAAGCACTAATGTGTAAGCGATCAGAAGATAATGTAGCATGATAATCATAATCAGAGAAATTAGTGAGTGATGGGGATGTCTCAGCATGAACAACTAGAAAATCAAGAGCCCCCGATACAGGAGGAGGAACTATGCGATATGTATGATTTGCCAAGGAGTCAACCGATTGTTTTTCATGTTTCATAAGAGGATTGTTAAAGATCTCAAGCTTATGATTTTCATTGATAGGTGCGAAGTCATAGGCTTTGAAAGCTCAATTGCATTATTATCGATCAGATCTTGAATGAGATTGTGAATTTTGAAACAATGATTTGTAGAATGTCCAACACATTGATGATAGTCGCATATGATATTTTCATCATAATTACAACCTTTAGGATGAGATGGATCTAAATTTAGTAGAGGAGGAAGCATAATAATATTTCTTTCGATAAGTTGTGGTAGTAGAATATGTGGAGTGACAATCAATTTTGTGTATGTATGCTTAGGTGGTTTCATTGAAGTTATTTAGTGTTAGATACAACATTGACAATGACCTTAGCTTCAATATATTTGGGTGATGGCTTAAAATTTGATTTATTTTGAAAGCGTGTAGAAGATGAAGCTTGTTCCTAATACTTAAGCTTGCTTATAGATAAGAGTTTTGTTTCGCGTAGCTTAAGAGTATGACATAGTTGATCGAATGATGGAGATGTCTCAAAGATAACACTCTCTTGTAGAGGCGAAAAAGAGTTTGGATGAAATAATCTTGAAGTTCAAACAACGAGTATATTAGACATCTTAGCTAGGTTATTTTTGTATTGTAAGACATAATCCACTAGATGTTCATTAGATCCTTTTTTAAGTTATGTGAGTTGAGCATATGAGATCTTAGAGCTGATATTGATAGAAAAATAAGTTAGGAAAGCATTGGCTAGATGCATAAAAGATGTTATTAAGTGGACATATAGGTCATATAACCAACACATCGCATAATCTTGGAGACTATGAGGAAAAGATTTATAAGAAAGTGTGATCATCCGCATAGTTTAGGCATGCCACATGAAAGGCGTGGAGGTGCTCTTGTGGGTCACCATGGCCTTTGAAAGTAGGTAACTTATGGGTAATGAAGTTGGGTGGTAGCAGATAGGTGGAAATGGTGGGTGTAAAAGGAGTATGAAGAAGTGAAGTGGAATCAAGAGATAGAGATGCATGAGAAGTAGTGATTTGGAGTTGGTGAATTTGAGTCTGTAGATCATGATATAAAGAAGTTAGATCAGGAGTATTAGAGGAGGGGTTAGGTTGTGTAGTATTATGTTGTGTGATGGGAGTGGTAGTGGCTAGAACAGATGTAGGGATATCAAGGGGTTGAGTGAAGGCCATAACATTCGATGAAGACCCAACAAGAGGAGCTATAACAACATCATAAGTGTTTTTAGTAATGATAAAAACATGGAGAATATGCAGAAGATGAGTGGGATTATCAAGCAAAGCTTGTTTAAAATTTGTGACTTTGTCTAGTTTTTATTGATCAACATTGGTATCCTCATCGTAGGATTGTTCACTATCAGATGTTTTGATATCGTTAAGGGGAACATTACAGGATTTGACAAAGGGGTTTCAGTTGTAGCCATTGATGCAGAAACCTCATCCATTTGTTTAGAAACCCTACGAGAAGATGGAGGAAGCTCGAGATGCTTAAGAGACCCAAAACGACCGCTATGGGTAATGAGCATAAGAAGAAAAACCTTAGAAAGAATGTGGATTCAAGCGTTGGGTTCACCAAAATGATTAAGAAAAATGCTTATTTATGAATAAATAAAATTATGCCTAATCTAAGCATGCAACAATTGTAATAAATATGCATGTAATGAGAGTAAATCTAACCCAAGGAAATTAAGATAGAAATTATGAAACCTTAGTTAAAAAGGGATAAAATGATGTAGTTGTTTCATAATTAAATATGAAGTGTGCCAAAGTGATGAAATGATGAATAGAGAGGGAGAAACATCGAGAGATAGCCTCGAGAAAAATGTGTAACTGGAAGATCTTCCTGAACTGGGTCACCTGGAAAGGGGCAAGGGCACTTGCAGGTGCCCTAGACCTGCTTTGGGCGCCTGTGACTACTAATACCCTCATAAAACCTCCTTCGCAGGGTCTCAAGATGTTTGTTGTCCTTCACTCTTTGTCTCTAGTAGGTCACACAATGATCATCGATGTTGTTGATAACCTGCAATAAATAATTCACCTGTAAAAACCCTCAAGAGTGCATCAAATCCCAAAAATAAAATAATGCAAATGAGGTGTCAAACTATCCTTAATTGTCAAATGAGTGAACTTATGATTGAGCATTGCACTACATTTCAGACCCAATGTAGTTCTAGGTGTGTGTGTGCAAAAATGTGCCCTAGGTGGCTCTTATGCGTGTCACACTTGATAGCGAGCAATAACTAGATGTAGAAGATGTAAGGAGATGCGTGCATGAAATAAAATGAACTTCCCTCCTATGAAGTGTATGCAAAAGAATGCAATCCCTTTCCCTTGAATGGATGCTATAATAGATGCTTGAATGCTCTTGAATAGCCTTTGGATGCAACCTTAGGTGGTGATAGCTAATGCTTAGTGTTTGGTCCCTTATTATGATCACATAACTTTATATTTATATGATTCCCTTGCTTGAATTTCGTAACTACCTCGAAAAGGCCAACTACCAAAAAGATAAGATGTTCAAACGGTTAGAAAGGACCCAAAAGATGTGAACAAAGTACAAAGAGGTCGGGGGTGCCCAGAGGGGACAGGGTGCCTAGCGTTGGCATCCTAGTGAAAGGCTACTGGTTTCCGGGATGAGAAATGTTGAGGTATGAAAAGACACACTTAGCTAGAAATAGTGTAAGACCCAAAGTGGCAACAAAACGAAAGCAAAGATGGCCAAGGACACAAGTTAATTAGTACTTTTCTTATTTAGGAATCATATGAATAATAATATGTAATTAGGACTAGATATATATCCAAAGTATGTGATTTTGTGTTTACAACTACCAAAGGATCGGGGTTATCAATCCTCATTTTTTTCCAAGGAGAAGCCAAAGTAGGAGAGGAGTTAATTATGCATGACCCAACACCAAGAGGAGAAGTACTAAATAACTACATTAAGAAGGAAGAGAAATGGGTAGAGTATCTAGCCACCCTAATATCTTCTAAAGCACAAAGAGATAGAGGAGGATGAACAACCTACAACTTTTTAGCCACTTCAATATCTTCCACCCCTATGGACCACACCACTACAAATGGATCTAGGCACAACTTTGTAAATAACATAAAGTTGAAAGGGAATAGATATCCCATGCCCTTACCATGTGTAGTAGTAATTGATTTTGATTGTGTAAATGTTGAATGACGCAAAGGATAAGAAGGCCCATCCCCCAACCATGCATCTATAACTATATCTGATTAATGCAATGGAGAAGGAATGAAGTACTTATGCTCCCTAGATTCTACTTTGAATTGTGGCATCTTTATATGAATATATACCAAACGTCTATAAATGCCTGTAAAAATACGAGAATGCTAAATTTTCTATGATTTTTCCCTATAGATGAAAACGGTTGATATGGGCCATATCATACAACAATTGATCCTTTAATGGACAATTCTACACCAATGTGGATTTTGTCACTTTTCTATATTTGTTCCTATTTTCGAGGCTTTTACCTTATGTAAATTTTTATCTATGTCTTGTAATATGCTTGTGCCATCTATAAATATATAATATTCCCTATGAATTCCCCCTTTTTTAAGGTGTGTGAGATATAGAATCAAAACACGTGACTCAAAAGAAATGATGTGTACCCATATTGGATAAATATAATAATCTGCATTGGATCACATGGAAGAATGTAATGGTGGTTCATTGTTCGGATCCAATTCTCACAAAAGGAGGTGTACATGATGAAGACCATGGCGGACGTTTAAGTGATATGCAACAAACAATAAGTAATAATAGAAATAACAATCATGTGTTAGAGAAGCAATCATAGAGGCAGAGTAATAGTCAAACAAGGTAACATAAGAAATAACATGTAAGAGAGTCATATCAAGACATAGAGCCGAAAACATGGGACACCAATGGTGTCGCAAGATAATCATAGTGAAGGCCACATACAAAGAAGTAAGTGTGCAAATAAAATAATGGCATAGATCTACAAACATATGACACACATGATGTCACAAGGCAATCAAGGTGCTCAAGTTGCATACTATAAGAAATTAAGTAGTCAAACAAGTAAGGAATATAGCAATGAAGTAAGTGAAATACATAGAAAACAATTAGAGCAAGATAGATTAGTGTTATACAAAACACATGTGTTAGCCATGTACACCCAAAAGATAACATATACATAATATAAATAATTAAGCATAATGAGGAAATCATTGAAATGGAACAAAAACACATGTATAGTGTAACAAATGCCCCTAAGTGATTAGTGTCATTAGGAAGGGATTAGGCCAACACCTTTCATAATGTATTAATTTTTTTATGTCATGTATTTAGATTAACATACCTCATGAATGCACGTGTGTAAATAGTATAAACAAAAATATGATATCTATCAAACCAATACGATAAACACCATATGTAAAGTAAAAAGCTAGCAAAAAAAGTCATATGTAGGTCTTAATTTTGTATTTGTTGCAAATATTTAAATGTTTTTGTGTTATGTGATTATTAGAATGCTTTTGCCTTATTGAAATTAGCTATATCAAGTGTAGTATTTGTTAGGAAATCATACGGTTAGTGCTCAATTAGTATTTGAGTATTGTAATATAATTATTAATGAGGTTGTTTATAACAACCTACGTATACTTGGTGAGTGTTACAACAACTCATCTATATTTGATGAGTAGTTATAGGAGCATTATTAGGCCTCCTAGTTTATAGGAGATAACATAGCCTATTAATATGTATCATGTCTATTGAGTAAATTAACGAAGATTGTTTGTTAAATCTTCTCTTCTCCATCATCCTGTATCGAGCAAGGTGTGATCATTTACATAATGAAATACATGGAAAGATGATTTGTGAAGGGGCATTCAAATCTTGTAATGCTCGTATATTAATTTCATTTGTATGGTCTTGTTGTCTCTCGAAAGCCTATGCCAATCCATCTTCATATGCATTCAGTTTTCTAATAGACACCTTTGTAATCCGAAGATATAATTCAATGGCTATGTAAGAGCGGTGGCTAGTGAACATGGATGATCTGACTGTAGAATCTACATGATAGATCCATATCCATTGAATTATTTGCAGATTTGGAATTTAGAATGTACATTGAACTTTTCTTTGCTTGGATAAAAGTCTTTACCCCGTCGTCGACATTAGTATTGGACAATTTTTATTTGCATTTGATAGTTCACCAACTCGAAGGCACTTTCGTCCTCATCCACTTGGATTGATTCATGTTGTCATTTCCATGCTCAAATGTGCTCTATTCCCAACATATGCTCCATTGATTTCTTTCTCGAATTGTGTAATCGTGGATCCATTCACACTGTGTTTTTAGTAGAATTGGCGCCGATTAATATGTCTTTCATCATCCCCGTAGTTGATCTCATATCTTGCTGTCATTTTTCCTCTCAATACCATGCATTGGATTCCTCAAAACATTGCGTGGAAAGTGAGATCGACTCATTTTTGGAGCTACTATACAATCCAAGCATCTAATATGCATTTGGTCTTGTTGCCAAGTCATGTAAGTTTATCTAGTCTTGTGTTTTAAGTTTGTTTAATACTATATGCCGATTAGTTATTGTTTAAAGTGAATAAGAGGTCGCATTATATCTTTTACAAGTTTATTAGGATTTTTGTTTAAATCAACCAACTCATCTTATAGTCATATCCTTGTGTCTTGTCAAATAAAGGAGTCGAATACCCATTGTGTCATTAAAAGGTCTTTAGATATTATAGTTTTTTATTGGGTCTAAAAATTTATCCTCTAAATAACTATATTTGTGTTGTTGTTAGTTTGTAAACGTCAAGTTAATCATTGTTACCATCAAAAAGTCTTTGAAGTCATCAATTGCCAATAAGTTGTGGTTTTCAATTGTTAAAAGTGTCACCATTATAATTTTGTTGTCAAAGTATAAAGTCATTATTGGTTTATCTAAATGTATCATTGTAGTAGTCCATCAAAAGTGTCATAAATTAAGTTTTTTTAATGTCAAAAAAATCTCAAAATAAAATAAATTGCCTCACTTTATAATAATTGGACGTATTTTTGCTTCAGACGCGACGTCCATCTTGTGGGGATAAGTTATACAATGAGCTCCATGATCAAATTCAACTGAGTTAGAAACAAAATTACTAGAGGATGGAGGAAATGGATGAAGGAGGTCATTCAATGACCTCTCATCAGTCACTAACGACAGGGCCACATATCAATCATGATGGCACATTTTTGTGGTGTGAGTTTTTCAATTGTGCTTCATTTCAGTTTTACAACTTTTAAATGTGGTGTATATTGTGGATGTTTGGAAAAGAGTTGTGTTGGAGCATAGATGACTATCAGTGATCCTCTGACTGACATGATCCTCTGACTATCGTACTTCGTTGGAAGATGGTTTGCTTGTGAATACGTTCACTTGCAATGGTGACCATGTGCAACAAGATCTAACTAGTAAGATCCGATCAGTTATATGTCTTTGATATAGTTTGCTTCTTAGTGTTTGTGTGTGGAAATTTCACATTGTGGGGAACATGACACAAATGTTCCATTTCCATTATGATCCCAAAATGACTAAATTCAAGGGAAGCTTCCAGTGGCAGTGGCAGTTTCCTATGTTGTTCAAGATCGAGTGGAAATGATCGATAACATTGCTACAACTAAGAACATTGCGATTCTTAGAGGTGGTAATGTGAAATATTTCTAGTATATGTTCTATTGTTATAGTGTTTTGATAAGCGAGTTGTTTCCTATGTAATCTCCTAAAGAAAAAATGTGATGAGAGACAATGATACTACTGCAACATCATGATATTGTGGTTGTTAGTAATCCACTAGAAAAACTATCCAGAGGTTGTTGGTATTGTCCTAAAAACCATCCATTGTGTGGTTGTTGGTTAACCACTTGGAAAACCATCCATAGGTTGTCGGTATTGTCCTTGAAATCATCCAGATCACGAGCAAGCTATGAAGTGGCACATTGTCGTACAAGATAAATTTTCCCCATGTTCGCACTAAGGGGAGGAATGTTAGGAAATCATATGGTTAGTGCTCAATTAGTATTTCAGTATTGTAATATAATTATTAATGAGGTTGTTCATAACAACCTACATATACTTAGTGAGTGTTACAATAACTCATCTATATTTGATGAGTAGTTGTAGGAGCATTATTAGGCCTCCTAGTTTATAGGAGATAACATACCCTATTAATATGTATCATTTCTATTGAGTAAATTAATGAATATTGTTTGTTAAATATGATCTTCTCCACCATTATTGTCACAAATTCATGATATTCATAGGATTTTTAATAGGTTTTCCTTTTAATGTGACCAAACGATAAACACCAGACTAAGCCACTCAATAATGACATAAGGGCCCAACTAATTAGGTTAAAACTTTCCTTTCATTGTAGTTTCTACATTTGTATTATTTCTATTTTCCTTGAGTGTGGGGTTACCAATGTGGAAGTCATGAGTACGAACCTTCTTATTGTATGCTTTTTTGACACGTTCTTCGGTACAATCAAATATTTGTAAGAGCTTGTAAATGTTTGGAATCATGCATTTCAAGTTTGTGTAACCATTTTTAATGATAATAGTTTTATTTAAAGATGGATTTCAAAGATGAAATTTCTAATACTAATGGGAGAATAAGTTTCATTCCATATACCAAAGAAAAATTAGTGACATTAGTAGGTGTTTGAATAATGGTTTTATAAGCCCAAAAGGCGTAGATAATCCGATTATGCTAGTTAGTTCCATGTTTAACAATAATTTTGCAAAGGATTTTTACATTTGTTTTGTTATTAGCCTCAACCTAGCCATTACCTTATGGGTAATAAGGAGTGGAAATGTGTGTTTGATTGTGAAGATGACACCTTTTTTTTTTATTATCTAAGTTTTTAAATAAGAAACATTTTCCATGACAAATTGTTGATGACACATCGAAGGAGGTGATAATGTTTATAAGTATGAACTAAAAATGTCCCCACCCTTGGTTGACCCTAAGGGTAAATGTCAAACCCATTTAGTATAATATTCAAAGTGGAAATATTAATAAATTTATGACCTTGAGAAAATTTAGGTTTAATCTTGCCAACAAGATCGAGATCTCCATAATGAGAATGTTAATGTGGAGATAATGGGTTATAACTTATGAGATGGTGCATAATTTAAATTACTATATTTTTGACATTGATCACATCATTTAGTGTATTCATGACATTGTTATTCCATTATGGGATAGTAATACCCTTGACATAGTAACTTTTGAGATGTATTTTTACCATTAAAATGACCACCACAGTCACTAACTTGCATTTCATAAAGGGCCATTTATGCATCATTAACCCCTAAACATTATAACAAACATCCATTAATTATATTCTTGAATCAAGAAATGTTGATGAGGACATAATGTGATACCTCACAACATAAACAATTCCCCTCTTGTGATGAGTTTTTTTGTAACACCCATCGATAAAGAAAGTTATAGATATTGGTATACCATTCAAGATTGTCAACACTACACATAACAACTAAAACATTGTTTAACCCTTAATTAAACTCCAGGTCAATTTAATTAGGTTTATATTAGATTAGAGTTGATTACAAATCTTACAAAGATGTTACAATAGAAATAATAACTCATATTTACAACTCGGATTAGATAAAAATGATATAACATATACCAATCAAGCTAACATGCAATTAAAAGCTCAAAATAGATGTATAGAGGCATTTAGCTGATTATAGATGACTTCTAAAGAGATCTAGGACTATACATTGTTAGAAATGGGTGATATAAACTTTAACAACCTTGGAACTGGAATTGTGACTATGGATCCACTTGGGGTAGGGCTTATAGACACAAAATCTATGCACACTGGGTACATTTCTAGGTCCTAAAACATATTAATGTATACATGATTCCTAAGCAAGAAAACTAGTGGATGACAACTCATTTTTACTTTTGTATCTTGCACTTTACTATTTTTGAGCTTGAGTGAACATCCTTTTGGCTTTACACATCCTGATTCTATTGGTACTTGACTCGATTTATCCTTTAATGGACTTAAAAACTAGCACCTAGTCGTGAAGTGCCAGGTGCTCCTACCCCTCTCCTTCTTCTTCTTTACTCCTTTGGGCCCTTTTCACTTCTAGGTCACCTTTTAACAATTTGGGTTGGCCTTTCAGTTGCCAATTATAAAATTCAAACAAGGGAATCACATATATACTGAGTTCCTTCTCTCAAATAAGGGGACAAACACTATAAGCATTATCTTTCACCACCTAAGCTTGCACAAAGGAACAAGATCACTACAAATCATAGATCTAGAACATCCATATAAGGGATAAGGGTTGCATTGGTCTGCATACATTGCATAGGAGGGGAGTTCATTTTATTCCATCACACACATTTTGCATACTCGGGACAAATCTAGATCTAGCTCTCTATCATCATGCAACTTGCACAAGGGAAAACTAGGGCACATGACACAAATACACACACATACACAAAGAACTACATGGAGTCCGAAATGCGTGTAGAACTTGGTTGTAAGTTCACTCTTCGAGTCACCATCGGTGGTCAATCGACTCCACATTCTAAATTTTTATTAGGTTTGATGTGATTTGTAGACATGTATATGTAGTCATTTGTTTTATAGGTCACAAAGTGCGATCCGAACCCTAACAATGAAACCAGAGTGACAAAGAGCGAGTAGTAGAGAAGATCTTCTAAACTAGAAATGACCAGATTCTAAGCATTCGAGTAGACATGGGTGCACGATTAGTCATTAATGCTTAGGAGATCTTGTCCTCTTTATGAACGCTTCTATCATGTGCATTCCTAGGGTTCCAAACTCTCACCGAGCCTTCTGCAACACCTGTCTCCATCCTATTCTAGTAGATACATAGTCTCGATCATTCCCTGTGTCACATAAAATCAGCTAAGTCATCTTTCCCTCTTTCATTTTCTTAGGGTTTTACATCTTTGAATTCTTATTACTTGTGTGTTATTGCACTTAATTACCTGAATATCATTTGTTACATTAGTTACTCTGAAATAAGATTTAATTCAATTTAGATTAAATCATTTGGTGAACCCCAACTCGTGATCAACCACTCAGATCCTTCTTTGAACACTAGATCTTTGTCTTGCATATTACCTCTCTATCTCTTTTGTCATCCTCTATACCCTTAGATCCTTCCATTTTCACCAACATGAGTGTCTCTCTCCCGTTTTCTTGTAGGCCAACCCCAAATGTGAGTGCAAAATACAATATTTTTTATCTAACACTTACATTCATCCTAACACTTCTCCTAAATATGTTTATCATAAATTCACTACAGAATTATATTCCAACAAAGAACATATTACCTTTACATTTGCTGAAATTTATTCTCAATCCATCTTAGATAATGATCCACCCCTTTATATTCAAGTTCGTATCCACAATATAGGGGTTAAAAAAGCTTTAGTTGATAATGGATATGGTCTTAACAATCATAATTTATTATTCCTTCATAAAATTGGCCTTTTCAAAGCCTCCTTAACTCCCTCCTCTATTTGTATTCACGGCTTTGATAATATTCCTAAAAAGGTCCCAAGTACAATCAAACTTCCCATTATTGTTGGGCCATGCACTTTAGACGTCCCATGTCATGTAATGCCTAATAATCTTATTTATAATATCCTTCTGGTCAGCCTTGGATCCATGCCATGCATGTGGTCCCTTCAATCCTTCACGTTTCTTAAATTCTTATACCACGGTGTGGTCTATGTGTCCTTAACGGATCCCTCCCCTTTTTCATTTTGTAACACTATTGTTCATTCACCTGTAACACCTTCTTCTGATACACCTCCTCCTAATTTCAAAAATTATGGCCTTAGGTATCAATATATGCCTCGTTATGGTTTCAATGACACTGGATTAGGCAAAGACGGACATGGAGTGACAGAGCCTCCTTCCATTCACATAACCAACCAAACTCGGAATTGGATATCCCCTATACTTGCTCCTTTTATTCCCACCATAGCTTCTCCTGAGGTTTACACTACTTCACATACTCATAATATTCCTCTACTATACCCTAAGCTTATTGTTGATCTAACTTCTCCCACTTGGATTGAATTGGATACATTCCTTATTGATGATGCTCTATTAGAATACATGGGAACTTACGATCATTTTCCCCTTACCATCACAAAAAGTGTTTCCCATATGTTCTCAATGTTATAACTTACTTTGGTGAATCTGATCCTCCTAACACCAATACCGACACTCCGAAACTATTCTTACTGAGATCCATACATCGAAGACCGATCAACCCTTTTAATTGAGGAAACTTTTCATTACAACCTCGGTACCAATGAAAACCCTCATATTGTTCTATTAATTTGCCTCTCTTATACCTACCGAGAAAGGTGATATTGAATAAGTACTTCATGAATTTACATATATATTTGCATGGGGTTATAGTGATATGCCCAATATAGATCCTTTTGTTGCCATGCATAATATAGTCCTCTACCCCGGTGTTAAATTGGTGTAATTTTTTTAAAAAATGCATTCTAAGGTCGCATTACTAGTCAAAGAAGAAATATAACGAATTTTACATGTCGGCTTCATCCGTGTCATTGACTACCCCAAGTGGGT
This sequence comes from Taxus wallichiana var. yunnanensis, assembly GCA_018340775.1. Lineage (NCBI taxonomy): Eukaryota > Viridiplantae > Streptophyta > Pinopsida > Cupressales > Taxaceae > Taxus > Taxus wallichiana. Next base: position 339,759,578 of record CM031236.1, read on the forward strand.
ATCCAATATAGTTCCTGTTATGAAACCAGATGGAAATATTTGTTGCTTTGCATTGATTTATGTGATCTTAATAAGGCTTGCCCAAAGATAACTTCCCATTACCACACATTGATGCCATAGTCGACTCTATTGCTGGTTATGACATTCTTTCATTCATGGATGGCTTTGATGGCTATAATCAAATTAAAATCAACCTCAATGATCAAGAAAAGACATCATTCACCACACCATGGGGTACATTTTGTTACATTGTCATGCCCTTTGGCCTTAAGAATGCTGGGGCCACTTATCAACATGTTATGACACATATCTTTCATGACTATATACATAAAATCATTGAGGATTACGTTGATGACATAATTGCTAAGTACAAGAAGGCACATGGGCGCGTGAGACCTATATGAAGAAAGGTGCATGGAGTGAAGGAACGCATGACCACATTTTAGAAGGGTTTAGCAGAACCCAAGGTATGCACGTAAGGTGCAAAGCAAAGGGTTTCGTGACTTAGCCATATTCGGCATTCCTAGGAAGCACATGAGAAAAGTGTAACCTGAGCATGCAGAGTGGATAAGGTGTCAACTTGACAACATGATGGTCAATGAAGGAATATTCCATGTGATGGAAGGATCCAGAAAGACATCAATGGCAGTAAAGTGGAGAGCTCGGATGGGAAGAAGCATGCTCCATCAAGGACCACATGGACACTTGACAACTAACTATTACTTCAAGAAGGCATGGCGGTGGATGCTAAAGCTATATATAGAGATGCTCAGGTAGAAGAAAAGGGCATCAAGAGAGATATCAAGAGAGGTAGAGAAGAAGAAGAGGAGAGGTAAAGCTCTGCAAAAATAGTAGTAGATTATATGGGTTAAGGTTCTCATTAGGAGGATAGTAGGAGAGATGACATATCTAGAGGGATGGGTCTATGAACATCTTTGTAATTTGGAAATCATAGTTTAAGATTCTCAAGATGTATAAATCATTATCTGCATTAATACATTTGGTCTTTGTAATGACCTTGAGGAATGTAATGTGGTTACTGAACAGAGAGTAATATGAATATATGGATTTCTTTTAAAATATATACATTGTTCATGGGTATAAACCCTAGTGCCTTTTCTTTGTATTATCAGATATGTTATCTGTTTGATATTTTCCTTGTTATCTAAATGGATGCATTTATATAGTAACTCATCCTAAGACCCTCAGAATGAATGCATGGTTCTTTCCTTTTGCATCTAAGCTTTTGTCATAATAGGGGATGTATTCTCACAAAACTCACATAAAGGAGGGGCTCAACACCCGTGCATGCCTCGGGTGAGCACCCAACACCCACTGGGTGATAGGCCGACATGCGCATGGGATTAGACTGTTGTTCTAAGGGCATAAAAATGACTACATCTTGGTTTTATTTGGGACCTCTTTTCAAAGTTGTTGTGAGAAATGGCATACATCTTGGTCCCTGTGATGCATGATGATAGAACATTTGACCTTGGAGAGTGTTGAAGCATGGTTCAAGAGCATGGAGGATGAGTTTTCTCAAATATTCAACATTGACCTGAGTTTGATACACGTAGATGGGTAGAAGAGAACCTGTACCATGAGTTATAAGACATTCTTATGTTGTTTTCCAGTATAACTATATGAATGGATTTCAACATATGCATCCAGATCGAATCTAGTACTATAGATCACACATATGGACCCAAGATGATTACCAAAGGTTACAAGATGTAGATATGACTTGGCGCATGTTGTTGATCACTGGTGGAAAGGAGTCCTGACTAGTTATACTCTAGAATATGCCATTTCTACGTATTCTTGCCCAAAGGTTGTTGAGTTTGAGTTTTGAGGGAGCCCAGAGGATCATTTTTACGTGTTATCCCTTTGGCTATGAAGATCTTGATCATTACCCTAAGTTTAGAGGCATTCCCTATGGTCGGCTAAGATTCTCTGAGCATTGGGAAAGGAAGCTAGGGTGGAGGAAGATGAGTGGAGATTACATTGTGGCTGAAAAGGAAAGGGAAGAGAGACAACTCAAGTATAGTGAAGCTCATGAAAGGGAGATGGCTAGACAATACATGAGGTTACAGGTGTGATGGATCTATGGAGGCAAACATTGTGGGAAGGAGTTGAGGTTCACGCAGAGGATGTGGAACTTGAGTAGTCTATGCTACCCCATCTTGGAAAGCATGGGAGAGAATCCCTTCAAGATTCTAATGAGAGTTCATCATGGAGAAAGGAGATCCATCAACATGCATATGAACCCACCTAGTGACCAACCCCTGGCACTTGGTTTTCCAGATCAAGGAAGAAGTATTGCTAATCCGATTAGTATCAAGGAAGTAACCGATCTATGCCTAGGAGATATAATTTCTCATTTGGGAGATCCATGGCCGTGTAAACCATTCCCATATTTGGAGGAATTTTTGGACAAGTTTAAAATACACAAGGTTTGGGTATCACATCTAGAAGTGGTGGGACACACAACGGAAGTGGGACAATATCACAAACCATCGGTGCACGCAGTTTAGTGGGACATTGGGGACACTAGGCGCGACCACTTCAGGCCATTTTTACTAGCTATAAGAGGTGGATCTGGTGGTATAGGAGCTGGAGGACCTAGTGGACCTAGTGGATCTAGAGGATTTGGTGGGTCAGAGGGATAGGACCTAGTGGGTCTAGTGGATCTGGTGGTGGAGGAAACATGGGAGGAAACCAAGGTTTGGTTAGGTGGAAAAGGGCCTCAGCCACCACCTCCAAAAGTATTTTTTGAGATGTCTTTACACTTACCGGACTACAGAGGTATTGAGATCTTGCATAACATGTGCACAAGTGTGAATTGCTATGGCGCACAAAGGGATCACTACCCCAGAGTGAAAAGCAAGTCAGTTTGTAACAATGTTGCAAGGGGTGCACACACATAGTTGGTACCACAAGTATGACCCACATCATATGGTGGTGGATTACACTGCATTGAAGAATGCCTTCCTATTAGAGTTCCATATCCCTAAGTTTGACAAAAAAAGCATCAACGCCCTAAAGGAGATCCAACAAGGAATGACAAGAGAGTGTGTGAGAGTATGACACATGGTTCAAAACTCTCTTGTCAAAACTATCCTATAACATTCACCCTTCTCAACATGCTCAATGGTTTTTGGAGGGTTAATACACATTTAGAAGGGCATTATCACACAAGACTTTCACAGACCATGTGAGGCCTTGGAAGCTTCCTATGTGTGTTGAGGTTATTGGGAGTGTTGATATTGGTGTTAGCCCTTTTTTGGAGGCTCAAATTGTTATGCAATGGCCAAGTAGTTGGAGAATTTTGCAAATTCAACACATGAGGTTCGTAGTGGGATTTGGTGCACATATTGTGAAGTGGAGGGGCATACAAAGGATAGTTTCCCTCGGAAGTCGGTACGTGCCATGGTGGTAGATTGTGAGATTTTCCATGGGGATCATGATGCAAATAGTGTCCTCTACTACAATGTGTGCAATCCATAAGAATGTTTCTTTTATTACAATATTTGTACCTCTATGACCCATGATACCAAGGATTGTAGGTTGATTGACTAGATTCATGATGTTATTGATCTTGGTGTGTGCTAGACTAGCCTTGCAAGTAGTTCCAAGGATGATGATCACCACTATGAAGGGCACGCAGATGGAGGAGTGCACATGGAAGAGGTTTTCATGGAGGATTTCATGGGTCAGTAACTACAATGGAGGAAGAAGTGAGTTCCCAGTGAGGAACTGTTATAACTATGGGTCTACAGAGCATTATAAGTGTGAGTGTCCTTGATCTATTGCAATTCTCATGGTGCGAAAGAAACATAAGTATGAGGAGTGTCCTGAGTTGTTTGAGCACATGAGCCAACAACACTGGAAAGATAAAAGGGATGGGATGGTGAGCATAAAGAAGGCCAACCCTCAGTGGATGCCAAGAGTGATGTATGAGTCAGGATTAGAACTTGTACTAGTGACAACGCGAGTAGAGGCTACGCGTGCAAGGGAGATGCCCAGAAAATATTTGGTTGTTAGGGAAGAAGTGGTACATGGGAAGTATCCGGACCCTACTCATCAAAAGGAAGTGTATCAAGAGACTATGGATGTGATTCGGGGAGTTTACAAGGGAGATCTAATGTCTAAAGGAGCAAGTCAAGGTAGTTAGAGCAAAGGAAGAATGTTGAGGCTCCATAGAAGGATCTGGATGAGGTCAGGGAAGTGTAAAATGTTAAGGCAAGAGAATATCATTCCCTTGCTAGGAGAATGGTTATGGGAGAAGGTACCACGCGTCGAGAGAGAGTGAAAGGAAGGTTTTACATGCCAATCTTCCTCCTCATAGCCTTGACTATGATAAAGAGATCACATTGAATGTAGTTGTTGATGGGTGGCTTCTGAGTAATATCCTCATTGACATAGAGTGGAGGTCAATGTTCTCACCTTAGATGCATGGCATCAAATGGGAAGGCCCACATTACAGCCATCTTTGAATGTGTTGTATATGGAAAACAAGACAAAGGAAATGCCCATTGGAGTCTTGAAAGATGTAATTATCACTATTCAAGGAGCCAAGTTCACTGGGGACTTTGAAGTCTTGGCACTCACCGAGGTGGATAATTTCCCAACATTACTTAGGCACCTTGGTGTTATAAGAACAATGTCGACTGTGGTTTAACAAGGGGTATATAGTTTTGAGAACAAGGAAGAAAGGGTGATCATCCCTTTAACAGATGGGAAGTCAATGCACCCTATACTGAGCCCTTAGGAGAGGAAGTCCTCGATAGAATCTATGTGCACTCCATCAGAGATCTTGAGGTAATTCATCCTATAGAAGGAGTCATCCAATTTGAAGATGCTCATTCGATGAGTGATACAACTAGCATAACATGTGACAATTGGGTGCATGGGACTTATGAATTGATTGGGTGACAATTGAGAGGATCTATAATAAGGGTGAAAGGCACACTTAGTCAAGCACTTGGGAAGAAAGAATCTACCAAGTTACTCAGAGAGGAAAACCCTCTGATGATTTCTTATGAGAAATGGAGGCTCAGTGGAAAAATGAGGATGAAAGAAGAAGTATGCTCAGTTATAAATTTCTTAGGATTATACACGTTGGTGGGAAACACATCACGAGAGTCTCCTAGAATGGCATGAGGTAAGAGTCACATTTTCTGTAAGGTTTCTAGAAGCAAACACCCACTATTATCCAAGACTACCATGGCAAAGGAACTCCCTCCTCTCCATATCCAAGCTTGTGAGAAGGCTCGGATGGATGGAGGAGTTGAAGTTTTACCACCTTCATTATGGGTGCATAATTTATATTCCACCTTTACAAGGTTGTGCATGTGCATGGTATATCCACTCAAAGACATGCCATCAGACAGGAATTGGCAGGAGTTAACGGTTGATCTCATTCAAGATTTTGAGTATCGTAGTACCAAGCTCCAAGTGGATAAGGCATGTAAGTTGTCAAGTGCCTTACAATGGGAGATAGTGCCATGGAAAAAGATAGGTTACTAGAGTTTTGGTGAACTAGTTTGGAGATGCATCTCAATGAAGAAGAATAAGAAGAAATACAGCTTGAGCGTGCGTGCATTGAAAAGGAAAAAGGAAAGATGGTTTATGTAGTAGATGGTGAAGAAATGGAAAGTTTGGATGTTAACCATTCTAAAGGTACACATGAAGTCATAGATATCACTGATGAGTGAGAATGTGCCTACTGAGCCCTTAAAAATAAATAAGGTTAACATTGGGATAGAGACAGTAACCTAAGGAAGCTATCATTGGGGATTATTGGTCAAAGAAAGAGGTTTCAAAAATCATTGATCTATTGTGTGAGTTTCAGGATCTATTCTTGTGAGGGTACCATGAGCTCAAAGGCATTCACCATTCCTTGGGGGAGATGAAGATCAAGTTAAAGGAAGGTGCGTGCCCAATTGGAAGAGACCCTATCGAATGAATCCAAACTTGCATCGTAAGAGTCAAGGAGGAGATAGACAAGATGATAGCATTTGGTATCATTGAGGTTGTGGAAGAATCAGAATGGGTAAGCCCAATGGTGATAAACATTAAGAAGGATGGAAGGATAAGGATCTATGTTGACTACAGGGACTTGAACGCAGTATGTGTCATTGACCCTTTTCCAACCCCATTCAATGAAGAGATTTGAAGGAGTAGTTGGCGCGAGGTCTATTCTTTCACAGATGGGTTCTCAGGGTATCACCAAGTTAGGATTGCAAAGGAAGACTAGAGAAAGACAACTTTCACCACTGAGTGGGGAATATTTGCCTATATGGTCATGCCTTTTGGATTGAAAATGTGCTTGTGAATGAGTTACAAAGGTGTATTGTTTGTTTCATTATTTGCATTGTACAAAATATTATTTTATGGTACAAGCATTTAAGGGGACTTCATCCACAAATCATCTTCAAGTCTATAGATGGTGAGGAAAGATGTATGGGAGTAAAGGACCATTATGACAATTTGAGGCTAATGTTTGAGATATGTTCTTTAGTTGAGGATATCCCTCAACATTAAGAAATAAGACTTTGCCAGATCACTTGAACCTTGTTGGGGAATATTATATGTAAGAAAGACTTACTAGTGTATCCCACCAAAGTTCTTAAATTATTGTGGGATTGGGGGAGCCACAAAGTTCCTTCAATGTGTTATCAGATTTCTTTGCATATGAGGTATTAATGAAGTTAATAATAAATATGCCAAAAGATCTTCATGATTTGGAAGAATTGAAAACAAGAGTGCCAGAGATAGATAGAGATAGTTCAAATCGAAAAGGCATTTGACATTTGAAGTATAGACTTGTCACTTTGCGCCCATACTATGTTTTCCTTCTCATGGATAAACCTTTTAGTGTACATTCATGTTGATGAAAGGGAACAACCATGGAGAAGTAGTATAACACAACCTAGTGAGGGATTTTTGATCACCCCTTTTACGTTTTGGAAGTAGGAAGTTAACTCCAACAAAACAAAATTACATGGAATACGAGGGAAGGAAAGGAGAAATCAATGATGGAAGGGTAGATAAGTTCGGCATAATAAAGTAACACCTTTTATATTCTACACATATCACATGAAATTGAAATGGGTGAAATATGCCCATTTGGTACGAGGGGATATGACGCTGGTCATGTTCATTTGAAGAGTTTGAAAGTTCATCTTTGTGGTTGTATAAACTAGGAAAAAGAAAGCTTTTAGGACCGGACTACTTATTGATTAGGGGATCTTAATTTAGTCAATTTTCCATAAAGGTAAACCATGCTTAGTGTAGTAGAGCCTTTAGAGAGATTTTTGATGGCTATAAGTGATGTGTAGTTGACACTAAGAATGCTCAAGTTATGTCCATAAAAGTTCACCAAAGAAAATGAATCAACTTTGGTCATTGTCAATAATGGATCAAGAGAAAGTGCAACACGTGGCAAAAGGAGAAAAAGGGAAAATGGGAAGGTTTTCCTTTTTGAGTTGTTTAATCCTCTTTCTCAAAATATGTCAAACACGTCAAAACAAGGTTCCAAAATAAAGGCTCAACTTACGTTACGGAGGGTAGCATTGGGAACATTGGGACGAATTAAGGAAGGATCCCGATGGTGGGTACTAAAAATGAGCTAGATATTTCTAATTTCAAGGCCCATTTAGTTTGTCATACTTCATTTGGTTCAAATTTCCATATTAATCAAGAATGTGAATATCATATTTTAGGAAGGTCGATTTTAGGGTTATACCAAACTTTGTAATTATGCACCATGTAAGACTTATCTATTCAGAACGAAAAATTCCATTATACTCTAGGGTAAGGATGGATGGATGACATTACTTGGCATATTACTTGGGATGGTCAAAATTTAAACTATCAACTTGCAGATCACATGTATTTTGGGAGGCTCAACAACATTCACGTTGCCCACTTAATTTAAAAATTAAACCATATTTACACCATGGTTAACAAAAGTACTGTTGGAGTCACAATAAAATTTAGCATGCCCACCATGAACCAACCAGAATAGACCCAAAGGTTCCCTATTTTGAGCAAACATTCGTTGGGATTTTGGTACAAAATTATAGGTAGAACACTTATATCAAACCAAATTTCTTTAAATCTACCGGGAATGATGTGGACATTACACACATGGATGGCAGAGAAAAGACCACAAACAATAGGAGGCGAATTTGAACCCATCCCTCATATGTCGAGACAATTGAGGATAATCACCCAAAAGGCTCACTTGGTTATAAAATGAGTCTCACAGAGATTTCCAGAGGACTTTTTGTTGTTTAAGGGCAGGATTATGGTGTATGGGATAGTGAAAAGATGTGTAATAGTGGACTTCCTCACTTTCAATCCTTTGCTTATAGTTATATATGAAATTGGGAGAATGTCAAGCAATTATTGTGGTGTGATCATTTATCCAATAGTGGATATTTTGTGATAGAGTTATTTCATCAAAGGATACACCAAGATCACCACACCCTTAGAATTTCAAAGCACAAGAGTGCCTTTCATTGGGAGAGGTGAAGGTAGAGGTGAATTTGACACTTTAAAGGATAAACATAGTTTTGCGCGCCCATATACATTTTCCTTCTTGTAAAGGTTAAGCCTTTCCATGTGCATGTTGATGCCTCAGAACAACCATGGGAGTAGAATTTGAACCCCGTAAACAACCTTGGTGTTGAGGGATTGTTGATCACCCCTTGTGTTTTGCAAGTAGGAAGTTAACAAGTAATTTAAATTACACCACTATGAATGTGAGGCAACTATAATAAGTGATCTGATAAAAGTTGGGAAATCAATTAAATCTAAAACATGATTTATGGGGCTTACAATGAAAAATGAAATTTGAAGTACTTGGTAAACTTAATCCTATTTTAGTCCTAAAGGGAAAATAATATTTTTGGGTCCTATTATTTGAAAAATTTGAAGATTCACTTTGTAAAACTAGGAAAAGTTAATTTAGATCTTGATCACTTATCAAGGATTGACTAAGAGAGAGGACATGCAAAGTATTGAGGATACCATGCCATACGTGTAACTATTTAGGTTAGTAGCACGCACCCTCAAACTTAGAAGATATCACAATATTCTTGAAAAATGGCATGGCACCGGATGGGATGAAGGCTTTGGAGAGAAAATAGTTAGCTATACACACCACACCTTACATGTTGATTAGTGGAGATCTATATAAGTTAGGTTATGATGAGGTTTTGTGCCGATGCGTATTAGAACATGAGTGCATGAAAATTATGGAGGAAGTGCATGGTGGGATTGCAAGAGGACACTATGCAGAAATGCAACCACATGAAATATTCTACTCATAGGCTCTAGTGGGAAACCATCTACTAGGATTGTATTGAATTTTGCAAGGCTGTGACCATTTTCAGCGCCGGGAAAACTTGGAAAGAGGGATGAGATTCCATTAAGGCCAATAGCTAGTGTAGAGCCATTTGAAAAGTGGGAAATCAACTTTATAGGACCAATTTCACCTACCGCGTGAAGGAATGGTTCATGGTATATCATTACTTGCATTGATTACTTGACAAGATGGGCAAGAGGAAATGCCTACAAAGGATTACACTACGTGTGAAAAGCTGCTAGGTTCTTATGGGAAAACATAATCAATAGGTATGGATGTCCTTTGAGCTTGACAAGTGATAGGGGTACACATTTCCTAAATGAAATGGTCAGGATTCTGTTAGTAGAGTTTATGGTGGCCCATCACAAGACTACCCCTATCATCCACAAGAAAATGGAACTGCTGAAGCATTTAACAAGATACTAAGTCACACGTTGACCAAGATTTGTGATGTTGGAAGACAAGATTGGGATGAAAAGTATCAGCCATTCTATGGGCATACAAAACCTACAAAATATTGAACAAGGCCACACCATTTTAGTTGGTGTTTGGCACAAAGGTTGTTTTTCTCGTTGAATTCATGTTACCATCGCTGCGTATAGCACGTGCAAAGGAGGTTTAGATGATGAACAAGTGCTCGAAGAAAGGATCGATAAGTTGATGTAGTTAGACGAGAGATGATCACTTGCTAGATGGAGTCAAAAGACTAAAAAGGCTAGAAAAAGGCATGACATGATCATCATATCAAGAACAAGTAGTTTGAGGTTGGGAAGATGGTTTTGTTGTATGATTCCAAGTATCTTGCCATCTTGGGAAGTTGAAATTCCATTGGTTGGGCCCTTACATCATCTTATACATCCTTGATTCAGGTGCATGTCGGTACAAGCGCTGGATGGGACAAAGCTACTTAGCCATTTTAATGGGAGTAGGCTAAAGCCCTACTATAAATAAGCCTTCCTGGTGTTTGTAAATAAGGTAGTATTTCAGTTAGCTTAGGATTTCCCTTTATGCATTTTTATTTTCTTTTGTTTCCCTTTCTCGTTGCTTGTTCCTTTCCATTTTTTTTTGTGCCTTGTGCACCAGTAACCACATTATTTTCAAAAGGTTGTGTATGTGTAAAGGACCACACATTTGTTTTAGTGTGGGGTGGAGTAGTGCAAAGTGAAGTATAAGTTGGCAGTAAAAGTTAAAATGGCCTCGAATGAAGGATAGAAAGCACGTGGGAAAATGATGGATGAGAATGGTTGGTGTCAGGATAAGGCTTTATAAATACCATGTATAGAGAAGGAAAAGCGTAGAAACAACATGAGGTAGGTAAGGGAAAAATCGGGTAAAGGACAGAAGAGGTGCCTTCGGTGCCATAGACGTGCACGTAAGAGTCTTCGGTTAGTAAGGATTTTTGCACACTAGAAGGTTGTAAAGAGTTTTTCACGTAGGATTGGGCACATGGGTAAGGGAACTTAAGGTCGGCTTTAGTGGAAAAGATGCATTTAATGCTAAGTACGTTGGTAGGTAGCATAGCATTTATTGTTGGAAAGGAGGAAAATCTATAAGTATGAGGTTGGGTGAATCATTATTTTACCTTGCTATTACGAAGTGGAAGAGCTCTTACGAACTAGGGCATCCAGAGAGATTTGTGTGAAGGAAGAAGAATCATAGAGATCTAAGTGCACAACTAGGTTGATCTTGTGAACCAGAGTGGAAGGAGTACATGGGCATGGGGAGAGTTATTTTGGAGTACATCATCTTATGGAAGGGTTTTCCTAGTTAGGTTTTGAAGCTAGGGCATGGAGGTAGGAGGATTATTTGTGGAGTTGAGCCTTAGAGTTGAGCAGAGTAGTAGAGTAGAGCAAGGAGGAATTTAAGTTTTAACCCAACAAGTAGAATGACACCAAAGAAGGCAACCATCTCACCAAAGAAACATAAGGGCAAGGGAAAAGAAAACAAATTACTTCCATCACTAGTTCCAATGAAGAGTGGTATGCAGAAATGCAAGTACCCAGATGGAGTGTTGCTAGGAAAAGAGTGGGAATCGCACTTGAGGAAGATGGTCATAAGTGACTATAATCATCACACGAGCACTACAAAAAAAGAGATGGCATTGGAACTAGTTCATCCAACTAACAAGAGGACACTAGAAGGAATTCCAATCTACAACAATGAAGTGAAGGTGAAGTAGAGAAGGTCGGGTTGCTATAACTATATGAGTTGCCCTATTTTGGCAAGCCCGAGCGGTTATACTAAGTGGTTGATGTCGTGCACGTACATGAAGACCACTTCTATTTTGTAGGCCAAAATGTGCATAACTCCTCAACTCATATCAAAATTCAATAGCTTGAATTGTGAAGGAGATATCCATAGATGACAACTTGGATGATAAGGAGGCCATCAAGAAATTGTGGAGGCTTATGACTATAAAAAGGGTTCGCACTACTTTGATATCGTAGATATCCCCAAACCTTTTATGAGAATGGTCGACTCTTGGTTACCAAGCTGAATGATCAAGAAAGGTGGACACAAGTGAACAAGGCATGGTTGAATGTATGCCAGAAGATTCTGAAGGCACCATTTATAACTTATCTGCCTACATTACAGATGAGATCATTAGTAGCACGCAGGAAGGAGAAAGATATTGTTTGGAAACATTCTTCTCACCATCATCTTCTAGAGATTGGAGTGCCCGATGGGCTAGAGAAGTTTGTATGGGAGTATCCAGAAGAAAATCCCTCACCCGTGAAAAGGTTTGAGAAATATACTTGTGAGACCATGATGGCCACTCACAAGACATGCTAGAAAAATGGTACAAGTGGATGTGCAATGCATTTAGGGTAGAGTGGAGGATACTTGAGTAGTTTGCACATGCTCATAGATGGGGAAGTGGAGTTTGTTGTATATCAACATTTTTGTATTGGCTAGTTCACCTTAACAGATGGGACTAAGAGTCCATGGTGTAAGCTACCATTTTCCTTCACCTGTAATACTTCCAAGTAGGGGTCAACCATTTTAAGGAGGCCAAAAGACTAAGGTTTGAACTTAGTGAGGTAGATCAAGACCACCGTGAGCTATGCCAAAAGCTCATATATCCAAAGAAGCATGCATATGTGGAGAAATATGTCTCCCATGAAGTATAGATGATAAAACCAATAATTTTATCGATTTCGAAAGGGCAACAAGGGTATATCTACACATAAGGCCAAAGTTTGAGAAAGGCGCATACTACGTAAGAATAATGTCTCCATTCCAAAAGACCCTATAAAAAAAGAAAGAAGTGCCGTACAAAGAAGAGGGAGAGAGAAGAGGTGTAGGAGAAGAAGGCACCAAGTGTGTAGATAACACAACTTGTGGGGCATGCTGAAACAAGCATTAAGCCAAGCACTTACACGCGCAGGAAGAAGTCCCTAGTCAAGGAGAAGACCCTAAAAGAAGAGGCACCAGAGCAAGATGAGCCCCTCATAAGAGAAGAGTCACCAAGGAAGGAGTCACCCGCTGAAGAGAAAGAGAGGGAAGAGTCTCCTATACTAGAATCACAATTAGGAAGAAACAAAAGGTGATGGAGAAGGAAGACTTAGAGGAAACAAAGGACTTGGAGGCCTATAGGGGTGAGAAGGATGACGATGAGGATGAAGAAGTTCATAATCATCTGTTTATGATATACATGATTCATAAGAAGAAGGAAGCAAAGGAAAGAATGGTGAGGAAGAAGCAAGATGCTCAAGGCAAAGGGGTGAGCGAAGAAGTAAACATAAGAGATCATAGGACCCTAAGCCTCACCAAGGAAAAAATAGAAGATGCCGTAGAGAGAGAAGTGGCATCATCAAAAAGTTAGTGGAACATGAAGTAGAGTGCAACATAGATGAAGTGATGAAGGAGATTGAGGAAGAAAGCATTGGAAAAGAGTATGTGGTAGCATGGTGGAGATCCCAACTAGTAGTAAGCTTTCCAAAGGTTACGCATAGGTGGGAAGAGCGTAGTGGCAACACAAGGGCAAGGAATGGGTTACATTAATGATCTAAGCAAGGTGCTACGCGTGCAGCTTCTAGAGCACCGTGCCAATAGAAAAACTCTTGGCCATGCCCTCATTTGACGTAGAAGGCACATACCCATGAACAGGAAGATGTTATCTTGGGCATTTGAATCCCATGTCGATGAACCTGAGTTCAAGGTAAGCTAAGGGGTGCTAATGAAGATGTCAGAGACAAAAGGGATAAACCCCTTGGTTAATGCTCAATAGTTTTAGATGAGAAAGTCTGTAATGCACTCAACAAGGTTTTAGTTGAGGTTGAGGCTAGACTTTTTAGAAGGAATGATAGGGTGAGATTCCTAGAGGTGGAATTGGAGAAGAGGAGGAGGAACTTCTTGAGAAAAGAAAGGATCTAAAACAAGAAGAACTAATCAGTGCATAACTAAGGCATGAACTAAAAGAGGAGAAGGCAAGGGTACATGAATTACATAAGAAAATCAAGATGATTACATACATTATTTTTAAAAATCATCCTGACCTAGCACCACCCGAGAAAAAATATGAATCAACCTTGCAGTGCCTGGAAGATTTAACTCACACCCTCACTATGGAGAGGCGGCCACTCACCTTAGAGTCCATAGAAGAAAGCTGTCGATGCATGAAGAAAGGGGAGAAGATGAAGGTGGTAGAGATTGTTGCTAGTATATATCAAACTCTCTTGCCGATATGAAGGTCTAACGCGCAAGTTGAAAGCCACTATGATAATTGTGCTAATAGAGATAGAGTAACAAGCATCTTGGTCACTACACATGAAACAAAACTCAAGGAGTTCAAGAGAAGAATAAGGGAATAAGCGAGTAGGATAGATCATGGATCAAGGTGGAGAAGAAATCAGAGGCTATCGAGACCTTGTGGGGCTTGATAAAAAATTCTATGAAGGAATTATACCCCCAGATCACCCATAGGATGGACACCCTTGAGGATTTGGGAAAACAACTAGAAGGAATTGTTGAAACAATGAGTGCCAAGGGGAAGGGCTAAGCTTTGAGGAGGTAAGCGCCCTAGTAGGTGACCTTTGTTAGCAAGCGCAGAGTGAGGTTAATTCCTGGGAGAAGCTAGAGGTAGATATAGGAAAGATTTCCCTCTCCTCCTTCAACAATGAACATGTTCTCCTTCATTATTTTTCCCAATTCTTCATTCCTTCATTATTTTTCCAACTATTCAGAGCCCACCATTCTTTATTCATTGAAGAGAAGTGTTTCGAGGATGGAGAACAAGTGCATAGTGTGGGGTGATGTTGGGCCTCAAAATATTGGCTAAGTACAAGAAGGCACGTGGGCACGCGAGACCTATATGAATAAGGACACATGAGGTGAAGGTGTGCAGGACAAGGTTTTAGAAGGTTTAGTAGAACCCAAGGTCAGCGCGCTAGGAAAAAAAAAAAAAGGGTTTCATGACTTAGCCATATTAGGAATTCCTAGGAAGCACACAAGAAAAGCGTGACTTGACTAAGCATGCAGAGTGGATAAGGTGACAACATGGCAACTTGATGGTCAAGGAAGGAATATTCCATGTAATGGAAGGATCCAGAAAGACATCATTATAGAAAGTGGAGAGATCAGATGGGAAGAAGCATGCTCCATTGAAGGACCACATGGACACTTGGAAACCGATCTATTACTTCAAGAAGGCATGATGGTGGATCCTAAAGCTATATATAAAGATGCTTGGGTAGAAGGAAAAGGGCATCAAGAGAGATATCAAGAGAGGCATAGAAGAAGAAGAGGAGAGGCAAAGCTCTGTAGAAATAGTAGTAGATTCTATGGGTTAAGGTTCTCATTAGGAGGATAGTAGGAGAGATGGCATATCTAGAGGGATGGGTCTATGAACATCTTTGTAATCTAGAAAGCATAGTTTAGGATTTTGATGTATAAGTCTTATCTGCATTAAGACATTTGGTCTATAATGACCTTGAGGAATGTAATGTGGTTACTGAATAGAGAGTAATATGAATATATGGCTTTCTTTTAAAATATATACATTGTTCATGGGTATAAACCCTAGTTCCTTTTCTTTGTATTATCAGATATGTTATCTGTTTGATATTTTCCTTGTTATCTAAATGGATGCATTTATATAGTAACTCATCCTAAGACCCTCAGAATGAATGCATGGTTCTTTCCCTTCTTGCATATAAGCTTCATCTGTCAGGGGATGCATTCTCAAAAACTCACATAAAGGAGGGGCTCGACGCCGCGTGTGCCTCGGTGAGCACCCAACACATTTGGGTGATAGGCCAATGCGCATGGGATTAGATTGTTGTTCTAAGGACATAAAAATGACTACACCCGACATCACACCACCCATGCTTGAGATATCTACACACTTTTGAATGGTGTTGATAATACAACATACGTTTAACTACAAAAAGCGTGTTTTTGATGTTATGACTGACAAATTACTCGGTTATATTATTTCTCAACGCCAAATTGAGACCAATTCACAAAATAGTGCCATAGTCGACATGCCTCCTCCATAAAATTTACATTAACTCGCATTCATTACAAGGAAAAATCCAAGACATTCTCCATTTCATTGCCTAGTTATCCGAAAAAACCCAACCCTTCACATGCCTTATGAAAAATGATACTAAGTTCATTTGGGATGATCACTACCACCGTGCTTTTGAGGCTATCAAAACATATTTTCTAAATCCTCTTGTTTTTGTGCCTCCCACGACCGATTAACCCTTACTATTGTATATCTCTCGCTATATTCAATGCTTTAACATTTATTCTTACACCACACTATGATGCACACCGTGAGCGGGTTGTTTATTACATCAATCACACATTACTTTCCTATGAGTGTAATTATAGCTATATTGAAAAATTATGCCTCGGCCTCGTATTTGTTGTAGATAAATTGTGACATTATCTTCTCAATAACGAGATTCATATTATTACCAAAGTGGATCCCTTATGATACCTCTTATCCCGCACACACCTTTCTGGATGCCTTGCTTGATGGGTTATGCTACTCACGAATTTGATTTCAAATTCATCCCATAGAAATCCATCAAAGGACAAGTCATCATCGACCAAGCTAGCCGATGCCCTCTCTCGATCTTTCCCCCTTCGTGACACTTTTGCAATGACTTCACTTTGTGTAAACAATCGACATCGACACTTCGATGATGTATTTCGACAACTCTCATTACACCTTAAGCACTGGGGCTGGGATTGTCTTCATCACCCCACATGGTGATTATCTCCCCTTTGCCTACCATTTAGGTTTCTCTTGTACAAACAATATTGCCAAGTATGAATCTCTCATTCTTGGCCTCACTTGTGCCGCATATAAGCTACTTATTCAAAATATCCATATTCATGGCGACTCTCAACTCAATGTCAATCAAGTCAACGACATATATTAGATCAAAGAAGAGCATCTTATTCCCTATAACAACCTTGTAAAATCCATACTAGCTATATTCGAATCCTATTCTATCACCGCGCTCCTCTCAAAGATAATCACTATGTTGATGCCATGGATAGTGCCATATCCCTCATCAATCAGGATATTACCGATAAGCATGCCACTTTTATAATTCATTACTTACGATGACCATCCCTTTGATACTCCATATTGGTGCTTAATCCAAGTCTCGAATCAACCTTGTTGTAATTCCCTTGGACTCTCCATTAGTTTAATATTTTTGTGCTTCGTACCATCTACTTCACATTAAAGTCCAAGATTTATGAATGAAAGGGAATTATGAATAGTAAGGATTTCATGTATTTTTAAGCTAAAATATTATGTCTTATGGTGTCCCATGATTCGCCTGTAATTTTTGCACCTTCGCTACATAATGACATTGTTTCATGAAGAAAGGCATGTTTGTTAAAGTCTTCCCCAAGTTCGAAATCAAGACAGATTGATTTCGTAAAGGGTCGATCTTTTGATAATGGCAAGGCATGAGGAATGTAAACATATCCATGTGGCCCAACTAATGAAACATTCAACTAAGGTTTAAAAGTGGGTCCTCGGGATAAATCCACACCTTACACAAAGATTGATAAGATGCGGTCAAAACCCCACTTCCCGGTAAGGAAAGATACCCAAGGAAAATCGTGCTTGCATGGGTTCTCAATCAAATGTACAACTCACACCTTATGTTACACAAATGAAAAAATGTTCCCTAGACCCAAAGGAAATGAATTCACTGGGTCTTTAATGTACTAGTGATCTTGCATAGAAAGCATGCAACCTAACCAATAATTACAAAATTGCAAGCAAGACCCCACAACATGACGGAAGGAATATAGAGGAATATTGGAAATCGAGCATTATTTTCCATACAAAATTATATCATGCAAAGATGTTTGAATGTTACCATATCCCCACTCCTTGTTATATAGTATGAGAAGCATGTGGTACATATAGCGAAGATGTTCGGGAGGGTTGCAGTAAAACAAGAGATGTTGTTACTCGTGTATTTAAACATGATGTTACCCTTTTCCTCGAATCTCGTAATAAAAAGACACATGACATAAAAGTAAATAAAGGCCCCAATGACTCAAAATATAAATAAGGAAATAATAGAGAAAGGGCCAAGTGGATTTTGCACCATTAATGCAGTTGTAAGGCATATATGATTCAAAGAAGGATACATAAGTGTCATTTTAAGTTTGAATGTCCAACTAGTTAAGCTCTCTCAAGCATTGGTCAATTTTGAAGCAAAAATATGGCACAAAGAAATCGAGTGATTTGTGCCTTTATCCCCAGTCAAGAAGTAAAGCATCAAGAACAAGTAAGTACAACAAATCACTTGGTTATCTAAATTACACATATACTTTTCTTTTGCAACTAGTAATTAGTTATTAAGAATTAAGTGGGAAAGAAATCATAATTTTTACTTTTCCCCTTGACTACTAAAACCACTTCAAAAAACAAGATGAAGACTACCCCAATCCCTACAACAATGATTTCATGTGTAACATAAATCATGGATACAAATTTATGCGAGGCGAGACTTGATAGAGTTCAATTCAAGATTAAAATCCCTAGACACAAGCAACACAATGAGGTTAATTGATGAGAGTGAGCTAGCATTAATAACCTTTATTCCCCCATCAATATTGTATCCATAATTAGTGTAGACATGTGCCAAAAATTACAATCATGCAACCCAAGAAGTAAGGGATGGGAGTGGTGCTTTAGTTTTGTCTTTAACAACCACATCCCTCGACCAAATGTTAGGTCTCTTCGACTTGACCATAGTGGCCACCATAAGTATAAAGGGAGGGGAAGAATATTGGGTCAATAACTCTAGTGAATTATTGAAGGTAATAAACAAACAATGGTTGTTGAAACCCAAAGTATCACTCACTCAATTCCCAAAAGAGATATCCTGGACAAAATTCAAAGAGGAATTTAGGGATTGTATAACACTATTGAACTCGAATGATTGGAAATGAATTTGCTATGTACTTTCAGGAATGGATGTGCATGTTCATTTTGCTCATATTATCACCACAAGATTCCATTGATTGAGGGGACATAATCAGTGAATCCATCCATGAATAGATGATGCAAGTAAGTGACATAGCAAGAGGAGAGTCTATTAATGTCCCTGTGTTTTATATGGCATCTTACTTGTGTATAATATTGCATTCCATAGATTATTTCCGTGGTTAAGTTGTGAAATGAATCCTAACAATCAGAAAGTTTATGATATGTACCCACAACCGAATCTAGCAAGCTATGGAGCTCAATTCAGAGAGTAAGTGATGCCTTATTTTCCCGAAGAGTATGTCTATTTTCCCATACTTGGAAATATGAGATATTAAACCTTGAAGCCTAACAAAGCATAACAGGATGGGGATGTTATTTCATTCAATTTCCTACTTTCTCATATATTAGAGTAAGTGGATTCACTAGAGCCCCATTCCTACTACCTTGGCACATGGATGATAAATAGGTATTATTGTAATTGGTTAGCAATTGGTTTATGCTCACAAAATTTTTGGCTGCTAAACACAAGCCTCTTTGTCAAGTTTCCAATCATAATGGGTAGATACGCATGCCCAACTTTGGTCAAGGTCAAATAGGTGAGACAAAGATGACAGGTTATAAAATGCAACAATTTGCTCCAAGGGGCAATTATTATATCGAGTGGTTGTTACAACAAGTCGGGACATCCTCCTTAGACCATGAGTATCATTATGAATATTATTGGATGGATCTGCAGGGGAGAGTAGGATGTTAGGTTGAGAGATCACTCCCAAATGACTTTGACACAAATCATTGGTTATAAGGTCGTAATTGTCCCGCAGAGGGGACTGTTGATAATGAAGAGACATCCATCCCTAGTTATTCCCAAAATGATATTATAAAAGCATCGTTTCCCCCTGTAAATTGGGTAAGTTCAAGAAATGAAGTCTCTACATCACAAGACTTCAAATGTTATGAGGAGAACCCTCATTTGGTTGTTTGATAAAAAGGTGGATCTTAGTCAACAAAGTACCTTTTTCTTAAATGAATACAATATCAGTGGTATACTTGATGTTGAATTACCACCTTTCAAAAAAAGATAGAGGAAAATTCAAGGGACTCCCCAAATATCTTTTAAGACGCCTCTCACTCCCCAAAAAGAGATGAGTGCTTAAATGAGAAAACTGGAACATATGTCTCACATTCATCACAAAGGGTTGAAGACATCATGAGGAGAACAACCCCTCTTAGTGTCACCCCCATCTAATCTATACCAACTAATTTATTAATACCCCTGGTGTATTCTTATAAAGGATGGGGTAAAAGGCCAAGTACTAGTAAAACATCCAACAAAGACACCGAAATGAAGAAGGCTAAGGAGAAAACTTCCTCAATCGGCACAACTCGAGGAATTCTAGTTTAAGAGCCGAAACTCTCGGATAATATCCCTCTACTAAGAAGGAAAAGACCAAGAAATGTAACTTCAATAATACAGAAGGCATACCATAGGTTGAAGAAAAGACAGATATATCAGAAAGGGAGGTAGCACAAGGAATTCACATTCCCCCTTTGTCATTAATCCTTCCTCACCCAAAGGATTTGATAAAATCAGGGATAATTGTACCTTTGGCCTATCTTTGCGCCAAGACCATTACTTAAGAGAAGGGTTTTCCACCAATTGGTAGTTTTGGGGTCCTAACACTTGAGGAGGGTCAAAAAGAGGATCATATTAAAAAGATCAACCATCCAGAGACTAGTATGGAAAAATGAAGGATTCTACTCCAGAAACAACACATGATCATCACAATGTAGAAAGGGTAGAAGAGATCACAGAGTAGCCCATGGGTGAACAAGGGACTTGTAACTAAACGTTAAGAAACCCTAACCCATTGGGAAAACCCCATTCTTAAAACTAGAAGTTTGGGAAAAGTGGAAGCAACCGAGATAGAAAAAGGTGAAGAGGTGTGCTTAGAAGCACCTAAAGTAGTTGCAGTGACAATCTCCTCTGAAAAGAATGAAGGAGGGTCATCACCTCTCACTAAAACAGATGAACATGTATTTGCACCTATTTTAAGGGAAGAAGTCACGGTGACCCTACTAGCGTATGGATTTGTATGCACACAAATGACATGCAATAGTAAGGAACAAAGTCCCTCCTCAATGAAGGTGAGGCTGCCTTTATTGAAAACCAAAATAGTATTTACATCTGTACATTCAAAATTGTATGTGGGGGGTGTTTTGGAACATCAAATGGAAAGAAATGTGAATGAGGGAGATGGAATGGAATGAAGGAAAGAAATGGAAAGGAATGAATGGAAGGAACATGCAATAGTTAGGTAAAAGCAGAGCCTAATATTACATAGAGGAAAACAATGAATAACTAACTCAAATAAAGTAGAGTTCGAATAAGCTAAACAAGAATAAGTAAAAGGGAACACACATGAGCAAGTAAATATCAGAGCTTGATCATTGTGAACAAGAACAACATATTAATAACCTTGACAATAAGATCCAAGACAATATTCGCATGCAAGATTTAAACACTAACATCTAATGAACATAAGAACATCAAATGTTGTAAGAGATAATGAATGGGACAAAAATTCATATTTCATTAACTTCAAAATGTCTTCACAAAAGAACACAAAGTTTCTTTCTTGAAACAAAGCTTGCACACAAAAGTATTTTCTTCTTCTCTCTCAAAGTCCCCCTTACAAATGAGCCCCTAACTTCATTTTATAACCTAAAAGTTGGTTACAAAGTAGTTAGGGTTTACATGAACATTAACTATGGCATCTTAAATGACTTTGAATTTTTCAACCAACTTAAAAAAAAGTAACTTAAAAATAGAAACCACTTAACTTATAATTTTTTTTGCCAAAAGTGAGTTAAACAATACCATCACTTTATAACAAATTTTAAAGTCATTTTAGGAAAAGTAAATAAATAAAAGCAACGGATACATGTGGACCCCACTTAAATGACTTGGACACACATATAGCCATCCTAGTCAACAAAGCGACACCTAGATCAAGACACTTAAGATCAGTGCCTTATCCATTGGGCCAAGAGTCCGCCTATCTCAGTCGTACATGAATGAACTCATTGACCGTGCTCCACAATCCTCCAGATGAAAAGAGAGTCAAGCTTGAAACTTGAGCAATTCATCCACTTATCTATTTGAGAAACATCCTGGTGTGAGCAATTTTTTCTTTATTCACATTCACATTCACAATTACACACAATTCTCCACATGCTCTAAATAACTTTCCATGGTGAATTATTCATTTGTCACGAGATCTGTAGTCGTTACGCCACCTTGGCTTGTTAGAATCTAACTCTTGATCTTTCACCATTGAGAAGATATTCCAAGATTTGAGATTACAATTCACTTCCTGGAGTTATGTCTTTTTTCTTTATCACCATCTCGAAGTGTTGCCATTCCGATCCACTCACGATCATCCACCCGAGAATGCCTCAACTTTAAGACTGGTCGATGAAGTATCACATCCGCTACTAACTGAGAGATGACATGGACATGATTGAATGATGTGGCCTTGCTTGATGATCCACACAATTGCACTTTTCATTGGTCTTGGTTTTTGATGAATAGATCCACCACAATGATCAAGTGAAGACAATTGATGTAGACAAGCTTCTCCCATTATCGATCTCTACCGATAACCATGGATTTTGACTCCAAAGAGACCTTTTCCAATAGCTACGACCTATACCACATAATGAGGAAGTCATAGGTGACCCATTGGTACTATCGAGAAGTGCCAACGCTATGGAAATGAGATCTAGATCTCATAAGTTGAGGTCACTTCCGCTTCAAAGCTATTGGAGTTGAATCGCCACGCTGCATTTGTGCGGGTATCGCATCTTGCTTTGTGCAAGTGATGACCAATTTGGGAATCTACATGATCAATGGGAAGGTTGTTGCATGTGAGAGACTACTTTGGAATAAGCACCAAGAAAATTCTGACTCACCTTTGGTTGATATGCAATCATTTGAACCGGTTTATGCCGATGTGTCCCAAGTTGGTATCGATGATGTTCTCATACTCTGAATGGAGCGCCAAGGTGGGTAGAATGCCATAGAACTCATACCGTAACACCACTTTGTTTGGAGATGACATGATTGTGAAGACATGATAAAAGCTTGATTTCTAGCTATTACTTCTAGACTTCAAAACCGAACAAATCGTCTCTGAAACTGCCCTGGGAAAAATAACAAATCTTGTTCTGAGAAGATCTCACTGGATGAGGGAGTCTATTAAGGTACCAAAATTCTACGTGTTAGAGGGTTTTTCCCAAATCAAATTCTTTAGTCAAATATTAAAGGTCAAACTTGACTCTTCTGAAACTGCTAGGAAAATGCAGGTGTAAAATTGTGAAAATCCCGTTTGGTTTTAGCCTAGGAAAAATACCAAACATCACCCTAGGTATCTACAACTTGGAAAGGGAGCATATGAAGGTGGGGAGAATTCAAATAACCAATCCTTTTCTCTCAACAATTATCCGATTTTAAAATATCAACTCTCAAAGTGAGTCACCATACGTACCCAAAATTCAGTAGGGTACTACACTGCGGAACAACGTAATACGTGCCCCAATGATGATATAGGTCTCCTCACAAGGTTTTCGAGGATCCAAAAAGATCTCCAAGCGTGCGTTAACATCCCGCATGTCCCACTTAGCCCCCACGCACTTTGTTTTTCCCTTTTCCCCTCTTTTCTTGGCCTTCTACTCTTGATGTGACGAAACCGCCGCCTGCCGCCCTGGTGGTAGTCTCGTGACCGTTGCCCCGAACAGGGCGGCGGTCCTTTACGCATTTTCCGTAAAGCTCTTTTAACATGACTCACATAAAAATCAATGATTTGCCAACTTTTTTCACCGCCATAAGCTTACATTAATGATTCGGTTCCCTGGAATAATGTTTTGCCATTGTTTATAGTTTAAGAGTTCTATTTGGTTTTTACCTTGGGTAAATGCAAATGCTATAAATAGTTGGATTGTGCTCAAGAAAATGGCCCTCAAATTTGCCTCGAATTTCTCTTTGCAATAGATTAGTCTTTCATTTTGTTTAGAGTCCTTAGTTTCTTTCATTTGCATGCTTAGTTAGTATTGTTTTCTTTGTTAGGAAGCCACATATCCATCTTGTGCAATCGTTGATATTTCATCCAATCCATTAGAGTAGAATAGTTTGTTTTCAATAGGAAGCCATTAAAGTTATAGGTTTTGTTCTTCAAGCAAGATAGTTTCAGGTTCTGGACGTTTTATGTTGCATGACTCGCAATAAATCCCGCTAGGAATTGCATAAGCCAAGCTCGTACTCTTGCGCTATTTCGTCCTACTCACATTGTATTGATCTGTATCTTAAGTTGCCTTTGTCCCAATATCTACTTCTGTTGATGCTTAGTATTACACACTTTTCTAGATCCACGTGAACACGAAGGAATGAGGAGATCACACTAAGGGGACAGGATCACACACACCATCGGATTCGCCACTGTTCTGCAGAATCCAGGTTCTAGCTTTCAAAGTTCTAAATTAGAAACATATCAAATAGAGTAGTTAATCACTTTATTTCAGTCAATTTCACTTTCGATATTGCCAGGGAAGTTGTGGGGATTGATAGTTTCTGAGAGACTATGATTCATTCCTCACTTCTGAGGTAGGATCGAGAGTCTTGCAAATAGACTAGATCAAATATTTCATTATTTAGAATAGATTCACAGTTGCACAGACAAATAGCTATACTCGGTTATCTTGTTTGTTTTAATTTGTTATTTTAGCTGTCAATTCTAGATATGTTAAACAGTTACTCTTTAAATTCGTTCGAATAGTTCATCAGAAAATACAAAAATAGAGAAATCATATATGCTATAGATATACTCAAAGTAGTTAAATTTCACTTTGCTATAGTTAATTTACATTGTTGCTTCTGTATGACAATCACGGGACCTAGGGAGCCCAGAGAATACATATTTGAGCCAATCATGCCCCAACCCAATCTTGTCATAGCCATAACTAATATAGATCAGAATCTCAGGATCCAAGTCTTCTGAACAACGGTAAACTTGCAACAAATTAGTTTCCAACTGCACGGGTTAAACATAGAAGACGACCAAGCACACACATTTTGGTCAAGTCAACCAAACTACAGATTACCCTAGATACATGCCCGCATGACTGTGGAGGGGTTTGAAAGAGAGAAAACATTTGGTTGTGATCCTTTGGTCCCACAGCCGGACGCAGGAGACACCCTCATAGATATAGATACCAGCCTAAGAATTCAGGTTACACGAACAACTGTAAGATATTCTGAGAAGATCACACAGATTATTGATTACGAATATAGAAGGCCGAGAAAGCATATGATTATTGGGTACTAGGGATTAGGACTCGATTCCATACATGACCATAAGGAGATCGCAACAACCATGAATCTACGGTTTGTGACCCACAAATCCCCTGACCCAACAAATCCATAGGTGAATCAGACATAGATGTTGGCCTACATACACTAGTATTCAGATCTACTCCACTTCCACCTATCATCATCGAATAGTTATCCTTGCTAGACACAACAGCTAACAAAGCTAAGGAGTTCTGGACTAGGCTAGAGAATCACCCATAGAGTCAATTATATTTACCATCCACCCTATGACCTTATCTGGAGACATACACGAAACTATCCCAGGTCATTTTCCATGTATTCCACAACCTATAGACCGAATCACGCTAGAGCTTGATATTGATTGGAGCCTTCGAGCAGTCATCCTTGCTGATCAATCTATCACATCAGTTCAGGTTAGAAGGGCCTTCGTTGCCTTAGATTCGTAATTTCCACTAGTGCGTGTAGAAGACATTAGATTACTAAACTAGTTTGTCTGTATCCCACACATACTCCATCCCCACTTTGGTTATCTCAAAGCACGACCTCAGGAGGTCAGGTGTGAGGAAGAGTTACTTGAAGATTCCCAAGCTTGCTTGTCACTTTTCTCGTCGTACAAAATTGGTGAACCCGACATGAAATTTTCTACTTTCTGGTCTGGAGTCAGATTTCTACTGGTTCTTTCAAATTAAAAGCGACTCTTTCATCTTTATTACCTCATCGCTTTCACCATCACCTTCGCTCCTTCCCATTATTCTGCGGGTATTCATATACCCCCCGAATATGTCGGGATTCGATGCATATGGTAGACCCCTCTTGGGTCTTGAGGCATACTACGCCCAACAGAATAGACAATCATCACCCTCACTCTCAGTATGGGGTGATAACTACTCAACTAACCAGTTGTCAACACAAACTCCAAGGATTAGATATACCTCATCCCTCCGAACAGAGGAGTTGGATCAGTTCACTCAAACACGGCAAACAGAGCCTTCAGGCTCGAACAATATGATGCTCACAGGAGAATCAAGTTCGTCTCCTCAGGTACTACTTAGACCACAAATTAGTAGACAATCAGACTCATACCTGGGTTTAGATGATGAACATTCGGTACGTTATGCCAGGAATGAACAATGTTCTCGAGGTATGTACCCACCTATAGGAGGTTTACAAACACAACCCGAGGTCTTTTTTCGAGAAAATACCTCTATGCCACTGCATATAGAAAATACCCTCGAAGAAACTTGGCAGGGCAGCGATCAGTTCATAGCAGGATATCACATGCCTATACAACACCATGATATACAAAAAAATGCCAAGGCAAAGTATCGGGACTTCACCAAATGAAGTCATTTCAACTCTAGTAGAAAAGGTTAGGGAGTTAGAACTTGCCCAAGCAAGTCAAAATTTGCAATTTATGCAGGCAGGAAGTTCCAATCCTCCACACCATCCTAGCCAAGTAGACCTCCTCACAGGAGTAGGCATGTTAGGCATGACTCCTTAGTATTCACAACAAACCCCAACAAGAGCTGCCATTCCTAACACCGCTCCTCCCGGTCTAATACAAAGTAATCCATTTTTGGACAATACCCCTGCATACTTAAACATGTACTCCAAATCACCACAAGGGGATATGTTCTCCTCTCCCAGCATGGTTCCTCAAACATAGGGGTTTCCTTACACCCCGCTAACATGTACGCTATGCCATGTCAACAACCCATTCCACCGCCGCTCCCTCAACAGGCACCATCAATGGTCGAAACCTATGTGATAGGGACCTACTCAAAATATTTGAAAGAGCCCTTAGATTTCACCATACGAAGTGTCATGCTTCCAAGACCTCTTCCCAACTTGCCCAAATACAAAGGTGAGGGAGATCCGAATGCACATATCAAGGCTTACGCTTCTGACCATTCGAGAACTACTCTTATGGGATGGGGTTGTTCTTAAAATATTCCCAAAAACCTTGGAAGGCATCGCTCTCGATTGGTATTATAGAATACCTGAGGCTTCCATCCATTCGTTCAAGCAACTCATGTCAGAATTCATCAAGGCCTTTGACATGAACAAATTATTAAGGACATGAATCAGGGAATTCTTACACATCAAGCAAGAACACAACGAATATGTTGCCCATTTCATCCAAAGGTGGCGTACAGTTCTTTATTCTTTGGCAAGTGCTCCAAACATGGATCAGATGGAACTATGCGATTTATTCCTTCATTCTCTTAGCAGAGAGGTGAAGGAAGAAGTCTAGAAGTTCCCATTAAGAACTTACGATGAAGTACTTGAGAGTGCTCTCCGAATAGATCAAGCGGCAATTGATAGTGGTCGCAAAACATATGGAGCAAATGGGAGGTTAATCACCTCCAACCAAAACACTACAACTTATCCTACTACCACGAACATCAATCAAGGACCTAAAATCCTTAATAAAAATTGGGGTGTAACAATAGATGGAGTAACCGACCAGCCTAAGAAGGTAAATGTTGTCAATACTCCATCACAAATAAACAACCAACGAAACAACAACTTTACCCCGACAATCAATACAGTGGATTTTAATCATCCACAACAACAACAACAACAACGAAAAAATCCCACACAGGGTCCAAGCCAAAATTCAACTAGGTACCAAAACCAAAATTCAAACCAAAGACAACAAATGTAAAATTTTAATCCTAATAGCAGCGGTTTGATCAAAATTTTGGGCCATAATACGTACTCAAACCAACAAACTAGGAATTACAATCCTAATTCATATTGTGGTTTCCACAAAATTCGGGGCCATGACACTAGAGCGTCTTTGTGACTATAATAAATTCATGCAACGCTTGCGGATGAACAAAGACAACTTTTCATGGATATGTTCTTGGAGATCCTATGTCACCAAAGATCAAATATTTTTGAAGGCGCCCCTCAAAACGCACCCCTGAAGATCTTTAATGATCCGCTCCCAAATCACGATAACAATAGGCTAAATCTAACTGGGACAAACAAGAGTGTAATGACAGGAAACAATGATCATGAAGCTTCAACTTCACTAAATCCATTAGTTGCGCCATAACTAGGAAGTCAGCCACGACCTAAGATAGTCGGTTTAGTAGAGTTAGACGCTGAACTACCCATCGAAGCTATAACAAGGACACGAGAGTATTTCTCTCAGCCAAGTCCAAGCCACCTGCCAGGGACAGATAACTTCCAACAAGTAGTAGCAAAACCTATGGGTGCCTATGATTTAATTAACGACCTAACAAAAACCTTCTCGCACATTTCATTTTTAGACTTACTAAAGAACTCTCCTACCCACAGGGCTGCTCTTTTAGAAGCATTAGGTTTATGTCATTTAATTAACATCACTCCACCTCCTGAAACACAGGTAAATCATATAGACTTTGATGTTCATCCTCTGAAGGCGAGCAGATAGGGATGTCGAATTCATATTTGAAATAAACAAAATATGACAAATGCTTTGAGATCACACGCGAGGTGATCCAGCCTTACATTTGCAAGTATGGGTTTATAACAACTATGTAAAGCGTGCAATGATAGACGATGGGGTAGCGGTCAACATAGTCCCCTTCTCTTTTCTTCAAAAGCTAGGGTATGGAGAAACCAATTGTTCCACAACTCGAAACACACTAAGAGGCTATGATAGCCTTAAAGCCACCTCGGTTGGAACTATAATATTACCGGTCACCTTAGGACCCAAAACCATCCTGACTGAGTTTTATATTATAGATCGGGAAACTAACTATAATATGATCCTCGGCTGACCATGGATACACCGCATGAAGGCAATCCCTTCTACGCTATTTCAAGAAGTAAGGTTTTTACACTTAGGGAAGATATTCGTAGCCAAAGGTGATCCAAAACCATTCGATGTACACCTAGCTGACTTAAAGAAAAGACCAGGCGTGTACTCGGAGTTTGAACTCCCAACAAACCAACTTAACAAACCTACCGACACAAAACCAGAAGAAAAGTTGGTACCTACGACAGATCTTGAAACTATGAGCCTAGCCGAGGCAACCCCAGCCCCCAAAGATGAGGCTAACGCTGTAGAAACAGTATCATTAGGAACTACTGCAAAAATCGTTGAATTGCTAGAACAGGATCTACCAATGTTCTTACCATTTGATTCTGTAGGCATAGGATATTCCCTAGGTGTTGGTTCTCTTAGCAGAGGATCTCTGCATGGTGGAAGTAGAATACGCAAACACGAAAATATCCCAACGTCCATACTCCCAACTAAATATTGGACTCTCCATTTTGATGGAGCTAGATGTCGTTATGGAGCTGGGGCAGGTATAATCCTTACTTCTCCCGAGGGAAAAGTCCTACCATTTTCCTTTAAACTAAATTTCGAATGCACAAACAACGGGCGAGTACGAAGCCCTCCTCCTTGGCCTCATCTTAGCTAAGAGAATTGGTGTTGATAACATCAGAGTCTTAGGAGACTCATAATTGGTAGCGAACCAAGTCTCTGAGATATATGAAATGAAAGCCGAGCACTTACAGCTTTACAAAACAAGCTGTATTAGATTTAAGCAAGGAGTTTGACTTCATATCAATTGAAGCAATCCCGCGAGAGAAAAATCTTCTCGCTGATTCAATAGCAACTTCAGCATCATGCTTCACTCCAAACAAGTAAGTTAGAGGATACCCGTTTCATGGTATCCCTTCGTGATGAACCATTGGTAAAAGCAATGTCAAGCCCTCTTTTAACGAACAAAGATGAGGACAAATCTACTATCCTAACACACATTGATAGTGATACAACCACTCTTGATTTCTTAAATGCCTATGCAACATTACATCTCTCCCATCACGTGATAGATTTGTCCTTAATCCCACATTCATCTTCCTATTACGGGAATCCCATGATGGAGCTTCTCCCACAAAAGGAACTTAGCATATACTCAGTCGAGAATGGAGATGATTTAGATTTACCTCCAGCCCCGCCTGAGTTTGAAGAAGGTAACACCTCTTTGATCGAAGAAACAATTGATATTAACATCGGAACAGAGGATGAACCAAGGATCTTAAAACTAGGATCCTCGTTAACTCCATCAGAAGTAGAAATACACACTCGAATCCTCAAAGAACATCAGAAGGCTTTCACATTTAGTTATAAAGAAATGACAGGAGTTACACCGCACATTGCGGTACATAACCTCATCACTAAATCAGATGCAAAGCCAATTAAACAAAAATCGAGACCAATGAAACCTAAGGTAGCTCTCATGGTGAAAGAGGAGGTGATAAAGCTCCTCCAAGTAGGATTCATCAAACCAGTCAATTACTCTCAATGGGTATCTAATATCGTTCCCGTTCTAAAAAAGGGAAGATATGCATCTGCATAGATTTCCGAGACATTAACAAAGCATGTCCTAAATATGACTTCCCGTTGCCATCCATTGATGTCATTATTGATGCAACAGCTGGATTTGAACTTTTGTCTCTCATGGATGGATTCTTGGGATACAATCAAATCGAATATCCGAACAAGATCAAGCTAAAACCACGTTCATAACTCCTTGGGAACCTATTCTATCTTTGTTATGCCATTTGGTCTCAAGAACACGGTGCTACATACCAAATGAGCTATGACATATATATTTCATGATCTAATTCAAAAATCATGGAATCCTACATAGATGAATTGTTGGCTAAGGCCAAGAAGCATTGTGACCATCCAGGAAGTACTTCACATCATTCTTTCATGTCCGATAGAATACGAGTCATGCTAAATCTAGAAAAATGTGTCTTTGGTGTAATAGGAGGAAGCTCCTAGGATACATCATATCGTCACGAGGGATAGATGTTGACCCAACCAAAATTCAGGCTGTCCTCGAAATGGTCCCACCCTCGGATGAATCTGGAATCAGGTCATTTCTTGGAAAGCTTGGTGCAATCGGAGATTCATCCGGACTTAAGTTTCACCATTCATCAATCAACAATCTACTCAAGAAAGATTATAACATTGATTGGACTGAAGATTGCAATGAATATTTCGACGCAGTTAAGCGTTTCTTATTATCACCACCTATGCTAATGCCACCTAAGCTAGATCACCCGTTAATTTTATACTCGCTGAGCTACCAATGTCTCGCTAGCTTTCAGTATCTTTGGCTCGGGAAGACGATGACAAGAGAGAACGTGTGGTTTATTTCATTAGCGGAACATTACTCGACTATGAAACATGTTATACAAAAGCAGAATGAGAATGCCTCACCATAGTCCTTGTAACCAAACGCTTAAGGTATTATATGTTAAATCAAGAAACAAGGGTCATGGTAAAAATGGACCATTTACAAACTTTCCTCACGCAAGGGTTCTTATCTAAGAAGGCTGGACGTTTTATAACCTTAATGGGAGAATTCAAATTAACATTTGTAAATCAAAAGTCCGTTAAGGGACAAATCATCATGGATTGGTTAGCTGATAACCCATTAGATGGAGGCGATCTAGTAGATCTGGACTTTCCAGATGAGTGCGTATACTACATCGAAACCCGACCTTCTATCTCTGAGTGTTTTTGGTACACTGATATCATTAATTATATCGTGGACCATACGTATCCAGAAGGGGCTACACCACAACAAAGAAGGCGATTACGCATTATCGTAGCAAAATACGTCATTATAGAGCAAGTGCTCTATCGAAAAGCATTTGATGGAATGCTTCTAAGATGTGTCGACACAGAAGAATCCAAGAAGATTCTCCATGAATCTCACAGTGGAATGTGTGGGGGTCACTTCGGTGGCCATGCCACCGCTCGTAAAATACATCGAATGGGCTATTTCTGGCCCACTCTAGAACACGACGCAGTAGAGTTTGTACGCAGATGTCATAAGTGTCAAGAATTCTCCCACGAGATTCACATGCCAGCACAAGCTCTACAACCGATCGCTACTCCGTGGCCCTTTTCCACATGGGGCCTAGATTTGATAGGGAAATTCTCTCCCTCGTCCACAGACGGCCATAATTTTATAATCACGGCCACCGAATATTTTACCAAGTGGGTAGAGGCTATGCCTCTTACTACTGTACCGGGTTCTGTAATCGCCAAGTTCATTTTGAACCAAATCATTTGCAGGTACGGTGTCCCGCAAATCATTATCTCAGATAATGGAACTTCTTTTAAGAATGACGAAGTTCGCGAATTGTGCAATAAATTTAAAATAAGCCATCATACGGCTTCATTATATTACCCTCAAGCCAATGGACAGGATGAGGTGACAAACAAAACATTAAAATCCATTCTCCTTAAAATGGTGAAAGAAAACAAACGAGATTGGCACTTGAAGTTATATCCGGCCTTATGGGCCCACCGAACCTCAATAAGAACACCAATAGGAGTGACTCCTTTCTCGCTAGTATTCGGGGTAGAAGCAGTTCTCCTCGCTTGAGGTTGAAATACCCAGTCTCCGCATTTCATTACAAGGGATCCTGGATGAAGACGCTTATAGAGAAGCACGTCTTTCCCAACTAGAAAGCCTAGATGAAGCTAGGTTAGATCTTTGAAGCAGTGTACAGAGTCTATGCTTGATTGGATGTGCCGGTAGTATAACAAGAAATTCTATGAACGCGATGAGATATGAAGGTGATCTAGTTACGAGGCTGGCCTGGATTGACAAAAAGACCAGCGAAGGAAGGAAGTTCCGGCCCAAATGGTTGGGCCCATACCGAGTCATGAAGGACTATGGAAATGGTGCATACCTCTTATGTATGTTGGAAGGTGAGGAATTTGGTGAAACAATCAATTCCCTACACCTCAAACGATTCTACGCGTAAGCAACTAGCACTATTTATAATTATATCTACATTGCATCTTCATATAGATTAGGATCATTTTGTCGCTTGTTTTATACAAAAAAATGTGATCAAGGAATTTGTTCTCAAAGCAATTCATTACAAACTCATGATGTTGTTGGCATAAACACTCTAATCATACTTCTCCATTTCCATGATATCATCAAACTATCTTGGAATCATTTCATCAAATAAAGCTAGATATGACAAGGTCTTAATGGTAACCATGCCAAGATCTGCGGGTTTATTCTCACTTTTGGTTTCTTCTTAGGATAGGTGTCTTGCCTATGGTCTATTCTAGAAGCTTCATGGTGTCACATCTATCCCGTATGTATATCTCTTTGGAATCTTTGGAAATAAGCACATACCGACATTTTACTCAAGTAAACAAGTCAAATATTGATCAAACAAATGAATCGGATGTCCAAAATTCCAAGAGAGTTCAAAATCCTAAAGCCCATATTTTGTCTACCATGTGGCCATCTATGGATCTAAGTCTAGATAAACCGCAAAGCAAGTTGCATCCCAAAACTATGAAGTCACTCGAGTGGAGTAGGCTTGTGGCATCCTAATTTGGTTCCGCCAAAGCTTTGTCTATCTTTCATCACTATCATTTCAACACATTTCATAACTTGCACCCTTCCCAACTCTCGGTGATGAGCCCTCACATCTTACTAGTTGCGTGGAGTTAGGAGTAGGGGTAGGTTTATCTGCTCATCATATCAGCTTATCTTCACCACTTTGCCAAAACAAATATGAAGTGTTCAAAATTGCTTACAGAAACTAAGATTCAAGATCACATTATATCTACATTATCATATATCAAAGATCATGAAATACAAAAAGAAAATAAAACACTTGCATCATTTGTTCTCCATTGCATACATTCTAAGGAGCATACATACATAACATCATAATTTACATGAGGAAATTGGAAAGGAAACAAATCCATAAATGCCAAAAGTCTGATCTAAAAAGAATATATATATATATGATCAAAGTTTTTGTACAATGCCATCATGCGCTAAGCATGGTCAAAACGCTCAAAGAGCCCGAGATATACAAAAGAATATATCATACAAAATCTAGGAGAGCCAAGTGGCTTCTCAATCCCTACGAGACCCCTCTAAAGGCGCGTGCCCACTGCCTAGGACTCGGCTACACCGGCGCTCTGAGTGCACGGAGGGCTCAGGATCCCGAGGGGCAGCTGCAGTCTTGCCACGAGAATGACTCCTCATCAAGCGCTCGGCTGTCCTATACCCCGCTAGCTCCGTGCGAGAGAGTTGATACCATCCTGGCCACATGCCAGACTGGGGCAAAGATGTCAGTATGTCTACCAGCTGCTGAGGGCTTTCCAGCATCCACAGACAACTCTGCGCGGGTCCTCTCCATGGGGATCATTAGGGTATCGGTGCATACCCTACGAATCAAGTCCCGCCACTCATCGGTGGTCTCTGCAAACAAAGGAGAAAACAAATTAGAAACAAAAAAAGAGATTAGAAATACAAGATAAAACAAAAGGAGAGATAGCAACTAAGGAAATCCTAACTAAAAACAAACATTAAAAGGAAGGATGGTAACTTACTCAGATCACCAGGCCTCCAGGATGGATCGCTAGGGTCAGCACCTGCCATGGATGCCACCGCTGATTGAGGGGCTACTCCTGTGATTGGAGCAATGTAGCACCCGCAATGGACTCATCCTCCCTGCCATGGCCCTGAGAGAGTGGCTCCTTTGAAACTAGAGTAACTCTCTCTGCACTCTGCTCGGCCCTCGCTACCTGCATAATATCTTGAGTGTCATGCCACTCAGGATCGCTATCCTCCTCTGTCTCTCCCCTGTAAACTCCTCAAACTCGGATTCTATGTCAATGGGGTCATCGCTGCTATGGGCAGGACCCGCAGTAATCTGAAGCAAGGGTGCCGAGGCGCACCGACTCTCCCTCCGCACGTACTACCCTCCCGGCCGCACAGGAACGCCGGAGTAACCACTTTGTCCATCCCCGGCCTCTAGGACCCCCTCTGGCCTCTCAAACTATCCTGTATATTGGCGCTACTGGGGAAGCATGCCCATGTAGGGTAGGCCAAACTGCTGAGGAACTCGGCCAAAGGGGTGTATCTCCACTCGTCCCACTCTATCAATAAGCTGCCCTGTAGTGGAGCAGGAGATCAAAGTAAGAGCCTCCTCGCCCCATATACCTACCATAGTCTGATACAGTGTGGCCTCCATGTCAGCAGTGGCTAGAGAAGCAACTGGCTGATGAGGTGCTCGGAGCACCAACATATCTGTCCATCTAGCTGCCCTCACAGCTCCGGATCTGTCACCTCTACACCTCTGCCATAGGGGATAAAGTGCTCGTAAACCCAACTCATGACCAGGGTCGGGTGGCTCAAGGACTGCCTCTGTAAATGGACTACCCTATATAAATCATGGTAGGTAGTCCTAAGAATGTCTGCTCCCCAGGCATATATCCGGCCATGTCCCTCTATCTGTGCAATGATGGGGGACCAACAATATAAGTGTGTCTCCTCCCTTGTCCCCGATCAATCTCGAGGCAAGGATCCCCATAATAGCCTGGCGAAGCAAGGGGATGGGCAAACTAGGAATGGATCGAACTTTGACCCCCTTCTTCGAACCCGTGGAGATGACTGCATCTCCCATGTATGTGGCCCACTGTGCTATCTGGGCCCGTGAGCCTGCTGTCTCAAGGGTCAGACGTCTCCCAATGATCGGGACCCCTAGAATGTGATAAACATCCTCTAAAGTGATGGTCCACTCACCGCGGACCCCTGGTAATCGGAAGGTGTTCCGATCAAGCATCCCAATATGAGAATAGGTCACAAAGAATGTGACTAGATGGTGCAACATGTGGAATGCGCGAGATACGCATAGGTATCCGACCCTCTGAAGAGTGTCCTCCTCATCCTGTGAAAGGGCATCTAGTACTCCTGGGAGCCAGTCACACTCCCTCTCTCGGCTCCACCGGATATACTCCTCTCTCACCTGCATACACCCAAAAACACACAAAACAAAGCAAGTTAGCATCCGAGTGATATTAGAAAAATCATGAAAACACGTAGAAATGCTAAAAATGTAAAAACAACCATAAACAGATATTCTTTTGGCATTACTCAGGCAAAACCGCTACCCTAAGCAGGAGGCGGTTTCAGAATCACATTGCATTAAGGGCGACGGTCGTGGCCCAAAAACCCACACGGGTTTTTACCCTAAAAAAGGCCTATAAATGCTAAAAGAGGACCATTTTAACTAAAACAAGGCCTACCCAGTAGCCCCCTAGATGGACCTTTTAAACCTAACATTTTCAAAAATTACCCCCCCATGACAAATATTTTAGCATTTTAAAATTAAGGAGGTAAAAAGGATAAATTGAAGAAAACTAACCTGTGATCTTGTGGGTCGATGTTCCGCTCGCGGAGGCATGATCACTATCCGTCACGAACATTTTGACTCTACTCGTGCAAGAAACCGTCACCGTGGGTTCCAGAGCTCAGAATCAATCAAATCAACTCGCGCAAATGAATAGGAAAATGGGCCCACTTTCATATATATAGCAAACCTGACTTGTTTTAAAAATGCTTTTTTACAGGTTTGGAGCGCCGACGGAGGTAAGTTCTTATCCCCGCACGAATGGTACATTCTCATTTCCTATTATTTTAGCATTTATTTTCCAAATTATTGTGTCTATCTGCACTTGAGTTCTCTTTTCGTTTTGCAGGTGGTAGGAATTTTGGATGGCGTCATTTCAACACACGGACGTATCAGGTATAACTTCTAACTTCCCATTTCAGGACCGCCATACTGGACTTTGTTTTGCGCCTCTTCATGGCTAAAACACTTCTCCGAGGGGGCAATATGTATGTACCCAAAATTGTAGGGTATTGCGCTGCCGGAACAACGTAATACGTGCCCCAATGATGATACAAGTCTCGTCGCAAGGTGTTCACGATTCGGAAAAGATCTCCAAGTGTGCGTTAACATCCCGCATGCCCCACTTAGCCCCCACATGATTTATTTTTCCCTTTTCCCCTCTTTTCTTGGCCTTCCGCTTCTTGATGATGAAAGCGCCGCCCTGCTGGCGGCGGTCTCGCTTCTACTCTTTAGTGATGAAAGCGCTGCCCTGCTCGGGGCGGTCTCGTGACCGCCACCCTGAACAGGGCGGCGGTCTTGTATCTCGCTGCCCTACTCAGGGTGGCGGTCCTTTACGTGTTTTCCAGAAAGCTCTTTTAACACGACTCATGTAAAAATCAACGATTCACCAGCTTTTTTCACCGCCATAAGCTTGCATTAATGATTCTGGTTCCCTGGAATAGTGTTTTTCCATTGTTTATAGTTTAAGAGTTCTATTTGGTTTTTACCTTGGGTAAATGCAAATGCTATAAATAGTTGGCTTGTGCTCAAGCAAATGGCCCCTCAAATTTGCCTCTGAATTTCTCTTTGCAATAGATTAGTCTTTCATTTTGTTTAGAGTCCTTAGTTTCTTTCATTGCATGCTTAGTTAGTATTGTTTTGTTGTTAGGAAGCCACATATCCATCTTGTGCAAGTGCTGTTGATATTTCATCCAATCCATTGGAGTAGAATAGTTTGTTTTCAATAGGAAGCCATTAAAGTTGCAGGTTTTGTTCTTCAAGCAGGATAGTTTCAGGTTCTGGATGTTTTATGTTGCATGACTCACAATAAATCCCACTAGGAATTACATAAGCCAAGCTCTGTACTCTTGCGCTATCTCTCTCCTACTCACATTGTATTCAGTCTGTATCTTAAGTTGCCTTTGTCCCAATATCTACTTCTGTTGATGCTAGCATTACATGCTTTTCTGGATCCACATGAACACAAAGGAACGAGGAGATCACACTGAGGGGACAAGATCACACACACCATCGGATTTGCCACATTCTGCGAGAATCCGTGTTCTAGCTTTCAAAGTTCTAAATTAGAAACATATCAAATAGAGTAGTTAATCACTTTCTTTTAGTCAATTTCACTTTCGATATTGCTAGGGAAGTTATGGGGATTGATAGTTTCTGAGAGACTATGATTCATTCCTCACTTCTGAGGTAGGATCGAGAGTCTTGCAAGTAGATTAGATCAAATATTTCATTTTTTAGAATAGATTTTCAATTGCATGACAAATAGCTATACTCGGTTATCTTGTTTGTTTAATTTGTTATTTTAGCTATCAATTCTAGATATGTTAAACAGTTACTCTTTAAATTCGTTTGAATAGTTCATCAGAAAATACAAAAATAGAGAAATCATATATGCTATAGATATACTCAAAGTAGTTAAATTTCACTTTGTTGTAGTTAATTTACATTGTTGCTTCTGTATGACAATCACGGGACCTAGGGAGCCCAGAGAATACATATTCGAGCCAATCATGCCCCAACCCAATCTCGTCATAGCCATAACTGATATAGATCAGAATCTCAGGATCCAAGTCTTCCAAACAATGGTAAACTTGCAACAAATCAGTTTCCAACTACACGGGTTAAACATAGAAGACGACCAAGCACACACATTTTGGTCAAGTCAACCAAACTACAGATTACCCTAGATACATGCCCGCATGACTGTGGAGGGGTTTGAAAGAGAGCAAATGTTTGGTTGTGATCCTTTGGTCCCACAAGCTGGACGCAGGAGACACCCTCATAGATATAGATACTAGCCTAAGAATTCAGGTTGCATGAACGCCTGTAAGATATTTTGAGAAGATCACACAATTATTGATCTGAATATAGAAGCTGAGAAAGCATACGATTACTAGGTACTAGGGATTAGGGACTGATTCCATACATGACCATAGCAGGACCGCAACAACCACGAATCTATGGTTGTGACCCACAAATCCCACAGCCCAACGAATCCATAGGTGAATCAAACATAGATGTTGGCCTACGTACACTAGTATTCAGATCTACTCCACTTCCACCTATCATCATCGAACAGTTATCCTTGCTAGACACAACAACTAATGAAGCTAAGGAGTTCTGGACTAGGCCAGAGAATCACCCATAGAGTCAATTATATTTACCATCCACCCTATGACCTTATCTGGAGACATACACGAAACTATCCCAAGTCATTTTCCACGTATTCCACAACCTATAGACTGAATCACGCCAGAGCTCGATATTGATTGGAGCCTTCGAGCAATCATCCTTGCTGATCGATCTATCACATCAGTTCAGGTTAGAAGGGCCTTCGTTGCCTTAGATTCGCAATTTCCACTAGTGCGTGTAGAAGACATTAGATTGCCTAACTAGTTTGTCTGTATCCCACACATATTCCATCCCCACCGGCTGTCTCGGCACGACCTCGGGAGGTCGGGTGCGAGGAAGAGTTACTTGAAGATTCCCAAGCTTGCTTGTCTCTTTTCATCATACGGTCACCTTGACAAGTTCAAAAGCGTATGCGCGATGAAATCAAACAAACTATATTTTATTTGGCTCGTGAAAAATATCAAATGAGGTGCAGTGCATTTGAAACTTGGAAAAGGATTATGTTGAGCGAGAAAATGTTATTCTAAGGAGAAGACACACATAGGATTCATGTAGAGGAACAAAGCGCATTCGAAGGTTCAAAATGATAGGAAGGAAACATGTGCCAGACAATTTGATTTAGGACTTAGCCATTTTCATGGATATAGGCTATTTTTGGAGATAGTGTGTGGAGCACACATCGGGATGGAGACTTGCATGACACACAAATGGTATTTTGGGAATGAGTGCTGATAAATGCCATGCATGAGCTTGAGTTAATAATATGATTACTTCTTCCAGTTAACTATAAGATGTCTATTATTAGTGCACTTGCATGTATGCATGTTATTGTAAAGGTGCATGGCTATTATCAGCATGCAACCTATTTTGGGAAGTGCGTAGGTGGTGAAGGGCAAGTCCCCACCCCTATAAGTATGTATTGAACTATGTAGTTTAGCAGTAGTGAATTATTGTAGAGTTATGCCTCTCTGGATCGATGCGCACATGAATTACGATGATAATTTATAATGTAAGAAGCTTCTATGTTTTACAAAGTGTTTAATGTAACTGAGTATGTTGGTGGATAATGGCGTTAAATAGGATTATAATTGAGTTTTTTGTGTGGTTGATCTTATTATAGTTATTGTTTAATTCATGATTCACTAAGATCTAGATCTGGAATATGCTCTGTCAAATGTTTATGGTTATTTATTGTTCTGAATATGATTTATGTTCATCACACTAACATCCTACACAAGCAACTCTAAAGAGGGGCCTGGTACCTTTGCGCACTTTGGGTGAGCGCTCAGCTCAGGTTGGGTGATGTGCCAACACACCTAGGTTTTATATAGTAGATTCTAGGCTGCATCAGTACACGAAGATGGGGAGAATTCAATGAAACAAACCATTCTTCTTGACAATCACTCGAGCCCAAAATACAGATGCTCAAAGTAGGCATTTGGCTGGGTGCACAATGAAATCTAACAAATTATGTTTGGTTTGGGTCCGTGAAAAATACAAAATGAGGTCTTTGTGCATTTGCAAATGAGTATGGAAGTACCTTAACATGAGTAAAATTGTGGGCAATGATTGGTTTTTCACAAAAATCATCAAGCTTCGAGATATCAAGCTTTGAAGTTGATTACTTCGATAGATACAACCCGCAACAACCTTCATTCCGCATCAATTGTTTTCTTCATTAATTTAATTTTTCTTGTGTTGATATATAGATGATGACATAACTCTCTCATCTCATGGTCATTGAATGCATTATTCCAAGTTTCCTTCTCCTTGTGTGGGCTTTGACCTATTTATTTGTTTGTGTGAGCCTAGTTTTGCTTTGGATAGATGTGTTTGCTTCCTTCAATGTGAACTGTGAATGTGTGGGATTTTGTCAAAAAGAAATGTGTGGATTTCTAATTCTTTTTACCCATGTGGATTATTGAGTGGCTTGAGTTGTTTGGAGAGCTCCTAGTGAATGCGTGGGAGTTATAAAAATACCTGGAAGTTTCGTGTGTTTTTTCTTTGTTGGGTAGCGTGGGCTGTGTGTGGGCTATTTTCTATTCAATCAATGCGTGAGGACTACTAAAGAATGCATGTTTTGGACTATTATTATTTGGTTGTACATATGGATTTTTCTTGTTTATGTAAATGTGGAAATGGTTTATTTTTGGCTTTATTCCTTTGCCTTCCTCCTCTTGGCATCGTTGATCTTGTCGTAAAAAATGTGTGGGAAATTTTTATCTTTGGCATGGGCTATTTTCACTCTTCCTTTATTTGTTATTATTTTTTCATAGCATGTTGATCTTGTTCCCTGTGAGAAGATTATTGCATGCTTGGGGGAATATCTTCACCTTTGGAAAATGTGGACTGTTTCCTTTATAGTTCCTTCTCACAACTTGCGTGGAGGATAGATGGAGCTTTAATACATTGATTTGAATCTTTGGCTGCATGAAAACTTGTTTTCTTTTCTTCCTTCCTTCTCCTTCACAGGACTGTTTTATTTGTCTTCTGCGTGGAAACTTGGTTGGTGTGGCAATTTTGCTTTGGCTGCGTTAGATTTGTAAAAAGAGAAATGCATGAACTTGTTCTTGAGCTTTGGTTGTGTTGGTCTCTCCTTGGTCGGCGTGGCAACTTATTTCTTTGCATAGGCTTCTCTTTTTTATGGAAAATGCACAGATGGTTATTACGC
The DNA here is from genome assembly GCA_018340775.1 of Taxus wallichiana var. yunnanensis. Classification (NCBI taxonomy): domain Eukaryota; kingdom Viridiplantae; phylum Streptophyta; class Pinopsida; order Cupressales; family Taxaceae; genus Taxus; species Taxus wallichiana. The sequence goes on from CM031236.1 coordinate 339,801,324, forward strand.
CCAATGGATGTGTGGGCAATACTTCCTCCTTGCAAATTCTTAGTTTCCTTGTTTGTGAAGAATGTATTATGAACTCTTGCAAACAAAATATTTCGTTGAAAATACTTCTACAACTTCACATGAATTTTTCCAACAGTCTTTCATGGAGGAAAAATTAAGAGGATTAAAGAAGCTTTCTTGTAACCATTTATTTCTTTCTGTTGAAATAACCAATTTCCTCTTCTTCGGGTAGTGGGCATTAATTTCCAGGGAGTATGGGAAAACAACTTAATCATTTTCCGTGGCAATGGCAAAGTGGGTGACAATTCCCATCTATTTCCCCATGTGGGAAATTGGGAGATATTTTGCCATTTTTCCAGCCGCCGATTGATAATTAACAAGAGAATTTCTAACAAGTAGGGGAAAATGGAGAAAGCCAACTTGGCATTCCCGACAATTGGAGGCAGAATTTTAATTTCCCACGACAATGATAAAAACTTGTCGATCAATTTTCAATGAATGTTTAATTAATATTTATTTAATTAAAAACCCCCAAAATTATAAAGTTAATTTTATTAAATAAAAGGGTAATAAATTAATTAAATATTAATTAATTAATTTAAACACTGATTGCATAACATAACATGAAGATTTCTTACCCGAAATGGATGAAACGAAGGCCAAAATGATTGGGAGAATAAAATGATCGTGACGAGCGTAATAAATCACATGAATAAACACTTTTGATTTTTTTAAATTTTTACGTTGTAATTTTGTAAGTCAAAATTAGTTGATAACATACCCATACCCCCAAACTAGACATTGTACAAATCTAGGGGACCAAGCCCAACCTAGTGGTGTAATGTTAAAACTTGCGATTGATTGAGAAAGGAACACAAGACATACAAACTGTTGAAGTAGAAACAATGTCTATTGATACAAAAATAGTCCCTCATGTTCCTCAACCAATGGTTATGGCACTAATAAGGCCATCCATACTTGGTGAGGAGACATATCTTGGGGGATGGTTGGATGAGGCAATCCTATCAAGAAAAAGATAAAGGTACAAATAAATACAAATGAACTTATAAGTGCTGCAATTCATGGGTTCATTTAGGCCACCCAAGACGACAGTAACCATGTCTAGAACGTTGAATAGTAATCGGGGAAAAATATATTTGGAGGTATCTACTCCACAAAATGAGGTGTTGAAAGGAGAAGCAACCCTATCGACTACCAGATCACCCAGATCCCTTTAGGAAGTAGTTCACAAAAGTGCTAAAACATGACCTCCATGTAGTATTCCAAGAAGTGGTGCAAAAGATTGTTAAAGACAAGGAAACCAAATAACAATTAGGTGGAAGCCTTATATAACTTTGCAAGGTAGTTATTCATTGCTTTCTACAATCATACAATCACTCACCTCTAAGGTAACAAACAATGCTTTGAAAAATGTCTGAAGATGTTCATGTTAGGGATGTTACTACCAAGGATTAGGAGAAAAAGATTATTGAGAAGGGCATTCAGCTTTGACAAAAACCATAACATTCTATATATATCAATGAGCTTATTAAAGAGGGTAAGGACCAAGTGGGAAATTTTATGAGGAGTTGGAATGATGGAAGGGAATGTTTCCCAAGCTTGAAGCCATAAATACCATCGGTGAGGAAGTATTGAAAAGGAAGGGGTCATTCCCCGGATGGAAATGGAGAGAACTTATTGTGTGAAGAAGGAATCAAGCTATGAATAAAAATATTAGAGAATTGAGTACATAAAATTGAAGTAGGCAAGGAATAAAGCACATGATTATGTCAATGACATCGAGTCCTACATAGAGAAGATGCTTCTCATCTAAGGGATGTTTAATCTTGAAAAGGAAGATATAGAGAAATTAATTGAAAAAATCAAGGGGCATATAACAACAGGAACTAAAACCCAAAATATGTTTGATCATTCCTTCATCCAAAGGCTCATGCACAAAGAGAAATATATTGAAAAACTAACAAAGAGCATAAAGAAAAAGGAAGGAGTATGTATAAAATGCATAAATATTTTTTCCAGAAATAAGTAATCTACCGCTTCTATGTAGACCCTAATGAAGAATATATCCTTGAAATTTTCAATAAATATAATGCCTATAGGGGAAAGACAAAAGAAATAGAGGAAACAGAAATTGTTGAGCTTGATCAAGCCTAGGTTTGTTCCCTATCCTTCTCTTCTTTCTCGGAGTTTTTCTTATCTTGTACTTTCCATTTTTTTTGTTTTCAAGACAATAGACTAAAAATGTCAATTCAAAGGATTAAATAATGAATTAGTTAGATTAAAACCACACATGAAATACATTGCAATATTGTGTACTATCCGATTAAGCTAAAATGTAAATACACAAGCCTAATCTGATGCTATAGTAGTAGTAAATAAATGCAATAATGAAATATAGAAATATACCAAAGCAAGCTAAATAATAAAACCCTAATATGCAAATAAGGGTAAGATGCCTTAGCTGATTCCCAATGTTGTGAAGGTGTACAAGACTAGAAATTGAGGAAAGCCAAAGCCTTGACCATCATACCAAGGCACGAGAAAAAAGTATATCCGGAAAGATAAGTTGGACTAGGGAACCTAGGGTGCACAGAGAGGGACAATGGCGTCCACATGCAACTGGGTATGTGAAAATTCTTAGAAACCCAAATTCTATGGATCAAAAGATGTTTGTTGATGCTCTCCTTTTATCACTATGGATTCACACAAAGATTGCTTGAGGTTACAATAAACATGCAAAGAAATATAGACTGAAAAACCCTCAAATAAACATCAAATCCTAAAAATAAAGATGAAAAATGAGGGGTCAGACTATCCTCAACTGCCACAATGGTGGACTTAAAACTAAGTACTACACTACATATCATTACAATGTAGTTTTATGTGCGTGTGCACGCGCATGTGTAGAATAGAGCTCTAGGTTGCTCTTGTGCTAAGTCGCACATGGATAACAAACAAGTTTAGATGTAGAATGTAATAAATATGTGTATGTAATAGAATGAACTTCCCTCATATGAAGTGTGATGCATAAAAATAGGTCTTATGTCCTTTGTGATGGAGCTAGATGGATGCAACAAAGATCTTAAATGCCTTGATGGATGCAACCTTAGGTGGAGATAGTAGATGCTTAGTGTTTGTGCTACTCCCTTAACCTATTGCTTGTATTAGGATATGAGTAGCTGACTTGTGGCTTACCATATCATTTTATTATATCATTTATACTTTCTCATGCTTAATAGGTCAGCCTTAGTGATGGCCATAGCATATGAATAGTATATATAGGGGATTGTAGGTAGTAGTTCATTATCATTTGAGCATTTGAGTCTTATTATATGGTTTGGAGGTTGCCCCCTCAAAGTGGCAAAGCTATTCTAATTGCATATTGAGATCATTATTCTAAAATATTGTGTTATTTGGTGTTCTATTGTTGCTCATAATCTGAAGTATACAAGTAATTTCATTATAAGTGGTATCAAAGCTGTGATCTGGGCCAAAATTAGGGTAAAAACCCTATTTGTTTTGTTTCCACCATGTATTGCAAACCAGAGTGAATTGGTGGGGGATATTTTTACCAGAGTTGTGAAAGATTTCAAGTAAGGTTCCCGAAAATGTCGAGTTTTTTAATTTATTTTGCAAAAATTATTACAAATTTAGGGTTTTTCATAAAATCGCTCCCTAGGGTGCAAATTGTGGAATGTTTTCAAGTTCTTTACATTTTCAGAAAGATCTCAAAAAAATATTATTATTTTTCTCGTGTTTTTTCCTGTTCATCGAATTTGTATCGAAAACCTAAACCCTAAGGTTTGACATCATGGTAGGGCCTTCCACAAGAGCAAAAAAGAATCTGGTTACTCTGTAAAACCCCAGATAAAGATGGGGTAGTGATTGAAGATATGGAATCATAAGGGGTAAATATAGATTCCTTAACACTAGGTTTACCTCAGTTGATCATAAGGTGAGCCAACTTGAGTATGAGCTGCGAAATGTACAATCTGAGATGGCCTCTAAAGGAGACATAAAACAAATCAATCAATGGTTGGATGATATCATGCAACATGTAAAGGGTAAACAATATGGCCTAAATCCAAACCATATCAATGAAGTAGGATCTTTAGTTCAAAATCATGGACAAAATAACTATGTTGGATCACTTTTCCATCCCAATCCAAATCCAACTCATTCGCAACCACAGAACATGATGCCGAAAGTGGATATGCACAAATTTGATGTTAAGGATCCCTTGAATTGGATAAATCAAATAGAGAACTTCTTTGAGTTACATCAAACACCATCGGAAAAAAGGTGACATTAGCATCCGTATCTTGAACCAGACCAATTTGTTTGGTATTGGTTATGTGCTTAGAGGCGAAGAATGGCCTTATTTCACTTGGACCATTTTTACCGAGGAGTTGCAATTGCACTATAGTTCCAAGTGTTTCAGGAACTAATTTAGTCAATTAGTAAATTTATGGAAAACAAGATCAATAAAAGATTATGCGCATCAATTCCAGAACCTATCCTTAAGGGTGGAGAATATTCTAGAAGAGAATCTGAATGAGCTATTTCTTTGGGGTCTTAAGGACCACATCGAGCATGAGGTACGTATGTTTAATCCACTCAAGATTTCTGATTCTATTATCATGGCATGTTGAGAAGAGGAAAAATTTATTTGTAGTAGGAGGCCACCTTTCATTAACACCAGAGACCATAGTATCTCTTCCCCTTCATTTTCTAGGCCAATTAGACTGACTCCTCAACAAATGGAAGAAAAGAGAGCAAAAGGATTATGTTTTAATTGTGATAACAAATATGGACTCTGGGAAAAAAATGTACCGAGAAGAAGTTTTTCTATATTGTGAAGGTAATGAGGATGATGAGGAAGCTGAAATTATAGGAGAGGCTAAGAACCAAGACATGATGAAGTATAGGATCACCAACCTACAATTTCTTGCCATGCATTGTCGAGGTATTAGTATGACTCAAACACTCAAGGTTATTGGCTATCTCAAAAATAAAAGGTGATGGTGTTGATTAACTCGGGAGTACTCATAACTTCATAAATAGTAAGTTATCTTCCGCCTCAATTGTTTCATTTACTCAGCTCCAAAAATGTAATTTATGATTACGAGATGGTGGGACAGTCAAGTGCACAGGAAAGTGCCATAATATCAAGCTTTCCATGGGAGACTACATGTTAGACTCACCTATGTTTGTTATTTCTATGGGAGGGGAAAATATTGTTTTGGGTGTCCAATGGCTCACAACCTTAGGTACTGTAGAGATGAATTTCCAAGAATTGTTCATGTAATTTCATTCAGATGGAAGGAAAATACAATTGAATGGGATGGTAGCTAAGTCTCCATAGATTATTAGCTCTCATCAGATGTAAAAGGTTCTCATAAAAGGAGTAGATGGATTTATAGCAAAGTTATTTTCCATAGAAGTACAAAATACAAAGTCTTCAATGCCACCCGATCTTCAAAAGATTGTTGATGCTCACTCATCTATTTTTGATGCAATTCCAAAGGGACTACCACCAGTTAGGGATCATAATCATGCCATTCAGTTGATTCCAGGGAGCCAAACACCTAACATCATACCATACAGATACCCATATTCTCAGAAAAATGAGATCGAGAAAATGGTTCAAGAAATGTTGAAGGCAGGTATCATCAGGCCTAGCCAGAGTGCATATTCTTCACTAGTGGTCATGGTACGTAAGAAGGATGAAACATGGAGGATGTGTCCAGATTATTGAGAACTCAACAAGTACACCATCAAAGATAAGTTTCTTATTCTAGTAATTGATGATTTACTTGATGAATTGCATGGTGCTATTTATTTCACAAAATTAGATCTTCATTCGGGGTACCATCAAATTTGAATAAAAGAGGAAGATGTTCATAAAATGGATTTCAGGACTCATGAGGGCCATTATGAGTTTCGGTAATGCCTTTTGGTCTTACAAATTCACCCTTAACCTTTCAAAGCTTAATGAACGCTGTTTTTAGGCCATTTTAAAGGAAATTTGTATTAGTTTTCTTTGATGACATATTGATTTAAAGTAAGACATGAGAAGAACACTTAAAACATGTAAACAAAGTGTTAGAAGTTTTGGAGAAACATACTCTCTGCAAAAGCATCCAACTATTCTTTTGGTGTACAAAAGGTAGAGCACTTGGTCACATTGTATCCCATGAAGGCATTAAAGTTGATCCTCGAAGATCAAAGCTATGGTGGAGTGGCCAAGGCCCAAAACTCTCAAAAATCTTCATGGGTTCTGGGACTAACATGGTACTGAGATGATTTGTGCGGGATATGGTAGAATAACAACCCCACTCACTACATTGCTTAAGAAGGATGCCTTCCATTGGTCGAGACATAGCCACTAAATCCTTCAAGTAGTGAAGGAAGCCATGTGCAACACCCAGTTTTGGCTACTCCCAACTTCTCAAAACCTTCATTGTTGAATGTGATGCCTCGGGATCGGGATTGGGAGTAGTTATAATGCAAGAAGGAAGACCAATTTCATTTGAGAGTCACTAATTCAAAGGAAAGATATTCTCAAACCTATTTATGACAAAGAAATGATGGCTATTCTTCATGTGGTCAAGCAATGGAGGCCCTATCTCATGGGTAGACACTTTAAGGTAAAAATGATCATGATAGTCTCAACTAGTTTTGGAGCAAAGGTTATCATCTGAGGAACAACAAAAGTGGGTAACAAAAATGTTGGGTTATGATTTTGAAATCGTATACAAAAATGGTAAAGAAAATGTAGTAGCTGATGTGTTGTCCAGAAGGGATACATCCAGATGCCTTACTATGTGGAATGTCCATGTTGATGGCCGATTGGGTGGATGAAGCAAGATTGGAATGGGATCAAGACAAGGATACACAATCTCTAATATAGAATATCAAGCAAGGATCTATGACATCTAAAAATTTGAGTGGAAAGGTAATGCCCTATGGTACAAGGACAGGTTATACTTGAGTAAAGATTCTGAGTTGAAGCATAAGATTCTTGCAGAGCTACATGCCTCACCTGTTGGAGGACACTGCGGGTTTTGAAGACATATCATATAATAAAAGAGAATTATTTTGGGAAGGACTAAAGGGGATGTATAAAAGTTTGTATCAGAGTGTTTAGTGTGCCAACATAACAAAGGGGAAATAATTAAGAGACCAGGTCTATTGCAACCCTTACCAATTCCTAGCTAGAGATGGGAGGAGGTCTCCATGGATTTCATCACCGGATTGCCTTGTTCAGAGGGTAAGAATGTTATTTTCATGATTGTGAATAGGCTCATAAAATATGCCCATTTTTGTGCCCTATCACATCCATTTGCAGCTAGTACAGTCGCAACTATTTTTTTGGAGATAGTTCAAAGGCTACATGGAACCCCAAAGATAATTGTAAGTGATCGTGATCCTATTTTCACAAGTAATTTTTGGATGGAATTATTTTCATGTTTGGGTACTTAGCTAGCTCACAGTTCATCTTATCATCCTCAAACTGATGGGCAAATGGAAGTGGTCAAAAATTCTTAGAGGGGTATCTACGTTGTTTTGTATTAGATAAGCAGGAAACGTGGATTAAATGGCTACCACTTGCAAAATGGTGCTATAACACATCTTTTCATACCTCTTCTCAAATGACCCCATTTTTAGCATTATATGGTTACCGTTTACCTTCTATCACTTCCTCCTTGAGGGTGCAAACTAAGGTCAGAGATGTTGAGGAACACATTCAACATCAACAACAAGTTTTAGCTAGTTTGAAGGAGAATTTAGCATTAGCACAAAACAGGATGAAACAACAAGTAGATCAACACCATAGTGAAAGACATTTTGAAATTGGTGATTGGTTTTTGTACATCTCCAACCTTACAAACATATGTCCCTAAAGCAACAGAAAAAGGACAACAAACTTGCTCCTAAATATTATGGCCCTTATCAGGTTCTACAGAAAATTGGTAGTGTTGCTTATAAACTAGAGTTGCCTCCATCTTCACACATACACCTAGTATTCCATGTTTCATGCCTAAAGAAGGTTATTGGATAGAAATTTGAAGCCCAGATAGAGTTACCAAAACTTGATGAGGAAGGAAGAATTATTTTAGATCCAAAGAAGATTCTACAACACGTACTAAGAGGCTGAGAACCAGAGACATTAAGGAATATCTAATCAAGTGGAAGAATCTAAGCATAGAAGATGCAACCTGGGAGGATGAAGGTTTTCTGTAGCAACATCCAAGATTATTCAATGTTGAGGACAACATTGGTTTGAAGGGGAAGGGCATGCTACACCCTTAACCTATTGCTTGTATTAGGATATGAGTAGCCGACTTATGGCTTACCATATCATTTTATTATATCATTTATACTTTCTCATGCTTAATAGGTCGGCCTTGGTGATGGCCATAGCATATGAATAGTATATATGGGGGATTGTAGGTAGTAGTTCATTATCATTTGAAAATTATTATATGGTTTAGAGGTTTCCCCCTCGAAGTGGTGAAGCTATTCTAATTGCATATTGGGATCATTATTCTAAAATATTGTGTTATTTGGTGTTCTATTGTTGCTCATAATTTGAAGTATACAAGTAATTTCATTACAGCTCAGTCCTTTATTATGATCACATAACTTTATATTTATATGATTCATTTGCTTAAATTTCATAATTAACCCTAAAAAGGCCAACTACCAAAAAGATAAGATGCTCAAATGGCTAGAAAGGACCCAAAAAGTGTGAGTAAAGTACAAAGAGGATAGGGGCACCTAGATTGGACAAGGGCACTTGCCCTGGTGTCTTGTGCAGGTGCTTGTGTCAAGATAACAAATGCTAAAGAATGAAAAGGTAGACTGAGCAAGTAAGGGTGTAATACCGAGAGTAGTAACAGAAAGCAAAAAAGGTGGTCAAACACATGGGTTAATTAGTATCATTATTACTTAGGAATCATATGAATAGTAGTATGTAAAAGTGCATGATTTTGTGTCTATATTTTCCCCACCTTATATGGTGAGTGGAAATCTTGGTAACATAAACTAGATAGAGATGCATACTTGATATCCATGTAGATTGATGTAGAAAATGTCTTTGAGGGACTAGACAAAGCGTGGAGTGATAAAATGTGAAGCATGGATGCTGAGGAGGAGAAAGTGCAAAATAGTGATGATGAAAATGAACCTAGGGCGGAAATGCATGTGTAGATGTCATGATGTACTTGTTGTCAATGTCGATGTGTGTGATGTTATTGTTGGTGTGACGTTGACTACCACTTCCCATATGGATAAACTTGCAAAAGAGAAGTCGACAAGTAGTCAAATATGCATGTATATGAAGAAAACATGTAAAAAGTGTGTAAAGAAAGTATGTAAAGTGTGAAAATGTGAAAAAGGAACATGTGCACCCGATCCGTGATGAGAAAAAAAGGGATAAAAAGGATCCTAAAGATGATGTCGATGCGTGATATTTTCGTGCGATCTCACACCAATGTAATGGAAGAGGTGTAGGGAGAACTATTTGGTGTCATCTACTAACCTTTAACTTATTCTCGTTGTGTAAAACACCACTAGAGATGGTGTGTATGTGCTACATGTGCACCCAATCCATGATGAGAAAAAGGGGATAGAAAGGATCCTAAAGATGATGTCGATGCGCGAGATTTTCGGGTGATCTCACACCAATGTAATTGAATAAGTGTAGGGAGAACTATTTGGTGTCATCTACTAACCTTTAACTTCTTCCCGTTGTGTAAAACACCACTATAGATGGTGTGTATGTGCTAAGGAATCTTTGCCTTGTAAAATGCTTTGTGTAAATGCCTAGTCCTAAAGGACTCGCTGCTTTGCACTGTCAAAAGTTGTTGTGACATTTCAAAGAACTATGTAATTGTGACATTCCAAGAAAGACCATTGTATTTCCCCCTAGTTTTAGGATTCTAGAAAATTCCACTATACTAAGGACCCAAGTCTAATTCGATCCTTGTTGAAACTAAAATTTATCTTGTTTTGGTACCATCTTTGTGTATACTTACAAGTATGGGGTGATTGATTCACCCATATGATTCCCCCTCATTTGGGGTGCATGCGATGTCACAAAAGGAGTATTTGTCTCGAAAAGAGGACCAACCACAGTGCTAAAACCGTGCCCTAAAGGGGAAGGGAATGTGCTTGGTAGAAACCAAGGCACACAAACAAGTGGATAGAAAAAACAAGTGTTAGTACTATTAAATACAAAGACTCAAGGATAAGACTAGATGTAAGCTATACAGATAATGTGTAAACATGCAAGAAGAAAAAGTAGACTGCAAAAAGTGGGTTGCAAATATGGGACATCACTCACAATGTCACAAGAAAATCAAGGTTGTAATGTCAGTAAACAGCAAGTGTGCACACAAGACAAAGGGAAAAGACAACAAACAAGAGAATACAATGACAAGTAATGGAAAACAATGTAATGATAACTATGGAAGTAAATAGTCTGCATAACAAATACTACACATGAAGTACCGTTGCACGTTAAAAGGATAAAAGTATGTTAAAGCACGTATAATATGATAATGTAAAGTGCTAAGTAAAAAAATGAAATAATAACACCTGTAGTGTACGAAAGTGGATGCCCCTAGGAGCCGTTGTGGGAATGGTATGAGGTACTTATGCTAAGCATCAATGTTGCGTGTAATATACCCTGTATAACTGTGATCACAACTATAAAGGCAAGTGAACGTGCATGTGTGTATGATAAAGATAATGACATACAATATATCTATCTAATATGTGTAATAAGATGAACATGTAATAGGTAAATGTAAGCAAGAGAAAAAGCAACCAAGATATGTAATATGCTATGGATGAGGTGGAATGGAATGCGAGTGTGTATGATAGAAAACGTGCCCTCCCAAGTGGATGGGTATGTATGAAATGAGGTTCATTTATTTATTCCCCCTCAGTAGTCAAGAATGAACTGTAAATGAGAGTACGTCATCATGAAGTGGTTTGAAATGTGTGTAGAAGAAAGATGGTAATTGTAAGTTGTCATGTGATGTGTAGGATTGAATGCAACAAAGTAAAAGTGATGGGGTGGTAGAATGTGTGATAATTTATCCTAAAGCATATATCACGAAAGGTATGGATGAAAGGATAAAAAACGTGATGATGTAGCACAAAGTGTATATCACGAAATGTATGAATAAGATGGTAGAAAGGGGTGATGATTTAGCCTAAGAGCATATATCATAACATGTGTGAAGAAGGTGGTGGCTAAAAATGTCACATAGTATGATAAAAAGGTTTGGTTGAGAAAATGTGTGAGTGTGATGAGGTCCATTTGATTGGTAAACCCTTAGTAGTCGAGTATGGATCAAGGGACTAAAGTGCGTCATTGGGTAGTGAGTGCAACGCGTGTCTGAGGAGACGTAAAAAATATGTAGCGTGAATGTGTATGGTGAGTAATATGAAAAATGTGTGATAGATGATGTAATAAGAGAATGTCAGATGTGTAAGAGGCATGTTGTGTGAGATGTGTAAATTATATAAGTGAGGAAGTGTGTGTGTGTGTGATGCTTGTAGCCATTTTTAGAACAACAGTCTAATCCCATGCACGCCGGCCTATCACCCAACGGGGGTCTTTGGGCACTCACCGAGGCACGCACAGCACCGAGCCACTCCTTTATGTGAGTTTTGTGAGAATACATCCCCTATGACAGAAGCTTAGATGCAAAAGAGAAAGAACCATGTGTTCTAAAACTTAGGACGAGTTATCATATCAATGCATTCATTCAATATTACAAAGAGAAGTATCAAACAAAATACATAACTGATTCATAACACAAAGGAAATGCACTAGGTTTATGCTCATGAACAACATATATTCTTTAGAACAAAACCTTATATTCATGTTAACAAGTTCAATAACCACATTACATTCATTAAGGCCATAACAGACCAATATAACAATGCAGATCAGAGTCATGCATCAGGAACCTAAGATATGCTTTCCACATTACAAAAACCATTACAGACCCATCCCCCTAAACATGCCATTTTTCCTATAGTCCTCCTAATGAGGACCTTAACCCATAGAATCCACTATTATCTCTGTAGAGCTTCACCTATCCAAACACTATATGATATGCCCCTATGATCTTTTTTTTTCTTATACTCAAACATCTCTAAATATAGCTTTAGCCTCCACCTCCATGCCTTTCGAGATAACATATCGATTGCTAAGTGTCCAAGTGGTCCTCCAATGGAGCATGCTACCTTTGATATGAACTCTCCATTATTTGTAATGATGTATTTTTGGATCCTTCCATCGCATGCATGGAATATTCCTTTCTTGACCATACACTGCCAGGTGCCGACACCTTATCCACTCGCATGCTAGACGGGTCACGCTTTTATCATGTGCTTCATGGAACACTAAATCTCAAAACTCCTATTTTTCCTTACATGCGCGTGTCATGTGTGATGCTAAACCCTGCTAGAACCCTACCCTATGCACCTTCAACCCACATGCCCTTCTTTATATAGGCCCCATGCGCCCACATGCCTTCTTATACTTAGCCAATATTTTGGGGCCCAACATCACCCCACACTACGCATGTTCTTCATCCTCGAAACACTTATCTTCAATGAATAAATAATGGTGGGCTCTGAATAGTGGGAAAAAGAATGAAGGAATGAAGAATTGGGAGAAAGAATGAAAGAATGGGGAAATGAAAGAGAACAATGATTATTTTTGAAGGAGGAGAGGGAAATCCTTCCCTATTTCTACCTCTATCTTTTCCCAAGGCGTCAACCTCACTCTACATGCTTACGACAGAGGTCTCTAACTAGGGTGCTCACCCCTCAAAACTTAGTTCCTCCCCTTTAGCACTCATTGTCTCAACAATACTCTCCAATTGTTTTCCCAAGTCATCAAGTGCATCCATCCTGCGGGTGATCTGGGGGTATAATTCCTTTAGCTAGATTTTGATCAAGCCTCGCAAGGTCTTGATAGCTTCTGAATTATTTTCTACCTTAGCCAGATTTTATCCCTTTCTTCTCTATTCCCCTTATTATTCTCTTGAAACTCCTTGAGTTCCGTTTCATGTGTAGCGACCAAGATGCTTGCCACTCTATCTCTATCAATGCAATTGTCATATGCAACTTCAATAACTCACATGGACGACCTTTACCTCTATAAGGAGTTTGGTATATCGAGCAATGATCTCAAAACCTTTGATTCTCTTCCTTTTCTTGGCATGCCAAGGCACCTCTTCTAGTAGGTTCTAAGGCAAGTGGTTGTCTTTCCATCGTGAGGATGTGAGTCAAATCCTCCAGACACTGCAAGGTTGATTCATATTTTTCTCGAATGACACTAGGTCGGGATGCTTTAAGACAATGACATCCGTAATCATCTCCACCTTCTTAGAGACTTCACGCACCTTTGCTTTCTCTTCTTTAGTTCATGCCTTAACTGCACATTGATAAGTTCTTCTTTCTTCAAGTCTTTTCTCTTCTCAATGAGATCCTCCTTTTTCTTCTCCAATTCCTCCTCCAGGAATCTCACTCTATCATTTCTGAATAGTCTAGCCTCAATCTCAACTGAAAATTTGTTGAGTACGTTATAGACCTGCTCATCTAAAAATTGTTGAGCATTCACCAAGGGATTTACTCCTTTCATCTTTGGCACCTTCATCAGTACTCTCTGACTTACTTCAAACTTAGGTTCATCCACATGGGACTCGAACACCCAAGATAACATCTTTTTGGTTCATGGATATGCACCTTCTTCATCAAACGAAGTCATAGCCAGGAGTTTTTTTATTGGTATGGTGCTCTAGAAGCGCATGTAACACCTTTCTTGGATCATTAATGTAGCCCATCCCTTTCCCTTGTGCTGCCATTATGCCCTTCCCACCTATTCACGCAGCCCTTGGGAAGCTTACCACCAAATTGGGATTCCCACCCATGCTGCCATATTCTTTCCCAATGCTCTCTTCTTCCATTTCCTTCAAAATTTCATCTACACTCTGCCTCCAACTCTTGCTCCACCAAGTCCTTAATGATGCCCACTACTTCTCTTTCTATGGATTCTTCCACTTGTTCCTTGGTGAGGCTTGGGGTTCTCTGATTTTTGGTGCTTAATTCTTGCTCACCCCCTTGCCTTGATCATCCGCTTCTCCTCCATCATTCTTCTCTTCATCTTCCTCCTCCTCAGAGTTGTGTACATTATATACTGGATGGTCTTGACCTCCCTCGGGCTCTTCATCATCCCTATTTCCAATGTAGGCCTCTAGGTTCTTTTTTCCTCCGAGTCTACCTTTTCTACCACCTTCTGCTTCTTCCTAATTGGTGATTCTAGTATAGGAGATTCTTCCTTCTCTTTCTCCTTAATAGGCAATGTCTTCCTTGGTGATTATTCATGTGTGAGGGCCCTTCATGCTCTAGTGCCTCTTATTCCATGGTATTTTCCTTGATTGGGGACTTCTTCTTGCACACATAAGTGTTAGGATTAGCGCTTGCTTCCGAGCACGCCCATAGATTGTGTTGTTTGCACACTTGGTGCCTTCTTCTCCTACACCTCTTCTCTTTCCCTCTTCTCCTGCACCTCTTCTCTTTCCCTCTTCTTTGGCACAACCTTTTTCCTCCCTGTGGGGTCTTCTGAAATGGAGACATCACTCTCTAGATAGGCACATTTCTCAAACTTAGGCCTTATGCATAGATATACCCTTATTGTAGCCCTTCGGTGATCGACAACATTATCGACTTCATCATCTATACTTCGTGGGAGACATACTTCTCCATGTATGAGTGCTTATTAGGGTATATAAACTTCGGTGTAGCTCGCGGTGGTCTTGGTCTACCTCACTAAGGTCAAACCTTAGCCTTTTGGCCTCCTTGAACCGTTGACCCTGCTTGGAAGTATTGTGTGGTGAAGGAGAAAGGTAGCTTGCACCATGGACTCTTAGTCCCATCTATAAATGTAAATCTATCAATGCAGAAATGTTGATATACTACAAAAACTACCTCTCCATCCACGAGTGTGGGAAACTACTATGGGATCCTCCACTCTGCCCGAAATGCGTTGCACATTTGCTTGTACCATTTTTCTAGGAGCGCCTTGTGAGTGGCCATCATGGTCTCACAAGTATATTTCTAGAAACCTTTTCATGGGTGAGGGATCCTCTTCTAGATACTCCCAAATGAACTTCTCTGGCCCATCAAGCACTCTAATCTCCGAGAAGACGATGGTGAGGAGAATGTTTCCAAATAATATCTTTTCTCCTTCCTGCACGCTGCTTATGATCTCATTTGTAATAAAGGCAGAAAAGTTATAAATGGTCCCTTATGATATCTTCCGACATACATTTAACCATGCCTTGTTTACTTGCATCCATATTTCTTGATCATTAAGCTTGGTGACTAAGCATGCATGGCCATCCTCATAATAGGTCAGGGGATTTCTGCGATGTCAAAGTACCATGAACCCTTTTTGTAGTCATAAGCCTCCACAGTTTCCTTGATGGCCTCCTTATCATCCAAGTCATCATCTATGGATTCTCCTTCATAATTCAGGCCAGTGAACTTGGATATAAGTTGAGGGATTATGCACATCTTGCAACCTGTAAAATAGAAGTGGTCTTCATGTACGCGTGACATTAACCACTGATATAGCCACTCGGGCTTGCCAAAATAAGGCAACTCATATAGTTGCAACAACCATGCCTTCTCCAACTTTACCTTTACTTCGTCACTATATATTGGCATTCCATCTGGTGTCCTCTTGTTAGTTGGATGAACTAGTTCCAACACCATTTCTTTCTCAAGTAGTGCTCATGCGATGGTTTTAATGCTCATGGCCATTTGTCTCAAGTGTGACACCCACTCTTTCCCAACAATACTCCATCTGGGTACTACATTTCTACATACCATTCTTCATTGGAGCTAATGATGACAGCGGTTTTCTTTCCTTTTCCCTTTCCCTTCTATTTCTTTGGTGAAACAGTCACCTTCTTTGGTGCCATTTTTTCTTGTCAAGGTCTACAACCTAAATCCCCTCCTTGCTTCTCGATCTACTACTCACTCAACTCTAAGGCTCCACTCCATGAATAATCCTCCTTCCATGCCCTAGCTACCAAACCCTAACTAGGAACAACTTCTTCCATAAGATAACGTATTCTAAAAAGAACTCTCCCCACGCTTGTGTACTCTTTCCACTCTGGTTTGCACAGATCAATCTAGTCACACACTTAGATCTTTATGATTCTTCTTCCTTTTCACAAAATTTCTCTGGATGCCCTAGTTCATCAAGAGCTCTAACTTTGTAAAAGAAAGGTAAATAATAATGTGCCTAAATTCATACTTATAGTTTTTTCTCCTCTCTAGCAATAAATTCTATACCACCTACCAATGTACTTAGCATTAAATGTAGATTTTTCCACTAGGCCAACATTTAAGCGCCCTTACCCACATGCACCCAATCCTATGTGAAAAACCTTCTACAAACTTCTAGCACAAAAATCCAATTTGACCGAAGACTCTTACGTGCGCGTCTCTGCAGTAACCGAAGGCACTTCTTTTGTCCTTTACCTGATTTTTTCCCTCACCTACCTCATGTTGTTCCTGCACTCTTCATCCTTTATACGTGGTCTTTGTTACAACCTTCTTGACACCACAATTCATTATCCACCATTTCCCCACATGCTTTCTCAACCTTACATGCTTCCTTCTACTGGGCCATTCAAATTTTACTATACTAGTTTATACTTTACTTTTCACTACTCCACCCCACACTAAAATAGATGCGTGGTCCTCTACACATACACAACCTTAAAAATAATGTGGTTACCGGTGCACAAGGTGCAAAATAGAACAAAAAGAAAGGAACAAGCAACGAGAAAGGGAAACATAAGAAAAGAAAAAATCATAAAGGGAAATCCTAAGCTAACTAGAAATATTACCTTATTTACAAACACAAGAAGGCTTATTTATAGTAGGGCTTCAACCTAATCCCATTGAAATGGCTAGGTAATTCATCCCATCTAGTGCTTATAATTGACATGCATTGAATCAAGGATGTACGAGATGATGTAAGGGCCAACCAATGGACTTTCAACTTCCCAGGATGGCACAGATACTTGGAATCATACAACAAAACCATCTACCCAACCTCAAATTACTTGTTTTTGATATGATGATCATGCCATGCCTTTTTTCTGGATTTTTCAATCTTCTAACTCCATCTAACAAGTGATCATCTCTCATCTAACTGCATCAACTTATTGATCCTTTCTTCATGCGCTTTTCATCATCCAATCCTCCTACGCGTGCTATATGTAGTGATGGTAACATGAATTCAACTGGCAAAACAACCTTCATGCCAAAGACCAATTGAAATGGTGTGGCCTTGTTCAATATTTTGTAGGTTATCCTGTATGCCCATAGAATGGTTGATACTTTTTCATCCCAATCTTGTCTTTTGACATCACAGATCTTAGTCAACGTGTGACTTAGTATTTTGTTAAATTCCTCAGTAGTTCCATTTCTTGAGGGTGATAAGGGGTAGTCTTGTGATGGGCCACCATAAATTCTGCTAATAGAATCCTTGACCATTTCATTCAGAAAATGTGTACCTCTATCATTTGTCAAGCTTAAAGGACATCCATACCTGCTGATTATGTTCTCCCATAAAAATCTAGATGTCACTGCAGTGCAACCCTTTATAGGCACTACCTTTGCCCATCTTGTCAAGTAATTAGTGCAAGTAATGATATATCGTGAACTAGTCCTTCATGGTTGGCAAAATTGGCCCTACAAAGTTGATTTCCCATTTTTCAAATGGTTCAACGTTGGCTATTGGTCGTAAAGGCATTTCATCCCTCTTTCTAGGTTTTCCAAGGTGCTGACAATGGTCATAGGCCTTGCAAAAATCAATACAATCTTGGTAGATGGTTTCCCACAAAAGCCCTACCATTAGAATCTTCCTGTGATAGCATTTCCTACATAGTGTCCTCCTACAATCCCACCATGTGCTTCCTCCATAATTACCACACTCTCATGTTCCAATATGCATCGATGCAAAACCTCATCACATCCTAACTTATATAGATCTCCACTAATCAACATGGAGAGTGTGATGCGTATATTGCTAACTTTTTCTCTAAAGCCTTCATCCCATCCGGTGCCACACCCATTTTCAAGAATACAACAATATTTTCCAAGTTTGAGGGCATGCCATAACCTAAAAAGTTGTGCGTCTGACATGGTATCCTCAATGCTTTGCGTGTCCTCCCATAAGTCAATTCTTGATAAGTGATCAGGTCCTGAATTACTCTTCCTAGTTTTACAACCACCGTGAACTCAAAATCTTGGAATAATAGGACCCAATGACATATGCGCCCTTACAAAATGAGCTTGTTCACCAAGTATTTCAACGCCATGTGGTCTGTATAGAATATAAAGGGTGTGTTGCAAACATGTACTATCTAAACTTATGCAACATGTAGATCATTGATAGTGCCTCGCGCTCTAGTAGTTGTGTAATTTTTTTATGCCTTTTTCAACTTCCTACTTGCAAAACACAAGGGGTGATCAAAAATCCCTCACTAGGCTATGCTAGTACTACTCCCATGGTTGTTCCTGAGGCATCAACATGCACATGGAAAGGATTATCCCAAGAAGGAAAGCGTAGTATGGGCACAGTGACAAGTTTATCCTTCAAAGTGTCAAATGCCTTTTACACCTCTCCCCAATGAAAGGAACTCTTGTGTTTTAGTAATTCCTCTAAGGGCACGGTGATCTTGGCATACCCCTTGATGAATTTCCTGTAGTACCCTGTATGTCCAAGGAATCCACACACTGTGATTTGACTAGTAGGTTCCCCCAATCCCACAATAACTGTAACTTTGGTGGGATCCACTAGTAGGCCTTCCTTACATATAATATCTCCAAACATGGTTCCAAATGGAGTAGTAAAGACACATTTATTAATGTTGAGGGATATCCTCAATTGCTAACATCTCTCAAACATCAGCCTCAAATTGTCACAATGGTCTTTTACCAGCCCATACACCGTCCAATCATCTAGGTAGACTTGAAGAAACTTATGGATGAAGTCCTGAAATGCTTGTACCACAATGCGTGAGAATATAGCAAGCACATTCTTTAATCCAAAAGTCATGACCATATAGGAAAAGCTTCCCCACTCAGTGGTGAAATTTATCTTTCTCGGTCTTCCTTTACAATCTAACCTTGATACCCGAGAACCCCCTCTAGAATGTATTCCAAAATTTATTCAAGAAAGGGGTTGGGAAATGATGATGACACATACTACATTCAGGTCCCTGTAGTCCACATAGATCCTTATTCTTCCATCCTTCTTGATATTGATGACCATTGGGCTTATCCATTCTCGATTCCTCCACAGCCTCAATGATACCAGATGCTATCATCTTGTCTATTTCTTCCTTGACATGTACGTGTAAATTTAGATTCATCTGATAAGGCCTCTTAGAATCAAAGCACACACATTCCTTCAACTTGATCCTCATTTCCCCTAAGGAATGGTGAATGCCTTTGAGCTCATGGTACCCATGAGGGAATAAATCCTAAAACTCGTGTAATAGATTGATGATCTTAGAAACTTCTTTCTTTGACCAATAATCCCCAATGATAGCTTCCTTAGGTTCTGTCTCTGTCCCAATGTTAACCTTATTTGTTTTCAAGGGCTCATGGTAGGTGCATGCTTGCTCATCAGTGCTATCTATGACTTCGTGTGTACCTTCAGAATGGTTAACATCCAAACTTTCCATTTCCTCACCATCTACTACATAGACCATTTTTCCTTTTTCCTTTTCAATGCACGTGTGCTCAAGTTGTATTTCTTTTGATTCTTCTTCATTGAGATGCATCTCCAAATAAGGCTCACCCAACAACTCTAGTATCCTATCTTCTATCATAGCACTATCTCCCATTGTAAGGCATTTGACAACTTGCAACACCTTATCCATTGATGGCTTGGTACTCCAATACTCAAAAGCTTGAATGAGATCAACCGTTAACTCTTGCCAATTCCCCGTCTGATGGTGCATCTCTAAAGTGGATATACCATGCATGCACATAACAATGTAAGGTGGAATATAACTTATGCACCCATAACAAAGGTGGTAAACTTTTGTGCCCTCCATCTAGGCCTTCTCACAAGCTTAGATATGGAATGAGGTGGGTTCCTTGCCATGGTAGTCTTGTATGATAGTGGGTGTGTTGCTTCTGGAGAACCTTACAAAAAATGTGAATCTTACCTTGCGCCATTCTAGGAGACTCTCATGATGTGTTTCCCACTAATACACTGTAGTCCCAAGCAAGTTATAACTGAGCATGCTTCTCCTCTCGTCTTCATTTTTCCACTGAGCCTCCATTTCTTGTAAGAAATCATCAGAGCTTTCCCCTCCAGAGTAACTTGGTAGCTTCTTTCTTCCTAGGTGCTTGACTGAGTGTGCCTTCATCACCCTTATTACAAATCCTCTCAATTTTTCCCAATCAACTCATAAGTCCCATGCACCCAATTGTCACATGATATGCTAGTTGTATCACTCATCAAATGAGCATCTTCAAATTGGATGACTCCTTATGTAGGATGAATTACCTCAGGATATCTAATGGAGCACACATATATTTTGTCGAGGACGTCCTCTCCTAAGGGCTCAATATAGGGCACTAATTTTCCATATGTCAAGGGGATGATGACCCATTCCTCCTTGTTCTCAAAATTTATATACCCCTTGTTAAACCGCAGGTTAGCATTGTTCTTGTAACACTAAGGGCACCCAAGTAATGTTGGGAAATTATCCACCTTGGTGAGCGCCAATACTTCAAAGTCCCCAGTGAATTTGGCCCCTTGAATAGTGATAACCACATCTTTCAAGACTCTAATGGGCATTACATTTGTCTTGTCTACCATATACAACAAATTCAAAGATGACTATAATGCGGGCCTTACCATTTGATGTCATGCATCCAAGGTGAGAACATTGACCTCCACTCCTATGTCTATGAGGATATTGCTCAGAAGCCACCCATCAACAACTGCATTCAATGTAATCTCTTTATCATAGTCAAGGATGTGAGGAGGAAGGTTTGCATGGAAAACCTACCTTTCGCACTTTGCTCCGATGCGTGGTACCTTCTCCCCAACCATTCTCCTATCAAGGGAATAATATTCTCTTTCCTTAACATTTTTCAAACTTCCCTAACCTCATCCAAATCCTTCTGCATGAGCCTTGACATTCTTCCTTTGCTCTAACTACTTTGACTACTCCTTTAGGCATTGGGTCTCCCCTTGCAAACTCGAATCACATCTATAGTCTCTTGATAAAATTCCTTCTAATGAGTGGGGTCTGGATACTTCCCATGTAGCACTTCTTCCCTAAAAACGAATTTCTATCTTGGCATTTCCACTCGGCGTATGCGGCCTCGCTCCCATCAACACCAAGATAGGTTCTAATCTTGAATCACGCACCACTCTCTCTGCATCTAATGTGGGTTGGCCTTCTTTATGCTCACCATCCCAAAGACCTTTTTCTTTTCTCGGTGATGTTGGCTAATGTGCTCAAACAACTTGGGGAACTCCCCGTACTTTGTTTTTTTTTACACAATGAATAATGTAATAGGTCGACACTCACACTTATAATGCTCAGACCCATACTTGTGTTCTTACCTCTCTTGTGCCTCAGTCTCCATTTTTGATTTTTAGGCACTCAAATCTTTCTAAAAATGGCACCATTGGATAGAGCTCTCTCTCAGCTTTCCAGAAAGGTAAAGTTTTCCTCCTAACTCCTCATATTTTTCAAGTTATGGCTCGGCGGAGTTTTTGTGGGAAATTTTCCCTTAGGAGGCCCGCGGCCAATAGGAAGCCGCCACGTGGCACCTGGAGTGGCGGAGCGTGGGGAAAATTTGAAAATTTTTCCAAAGACCAAACGGGTAAAAATTCAAACTTTTGCCCGCCGATCCGATTTTGGCCTGTTTTTGCCCTAAATTTTCAAATCGCCATATCTTTCGATCCAGAGCTCAGATTTTCACGTTCTTTATATCAATGGAAAGATGGTGAAATTATCTACATGATTCCATGGGGTAAATTTTGCATTTTGGTTGAGTTTGGAGAGAGAAAATCAAGAAACACCTCTGGCACGTGGTAATGGCCAGAAATGACGTTTCAACAACCAGTTTTAATGCAAAATGGGTCGCATTCTTCTTCAGCATGGCCAAAAATGTCAGGGCATGGGTCTGTAAGGATGCCCATGTTTTTTAATGCATCTTCATTCAATGGGGAATGGCTCCCACATTTTTTACACATTTTCTCTCTCCTGGGCTCGACCCATGCATTGTAAAAGCCAGATTTGGCTCATTTTTTGAGGTTGAACATTTTTTTGGATAGCAAGCTTCTTCTTTCACCTTCAACAAGTGATTTTTGCAAGTATCAGACCTTCTTCATGATTGTAACAGGTTTTTGCCTCTTTGATGTTGCAAATGCAAGGATTTTGACAAAGTTGAAAATGACAAAGCAAGTGCACTCTGTGATCAATTTTCATCCTTTGTTTGTATTGTCTTGCTTCATTTCGCACTCTAATCGCATCTTATCACCTTTGTGTATGATGTTTCATGTTGCATTTTATGAAATTGTGTCAATTTGCATGAACAAGAAGTGTTCACCACTCCTTTGGTGTATCACCTATTAGTTTAGTTTCAATTTTTGCACTTTCTATCTCTGTCTCCTTGGAATTTAGAGTAGGATTAGGATTCAAACCTCTGTAATTGTGTAAATAACAGATCTGATCAGAGGAGTTTGAGGAACCAACCTCTAATCTGGAGATTCCTCTCTCATTTTACAAGTCCCACACTTGGAGAGAGGTTTCAATGTTGTGCAATCACACTGGATGCCTGAAACATCAACTTAGAAACCTGATTTGCATCCAGGGGTGCTGCTGATTTGCAACAACAGTTTTGGCATGCCCGGTGGGACCTTAGAGGTCTCATTTTCATTGCAGCAAAGTTGATGTGCATCTGCTGCAATTTTCTTGCTTAAAAGAGCTATAAATTGCACATCTGGTGACTCCAAGGGGAAGAATCAGCTGGTTTTTAAGCCAAGGCAGACTGAAAACTCATGAGAAGAATCAACACAAGGTCAAGAGCTGGAGAGGAAGAGGTGTTGTTTGAATATCTGCAGTTATCTCCAAGAATAAGGCAAAGTGGGAGGAGAATCCAAAGGTCTCCATCTCCACCAAACAGAACTCTCTCAACTCCTCCACCTGGTAGGCCTTTCATTCAGTCAACAAGGGTTCTAAGACCAATTAGAATGGCACAAAACAACCCCTATGTCAATTTCACTAGCAGCAGCCCACTTGCTCTCAATGCACAAAATCCAATCCCAGCTTGCAAAGATTCAAGAACATTCCATACTTCACGGAGAAAATCAGACTCACCGGTGATCATGTTAAGGATATTGCTAACATTTGTGCAATCCATGAGATCAATGAGATGCAAGTTGTTGTCAAACTGCTGGCATCTTCATTCAAAGGGAAAGCTTTGCAATGGTTCAGGAGTCTTGCCTCAGGTTCTATTCAAAATTGGAATCAGCTATGTATAGCCCTCCATGAGTAGTTTGGGGAAAAGGGAGACAACTTGTCCCTTTTGGAGCAGCTGACAACTATCAAAAGAGCTCCCAATGAGCAGCTGACTGATTTTAATTTCAGATTTCAAAGGACTTGGGAGAGAATTCCAGTGGCAGTCAGGCCAACAGCAGAAGGTGCTTTTCTTTACTATCTCAAAGCTCTAAATTCTGATATTTCTATGTTGATTCAGTCCATGGGAGGCATAACTATCCCTATGGCTTATAGCATTGCCATTAGGGCTGAAAATTGTTTGATCCAAGCTGGAAAACTAGCCCCTAGACCTCCCATGCCATTGTTTCCAAGTTTAGAGAGCCCAAACACTAATCAAGCACCTAATTTGGCTCCTTCTCCCACTCCTAGAAATCAGAGTTCAAATGAAGCTTCTACTTCATCTCCAAGTGCCCCAAATGAGCTTCAAGAAGTCATGAAGCAATTGCAAAATTTAGGTAATGAGCTGGTTACTCTCAAGAGGCAACAAGCCCAAAGTTTTAGACCTTCCTTCCAGCCTCAAGCTCAGCCTAACAGGCAGCCATATCAACCTCATAGACCACCCAATCCTAGCTGCAAATCTAAATCAAGCAAGGCCTCCTGCCAACAGACCATTTCAGCCCTATAATCCAAATGCTTATATCTACCTCTAAGGCATTGGTGCCAACACAAAACAACATTGCTCAGAGTATGATTGGTGTTTTCCATGCAATGAACCTCACAACCAATCTATGTGCTTCAACAGTGCCTTGAATCAAGCATTAATGGTGACAACTACTGGTGTGGAGGGTGAGGGCAGTCAAGGAAACAACCAACAACAAGAAACATTCCAGCAGCAATCAGCTCCAAATGACACCACACTTGTGAACTGGCAGGCAGAGGATTTTTGTGGCATAAATCAAATAGTCTCTCAAGGTGTTGTAGCCAACACAAGGTCAAAAAGAAGGAATTTGGGTGAAGAACAGCCATTAGCTCCAACCAATCCACAACCTTTTATGGCTCCACAAATGGTTGGCAAACAAAATCTAGTTGTAAATGCACAAGGGCAGCCAAGAACAACTCCTAGACCAACTCAAATACTAGTTGTTGCTGCCCACATGCAAGGGATGAATATGCAAACCAAGGGACAACAAAGAGATCCTTCATCACCATTTAGTATCATTGATCAGATGAAGAAGACAAATGTAAATATATCAATGTGGGAATCCCTATCTATCCTAGGCCAGAGAGATTTGCTACAAGCTGCCATGAAGGACTGGCCAACTTCGAATCAAGCAAGTCCAAATGCAAGAGAAGGTGCTCACAAATGCTGCCAGCCTGAAGGGAATCATGGAGGACAACAAGGTAAAATGTTGAAGCCCCCTCCTTTTTATGTCTCATTAATCATTGGAAACCAATTGGTGCACAATTGCATGATTGATTCCGGGGCAAGTAGCTCAGTGATGCCCAAGCAAATAGCTGATCAGCTAGGACTTCAATATGAAACCATATCCAAAGGGGTAGTGCAGTTGGATGGGACAAAGAACAATAGTTGGGGTGATTAGAAACTTGAGTCTTACCTTGCATGCATGTCCAAATGTTGTTGTTTTACAAGATGTATCAGTTATAGACCTTCCACCACTCTTTGCCCTATGTTTGTCAAGAGATTTCACAGCCAAGATTGGAGGATATTTGTCTATTGATTGGTCACACATGCTGTTTAGAATGAGGTATGGAACCAAAGCTACAATCAGGTCTGAACCTATTGCAAACTTCCACATTGAGCCCTACACTCCAAGTCAGATCAATGCCAACTATTCGGCATTTGATCAAGAAGATCACCCAAGCACTGATGAAGCTGACACCAAGGTTGGAAGCATCCCGGATCTAACTCTTGATGAATGGGCAAACAAGGTGCATGCTTTTGATCCTTATCAAGAAGTAGAAGAATCTGAGCTAGGGGTCTATTGCATACATCAAGAAGATCAGCCCATTCCTAGCATCACCAAGCCAAACCACAAGGATGACAATGAGGTATGGCAGCTGTTTTTTGATGGATCAAGGAGTAGACAAGGTGCAGGAGGTGGAGCTATGCTTATTTCACCTCAAGGAGTAAAGTACTATTCAGCTTTTAGATTTCAGTTTGCATGCTCCAATAACACTGCTGAATATGAAGCCTTGGTGCAAGGGATGCATTGGGCAATAAAGAGAGGAATAAAGAACTTGCAAGTCTTTGGTGACAGTGAATTGATTGTAAACCAAGTTAAGGGGCAGCATGTTGTCAAGAATAATCTGCTCAAGTGCTACAAGAAACAGTGTGGGACCTCATTGAAGATTTTGAGGGCTTTAGCATAAAATCCATTCCTAGAAAAGAAAACCAAGCTGCTGACAGGCTTGCAGCAGTTGGGGCAGCCTTTGATATTGTGGAAAGCATTCAAAAGGACAAGGTACAACCAAACATCCATGTGATTGTGAGGCCTTCAGTGCCGGATAACAATGTAAGTTGGCAAGTGTTTGAGAATGACCAGCAAATCATCCATTTCTTACAAGAAGAAGCTGAGTTCTTAGCTAAAAATCAGGAAAAATTGGAACAACAGTATGGTGACCAAGTGGTACAGCTGAGAACTAACAAGCTGCCCAAGGGACTTATCACTTTGGAGTCCATTTTCAATCCCAATGATCAGTTTAGGAAAGAGAAAGCAAACATTCAGGTCAAGAGAGAAGATTCAGTATCCATCTTGGTGGAAGAGAACAAACCATTACAAATTGGAAAGATGACAACTGAACAAGAAAGGTATGAGTTCATACAGCTGTGTCAAGAGTTCCCTGATGTGTTTGCTTGGAGCTACGAAGATTTGAAAGGTTTCAATCCCAAGTTAGCTCAGCACACCATTGAGTTGGATCCAAATACTAAGCCCATCAGGCAGAAACAAAGGCCAGTCAATCCACACATGGAACCTCTCATGAGGAAGGAATTGAACAAGTTGATTGAGTCAAGAATCATATTCCCAATCAAGCATTCTAGTTGGGTTTGCCAACTTAGTTCCAAATTAAAGAAGAGTGGAGAGATCAGATTGTGTGTTGATTTCAGAGATTTGAATAGAGCATCTCTCAAGGACCATTACCCACTTCCTTCTATGGAGCAGATTTTACAAGTTGTTGCTGGCTCCGAAAGGTTTTCATTGCTTGATGGCTACTCAGGGTACAATCAGATTATGGTGAAGGAAGAAGATCAGTTCAAGACAACCTTCACAACCAAATGGGGAACTTATGCATACAGGAAAATGCCATTTGGGCTGTCCAACGCTGGAGCTACCTTCCAAAGAGCAATGGACATGGCATTCAAAGGTTTGATTAACAACATGGTGCTGATATATCTTGATGATATCACTATTTTTTCAAAGAATGCAGCAGACCACCTCTCTCATTTGAGACAAGTCTTCCAAAGGTGCAGGAGATTTGGAGTGTCTTTGAATCCTAAGAAGTGTATCTTCCTAGCACATGAAGGAAAGCTCCTTGGCCATATTGTCTCCAAAGAAGGATTAGCAATTGATCCAGAGAGAGTTGAAGCCATAAGAGCACTACCATTGCCAAGCCACAAGAAGGCACTTCAGAGTTTCTTGGGGAGAATAAATTTTGTTCAGAGGTTTGTCCCAGATTTTGCAGCCCTTGTCAAACCTATCACCAAGATGTTGAAGAAAAGCATGGCTTTCAAATGGACAGCAGAAGGCAAGGAGAGTTTTGAAGCAATCAAAGAAGCCATCTCTCAAGCACCAACTCTCATCAACCCGGACTTCTCCAAGGATTTCATCCTCTATGCATTTGGGGGTAATGATACCATTTCTGCCATTTTGGTACAGCAGAACAAGGACAATGATGAGCAGCCAATTGCTTTCTTCAGCCAAAGCCTAGATGACTATGAGGTGAGATATTCTTTTATTGAGAAGCATGTACTTGCAGTAATCAGAAGCTTGAAGAAATTCAAGCATCTAGTCTCAAACAACAAGGTTCAGTTGTTGGTCTCTCATGGGAGTAAAGGACTTCCTCCTCAACAAGGATTTGAATGAGAAAAGGGCAGGTTGGATCACTCGTGTCATGGAGTATGACATTGAGATCAAGGTCACCAAGTTGGTAAGAGGAAAAGGATTGTGTGAGCAGCTGATTCTGGGCAAGCAAAAAGGAGTATGCAATAAAGAAGAGGCTGTTTTGATAGTTCAAGACAGCCATGTGCAAGGTAGCACTCAAGAAGAGGATAATGCTGTCCCCACTCCTTGCTGGACCCAAGGTATAATGCACTTCCTAAGCACAGGCCTATGCCCTCCAGAGATGAACAAAACCCAAAGAAGACACTTCAGATTGCAGGCTGTCCCATATGCCATAGTAGACGGTGTTTTGTTCAAGAAAGATGTGAATGGAGTGTTA
The DNA here is from genome assembly GCA_018340775.1 of Taxus wallichiana var. yunnanensis. NCBI lineage: Eukaryota > Viridiplantae > Streptophyta > Pinopsida > Cupressales > Taxaceae > Taxus > Taxus wallichiana. The sequence goes on from CM031236.1 coordinate 339,829,394, forward strand.
CTGAGATGCATTAGCACAAATCAGATTCATAGGGTGTTGGAAGAGTTCCATGGTGGACCAGCTGGTGGTCATTTTGCACCAAGAGTGACAACTCTAAAAATCATGAAGGCTGGTTATTATTGGCCCAAGATTTTCAGTGATTGCTTTGCGTGGATCAAAAGGTGCAAGAATTGTGCATTCTTCACAGGTAAAGAGAGGCTTGCTGCCCTTCCATTGCATCCAATTTCAGTTGACCAGCCATTCATGCAATGGGGTTTGGACTTCATTGGAGTCATTAATCCCAATTCAAGCCAAGGGCATAAGTGGATTTTGACAGCCACAGACTACTTCACCAAGTGGACTGAAGCAGTAGCACTCAAGGAAGCAAATGAGTCTAGCATCTTAGACTTCTATGAGGGGATAGTAACCAGATTTGGCATACCTACTACAATAATCTCAGATAATGCATTAGCATTCATTGGATCCAAGGTGACTGAGTGGGCTGTCAAGAACGGGATCTACCTAAGTACTTCATCAAACTACTACCCTCAGGGTAATGGCCAGGCTGAATCTACAAACAAGAACTTGTTGAGGATCATTAGGAGGACTCTTGATGAGAATCAGAGGTCTTGGCATACCAAACTGAAATCAGCCTTATGGGATGATAGGATAACTCCCAAGAGATCCACAGGTAACTCTCCATTCAAGCTTGTTTATGGAAGAGAGGCAATCTTGCCCATGTCACTTGAGTTGCCAACATTGGAACTCATGAAGCAGTTAGAGTTGCTAGAGTTTGGGCCCATGGAGGTGAGATATGCAGAGTTGATGGAGCTCCAAGAGATCAGAGATCGGGCATCCCAAGCAATGGAGAAGGATCAAGCTTTGATCAAGAAGACCTTTGATAGGAAGGCCAAGAGTAGATCTTTCCAAGTTGGAGATCTAGTGTTAAAATGGGATGCAGATAGAGCAAAACCGGGAAGGCATTCAAAATTTGATGCCATTTGGAGTGGCCCATACATGGTCACAAAGTGTAAGGACAACAATGCCTTCCAATTGTCTTCATTGGATGGTGAAGAACTGCAGATTCCAGTCAATGGAATCTATCTAAAGCATTGCTACTAAAGGGAAATTCTCCACCTTGTAAATATTAGCTTAGGTTTTCATTCCTCCAAGTGCTTGTGCACATTGTTTTCATTGTAGGTTGTTTTGCTTTCCCTAAGTGCTTTGGCACAAGCTTGCTGTCCCTGGAGATGTTTTGCAGTCCTTGCTTCCATCAGGTGATATTCCATCTTCCTCCTTGCAACATTCTAAGTCAGTTGGGGTTCCGAACAGAAAATTTTATGACTCCATGCCCAATGGGCTGCTTCAGGCAACTGGTATCTTCATCTAGCAGGCAGATGACCCCTCTGAGTCGCCAAAATTGTTATCCAAAATGTGCCCCTGCTCATTTTTGTGGCTAACTCCTTGTGTTCTTACCTCTCTTGTGCCTCAGTCTCCATTTTTGATTTTTAGGCACTCAAATCTTTCTAAAAATGGCACCATTGGATAGAGCTCTCTCTCAGCTTTCCAGAAAGGTAAAGTTTTCCTCCTAACTCCTCATATTTTTCAAGTTATGGCTCATGGAGTTTTTGTGGGAAATTTTCCCTTAAGAGGCCCGCAGCCAATAGGAAGCCGCCACATGGCACCTGGAGTGGCGGAGCGTGGGGAAAATTTGAAATTTTTCCAAAGACCAAACGGGTAAAAATTCAAACTTTTGCCCGCCGATCCGATTTTGGCCTGTTTTTGCCCTAAATTTTCAAATCGCCATATCTTTCGATCCAGAGCTTAGATTTTCACGTTCTTTATATCAATGGAAAGATGGTGAAATTATCTACATGATTCAGGGTCAATTTTGCATTTTGGTTGATTTTGGAGAGAGAAAATCAAGAAACGCTCTGGCACGTGGTAATGGCCAGAAATGACGTTTCAACAACCAGTTTTAATGCAAAATGGGTCACATTCTTCTTCAGCATGGCCAAAAATGTCAGGGCATGGGTCTGTAAGGATGCCCATGCTGTTTTAATGCATCTTCATTCAATGGGGAATGGCTTCCACATTTTTACACATTTTCTCTCTCCTGGGCTCGACCCATGCATTGTAAAAGCCAGATTTGGCTCATTTTTTGAGGTTGAACATTTTTTTGGATAGCAAGCTTCTTCTTTCACCTTCAACAAGTGATTTTTGCAAGTATCAGACCTTCTTCATGATTGTAATAGGTTTCTACCTCTTTGATGTTGCAAATGCAAGGATTTTGACAAAGTGAAAATGACAGTGCAGACTCTATGATCAATTTTCAGTCCTTTGTTTGTATTGTCTTGCTTCATTTCAGACCTCTAATTACATCTTATCAGCCTGTGTATGATGTTTCATGTTGCATTTTATGAAATTGTGTCAATTTGCATGAACAAGAAGTGTTCACCACTCCTTTGGTGTATCACCTATTAGTTTAGTTTCAATTTTTGCACTTTCTATCTCTATCTCCTTGGAATTTAGAGTAGGATTAGGATTCAAACCTCTACAATTGTGCAAATAACAAATCTGATCAGAGGAGTTTGAGGAACCAACCTCTAATCTGGAGATTCCTCTCTCATTTTACAAGTCCCACACTTGGAGAGAGGTTTCAATGTTGTGCAATCACACATCAACTTAGGATGCCCGAAACATCAACTTAGCACTGCTAAGGAGAAAAGAATATCTTGCAAGAGAAAGAAATGTTTAACCATTACAAAATGAGCAAAAGCGGCTTTTAATGATGAAGTAGAAAGCAAGGGAGAAGAAAACGTGGGAAATCCATTTTTGCACCCACCAACCGAAAACATCCATTAAAACAACAAGGGCACTCTCAGTAAATCCACTTCCTAATGCATTCAAGCCATGCCGAGAGAAGAAAGCAGACGCCATGCTTCATCAATTATGGTGGTTGGGGTCACTTCTGAATTTTTTCCGTGCTAGAGATGTTTTCTCAATTTTCTTCCATAAATGTTGACCAAAAATCAAAGTTGAAGATTCCATTGTGTAGAGGGTGTTGATAGATTTCCAATGATACCAAAATTGTGAAAAACTGAGCTCTGGTTCGAAAGATATGGCCCTATGAAGATTTAGGGAAAAATTGGTAAAAAATAGAGTCAAAATTAGGGTCCGCGAGGTCAAAATTTAAATTTTTTCCTTTGATTTCAAATTGGGAAAACTTCCCAAAAAAAATCCACGCCCGCCGTCTGTGATGACTGTCATAAAAATGACACATGTCGGCCTCGATTGGCGCGAGAGGTGTGCTTCGTTTTCTTACTTTACAGCCCGCGGCATCAAACTTAGCCTTTTTCCCTTTGATTTCAAATTGGGAAAATTTCCCAAAAATATCCACGCCCTGCTCTCCTGATGACATGTGGCACCCCTCTCGGTTCAAAGCAGCGGAGGTGCGGCCCAAATTTTCCTCTTCTCCTTTGCGGGCTCGCGGGCGATTTTGACTTTGAGTTTTTAGCCAAAAAGGCTAAGTGTCGAGAATTTCCTCGTTGGCTCGACGACCCGCCAATTTCCTTGGAAAATTTTCCAACTCCGCTCCGCCAGCCCGAGACTCCCTAGAAAATTTTCCTCCTTACCTTCGCGATCCCGCGCCTGGGAAAATTTCCCCTCCAAACTCCACTGAGCCATAACTCAAAAATACAAGGAGTTAGGATGACTTCTTTACCTTTCTGGAAAGGTGGAAAAATTATCTATCTGATGAAATCATACCCAAATTTTTTTGAGTCCCTAAAGCATGCAAAAATTCATTTAAGTACCAGCAAAGGAAAAGGAGGAGGAGTTAGCCAAAAATAAGCATGGGCTTATTTTGGATAACACTTTTGGTGACTCGGAGGGGTCATCTGCCTGCTAGATGAAAAGACCAACTACCTTGAAGCATCCATTGGGCATGGAGTCTGAATGATAGCTTGATAACTGATCTTCACTTGAAAAATTCCCTTTTAAGCCTCTTGGAAACCACTAAAACTAAAACTGGTTGTGACCAAATGCCAAGACAATGCACTGTGCAAGAGCAAAACCAGCACCACAAAAACTATGTACAAAATTAAAAATCATACATACCCTAAGTGGGATATGTAGAGTGTGCACAAGCAATTATTCTACGAAAACAAACCTACCTCTGTACTCTAACCAAGAGCAAAGGGAGCTCAAACAAAGCCTGCAATTGGTAGGGAGAAATAGCTTCCCTTCCTAAAAAATGGCAGCCATGCAACTGATTTGGCACTGAACATGGCTGGTTGGATGAGTGAAAAACTAAAAATAAGCCGATCCTCCACCAAAGTTAACAAGGTATCAGCTGGAGAAAAATCCAATACCTCTTTTGGTTGCTCTACATTTGGATTGAAGAGTTATGGCAGCTGATCCTTGGTGCTTTGCATATCATCCTCATGCCTTGAAATGGACATGACCAGATTTGGCTTCTCCTTTGGCTCTAATGAAGCCAAGTACCTGATTGGGCATGGTCTGATCCTTTGATGTGCCCATTTCTCTGAAATTCAACTCTAAAAATGGAGTCTTCTTATGGACCTTCTTGGATGGATGGTGTGGAAGAGGTGATGGAATCCTCCTGCCTTTTCTCTTCCTCCTCCTTTAAAGAACATGGAAGATCAAGATCTTCCAACCTTAGTTCTAGAGGGCTGTTATGAAGTGCAGGATACCATTTTTAGATGTTCTCCTCCATGGCAGTAGGCTCATGTGCTTGGAAGGATGAAGACGGAGGAAAAAATGATGTTATCTCCTCGGGCTCCTCTCCATCAAGATAATCCTCCAAGTCAGACAGATAATCTACCTCCTTGTTGTCCTGCTGTAGGTGCTCAACCTCCTTCATGGATTCATCAATCAAATCAGGCCCTTCAAATGAAAGTAAAAAATCTTCAATAATGCTTCCTTCATCAAGTAGTTTCAACTCTGATTTGATCTCTTCCAGTTGCTTCTCTCCAATAAGACTTGGAGCTGATTGTTCTTTTCTCGACCTACTTCTTGTTCACCATGGTTGTTATTATATGCATGCCCTTGTTCTTGATAAGATCCATAGCCAAACTAGTTTTTACATTGCTCATATGGGTATGCATATTGGTTTTGAATATGATCAAAATGCTAATTTGGAGGATTTGAGAAGTACATTGGAGGTGGAATGCATTGTTGCTGGTGCAAGTGTGAATTCCATGGGGAAAATGAAGTCATGATTGCACAACTTCATGGGATGAAATAATAATGAAGAGATGGAATGAAAAATGGAAGAAAATGAATGGAAAGAAGGTTTGCAACTTCAGAGATGGGTTGTTGATCAGATGGAGTCACTAGATGTGCTTGCAAGTGCCTATAAAGGATGAAATCTTCACAAAGAGCACATCAAATTGATGAGATGAAGTGGAATACCTCTTGATCCCACCGAGCATGCCAAAAATGTTAGTGAAAATTCACAGCACCCCCAAAATGACCTTCAGATCTACTATTGGGAAATGGTCAATTTGGTGTGAATGCACAACATTGAGTTTTCCCTAAGTGTGGGACCTTGCAAATTGGGAAAACTCTCTAGATTGAAGCTGGTTCCTACTCCTCTGTTTAGGTGTATGCATACAATTTTACAGAGGTTCTGATTCAAAATTCCTACTCTAAAACTACAAAGGAGACAGGGTTGAGAAAATACATGGAAATGGGAAACAAACTAAAAAAAGAGCGGTGATACACCAAAGGAGTGCTAAATTTCTTTCTTTGCAAATTAGACACAAATCATAGAGATGTAACACCAAAACATGCAAAGATTTCTAGAATATAATGAAATATCAGAAGACAATGATAAACGCATGAGAGGATTGGAGAATCATTCACAGAACATGCATTACCATTCCAAAGTTTAATACAATGCATTACAATGGTAGAGAGGAAAAAAACATTCTACAATCTCCATGGGAGGTCTGAAACTCCTTCAAATCCACTTGTTAAGGAGAAAAGAAGAGCTTGCAAGAGCAAGAAACATTCAACCATTACAAAATGAGCCAAAACTGGCTTTTAACGATGAAGTAGAAAGAAGGGGAGAAGAAAACATAGGAAATCCATTTTTTACACCCACCAACTGATAGCATCCATTAAAATGAAAAGGGAACCTTTTTAAATCCAATTCCCAATGCATTCAAGCCATCTTGGAGAAGAAAGCAGATGCAATGCTTCATCAATTTTGGTGGTTGGGGGTCAGTTATGCATTTTTTCCCGTGCCAAAGATGTTTTCTTGATTTTCTCCCATAAATCTTGACCAAAAATCAAAATTAAAGATTCCATTGTGTAGATGGTGTTGATAGCTTTCCAATGATACCAAAATTGTGAAAAACTGAGCTCTGGTTCGAAAGATATGGCCCTCTGAAGATTTAGGGAAAAACTGGTAAAAACAGAGTCAAAATTGGGGTCGGTGGGGTCAAACTTTAAATTTTTTCCTTTGATTTCAAATTGGGAAAATTTCCCAAAAAAATCCATGCCTTGTTGATGCGTTGATGACATGTCATAAAAATGACATGTGTCGGCCTCTGATTAGCGCGAAGGTGTGCTTCGTTTTCTTTCTTTACAGGCCCACGGCCTCAAACTTTGCCTTTTTCCCTTTGATTTCAAATTGGGAAAATTTCCCAAAAATCTATGCCCCACTCTCCCGATGACACATGGTACCCTCTGGTTTGGCATGGAGGTGCGGCCCAAATTTTCCTCTTCTCCTTTGCGGGCTCGTGGGCCGATTTTTGACTTTGAGTTTTTAGCCAAAAAGGCTAAGTGTTGTAATTTCCTCCCTAGCTCTCTGACCCACCAATTTCCTTGGAAAATTTTCCAACTCCACTCCACCAGCCTTAGACTCCCTGGTAAATTTTCCTCCTTACCTCCACGGACCCGCCCAGGGAAAATTTCCCCTCCAAACTCCGCCGAGCCATAACTCAAAAAAAATACAAGGAGTTAGGATGACTTCTTTACCTTTCTGGAAAGGTGGAAAAATTCTCTATCTGATGAAATCATACCCAAAATTTTTGAGTCCCTAAAGCATGCAAAAATTCATTTAAGTACCAGAAAAGGAAAAGGAGGAGGAGTTAGCCAAAAATAAGCATGGGCTTATTTTGGATAACAGCATTCTTGTGACCACAAAAACCTTTATGAAAACCTCTTCCACGTGCTCCTCCATTTGCACACTCCTTTACATGCCCTTCCACTTTAGAGTCGTACACCAAAGACCACTACGAACCTCATGCATTGAATTTGTAGACATCTTCTCCAACTACTTGGCCATTGTAATAATTTGAGCCTTCATAAAGGGATAACACTAGTATCAATGCTCCCAATACCCTTAGTGTGCAAGGCGGCTTCCAAGGGCTCGTGCGGGTCTCAGTGAAAGTATTGTATTACAGTGCCCTTATAAATGGTGTTGTCAATCCTCCAACAAACCATTGAGCATGTTGAGAAGGGTGAATGTCATAGGATAGTTTTGACAAGAGAGTCTTGAAACACGAGATCATACTCCCACACACTCTCTACCATTCCTTGCTAGATCTCCTTTAGAGCGCTGATTCTCTTCTACTCAAATTTAGGGATATGGAACTCTTCTAGGAAGGCATTCTTCAATGTAGTGTAATCTACCACTGTTTGATGTGGGTCATACTTCTTGTACCAGCTGTGCACACACCCTTGCAACGTCATTGCCAAATGACTTGCTTTCTTCTCGAGTAGTGATTCCCTTTGTGTGCCACAAAAATTCACATTTATGCACGTGTTACGTAGCATTATCAAAGCCCCCGTAGTCTGGTAAGTGCAAAGAAATCTCAAAGAATACTTATGGAGGTGGTTGCAGCCCTTGTCCTCCTGATCTAGAGCCTTAGTTCCCTCCGGTGTTTCCTCCTCCACCGAGATCCACTTTGGAGCCACTAGGTATTTTTCCTCTTGACCCACCAGATCCTCTAGATCTACTAGGTCCAATAGGTCCTCCAACTCCTACACCACTAGATCCACCTCCTGCAGTTGAAAAATATCCTGAAGTGGTCACGCCTAGTGTTCCTAAAGCATCCCACTAAAGCTGCGCGTTGATGATTTGTGATATTATCCCACCTTTGCCGGTTGTGTGTCCCATGCCACCTTGAGGACATGCGTATTTTCACCTTGTCTAAAAATTCCTCCAAATATAAGAATGGTATACATAGCCATGGATGTCCTGAATGAGAAATTATATCTCCTAGATGCAGATCGGTTACCACCGATACAAACCGGGTTAACAATACTTCTCCTTGATCTAGAAAACCAAGCGCTAGGGGTTACTCACTAGGTGGGTTTAGATGTGCACTGATGGCTCTCCTTTCTCCATGTGATGAAATCTCATCAGAATATGAAAGGGATTCTCTCCTACACTTGTTAAGATGGGGTAGCATAGAATTTTCAAGTTCCACATCCTCTGTGTGAACCTCAACTCCTTCTCGTAATGTCTTCCTCCATATATCCATCACACCTATAACCTCACATTGTCTAGCCATCTCCCTTTCACAAGATTCACTATACTTGAGTTGTCTCTCTTCTCTTTCCCTTTCAGCCGCAATATCCGCCATCTTCCTCCACCCTAGCTTCCTCACCCAATGCTCAGAGAAGCTTATTTGGCCATAGGGAATGCCTCTAAACTTAGGGTAATGATCAAGATATTCATATCCAAAGGGATATCACGTAAAAATTATCCTCTAGGCTCCCTTAGAAACTCAAACTCAACAACCTTTGGGTAAGAATACGTAGAAATGACATATTTTAGAGTATAACTGGTCAAGACTCCTTTCCACCAGTGATTAAAAACACGCGTGAAAGTCAGATTTGTAACATACAGCCTTTGGTAATCATCTTGGGTCCATACACATGATCTATAGTACCAACTCGATCTGGATGCATATGTTGAAAGCCATTCATATAGTTCTACTGGAAAACAATAGAAGAATGTCTCGTACAACTCATGGTACATGTTCTCTTCTACCCATCTACGTGCATCGAAATCAGGTCCAATGTTGAATATTTGAGAAAACTCATCCTCTGTGCTCTTGAACCATGCTTCAACACTTTCCAAGGTCAGATGTTCTATCATCATGCATCACAGGGACCAAGATGTATGCCATTTCTCACAACAACTTTGAAAAGAGGTCTCAACAATAGAACCAAGATGTAGTCATTTTTATACCCTTAGAACAACAATCTAATCCCATGCGTGCTGGCCTATCACCCAGTGGGTGCTGGGTGCTCACCCAAGGCACACGAGGGTGACGAGACCCTCCTTTATGTGAGTCTTGTGAGAATACATCTCCTAATGATAGAAGCTTAGATGCAAGAAGGGAAAGAACCATGCATTCATTCTAAGAGCTTAGGATGAGTTATCATATCAATGCATCCATTCAGATTAGAAAAGAGAAGTATAAAAAAATACAAAAATGATTCATAACATAAAGGAAATACCCTAGGGTTTATGCTCATGAACAACATATATTCTTTAGAATAGAACCTTATATTCATGTTAACCAGTTTAATAATGACATTACATTCATTAAGGTCATAACAGACCAATATAACAATATAGATCAGAGTCATGCATCAGGAACCTAAGCTATGCTTTCCATATTACAAAAACCCATTATAGAAACATCCCCTTAAACATTCCATTTCACCTACAGTCCTCCTAATGAGGACCTTAACCCATATAACCCACTACTATCTCTGCCGAGCTTCACCTATCCAAACGCTATATGATGCCCCTATGATCCTTCTTTCTTATACCCAAACATCTCTAAATATAGCTTTAGCCTCCACCGCCATTCCTTTATGAGGCAACAGATCGGTTTCCAAGTGTCCAAGTGGTCCTCCAATGGAGCATGCTCCCTTTGATCCAAACTCTCCATTCTTTGTAATGATGTCTTTCTGGATCCTTCCATCACATGCATGGAATATTCCTTTCTTAACCATATAGCTGCTAGGCTAGCACCTTATCCACTCTGCATGCTAGACAAGTCACACTTTTCTCATGTGCTAAGTGGAACGCTGAATATGGATAAGTACCAAAACTCTGTTTTGCCTTACGCGTGTGCACCATGTGTTCTCGCTAAACCCTACTAGAACCTTGCCCTGCACACCTTCAACCCACACACCCTTCTTCATATAGGTACTACGCACCCACGTGCCTTTTTGTACTTATCTAATATTCTGCAGAGGGCACAACAATGGTGAAGATGTAAAATTTATAATAATTTAATTTGTAGTAGGCGTATGATGTATATCTATGTAAAGCATAAAGTGTGGATGATGTCGGATAGATGGAAGATTGTATGATGTATGAAGATGTGTAATGTATAATGTGACTAAGCAATGCTAAAGATATGTATGGTGAGAGTTCCTAGTGTAGAATGTATGATATGGTAAGAATGTGTGGTGTGTATAGTGTGCAGTGTGTGAGCTTCATGTGTATAGTATTCCCTGAACAATCAAGTGTGAACCAAAGCACAAGAGTGCGTTATAGGGTAATGACGATGTAAATGTATGCATATATGCAGGATGGATGTAAAAATACTATATGTGATGTGTGTAATATGTATGGTAGTCGATAAGGTGAAAAATTTGTGGGGAGAGTAAGTCCAATGCCCCCAAGCGTGTAATAGTAAAGGTGATCAAGTGAATTCATCTAAAAGGTCATCATTGTCATGGTCAAAATCATATGGTGAGGCATCAGAGACCTGATAAGCTATAGTGTTAGGTTGGTCACATAAAGTACCGTCTAAGCGTAATTTGTACATGCCCATAACATATTCCTCATTAGTGAAAGGAGGTAATGGACACCCGTGTGCATACCATCGAGTCATATTAGGTGAATAACTAAGGAATGAATCATTACAAATGAAAACATGACCAAATAACATCGGAAATGATATAGCAATGTGGTCAGGGTCTAACGTGCCCCGATGTAAGTAAGACAAGATTGTCTTAATGTAATTGGAGAAGAGTGAGGGGCTTGCACAAGGTAGATGGTGATACAAAAGACACATAGACCATAAGTGACAAGTGATAGTGATGAATCCATAATAGAGATGAGGATCATGAGTTGGAGGATAAATATCCTCAAAAGTAAAGCTGAGTTGAGTCAAACCATCATGTGAACATATAGTGACATCGCAAGTAGGATCAAATGGAATGTGCTCCCAATAAGAATCATTCATGAAAAGTGTACATGTAAAGGGAGGTGGTGTAGACATCGGTTGTGTATGAGAAGGTATAAATGGTGGTATGATGTCGATGTAGGAACATGCCCTTGATAAAGAACCATAGTAGTAGTAGTATGGGGAGGTAGGGATATATTTAGGACCAAATATATCATGTAAATGGCACCTTCAAGTGGTGGTAAATGTGGCAGCTCATCCATGGGTTGCGGGTCATCAGTAGTGTCAGTTCTTGGAATAGGAAGTTTAGTATTTAGATCATGGTCACAATATTTTTATGGATAACGGTAGTGAAGAACAATATAATCAACACCCTCATGTAGAAATTTGACACAATGATGCATTGTAGAGGTAACATATTGCATGGCATGGGGCTATGGCTTACCAAGTAAACAATTATATGAAAGCAGAAAGTCAATGACAAGGAAGACTGTGTTGAGAGTTTTTAGCCCAACAGGTTATATGTAAAACAACGTGACCTACACATGGAAGAATAGAGCCATCATATGCATGAAGAGAAAGATATGAAGGAATAACATTAAAAACCAAAAGACCAATCCTTTCAAGGAATGACATGGGACATAGATTGAGCTCGAGATCCGTTATCGATTTAAAGTACACTTGATACCCATTAAATGTGAATCATGATGTGAAAGGGTGGATCATTAACAAAAATAGAGAGATCAACATGGGGATTAGACAAGAAAGTGATATGTTGAGAAAATGCATTAATAAATGACTAATAGACTGAGTCTGGGTGCATATCGGTAGGAATGTGAGTAGTAGTGAAGAGATATTGGACTCTATGTCTTAAGTTAGGATTGGAAAGTAAGAAGTCATTAATTGAGATATTCATGATGAGAATGCTATAAAGATCCTAATAGCATGTAGATCAATTCATGTTCACCAAAATGATTAAGATAAAATGTAAATACACAAGCTTAATCTGATGCTATAGTGGTAGTAAATAAAGGAAAGAATGGAATAATGAAATACAAAAATATACCAAAGGAAGCTAAATAATGAAACCCTAATGTTAAAAGAAGGTCAAGATGCCTTAGCTGATTCACAATGTTTTCAAAGGTGTACATGACTGGAAATTGAGGAAATCCAAAGCCTTTACCGTCACACCGAGGCATAAAAATTGTAGATTTGGAAAGATAAGCTAGACTAGGGAACCTGGAGAGGGACAGGGGTGTCTGCGGTCTTCCTGGTGCGATTATTGGAGCCTAGGTTTGCGAAAATGCTTAGAAACCTGAATTCTTAGGGTTGCAATATGTTCACTGATGCTTTCCTTTTATTTCTATGGATTCGCACAAAGATCACCGAGGTTGCAATAAACCTGCAAATAAATATAGACCTAAAAAACCTCAAATAAAATTCAAATCCAAAAAAGAAAGATGAAAAATGAGGGGTCAATTTGTCCTTAGCCACCACAATGGTGGACTTACAACTAATTGTTGCACTAAATCTTAGACCCAATTTAGTTATGTGTGTGCACGTAATCGTGCCCTAGATTGCTCTTGTGTAGTCACACATGGATAGCAAGCAAGTAAGTAAGTAGATGTAAAATGTGATAAATGTGTGCATGAAATAAAATGAACTTCCATCCTATGAAGTTTGATGTAGAAAACCAACCCTTGTGTCCTTTGTGATGGATCTATATGGATGCAATTGAGCTCTTATATGTCTTGATGTATGAAATCTTAGGTGGAGATAATAGATTTTTAGTGCTTGGTCCTTTATTATGATCACATAACTTTATATTTATATGATTGATTCGCTTGAATTCGTAATTAACCACGAAAAGGATGACTACTAAAAAGATAATATGCTCAAACGACTAGAAAGGACCAAAAAGTGTGAGTAAAGTACAAAGAGGATAGGGGTGCCCAATTTGGATGAGGGTGCACGACATTGACATCCTGAGTGCAGGGCTGCTTTGTCAGGGTGATAAATGTTGAAGACTGAAAAGGTAGATTAAGAAAGTAAGGGTGTAAGACTGAAAGTAGCAACAAAAAGCAAAGAAATGTGGCCAAATACATGGGTTAATTAGTACCGTTATTACTTAGGAATCATATGAATAGTATTATGTAATCAGGACTAGATAATTACCCAAAGTGCATGATTTTGTGTCTACACTATTTGTATATGCAAATTTTTTAGGGATTCTATAGGGGCCCCTACCCTTGGAAATTATATTAGCAATTTCATATACATTTACAAAAATGTTTTGTAACTAGCATATGATTGATCAATAACTATGAATTCCTCTCCAAAGATAGGAATACCACATAATAAAATTTTCTTCTTTGAACTCAAAATCCTTGCAGTCTTGGGCTTTGTTTACATATTGTATATCTTTTGGTAAATCATGGGACATACCCATATCCATGAGCTTCTTAATTCTTAAACTCAGTTTTCCAAAATTCTTAATCAATTCCAATTTCTTTGTGTAAGAGGATACCTATTTAAGAAGGTTGAGCCCTCTGAAAAATACATCTTAGTACCTCGATAAACACCACTCTTATAAGATGTGGATGGCTTGGATGCATTATTTGGTTTTGTATAAGTAGAAATGGGGGCATTAACAAGAATTGTTAGGACCCTCTTAAAATTATTCAATTAAGCTAAAGGTGTAACATAATTCAATTGAGAAGAGGTAATTGCGAAGCTTTCACGAGAAGAATACTTCACGAAGCCTTTTCAAGGACAAATATCCTATGCTCTAACTCGGTAAAATTACGAGAAATTGATAATACATCCTCTAAAGGCTCTTAATCGGATGTAAAAAAACATTGACCGGGATCTCTTTCTCCACCAATTCCTCAATGAATAATGATAAAGATATACAAACAATATATGTATTGATAGTTTACATGCAGCGAAGCCAAAACCTCTTCAACTTCTTAGGAACTGCATGATCTTCCAGGTGAAACAAGTGATGGAATAAAATTTGGAACACGAGAAGAAGGGGTCATTTTGGTGAGTTTTCTCATCAAAATCACTTGAATTATGCGGGAAGTTAATGGTTGTGCGGGTTACTCTTGATTCTTAATTGAGAACAACATCACGATGAATGATTCGTCCAGGACCAAAAAGATGAAAAAGTGAATACAAAGTTTCTAAAGGTAGATTATAAAAGTATACTTTCAGCTCTGTCCACCATTTATCGAGTAGAGGGATCTCACTACGTCTTTCATAGATAATTATACTTACAATCTCACAAATAATTTGCAAATTCATAGTTGGTAAGTAAGAATTTATAGGAAATAAATATTAGGGAATTCTATGTGGAGTATCACGACATGATTAAATGTAGGATCATCTTAGATGCTTAACACAAGTTGAATAAAGAGAGAGATAAATAATATATGACAAAAATGCATTGTTTTGGTTTGATTTAAGATCTTGCATGAGGAAGAAATTAAGTTCAAATAGTTATCCACAATTATTCCTTTCTCAAGATATGTTTTCCAAAATGGTAAAAATTAAATTAATTAAAGTAATGCCACCAGAGGCAAAAAAATTATAACTAAGCACATGAGTGACTAAGACAAGATGAAAAAGATAGGAAGACATTTGATGACATAGGCTAACTACTTTGTAAACATCCACATATGCAACAAAAAAGTGAAGGACAATTCCCAAGTGTTGATAAATGAAAAGGGAACATTTGCATCCGGATAAAATGCCTTCTGCTTTGATGAAAGATCAAGCTCATTTGTTGCGAAGAAAAGAATATCATCTTTCTAGTTTTGGGAGAAATTGAAATGTAAATCCATTAAGTTTTATATAAATATGGGGTCTGTCCTTATATCAAAAGGGGGTTAGTTTTCTATTTGAAAGGTTGAAAGAAGAGTATTATAACTCTGCATGTTCCCATTTTCTTATGGGATACAAATGAACTTTGAGTTTGCAAGCTTTTGTGCCAAGTTGGTTACAATGTACAACCATTGAAAAACATTGAGGGAATTTAATTCATGTCCCCTTGTCAAAAAATTGAAATTTTGAATGACATATGCCTACTTATGATTCTAGCCTTGTGTTATGGATCTTGTATGTTGAAATCGATTAATGAGTTATAATTTCTATTGCAATTTTGTGTTTATTGCTTCTGTATGTAACACACTAGATCAGTCCTTGGTTGTTGCATTTTGGTTATTAAATCAATATTGTTTTGTGAGAACTTACTCTGCAATATTTTATGTAATTCTAAAATCCTTATTGCAACCATCTTGTTGAGTGATTTTTGTCATCCTTTGAGTGTATCTTTGGCGTGTGAGAATAGGAGCAATAAATACTTCATTAGAACGCTTGCATGAGATTTTGTGTTAAGTGTTTTAGAGATTGTGTTGAAAACATTTTCAATTGTTGAGTATCAATGAATGTGAATTTTTTTTGGAAATTTTCACTACTTAATCATATGTTCTTTACTTTCTAGGATAGCATGTTGTCATGGTAATTATTATTGCTTTGTTACAGAAATCAATCATAATTTACTCACTTTTTTACAAAATCAAACCTATTATACCTTTCCCCACACCATCACACTTCTAAAAAATCCATTTCACCACCCCAATTTTTATATTTCCAAGCATCATTGAAAAATTATTCACACCTATATTCCCATAAAAATGATGTAAGAACAACTAACTTTGTTGTCTTTAGTAACTTGTGTCTGATGCACTAAATATATGTAATACTTTTGTGAAACTCTTGTGAGTGGGTGTTACATTCATGGCCATATTTAGCTTAGATTAACCCACCATTTTACAGATTAGAAGGAATTAATAAAAATTATCTCCCTTTATTCAAGTTACTACATGTGTTCTCTCACCTTGGTCTAGGAAAGACCAAAAGTAGAAGGATCAGACCATTTCCTTTATACGTGCCTCTTAATCATCCCAAAGCTTGGTTATAAAAGAGCATGTTAGACATCCCATCAGTTTTAAATGAAATAAAAATCACATTCATACATCTCCTTAAGCCTTCTTCCCTTTACAAATGCTGACAAGCCTATGGGGGTGTAAAATTGGGAGCCAACATGCTTCTGGCACTATTTCTAGGACCCTTTACTCAAATAAGGTTAAGAATACTTACCTTAAAGACCTTTGTAAAATTTGTAAATAGAAACTAGTATGCCAAGTATTATCCATAATTTTCCAATTATAAGCAAGATTTTCATAAAACTTGTGTTTATGAGTGTATACTAGAAGATAAATATCAAGATATTGAGGGTACCATACATTTTTTCAAAGAATTTTTCTTACTAGGTTGTGAAGTATTTTTTAATAAACATTTTGAGTTAATCTATATATCTAGGGCAAGGCCTAGTGGTAAATCCACCTTTAAAAGAAATTTTGGGTTAGACTAGTACAATATTTTTTAACTTACACACCTTGCTGATTAAATCTCCCTTTGGAAAAATTGAAGGACAAAGATCCTTTTTTAGATCTGAACCTACCAGAAGGTTACTTCCAGAATTGGAAAGTACATATTTAAGAAGAAAAAAATTTGGAAACCTATGGGTGGTGAAATTTCAGAAGGCAAAGGTGTTCAAACCCCTAAATTTTATCCTCCTTTGATAGAGGATTACTCTAGTACATCATCTAGTTTTGATACGAGAGAATCCTCCAAATATCATTTACATTATTTGTTTCAAGAAGGTCATTCTACAAATAGAAAAGAGTATTCCTAGCTCCATATTTTTGACCCATAAGAATAAAATATTTTTTGAGAATGAGTCTCCAAAAGGTTTCCATTGTGTGGATCATACCCTCTACCCCAAAGACCTCTAGTTCCCCACCATTTTAACCCTCCATTTAAAAAATCCAACACCAAATAAAATGGAACCACCTCAACCAAGATCTCCTTTTGTAGTCACCACATAGAGAACAATAAGGTTCAATGGAATGGTGGGATATCCTAATGAAGTGCCAAATGAAATAAAAATTAGGTTGTATAAGTTTCAATGGAATAATTCCATGAGTGGGGACCAACATCTTAAATTATTCCAAAATTTCATGGATGATTATGAATTTGAATTTGAAGATTTTTATGTTAAATTGTTTATACATACATTAGAGGAAGATGTTAGGGAATGGTATAATTTATTACCTACAAATTCAATTGATTCTTGGGCTGAAATGAAGAATTATTTTAGATTATAATATGGTGATAGAACTGACCCTAGGTTTCTTCTATCGAATTTGAAAACATTAAGAATAATCCTAATGAATGTGTACATGATTTTAACACCAGGTTCAATAAGACTTTGACTATATTACCAACTAATATAAGGCCCAATGATGAGTCTTGTTTAATTAAATAATTTGATGCTTTTGAAAAAAAAACAACTTATTATTTGAGAGACAAGGCCCCAGAATTTGAGGCAATATTTCTCTATGGAAATCCAGATAGAGAATAATATCAAAGTAGATGGGAAGCCTCCCAAGAGAGAAGGTGTCAAGTTGGTCAATCCAGAGAAATCCTCAAGCAAGTAAATTTGTGGATTTAGAAGAGGTAGTTAAAACCTTGGTTGGGGTAATCAAGGAGATTTCATACAAACTTTCTATAGAAGAGAAAGGGTTGGCCCAAATCCTCAAGTTCAACATCAATCCCCTAGACATAATAGATTTGGGAATCATCCCAAAAGAGATCACCAAGAAGAGGATAGAGGAAAAGGGCCTATGGGTTTAGGAAATAAACAACAAGCCTTTAGAGACAACAAGACAATCCTAGACCCATTGACAACAAGAATTTATAAGGTGGAGGAGCATACTATTGATTGGTGTGATAAATTAGCCTCATGTGAGTAGCCTAGATGAAGATGAAAAAATGATGAAGCTGATTTTGGTGATATATGCATGATGGAATGCCCAAAATATTCAATGTAAGGGGACCACTTCTATTGATCTCTTGTATGCTAAAACTATGGAATACTTTTGGGCTTGCACAAATCAGGTATTCTCCCTCCCTTCTATAGTTAATGTTGATGTTGATATGGCTCAATCATTTGAGCTCCCAAATCATGAATTTGAATATCTAAGAACATTAATGATTAAAAATATGATGGTGGAATTCCTTCATAAGAGGATAGGAAATTATTGATGAATGTTGTAGTTTCCCAAGAGAAAGAATATAACCTTTGTATAGATAAGTTAAGGGACCTATCCCTGCCCCCAAGACAAAGATGCCTCTCTTGAATAATATCCCCAAAGATATCCCAAAATAAGCATGACAGAAAATATCCCTAGCATTACATCAAAAGGCCAAGACATTTTTCCTCGACCTAGGTAATAAGGGATAATATCCCATCATAAAAGATAGTCACCCTTTCCCCTAATACAACCTTTCCCAAGTATGTTGCATGTGACATGGCTCAGATTCTAAGTCAAATAAAAATCATTATCCCTATTATGGAGTTACTTAGGATTCTAGACCACATAAGGAGGGAATTTGAGTATTTGGGATTGAAGGAAGATGTGGTTGTCAAAAGAAAGGAGTGAAAATAATGTGGTAACTCCCCCTACTATTGTTGAAATTGAAATAAAAGAATACCAAGAGAATACATATTAACCCCCAGAAGTGTATTTAGGTACATTCTTGGTAGAGTCACAATTAGATGTGGATCCTTTCTTTACCACTCTTATTTTCAATGGGAAGATTCTCCATAATTACATGTCGATTTAGGGCCTCCTGCAACATCATGCCATTAGAAGTCATGAATGAGTTAAACATCAAAATAAGAATTGTATTTGGGAAGTGCTTTTTGCCATGGAATCTAGAGAGGTACTTGTTGTTGGATATGTCAAAGGTTTAGTGGTGCAACTTGCTCCTTATCCTATCAAATATTTAACTATGAATGTGGTTATAGTTGATTGTCCCTACTAAATGGGGCATGTTTTATCAATAAAATGGGTTGCTAGTTTAGTGTTTCAAATGGATATGTATTTTGCTTATACCCTTGGAAGGAAAATTAGTCAAGCTACATAGAGAAGATAAGATGTTTCACCTTATTGAGAACCCTTTGAATGCTTCTTATGAAGTATTATTTGTTGATACAAATTAGGAAATTTTATAGGTTGTGTTGATTTTGAAGATCAATGTATGGATATAAATGCACACCTTGAAGATGTCAATGTCCCATGGACTATGAATTTTGATGGAGCATGTTCTAATATTGGAAATGGAGCTGGAGTGGTTTTGAATTCTCCCCAAACCATGGTTATTTTAATTTATATTTCAAATTGAAGTTTGAGTGTACCAACAATATAGTTGAATATGAAGCATTTATCCTTGGTTTAAGAGTTGCATGGAGGCATGGATTAAAGATCTCATTGTCAAAGGAGATTTTGAGTTAGTTGTAAAACAAGTTAGAAAGATATATATGCAACAAAAAACTAGAGGTTAAAACAATATAAACATGTGGTTTGGGACCTCATTGAATTATTTGATTCTTTTAATCTCCTCTACCATAAGAGACTCATAATGTAGTAGCTAAGAAATTGGTTTTCCTAGCTTCTCATTATGATAATGAAACAATGTCTCTATATTATAATTATGAATGTGGAAGTGTTGGTTAGACATTTATTCCATGATAACATTCAACATTGGTAGGTTTTGAGGATGATGCTTAGATCATAAGGTTCTTAAATTATAAAGGTGAATTCAAAAATCAACTCATTGACCTGGAACCTATGGTAGTGCTATGTGAAGGAAAGGAGAGACCCTCTTTGGAAAGGATGTAATTCATTTGAATACAAATACTATTCCTAGAGGACTTTCAACCTTGAATCAAATTTTGATAGTGTAGACCGAGTTATGAGAAATCCTATCCATACACCTAGAGATTTGTGAGAATGAAATCTGGGAATTCCTCTTAAAACCCAAGAAAGGTATGGTTAGGAAAGAAACATGAATTAAGAATAAAGGAAATTTTATACCATATTGTTGAGGAAATATCAGGATTGTCTTGCATGGTCTTATTCTGAACTAAAAGCTTATAAGGAATATTTTTTCAACATGAGATATCATTAGAGCCTCATACTAATCCCTTTAGGAAAAATCAAAGGACTATCAACCCCATCCTTGAAACTAAGATGCAAGAAGAGTTAAAAAAGTTTGAGATATGGTGGGATAATCCAACCCACTAGGTACTCCTCATGGGTGGAAAAATTAGTACCAATTAGAAAAAAAATGGGGATATTAGGATTTGTGTGGACTTTAAAGGAATTTAAACAAAATCACTCAAAGATAATTACCCATTACCCAACATGGAAAATATTCTACAAAAGGTAACATGATTTAAGTTACTATCTACATTGGATGGTTTCTCAAGTTTTAACTAGGTTGTGGTGAAATAATCAGAAAAGTTCAAAACTACTTTCACCACCTCTTAAGGAACATATGTCTATGTTAGGATGCCTTTTGGGTTAATGAATATTGGAGAAAATTTTAAAGATCCATGGATGTGGCCTTCTATGGTTTTATTAATGATTTAATTTTAGTTTATCAAGATGATATAACTATCTTCTCTAGGAAAAGTGGTGACCATTTGGAGCTACCTTAAAAATATATTGATTAGATGTAGAGAATATGGGATCTCATTAAACCCAAATAAGTGTCATTTTAGAGTGTAAAAGGAACAATTATTGGGACGTATAATATAACAAGAAGGGTTATGATAGACCTTGAAAGGGTGGAAGAAATTGATAAAGTCCCATCCCCATGTCTAAGAAAGGAATCCAATCCTTATTTGGAAAATAAATTTTGTAAGAAGGTTTATCTCTAACTTTGAAGATCACTCTCCCCATCACAATCATGCTAAAAAGGTATCAATCCTTCAAGTGGGAAGAATGGTTATTCAAGCATTTGAAGGAATAAAGGAGGAACTCAAGACTTCCCCCATATTGACCAGCCTTGATTATAAAAAGTTTCAGATGTTTTATTTTTCCTTAGAAAATACAATTGATTTTTGTTATTAGAAGAATGAAAGAAGGGCATGAGAATCCCCATTTTTTTTTTAGTAAATCCTTGTAGGGGTCTAAGTTGAAATATTCCATTATGGAGAAACAAGCTTTTCCTTAGTGAAAGCTACTAAAATTTTAAACCTATATTACGAGTTCTAAAATCATAGCCTATATGCCTCATAAAATGGTGAAATACATTCTATCACAAATGGAAATGTCAAGAAAGAGGTATATGGGTGAACAAGCTTCAAGAATATGACATGGAGATTCAAACCACAAAGTTGGTTAGAGGCTTGAGGCTTGGCAAGGCGATGGAAAAGCAATTTTTAAGGTAGTTGAGATACATAATGTTGAAGAGGGTGATTAACATAACCCTCATGAAAACGTAAGTACCTTAGCTTGGTAAAAATGCATAGTCTATTACATAAGGATCTTGAATTTACCGATCACTGGAAAAAAATCAAAGGAGGACACTCAAACTAGTTTCTAAAAATACATTCGACTAATCATGACTAGCTTGGAAAATCCTGGAAGGAATCTTGTTGAGATGTATTATAGAGGATGAGGCCCCTAAAATAATTATTAAGTTTCATGGAGGATTTGTGGTGGCCATTTTGTTGGAAGAGTTACAACCCATAAAATATTAAGAACATGTTATTGGTGGCCTTCCTTTTCAAATATGTATCCCTTTTGGTTTGAAAATGTGAGAGTTCCAACGTTTCTTAGGAAGGATGAAAGCTTCTAGAGCTCTTCCCTTACAACATGTTTTAGTGGAGGCTCCATTCAAATAGTGGGGATTATATTTTATAGGTGAAATATCAGATTCCTCAAGTATTGGCCACAGATGGATATTGGTGGCCACTGATTATTTTACCAAATGGGTTAAATCTATCCCTACCAAGAAGGTAACTCATCAAGTGGTTATGGATTTCATCCTTAATCACATAATTTATGGGTTTGGGGTCCCCACTAAGATAGTTACTGATAATGCATGATTTTTAGAAAAACCATTGGAAACAATGTGTTAGGAGTGTGGCATAAACTTGTCCTATGCATCAAACTACAATCCCCAAGAAAATAGAAAAGAATAATTAAACAACAAGAACCTACTTAAAATCCTCATGAGAACATTAGAAATAAATAAGAAGAGGAATGGAGTAGAAAATCAAGTTTACACTATGGGAAGATAGAGTTACCACCTAAAAGAGAAATTTGTAAGATCCCTTTTGAATTAGCATATGGGGTTAAAACTCTTTCCCCCTTCACTTGCAACTCTCTACTTACTAGTTCATGTAACAAGTTCAAAGATGGGTAAGGAGAAAGCCATTATAAAGCCAAAATCAACTAGATTATGGAATTGGATGAAGAAAGAAGAGAATCACATTAAAGACATGTCAAGTTCAAGGAGAATCTCAAGAAAATATTTACCAAGAAGGTTACTCTAAGAACTTTCCATATGAGACACCCCGTTCTATTATGGAATAACAAACATTAAGACAAGGGAAATCATGGGAAATTTGATGCCCTATGGATGTGCCCTTACTCCATCGACATTAGGATTGGAGAGCACACATTTTTCCTAAGATATTTCGATGGAAAATTTCTCAATTTTCCTTTCAATGGTAGGAATCTCAAACACTTCTTGGACTGAAATAAATATTCAAGTATGTCCTTTATATATTGTACAACTCTTTGTTTTGTTTTTTTATTTCCTTTTTATGCTCTAGTCTACAGTGACTAGGTTTCATTAGTTATCCTATACCCATGAGATGTTATGTATCAGTTTAAAAGGCCATGTGTGTTTTTACCCATGACTCCTTATCCAATGGATTAGGCACCTGGTTTTGTGTTTAAAATTTTTTTAAGGGTTTTATTGGCACCCACCTGTAGGGGTTCCCATCCATGAGTAAGAGCCATTATTGGTTATTAATCCAGAGATCTGAATCAACCTTATTTCAATTCCTCTAGAATCTCCATTAGCTTAATTTTTTTGTGCTTTGTACCATCTACTTTAGATTAAAGTCAAATATGAATGAAAGGGAATTATGAATAGTAAGGATTTCACATATTTTCAATCTAAAATCTTATGTCTTATGGTGCCTTGTGCTTATCCCTATAATTTTTCACCTTTATTAGATAATGACATCATTTCAAAGCA
Organism: Taxus wallichiana var. yunnanensis; assembly: GCA_018340775.1. NCBI lineage: Eukaryota > Viridiplantae > Streptophyta > Pinopsida > Cupressales > Taxaceae > Taxus > Taxus wallichiana. The sequence goes on from CM031236.1 coordinate 339,852,757, forward strand.
AGGAATGTTTTTAAAGGTTTTCCCAAGACCAAAAAACAAGATAAATTGATTTTGTAAAGGGCGGGTCCTTTGATAATTGCAAGGCATGAGGAATGAAAACATATACCCATGAACCAACTAATAAAAAATTAAACTAATGTTAAAATAGTGGGTCCACGTGGATCCTCAGGATAAATCCACAACTTGCATAAATATTTATAAGATGTAGTCAAAACCATGTTTCCGTAAGGAAATATACCAAGATAATCGTGTTGAGGGGTTCTCAATCAAATGTATAACTCAAAAATTATGTTGCAAAAATGAAAAATGTCCCCTGGACTTAAAGGAAAGGAGGTCCCTAGGTCTTTAATGTACTAGCGAGCTTTCAAAGAAATCATGCAACCCCACCAAGAATTACAAAATCACAAGAAATCCCTTCACAACTCAATGAAAGGAATATTATGGGAATATTGGAAAGAAGGAATTATCTACCATATAACATTATATCATAAAATATGTTTGAATGTTACCATATCCCCACTCCCTTGATATATGGTATGAGGAGCACATGACACAATGTACATATGTTGGGAGGGGGTTATAAACAATAGATGTTGTTACCATTATATTTAAGCATGATTTTCCCCATTTCTCGAATCTCGAAATAAAAAGACACATGGTATAAAAGAAAATAAAAGGCCCCAATGAATCAAAATATAAATAAGGAAATAATGAAAAAAGGGCCAACTAGATTTTGTGCCATTAATTAGCTATAGGGCATATATGATTTAAAAGAAAGATATAAAAGCATCATTTTAAGTTCAAATTGTCCAACTAGTTAAGCTCTTTGATACTCTGGTCATTTTTTAAAAGAAAAAATATGACACAAAGAACTCAAGTGATTTATTCCTCTATCCCCGAGTAAATAAGTAAAACATAAAAATAAGTAAGTATAATAACTCACTAGTGATCTGAATTATGCATATACTTTTGTAGCTGGTAATTAGCTATTAAGAAGCCTGTGGAAAAGAAATCATATTTTTAATTTTTCCCTCTGACTTCTAAAAATGCTGCAAAAAAACAAGATGAAGAACACCCCAAGCCCTACACAAATTATTTCTGTATAACATCTTGCCTCAATTCAATCATGGATACAAATTTATGTGGGGAAAAATTGATAGAGTTCAATTCAATATTAAAAACCATAGATAGAAGCAACACAATGAGGTTAATTCATGAAAGTGGGATAACATTAGCATTTTATTTTCCCAATCAATATTATATATAGAATTAGTATGGACATGTGCAGAAATTACAATCATGTAACTTGAGAAGTAAGGGATGGGAGTGGGGCTTTATTTTTATCTTTAACAACCACATCCCTCAACAAAATGTTAGGTCTCCTAGACTTGACCCAAGTGGCCAACATAAGTATCAAGGGAGGGGAAGAATATTGGGTCTAGAACTCTGGTGAATTATTGAAGGTAATAAATGAAAAATGGTTGTTAAAAAACCCAAAGCATCACTCACTTGATTCCCCAAAAATATAGCTTAGAAAAAATTCAAAGAGGAATTTGGGGATTGTATGACACTATTAAACCAACTAATTGGAAATGATTCTAATATGTACTTTTAGAATGAATGTGCATGTTCATATTACTTATATTATCACCACAAGATCCCATCCATTGGGGGGACTTAATCAGTGACTCCATCCATGACAAATGATACAAGTAAGTGACATAGCAAGAGGAGAGTCTATTTGTCCTTATGTTTTATATGACATCTTACTTGGTGTATAATATTTCATCCCAAAGACTCTTTCTAGGGTTAAGTTGTGAAAAGGATCCTAACAATCATATAGTTTATGATATGTATCCATAACTGAATTTGACAATATATGAAGCTCAATTTAGGAGAGTAATTGATTCCTTCTTTTCCCCAATAATATGTCTATATTCCCCTACTTGGTAATATGTGAGATTAACCCTAGAAGCCCAACAAAACATACCAACATGGGGATGCTATTTCATCATATTTCCTACTTTCTCATATATCAAAGTAAGTGGATTCACTATAGCCCCATTTCTACTACCTTGGAACATGGGTAAAAATGGGTATTACTATAAATTGTTAGGTAACTAGTTTATGTTCACAAAATTTTGGTTGTTAAACACAAGCCCACTTTCAAGTTTCCAATCACAATGGGTAGATACACATGCCTAACTTTGGTCAAGGCAAAGCAGGTTGAGATAAAGATGAAAGGTTATAAAATGGAACAATTTTCTCCAAGGGTAATTACGATATCAAGTGGTTATTACACAAAGATGGGACATCCTTATTAGACCATGAGTATCATTATGAAGATTATTGAATGGAATTTAGGGGAGAGGAGGATGTTAGGCTGAGAGATCACTCCCAAATGAATTTGACACAAATCATTGATTATAAGGTGGTAATTGTCCCATAGGGGATTGTTGATAATGAAGACACATCCCACCCCAAGTATGCCGAAAATTATATTGCACAAACACCATTTCCCCTATAAACTGGGAAGTTTAAGAAATGAAGTCTCTATATTAGAGGACTATAAATTTTATGAGGATAACCCTCATTTGGTTGTTTGATAAAAAGGTGGATCTCAGTCAATAAAGCACCCTTGTCTTAAACGTATATAAGATCAGTGGTATACTTGATGATGTATTACCACCTTTCAGAAAGGACACAAGGACAGTCTAAAGGACTCCCCAAATCTATTTTAAAATACCTCTCACTCCCCCAACAAGATATTAGTTGAGTGCTCAAGTGAGAAAAATTTGAACATTTGTCTCACAGTTAACACAAAGGGGTAAAGACCTCATGAGGAGAACAAACCCTCTTAGTGTATTCCTGTATGCACCCAATTTTGCATGTTGCTAGATTTTGAGAATGGTTCAAATCCCTAATGATGATTAAATATCTATTCTAATGATGTTCAAGTCCAATTTATCACTTGCGGTATACCTTTATAGCCTATTTTTCCTTGTCCATTTCCATACTTTTCCCGCTTTCCTTTATCATTTTGCAAGCTTTTCCTTAGATTTCCATATTTAAGTTCTGAACCGCACCAATGGTTATGCTGAATGAACCAATTGTTATGTAACCACTAGTTTTACTTGAGCAGTGGTTGCACAACCACTGCGGAGGTTGCATAACTTCCACTTTGCACCGACCAACAACTATGTGTAAGTTTTATTGAGTCTTTTCAATGTGATTTCGAATGTGTGTTGCCTTGTTCTAGTTCATACTTCTCACAAAATTGGCTATTCTTGAGCTCGTTAGATGCGTTCAGTCTTCTCTCTCCCAAATTACTATTATTAGTAAATTAACTACCCCTTATTTGAGTGATGTGGCATTTCTTGGCTGCCAAGTTGGCTGGACTAAATCCTTTCCAAATTTATATAAGAACCAAGCTTCTTCCTGAAGCATTTGTTAGAGTTTCTTGATTTGGATTGCAATGTTATACTTCCAGAATCCCACTAAGAAGTACACAAAAAAACCCGTTATTTTTGCCTTGTTACTCTCTTTCTCACATTATTACTAGACTACTTGCATACCATCCACTCCAACATTCTCCCATTTTTCTCGCATACTTTCCAAAGACAACTCTCTAGACACGTTGGACACTCATTGGTAAATAAGCTGATAGGATATCAAAAAGCACTCTCGACATTGGATTTGTCTCTGTACAACATTTCTAGGTTGGAGGTGTCATTAAATTCTTGCAAGTTTCTTTTGTTTATTTTTACAGATTCATACATTCGATCTGTTAATTACATTCGTTTAGAGAGATTCAATTGCAATAGTAGGTATAATAGATTTTGTTTGTAAATATTCCATTGAGGATTTCCTTCCAACTTATCTGTATGGATTTTCTTGGGAATAATTTAGAGGAGGTTCTTGCCACAGTGCTTTGTTATCATTTCTTCATTATTAAATTGTTTAGGAAAGTTCACTGCATTCAAAATTTAGTATTAGTTGCACACGAGAAAATCTTATGTGAAAATTTACTTCTCTTCCTATCCCTATGGATTTGCACGGGAAGTTAGCTTTAGAAGCTTCTGTGTCTATGTTAGATTTATATTTCTTCATTAGAAAGCTTCTGTTTTACTGGGGAAGATTTAGGGGAAGATTTTTTTGTGTGAAGCTCTTCATTCTTCCCATGATTCTGAGGTAGATCCAGAAGAAGTAGAATCCACAATTACAAATTAGGAAAAGCATTTATTTTATTATATTAATTAAATCCTTTGTATAAGGAAATATCTACATCAAGCTATTTCACGAGTTTAGTTTAATTTGCATTAGAATAGAAGCAATTTCATTTAATTAGAAGAATTTAGTTGGTTTGTGCATGTTTATTTTATTTTATAATAAACACAAAAATCCAAAAACACCAGATTAGATTAGTTAGTTATTTTATTTGTTTTATTCTCTTCTGTTTAAAAATAATTGGAAATGGACACAAAAATAGATTAGATTCATTTTCTTTGTTTAGTTAATTAGTTTTCATTTGTTTAATTAACTAGCCACACATAGATTTAATTAGGTTCAAGAAGAGAATCCCACTTGATTTAATTTAAATCTACTTGCTTTTATTTATTAATTAGGCACATAATTTAATTAAGTGGGAATTAACACAACTCCTCATGTATCCTTAGTTGGCCTAGGTTACCCAAAATTGATCTTTCCTTCTTACAGATTCTTTGCATGTTTTTTTTTTCTTCCTTAGATTAGTTGTTTACACATCCATATGACCATCCAAGGCCCTAGGAAACATAGAGATTTAGTGTGCGATCCATGAGTGCCTCAACCAAATCTAGCTCCATAGTTGACAAACATGGATCAAGGCCTCAGACACCTCATTTTCCAAACCACCCCACTTTTTCCCATTATTATCTCACAGTTGACGGATTTAAATATCGATGCAAACAATGCTTACGTGTTCGGAACAATCATCCTGGTTGAGATTAGTTTCGTAACTCACCCATTCATCCTACCCACACGTTTCCTCTCACACTTCCATGACCTTGTCTCGAGACGTCTACAAGGAAAACTTAGGAAATTTCCCACACATCCCACATCTAGTTTAGTGGGTGTTTTGTGACAGTGATATCGATAGAGTCCTTTGTCTATATATTCTCCTCAACCATTCCATTTTCTCACCCAAGTTATACGAGCATTCATTACCTTAAACAAGAATATTCCCATAGTTCAAGTAGAATAAATTTGATTGCCTAGATTTCTTGTTATCCATTTTCACCCATTTTCACATATTCTACATATTCGCCATCATTATCCATTCCATAGCCATCTTTCATCTTATATCAGCTGTCCCTACATGACCTCGAGAGGTCGATTACGCCCTAGAGTCACGTGTGTATTATTAGACATACATTCACCCCTATCCAATATATACCAGACTTTGCATCAATACCCCATGTGATATTCTTCTAAAGGATAGGGTAAAAGGCCAAGTACTAGTCAAACATCCAACAAAGACACTAAAATGAAAAATTCTAAGGAGAAAAATTCCTTAAGCGGCATAATCCGAGGAATTACTGGTTCAAGAGCCGACACTCTCGGATAATATCCCTCTACTAAGAAGGAAGAGACCAATAAATTTAACTTTAATAATCCAAGAGGGCACACCACAGGTTGAAGGAAAGAATAATATAGCAGAAAGGGAGGTAGAAAAAGGAATTTAGATGCCCCCCTTTGTCATTAATCCCTCCCCACCTAGAGGATTTGATAGAATAAGGGATACATTTACCTTTAGCCCATTCTGCGAAGACCATTACTAAAGATAATGTTGCTCCATAAATTGGTAGTATTAGGGTCCCAACGCTTGAGGAGGGTCAAAAATAGGATCATATTGAAAATACCAGTCATCTAGAGATTAGTATGGTAAAAATGAAGGATTCTTATCCAGAAATAACACATGAGCATCTCAATGTAGAAAGGGTATAAGAGATCACATAGTAACCCATGGGTGAACAAGGGACATGGGACTTGAGAATAAATGTTGAGTAACCCCAAGCCATTGAGGAAAACCCCATTCTTAAAACTAGAATTTTGGGAAAAGTGGAAGCAAACGAGATAGCAAAAGGTGAAGAGGTGTGCATAAAATCACCTAAAGTAGTTACTGAGATCTAATCTCTCTCGACAATAATGAAGGAGGGTCATCACCTAACATTAAAACAAATGAAAATGTCTTTGAAATTGTTGTAAGGGAAGAAGTCACATTGACCCATACCCCAAACTAGACTTTGTACAAATCCAAGGGGACCTAAGCCCAACCTAGTGGTGTAATGTTATAGCTTGCAAATGTCGAGAAAGGAAAAAAATACATACAGAAGTTGAAGTGTAAATAATGTCTATTAATACACAAATAGTCCCTCATGTTCCACAACCAATGGTTGTGGCAGAAAAAGGCCATCCATAATTAATGAGGAACTACCTCTTGGGGGATGGTTGGATGAGGCAATCCCTGTCAAGAAAAAGATAAATGTACAAATAAATATAGATAAAATTATAAGTGTCTTTGTAACTATGGGTTCATGTATGCCACCCAAGAAGGTCATAGCCATGTATAGAATGTTGCTTTGTAATTAGGGAAAAATATAATTAGAGGTAGCTACTCCACATAATGAAGTATTGAAAGGAGAAACAATCCTATAAGACTACCAGGTCACCCTAACCCCTTTAGGGAAACAATCCACGAAGGGATGAAACATGACTTCCAAGTAGTATTCTAAGATGTGGTGCAAAATTTTGATAAAGAAAAGGAAACCAAAGATCAATTACAAAAAAATGTGGAAGCCTTGTCTAACATTGTAAGGAGGTTTTTTTAACTTCCTACAAGAACACAATCACTCACCTCCGAGGTAACAAGAAATGTTTTGAAAAAATTGAAGATGTTCATGTTAGGGATGTTACTACCAAGGAGTGGGAGAAAAAGGTTATTGAGAAGGTCAACTAGGCCTTGACCAAAACCATAACATGATATACATATATCAATGATCTTATTGAAAAGGGTAAGGAACATGATGAGAAATGTTATGAGGAGTTAGAACAATGGAAGGGAATGTTGCCCAAGCTTGAAGGCATAAATACCATCAGTGAAGATGTATTGGAAAAGAAGGGATCATTCCCCAGGATGGAAATGGAGATAACTTATTTTGTAAAGAAGGAATTAAGATACAAGTAGAAATATTGGAGAATGAAGTACATAAAATACAATAGGCAAGGAACAAAGCACAAGATTATGTTGATGACACCGAACTCTAAATATAGAAGATGCTTCCCATCCAAGGGATGCTCACTCATGAAAAAGAAGATACAAAGCAATTAATTGAATAATTCAAGGGACATATAGCAATGAGGACTAAAAACCAAAACATGTTTAATCATTCCTTCATCCAAAGGCTCATGTACACAAATAAATATATTGAAAAACTAACAAAGAGCATAAGGAAAAAGGATGAAGTATCTCAGTAGAATGCATAAATGTTTTTCTAGGAAAACTTCCATACAGGTCTTGATGAAGAATATATCCTAGACATTTTCAATAAATATAATGCCTATAGGGAAAGGATAAAAGAAACAGAGGAAGTTGAAATTGTTGAGCTTGATCAAGCCTAGGATTGTTTCCTATCCTTCTCTTCTTTTTGAGGTTTTTCTTATCTTCTACTTTCCAAATTTTGTGTTTTCAAAATAGTAGAGTGAAAATTTCAATTCAAAGGATTAAATAATGAATTATTTGGATTAAAACCATACATGAGATACATCGAAATATTGTGTAGTCTATATATGTAAAAAAGTGGGGATTCTATAGGGGCCCATGACCTTAGAAATTATATTAGTAATTTTGTATACATTTATAAAAAAATTTTGTAACTAGCATACGATTAATCAATAACTATGAATTTCTCTCCAAATATAGTAATACGAGTGATAAAATTTTCTTCCTAAACTCAAAATCCTTGTAGTCTTGGGCTTTGTATACATATTGTATATCTTTTGGTAAATCACAAGACATACCCATATCCATGAGCTCCTTAATACTTTCCTTGGGTTTCCCAAAATATTAATCAATTCCAATTTCTTTGTGTAAGAGGACACCCCTTCAAGATGGTTGAGCCCTCATGAAAACTTCATCTTAGTACCTTGATAAACACCGGTCTTAGAAGATGTGGCTGGCTTAGATGCATCAGTTGGTTTTGTAGAAGTAGAAATAGGGGCATTAATAGGAAATTTTATGATCCTTTTACATTTAATCAATAGAGGTAAGGGTGTAATATAGATATACGAACAATATCCGTATTAATAGTTGGCCTACAACGAAGCCAAAACCTCTTCAATTACTCGAGAACTATATGATATTATGGGTGAAACAAGTGATGAAATAAAATTTGGAACACTAATAAGAAGGGGGTCATTTTGGAAATTTTTTTCATCAAAGTCACTTGAATTATGTGATAATTTAATGGTCCCATGGGATCCTCTTGATCCTTAATTGAGAACAACATCTTGACGAATGTTTTGTCTAGATAAGAAAGATTAAAAAGTGAATGCAAAGTTTCTAAAGGTAGATTATTCAAATCTCCTTCGAGCTCTATGTCCACCATTTAACAAGTAAAGGGATGTCACTACGTCTTTCACAGATAATTCTACTTACAATCTCACAAATAATTTGCAAATTCATAGCTGGTAAGTAAGAATTTATAGGAAAATAAATCTCAGGGAATTCTGTGTGAAGTATTATGGTAAGATTAAATGTAGGATCAAATTGGATGCTTAGCACGAGTTTAATAAAGATAGCTAAATAATATCGACAAAAAGGCATTCCTTTGGTTTGATTTAAAATATTGGAAGAGAAAGCACTAAATTCAAATAATTACCCTTAATTATTGCTTTCTCAAGATATGTTTTCCAAAAAGGTAAAAATCAAATTAATTAAAGGAATGATGTCAGGAGGAAAATGGTTATGAATAAGCACATGAGTGATTGAGACAAGATGAAAAATATAGGAAGACGTTTGATGACATAAGCTAAATACTTTGTGCACATCCACATCTGCAAAAAAAAGTGAAGGTCAATTCCTAAGAGTTGGTAGCTAAAAAGGGAATCTTTGTAGTTAGAAAAAATGCCTTCCCGCTTTGATGAAATATCAAGCTCCTTTGCTGCGAAGAAAAGAATATTATCTTGCTAGTTTGGGGGAAATTGAAATCTAAATCCATGAAGTTTTGTATAAATATTTGGGCATGCCATCATATCAAAAGGGGGGTTGGTTTTATATTTGAATGGTTGAAAGAAGAGTATCATGAACTCAACATGTTCCCATTTTATTATGGGATACATATGAACTTTGAGCTTTCCAGATTTTTTGTTAAGGTGGTTGCACTATACATCCATTGGCAAACATTGAGAGCATTTAATTCATGTCCCTTTGTTAAAAATTTGAAATTTTGAATGAAATATGTATACTTATGATTGTAGCCTTGTGTTCTAGATCTTATATGTGAAATTTGATTAATGAGTTATAATTTCTACTACAATTTTATGTTTATTAATTCTATATGTAACACACTAGATCAGTCCTTTGTTGTTGCATTTTGGTTACTAAATCAATATTGTTTTGTGAGAACTTACTCTGCAATATTTGATATAATTCTAAAATCCTTATTGCAACCATATTGTTGAGTGATTTTTTTCAGCCTTTGAGTGTATCTTTGGCATGTGATAATAGGAGCAATAAATACTTCATTAGAATGCTTGCATGATATTTTGTGTTAAGTGTTTTAGAGATTGTGTTGAAAACATTTGCAATTGTTGAGTATCAATGAATGCAAATCTTTTATTTAGGAAATTTTCACTACTTAATCATATGTTCTTTACTTTCCAAGATAACATGTTGTCATGGTAGTTATTGTTGCTTTGTTATAGGAAATCAATCATCATTTACTCCCCTTCTTTTAAAAAATCAAACCTACTATACCTTTCCCCACACCATCACACTTCTAAAAACTTTATTTCACCACCTTGATTGTTCTATTTCTAAGTATCATTAAAGACACTTCTTCATACCCAAATTCCCATAAAAAAATGATGCAAGAACAACCAACTTTGCTTTCTTTTATAACTTGTGTTTGATGCACTAAATGTATGTAATACTCTTGTGACAACTCTTACGAGTGGGCGTTACATTCATGGCCATGTTTATCTCAGATTGACCCACCATTTGCCATATTAGAAGGAATTAAGTGTAAATTATCTCCCCTCTATTCAATTTACCCCATGGGTTCTCTCCCCCTGGTCTAAGTAGGACTAAAAACAACAGGATCATGCCCTCCCTTTTGTACGTGCCTCTTAATCGTCCTAGAGCTTGTTATAAGAGAATGTTAGACATCTCCTTGGCTAAAAATGACATAAAACTCGTAGTTTGACATATCCTTAAGCCTTCTTACCATTTGTAAGTGTTGCTAGGCCTGTGGGGGTGTAACATTGGGAGCCAATAGTTTGGATTTGGAAGCATGCACTGTTACATGTAGCAATGATCATCTTGAATGGTTCACACCAATCTATAACTTCTTATATTGGTAATCCATCCCCTCTAAACTTTCACCCCATAAAGCCCAATGTTTATGATGGGAAGCCACACAAAGATACATAATAATTTGTGCCTCCTTAATCAAGAGGGCATTCAATTGCTGTTTATTACGTTGTTTAGGCATTGATAACATCCCTTTAGCTATATCTCTAATACATGATAACTTTGTGTGATGGGAAATTCTTTAGAAAAGATATGTCTCATAAAATCCTACAACAGGGTTATTATTGGCCTACTATGGAAAGAAGATTGTTTGGAATACACCACACATTGCAAAAATGTCAAAAGAATAGTAACCTCCATCATGCACCCACATATGAAATCCATCCTATCACCTCATCATGGCCATTTTCCCTATGGGGTTTTGACCTCATTGGTAAAGTCAATCCTGAATCAACTGATGGCCATAAATTTATTATTACTACTATTGAATATTTCACTAAATGGGTTGAATTCATGCCATTACAAACCACTACAAGTGTTAACATCTTCCACTTTATTACTACCCACATCATCACACACTTTGGCATTCCTTCATCCATTGTCACTGATAATGGATCTTATTTCAAAAACAAGGATGTCAAAAGGCTTTGTGCAAAGTTTAAAATCAAGAAAACCTTTTCTACCCCTTATTATCCACAAGGAAATGGTCAAGTAGAAGCCACTAATAAGACCATTGTCAAGATATTGTGTAAAATTGTTGATACTAGTAGAAGTGATTGACATAATCAAATTTTATACACTCTTTGGGCTTACCACATGAGCATCCGTACTCCCACAAATGCTACACCTTTTTCACTAGTCTACGACACTGAGGTTGTCATTCCACTAGAACTTGAAATACCTTCATTACGTGTGTCACTCAAAGGAATTCTGAAGGATAATGAATATTGTGAAAATTGATTACATGAGCTAGAAATGCTTGAATCTCACCATATACAAGCCTTGGAACATCTTCATGTGTATCAAAAAGTATTGCACAAGGTTATAATAATGAATTATGCCCATGAAAATTCCACATTGGTGAACTTGTTCTAAAAGAAAACCAAAAAAACACTAAGGAAAATTTAAGCCTAATTGGCTTGGGCCCTATGTCATTACTGCCAAGCTAGGGCATGGAGTCTATCGTCTTGCTACTCCTCATAAAACCACTCAAAAACCCACTTAATGTAATGCACCTTAAATGATATTATGCATAACCTCCTTCTCCTATTTGTTACCCAATGACACACTCGTGTTCTCAAGGTTCATACATGACTATTGACGACATTAAATGAACCTTACTCGCACACTTGGGGGGAATAACACTTTCTCCCACCCTCCATCACTATTGGTTGTCTCTATCATCTACTCATAGGTTATCTACTAAGCTTCACACTCGATGCTTCATGTTAAATATTTCCTAGTATTTAACACCAATCCAATATAATACCTTTGCCACCTGATGAAACACTCTTGTTCTATGGTTCATACTTGACTGTTGAAGACGCAATTCCCAAATTAATCTCATGTCACACACATCTGTTGGGGAAACACAACTCCCCTCATATTTAAATCTTGCATAATATAGCACACCACCACTTTCACATAACATTTACACATCTTGGTTATATTTACTCTTGTTAGTTTATACTACTTACATGTTGCACTTTATTTCCTATGATAGTTGGATACTTAGTATGTCATTATATTTTCTATACACACATGCACATTCACATTGTATGTTGAGGTGAATGCAAAATTTTATAGATTCTTACATGACACATGATGCTTGACACTGCTCTTTACCAGTCTCTCACCGAGGCTCTTGGGTCATCTACATTTAGTATTCTCCTCATCCACATCACAATTCCTATAGTTATAGTATTTACTACTTTTTGTTACTATCACTTACTTTTCACTTATCTATACATGCTTTGAAATAATATTTATCTTTCTAACATACTAACGGGTGTAGAATTTTCCTTACAGATTCTATACAAGCATGTTCATCTCGTGATTTCTTGCTTGTTATTGTTTTCCATTGTTTGGTGGCTATGCCCTATGTCTTGCTTGATCATTGTTTTCTTATGGCTATCTCATCCTCTGATTTTCTTGTGACATTATAAGAAATGTCCCATGTATGCAACCCAATTTTTGCGGTCCCTCTTGTCTTCATAGTTGCTTGATACATTGTATTCCATTGCATGCTAGCTCTTCTACACTAAAAATTGTTCCCACCTATCTTGTTAGCACATGCCTTGGATTCTACCATGCACATCCCATACCCACTATAGGTAACCAATATCTGATATGCATATCAGTTTTAGGTCCTCTCATTTGGGTTTCCCCCTCCTACATTCATCACACACACCCCAAATGAGGGGGAAAAATATTGGGTAAATAAATAACCCTTCCAAAGCATTACATAGCTCTAGAACATAATAAAACAATACATAATTGACAAAGGCACATAGTTACAAAGTGGTCTAAAATCAGACTTGGATCAAAAACACAGAGCAAACACTAGCACCTAGTAGCGAGATAGTAACGTTGGGTGCTTATGTCTTGGGGTGAAATTATACTGAGTTTCTCGGTTCAACATAGTTTCCAACACTTTAAAATTTGGATCTGAGTATCAAACACTTGGATTCAGTTATAAAATTCATTCATTTAATTACAATTTGGTTATAAATCAGTTATAATATGGTTACAAATTGGTTACAAATCAAGAACGTGTCAATCTATAGTGGAACTTATAATTTGAGAAGCATCATGGAAGGAGATAAAAAACCTCTCTCCTAAACAATCTTCTCAATTCATCTCTATCAATGGTGTACCTCCATCTACTCCATGGTCACCATATCCTCCAAATAGATTACTAATGCATCATCTATTCTATCTAGTATGCCACGACCTCTACAACCTAAAGCATAATATTCTCCAAGCTCACCTACTCACACATGACCTACACAGTCTCATTGCTCTCGCTAGTTTACTACATCAATCTAGGTCCCTCGCTCGACAACTCCTACATCTAGACACACTTCTACACCTCATTTTATTCCATGTAGGTGTCCATCACCACCATGATCTTCTTCGCATAGGTCTCCACCACATACACATTTTGTTACACCAAGGTTCCCACTATATACTCATCAGTCGCATGCATATAGACTTCACCCACTTGTAAAACGTCTATCTTGTATACCACCACTTTTAGATCTTGGTCACATGCCTTCATCACCGCCAACATTAGGTATAGGACCTTCATCCTTTACTTTTATGAGATAGCTCATTCATCAACACACACTTGGGGGACATTGTACTTATTACTTCCCCCAACATCAATAGACATTTTACATACACCTTCTTACACTAGCATACACATCTTCACACACCCCAATATTTTCATTACCCTATGACACACTCTTTTTTATGGTTCAATCTTAAATGTTGAGGGCATCCTATATACATGAACCTCACACACTGCACCGTCAACAATATACATCACCTCTTCACACATCATACACTTTTCTACATATAAAATCTTCCATCTATTATGCATCATCCACACTATGTGCTTCATACACCCATACATCATACACATTATACACACTACATTATTCTACACTTTACATTATCCACATCTTCGACATCACATGTGCTTTAAACTTCCATACTTATATAATCTACACATCTTGCATTGCATACTACACACTCTACATTACACATTACACCCTTTACATGTCACACACCTATGACATCTACTATACATATTGCACATTTTACTCATCATCCTCTATGTGTTGCACACACTACCCGACAATGTACTCTAGTCCCATGCCCATACTCATTGCTGAGGATATACATATCAAATGGACCTCATCAAACTCACACGTTCAATCATTCAATCCTCTTATCATGCGACATTCCTAGCTAGTGCCTTCTTCATACATATCGTGATATACACTTTATGCTAAATCATCACCCTTTCTTACTTTCATATTTATTCATCTTGTGATATATGATTTATGATACATCATAATTCTTTCTAACATCCTACTCATCCATATAGTGATATGCACTTTTAGGCTAAATCATCACCCCTTTCTACAATAACACTCATTCCCTACGCCGTGTACAATATCATCAACACATTACCATTACACAATCATTACTCTATTGATCAACTCTTTTCTACTGAGACAACACATTTCAAACCATTTCCTGATGATGCACTCTTATTCATGGTTCATTCTTGACTGCCGAGGGGGCATAAATAAATGAACCTAATTACATACATACACATCCACTTGGGGGGCACACTGCTCCTGTCACTCACACTACATTCCATTCCGCCTCATCCACAACATACTACATATCTTAGTTGCATTTACTCTCACTTACATTTACTTGTTACATGTTCATCCTATTACACATGCTAGATAGATATCTTGTATGTAATTATCTTTATCATGCACACATTCACGTTCACTTGCTTTCTAGTTGTGATCACAAATTTTACAGTCCATTACATGCAGCATGGATGCTTGGCATAATACCTAGTACTAGTCCCACAATAGCTCCTAGGGCATCCAATTTCATACATCACAAGTGCTATTGTTTCATTTTGTTTCATAACACACTATTTTCTCAGATTATACATGCTTTGACATAATTTTTATCTTTCTAACGTGCTAATGGGTGCTTCATGTGCAACATTTGTTATGCAAGACTATTTACTTCTATGGTTGTTTGAAACACTATTTTCCTTTACTTATCATTGTTTGTGGGCTATGTGCTATGTCTTACTTATTCTCTAATTTCTTATAGATATTATGGCCTTGATTATCTTGTGACATTATGAGTCGTGTCCCATTTTTGTAACCCACTTTTCATGGTCTACATTGTCTTCTTACGTGTTTACTTATAACTTAAATTACACATTATCGCACTTATATTTTACATGCATGTTTTCTTATACTAACACTTGTATCCTAGCCACTTTGTTTGTGTGTTCCTTGGTTTTTACCAAGCACATTGCATTCCCCATACATGGCACCATTTCAAGTAAGTGGTTGGTCATATTTTGGGCCACATACTCCTTCAACGATGTTGCATGCACCCCAATCGAGGGAGGCATCATTTGGGTGTATCGAGATACCCACATAGCCTTATACACAACACAATATGGTACTAGTACACCACAATTTTAAGTTTCAAATAGGGCTGGAGAATCGGACTTGGGTCCTTAGCATAATGACCTTCCCTGAATAATGATAATAGGGGAAATTACATAGTTTTTGGCATGTCACAAAGGATTTTGATAGGAAGAGAGAAATTTAACACCGGGCATATACACAATAGATTTTAAAGGGCATATGGTCCTTAACACATCTGTTTATACACATCATCGTAATGGTGTTCTACATAGCGGGAAAGCTTGATTAAAGGATTGGAGGATGACACCAAAATATTCTCCCTACACTTCTTCCATTTCATTGGCATGAGATCTCACAAAAATTTGCATGTAGACATCATCTATAGGATCCTTACTCACCCTTTGCCTCATCACATATCAGGTGCACATGTTCCTTTTTCACATTTTTTATTTTACATACTCTTTTACATGTTTTTACACATATACATGTGTATTTGACTACTTATTTAGCTTATCTTTTTCAGGTCCATCTCGTATGGGAAGTGGTAGTCAATATCAATACCGACATCATCCATAATATCAACATCAACATCAGGTACATTGTGACATATACACATGTGTTTTCCAGCTTAGGTTCATTTTCATCACTTTTTTCACTTTCTCCTCAACATCCATACTTCACATTTTTATCACTCCATGCTTTTTTTTCAGTCCCTCAACATGCTTCCATCATCGATCTACATGGTTATCAGGTACACATATCTATCTAATTTATGTTACCAAGCTTTCCACTCACCAACATAAAGTGGGGGAAAATTTAGACATAAAATCATGCATTTTGGGTAATTATATAGTCATGATTACATACTACTATGAATATGATTCCTAAGTAAAAGAAGTACTAATCAACCCATGTCTTTGACCACCTTGCTTTACTTTATGTTGCTACTTTTGGTCTTACACCCTTACTTTCTCAATCTACCATTTTACTCTTTGACATATGTCATCCACGACACCGAGTGCCTAATCAAGATGCGGCGTGAGGCACCCTCATCCCCCCTAGGTGCCCTTGTTCTCTTTGTAATTAATCACAATTTTTGGGTCCTTTCTAGCTATTTGAGAATATTATCTTTTTGGTATTCGTCATTTTCGGGGTTCATTACGAAATTCAAGAAAGAGAATCATATAAATATAAAGTTATGTGATCATAATAAGGGACCAAACACCAAGTATTAGCTATCACCACCTAAGGTTACATCCATTAAGGCATCTAAGAGCTCCATTGCATCCATCTAACTCCATCATAAGGGACACAAGGGATGGTTTTCTGCATCACACTTCATAGGAGGGACATTCATTTTATTTTATGCACACATTTACTATATTCTACATCTAGCTACTTGATCATTTATCCACATGTGATGGCACAAGAGTAACCTAGGGAATAATTACACATGCACACACACACAGACAAAAGTACATTATGTCTGAGATGTATTGTAACACTCAGTCTTAAGTTCACCATTATGACAGCTGAGGACAATCTGACCCCTCATTCTACATCTTTATTTTTTAGGATTTGATGTCTATTTGAGGATTTTGCAGGTTCATTCTTTATTTTAGGTTTCCAACAACCTCAACGATCTTGGTGTGACCTCGAAGTGATCAAAAGTGACTAAAGGTAAACATATTGTGACACCTTGGAGAAGGTTTTATAAGAATTTCCTTAGACACAGGTGCCTAGAAACAGGCCTAGGGCACTCGTGGGCACCCCTGTCCCTCTACAGGCTCCCTAGTCTAGCCTCGCTACTCTCCAAAACTACATTTTTCTGAGCTCTAGTGAGATGGTTAATGCTTCAAATTTTCCTATTCTCCAACTTTGTGTACTTTCCAGAACTCTTTGAATCAACTAAGGATTTTTACCCTCTCCTTGTACTTAGGTTTTGGTACTCTATTGCTTAATTTACTTGATTGTATTTGTTGTACTTAATTTATTATTCATTTCTTCGCAATCTTGCATTTATATTAGGTATAATATTCCATATTTACCATAATAATGTGCTTATTAAGATATTCAACATACAAACACATTAACAAAAGTAAGATGCACAACACATAACACCATATGTAAGTGGGAAACCCTCATGGGGAAGAAAAACCACTGAAAATCTACTTATATTACATAAATCAAAGAGATTTAGTGAAGCACAAACTTCACGAGGAGTACCAACCCCTAGTTTAGTAGAGCACCAACCCTACAAGGAACACTAACCCATAATTTAGTGAAGCACCCACTCCACAAGGAGGATACAATCCCCTAAGATGAATAAAAACTAACTCAATCTCTTGATGATGATCATCTCTAATTTTTTTATTTCCATAACTGATGGATATCTCTAATTCAGCTCACAACTTCACCTTCAAACCCTCATTCACCTAGCTCACTCTTTCTTCCTCTTTCACACCTTGTCTTGGCTCTAAAATCTTGTAAACATGCTATAAAACCTTCCTTAACCTATAAAAATATGATTAGATCTCAAATTATGTCTTCAAACCTGAAAATCACTTCTACTTGGGTCACACTTTTCCCCCATGCAAGACTAGCTCACTAAATGAGCTCAAACTTCACTTTATATGCTTCTCTCCATTCTAACTCAAGAGAGGTCATTCTTAAACCTTTTTCATAACCAATAAAACATTATAAAATTCAAATAAAATCATTACAATGGTCACATATGACCCATATAGGTCGTCCATGCCCAAAACCAACTTGCACCAAAAATGCTCAAAACCCCATCACTAGGATGAGTTAAAACAAAAATAAAAAACATGCTTATTCAAGCTTCCATATTCACCATAAATTAGTAATATAACATATAATAATCATACATGGTCACACATTTACTTTAATTAATCAAATAAATCATAAAATGGGCTCACTGGTTCATATCCTTCACACAATAGTCAATTCAAGTGCCATGTCTTCACCTTTGGGCCTCATGACCATCCACAAATACCTCAACTATGGCATGTGACCACCATAAGGAATTCCTAGGACATTTAAATCATTTATATGCAAGTTATAACTCATGAAACACCCCCTTCTCAAACCACAACAACTTTTCTCTTCCCCAAAATAAATTGCCCAGAAACCTATTTTGTAAACTCAACTAGTTTATACCCTTTCTGTCACTTCCAAGAGCTAAAAATTCCTTAAATATGAACAAAATTCATCCCTATTCACATCATAGGTGATATAAAACATAAAATAATCCATTTCATGCATCAAATAACTCAATCTTTTAGCATAAACAAACATTTCCTAAAAATGCAGCTACCTTATTATTCATAAATCAGCTTGAAAGAGCCATAAAATCAAATCAGAATAAGGAAATCCATACACCAATAGAAATATTTTTGAATCACCTTTCTAGAACATATTGGAAATCCTTACAACTCTAAGAGGAAGGCCTTAAACCAAGTCAATTTCTCGAAACTACTTCTTATGGCTTTTTGGACTCAAGAATTGACCATGAGCCCAACTCGCTCCATCACACCAAAAACACTTCCACACTTAGAAAAATCATGGAACATCATCATAATTTTTTTCTAAGCACTCAAAAAACTTCAACAATCATGAATAACTCAAGAACATCTTCTTACCTCATGAAGTCATTTGGCACCCTACTAGAATAAGCATCCTTCAAACTTGACCCTCAAATATCAGGTTAATTTTTTTCATAGCATATAAAAATGTAATTTTGACATACCATTGGAAATATCTCTGAACCACATTCATAACACAAATTGAATCAGCTCCTAACTCACCCTGTATCTCCGAAATTCTAATTTTACCACAGATTGCTCTAAATTATCCCATAAATTAGTTTTCACAAATAGGAACAATTTTTCACTTAAACCATGACCTAAAACCTTCATGAAAACCTATAGAAACTCAAGGGATAACATAAATCCCCATTTACTCTTTACCTTCTTTGGAGAAATTTTCCACAAACAAAACTTCTTTAGAAAAAAACATATTTAGGTGGGGCCCACATATGCTCACAATCTCTAATTCACCTTTCTAGAAATTTGGGAGATTCCTATATAAAATATAATCATCAATTTTTCAAAACCAATCAAAACTAGGCTTGTATACTCAATCTTCTCCAAGCTACTCCTAACTAGGGTTTAGTTAGGGTTTCAAACCAACTTACCTTCTTAATGATTATTCATAAAAATGTGACGATCAAACCACCTCATTATTTTTGTGAAAACTTCATAACTGACCTAAGAAGCTATTACAAAGATATCAAGTCCCCATGAAAATCATACAATTCACAACAAGCATAAGAAGGTCCACTTTTGCTTTAAAAACACACTGTAACTTACCCAATTTTGCCAAAACTTGCATATATTGCAATTCCCATGTCAGAATGACCTGAAACTTGTCATGAAGCATAATTACAACATCATATACCTATCCATATTAACCATATAGCTCAAATAAATCTAAAACTATCCATCCATTAAGACTTACCTATGCCAAACTATTTGTTTCTCTCTTGCTTGCTTCCCAAGGACCCTGAAACACCTTCAAACCACTAAGTAATGACCTAAAACTCACCATAAAGCTCAGGTACACTATCACCATACTATTACCATACTTTAACAACACTGATCAGATCCATTTCTCATACCTCCTTACCATTCTACATGCTTCAGGGTTAAGAATATGCCAGAATGACCTAACTCAATACTAAAAACCATGAAATGACTATGATGACCTTGTATAGAACCATAAACATCTGTAACACACCTCTATGACCATGCATGACCTCATGAAAAACATCCAACCAAATCAAGAGATCTCACACCACAACTCTTCCTAGAAAACCAAGCTCTATGATTTCTTAGAACACTTCAAACATGGACATTACCAATCAACCTTCATGTTTGACACCCGAATAACATCTCATGGAGACTCACATGACCTCATGACACCCTATATCATAAATGAAGTTGACATAAATGAAAAAAAAACACAATGGCCAACACGCATTGGTCTCGCATACACCGCATAGGAGGGGATTTTATTTTATTCCATCACACATATTTTACGTACTCGAGATAAATATAGATCTAGCCCACTATAATTATAAAACTTGTACAAGGGAAAACTAGGGAATGAGACACATACACACATACACACACAAATAACTACATAGAGTATGATATGAAGTGCAACACTCGGTTGTAAATTCACTCTTTAGGTGACCACCAGGGTTAGTACGAATCCACATTCTACCTATTTTTTATTAGATTTGATGTGGTTTGTGGACATGTGTAGGTAGTAATTTATTTTGCAGGTTAAATGTGTGATAACAAAACTAAAGTGACAAATATTGAATAACAGAGAATATATTTTGACCTAGAAAAGACCAAATTCTAAGCATCTGAGAAGACATGCACCCATGTTAGTCATTAGTAATCGGGAACTCATGTCCTCTTATGGGCGCTTATGTCCCATGAGTTCCTAGGGTTATGAACCCTCATTGAGCCTTTGTGATACTATATCAATCTTGTTCTAGTAGATACACAATATTGATCATTCCTGTGTCGCACGAAATCAACTAAGTCATCTTTCACTCTTTCAAGTTACTTAGGGTTTTACATCCTTGAATGCTTATTACTGCGTGTATATTTTTGTACTTAATTACTCGAACAACATTTGTTATAGTTGTTACTCTAAAATAATATTTAATTCAATTTAGATTAAATTGGGGATATACTAAACTGCCATGACCATACAAAGATCTTGTCCTAACCAAATTATATGGTTTTAGACCTACTATGATTCAAATCATGTAGCTTTCTATTGTGCTCACCTTCCGGATTTTTATGTCATTTTTAAACCATTGTTATCACACACACTATGAGGCTCTCTACATGGACTGATTATCATCTCAAACCCTAGTCATGGATAAAGAGTCCTAGAAAATAAACCTTAAAGAGGTTTTTGGCACCCTTGTGCATCTCCAACATTGACACTACTCCAAAGAGGTCTAAAAATACATGTCATTCTCCACCTAGCATGTGATATCTAGATATACCATTCATATTAGGATTTTTCTTTGACCATGCATGCATTTCCTGATTTCACTAAAATAATTGGTGAGAGGATGTTTGAGTGCTTCGGATGAGAGATATGGCTACCTTGACCTAGTTTGTAGCTTTAGACTTGATGTAGGTGTTTTCCTAAAGACTTCAAATGTGAAAGTGTAATATTTATGGAGCTTTGGATGTGTTTTGTAAGTGTATGAAGATTGCTCTAGTGGATTGCCCTTAGGAGTTCTAGGTTAGCAAATAAGGTAGCTTTTACTTGCTTATATAGGGTTATGTAGATGATTTATGTAAGAAAGGCTGACCTAAATGGAGTTTAAAACCCAACGAAAGATATTTATTTAAAAGCAAAGTTGGAGGACATGTTGGTCCAATACCGTACATATTGGTCAATACTAGATATAAATCCTAACCAAACTACATGACTTTGATTGAGAGAAAGAAATATGTCAAATGATGTTTGGAGATGATAAAATAATGTTTATCTATTGATTTTTTACATTTTGTTCTCAGAATGTGTTCACATGTCAGTGTGCAAGGATAAATAAGGTAAATAGTGGACCTCATAAAGTGCTAAGTGAAAATAGAGAAGCTGTATGTATCATAGCAAGAGTGCATAGTCAAATCAAGGGTTGTCAAAGTGTAAATTACCAAATTTGAGTGTCTACATATGTGTAAGGCATAAATAGTATCTAAAGCAATGGATTTTTGTCACAATTATCAAATTATGAAGGTAGCACAATCATCCATTATATTTAAGTGGATAAGTGAAGTGACACTAGCAATGGCATAAATATTTTAGTTATCTTTATAAGGGACATTGGAAATGGAATATTATTTAAATGTTGAAAGCAAGTGATTAGTTGAATTATTGTAAGGAATTAACCTATCTTATTTTATTTGATAAGCATATTGTACATGGTGAAAAATCATCCGGGAATCCCCCAAAAAAATGTATGTTTCAAACATATAGCGTAAAAGTAGTATAGAGACTTAATATTAAGGATTCATATCTAATGATATTCTTGGTACATGAAAATTTGATTTGATAAGTAAATGACATAGTTTCACCATGGGGTACGATAAAAACAATGCATTCCCCCTACTCTAGTAGCACATTTAGATCCATTAAATTACATGGTCCACATTTCTATATCAATTTTATATATGGTGAATTCATCCTAAAATTGATCATTGATGGGCGAAGAGTCAAATAACGGTGCCTCCCGAGTTGATCGGTGATTATTTGTCTTTTAATTAACTTTTGGGGCTATAAGATTAAAATTAAATTATGTTAATGACATCACCTCTTGAACTATTCTACTTAAAAGGTGGGTTTGAGACAAAAGTTTATGTAGGGGATCCATCTTAGTAATAACTTGAACGTATATATTTAATGTATATAATGATGTAATTTAAAAACAAAAACTAAAGCTAAGCACAAAGTTTCAATATTAGTATAATTATGTTCATATGGAAGCAAGGTGTAACTAATATAATAAATTACACATTCACGATTGTTATCATCATATTGTGTAAGCAAGGCACCAAGAGCATGGTCTCGTAGAAGACACACACACACACACACACACACACACACACACACACACACACACACAGAGGAGAATGGTTTATCAGGTATGGGTGGAACAAGAACAAGTGGATTGAGAAAATATAACTTAATATCATTAAAGGTAGTTTAACAAACCTTGTCCCATTCAAAAGTAGTATATTTTTTATTAGTCACATGAAAAGTTATGTTTTGTCAGCTAGTTAGGCCACAAAGCACCGAAATAGATTATATATTTCCTTGAAGTGATCAAAATTGTTTGAGATTCCATGGTAGTGGCATTTCGATAATAACTTATATATTTTTGAGAACAACCTCAATGCCCTGTTGGTAAATAATAAATCCTAACATCTTTCCGAGAGGTGAATCAAGGCACATTTTTTGGGTTAAATCGCAAGTTACACTATCATAACCATTCAAATATTTGTCATAGATTATGTGCATGGTCTTACCACTAAGTGGGTTTTGCTAGAAAATTATAGACATGGTATTTAATAATTTTATGGATTTAATAATAAAATATATGCATCATAACACATTGATAAGTAACACCAACATTCTTTAACCTAATAGGTCATGATTATATAAGAAAAGGTACCTCGTATAATGGTAAAGGACATATTATATTGATTAGTGGAGTTGATTTTGATTTGGTTATATATTACAGAACCATCCTTAAAGGACAACATTTCATAGCTTGATGTAGAGTCAACAATCATATCAATATGCGGTAAAGGAAAACTATCCTTAGGAATAGCTTTGTTTAAATCTTGAAGATTGGTAAAAAAATATTGCCAATAGGTTTGTATACAAGAAAAATACTAGAAATTGATTGAGGTTAATGTTTATACCCTAATTAATTTCTACGTGTTGTAAATGCACAACAATAAGAAAGATGTAAGAGTTAGAAACATGGAGACTATTATGATATAATCAACTTCTAACATCAATTATACATGACCAAAATAATGCATTTAGAACTTGAAATGATAAAAACTGATTGATAAATAATAATTAATTTTCTCAAAACACAAGGGGAGAGATAAACTCAGTTGTTCATGACGATTCAAAAATTATATGGATGTGCGGGGTAGGAGAACATGAAGATTTGGGACTATGGATTCTACACTGGAGATTCTAGAACTAGAAATTGACCAGTTGTATGACCATACAGATTATGTATACTCTATTTGGGAGATGTATGGTATATGACATAATTTATATGGTTTTAGACCCTATGACATGCCTAGGTATGTAACTTCATGTGTGCTTTACTTTCCTAAAAATTATGATCATTGTATATCTCTCTTATTCGTAGAAATTCAAAATGACATGTGATGACCGAAATAAAGTGGAAACCCTAATAACTCATAAAACACTTCATTAGAACATTAATAAGCCAAAGGATAAAAACATATGTGTGATTTTGAGGTTAGACCACCCTTTGTGGTCAAACTCCTAGTTATTGGACCAATCTAAATGTTACACTACATATCCTCTTATTCAAAATCAAGCCTCGTGTAGTTATCTTATGTGTTTGTGCAAGTGTGTATAACTAACAAACCCCTAGGGGTTCCCTTGTGTCTCTTGACATCAATATAGTGGGTTTTGTATTATGGATTGTATCTAGCGCAATGATAGTGATATGTAGTGTGCCTCACCTATATAAACCAACCCTTTTGTTGATTGAAACCATTATACAATGATTTATATGAATTTTCTCTTGTTAAGACATGAATTTATGATCTTTGAGTACTCGTAGATGGATGAAGCTAGAATATTTGACCTTATTGAGTGATTCAGACTTGTATTAGGGAGTGCCCTATATGATGTGCAACTAATTTAAGTAGATTTAAGAACCCATTGAATTATTTTGGAATGATAGAAGCTTGTAAGAATGTCAGTGAGTTATAAAGTGATAATGAAATAATTATATAGCCTTTTATAGGTGAGATATTCACATAATATTGATCTTAGGAAGATAAAATGACCCAAATAATTATTTGAAGATGAAACCAAATTCAGTGATTGTGAAGGTGTGGGGATGTATAGGTTGGCGTGTGGAAATATTAAAAATCTCACATATAAAACTTGTCAAATATCTACCATCGCATCATCGGTAAGGGAGATAAAAAGGAGTACCAACTAGGGGTCAGTGACAATATCAATTTTAAAAGAATTGGGTTCTTCATTAAGTAATATAGAATGATATTTGATATAGGGGTGGGTAGGGATAACATCGTAAGTGTCGACATAAAATATCATAAGTATCACTCTCACCAAAGTAAACTTGAGCATATGTAGTGTGAGGAAAACTATTCTTATGAAAGAAGGAAGGGAGATCATCATATGCCCCCAAGTATTATATAAGGGATTATTCTTTAGTGAACTCATCCAATGATGGAATATCAAGTGATGTGTTGTTGTCAATGAGTTTAGGGTATGTAATTTCTAAGGTTAATGCATGATGAATCATACAAACATATTGTGTATGTATTTGTGAAGTGGGAAAGAGCATTGAAACCAATGATGAGTCACATAAAGGCTGAGTGGTATGGCCAAGATATTGCCAAATTATTTGTTTATGAGCCAAAATAGGTTGAAAAATTCCTTGTCTATATTTTCTAAGACCCTATTTGGTATAGCATTTTTGTAACAAGTATTTATAACCAACCCCATATTGATGATAAGTGGGAGGAAGTGTGGTAGTACATAGTGCTACCTATTGAATAGTGTGGGGTCGTATATAAGGAGTGGACATGTCATCTACATTAACATTAACATGCTATTTAAAACATGGGATTTATAGGAGTGATAAATAAAATTACTTGATAAGAATATTCAAGTCAAGAATGGAGTGTAGAAAGTACAACATTCATGACATGCATCCAAGGATTCCCTAATACTATATTATAACTAATATCATTAGACATTACTTGAAAAACAATATCATGGGTATGAATTCCCACCGTAATTGGTAACATAATTTTATCAAGCACCTAGAATTTTATATTATCAAAGCCACAAATACTCATATTAGAAGGGGTAAGGTCCTCTTGATGAAGAAAATTTATCCGCATATATTAAGACTTGACCCATTATTGAAAAGGACATGCTTTACTACTTTATAATATACTTATACCTAAAGCAATCTCATTTTCTATACCCTCTTATGAAGGAATATTTACAGGACTAAAGGATATAATTGACTCAATTAAAGTGTATGTGTAGACACTATTTTTCACCCCTAGGTGACCCGACGTACATAATCACATTATTATTAATATAATTATCATCCCTATCCTAAGTACATTATAAATCACCATCGCAAACCTTCATTTACAGTCATAAAACATCATTTACCATCCCCAACCACCTTAAACCAACCTAGCATAATTTATCCTACCCATCCTAACCCCCAACCTTTTCCTACCCAAATTCCTAACCTCCCACCATTTATAAAACAACCTAAAACCTTGGATGGCAAGTGGTTTCAACCATTTTCCATCTTCCCTTTTTTAGTTTTCTCCATTTTTGAGAATATCGACAGAGATTTGTGACCACCGTCAATCATTGTGGTATTTGTCAATTATACTTAAATCACCCTCTTGCCAATTTCCCACTTGGCACACAAACACAGAACAAGTTAATTATAGATTGGAATTTGAATACACTATATAGCACCTCCGCATGCGACATCACTACACTTGGAAGTATTAACACCTTGTTGCCAACCTTGGAGAAATCTTGTGAAGCCATTAACAAATCCGTTTGGAGCTTTGTCATCCTTAGAACACCCAACAAGGTTAGTACATTGTTAATCATATTCTTTCCTTAATCATATCCTATAATTAGTGGTCCACACCTTCCTTCATAAACACTTCATACTCTATCCCTCATTTAAACACTTAGCC
Organism: Taxus wallichiana var. yunnanensis; assembly: GCA_018340775.1. Lineage (NCBI taxonomy): Eukaryota > Viridiplantae > Streptophyta > Pinopsida > Cupressales > Taxaceae > Taxus > Taxus wallichiana. Next base: position 339,880,134 of record CM031236.1, read on the forward strand.
AAGTTTTAGAATATTGGCGCTTTTAAATAATGATCACCTAAATTCCGATCACCATCAATCAATGTTTTAACCCCTTTAATTATCATTATCCTCTCAAACACATCTGAATCTCGCATAATTCTAGAGTCCTTATAGTTTATCTTAGTATTTATCTTGCATTAATCATTGACTATTTTATCAAAATACACATCTTGACCTCGATCTCCGTTGATCCTTGTCTTTTTAGTCAGTTATGGAATTTTTCATATTTTTAGCAATGTTTTTTTATATAATATGTTGTATTATAAGATGTATTCCTTTTAGATGATTGTTCCAAGTCCGTCACATCCTATCACCAATATATACAATGTTTCGATTGTCCAACAACCTTTTGTGTGGGAATAATTTGATATCGCACATGAAGCTGAGTTTGTGCATCATTTCCCTCACACCTAAAGTCAAAGACATCAAGGATAAACTTGAGATCATACAATAAGAAGGTGAAGCTATGAAACATTTTCGGTTCAATTACTTCTAGGACTTAAAGCTTGCCACTATTTTATCTTGGGCTACCTATAATGAAGAGCATGAACTTCATATCCTTCTCAAGTTTTAAATCATTATCATTTATCTTATCCTAATATATCACTTAATTATATTAAATGAGTTTATACCCTTTAAGGAAGCCTTTTAGATTCATGGGATCAACCTTTCTTGAATAACTCATTACAAACTTATCTAATATTTATTTGTTTGATTGTCTTTGTATGAAAGTCTTCTCACTTGGAAAAATGAGGAGCCTTTTACATTGTTCATGTACTTGATCATCCCGACATTGCATTTATCGATGCAGTATCTCGTAAAACCTACTTTATTTGGGTTTTTAGTATTTTAGTATTAAAACACCTAATAGAAATTCACCATAAACATCTGGCATGCCGGTGGGACCTCCTAGTACCTTTTTGATTATGATTCCATATATTTTGTTTCTTTTCTTGTCATATTGCCTAACTTTTTAGCTTGGAGTGTTGCACTATTGATATTTCAAAAATGCGTGAAAATCAAAATAAATTAAAAATAAAAAAGGAATAGTGATTCTTGGTATGCCCCTCTTATTTCATTTTTCTTCCTAGCATTTCATTTTTGATTTTTTTCATCAAACCAAACAATTATTTTTGGAGCTAAAATGAACCTTCATATATCCTTTCTCATCTAGTCTAATTAGGAGTTCAAAGAATTACATTCACAAAACTCCTTCACACATAACCAAACCACATATCACATTAAACCTGCATCTAAAACAATCCTTCCTAGGTGGACCTACTTGGATTTCATCACCAAGAGGATAGACGAGTCAATGTTTTGGCCGAGTATAAATAATCAGTGCGCGGTATATCACCTAACCACCCGACACCCTTATCACTGTGGGACCGTGAAGTTGGGGGTAGGCCCTAATACCATGCCTCATACCGACACCAACACATATATGGGCCTCTCGTACCTTCATGTATATCAAGGACTCCATCCTTAAACTTACTTGAAACTAGCCTTAGACAACCTTTTCTTAGTACCCTTTCAGCCATTTTTCTCATTACACACTTTTCATAAATTAATCAAGATAATCAAAATTTGTCATGCAAATTATTTGTAGTTGTTTTTAAGAAACTATTTTTCTTATTTTTCTTCATTGATTGCTTGTTTAGTTCATGGTTTTAACTAGATAAAAATCCCATCTACAAAACATCGATAATATGACAAGCCGTCTTCAACAATCCCTAGATAATCTTGAGACCCACCTTGAAGGAATTCCTAGCGTATAAGATCAACTCCGGTCCCATTTAATGACCAATCAAGAACCCTCACATTCTCCTAGTACCATGTCAACCACACTATAGATCCTATATCCACCTAGCCCACACTTCTTTGATAGTGGTGATGTAGTTTTCATATAAATTTTGGATTCTAACCTAGTGGCCCTTAATGCCTACCTTACTTCCCAAGGTGTCTTCCTCCAAAACCAAAACCCACACAATGTCCTCCCATTACTACTACTACCTTCAATCATTTGTAGCTCATCGAACCAAATAAAAATCCCATCTACAAAACACCAGTAATATGACAAGACGTCTTCAACAATCCCTAGATAATATTGAGACCCACCTTGAAGGAATTCCTAGTGTATAAGATCAACTCCGGTCCCATTTAATGACCAATCAAGAACCCTCACATTCTCCTAGTACCATGTTAACCACACTATAGATCCTATATCCACCTAGCCCACACTTCTTTGATAGTGGTGATGTAGTTTTCATATAAATTTTGGATTCTAACCTAGTGGCCCTTAATGCCTACCTTACTTCCCAAGGTGTCTTCCTCCAAAAACCAAAATCCACACAATGTGTTCCCATTACTACTACTACCTTCAATCATTTGTAGCTCATCGAACCAAATCATGATCCAGTCATCTAACAAATTCACCCCTACTCCATTGCTAGTGGATCGGGAGCATCATTACCGATTCATCAGCCTATGTCATTAGTTTCAACCTTAATACTTGTCTCATCACAAGACACATCCAACCAACCACCATATCTATCATCGGATGCCTCATCAAGCTTGATGTCCTCACAAAATATCACTAATATATCTTCTTCCATAGCCTCTAGCGCTTCTCCTACACCTCATGTAAGCTTGATTTTCATTCCTCTTATTGTGTCTTAACCCATCTCTTCACAATAACCCACATCATCAATCCATAATCTATTCATGTCCATCCCCACATCTATACCCCTCATTAATATGAGTTATATTTCTAGTACTCACCCCTCTTCACAACAAGCATCCATTACCCATGTCTCACAAGTCCATTCTCAATACATACCACAACCATCTCAAACTTTTATCAATACTTACATCCCTTATCAGTACATCCAACCCTCACAACCCTTAGTCTCCCAACATCCCCACAACATTCCCACAAGTACTCCTCTTCATCATAATATCCCTTTACCATATCAGTTATATCAATAATCCAACCCTCATATCTATAATCAACCAAGATCGTCATCTTCTAGCCTTCAACAAAAACTCAAAACAAACCCTCGAAAACACTCATGAATAGGATTACAAGTATTGAAGCTACCACCATGGGTCCTAAAAGAAGGATTTTATATGAAAAAATCTGTAATGACCCAATTCACCCATCAGCATCGTAGACACCAAATTTGGGTCACACTCCCCTTAGTCCCCTTCAATTAATTAACGTAACGTATTCACCTAACCGTGAACCGCTACCCCACATTCATATTAATTTAATTACTTACAATTGAATTAATGTTCATCCTCACATTATTAATTAATTTAATTACTTTAATTAAGTTAATTTACACCTCACCTAGCCACATCACCTAGACACCTCACCATGGACTTATTCCTAGCCTATTAATTAACTAAGATTGAGTCTCTACTTATCTTAACCAACTGGGAATCTTTCAAACCCTAAAATTAAAGTCCTATTACTTCTCCAAAAACACTCCCACTTATCTAAGCACCAACCCTCACTTGAGACCTAGATTAGCAATCAAGATCACGCCAAACATAGTAAAGATTAGGATATTTTTGGTAACTTGGAATAATTCTCCTAACCGACGCCATTTTTCCTTGGCCGACACCAGCTCCCTAACCACCATCGATTCCTTTATATATAATTTTACAACTCTTCACCGGGTTGGTCATTCAGTTATTGGAGCCTTATTGCATTCAAGCTTGAATCTTTAAGCCCTCCTGCATCTAGATGATGAACACACACAACCACAGTGTAAGATAAGTAACAGTTCTCCTTCCAGAGTGTTGGAATACTCATAGGAGAACACATGTTGTACTACCATAGAACTAGACTCAAGCACCTCTTCTTTGATCAACCATCAACCATTTCCATTCACATGATCTGTAAAATACCAAGTAAGTACTATGATTTTAATCATTTGTGCTTATTCCATTGTAGATCTCTTGTTTCTTTCAATATTTCATTTCTTGATTACTTATATATCAACTTCCTCCCACCTATGCACTATTCAACCACCCAAGCTTTTTCACCCTTCTTAACCTCCTTCTTAGTATTCTTGAGTCTTATCAGACATATTACGACCCAAACCACACTAAGCTCACTCTCTGTACAATCACATAGAGCCTAAAAACCCATTTTTAATAGTTTACTACCTATTTCTCCTATTGATGTTAGTTTTCGACCACCGTCGATTTGTCCCTATACCAAGTATCGGTCACCCGACCGACATCGTCTCTATATCATTTTATATTCTCAGATAAACAATCTTTCCTACTCACCCAAAATCAACCTAGATCTCAACCAATCAGTCCTAGACCTCTGACAGACCCTCCTGACCTGAAAAAACCTTGGTTCTAATAAGATTTAGTTTTATTTTGATATATAGCATAAAATCTAGTTCATTGTGTGTATGAGAAACCTAAATCATTACATTGCAATAGGACCTATTTATTTTAGTTTCATGTTTGCATTAAATCCTTATCAAACAGTGGATTGACAACCTCTCTAGGAAGCACCACACTTCTTGGTTCTAGAATACGCTAGGCAGTACACTATCATATGCTATTTAATACTCTTGTGTGGTCTTGCTTTACATTTACAGGTAGTCCTTCCCAGAAAAAAGGAGTTCTCTATGATCAACTTGGACAACATCAACAACACGCACATTCTACTGTCTACATAATAACATGTATTCCTCCTTAACCATTTACATTCTATCTGTTTCATCTTAGAAAGCATCAAAATTATTGGTGAAATAAGTAGCCTTCAAATCCTATCCCCCACAATAGGAATTCCTAAAATTTATCAATTTCTATAGTAAGGACGACCCTCAAAAACACTTTAGAGCCTTTAGCCACACATGCTATCTCATTATCCATGATTAGGATCTCATGTTAAGGACATTACCCATGTACTTAATATGACCCGACCTTGATTTGGTATAATAACATTCCACAATATTCCCTCTTTTCTTTCACACAACTTGTACAATTGTTCTTAGAACATTTCTCCATCAATATTTCTCATTAGATTTGTACTTAGTGATCTTTACACTATTAAACAGTTTAAAGATGAGTCTGCATTGTAGATTTCATCACCTCGATGGAAGGGGATTATAAACTCGACTATCCTTCTCAAGCCCACAAATTGAGTTGATTGAATTATTCACTCGTTCTTACGTTAAACATATATCATCAACACTTCAAATCCAATCCTTCCAAAAATTCGACGAAGCCTTCACCATGGCCCGTAAACTATAACTCCATGCCATCAATGATGGTAAGGTTAAAAGGAGATAAAAGAAACCTAAGCTTGAGATTTAATTTAAACCCTCTTCTAGAAATGATAAATCCAAAGGCTCAACCAACATCATCATTGTAAAATCTACGTCCAAAGGTTTTTATATTCTTAACGATCTTGACCTAAATGTAACTACACACCCATCGAGGTATTGACACATTCATTTCTAATCTATCTATGATTAATGATTAAACTTCCCTATCTATATTATTGACACATTCATTTCTAATCATTCATGGTATCAAGACAATGAATATTGTAAATACCATAGAATCTAAGGCCACAACACCGAAAAGTTTCACTTGTTTAGAAACATCCTCCAGGATCTTAATGATTGAGGTGAGTTATAGATGAAAATATGAACAAACCTCCTAATCAAAACTTGGATGTATTTTCACTCCCCATCCACTAGTCAACCAAAATATAATGTTGTAAACTCTCATCATACGATTAACATCATTAAAGACCTCTCACTCACATCTTGAACACCTAGTGCTTCTATTATTCAAGTACCGGTGAATCACCGACCCCTCTGTCTTGTCATTGATATGACCACAAACCCTCCTACATCTATCGCATCCTCTTAAAATTCACTTGTTACTTATTTGAAAGTATGATACAATAAAACCATCATAGAAATAATAAAAATCTCTTTCAAGACCATATCACTCAACACCATATCCAAAATCTCAAGAAAACTCTAAAATCCACTCATCTCGAAAAAGAAATTGCACCACCTAGTCGTCAAACAACCTTATCACAAATAATGAATTATCTATTGAAAACATGATTTCCTAAAATCATAAGAGTACTCCTTCCTAAAAAAAATCATCTCATCAACAATGCAATGTCAAGAGTGGAAGTCATCACCGTAACAACTAGGTCAAAGATGTAACATTCCCATTTTAAGACTTTAGAAACAAGGAATTTTTATTATTATTATAATAATGTTCTCTATTCTAAATAATTATAATTTAGAACACACATTCCATGCCAATCAATCTCATAACAGATAACCATATGCAAGTAATGACTCGGTGTAACACCGATCTCTCATTTCATGACTTGGTGAAACATCGATCTCTCATGTTAACTCATTGAATTATATACTAGGTATACTTAGTTCTCATACCCTTTTTGGGGTGTTAAGTATTCTTTTTAAGAGGCCTATTTGAATACTTGTTACCAATATTCATATGAAATCTTGCTTCTTAAAACTAGGTGACATAGGACAACACAACCAATAGCTTGCGATACTTTGGCCAAAGATTTACAACATACTGTTCATGTTAATATTCCTAGACAACATACTCATCAATCGAATATGTCCTTCACCCCACTTCATCTGTTATCTAGAATGGTCTTCATTGACTCTGTTAGTCCACTTGTTCAAGGTTAAACCCTAACCAAGGTTAGCAACATAGTCTAGTGTAGAAGGCTACTCGTGGTGACTAAGGGTACATAGACATACTCAATCAACCTAAGTTGATTGCGTGTGTCTAGTTATCCTAAGTCTTCGTGAGTTGTCCTGACACTAGATCATACTTCCAACCTAACCTAGGGTATAACTAAGATCAAGTACAAGTTTATGTAGATCTAGATGATTCAACTCTGAAGGGTGTTGCAACATGTCAACTACAACATAGTATCCTCATGAAGACCCAAGTATTCATGGAGGTATGGTGCTGCATTTGGCATGTGCCAACATCTGACAAATTCATCCCATATGGATGTACATACCCAAGAAAGAAGTTAATTACTTAATTATTTTCCTTAATTAAAGTATAATTACAGTAGCCATGTTGAATCCCTAGTTTCATTAACCATTAAGGTTGCAAAGCAATAAATGAATTGTAATTGCTTGTAGAAACATCAAGATTGCTTTTTATTCATTAACTTCCTAATTTAGGATTCAATTTTACAAATAGAATCAACATACTAACAATATGGTTCACTTATTTAACTTAACCATGACTTAGCTTGTTTAAGTTTGAATTCAATTCTTTTATAATAGACTTCATTGAAATGAAGTCTACTATTATATATTTATATATATATCTTTCATTTGTCTTATTCATATTAAGGTATTAATCAAGAGGAAGTGCATCTTCCTCTTTCCAAGACTACATTAGGTTTAATTCCAAAGGATTCTAAAACAATCCTGATTATCATTTCAGAATAGTTGTCTTTCTTTTTCTTATTAAGAATTAGGGTTCATTGTAACCTCTTAACATTATACAAGTTATCATAATGAATTTTCTCTTCCATTAACATCATTTTAATAAACCATAGTGATTTAATTAAATGATCAGCCATGAATGCCAACTTGATAAGTTGCATTTAAATAAAGGGATAGTGTATCTAATTCCCTTACCACCTAGTTCATTTTATTTCAACCCGAAAGGGTTCAGTTCAAAAGTATATATGTAAAAGAACAAAGATAAGCATATCACTAATACTCACTGAATATGTAAAAAGATGACACATCAAGTACAAATAAACCCACAAACTTTTCCATTTATCAAGGAGGAATTTATACATTGCAAGTACCAATACTTCAGACATCTTTAGTGTCAAAAAACAACAATAAGCTCTATAAAATTACAACTTTCCCTTCCAAAAATACATTTTAATATTGAATCATATTTCCCATAAGAGAGCCAAGTATTTTGGTAAACAAAAGTAACATCATAAAAGATCTTGTCTCCCTTTTTACCACTTATGAAGTCCATATACAAAATTTTCTAGCACGGGTCAGTTCAGTGAACTGAGCATGATAAGCACTAAGCATTAAAATGATGTGCTTTTAACTAACTGTTTCATAAAAAGAACTCTATTTTTATGAAACAGTTAAAGCATTACAGAAAGACACATCATGAAATAACAATCATAAGAAGGAGAAACAAAGTGATAATCCATATCAACATCAAGAAAATATCATGGTGTAATCAAAATCAATATTCAGCCGATGATTTCATAAAATAATTATTTCAGACAAGTAATATTTCAACAAGAGCACTAACCGCATTTCATCTATAGATATTTATGATTCATCTCTTGATTCCTTCCATCTAACCAAAAGAAAAGAGACTAACTCTAATGATTCATAGAAATAGAATTACTTTAATGGAACAATAATTCAAATTACACAACATTAAATTACTTCATCCTAGAATATCTAATGCTAAGCTCAATTATCTTTATGACAAAATTGGATGAATCAAAAACATCTTAAAGTAAGAGTTTCTTATTTAAGAAACTAAATCCAAGTTTAGAGTCAAAATCTAGCCTAAATTTTTAGGTTCAACATCAACCAATTTGACAAAGGATGAAGTTAATTTACATGCACCTAAAATTAGTCACCCATCACAAAAATTACATTCCTACCAATGTATCAGTCAAGGAGGATAAAGTAAATATTTATCCACCAACTACCCACCCTACAAATCCATCAACATACTACAACCGAACATGTCAGCTCCATACACAAGAGTAATACAGATGAGAGAAAGAACAAAAAGAGAGAAAGGGAACAACCTATATCTTCCTTCCGAGTTTGAAGAGGATGGTATTATAAATACCTTAACTTAGAATAGAGAGAAAGGATGACAATAAATAAAGATGAGATAAGATCTCATTATTCCTTCCTAAAAAGAGGTATACATACCGAGATTGAAAATAACTAAGACAGATTTGATTGTTCAAAGCCAAGAAAACATTCAACTCCAACAACCATTGAAACAAAATAACTATTTGATATTGCAATCAATATCTATGACTGTAACATGAAAGTCGAAACTGAAAATGAAGTTTTCCCAACATACAAATGAGAACAGAAACTATAGCGCAAAGGCTACAAAACTGAAAATGGTTATTCAAATGTTTTCAGTTAGAATCCGTATCTGAACAAAACAAAATCGACAATTGAACATTACATTCATTCCAAACATTAATAGCATCTGCAGAAGTTTCTCTAATTTTTATAAACAAAGAGAGAGAAATAACTTGAAGTGAATAAACCTTTTGCAGCCACGGTTTCTTTTCAAACTGTCAACACACATAAAGCTTTCCCATCCTTGATGGTAAAACGAAAAAGGCAAAAACAAGATTTAACAGTTGAAAATTCCATTCAAGCCAACCCAGATCCATATACTTCAAAAGAATCAATGGAATAGACTACTGGTTTAGGAAGAATGAACCGACCCAGATTTGACCACAAGGAGAAATAATGAAACAACGACACGACCCCAAGTTAGGTGCTTGAAGTTGAGCTCAAAAGAAGAATATAAAAACCAAAACCGTTCCAGTTCATTTCATTAAGATAGACAAGATTGAGTTAATCCATATTTCAACCTAGATACCCCATTCCTATATTATCAAATATACATGATATTTAAATAAAAATAACCAGTTAATCCCAACAATATAAAACGATAAGGTAACTCTTGAAGCACTCAAAATCACTTCAAGAAGGCTGAAAATAAATTTGATAAACCTTTCCATGGATCATGCTAGAAGGATAACTATCAACCATGCTATCAGATAGATTGATTCGAGGAGATTTGTTTCAGATCCAATATCAGACAAGTCACTAACAAGTCTTCTCACAAATTTACAGGTGTAAGTAAGGAATCGACTTAATTTAAGTTCAAGTAGAAGATAAACATGATTCTATCATTTTTCTAGAAAGGGAGAAAAAAAACCTGAAACATAATTCCTTCATAGTAGTGAATTATACTATCTAGTTTCAGAACAGTCCAACAGGAGTTCTTAGATTCAAAAACATCTCATGCTTAGCAAAAGTAAAACATGTTTACTATCTATTTTTTCAACAAGAAATAAACCCCAAAACATATTTCTACCATATCAGTGACTCCATATAGATAAAATATAAATAAAATAAGTTTCAAAAGAAATATTAAACATCACATAAAATCATTTTTTATTTTAATGAAGACATTTAGGAAAAAGTAGAACAACTTAATGGGTAGAGCCTATCATGCCTGATAGAGCTTCTCCTCAATTACAGGTGATTTCCTAGCTGAGCCTCAATAGTTTCTTTTTTTTCCAAGCAATGTCAACAACTCCAAATCTTTCTACTTCTTATTATACTTCCACAAGATCCAAAAATAGCTCAAGAATGCCAAGAATACAGCTAGATCAAAAATAGAACTACTGGTTCGAAGATCTCGAAAACCCCATGCAGAGAAGCAAAAATCACAAAGAACTAAAGATCAAACAACATTTCCAAAATCCACCATGAATTTCTCCTAGGTGGTTTCTTCACCATAACTAAGATCAATTAATGTGAAGGACTATTAGTTTCCCTCCTAATTCTCCACGCCACTTCCATCCAAGTTTGGAGATCCTTTAATTCAAAATTGCATGCAATTTCCATTTAGTGGTGATGCCAACTAGGCATCCCCTAACTCCCAATGCCTCTGCCAAAATTGGTAGTCCAAAGTTATTAAAAACCAAAATCAATTCCCATTAATGCCTTGAAAACCGACACCACCGACCTTGCCATTTTCCAAGTGGTCCATAGGTATCTTCTTAGGTTAGCCATAGTTTAGGTTAGATTTTTATTAGGTTAGAAATCAACCTTAGTTCCTAGGTAGGTCTCAATTACCTTAGGTTAAAATACAAACTAGTATAGAACATCCCATCTTAGGTTAGGGTACCCATCTTAGTGATTCACTATCAGGTCTATGACCCTTATACGCTACTCAACATTTAAAACATTTAACAAGAAGGCCCAGGCTTATCATCCTAAGGCTTGTTGTCGGTCAAGGACCCCTAAGAATAATTCTTCACCATGGTAAGAAAAACAAGTCATAGTCAAGCTCACCTTCCATTTCCAAATGACAAGACAATAAGATGAGAAGGTAAGAAGAACTGAAGCATACCTTGGATCAATGGAATTGATCCAAGGTTTTGTTGTTTACACGAAATAAATTAAGTATACACAATACAAGTTCATCACCTTCTTAAAAGTGATTTTAAGCTATACAAAGAGATGAATGGCATTATTTTCAAGTAAGCAGAATTCACAACCAGAAATGACTCTTTTAACAAATAATGAATTATCCATTACAAACATGATTTCCTAAAATCATAAGAGTACTCCTTCCTAAGACAAATCATCTGTTAAAAATTGCAATGTCAAGAGTGGAAGTCATCACCGTAACAACCAGGTCAAAGATGTTACACCTTATATCTTAAAGCCTCATCCCTCATCTAATTTTACATTTACCAATATATAATCTAAGCTCATTCCCGAGTGGAACTTAAACATGTCACACAAAAGATGACCTCATCAAATCCAACCTCCAAATCATCAAAAGTCATATAGAACCCTTCATCATCATCATCCCATACAACTTTGGCGGGGTAGTAGACTAGATCCCTTAAAATGATCATCTAATTATCCATCATAACATTACCTCCTATAAATTCATCTCGGCTCCCGAGGGTGGAAAGCCTCTTGGTAAAAATTTGAAGCATTATGCATACCATTGAACACCAAGATATTCCACTAAGGACTGTAAATCCCTCCATGCCATGATTCAAATTCTTGCTAGAAAAGGGATTCTCCCGTGAGTATATAATATCCTAATCAAATAAAACAAATATATCATAATCCTAAAATTTACGTCTTCGAACCATCATCCAACACCCCATCCATGTCTAGCAAGAGTGAGGCATATTACAAGTAAGACCCCACTCAACCAAATAGATGTTGTTCACATAACTCTAAGAGCATACACACAAGACACTGGAAACCTCAAATAAAAATAAGCCCAAATTATCCATCTCACTTACTTTTGAATCATCTAACCCAATAAATTCTAAGGATAAGGTGTCCATCCTCACCACTCGCACACCAAATCTAATTCTCTACAAAACATTATCATTCAACAAATTCATCAAGCTCTTGTAAAGATGTCCCTCTACGAACTTGTTCAAACTTCTCCACAACACCAAAAAGTAATGATTGAGGCTCTCCAATCCATCTTAGTACCATTAGACAACCATCAATTGTTCACTAACCTTGTCGGAACCCTCAAAATGTCTACCACTATCACCTTTGATGACTCTAAAATCCCATCCTTACAACCTAAAGACCATGACCTTCCACTATTCATCACCGCCCAAGTGAACGATAATCTTGTCAAGAGAGTTATGATCAATAATGGCATTAACATTAATATCATATTTTATCACACCTTCAAACAAATCTAGTGACACGACACTATCGTCACCTAGTCACCGATGTGTTATGCACCATTAACAACACCGATTGCAGCCTACATTATTCGCAATCATTTCATCCATAAAAGTGGGTGTTAAAATCCTTCATAAACTCTTCTATCTTGTAGAAGGAGAGTTTTAATACAATATGTTATTAGGTCAACCATGGGTATGCGTTATACGTTGTACCCCATCAAAATTATATTGTTATCTAAAATACAAACATAAAGGTAAAACCTCTACTATTACCATCGATCCGAGTCCTTTCAAATCATGTCACATGACCTATTGAACTAATGACATGAACATTCCTAAAACAAACTTAGGATCCTCTCGATGAAGCTTCCAACATATCTTCCATCGCCACATCTAAGATATTTGATGATAGCTCATTTGAAGATGTCATGTAATGTCTCTCATTGGGGGAGTATTGCCTTTAGCCTTTGATTCGCTCCTACACCGAAAACATATGGGAGACTGATAAAAACCTATGTACAAACATAATGTTAGAGATATCATCTTCTTTTGACCTCCCCATCTTTAAACTAACCCCATCTATGAAGGGATTGATCATCCTTCCCCATATCATGATAATCAACATCATGTTAAACACTTTATATCTGATTTTTCATTTTTATACAACCAATCCTTCAAACAAATATATCTTCATCACTTCACCTGGAAAGGATTTGGCTTAGGAAATTATGCGAAAGGTGTACATGACTTTATATTTAACCAATCTTACAAACCTCATGAGAAACACAAACTAGTTTTGATAAACCTTCCTTGGACACCTTCATGATCATTTGCATTTGGATCCATAGTGGAACCAAAGCCATCCTCTCCATCTTCACATGAAAACTCTATCAACATAGATGATTCCATTTCCATCCCCCTAATTTTTTTAATCAACACAATCACCTTAGGAATACTCACTTATTAGACTAATGACAAAACTAATACCCTTACGCTCGTATTACTTGAAATAGTATAGGATGACACCCCTACCATCAACACTATTTAATGCCATGATGATAAATCCATCCTATCTCGATATAGGGGTAGAGGACCATTACCTTCAAAATACTCTACCACCTAACACATCAACACTCCTTAATGAATCCACTATTGATGTCAACATAGGGACTTCACAGGATCCTCACATAGTTAAGGTTGGTCAATATTTAGATTCAGAAGAATTAAAAGACTTCACCTCCTTCCTTTCCAAACATATTCAGGCCTTCACATGGTCATATAATAACATGACGGGTATTGAACCTAACATCGTTGTTCACAACATCGTGAAAATTCTTAATGCCAAGCTTGTGAAACATAAACTTTGAAGGACACACCTTCACATAGACCTCCTCATCAAAGAATAGTTACAATGTATCTTATACGCTAATTTTATCTTACCCATTGACTATTCACAATGGGTTTATAATATTACACTGTAACCAAAGCCTCACGGAAAGTTACATTTCTACACATACTATTGAGATCTCAATCTCATTTTTCCTAAAGATGACTTCCCTCTTCCTAACATTGATCAACTTGTTGACCTCACGACATGGACCATCAAATGATTTCCCTTATGGATGGATTTTTAGCTACAATCAAATCCTCATCATGACTGATGACCAATATAAGACATATTTCATTACCCCTTGGGGTACCTTTTGCTACCATGTAATTCCCTTCAAAATTAAGAACACGGTGCCACTTATCAATGCGTTATGAATTACATATTCCATGACCTCATCCATAAAACCACAGAAGACTACGTAGACGATATCTTAGGTAAATATAAGCACCTAAAATACCATCTTATCATCCTTGAGGTCATATTTTTATATCTTATCCAATACTTCCTCTTCCTTAACCCGATAAAGTGTGTATTCGATGTTCTAATCAATTTTTTTAGGGTTTATCATTTTCATCGGGGGTAATGAAGTAGACATACCAAAATCAAATACATCATCAAGATGTATCCTCCTTCCAATATGAAATAACTTTTGGCCTCCAAGGTAAACTCCAATTAGTTTTCCACTTCATCTCTCACCTTTTAGATGTTGTTAACCTTTTCACCATATATTTTGAGAGGATGTCCATTTCAAACGAGACCACAACTATCAAAAGGCCTTTGAGGACCTCAAAAATATCTTATATTGATACCCATGTTCACACCTCCATGTGAGGGGGAGCCATTTTATCTATACATATCCCCTATTAACCTTACCTTGGGTGCTATGTTAGCACATCAAGATGAGTAGGGTACAAAAAGGCTATTTATTACATAAGCCGCACCCTTCATGACTATAAAACATGTCACACCAAAGTAGAAAAGTTGTGTTGTGATTTTTACTTCATAACTTCAAAAATTTGTCACTCTCTCCTTAATCAAAATACTTATGTATACTTTTAATCCTCTCAAAGCAATGCATTCTAAACCATATCATAGTGATTGCATCACTCGAAAACTCATGTTGATGACTAAATTTGACCTAGAATTCATGTCGCAGAAATCTATCAAGGGAAAGCCATCATTGACCAAATCCTATAAACTCCCCTTTCTAGTAATCAACTACTTCATGAATAGTTCCCGACAAATCCATCAACACCATCGATCAAGAATACACTCCCCTCAAAATGAAAATTTTCTTTGATAGTTCTAAGTTTTGGTAGGGGGAGGTGCTAGTATCATCATCATACCTCCTTAGGGGACTCCTATCCCTCTATCCTTCAAATTAAATTTTGAATGCACTAATAATATGGCCGAGTACGAATCTCTCATCATGGGTCTCCAAACTGCTATCATGCTTGGTGTTCAAATTCTTGACATCTATGGAGACTCCTAACTTATCATCAATCAAATCAAAGGAACTTATCAATGTAAATTATTTAAAAAAAAATATAAAACATTGTCGAGTTCATCATAAAATACCTTGATCAATATACAATCCAAACAGTTCTTGATCACCGAACAAATTCACTAACATTATGGCTTCTCTCACATCACTTATCACCTTATCCACCAAAGACTCCTAGTTGTTTGTTGCTGTGCATAGACTCAATCAACCATCCCATACCAAATAAATCTCTTTTATTAATATTATCAAAGAAAATCAAACAAATATTTTCTACACTCAAACCTATGACTATCTTTCTCAATCCAAAATCTCATCTAATCTATCATAAAAAAATAAAAGATATTTTCTAAAATGCGCTAACCGATACATAATCATTGGAGGCGTTCTTTAAAAATGTGGATTTTATGGATTCCTTCTTAGATATCTCAAATATCATGAGTCCACTATAGCTATCCAAGAAGTCCATGATGACATATGTGGTGGAAACTTAAGTAGTTTGGTCAATGCCGCTAAATGCGTCCTACAAATGGGCTATTATTAGCCTAACCTTAACCAAGATATTTATGCATACATCAAATGTCAACAACATTCCAATCTCACTCACATCCCAAGTCAGAACCTACAACCCACTTAGGATTTATGGCATTTTTGACCTCATTGTCCTCATCAACCCTCATTCCTCACAATGACATCACTCTATCATCACTACTACCAAATAATTTGCAAAATGGGTGGAAGATATTCCCCTCATCTCTACTAAAGTTGATAAGATTATTGAATTCACCCACCATCAATTTTTTTTGGCATTCATCACAAAATCATCACGAGGATAATAGCAAATATTTGAATAATTAAAATATTTTAAAAATTTGTAATGCTTACAACATCGGGATGAGTTTTTTATCTCCCTAATAACCAAAAGTAAATGGTCAAGCAGAAGCTTATAAATAAACACTTAATAAAATCCTCATGAAGATCATCGACCAACTAGGTAGAAATTAACATCTCTAAATTCCATTTGCTATCCGGGCCTATCAGGACTAGCATCCGCTCCTACGGGTGCCACACCTTTATCTTTAGTCTATAACTCCGAGGTGGTTCTACCCCTTGAAGTTAAAATTTTATCCCTCCACGTGTCCCTCAGATATTTTATCTCTAATGAGGACTATCATCAAGAATGTTTAGAATAACTTGAATTGTTAGATGAATACTACTTAACAACCCTCAAACATCATCATGTATATCAAGAATGTATCAAACAAGCATACAATTGACATGTTAAAGAACATGATTTGAAAATTGGTTATCTTGTCCTTAAAGAGAATCAAAATGTCACTACTATGGAAAGGAGTAAATGTGGAAAATTTTCACCGAATGGATCGGTCCATATGTCATCACTCAAAAATATGGGTTGGGAGCCTATCACTTAGCCTCCCTTGATGGTAAACCTGAAAAGGAACCTTTAAATGCCTTGCACTTGTGGCCTTTATATTGTTAACACATACTTTCATGACATTAGTTGCATCAAATATCTCACTCCACCACCAACCTATTATTTAACATTGTAATGATTTGGAATTATGTGGTCCTTCATCAGTATCCTATATCTACAACCTTAAAGATGAGAACCACGACTATGTTCATCACATTTTCCACATGGAAAAGTTCCTCTTCATGAGTAGGAACCTCACAATGATTAATCCCATCTTTCCCTTATCTACCAACTGAAAAAATGATAAGGGATCACATGTGTGGTTTGTATACATGTATTTTCCTCTCCTCAAATGGTATTATAGGCCTACCCTTAGCTCACAATAAAGTCAAAAGTATATATGGATGCACACTATAAAAATATAGATTGATCCCTTGAAGGAAAACTATTAATCATACTATAAAAATACAAACTAATCCCTCGAAGGACAACTATCAATCAAATATAGACCGATCCTATGAAGGATGACTATTTACAATAAAAATAAAAGTTGTAGACCACTCCCTCAAATAATGGCTACTCCATTGATACAAAAGGCTTCCCGCATCGATCAAGTTTCCTATCAAAGGAAAACTTCCCACATTTATTAGTTTGAAATATAGTTGGGGCATAAGCATACAAGCCATCAAAGGAGAATCTACCCCCATATAAACTACATATGAACCCTTCCCATGTTATAAGAAGGTATATAAGTACATTTTCCATCTATATCCATGATCATATATGTGACTAATTATTGTTAGTTATATGTTAACATTTGTTATAAGGCCTTAAGTGTATTGTCATACATATTAAATTTACCATCAAATCACATATGTATCAAATCCAATTCAAAAATAAAATATTTCACATTTATTCTTAACCATGATAAAATACATTTTGAAACATACATCAAGATCACTACATTTGAGTCACATCATATCAACATCAAACATCATATCAATATCTATGCATCTAACATCATATCAAATACATCTAAACTATTCAATATTTCAACATATCATCACAAACTCATATACAACATCACATAAAAATAATCAACAACACATGGATCCAAAATCATAATCATATATATATCATCAATAAATTTTATAAAAAGGCCTCAAGAGGACTCATATGTAAAATAATATACATCTGCATCATACAAAATCCACATACTATGTGGTAAAATCAAAAGCGGAAACTTTCTCTCCACCCTGGCCTCCTACCACTCCTCCATCAGGTCCCAGATATTTATAAAGATAGACAACACTCCAAAGACTTGCTGAGGTGTCCTTATGACTTGATTTGTGCCTGCTCACACTATTCTCAACTTAATGAGGTATACTAGGTAAACGCTCCATCATGTGTATCTCATAATATCTCATCTCCTCTCTTAACACCTGATACTACTCAACAATCACAAAACCAGGAGGTCCCATATGTCCTCTTCCGCCGACACTCATGTAGAAACAACCTACCCTGTTGTTGGTGAGAAAATTTGTCTTGTGGAGAAATTGGTGGGTTTTAAGCCAACACTATAGGAATCTAAGTCCCTCTACTTGAATGGTGCAACTTCCGTATGTGCATGCGTAAAAAAGTGGATTTTAATGGGGGCCTTTCAACAAGAGATCCAACAGGGGCACTCTACTGACCCTGTGGCAAAGCTAGCAATTTCTCACTATAGAATAAACTTTGTCTGAGAAGGGGAAAGGGAGTGAGAATGGAGGTAGGAGAAACTAATGTTGCGAGTAGAATATCATATTCTCACACACATTAACTACAAATTTCATTTACATGCATTTATAGTCAGAAGAAAAACAAATCCACAGGAGAAGCTACAAGACCAAATGAAACTCATTGGTCACAAAGTACCAATTAATTCCTCAATAAAAGAGGTAAAAATTCCTTCTTTTATTATTGAAGCTCGAGTAGAGTTTGTACATAGCTTGAGAATGGAAGAAATTCGAGGAAGAAGAGAAAATAGAAGAAGAATGGTGTTTTCTATCTTTTCCAAGTACAAAGCACTCTGGTCTTTTTGAAATCAATCGCTAGCCCTTTGGAATGGATCAAGGAGCCATTATATTCTTTGCAAGAAACTATTACAACTTCATGAATCCTCAATGCCTTTTTAAATTCCTTTGTTGCAAAGAAAACGCTCATGGTGGGTTAAAAATCAGCTCTTACAAAGCAACAGATTACATTCAATTTGCCAGTTTAAATATAGACCATTTGATTTGTTCCCCTAACTCTAAAATCAGGCCATCCACGTGGTAGGAAGGGATTGGAGCGGTTATGGGGGGAAGTCCTTTGCATTTTGTGATTTTTAAGAGATTTGGAAATTTGGAACAAATTGGCTCGCACCCCCGCTTTGACTTTTTAACTTAGACACGTGGCACCCTCTAGTTGGAAATGGGGTTGCGGCCCTTTTCTCAACATTTTAACCTTTTTTGGAAAAAGGCTCAAAAACTAAATTTCCTCTGTTGGCCCACTCTTCTGCTTTGAATTTTCAATGGTGGGCCCAAGATCTTGGTAGAGCTGAGGAGCATTCTAGAACTTTTACTTCACTTTTGGAATTTTGGTTCAATTTCCAAAAGTACCCCAATGGCTTCGCTCGTCTACATTTGAATTTTCAACGGTGGGCTTCACTGTTGAATTTTTCCCCGTGGGCTCAAGATTTGAATTTTTCCCTGATAGCTTGATCGGGGCTGTGGGTTACTTTTTAATTTTTGCCTTTTTTACAAAGAGGATCAAAATCTCAAATCCCCCCGATGGCCCGCTCGTCCGCTTTGAATTTTCAATGGTGGGATTTTCCTCTCTAATGACTTCAACCACATGGCGATCTGGTGCTGATTTGGTAATTGACCTTTTTTTTCCCCACCTCGGAGTTGTGCCATTGCGACACATGGAGCCATCCATTGAGCCTTCCATACTTAGCTGATTTTACGTTCATTTTGTACTGTAATACGTGGAGAGCCCATGCTTAATTGAAGACTATCCCTTGGACCCTGCCCCTAGAGTTACGCCATTGTGACACGTGGATCCATCTGCTAAGTTTTGAAGTATGACTGAACCACATCCAATTAGAGAGACCCACGTATCACTCGGGGATGTTGAGGCAAAATTTGATGGGGAAAGAAACGCCCATCGTTCCCGACTATGGGAAAAATACACAGAGGAAGAGAACTTCATCATTTTGAGTCCAATTTTTGAATTTCCTTCACGAACTAGAGGCATGGAAGAAAAAAATGATTTGAAGACCCAGTCCATAGAACAAGTGAATTTTTTTGATAAAAAATGGAGTTTGTAAAGAGGATACTACGTGCTGCAGACCGGGAAATGGAGGATTTCTTAAAACGAGAAAAACAAAGGTTTAAACATTTGTAGGCGCTACTTTTCCTAATTTATTGAATCTCTAACTTGGATTAAACACCAATGAAGGGCATGAGCTCAAAATTTTTAATTTGGCTATGGAAACACAGAGCAATTTTCAGGAGACAACAACTAGCTCTAGCTTGGGGACATGGCGTGAACTGGGCATGGCTAGGGCATGACATGAGGATCCATAATCTCAAGTTTCAAAACATATTATGTTGATCAGTGCCTTATCCATTGGGCCTTGCAGAGTCATGTACAATTATGAGAAAGAATGGAAGAAGGAGGAAACACACAAGCCAAACCACACACAACAAAAACCAAACAAAACTTAAACCAAAACCACACAATAGAAAAGGAAAAAACACACCTACGTAAATCACCTATGGTATAAGGCGGGGGACAACCTACTTTCACTGATGATATAGTTTCAAGTATTTCCCACTTCAAGGAAATTCCAATGGCGTTCCATCCAAGTATGAGAGGAGAAAAACATTCTCACCACAAGTTTCATGAATTTGGAATGGGCCGAGCCATAATGAATCAAACTTTCCATGGCTACCCTTTGGTTCTCTTCTCTTGTCCCATAGTAGGAAAAAGTATCCAACCTTGAATTCTCTTTCCTTTTCCCTCTTGTCAAAGATATTCTTCACTTTCAATTGGTGTTCTTTAATTCTATCTACCACTTGGCATCTACTTTCTTCCAGCTTTTCCCGGAAGAGGATCCTCTTGTCAATGGAGTCTTTGTATTGACCATCTTCTATTTCTTACAAAGCAACTTAAGAGCTAGCATCTCAATTATGAGGGGGATCTATGCCTCAACTCCATACAACATTTGGAAAGGTGACATACCTATTTCCTTCTTAGGAGTGATCCTATCAGCCCACAATGCATCGTATAACTTCTTGTGCCAGTTCCTTTGATTCTCATCTACCAACTTACGAACAATGGTCACAATGTTCTTGTTGCTTGACTTAGATTACCCATTTCCCTATGGGTAGTAGTCAGAAGAGTGAGATAGGGAGATTCCAAAGCCATAAAAAAACTATTTGAGCTCTTTGGAAGAGAAATAGGTGGCATTGTCTATAATAATTTTCTGTGGTATTCCAAAATAAACAATGATATTCTCCTTGATGAAGTTGCAGACTGTTTCAGAGTTCACTTCCTTGGTTGGGATGGCTTCCACCCATTTAGTGAAGTAATCAGTTGTAGTGAGTACATAAGTATTCCCTGCACTAGAATTAGGATTTAGAACATCGATAAAATCTAGCCCCCATTACTGAAATGGTTCTACAATCACCACAAGCCCGAGTGGCGGTGCGACTAGTTGTGGCTTTCCAACAAATTGTTGACATGCTTTGCATTTGGAAACCCAATCCTAAGTGTCTTTAAATATGGAGGGCCAATAATATCTCCCTCTAAGGATCTTATGTGTGGTGACCATTGATGACAAATGTCCACCACAAGCTTGATCATGATATGCCCCTGAGCAACTTTTCTTCACGCTTCTTATCTACACACACGAGGAAACAACCATCTAGGACTCTCTTGTAAAGTGCATGATTCCAGATCACAAACTTGGTTGTCTTTAGCTTGAGTGTCCTTCTTTGTTTGTAATCAAGATGAGGAGGGCATTCTCCATAAGTGAGGTAGTAAGCAATGTTAGCATACCACTCATCCATAGTGGTGACAAATAGTGCCGGTGGACTATCTTTTGAATAGGTTGAGAAAACACCATCTTTTTCTCCTTGCTGAGCTTTGAGAGCTTCATATACAACAATAAGCTTACACAAACCATTTCCTCTTACCAGATTAGAGGGTCTAATCTCCAAGTAATACTCTTGGGTCTTTGCAATCCAACTTCCTCTCTTAGTCCCAAGATCTTGTTGAGTCAAAATGGACTTGTTGCACTTCCAGAGACCATCACCATTGTATGGGATTTGAGAATTTAGAATATGAAAATATTAACAAATTTGACCACTATGTAGGCATGTTTCTCCAATTGGTGTGCTTTGCCGACGATGTTTCAAAGGATAGCTCATGAATGCAATGGGTGCTTCCAAACCTTCATCATTTTTCTAAACAAGGACAACTTAGAGTGTATTCTCTAATGCATAGCAATACATGATGAAATCCTTGTTGAAATCTGGGGATACAAGAGTTGGGGCTTTGGCAATGGATTTCTTGATTTCCTCAAATGCTATTTTTCCTTCCTAATTCCACTTGAAACTTGTTTGAGATTTCATCATGGAAGTTATATGCTTAGTCAGTTCATAAAACTTAGGCACAAAATGATGAAGGAAGTTTACCTTTCCAAAGAATGAATGAACTCCTTTCTTACTGGTTGATAAGGCTAGTGCTTGGATAGCTCTAACCCTCTCAGGATCAATGTGTGCTCCATGTTTTTTCAAAATGTGTCCCAAGAACTTACCTTTGTGACTCCAAAATTCACTTCTTTGGATTTAAAGAAATTTCGTGTTTCCTACACCTGCAAGGACTTGCTCCAAATGGTGATATGATCTCCCCTTCTCTTTGAAAAAATTGTGAGGTCGTCAAGGTAAATGACAATGTAGTATTTCAAATCTTTGAAGGCCAAGTCCATTGCTCTCTGGAAAGTGGCTCCAACATTGATCAAGCCAAAAGGCATTCTGCTATAGGAAAAAGTGCCCCAAGGTGTTGTGAAGACTGTTTTGTCGCAATCCTCTCCCGCCACCTTGATTTGGTTGTACCACGAGAATACATCAAGCAAAGAGAGCATATCGATTCGGTGATTTCTTAAAAATATGATCCATTATTGGAAGAGGGTAGTTGTCCTTGAGAGATTCTGATTGATTTTAGAAGTCTACACAAATCCTTATTTCCCCATTCTTCTTCCTTACTCACAAAATTTTAGCTACCCATGTTGAATGGTGGATGTGGAAAATGATTCTAGCATTGAGCATATTTTTCACCTATTCTTTGATAACATCGAAATCTTTGGATTGTAGGGCCTTTATTTTTACGAAGGGCTTGGCTCCTTGCTTTGAAGGAATGGAATGATGCAATTCCTTTGGCTAAAAAGATTTGAGTTCATCATAGGAGTAGGCGGGACATCGATTAATTTTTAGCAGAGCAACAAACTTTCTCTTCTCTTCGGTGAGAAGAATTTACCAATGTTAACCATCCTGGTTTCTCTAAAGTTCCAATGTTTTCTTGATCAAAATCGGATGGACACAAAGAAGACTATTTTTCTTTCTCTTGGATGAACTTGTCATGCTTGTTAAAGAGGTTTGCCAAATAAACTAGGCATTTAGGGATTTTGTTTCCTTTTAGTTTGATTACTCCCTCTTCATCAATTCCCTCAATTACTTCCTTCTTTTCTTTGGGGATTGGTTCATGGTGTGGGTTTTCACTTCCTTCAAAGAACAGTTATTGAAGTTATCCCTTTTTCTAAGAAGGTTAAAATATGATTGTCATCATTGAAGAGCAACCAGTGATTTGCATTATCTGGTATGCTGGGTCTGAACACCATCTCAATGGTCACTTTATCCTTGCTAAAATAAGGATGAGGTGTCACTAAGGAAGATGACACTGCAAGAGAATCAACCTTTTCATTTTGCTCCCTAGGGATAGTTTCAATGGAGAATGCATCAAAGAATTCAATGTAGTGCCACACTCTGTTTCTATAGTGCCCGAGCCTTGGATTTTTCACCTGATATTACTAGCGGACTTACTTCACCAAAAACTCTGCATTACCATTGCATCTCAGCTTCTTGATTCCCATGTCCTCTGCTACATTCATGCCTAAGAGTAATGCTTCATACTTTGTTGTATTGTTTGTATTATTAAATTACAGCTTGTAGGTAAAAGTATATACCTCATTGGAGGGAGAGTATAATACTACACCAACTCCGAACCTACTGGAATGATTACCATCAAAATCCATTCTCCATATTCAGTCTTCTTCTTCCTCCATGAGAAGTGGAAAGTCCTCTTCCTTTTGTGAAGTAAGGAGGTAATTTCCAAGCCCACAATATTGAAAAAGGATATCAGCTGTTTGATCATCATTCTTCCTTACTGTGAACTTCATTTTTATGACTTACAAAAACTTCTTCATTTCTACTTTCACTTTGGGATAGTTGCAGATGACCAATCCATTTTTATTTCTCCACCTTGATCTCTCGTAAAATCTTCTACTCAACAGAAGACCAAAGATCTTTGGGATGTCTACCACAAAAATGGTCAAGACTATCTTCTTATTAGGGTAATCAACTAGTGCAACCCGAGAATCCTTAATACTTCCTACCAATGGAACTTGTTTGGATTCCATTGAGTAACATGTGCCATTTACTTGAGTCAAAGTGAGGCCAAGAGAATTTGTAATTTTTTCTGGAATCACATTATCTCGAGGCTCCATAATCTATAATGCAATTGTTTAGTTGGAAACCTTTGATGAAAAGTGACGGGTAAAAAGGCTCAACTCGTTGGTGATGGAGGCACCG
Organism: Taxus wallichiana var. yunnanensis; assembly: GCA_018340775.1. Taxonomy (NCBI): domain Eukaryota; kingdom Viridiplantae; phylum Streptophyta; class Pinopsida; order Cupressales; family Taxaceae; genus Taxus; species Taxus wallichiana. The sequence goes on from CM031236.1 coordinate 339,904,926, forward strand.
AGGGCTAACATGTTTTGAGAAGGTGGTATGGATGGTGTGGATAATAGGACTTTAGAGATTAGGATTAAAGAAAAATAATTACTACCATGAACTACCTTGATGAATCTATCAAATTGGGCATGATGTGTTTGTAGGTACTTAATCTCGAGAGAGCTGAACTTTGGTTTTGCTGCATGCTCCACAAAGTCAAATGGAGTTATGGTAGATGAGGAAGAGGTTCCATAAGTGGGAGAGGATTTAAATGATAGGGGTTTTGTTACTTTTGGTGCTAGGTTCTCCTTTTCAAATGTAGCAATTGGCGTGGAAGAAGGTGAGGGTGCAACCTTTGATTGAAATTTAGATGTTCTTGTAGAACCAATATTTAAAAAAGAATTGCTCTTAAAATTTTTGAGTTGGGAGAAGAATCAGATAACTTACTTGGCACAATAGTGTGATCCATGAGAACCGGTGAATCTGATTTCTCTCTAGCTGATTCCATGGAAAGTGGTAATGGTGATCCCCTGTTGATGATCTTTTTAGTGGAGGCTTTGAAGAGCTATTTTATTTTTCTTCCTACTCTTAGTTTCAATCTTTGAGGCTGAAACACCATTCTTAGATTGTGCACATGTGAAAAAAACACATGAAAAACTTGGAGCTTCTTCATCACCTTCCTTTTCATCAGTAACGTATTCAATCAAGCCATTGTGCATGCCAACCTCTTCAATCTCAAGATAGTTTTCATAGTCATCCATGCTTTCTTCTTTAGTTTCCTCAACATCTTCTCCTTCTTCTGATTCCCTAGTGTCACAAATAACATTGACCGGTGGTGCTTCAAGAGCAAGCCTATGAGGAGGTGGAGCAATTCTTGGTCTATTAGGAGGATTTGGTCTCCTTGGAGTATTCCTCATCGTGATTTGTGACAGCTGCTTCTTCAAAGTAACTAGGTCATTTTCCATTTTTTGGAACATTGGATCAGTGGTGAATTAATTTGAACTCTGACCTTTTTTCTTCCCATTTGGTCCTTTCACTTTGCCAGAAAGAATTAGATCATCATCAGTCTCAATTGCAAAGTCTTTAGCTTCCCTCAATGTTCTTAGTTGGGCTCTTCTGAGGAAGAAACCAACTTCTGATGGAAAAGCACTGATGAAGAACCTTTTCAAGTTATTTTCAGAGGGGACCACATATTTTGGGATCCTTCTTCCTAACCTATCATACGTTGCTAAAAATCTCTCATTGATTTAGAGGTCTCCTTCTTCATTCGAACCAATTGGATCAACAGATCTCCGACAATCTTCTGTGCTCTTGAACCTATGTTTAAATGCACTTCTTATATCTTCCTAGCATGTGAAAGATCTGGGGGCACTATGTAGAACCATTCAATAGCTTTTTCTTGGAGTGACTCCACAAAGAGCCTAACTGAAAAATTTTCATCTTCAACTCCTAACAATCCACAAGTAGTGATCAATGCTTTGCTACATGTTCTTTTGAGAAGTGAGAATCATCCCCTTTGAATTTTGGGAAATTCTTTCTTGAGCCTCTTGGGAGGTCATGAAGTGGTTGTGGAAGAGAAAGTGGACCAGTATTTCCTCCCCATGGTACATTAGGCCTACGAGCCTCATGATCATGATCACACTCATGATCCCCCATTCTATTTCTATTTCTAGCTTCCAACCTTACTAAAGTTACAACTGACTTTTCTGCTTTGCTCTCTTATACGCCTCGGCTTGAAGTGTTTCGATTTCTTCAAGTTGAGCCCTTATTTCCTCTTCCGCTCTTGATTCTATTTCTCTAACTTCTCTTGATTTCTATGTCGGTGAAATCATCAAGTTTTTCATTGATGTATGGATATTCACCATCCAAAGGGTTAGCAACACTTAGGTTCTCAACGTGACCGGTTTTTGACGAAGGGGAGGCCCCTGAATTCGAATAACTCGTGTCTTCTTTGAATTTATTCAAAAATGGGGTTGGTTTGTACTCCTTGTCTGTTGCTTAGAGTGTATCTTCTATCGGCTAGTTCGAAAATTTATGCTCTTCTCGGGGTGCTAGAATTTGTCTCTGCCTTTCCGGTTTGTGAGAATGTTCCTCTTCTAGGTCCATAATCCTTATGGCAATGAAGTATTGATTGACACTTTGTCTCTTATGCCAAGTAGCTTCTCTAAGATTGGAAGCAATGTATTCTTGGATGTGAAAGATTAAATTAGGTGTCTCAATAGGAGGATTTCATAGAATAGCCATGATTTACATCCATGAAGTCTGTGTGATTATTCAATCTCCAGAAAATTTTCTTCTAGAATCTTTTTTTTTTTTTTGTATTTTATGACCTTGAGGTCGTTTTTAGGTACGAGATGCTACAAAATATGCCCACGGTGGGTGCAAAATGATGATGAGAAAATTTATCTTGTGGATAAATTGGTGGGTTTTAAGCCAACACTATGGGAATCCAAGTCCCTCTACTTGAACGGTGCAACTTTCGTATGTGCATGTGTAAAAATGTGGATTTCAAAAGGGGCCTTTTGACCAAAGATCTAACAAGGGCACTCCATTGAACCTGTGGTAAAGCTAGAAATTTCTCACTATAGAAGAAACTTTGTTTGATAAGGGGAAAGGGAGTGAGAATGGAGATAGGAGAAACTAATGTTGTAAGTAGAATATGAGATGCCCACACACACTAATTGGAAATTTCATTTACATGCATTTATAGTCAAAAGAAAAAAAAATCCATAGGAGAAGCTACAAGACCGAATGAAACTCATTAGTCACAAAGTACTAATTAATTCCTCAATCAAAGAGGCAAAAATTCCTTCTTTTATTATTGAAGCTCAAGTAGAGTTTGTACATAGCTTGATAATGGAAGAAATTTGAGGAAGAAGAGAAAATAGAAGAAGAATGGTGGTTTCTATCTTTTCTAGGTACAAAACGCTCGGTCTTTTTGAAATCAATCACCACCATTTAGAATGGCTTGAGGAGCAATTACACTCTTTGCAAGAAACCGTTACAACTTCATGAATCCTCAACGCTTTTTCAAATTCCTCTATTGCAAAGAAAACACTCATGGCGGGTTAAAAATTAGATCTTACAAACCAACCATTACATTCAATTTGCCAATTTATATATAGACCATTTGATTTGTTCCTCTAACTCGAAATTAGGCCATCCACGTGGTAGGGAGGGATTGGAGTGGTTACTGGGAAGTCCTTTGCATTTTGTGATTTTTAAGAGATTTGGAAATTTGAAACAAATTGGCCTTCACCCCCACTTTGACTTTTTAACTTAGACACGTGGAACCCTCTGGTTGGAAATGGGGCCGTGACCCTTTTCTCAACATTTTAACCTTTTTTGGAAAAAGGCTCAAAAACTCAATTTCCTTCGCTAGCTCACTCTTCTGCTTCAACTTTTCAATGGCGGGCCCAAGACCTCGGCGGAGCTGCGGAGCATTCTAGAACTTTTACTTTGCTTTTGTAAATTTGGTTAAATTTCCAAAAGTTCCCGATGGCCCACTCCTTCGCATTTGACTTTTCAATGGTGGGCTTCACCTTTGAATTTTTCCTGCGGGCTCAAGATTTGAATTTTTCCCTAATAGCCTAATCGGGGTTGTGGGTTACTTTTTAATTTTTTGCCTTTTTTACAAAGAGGCTCAAAATATCAAATCCCCTAATGGCCCGCTCATCCACTTTGAATTTTCAGCGGAGGGCTTTTCTTCTCCAATGACTCGACCACGTGGCGATATGGCACTGATTTAGTAATTGACCTTTTCTGCCCCACCCTAGAGTTGCACCATTGTGACACGTGGAGCCGTCTATTGAGCCTTCCATACTTAGCTGATTTTACCTTCATTTTGTACCTGTGATACATGGAGAGCCCGTGCTTAATTGAAGACTGTACCTTGGACCCTTCCCCTAGAGTTACGCCATTGTGACATGTGGAGCCATCCACTGAGTTTTGAAGTATGACCAAACTACATCTAATCAAATAGACCCATGTATCACTCGGGGATGCTGAGGAAAAATTTGACAGGGAAAGAAACGCCCATCATTCCCAACTGTGGGAAAAATACACAGAGGAATATAACTTTGTCATTTTGAGTCCAATTTTCAAATTTCCTTCATGAACCAGAGGCATGGAGGTAAAATAATGATTTGATGACCTAGGCCATAGAACAAGTGAACAATTTTGATTAAAAATGGAGGTTGCAAAGAGGATATTACGTGCGCCCGGGAAATGGAGGATTTCTTAAAACGAGCAAAAAAAAGGTTTAAACAGCTCTAGGGCACTACTTTTGATAATTTCTTGAATCTTTAACTTGGCTTAAACACCAACAAAGGGCATGAGCTCAATAAATTTGAATTTGGCTATGGAAACGCATAGCAGTTCTTAGGAGAAAACACCTGTACTTATCCATGCTCCCTAGGCCACACTCCCTGAGGCCTTTGAATATTCCCCGACCTCTCCATACGTCACCCATAGTGCCTCCTAAAATTGGTGATACCTATCCCAATACTATTGGTATATTCATGCTCCTAGCATGCCCGATCCTACTCCTACTATTGGGTGTCTCGATCCGATGAGTAGTGTCCTAATTTACTATCAACCTATTCCTCTCTAAGCGTAAAGTGTCAAAATATTCCCTGGAGCTTAGCCAACTCCTCACCACCATCACCCTCCTCCTCCACCTCCCCACCCCTCTCTGCCACCATACTATATCTTTATCAGCCTACTCACTGCTACTTCCACCACTTGCTAAGTCCTCCTACGACTCTAACATTATCCACATCTATTCTCTTTGGCTCCCCTACCTCCTCATCGTACTTCACCTCATCCACCACCAATGCCGAAAGGTCCCTTTCGAATCATCTCTCCGATAGGTAATTGACTCACACTGGTACCTACCGAGGAATATTTAACTACCTCCATGCCTTAGGAAATGTACCACCTCTATCATCTCTGCCACCCTCCCCTGAATCCATCACAACCACCTCAACCCCGCTAACTCTACATCTATCATAGGCTATACAAGAAATCTCACATATGGCCTCCAAAACACATCATCCATCGATAAAATCCGTGGTGATCAATATAATAAGTCGATATCTCTCAACTACATCATCCCTCATCCAATCTAATCCCCACCACATGAACCCCACCATATACTCCGCAGGGTCTCGACTCTCAAGGTAGGCATAATGGCCTCACAACAACAATATGTTCATAAGCCCAACCGTGTAATAAAATCCTAGATACAACCTAAACATCCTCCCAGTCATAAACATCCACAACTCATGGTATACCTGATCCAAGAATGCACTATACTATCTAGTACTCCTTGTAGATGCTAAATCACGTACTTGGGTATATTTATAGGTCTTGATCACATACCACTATTCATATGATTCCTAAGCGAGAATATACTAATTGACCAATGTATTTGGCCTCTTTACTTTTCTTTCTAGTTTTCTTCTTGGTCTTATATACCATATTTCCCAATCTAACTTTCGATACTTCAAATTCTCTAAGATAGGACACAACACCTAACGGGATGCCATCATCTAGGTTCCCTCATCCCCTCTGGGTGCCCTTGAGCTCTTTATATCTTGCTCACATTTTGGGTCTATTCTAGATGCTAGGCATCTTGTTTTCTTGGTGGTCAGCCTTTAAGAGGTTAATTACGAAATTCAAACAAGGGAATCATATAAATACAAATCTATGTGATCATAATAAGGGGCCAAGCTCTAAGTATCTATTACTATCACCTAAGGTTGCATCCAAAGTAATTTACAGAGCATCAAAGCATTAATCTAGCTTTATTAAATAGAAAAGGGGGTGCATTATTTTGCATACACTTCATCATACTGGGGAAGTTCATTTTGACATTCACACATATATTTACATTGCTACATCTAGCTATTACTCGCTATTAAGTGCATCTTGCACAAGAGCCACCCAGGGCACGATTCTACACACACAAACACAAAACTACATGGATTTTGAAATGTAGTGCAATGGTTGAGTCATAAGTTCACCCATTCGAGTGACTGGTGGGGTTAGTCTGACTCCCTATTTGCATTTTTTTATTTTTTAGGATTTAATGTGTTTTGGCATTTTGTAGATTATCTTTCTCTTTGCAGATTTCATTTGAACTTGGTGATCAACCAAAAACCTACAGGACACTAATAAAAACATTTAGAAAACATCTTGAGACACTATAAAATTCAGATTTTGACCAGTTTCACAGTCACAGAAGCCTAGGAGTAGTTTTTGACACCTAGGTGCCCCTAACCCAATCTAAGTGCCCTAGTCTAGGAAGATCGATAGTCGCATAATTTTCTCGAACAATAACGATGCAGTTCATCCTCCTGTTTATCGGTTCTTCAACTTGGCACATTTTTGGGATAATTGCAAAATCAGCTAAGGATCTTATTCCTCGAGCTTGCACCTAGGGTTTCATTTCTATTTTGCTTTATACTTGGGTTAAACTGTACTTTACTACTTTATCATTTCATCGTGAATTTGCAACTAGGGTTTTACAAATTTTAATATTTGTTAAATCATTTGGTGAACCCATTGCTTGATTCCAACCTTCTTTCTAGGGTTTTCTTCTTATGCTTGTCACCCGTAGTGGTCATTTTGGGTCTTTTGAGCATCTCAAGCTTCCTCCATCTTCCCGTAGGGTTTCTAAATCAATGGATGAAACTAATAATCCATTTGCTAACTCTTAAAAAGTCACTCTAAAAAAAATTGAAACATTTGATAGTGATAACTCATATGATGAAGACATAAATATTAATTAAGAGTAATTAGACAAGCTCACAAATTTTTGTTAGGCTTTGTGTGATAATCCTTCTAATCTTTCGCATATTCTTCATTCTTTGATTACTGCTAAAAATTTCATGATGCTACTTCGACACCCCTTGTTGGTTCTTCATTGGATACCATGGCCTCCACCTAACCCCTTCATATTCTTGCTTCTATTCCCACTACTACCACTCCCATCATTCACCATAATTCTTCTAATGTACAACTTGGCGCTTCTTCAAAAAAAAAAAATCTTGATTTAACTTCTTTATATCGATTTGTAAACTCAAATTCATCAACTTCAATTGGCCACTTCTCGTGCATCCCCATCTCTTGATTCTAATTTACTCCTTCACACTCCTTGTGCGCACACAATCTCTACCTACCAACTTCCTAAATTTTTTTCACTCCTAAGTTTCCCATTTTAAAAGGCCATGATGACCCTCAAGAGCATGCACAGAGCATTTCATGTAGCATGTCTATATTATGTAGATGACCACACTTTACTCGCAAAGGTATTTCCTAGAAGTCTCCAAGATTATGCAATTTGTTGGTTCTACGATCTATCGGTCTACTCAGTAACACATTTTATGATTTTAGTTGATGATTTTCCCACTCATTTCTCTATTGATATTGGCTCTAAGATATCCTATGCTCAACTCACACAAATTAAACAAGGATATAACAAACATATAATGGATTATGTCTTGTGATATGAGAATAAATTAACTAAGATCTATAATGTGCTTTTGGACTCGAACTTCAAGATCTATTTGTCAAAGTCTCTTACATCCTCTGCAGGAAAGTGTCATCTTTGAGACATACCCATCATTCAATCATTTATGTCATACTCTTAAGCTACGTGAAAGTAAACTATTATATATGAGCAAGCTTAAGTATCATGAGCAGGTTTCATCTTCTATGCAATTTCAAAGTAAAGCCACTTTCAATCCATCTACCATACCTACTTGAAGAAAAACTATTGTCAACGCTTTATCTAATCCTAAAAAGCTTCAATGGAAACCACCTAAGCATATGTTTACTAAATTGCCTTATGCTCCACATATTCTATTGCCGTAACTCATCAAGAGAAATCTTATTATGGTTCCTCCTCCACTTAATCTAGACCCATCTCATCCTAAAGGTCACAATTGCAATGGAAATTTAAAATTAGACTATCATCAATGCATGGTACATCCTACTATTTAATGTTTCAAACTTGGAATATTATTCAAGGTCTTATCGATAATAGTGTAATTGAGCTTCATGAGCCTATGAAATTTATGCCATTCAATGAACATCAAAAGCTCAAGATCTTAAACAATCCTCTTACTAAGCATGAAAAATAAACAAATGAATCTTCAATCAATCATACATATCATGCAGTGCCTCCTCCTTCATCGGGGGATCTTGATTTTCTAGTTTCTCACATTGAGGAATCTCCACCATTCATTACATTCTCTCGATTATGACTATTATGTTAAATTATCTTCGACACATTACATATAAATTCTTCTATCAAGGCTCGTGATATTGGTAATATAATGATTGATCCATTGATTCACATGTATGTGTGTTCTATTACACTTCTTGTTGCCATCGACTATCTACTATCACATATTTATTATCCAGTTCCTTAATCTTACGACTATATCAAGATTCTAGTCACTTTGTTGGTCCTCTTACCATGCTTGTGCCATTTCTTATGGAACCTTCAATCAAAGGGTGTGACATGTTCTTAGGTCATCTCTGGCTCTGTATTAGTCAATCTATCATTTCCACAAATCACTTGTGTCTTAAGTTCATTCATAAAAATAAATTCATTACTATCAATGGTATTCCACCATGCACAATGTGATGCAACCTCCTCTTGAGGTTTCCATTGCACTCACTAGAACATCTAGGTCCTTGCAACCTCTTAAATCTAAATCACAATCTACTCCTAGCTTACATATTTGCACACAACCTACTTGGTCTCATTGGTCTATTAGTCCATTCCATCAGTCTAGGTCCACCACTTGGGTGGATTCTTCATATAGGTATGCATCACCTCCACGATCTCCTTCACATAGGTTCCCATCACCTCTGTGGTCTCCTTCACATAGGTGCACATCACCTCCACGATCTCCTTCACATAGGTTCCCATCACCTCTGCGGTATCCTTCACATAGGTGCATATCACCTCTATGATATCCTTGACATAGGTGTCCATCATCTCATAGGTTTCATGCACATAGGTCTCATTCATCAATACATCATCTATCTCATACATCACTGATCTCATAGTATGGTCACACTCCTTTATATCTATAAAAATTGGGTGGAGGAACCTCGTATTTAACTTTTATAGGATAACGTACTCATCATTGTACACTTGGGGGCTTCGGGATTATTCTTACCCTCCTAGAATTATTAGTTGTCTTACATTTATACTATTTCACTTCATGCTTCATTTTTAGTCCTTTGCACACATCTCACACATCTTGATATACTTGTATCATCATTACCCGATGACATACTCTTGTGCTACATTTCACACTTGACTATTGAGGGCTCACTACATTCATGAACCTCACATCATACATACTACACATTTCACACTTGGTGCATTCATGACACATATTTCTAGTGCACATTCAATCACAACACAATTTCACGATAACACACTCTTTTCTATGGTTCATTATTGAATGTTGAGGGGGAATTTATAAATGAACCTCATCTCATACAAATTCGTACACATACGCTCAGGGAGCATGTTACTCCTATCACACTCACATTGCATACCATTACATTCACATTCACAACATACATTATATATTGGTTGCACATTATTTTTATTTGCTTATACTCGCATGTTACACTTTTCTCACTATATCTAACAAATACTTTTTATGTCATTATCTTTTCTATATACACATGCACGTTCACTTACCTTCTAGTTTTGAACATAGAATTTACATAGATTATTACACACAATATAGATGGTTGGCACTATAACTCTTACCAGTCCCACAATGGCTCCTAGGGGCATCTACTTTTGTACACATAAGATGTGACATTGTTATTTTTTTTTTTTTTACTACTTCATATTCTTACTAGAACACTACTATATCAGATCATACACACTTTGACATACATTTTATCTTTCTAACATGATAACGGGTACTTCATGTGTAACATTTACTTTGTAGGAACTATTTACCACCATGGTTTTTTGTTACTTTTCTTTTTACTTGTTTGTCATTGTTTGCTTTTGCTATTGTTTGTGGGATTTTCCATTTGTCTCATGTGTACTCTATATGATTTTGGCCGCTTAATCCTTGATTGTCTTGTGACATTGTGATTGATGTCCCATATTTGAAACTTGATTTTTGTGGTCTAAATTGTCTTCTTACTTGCTAGCTTATACTTTGTCTTCTACATGTGTATTTTTCTTGTTTGTACTAACACATGTTTCTAGCCACTTTGTTTACGTGTGCCTTGGTTTCTACCAAGCACATTCCCTCCCCTACAGGCATCAATTTTTACACAATGGCCAATCCTCTTCTTTGGGCCACATCCTCCTAGTGACATCTCATGCACCCCAAATGAGGGGGGAATACATTGGGTGAATCCATAACTCCATTTAGTAATACACAATCATAGTTCATACCTACATAGTACAAGAAAGTTCGCAGCCTTCAATTAGGCCTAGAATCGACTTGGGTCCTCAACAAAGCACAAATTGCAATTCCTAGATATAGACATGAGTGTCAGGCACTCCTTACCCTTCTTGGGCGCCTATAACTAGGGGAAGTTAATTTTTTTGAGATTGACACATTTTACACAACAATTTTCATAGAATAGGCACTTTCCTCTACCAGTCAGCATGCATGTTATCTCCTTTTTATATTTACATTAGATTAAACTGGGTCAAACTTGATATAACTTTAAAAAATAGGATCACACCATCTGCAGTGGTGTATAAATCTTCGAGAAGCAATTAAAGGTTAGAGAATAAAACTAGATCTTTCTCCCTACACTTCTTCTGTCATGACATGAGATCACCCAAAAACACACACTTGGTGTGAGATATACCAAAAACTCATTCTTGGCATGAGATCACTAAAAAAACTCATTATTCTACAACATTTTTAGGATCCTTTCTATCCTTTTCACTCATCATGAATCAAGTGCACATGTTCCTTTTCACATTTTTACATACTTTTTACATATTCGGATCAAATTTTTCATATACACATTCGAATACTCTTTTTCTCTTCTCTTTTATAGGTTTTTCCTATGGAAAGAATCAATCACATCATCAACCATCAAACAACAACAACATTAGGTAAAACACAAAATATACACATACACTTTCACCCCTAGGGTCACTTCCTCTTCTCTAGCTTCCACGCTTCATTTTTTATAACTCCATGCTTTTTCTTATCTCCTCGGAACAATTTCACCATTGATCTACATGGTTATCAGGTATGCATCTCTTATCTACTTTATTTTATAAAACATTCACTCAACAACTTAAAGTAGGGGCAAATGTAGACACTAAATCACACACTTGGGTATATCTCTAGGTCATGATCACATGCCACTATTAAAATGATTCCTAAGTGAGAAAAGTACTAATTCAACGTTATCTTTGGCCTCTTTTCTTTTCTTTCTAGATTTCTTCTTGGTCTTATACACCATATTTCCCAGTCTAACTTTTGATACTTTGGATTTTCTGAGCCAGGACACCAATGCTAAACAAAGATGTCAGTGCCTAGGCACCCTCGTCCCCTCTAGGCACCCCCCACCTCTTTATATCTTGCTTGCATATTTTGCTTCTCTTCTAGCTGTTAGGCATCTTGCTTTCTTGGTGGTCAAAATTTTAGAGGTTAATTACAAAATTCAAATAAGGGAATCATATAAATATAAAGATATGTGATCATAAAAAGGGGCTAATCTCTAAGCACCTATTACTATCACCTAAGGTTGTATCCAAAGGAATTTCAAGAGCATCAAAGCATCCATCTAGCTTCATTCAAGGGATAAGGGACTACACCCTTCTACATACACTTATAGGATGGAAAGTTCATTTTGACATTAAGACATATACTTACATTGCTACATCTAGCTATTACTCGCTATTCAATACATCTTGCACAAGAGAAACCTAGGGCATGATTCTACACACACAAACACACGCAAAACTACATGGAGTATGAAATGTAGTGCAATACCTAGATCGTAAGTTCACTTAGTTGGGTGACCTCCAATGTTAGTGAGAATCCTTATTTGCATATTTTTATTTTTAGGATTTGATGTGTTTTGGAGTTTTTAGGTGCTCTTTCTCTTTATGAGTTTGGGAGAGGCCGATCAACGAACAACCTAGAAGTGACTAATAGTGACATTTAGATAACATATTTCAATACTATAAAATTTATATTCTAACCAATTTTGTAGTCACAAAGTGCAGAGGAGTCCAGTGTGCATAGGCACCCCGACAGATCCAGGCCAGCAGATCAGCGACAGACAATTTTATGGGAAAAGTAATGACAATTTCCTCCTATTTATCAGTTCTTTAACTTGACACATCTTTGAGATAGTTGTAAAATCAGCTATGTATCTTATTGCCTCTCTTGCACATAGGGTTTCATTTCTATTTTTCTTATTTCTTAGGTTAGAACTATAATTTATTGCTTTATCATTTTATTATCACTCTAAAATTAGGTTTTACAATTTTTTTAATATTTGTTAAATCACTCCATAATCTCACTACTACAACTTCCAAAGTCCATGGAAATCTACAACCCCTTGAGTCTGGTAGTGCATAACATGAAATTTCCAACATAATAAACGACATTATCCAGTTCCCTGACACCTCTATATCATAATAAATCTCGCTATGAAAACCCTTCGATACTTATCCAATATTTGGGGCATTATATCCATAAAATCATCTCATAGTCTCTAGATAGGCCTCTTGGGTGATGGGAACTATCTGCTCACCCTGGATAAGAAGTCACAAAATTTGGTATACATAATCTAAGTTAATGGTCATCTTGCTAGTATGAAACCAAAATGTATTTGATCTTAGCTCCCATCTATTTAGAAAAAAACCAACAACCCCGCATCTCGAGGAATCTAATGGTAGTTGTGGAACCCTCCTAAGGAAACAATGACCACATGTGCCCACTCAACATCTGTAACATCTCCCCTAATCCTCTCTAACATCTCCAGGACTTTGTCACATAGATAGATGGTGTCTCTCACTTGTGAAAAAAACCACAAAAACACATCACTTATCATGTTTATAAAACATCAAACTAATCACCGCCGATTTCTAATCGATGACACTTTCATTAGATAGATTGACAACGATCCACCGATTGGTGCTAATCAGGTATTCCCACCCTAAAATTTCAAAAAAGCACAAAAAAAAAAAAAACAACAATCAAAATAAAATACAAAATCAAACCTACTTACCCCCTTTGCTGGTCCGGGCCGCTTCTTCCGCCACTTCTACTCACCTCCATCTCTCAAAAACACTAAAAATGATAAACCAGAGCTCTCAAATCACAAAATGACATGTCACAAATGATCCATTTGTGCACCCCATTGGCTTATATATTTTTCATTTTCAGAATCGCGTCGGTAATCTCTAATTGTTGTTGATCGCCTACCCTAACTAATAGCGATTGAGAATTGTCACCGATGTCAACCATTTTTATACACCTTAATTTTGGTCACCTAGACCTCTCTTATCACATTAAAATACCATTAATAGCTTATTAAACTTTTCTTCGATGCCCATAACCTTATCAAAACTTTTTTGACCATACATCAAGTTTTTCACACATTACAGATGTTGCCTTTGACCATTTGGTCCAATGGCTTCACACATCCTCGCGAGAGAACTCTTATTGGATCCTCTCCATGTAGTGGTCTTCTTGAAGCACATGTTTATAGGTGGCCCACATTAGCATCTCCATCCAAAGGATGTTTAATGTCCCCTACTAAGTGTTTATAAGACTACTACCATCTCTATAAACTCCTTCAACATGGTCGATTAAGACTATAATCAAATCCCATAACATCTATCTAATCAATCCAACTCTCTTCAATCTAATGACCAAAAAAGTTGACTATTATCTTGAGGGGGGAATAATATCCTTATCACAAAAATGGAACATCCTCGTGGTATTTTTTTTCTCACATCCTGTGCCTTCAGACAACTCAACAAAAAGGGGCAAATGTAGACACTGCTTTTTCACCCCTAGGTTACTTGACATACATTAATCACATCAATCACACTATCATTACTATAATTATTATCCCTATCCTAAGTACATTATAAATCACCATCATAAACCCTCACTTACTATCGTAAAACCTCATTTACCCTCCCCTAACCACCTAAAACCAACCTAGCCTAATTTATCCTACCCATCCTAACCCCCTAACCTCTTCCTACCCGAATTCCTAACCTCTCACCATTTATCAAACAACCTAAAACCTTAGATGGAAATTTGTTTTAACCATTTTCCATCTTTCCTTTTTTGGTTTTCTTCATCTTTGGGAAAATCAATGGTGATCCGTGATCGATGGTGATCATTGTAGCCACCATAAATTTTACTTAAATCATTCTCTTGTCCATTTCCCATTTAGACACATGAGACAAGTTAATCGAGAGAATGGACTTTGAACACACTACTGCACCTCTATATGACATCACTACATTTGGAAGTATCAAAAATTTCTTCTAACCTTGGAGAAATATTATCAAGCCATTAACCAATCCTTTTGGAGCTCTGTCATCCTTAGAGAATATAATAAGGTTAGTAAATTGTTGTCTTTCTTTATTAATCATATTCTTGCATTAATCATAGCACGAAATAAGTCATCCACACCGTCCTTTATAGCCACTTCATACTTTATCCATCATTTAAACACTTAGGAAACTTTTAGAATAATGACAACTTTAAGCGTTGATCGCTATTGATTCCCGATCTCCGTCGATTGATGTATTAACCCCTTTACTTCTCATTAGCCTCTCAAAAACATCTAAATATCTATTTTTAAAATCTCATAGGCTTTTAGAGTCCTTATAGATTATCTTAGCACTGCCAATATTTATCTTGCATTAATCATTGACTATTTCATTAACTTTTTTTTAAATTAAAATAAGCATCTTGACCTTGATCACTATTGATTCTAGATCACCTTCAATCCTGTATTTTTAATCATTTATGGAATTTGTCATATTTTTAGAAATATGTTTTGATCTAATATGTTGTCTTGTAAGATGTATTCCTTGTAGATGACCATTTCAGGTCTATCACATCCTATCACCAACATATATGATGTTCAGATCATCTAACAACCTTTAGTGTGGGTACACCTTCATATCACACATGGATTGAGTCTATGCAACATTGACATCACACCTATTGTCAAAGACATCAAGGATCATATTGAGATCATACAAGAAGAACATGAAGTCTGTGGAACAATTTTGGTTCAATTACTTCCAGGACTTTGAGCTTGCCATGAACCTATCCTACACTTCCTATAAAATAGAACAAGACCTTCCTATCCCTCTTGAGTTTTAACTCATTGTCATTTATCTTATCCTACTATATCACTTAATTGTATCAAATGCATTGAAAACCTTCAAGGGATCCCTTTAGATTCATGGAATCGACCTTTCTTTGAGAAAATCATTACATCCTTATCTAATATTTGTCTATTTGTACATAGGTATTCTCACTTAGAAAAAGGAGGAGCATATTGCATTATTCATGTAATCAATCATCCTAACATTGCATTTATCGGTGCGGGTATTGGTAAACCCTGCTTTATTTGAGTTTTTAGTATTTCAACATTATAGCACTTGATCAAAATCCACCATAAATAGTACATTTTATTTGAGAAAAAATTCTATATACGCAAGGGATGTATTAAGATAGATTAACGTGTGCTAAGAGGCCTAAAAAATAATACGCTTACACGAGGGATAAAGATGAAGGAACTCAGTGAAAGATAAGGTGGGATTATTGGAACAAGCCATGATAATATAAATAAGAAAATAGACAATAGATAAGAAATGATAATGCACCAAGAAAATAAGGATACCCTACGATATCTTAGGTTTGAGTGATATATTCAAGAAAGGGTCAAGTTCACCAAGTGTTTCAACCCTACATCAATAAAATGTGGATTTATCTAATTAATTTTAATATAAATGAATAGTGTTATAATAAATAAATCAATTTATATTACATAAAATACATTGACATGTTTGAAACTAGGGTATGTAAGCACGCTAAATTGATAAAGCAATTAAAAGTGCAATAATGGTTTGAAATATAGCTTACCTCGCTCAGTTGACCTCTAATTGTGTCAATGGTAAATCTAGAATAAATACCAAGCCTAGAATGTGACCAAATAATTCACCACCTACCTAAATGTGAAGAAATTGGACCATAAATGTATATTTGGGAGTGTACTCCACTATGACATTGATTTGTACAATTTTGGAAATGTGATCGATAAAATCATGGGTTTTTCTATCTCACTACACTTTCATCTATGTTGCATTTTGATAACTTTAGATTCACAATAACCCTTGCATTTGTGTTTATACTTGCGAATAACCCTAGCATTTTGCAAATAACCTCAAACACATATTAGATAACAAAACAAAATATGAAGTGCTTGAGTTGGAATGAATTTGGCAGTCATACCATTTTTATTTGCAAAACACTAAACTATATTCAACTCCATGTAGTTCTCCTAGTGCATTGTGCAAGTGTTCATGTAACTAAAGCCAACCCCTATGTTTTACCTTACATATCTTGACACAAAGATAATGGATGTAACTATAGATAGAGTAGAAATGTACCCGATAGGTAGTTGTGTGATTTTATATGCTTCATATTCTCATACTCGACCCCCTTTTCCCCTTAAAACATTTGATAATGGTTGGTATGATTTACTCTTGCTAAGACATGGATTTACGACCTTTGCATACTTATAAATGGAGGAAGTTAGACTCTTCACTGGTTTGAGTCCTTCATTTATGTGTTATGGCTACTTTAAAGATTGTATGACTACTTAAGGAAGATCTATGAGATCCTTGAGTGCTTTAGTGTTGATATTTTCAATATGAGTTCTTAAAAGTGTTAGGTGAGTCATAAAGTGTAATTGAATTGCTTATATAGGCTTCCATTTGGTTATATATTCATATTTTGGTTGACCTAGGGAAGATGAGCCAAAAGTATAAGATTTTTAAATTAGAAAAAGTCATTAGAGGTAGAGGTATGGGACTGTAAAAGAGATTGTTATTTATGGTCCTAATCAAGTTTTTAGTGACAAAAGAGATAGAGTTTAGGAAATATTCTGGAGATATATTTTTACTTTGGATAATTAATATTAGAAGGATGAATGACAAAGTAACATGTAAATATCAATAAGTCATGAGAGAGAGAGAGCGTGATATGTTAATTGAGCTTAGAATGTGAACATTTTTCTTAGTATAAGAAAAAAATTCAAACTTTTCATTGACAAAGGATAAGTTACCAAATTTGAGTGTCTACAAGTGTCTCTTCACAAAGGTAAGTATCTCTAACCTTCCTTTTCCTTTATGTATATTCTAGTTTTAATTATTTATTATTGATGTATCATGTATGTAGACTAGGATAGAGTATTTTATCCTCTCTGTCTCTTACATTATTCATGTATCATGCCTTACCTTTACGTGCTACTTGGATTTGGAAACCCTAGTTTAGATCCTTGGCATGCACCTACCTCATTTATTATTACAACCCTAGTATCTATATCTTATATGATCTTTCTTATCATCAATACCTCGTAACCTAAGATCATAATAAGACTCCATAACTTATCATTTACTTAGGCTTTGGAACCTTATTCCTTTGATAAAGTGTGGATCATCGTCTTCCAAATCCATGACTCATACACGACATAGTTATAATATTTGTTTATATGTAGTCCCTAAAATGGTCTTCTATCTATAACCTAATCTATATTATTGAGAAGAGAAAGAGGAAAATATATTTACCTTCTTATCCCACTTACATTCTGGTGAGCTTGACATGAATATTACTCCACTATATATCGAGTCATCGTTATGTTTATCATTTTCTCTTATTCTATCTTTTTATAACTTTACATCAACTTTTATATCTCAATTTTCTCCTAACTTCTTAGCATATTTTATAATCCTCCTATAATGGACCATCTCTATAATATTGAATCATAGATTAGTCTTATTTTCGTAAATTTCATACCTTTTATGTAGATTCGCAACATGTCCGGTACCAATTTTACAAACTTGTGGTTAATGCATCTACTAATAGGGTTTCCACTAGATCTCACTTGAATAAACCAATCCTTGAGGGATAATTAGATTATAAGGGTGAACCAAAAGATAACATTTATCCAAACCACACACCCACCATAAAAATATTCATCCAAATATTTCCTAAAACCATCAAATAATATCTTGAAACTATATAATGATGTATGGATGAGTCTCACAATGAAACCAAATTACCCAAAACATCTTTTTGAGAGTTGGGAAAAGATAAATCATGTCTCTACCTATCTTTTCATATCATAATAATCCTTCTTATTTGACCATGGTGAGTTTCACTCTTAACGATAATATGACCCGAATCAATAACATAATTCCTCCAACTAACAAATCAATTTCTTGAGTTGTGTTGCTATAACTTCACAAAGTCGCTAACAATAATAAACACAATCCCCTCATGGATATAAATCAACTAATATTACAAATAATCAACTAAACAAGTCAACAAAAAGATTTAGTAACACTCAATTTTTTAAAATAGAAGTCAACTTGGCTCAAATGAATAATAGATCTCAAAAAATTCGGAAGGGAGTGTCTAATCAATCTTCCCCACCTAAGGTCCCCTTTAGGCACTACTAAGAATACAATCTTGCAAAGCATTGCATCACCGAAGATATTTAATAAGTAATTCAAAAATAACCTTTAGATCCCAATATTTTTTATGTACATTGGAGGCATAACTCTAACCATTAGATCTATCGATCCTTCTATTTACATTAATACCTTTAACGATGTATAAAAACACTAGATAAAAGATAAATCTTATGCAACTACATGCTCTTATATAATACCCTTGCATACAATGATTTAATTTGGTATCATACTATTCAATCTAACTCCATTATTGAATTTGAGGGTCTAGTCAATCCTTTAGTTCAAGCATTAACTAACATGGCCTAGACAAAAATAACATTAATGCCTTTGTCAATTGAAAAATTCTTAACATGAAATAACTTAAGCCTTTATTGGATGATGGAAAAAATGGAAAATAGATTTTTATCATAGCTTGTTTAATGACAATCTCATTCAATAATTTCTCAAGCCAAAAGAACCTCACTTTCAAGAAAAGGTTAGATCCTTCTCTCAATCCACTTTGGTGTAATCTGTTGAGAAAGACAAAAGGTAAGACCTCATACACAAGTTTAAAAACCTCGAGTTAAACAATAACCACATATGTTAGGAATCATTAGTGTGAACATTTATTAATAAGTTAATATTTGAGTGTGAGATATACTGTAGTATAATGAGTTGTTAGAACAACTCGTATATTCTTGGAGAGTTGTTATAGGTGCTATGTTAGGTATCCTATATTTTAGGAATAACATAGACCCATATATATGTATTGTGTTGAATATGATATTAAGACGAGAAGAACGAATGAATTTTTGGTGTGTCAATCTGCTCCTTCTCTTTCATCCGGTATCAGAGCTGGTATTTTGAAAGAATTATGAAGAAAATGAGAGTTTATAATAGCTTATAATTTTCAAGAATGATTCTAGTCTAACGGAGATCCGTGAGAAGTCATATTAATTTCACATGTTACTTTTAGATCGGTCATGGATTCGCCCTTCATTGCATTGAACGGGTTTGGTTTTCTTACTAAATTATTTTGGAGTGTATCAGTCTAGAATTGTGCTTTTAGCCAAGTCGACCTTGTGTTCTATAAACTCGTGAAGATTTAACAGAGTTTGTCCTCAGAGCTATGTTATAATATTCATCCATACGAAGTAGAATTCAGATCTGTCATTTCAAAGCGCCTAAGAAGTTTGGGATCTGGAATCATAATAGGTTTGACTGTTTTGGCACGAATCAACCAAAGTTTAGAAGCTTTCAAGGTCACGGTTCAGAAATCCTTGTAATACTTATTTTGTCTTTCACTGCTCTTTGTTTTAGTTTCCGCATAATAGGTTTATTGGTATTTTTATATAGATAATCACAAATCTAAATAGAGTATTTGTCCATGTTTTAAGTTCATTTAGATTTTTTCGAGTCATTTTTGAAATATGGTAAGGTCGTAATTTGAAAAATAATAATTTGATTACTTTTTAAATATTTTGGTTATTATCGTTTTTGTCAATTTGCAAATGTAAATGTTATAAGTGTCATCTTGTCAAAATTAGTTGATGTAGGATATTTTCATGTTAGTATCAAAGTATTATTGTAAAATTCAAGTTTAGTGCCATTAATTTGTCAAGTTTATTAAGTCAAATTTATGTCATAAAAATTGTTGAGTTATTATTATTGTCTATTGTCAATGATGTATTATCAAAAATTTCAAAGAAGAAAAATACCTTATGGATGCATTATCATTAGAGCGAGACGTCCAAATTGTGGGGGTATTTTTGAGCTCCATGATCACATTTGGCTAAAATAAAATAAAAAATTATTGGAGGTTGGAGGCAACGGAGGAAGGAGGGTGATCAACGCCTCTTATCGACCACCAACGACGGGACCGCATTTTGGTATGGTGGCATCTCTTTTTTAGTTATGTAGTGTGTGAAGAATAAATTGGTGTGTGGTTTCATTCCCTTGTTACGATTGAAATGAGGAGAATGTGCATTTTGTAATATGAGAACAGTTATATGGGAGGGCAAATGAATCGGAGTGATCCTCTAAACAGCCTAAGATTCTCGTGACTGTCATACTTCTAACATCGATTGGATGGTAAAAGAGCATTCACCTTTGGAAGTGAAAGCGGGAACTGTTGAGTTTGCGTATGTAGGTGAATCGGTGGAAGTGTGATCATCCGGTATGGGATTCATTGTAGCAAAGTAGATTAATCATGTGCAACAAGATCCAAACAGCAAGATCCAAGCCAACAAAGATGCAGACCTAAAAGTATGCGGAGCCATATGATTCTGTTTCCAATTTTTTAAATGTGCTTATTCCCATGTAAACAGTAAGGGGGGAATGTTAGGAATCATTAGTGTGAACATGTATTAGTGAGTTAATAATTGAGTGTGAGATATAATGTAGTATAATGATTTGTTAGAAAAACTCGTATATTCTTGGAGAGTTGTTATAGGTGTTATGTTAGGTATCCTATATTATATGAATAACATAGACCTATATATATGTATTGTGTTGAATATAATATTAAGAAGAGAAGAACAAATCAATTTTTGGCATGTCAATCTACCGCCGCTCTTTCAACATAAACATATTTAATTAATTATGAGACCTAGAAATTGAAATTATATTGACAATGGAGTCACAAACACTCATAATCAAGGCAACACTTTGAATCATACTATCCATAACAATGATTCTACCCCTCTTAAACCTAAAGGAGAGTATTTTTCATGCCTACACCCTTCCCACCAAGGGTATTATCATAAACCACTTATAAGATGAGAGTTAAGAAGGTATTTTGCTAGGCCATTCTCCTATAACTTAAACCTTTATTTACCCATATTTTAGTGGAACAATGAATTCTATTAGTGACATGCCAATTAGGGGCATTCTCATGAAAAACATCAAGAAATTATAACCCTTACTTGTGTTTTATTTCTTATACATGACTTTGGTCATGAAGCCATGACTCAAGAAATTCATATTAAGGCTATCAAGGCTTGAGATAAAGCACATGAGAATAATTGCCATGATACCATGCATAAAACCAATGCTCACTTAGACATTCATAAATATACCTTTCCAAATGAGTTAAAGGATGAAAAATCACATTAATCAATTAATGATGAGTAGAATTTTTCATCGAATAACATTGAAACTACTATAGTCCTATTATTGGAAATCCTAAAAACATAGTTTCTATAGAAGGCATAAAATGAGTGGTCTCTTGAATCTATTCCATGTATCCCACTTCTCATCCTAATACCTAAAAATTTGTTCAAGCCTACCTTATATGTCAAGCTTCCTAAGATAAATCTCCAAAAAAACTAAAATTTGAAAATAATGTTTATATTAACACTATTTACCATCTTAAGGCTACATGGTTGATGTCATTTGGAACATAACTTGTCACTCATGACTGCATAAACTATCTTGGTCCTACAAGGGTGATATTATTTACTATGGTCATACATTGGACAAGAAAAATTATTTTTTTGATCAACCTAAATTATCATCTACTCCAAAGATTATTTTGACCTGAGATTCCGAGGTTCGACTTCCTTTCACAACCTAACTTAGATGAATATGATCCAATCAATTTTTCTAATATTCCAAGAAAAATATCATATAAAAACTAGTTAGTACTTCTCTATGCATCATAATCACCTAATGTTTACCCTCTTTAATATGAATATACCCTCCTAATGGTTTTAGGAAATAAACTCTCTTCTATGAATCTTATGAGAGTATACTTCAATAGTGTGAAGAAATTTCTATTTATATTGATCTAATAATGGATCAAGATTTATCTTTGTACTTTCCTATAAAATACATGATCCTAGATGAACTCCTATTTTGTGCTAATGTGTAAAACCAAATTATTTATAGACAAAAATCCATAGCTAAAACTAGGGTAATATTTTTAAAAATACTTAGGATCGCTTATTACAAAACAACAACACCGAATGATTACACAATGATGAACCCGCTCATGAAATGATGTAAATTTTACTTAGAATAAGAGAGGATAGGAAACATTATACTATACATAAAAACAACACATATTACCAAGCCTACCAATAAGGCTCGCAAAGGGGAGAGACCACCATATGTACTACCCATTTTCCCTCCATGAAGTAATCATGGATAACATTTAGTTCCTCCAAGATGAAACACATTATAAAAAACATACCCTTTTCCATCGAATTAAACCACCCCTTTTCACTCCACTAAGACTATCCACGTGTTCCCTTGGTTCCTCTAATGTAACAACACAAAAATACTTATTCTCCCCTTCAAGTGATAACCCATTTCCTCCACTATACAACGATAAAATATCACCCCCACACACATACATACTTACATGTAAGCTTCAAACAATTATTTAAATCCAACATTTTCTCAAAGGAGTGATTCAAACACAATAGTCAATCCAATTAAGAGAGAGAGATAAAAGGAAGGACTATCATGGATTAAATAGATTACAATTTGGCTCATGCACTTAGTAAAATTTAATTTCTTATTTAGTATTTTATTTTGTGAGACATTTCACGAACATAAGGTAGCATATAACATTTACTATCAAGTTATAAAATTCTATTTCTAGTTTAACATGTTTCTCTAAAGGAAACACCTCCATTTTCTTTTATTCAAGTAATTCAAAGGTTTACCAATAACTTTAAACAGGGGGAATTTTCAACTATAAACAAAAATGAATCCAAAAACTTTTATCAACAATAGGCCATAATTTTACACAATGTTTAAAAAGGAGATATTACCTCTCCAAAATCAAGGTATACGTTGTAAAAGACACTAAGTTCCAACTTAATTACAGTGTAATCTATGAAAGGATGACAAACCAAGTTGAGAGTTTACGGGCTTGGACACTAGTGGAGGGTCTCCTAGATATGACCACCTTTCATATGGTCACACAAGATAAGAAGTGGTATCATATCTTGTTATTCAATCTAAGCTGTGATGTAAGGTTCATTACATGGATTTCAAGTCCCATATTAGACATTTCAATGATATAAAAGAGTGGGAAAACAAGAATTCATTTCTCATGTGATTTGTGATCTCACTAATCTACCATAGTTCAACCATGATAAATAGCTTGATGATAAATTTAGGGAACTATTCTAGTTCCAACAAGTTCCATGTTCTATTCATTACACTACATGTGTTTTTTCCATGCTAGAGTCATGTCATAACAAGGATTACCAAGTCTTAAGGTTTGACATACAAATTGAGTTTAAGTAATCTTAACTAGAAGTTTAAGAGGGAAAATGCCCATACTAGGGACTCGTCGAATTAATACTATGAGAGGGTCACCTATGTGTATCCCAATTTCAAGAGCTTATCCATATTTTGAGATGTGATATATATATTGGTTACTCGACTAAGGGGGTATTAAGCACTTTAAGAGGAATGGTTCAAATTTTGTATCTTCTAACACAACATCGAATTATGATTTACACAAATTAGGAGTGATTTAATTCATGGAATGTTTATAACTTATATTATAGCTAGTATTATCCAAAGAGAAAAATTGAATATGCATTTTGAATGAACAAGTTCAATTACATTTCAAGTCAATGTTTTAATATATGTATACAAAGAAAATATAAAATACGAGAAGAAAACAAACACAATGTGCAAACCTGATTCTTCCTTTATATCTCCTTGTAACCTCAGATGAGATTGGTTGAAGCTTGGAATGAAGCACCAAGCTTGTTGAATATCTACGATAAATTAGATGTGGATGCTCTAAAAATATTTCAAATGGAAGTATATTTCAGCTATGAGAAATGCAAATGAATGGTTGAATTGATTAATAGATTTTTGATCAAATGGACAATGTAACAACATGTAAAATTGAATGGCAATTTGACACAATAATAATGTAGATTCTTAAGCTTCCAAAGATGATAAATGGAGAGGAATGAGTGTTTATTTATAGCTGAGGGAAGAGAATCCCATAGCCTTGATTTGTGTGATTGATTTTTTCTGATCTAAGGCTAATGAAGCATGATTGGAATGATTTTTCTAAGTTTCCAATTTGATTGGCAAGATAAGTGTTGATTTGAGCTTGATTGAGTGAGTTGTCATTGAGTTTGGAAAAGGGTGACATATATTTTGAATATTTCAAATCTTATCTTTGAATTAATATTTCATGTCTTTTGTTTTATTCACCCAAAAAGTGACGCGATTTTTAGCTTGGAGAGAGTTTTGCTTTAATTTGGAAAGCCATGATTCAAGGGATATGTTTTAGTTAACTCAAATATATGATTTGATTTAATTTAAACTTGTCATCTTGAATATAATTAATGATTTTTAGCCTTAGTCATGATTTGACTTGCTTTAGTCAACTTGAGATGTCAACTAGTGAGGTGGAAATGAGTTAGAGATGGATAGGTGGAGGATTTATTAATTATTATGATATTAAATTAGCTAATAAAATTAGCTAATAGGGTAGGGGATGAATAATAAGAGTGATAGGATTAATTAATTAATTAGTGATAGGGGATGAATAATAATACCGATAGGGGATGAATAATAATAGTGATAGTGATAGCTCACACCCACACCCTCTACTTGCGCCCTTTACTCACACCTTACGCCATGGTGGCTACCCGAGCCCTTGCATCCAAAGCGAACCCTAAATTTGACCCGGCAAGAACTCAACGGATAGGTGAGGGAGATGGAGGTAGCACGACTGTGGGGCTCGTCTCAGAGGTTCCACCCTGGTCATGGATCGACCTTGCCTTCACTGCAGGGAGCTCCATTCCTCCACCTTAGAATGGCTACGCAAACCCTAGCCGAAATCTACCACAAGATCCATCCAAGGGTGTGGCAACACTGGTAATAGACATTTAAAATCTGTGTTGGAAGGATCAGTTCGTGACAGATTGGAGCTCGACAGAGATGCTAGTCACGGCCATATTGGGTCATCCTTCAAAAACGTTTTAAACAGCAAGGAATCTTCCATGAAACCTGTAGACGTTACCCCATCTATTACTTTCGGGGAAGAGGTCATTTCCTCTAAGATTTACTACAAAGAGCATGCTCTGATTTGTAGATTCAGGGGACTATGGCCCAACCTTCCTATTCTTCACGCGTGGATCTCTGAGCATTGACTCCAATTTTAATTGGAAAAATAGACTTGTATTCATGTGCTAAAGGTATTTTCATTGTAACCTTCTCTTTAATAGCTGATAGAAACATCATTGCTTCCAAACTTTGGACCTGTCAATCTAAATATTTGATCATTAAACCCTGGTTTCCATCCTTCAACCCACTCACAGAATCTTTCTCATGGAAACTTGTTTGGATCAGGCTGCCCCATTTACCTCTCCAGTTCTGGAGTCATGACTGTTTGACATCCATTGGCAATGCCTTGGGAACTACACTCTATATTGATTCTCAAACCACTAATTACACCCATACTACTTATGCTCGAATCCTGGTGGAACTTGACACCGATAAAAATATTCCTGCAACCAAAGACCTTAGAGTGCAAAACAAAACTTGGTCACAACCTCTTGATTATGAAGGTCTTCCTTTTCATTGTAGAAGATGTTTTTGCTTAGGGAAAACCTCTACTAAGTGTGGGATGGAAAAACGTCAACATGAGAAGCGTAGCTAGTGGAGAGATGCACTTCTGAAACACCTGATTTTTGATGCAAAAAAGGGACTAGATTCAAATGCAGATACAAATATTGAATCCATTTCAGCCCCAGAAACCGAATCTCAAATTATGAGCAGCATGAAAAATGCACAAGCTGTTGAGCGTAGCATGGAAAATGATAAATATCTCTCTCATGTTAACAACGTGGCTGTCCCAAAAGGGACAAATGCGACTAAGGAAAATACTCCTTTGTCTTCTTCTCCAACCACGAAGGCTCCATCAGGATGGGTTACGGTCAGCAAAAATAAAAAATCTACCCTCTGAAGGGTAACACTTCGCCTTGATGATTCTTATCTCTACTATTGGCTGGCTGGGCTACATGGGTTTCATTTTTCTTGGCCGGATAGCAGGTTGCTTCTAATGGTGTTGTTATGCCATTCTTTGTTTGATCTTGTGACTTCGTTGTTTTTTTTTTTGTTACTTTGTCGGTTGTTTTTGACAATTTTCTCATATTGGGCTCTTTTTTTCTATTTGGATTTTGATCCATCTCTTGTGTTTTAACTTTCAATTCTGGCTTTTAAGCCTTGGTGTACAAGGGTATAGTCCCTTTCAAAAAACTATTTTCCAATAATAAAAATAAAATTAATCTTATGTAACATCCCGAATTAATGTTTTCATTGAATTGGTAATACCATTAATACTTGTCTAAGTTATTAGATGATGTTTTGATTTCATTAAGACTTGTCACATATCAAAGTGTTGTGATTACTTATAAATTATTAATAAATACACACACACACACACACATGTATGTATGTATGTATTTTTTATTTATTAGATAAGGTAAGAGAAAGAACTATGGCTCCAAGGGGCCTTACATCGAGATACATATTGTACATAACCAACCGAGTAGAAAAGGAACATGACACAAAAGGGTTAAAAAATCTTAACCCAAACCATAGCCCAAACAACAATACCAAAATACACCGTGAAGGAAGAAAACTAAACATGCCAAAGCCAACAAAAACACGAGAGATAAAACCTCTCAATAGAAAATTCCAAAAACAGTCCACCAAAATCTCTAAAAGCCTAAGACTATTTGGCCTTCAAGCATTTGATCGACTGAAGCATGATGAGCATCTTAACCAATCTATTTTTCATCCTAGTGGTCAAGGTCCTGGGTACCATCCTTCATCCTCTCATCCTCCTTAGAGTTGCCAAGATATAACTTTAACTTATGATTTTGTGACCTTGCTTCAACTTTTCTCGACCTCCCCATAATATCCATAACTATATTATGTAACCCAAGAAGCTCATCTCTCGATAGAATTTTAAAAATTACATATTTTCTTAGCCTCAATACAATTCTTCACACTATCCCCAAGTAAGTCCCCGCCTCGCCAAGAGAGTCAACATCCTTCTCCACTTGATGTACCTAGAGGGTGATTTTATCCAGAGTCAAGCTCTAATCAAATCCATCCCATCTTTACTATTATCTAATTTTTCAACCCTTGAAAAATTGACCAAGTCGCATCTCTGGGCTAAGGTATTTTGATGGGTCTTGGAGAAGAAGTGGTAAAAATAGGTAATTTTCATGTTTTTGGGAACTTGAATTCATTTTGAAACATTTCTCTCCTTCTCTATAGGCTTCAAAGATCCAAAAATTACAAAAATTTGATAAATTTGGGTCATTTTGAGTGTTATGCGGGTTTTGTGGGTCTACGAGGAACATGAGGCTGTTCCTAGTTCCTCCTATTCCCAATTCATTGATGTGGCTAAGGTCGAAGAAGGGTAAACCATTTTAGTGTAATGTGGGTTCTTGGGTTTTAGGCAGAAAACTTCCTCATTTACAATAGTTCACCGCATAATATTTTTTTCCACAAAGCAAAGGATTTTTAGTGTGTACAGATGGGAGGGTTTTGGGAGAACTAAATAAATAGGGATAACTAGTTCCATGAAGGTGTGAGTTCCCGTAAGGTTTTTCGAGCCATAATGAATGATAAAGGGGGTCGGGGAGTTAGTGTTACGATGAGAGCGTGTTGTGGAAAAAATGGAGGGAAGTGGAATGGTTCTAGAGGGATTGGAGTTACCCACAATGGAGTCTGGACCAAGAAACAAGGCAAGGATCAAATGTTGAAGTGTGGGGGAACTGGTGGATATGAACACCAAGGGAGGAGGTGGAATAGTTCCTAAGTTCCACTCCAAAGCCAATATTCTGACAAAAAATAATGTTGAGACCCTTGCAGATGGACAAAAAAAAATAAATGGAACAAATGGAATTCTTCCTCACTTCTTTCAATTCCCTGCATACCCTAACTACCGACACATCAAAAGTGAAAAAATGAGTTAATGTGGACTATAGAAGCACCTGGAGAACCCATGTTCCTCTTGCCCCTTAAAATATGCATGAGCATAACTTTTTCCCTGGTTGTCCAAATTTGATAAATTTGGTACCATTGGAAAGGTATTTTCATCCTCTTCGTCATGGTGAATGAAAAACATTGATTTAGGTGAGAGTATGAGGGAGAATAGGAAAAAAAATCTCTAACATTAAAATATGTAGTTCTAGGTAGTTGAACAAAAAAATTTCATGAGGTATGGTGCCCATTCCTTCTCCTGCAAGCAAAGTATCATGAAGGAATGGCCTTGGAAATCTGCCCATACTTATTTTTAGAAATTTAATGCATGTTGTTGGTGGGTGGAAGTAGAAATTTGAGTTCCCTCTTTTCCCCTCTTCTTTCTCTCCCATTTTCTATATATTGTAAAGGGATGCTCATTTGTAATGTTGGACATTCTTATGTTGGGCTCTGGTAATGCTAGTGCATCCTTCTACAAGTGTTACAAGTGTTCATTAGTCAGAGCCTCATATTTAGGCATTTATAGGGTGATTATTTCCTTCTTCCTTAATTGTAATGGACTGTTCATCTTTATAGAGAAATAAAATTCATGTTTTGTGACTATCTTCTGCCCTAGCTTGTGTTTATTGCATTTTATTTCCTTTCTATTGCATCTGGTGGTATATTGTACATGTCTTGTTCTTGTTGTAAGATTTTAATTTGTTGTGCTCTATGGAAATGGTGGTTTGAATGTTGTTTTAGACTGTGGTACCCACATTTTCTCTCTCCTTCTTCATTTTCCTCCCATTTCCCCTCATTTGAGAGTTTCTTTCCCCTTCTTCTTGGAGCTATCTCCTCCTTAGTGTAGGATTTCCTTTCTATGCATCTCTTTCACCTTGGTCCTTGGAACCATAGGATATGATTACATAATTACATTTCACTTCTTAGGAGTATTTTAGCATTATGAAGCAGGTAGAGGAACCAACATTCTATAGAGGTTTGTCTTAGTGAAAGTCCCACAACTTGGATACGGTCCCATGTTACCTCAAATCCCTAGATCATTATGATTTGGGACAAATGAAATTTTGAGATCCAATAGTTTTGGCACATCTGGTTGGACCTTTAGAAGTTAATATTTCCACTATTCCAAGTTTAGGTGTGTTTCTTGGTGAACTTCAAACTTTTGAGGCTTTTTGCAACAACACATCTAGTGACTCCAAGTATTATATCAACTGGTTTCATCAACCCTAATGCTCGGTTTCATGATAAGAATTCAAACAAGGTCGAGAATAATAGAAGACAAATCTTTTGACTATTTTCAGTTATCACCAAGGAGAAGAAGAAGAAGAGGCAGATCAGTTTAGAGATCACCATCAACACTAAATAGACCTCTTTCTACACCACCTCCTAGTAGGCATTTCTTGTTGTCTTCTAGAGTTCTAAGACCCATTTCATTCATGGAAGCACAAAGGAATTTACCATTTGTCAACTTCATTGGTGGAATCCCTCTTGTTATTAATGCACAACATGAAATACCAATAGCTGCACTCAAAAGTATTCCATACTTTATTGGTGAGAATCAAGTTACCCTTGTTGAGCACATTCATGATGTTGCAAATGTATTCTCTATTCATCTAGTCACATAAAATGATGTAGTAGTTAGGCTGCTAGTGTCTTCACTTAAAGGTAAAGCACTTCAATGGTATAAAATCTTGAGACCTGCATCCATTACCAATTGGGATGATCTAGGGAAAATGCTATGCAATCAATTTGGGGAAAAGGTAGATAATATTTCCTTGTTAGAGTAGCTAGCAACCTTTAAGATAGCTCCCAATGAGGTCATGGAATATTTTAACTTCATATTTTAGAGGACATGGGACATAATTCCAACACTCTTGAGACCAACTCCACAAGGTGCTTTCCTTTATTTATTAAGAGAATTAAATTATGATATTGCTGTTATGATACAATCTATGGGTGCTATTTAGTTTCTTGATGCCTATCCAATAACCATTAGGGTTGAGAATTATCTGATACAAGATGGAAAAATAGCTCCCAGGATTCCTATACCTCAGCTCTTTAAACTCCCTCAAGTTTCGTAGCTTACTATTACTCCCATTCTAGAGAAAAGTTCCCAATCTTCCCCCTCCACATCCTATTCTCCCCAAAAGAAAAAGGATGATGATGAGATGAAGACCTTTCTTAGAATTTTTTTCAAAAAAGTTATATTGTTAAAAAACATCAAGCCCAATCTTATAGAAATTATCCTAACTAGGAGTAGTTTTTCTATCCAAGGGCTCAACCAAGGTTACCAACCCTATAAAAACCAATACCCTAACCAAAAATTTGGGAAAAACCAACAAAATGATAGAGACAGGGTTAAAATGCACATCTTTCACTTTAAAGCGTTACTCTACTCGGTCACTTCCTTCTTTGCTAGCTCAAGTCAAGCATGGGTTCTAGTGAAAAACAATGTGATACAAGAAACACAATAGTGTTTCCGTGTAAGAAACCACATAATTAGTTTATTTGTGTAAATCCATTGCAAGCTCAGGACTTTGCAGTTCAAAATTATTCTAATCAACAAGATCCATTTATTTAATGTGGAAGAAGTTTAATAAGTTAATCTAGATACTAATCTTATGTTCTTTAGGGATGATGAGTTTTGTGTAATCAATAAAGCAATTAGCACTTCTAGTAGGCCTTAGACTCATGTTGTTGATAACAAAATGTGTAAGAAAAGGATATTGGATTCTCATCCTTTATATTATTCTAATCAAGGAAACACTATCAATAAGGAAAAGGAAGTTTGGATAGATGTAAGTAAAAATAGATTTCCGTAGGTTCCTAGCAAAACTCTCGTAGACAAGGAAGTTGCTTCCCAACCAAAGATACATATCCCAACATTGCAGTAGTCAAGGAAAGAGAATATTGTATCTCAAATGTACAAGACCATGGACCTTCCTTTCAACATTTTTGAGAAGATGAAGAAAACAAATACTAATGTGATAATGTGGGATACTCTAGCTATTCCATCAAAAATAGACCTCCTACATGAAGCTCTCAAGCAACTCCTCACGCTGATCGGTTGTTTAAAAGACTCATGATACTGTCAATTTGTGCTAGGTAAAGGAAGAAAAAGTGAGTAAATTTATAAAAACCCAACCCTTTTATATGTCTTTAATTGTGGGAAAACATCTAGTTCATAATTGCATGATTGATTCAGGGGCTAGTACTTATGTGATGCCTAAAAATATTACTTGATATCCTAGGTCTTAAGTATAGTCCTATTTCTAAAAGTGTATTACAACTTGATGGTTTAATCATTGGTGTCTTAGGAGTGATTAAAGACATTCAGTTAACCCTTCATTCTTTCCCGAGTCTAATCATAATTCACGATATATTAGTAATTGAATTGCCTCCCATATTTTCCATTTTCTTATCAAGATATTTCACTACTACAAAGTAGGTGGCTACTTGGTTTTAGATTCGAATCATATTGTCCTAAGGATCATATATGGTAAAATATTTACCATACAAGATGAGAATATATTTTCTTACCATATTGAGTCTTATGATCCTACTCCTCTCCAATAAAATTTCCTAATACAAGAAGACCATGAACAAGATTCAGTTTCAGAAGAGAAGCCTATTCCTCCTTCAATTCTTGATCTTTTATTAGATGAATGGGCCAAATAACACTATGAATTTGATCCCTATGACACAAATTTGGAAACTGGACTTGGAACCTACTACATTATTGAAGAAGGGTCTACTTTAGTTGCACCACTTAAGAAGGAAACCAATTATTCTTTCGGATTATGGAATATGTTCTTTAACAATTATAGAAGTAGAATTGGAGTGGGGAAGGTGTTGTACTAATTTCTCCAATGAATGAGAAATTATTCTTTTCCCATAGATTGCAATTTGCATGTTCTAATAATGTAGTAGAGTATGAGGTATTGGTGCATGGTCTTCAAATTTCTGAAAAGGGAGGTATAAAAAATTGAAAATCTTTGGGGATGAATTGAATTGAAAGTTAGGGGAAGTGTGCCATAAAGAAAAAGCTTTTGAAAGCTTAAAAACATAGTTTGGGATCTTTTGGAGAGTTTTGATGCTCTTGATCTACAAGTAGTGCCTAGGAAATTGAACAAAGAAGTAGATTATATGGCATGCCTTAGTTCAAAATTATCACATACTAGGGACCTTGTTAAAGGTAATGTGCAACACATCAAGGTAGTGGTCAGACCTTCCATTCTAGATAATGAAATAAGTTTTTGAGTATTTGAAAATGATGAGAAAATCATTCAATTTATCTAGAATGAAGATGAATTCTCTTAAAGAATGTAATCCTATTTTGCATGATAGCTATGGTGAGAAAATCATTCATATGAACAAACACAAATTTCCAAAAGGATTGGTCACTTTAAAGCATATTTTTCAGTCATGACGATGAATTCAATGGTGAAGAGAAGAACATAACAACAAGGCAACAAGATTATCAACCAGCTTACCATTGCACAACGCAAGGAAATTTTTCTTGGAAAGGTATGTAATGAGAATGAGAAGAAAGATTTTGTCTCCTTGTGTTAGAAATTCAATGATGTATTTTCATAGGATTATGAAGACCTTAAGGGGTTTGATCCAAACAGTGTCCAACATTCCATTGATCTTGATCCTAATATCAAGCCAATTAGACAAAAGCAAAGACCGGTTAACCCTAAGATAGAACCCCTCACGAGGAAGGAATTATGTAAACTAATTGAGGCAAAAATAATTTTTTGTATCAAATACTCCACATGGGTGGAAAATATTGTGCCAGTGAGGAAGATGAATGGATAAATCAGCTTTATGTTGATTTCAGAGATTTGAACAAAGCCTCCCTAAAGGATCATTATCCTCTACCTTCTATGGAGAAAATTCTATAAATGGTAGATAGATCTGAAAGGTTTTCCATGCTTGATGGCTACTCAGGTTTCAACCAGATCAAGGTTAGGGAGGAGGATCAATTCAAGACTGCATTTACAACCAAATGGGGAACATATGCTTATCAAAAAATGCCTTTTGGTTTATCAAATGTAGGTGTTACATTCCAAATAGCAATGGACATTGATTTTAAAGGGTATATCAATGAATTCATCCTTGTCTATCTTGATGATATTACTATTTTCTCAAAGCAGAGTAAAGATCATATCAATCATCTTGAGAAAGTATTTGAGAGATGTAGGGAATTGGGGTGTCTCTTAACCCTAAGAAATGTAAATTTGCAGTCCCTAGGGGTAAGCTCTTGGGGCATATTATTTCAAATATGGAATTTCCATTGATCCAAAAAGAATCTCAACCATTCTCTCTCTCTCTCTTTCCAACTCACAAGAAAGAATTACAATAATTCCTTGAAAATATTAACTTTGTTAGGATATTCATTCCTAATTTTGTAGGATTAGTTAGGCCTATCACTTGTAATGTTGAAGAAGGACTCAATTTTTAAATAGACATCGAAGGGAAAGAGATATTTCCCAAAATCAAGCAAGAAATTTCTCAAGATCCTACACTTATCAACCCTGACTACTCCAAGGATTTCATCTTATATGCATATGGAGATGAATCTAGAATTTTTTTTGTTTTGACTCAGCAAAATGATCAAGGATTGGAGAAGCTAGTCCATTTCTTCAGTCAAACACTCAAGGATAATGCTGAAAGCCAGTAGGATGAAGGAAATGTAGTTAATAATCATAGCTAGACCGGGTGATATGAATACTACTTCTTAGCCTCTTGGTGCATACCCTCTTAGCTTGAAAAAGACCAAAAGAAGACATTTGAGGCTGGAGTCCATTCCTTATGCACTGATTGATGGTATTTTATTCAAATGAAACATTGATGGGGTTTTGCTAAGGTGCATTGAAGGTGAACAAGTGGATAAGGTTTTGATAGAATTCCATGATGGTTTCTCTGGTGGAAATTTCTTATCCAAAGCCACTACAATGAAAACATTAAAGGTAGGTTACTTTTGGCCTACATTGTTTTCATATGCTCACAAATGGGTTGAAAATGTAGGGAATGTGATTTCTTCACTGGTAAGAAGAGGTTGGTTTCCCTTCCACTCCATCTAATTCAAAAATATCAACCATTTTCCTAATGGGGCCTTGATTTCATTAGCATGATCAATCCTCCATCAAGTGTCGGTCATAAATGGGTTTTAACAACAACATATTACTTTACTAGGTGGATAGAGGTTGTGCCATTGAAGGAAGCAATTGAATCAGTCATCCTTGAATTCCTTGAGGATATTTTGATAAGGTTTAACATCCCTTAAAATATCATATCTTGATAATACAAAATATTTCTTAGGATCTAATATTTCTGATTGAGCTCTTAGACTTGGAATTTACCTTAAGAATTCTTCTAACTATTACCCTCAAGGTAATGGTTTGGTAGAATCCACTAACAAGAACTTGATTAGGATCATGAAGAGAACAATGGATATCAATCAAAGACAATGGCATACAAAGGTGAGAAATGCTCTTTGGGCTGATAGGATTACAATGAAGAAGGAAATTGGTACTTCCCCTTATAAACTTGTCTATGGTAAAGAAGCTAGGATTCCTTTGTCACTTGAATTTCCTTCACTTGAATTAGCTCAAAAATTGGAATTTGAAGGTACAGATCAAAGAGAAATTAGAATGGAAGAACTGGTTGAGCTTCAAGAATTGAGAAATTCTGCCATGATCAAGTTGGAAAACATAAAAAAAACTAAACAATGGTTTGATAAAAGGGATAGATCTTAGTTATTCAAAGATGGTGATCTGGTCTTGAAATGGGATGCTGAAAGAGATAAACTAGGGAAAAAATCTAAATTTGATGTAATTTGGAGTGAACCATATGTCATTAGTGCTTGAAGAGAGGCTAACTATATTAAGTTATTTGACCTTGATGGAAATGAATTACAAATCCCAGTAAATGAGATTTATCTCAAGCATTCCCATTAATTTGTTTTATTACATCTTGTACATATTATTTTAGTTTTCAATTCCTCCAAGTTCTTATAACTCATTGTCTTGTTAGTAGTGTAGTTTTCCTTTCCCTAAGTTATCTCGCACAATGTTTCATTTATTTTGGATGGCATGGTTTCATTGTACAATGTTTCATGAGGATTCTGAAAAGGAATGAGTTGGGAATATTTTCAAGGTTTCAAGGATCAATTGCAATCTCTCAGAAGATCAAATGTAGATCAACTAAAATCAAATTTGGGGACAATTTAGATTCTCATTCATTTTTCCAAACATATCGATTCAAGGGGAAACATGGTGAAAAGACCAATTCTAGACAATTTTCCACTCTCATAAAACTTAATTCAAAAAATTATTATGAGGATGGTCAATTAAATCTTCAGATCAACTCCAAGTTTAGGTAATACTTCATATGGATTCAAGAGTGAGTTCTTCAAGTTTGGATCAATTTTCATGTTATCAGGCTGAATCCATGCCCAATGGATGCTTCAAGGCCACTGATCTCTTCAATCTAGTAGGCATATTACCCCATGAGTCACCAAAATGTTATCTAATTTTGTACCCCTTGTAAAATTGACCAAATTCCATCTTTGGGCTAAGGCATTTTGATGTGTCTTGGTGACGAATTGGTAAAAATAGGTAATTTTTCATGTTTGGGAAATTGAATTCATTTTGGAACATTTCTCTCCGTGCTTCAAAGATCTAAAAACTTTGAAAAATTTGAAAATTTGGGTCATTTTGAGTGTTATGCGGGTTTTGCATGAGTCTGTTGGGAATAGGAGGAATTGTTCCCTAGTTCGTCATGTTCCCTTATTTTCCAATGTGGCCATAGGTCGAAGAAGGGTGAACCAATTCAGTGTAATTTGGGTTCTTGGGTCGTGGTGAAATACTTCCTCATTTCCAATAGTTCCTTGCAAAAGCCTTTTTTCCACAAAGTGAAGGGGTTTTAATATGATGCAGAGGTGAGGGGTTTTGTGCTAACCAAATGAATGCAGGGAATTAGTTCCATGAAGGCGTGACTTCCCCGCAAGGTTTCTTGAGTCACAATGAACAAGAAAGAGGGTCGAGGAGTTAGTGTTATAGGGAGAGTATGTTGCGAGAAGAACTAGAGTGAGGTAGAATGGTTTCGACGGGTTTGGAGTTCCCAAAATAGAGGAAAGGCCAAGAAATAATGTGAGGAGTGGATGTCAAAGTGCGGGGAAGGCGGTGGCTATGGACACCAAGGGCCATGGTGGAACAATTCCTATATTCTACCCTAAAGCTGATATTCTAACCAAAACAAACATCGAGACCCCTGCAGATGAAACATAAATAAATGGAAAAAATTGAACTCTTCCTCACTTCTCTTAGTTCTACGCATCCCCAAACTACTCCGCACATCTAATAGGAAAAAATGAGTTAATGCAAACCTGTAGAAGCGCCTAAAGAACCGTATGTTCCTCTCCCCTTGAAATCCACATGAGCATAATTTTTTCCATGGTTGTCCAAATTTGATAAATTTGCTACCATTGGAAAGGTCTTTTCATCCTCTTCATCATGGTGACTAAAAATATTGAGTTAGGTGAGAGTAGGTGGGAGAAAAGGAAAAAAACATCTCCAACATTAAAATATGTAGGTTTAGGTAGTTGAAAAAAATTTCACGAGGTATGTTGCCCATTTCTTCTCCTACAAGAAAATTATTAGGGAGTAATGGCCTGACGACTCGCCCATAATTTTTTCAGAAATTTAATACATGTTGTTGGTGGGTGGAAGCATAATTTTGAGTTCCCTTTTTTCCCTCTTCTTTCTCTCCCATTTTCTATATATTGTAAATGGATGCCCATTTATAATTTGGACATTCTTATGTTGGGCTATTGTAATGCTAGTGCATCCTTCTACAAGTTTTACAGTGTTCATGAGTTACGGGCCTCGATTTGAGTATTTGTAGGGTGATTCTTGCCTTCTTCCTTCATTGTAATGGAATGTGTATCTTTATAGAGCAATACAATTCATGTTTTGTGGTTATCTTTTGCCCTAACTTGTGTTTATTGCATTTTCTTTCCATTCTATTACATGTGCTAGTATATTATACATGTCTTATTCTTTTTGCAAGGTTTGAATCTATTGTGATCCATGGAAATGGTGATTTGAATGTTATTTTGGACGGTGGTACCCACATATGCCCTCTCCTTCTTCATTTTCCGCTCATTTCCCCTCATTTGAGAGTGTCTTTCCCCTTGTTCTTGGAGCTATCACCTTATTTAGTGTAGGATTTCCCTTTCTATGAATCTCTCTCTCACTTTGGTCCCTTGGAATCATAGAATAGGATTATATAGTTGCATTTCCATTCTTAGGAGTAGTTTAACATTAGGAATA
This sequence comes from Taxus wallichiana var. yunnanensis, assembly GCA_018340775.1. NCBI lineage: Eukaryota > Viridiplantae > Streptophyta > Pinopsida > Cupressales > Taxaceae > Taxus > Taxus wallichiana. The sequence goes on from CM031236.1 coordinate 339,942,972, forward strand.
GGTAGAGGAACCAACCTTCTCTAGAGGTTTGTCTCAATGTAAGTCCCACAACATGGAGAAAGTCCCATGTTGCCTAAAATCCGTAGATGATTTTGATTTGGGATGGGTGTAATTTTGAGCTCTAAAATTTACCTTTTAAAGAATCCCCTTTCTTTTCGAGATAGAGTAACAACAACCGCAACACAGTCCTTCCCCTCCCTAAGAATTTTGATACCATTTTTCTTCTGTAGTATATTCATGCATTCGGTTAGGGTGTAGTTGTCACTTGAGTCCTTTAAATTTGGCTCCAAGACCTTATCCAACATTAGCTTTCCATTTTTGTAGAGAAGAAGAATAAGAATGTGAGGAAAGTGGGTTTTGGTCTTCCCTTGCTGGAAATCCTTAATAGATGCCGAAAGAGATATAAGAAGATAAATCAGAAGGCTCATGGAAACATTATGACAAAACATATTGATCATGGATAAATGATGACTATAAATTTTCCCGTATTTTCCATTGAGGGTGATATATCTCATACAATGTAAATAAACCATATTCCAAATCCAGGATACAAAGTAATGGGCAATACTATTAACAAGAAAGTTTACTTTTTCATTACCTTTGAAAAAGTCTAGATTTCATGAGTACATTGAGTCCCGTATTTAAAAATATTTAATGGGAAATATCATCAATTGTATGTATGTATGTATATACATATCTATACATATATATAGATCTAAATGATTTTAATTAAAAGGTCATATGACCACCGATTGGTTGAGCACGGTCACGACCATTCGAGCTTATGTTATATCAACTAGGAAATGTTTTTGCATTGTTGTTACATGGAATTGTATGGGGATTTGGGAAGTTTAATTAAATTAAAAGCTTGGAAATCTTGAAGTGAAAAAAATGAAAATGTTTATGGTTTTGATTTTGACAAGCCATAATGTGGTATTAACATTAATTGAGGAATTTAATTTGCCGGGTTCATTGGGAAGTGTTAGATTCTTCAAGAAGCTAAGTGTGCAATGGTGTTTTCATTTTTCTATTTGTAAGCTCTGCATGGAGATGGGAATGCATATTTTTGTGGGAGTTTGATTTTGGTCTACACATGAAAAATTTACCGTTGTTCCTCCGATTACTATGGAATTTTTGTTATTTAAGATGTTGTGGAAGCATTCAGTTATGTTTTTGAGCATTTGGTTTGGAAAGATTATAAAGAAGATTTGAGAAAACACAGAATGGGTTTCTTTCTCACATTTTTGTTATTATTATAAAATATCGAATTATGTTTTGTTTGAGTGAATCGATTTAAAATGGAAATGAAATACATTAAATTTTGTGGGAATTTGTTTGAAATATAGTTATTTACTAGAGCAATACGTTATTGGTTTTAGGATATTATTGTGAAAACTTGTTTTGAAATGAGAAATATGAATGTATTCTGGTTTTGGTTTATTAATAAAAGATGATTTTAGGGTTTTTATTTCTAAGGAAAACTTGGAAAATAAATAAGGAAGAAAATGAACACATTTCTTGGGTTTATTTGAGAAATTTGGAAATGAAATTTTAGTTATTTTCAGCTCTTTAGAGATCTAGTGTTATTTTATTTTTATGAGTACGTTTCCATTTAGGTTTTATCAAGTTTAGCTCATTTAGAACTGTGTGGTTATCTTCTTTATCCGAACATGTTTTGTGGGATATCATGCATGTTTAAATACATTCTAGTTTTAGGATGCGATCTCGTATTTGGTTATATTATTATTAATTTGATGAGATTTTGTAACTTCAAACATTTTGGGCCATATGGGTTTGGTTAATAATGGAAGGTTGATCATAGCCCATATAGAGATTTTCTATATTTGATAGTTTTGAACTCACTTTGAGCTTGCTGTTAATGTTGTTTACTAATATCTTTTAGAGCATGATTGTTATGAATCTCTCTCTCTTGAATTTTTTTTTAATAATGGGTTAGCATTATGAATCTAGAGATAAATACGTTTTGGGTCATTGATGATTTTTTGTAGCTTCATCTCATCTCTGAGCTTGACTGTTATCATTATTTTATCTCTTATCAAACATGACAATTATAATATGTCTATGAAAATATTTCACCGTTAGTTCGGAAATGAAATATAGGTGAGGAAATATGAATGATATAGTTTCTTATAAACCAATGACGATTATTCTTCTCCCTCTACATACATTATTAGAATTGGTCATATGATTTGGGAAAATGAAATGAAATGGAAAATAGACTAGGCAAGCTAGAAAATCGTTAAAGAGTACTACTATTTTACATTAGTTTAAATTAAACTCCCTTGTGAACATAGATGTAATCATATGATTAAAATTTTATTCTTGATATGTTATCATCATTATTCCTATATTGGACACATTCTATTGGGAAATGAGATATGAAGTTTGGGTAAATCATAAATGAACTTGCTTTGGTTAGATATAATTTCTTCTATGAGCTTGTGATAACATGTTTAATTCAATTTAAGGATATTTAATGTAATATAAGAGTCAAGTGTCTCTCGGCTCCACATTTGATGTTGTTGTTATCATTCCGCTTATTAATTTTGTAGATGAAAATGTATTATTTTGTTGTTATTTAGAAGCTTGAAAGGAATGAAGGTTTAATCATACTAGAATTGAATTTCGTTTAGTGAAATGTTGTTTCAAATAGTAGATTATAGAAATAAAGGACACCATTAGCATGTTTCATTATCATTTAAATGTTAAGTTTAATAGGATGGTTTCATATAGTGAAAGTAAACATACTATTTTTATATAAATATGAAGTATCATTTTTATATGTGTATGTGATAGAATTCTTATTATAAACTAGGAAGTTTATAATTATAATGTATTGATTACGAATAATATTGATCATAACTTATTTTTTTATTTCATTATGATTACAACATGGAATATGAGTTTGCAAACTCATGCCAGTTCTTATGAACTGACCCATATCCATCTCTCTCTCCTAAATTGTAGGAAAGGCTATCATGCTTAAAGTAATTGTTTGGATTTGATATGTGATTGTAACATGTATTAAGTTTATTATGTTGTAAATCTGAAAAGGATTATTGTAATCATTTGATAAATGCAAATGGAATGTCATTACATCTTATAAAGGGAATTATAACCAATGTATTATTTTTGATGAATTTGTATATCATTGTTAATAAAGATAAGGCCGTCCTTATTCAAATTAGAATATACTTGATATAGATGATTTATGACTTATATTGTTTGTATATGAAAATGAGGATATACTATTTATACAACTTTTTATTAATAAAGCTGATTATTCTTAAGATATATATTAAATACGGAAATCATTAAATCAATTAAAAGATCAAGTGTATTGAATGATGACACCTAAAAAAGGATAATAATATAATGAAAAAGCAAAGAAATTTATCGTAAAGTACGTTATGGAATTAAATGGACTAATCATGAAAAGTAATGTACTTAATGGAATACATCCTATTCTTAACGAGTGAATATAATGAAACACCTCGATACAGAATATGAATAGTAAACTTGTACTTAATGACATATACTATGTTGTAAAAGTATGAAAAGAGGAACTAATAAAAGTTAGTAACTCGTTGAGTTACTATAACCCTCTTATGAGAATCTAATATCATGTATCAATACATTTTTAACATGTCATAAAGAAAGACTTAGTTACTTTATCTAACAAAGGTAACTTAAAGAATATAAGAAGCATAGGTGCAATGTCCTTTCATCTTCTCATTAGTATCCTACTCGTTCCAACTTAGGATGGCTATGGAAAGGATAATGATGACATAATGATGGAAATCATTACGTGGTCACTATCTTTCCCATAGAGATCTTAAGATGGTACATATATGATCTTTTCATTTAGTAGGATGATTCAGACATGGACTCTTCTTCTTAACTAAATCATCTTCTTAAGAAATGAAAAGAATCTAGATAGTTGTGTTGATATGGTTATGTAGTGACGGAAGTCGAGTTTCATAAGACTTGTGTGCAATATCGAAACTAAGTTTGTAAATTAATGCTTAAAATCCTTGGATAAAGTAATGTATTATCTGACTACATTATCTGTTCACCAATCCCCTATTTTATTTTGTCGAATACCAGATGGAATCTAACATGAATTTTTTCCAGGTAGACATGTAGGAGATGCACATAGTTCTCATGACCTGTAAAAGGTTTAACCAAAGTATACAAAGTATACACACTCGGGTAGAGTGATTTAAAGGAGATTGTGGAGATCTGGATATACCCTTACAACTACACATGGTTATCATATGTTATCATATTGATTAAAATATTAATAATTCTAGATTATTTAGGAGTAAGATAAATAACAATTTTAATCATTATAAGTATTAATTGAACTTAAGGGGTATGTTTAAAAAAATGCCTTAGTTTGGATGAATCATAACATGGGTGTTATATTTTGGTATCAGAGTTGTAGGTTTATCATCTCTTGGAATCAATGGGTTCATAACACTAATGAACATATTATCCTTTCATTAATAGGATACGATGGTTAGAAGAAGGGTGAATTGTGATGATGGAACCATATCAGATAATGGTGAAGGTTCAATGAATGAGAAGCTAGATAAAATTCTAATAGTCCTTCAGACACCCAAAATTGGATAGTTGCCTTAGAGCAACAAGTATGTGAGTTAAAGGCCTTGATGGATGGATGGACACCCAAAATTGGATAACTGAAATTTGTGAAAGGCCTTGATGGATGCTTAAGTTTTTAATTTTTTTTTTTCTCAAATAGTTATGGTGTCCTTTGAAGTTTTTTGTTTTGATGTTGTTATTTCACAATTTCACAGCTCTACTATTATGCTATTTTTTTCTTGTTGTTGGGCTTTTATAGGAAGTCTACCCCTTCCTTGATCTCTATTGTTATATCTAGATATATTAGGATTTTTTTGTTGGGGTGTGGCCACCACTTATAAAAACCACTTTTTTACTTTGTATATCATGGATTTTGATCCTTTTTGTACTGGGGTATGGTCCCCTTCAAGTATGAGGAAGAACAACCTAAACAACAAGACGATAACAATGAGAAAGGGGATATAAGAGCTCACTTGACTTCTAAACTATCTAAGGACATAAAAAGAATCATCCCACCCAAAATTAATGAAACAACCTTGAGGAATGGTGTTGAAACTGGTTAAGTGAAATGAAGTACTTAAAAATAAGGGAATTTTCAAAGGAAACAAAAGTAATTTGGGATAATTTTCAACTCTCTAACAAAATATAATCATGGTGGGATAATCGTAAGATGGAGTTAGGGGTTAAAAATACCCCCATCACTTAGGAACAATTAAATACTTTCATCAACGGTGGTTGCCTCACTATACTTTGATAAAAAAAAAATTGAATTTCATAATCTAACTTAGGGTAAACTGAGTGTGCTAGAGTATTGTGAACATTTTACTAAGTTACTAAAATACGTGCCTCAATACCAAAAGGATGAAAAATTTAGAATCCGTAAGTTTATCATGGGGTTAAACCCAAACATAGGAGGTGAAGTAGATGTTCATGGACCATCTACAATGGAATCAATGTTCAAAGGCCATAAGACAAAAACATAAATTGCAATCAGTTTCAGTCTATAGAGAAGAGAAATGTAAAAAGAATGTTAGCTCACCTGCACCATTATCTCTTAGGAAAACATGGTGGAAGAAAGAGGGAAATAAAATGAAGGTTGTCACGAAAAATGCAACAACTAAGTCTGCTAAAAATACAAGGAAAAATGAGTAGAACAATGCTACTTTTGGTGAAGAAACATTTAAGAGGAAATGTCCTATTGCTACATGTTTTAAATGTAATGGTGATCATTATGTACATGAATGTCTCCAAAGGAATCGGGGAAAAAATAACAACAAAGAATACATGTTGTAATGGGTAACTTCCAAGATGAGAAATAAACTACCCCAATAGAAGTGCCAAGTAAGCTTTACGATTTTATTACATTATTTTGTTTGACACAGTGCTACCAAGTGATTTATTTCTAGTAAGCTATAAAGTTGACTAATAAAGAAAGATTTATGGAAAAATCATGGACTGCTCAATATGGGAATGCTGCTATCTATACAAAGAGACCAATGTCCATTTGAAGAAACATTAAAATTATCTAGTTTTACCTTGGAACTTGACCTCTACTTGACTCCCTTAGGGTCATATGCCATCATTATATGTGTACAATGGTTTTCAAAACACAAGGAAACAATGGACTATTTTGAAAAATGAATAGAATGTATTGATGACATGCAAAAAATAACCATCATTTAGAGCATTAAGAGAAATTTTAAAGTTACACAAATCTCTACAATGCAGCGTAAGAAAGCCAAAAAACAAAGGCTACATGTTGTACACTATCAAAGGTTTAAATTTTTTTGAGGAAGGTAAGACTTCTTTAGAATATTTTCCACTTACAAGAATACATGGTTGTATTTCTAGAAGAATTTCCTAGAATTCCTCCTAAAAGAGAGTTTTACTTCATAATTGACATTAAACCTGGAACCAAGACAATATCAAAAGCACCTTGTAGAAAGACAAGAAAAATGTTAGTATAAATGAAAGAAAAATTGTATGAAATCTTGTCAAAAGGTTTGATCCAACCTAGTGTGTCTCCTTGGGGAGAACCGATCATTTTTGTTAAAAAGAAGGATGGAATGTTAAGGCTTTACTATGATTATTGCATGCTTAACAAAGCAAAAATAAATAATAGATATCCTTTTCCAAGGATTGATGACCTCTTCGATCATATGAGAGATGCATCTATTTATTCAAAGATTGATTTATGATCTGGTTATCATCAGTTAAGGATAAAAGATGAATATATTCATAAAAAAATTCAAAACATGCTATGGGCATTATGAGTTTACTATTTTTCCATTTGGACTCACTAATGCACCAACAAAATTTATGAACCTTATGAATAATATTTTTCAAGAATACTTAGATAAATTTGTTCTAGTTTTTCTTAATGATATTCTAATTTATTCAAAGAACATTGATGAACACAATGAAAACTTAAGAATAGTGTTGGAAGTGCTGAGAAAGAGGAAAATTTATGGTAAGATTTTGAAATGTTCTTTTTATCAAAATGAAGTACAATATCTAGGCCACATCATAAAAAAATATGGGATTTTTGTTGACCCATCGAAAATCAAGGCTATCACTGAGTGACCAGCACCTAAAAATGTACATGAGGTAAGAAGTTTTATGGGACTAGTGGGTATTATAGAAAATTTGTAATATTTTTCAAGAGTGGCTGGACCAATTACTTCATTATAGAAAAAAGGATAAGAAGTTTGTATGGACTGATAAATGTGAAAATGCATTTAACTTACTTGAAATAAAAACTTACCACAACACAGGTACTGAATGTTACGAATCCCAATGGAAACTTTACCATGGTAATAAATGCGTCAGGGGAAGGTTTGGGAGGAATAATTTCTTCAAAATGATCATGTAATTTCTTATGAAAGTAGAAAAATAAAGGTGCATGAGAAAAATATGCTCCCCATGACTTAGAACTTGCTATCATAGTTCATGCCTTACAAATTTGGAGGCATTACTTACTAGGAAAGCCATTTGAACTGAAAACATACCACTTGGGGATGAAATACATCTTTATGCAACCCAATTTGAATGCAAGACAACGTAGGTGGCTAGAATTTCTATCCCAATATGAATTTGATATTAGTTACATCAAAGGAAAGGAAAATTGAGTGGTTGATGCACTGAGTCGTAGGAAGCACATTTCTAAAATTGTGACCCTCGTAACTCAATTTAAAAAAATTAAGAAACAAATTCAAACTGATCTATACTATGAACATGTGAAAAATGTGTTATAGGTATACCCAAACGATAGATGGTATAAGGTTTTAATTTCGATAACAAAGGAGTCTTACGATTTAAAAACAAATATATGTGCCCTTAGGTAGTAATCTTAGAATGAAATTATTGAAATAATTTCATGATGCACCATATTCACAAAGCATCTAAGGGTAACAAAAATGTTGATAGATTTGAAAGAGAAAGTTAAGATCATTCGTGAGTGATTGAAAGAAGAAGATGATAGGTAGAAACATTACGCTGATTTAAAAGAATTGACAAAAATTTGAGTAAGGAGAGAAGGTATTTTAAAGGGTAAAACCCAAAAAGTGCTATATTTTTTTTTTATTAAGGGAAAATAGTTTTGAAGGGACTATACCCTGTAGACAAAAGGGCTCAAAAGCCAGATAGTAAAGATGAGAGGAGCAGCCCAGAGAAGGGCAAAATAGTCAACCAAGGAGGGCTCAACAACTAAATATTACAATATAAGTGAAAAAAGGATCTAAATGTACAAAGATCCAAAAATAAGAAGGAAAGATAAAAAAGAAACCAAAAGAGAAACAACATATAGAGCTCCACCAAAAAAAAAGCTCCAGAACCACCAGATGACAGCCACATTGCAGCCAAAAATAGCATCACAACAACCTGTTACTTGATGGCTTTGTCAATCTTGGTCTTGATAGCCTACAAAGAACATGAAGAAGGCAATGGCAGTGGCCTGAGAGGAGTCTTGCAAATCCTCTTAGGAAATTGCAATATCCCTTTTCTCTTTAGGGCCCCAAATGTCCTCATTAACCCCACTTAAACTGCAGACACTATGGACATGTTGTTCAATGAAATTATAAATGCTTTTGAGGGCAGAAAATATGCAGTCATTGCGGCTTTTAGCATTCCCCAATCTGCCATCTAAGGATTGTAGCTTCTTGAAGACTTCAACAATAACCCCCTCTTCCTCCTCACTTTGAAGGATTCTTTTACCCTTAGCTCTTTCCATGTTTTTTATAGCCCCTTTGAGCTCTTGTATCTCCTTTTCTAGTCTGTCCACCCTGTCCAACAATTCCTCCTCCTTGGGCTCCTCCACCGGCTTGCTAATATGTAGGAGGTTTTCAGCAAGTTCCAAGTCTTTGTGGCTCCTTAGGACCCATTGGGAAGTAGGGATTTTAGCTTTAAGGCTCTTGCTTTTCTTGCTGGAAACAACATCTTCATTCTTTCTTTTTAGCAGGGGGGAGTGGAAGCAGTGTGGGCAGGTGGAGGTATGGAGGAGGGAGGTGGGGTAGGATTCACGGGAGGGCAGCTGGAGCAGTGGCGGTGGATCAAGAGGATAAGTCCCTGGTGTAAAGGGACAACCCTAGAGTGGCTCTGAACTTCCCTTATAGATTTCTCCAGAGAGTTAATCAAATAGTGAGGAAAGCTGATAATGTTATTTCTACGAAAGTGATTTAGAAATATCAGATGCTTTTGAGGTATAGTCACAAATCTTCCTTCAAGGGTAACATACCTAACCACCATTTTGGCCAGCTCAGCAAAAGGTTCAGGAATCGACGCCACCTTGATGCCAGCGGTCACGAACTCAAGATTCTCCCCCTCTTCCAGAAATTTCTTGGTCTCCACCTCCCTGTCCACCTTCTTATTGAAGAATTTGGTGCCTTCTAGGCTGAGGCCCATGATCTGAGTGATGAGATCTTCCGTGATTTCCATCTCCATGTTACTATATTTGACAATCCTATTCTTCCAACCCTGGGTGAATTTGATAGAAATGTCTTGGTCGAAGCCTTGAATCCTTTCAATGAAATTAGACAGGCCCCCGATTTGTAGGTAATCCCAAAGCTCGTGTTCTCTTTCCACTCAGGATTGTGGGTCGGTTCAGTTTTGCAAGGTGGACCCCCCATGTTTCCTCTGCTTCTTTTCCTGTTCTCAATGGTAAAAAAGCTACCAATGTGTGGGACAGGCAGAGCTTTGATTTTGATATTTGAATCTTTCCTTTCCATGAAAGTAGGTTTAATTATTATGCTACACTTGTTATTATTGCCCCGCTCCTCGGATTTCCTCCTATGCCAAAAATGATGACAATCCATCCCACACAGATCGCATCAGTCATCCATATCTTTTGTGATGTCATCATCATGTACTTGAGGATCCACACATTAGCGTCCAAATTACAACCGTTAGCAATGATTTTCACTGCCATGTAGATCAATGATAATGGCTTTATTGACATGAGCGGGTAGAACGTCCCCCCTAAGCCAAGTTTGAAAGGAATTATTAACACCGAAGTTAGCCAAACTGTCAGCGACCCTATTTCCTTCCCGATAGGTGTGGGTGATTTGGAAATTTTCAAAGTTTTTGCATATATCAATAGCTTCCTCAATATAATCCCTGATAGACCAGCTGGGGTGTTGCTTTTTATTCAAAAGATTGATAATATTTAGAGAATCACCTTCAATTATAATATTTGGAATATTGCAATCTCTGGCAAGTCTTATACCCCAAAGAGCCGCCATGGCTTCGGAATAATGATTAGTCTGTCTGCCCATTTTCCCAGAAAAAGTAGCAACAAAACAACCTCTTTGATCCCTGATGATTCCCCCTCCTCCAGAGTCACCCGGATTGCCTTTTGAGGCCCCATCAAAATTTAACTTGTGCCAATCAGTGGGAGGTTTAATCCATCTGACCGTGTTTCTGTCAGTACCATTGTTATTTCTATTGACAGTGGCAATATTCCATTCAGTCAGGATGCATTCTTCATTCTCCAGGATAAAGTCTATTTTTAGGGGGTTTAAATCTAGCAATATTATCTTGCACAGCAATGATAATTTCCTTATAGACTTTGTTACAAGCCTGTCTATTGTTTCTGAAAATACTATCATTACGAGCCTTCCAGATTCTCCACATAGTGTGGGGCAGAACAAGTTGCCACAGTCTTTTCACCATGCAATGTTTAAATGGAGAGCCCCATTGCTCCCAAGCCTGAAGACAGGTAAGGGGAAAAATCCATCTCAGATTAAATTTTGCAAAAACAAGCTGCCAAATTTTGGAAGCAATCTCACAATGGAGGAATAAATGTTTTATATCTTCAGCCTCTTTCTGACACATGCAACATCTATTCGGCATGATGAATCCCTTCTCGATGAGATTGTCATTAGTTAGGATTTTTCCATTAATAATTAGCCACCAAAAGAAGTTCACTCTGGGGTTAGCTCGACATCCACTTGTGCCACTTAATTTCGCTTTCCATGGATACAAAGAAAGAATTATATCCTGATTTAACAGTGTATTCCCCATCGAAAGAATCTTTCCAGATGAGCTCATCCTTAAGGTTTTGATTACTTATATGGATTAGGGAAAGTTGATTCTGGAGAGATGCAATATCAGCCTATATACTATCATTCTCCACTTTTAGCTGTTTCCATTTTCTTTTGTTTCCATCCCTCTCAATGTACCCCTGGATTTTGTGCCCATACTTTGTAATTAAGCTGTCTTTAATATGATCATAAGTAGAAATCTAGTTAGAATCCGTCCACTTATCAGTCCAGAAGTTTATGTTTTTTCCATCTCCAAGCTTCCAGCTACACCCCGAGAGAGAATGTGTCTGCTGCATAGAAGGTTGTTCCAGAAAATAGAACCACTCGGAAGAGACTGATCATATATGAAGGAAATCTTGTTTTGGTTTGAAATATATTTGATCTTAACCAGCTCTGTCCAAGGTCTGTGCTCTTTTATAAGCCTCCATCCTAATTTTGCACTAAGGGCAGTACTCATATGTTTGATATCTTTGATGTCTAACCCCCCTAGTCTCTTAGGTTTACAAACCTGTTCCCAAGCCACAAGATGATATCTAAATCTGTCCTCAGTACCATGCCATAGAAAGTGTTTTTGAATCTTCTCAATACTGTTCATCACTACTGTAGGCATGCTGAACATTGATGATATAAATAGGAAAGTTTTGAAGCGTGCTTTTAACCAAAAGGCACTTACCTGCACTTGAAAGGACTGCTCCTTTCCAGCCAGCCAACTTTCTTTGAAATCTCTTAATAAGATCATTCCATACCTCCACAGAAATCTTGCCAGTACTTAAAGGTAAGCCTAAGTAAGTAGCTGGTAGAGAATTAATAGTGCATCCTAGAATATTAGCAATCTTTCTTTGCCTTTCCCAAGGGGTATTGAAGAAATAAATAGAGCTTTTGTCAAAATTAACTTTTTGTCCCGAGGCTTCCTCATAAAATCTAAGGATAGTTTTGATAGCCTTTGCCTCAATAATGGAAGCCATCAGGAGCAGAAAAGTGTCATTAGCAAACTGTTGATGAGAGGAGATTTGATTACCAGTAGTTGGAGGGAAGCCTTTTATCATGCCAATGTCAATAGCTTTGGAAATAGATCTACTTAAACTGTCAGCCATAATAATGAATAAAAGAGGGGAGATTGGGTCACCTTGTTGTATACCTCTATTACTGGCAAAAAAACCCACAGGTTCCCCATTAACAACCACAGAGAATCTAGAGGTAGAGATACAAGAGTGGATGATTTTTTTGAATTTGCTTTAAAACCCAAACTTGGATAAGACCTCATCCATGAATCTCCAGGAGACTCTGTCGAAAGCTTTATGCATGTCTAGTTTGATGGCCATCCCCGCCTTTTTACTTTTATCCATAGAATGTATAGTTTCATGAACCATGATAATTCCATCTTGGATAATTCTTCCCTGGATGAATCCGCTCTGCTGTTGTGAAATGATCTCCATGAGAATAGGTTGCATTCTAGTGGTGAGAATATTTGTGAAAATCCTATAAATGACATTAACCAAACTGATAGGCCTGAAATCTTTGAAGTCTTTTGCATCCAACTTTTTTTGGGGCAAGCACAATGTGTGTATTATTTAGTTCTTTAATGAGATTTCCCATTTTATAAAATTCATTAACATCTTTCAAGAGATCTTCAGAGCATATTTCCCAACATCTTTGGTAAAAGTTAGCCGAGAAGCCATCTAGACCTGGAGCCTTATCCCCTTCTAAAGAAAAAACAACCTTTTTTAATTCCTCAATGGTGACAGTTTTTGAAAGACTTTTAAATCTCTCAGTAGGTAATAGATTATTAGGAATGGAGTCTAAGAGGAAAGAGTCTACTTGTTCATTGTAGGAGTTATCTTCAATGAGGAGGTTCTTGTAAAAATTAAGCACCTCTATTTTGATATCCTCTGGATCCTTAGTAATGTTTCCATTTCCTTTAGCAACCTCAGATATTCTGTTACAAGCTCTATGTTTGATGGCTGTCAAATGAATTTTTTTTGTATTTTTGTCTCCATCTTTAAGCCAAAGGGCTCTAGATTTCATTCTCCAAAAGGATTCTTCATGGCTATTTATATTATGCAGATCTGAGAGGAGTTTTTTTTCCCGCTGATGATCCTCTAGAGTCATACCTTTCATGGAAACATTTAGCTCAAGCTCTTCTAGCTGTTGCTTAAGTTCTTTCTTCTTTTCAAAAATGTTTCCAAAACCTCTTTATTCCAAATTCTAATCTTCTGTTTAACATTCTTTAACTTCTGAAGAAGCTTGAATTGGGCCGTCCCTGTGCCTTCCCAAAACCACCACTCTTTAATTCTATCCATAATGTCTTCATGTTCGAACCACATTTTCTCAAATTTGAAATTACCATGAAAAGGCTTTGTCCAATTGAAGAAGTTGAGGACAATTGGATTATGATCAGATCCTGTTCTGGGGAGAGAAGAAAGATGGAAATTCTGGTCTAGGATCCAATTTGTAGAAATAAGAGCTCTGTCGAGTTTAACCTGAATTAAGTTCTCTCCTAACCTTCTGTTGGACCATGTAAATTGATTGCCATGAAGCTCTATGTCCATAAGGTTAAGAGTCAAGATGAAGCCTGAAAATTCTTCCATACCAAGGGAGAATTCAGAACTTCCCCAAACTTTTCTCCCAGATTCAGAGGAGTATTGAAGTCTCCCATAACAAACCAGTTCATGTTTTCAATCTTGCTTCAGAACAAGGTTAACTCTTTCCATAGATTTCTTTTACCAAAGTGGCAAGTATTGGGCGCGTAGATATTTCATTTGATAAAGATGCCAAATTTTCACTTAGATATGTGGGACCCTTTGAAGTCCTATAAGTGATAAGTATTTTGGCTTAAATATTAGCATTAACTCCCGTATTGTCCAAGATGCATAATATTTTTCATATATATTTTCTTAAAAAAATATGTTTATGATATATCACATGTTATAAATTAGAACTCATTATAGGTTAAGGAACTAAGAAACATCGTGGTTGAAACAATAAGAGTGCTAAAAATCACAGGTTACATCTTAAAAAATGTGAAATTTTGCAATGTAAGGTCCTATAGGACCAATATTTGAGGACAACACAACTTGGGAGAACATAGATAAAATCAAAACTACTTTTCCTTTCCTATTCTAGTGAATAAAATAGTTTTTTTATGATTTGTTATGGATTTATTTAATACTATTTGATACTTATTATGATTAAATGACAATTTAAGCCATACTGTTGACTATTTGGAAATAACTTGCTGTTATAAGGCTGATTACAACCGAGTTTTATATTGAATAAATTTCGAAATTTCCAATTTGTTTGAGAAAATGAATTGTTTTCTTATGTGTTGATTTTGAGTTTTCTTACAATTGACATGATTACCAATATTAAAAATTAAATCACCATGACAATGATTATTTTAAGATGGGAAGTATGTAACATCTCGACTTAATGTTTTCATTAAATTGGTAATATCGTTAATACTTGTCTAAGTTATTGGATGATGTTTTGATTTCATTAAGAGTTGTCGTATATCGAAGTGTTTTAACAACTTATAAATTATTAATAAATAAATACACACACACACACATGTATACATATATTAAAATTATATCTTTACACTAATAATAATATTTAAATAAATATAATTCTATAAATATATCTCAGTATACATATACACACACATATATGTTTAACGAAGATCTAAGTAATGAATGATGTGTGTGTGTGTGTGTGTGTGTGTGTGTGTGTGTGTACATATATATAGATATAAGATCTAAATGCTTTATTTTAAAAAGGTCATATGACCAATGATTAGTTAAGCATGGTCATTGACCATTTGAGATTAGGTTATATGAATTAGGTAGTGTTTGTTGTATTGCTGTTATGTGGCATTGTATGGGGATTTGGGAAGTTTAATTGACTTAAAATATTAAAGAGAATAACATGTAATGGTTTATGGTTTTTTATTTTGGAAAGCCACGACATAGCATTTGTTCATGTGGGGTACTTTCCCCATCATCTCAAGGAATTTCCCACATCACTTAGTGAGTCATCTCACTTTGGTGAGAACATAGGTCATATGTGTCTTAGGGGGTTTAACAGATTCTTTCTTACACATTAGTGTACATCAGTGCATCGTACATGAGTTACTTTTTATTTCTGGAACATAACTCCTTTCTCCCTTGTGGAGGTATGATTGATATTTCATTGGAAGTTACACAACACTCCTATTTGTACCTTATTTTTGATCTATGAGAATGAGTAGACCCTTTTTCTTTTGTATGAAAATTTTCAATGGAACTCCATCACGCTTTCATTCGAGTGTAACTCAGTTGATGTACACACCATCCTACTTGATCCTCATTCTCTCATTATCTCACATGGTATCTGAGCACGTGGGATTCACATCACTCTCCCTCTTCCATTTCATATTACTCTTGGTTTTATATCCTTACTAGTTTATTGTGAAAACTTCATATTCTTTTTCCCATTTGTGCATTATTTGCATTATTTGGGTTCATCTTGGTTTGTGGAGTTTTTTTGGTTTGTGAGTTATTTTTGGTGTATGTTCATGTGTTTTTTTGGAGCTTGGATTTTAATGTGTTTTCCCATTAGATTTGGTTATTTGCAGCTACATTTGGTGGAAAATATTCTTTTGGAGGTATTTATATTTTTATTTTATTGGAAATATTTTCAGAATTTTGAATTTTTGTGGTTTTTTTTGCATATATTCCTCCTCCCCTGCTCTATCCCTCTCTTTCCCTACTCTATCCATTTACCTCCCATCACCCAACTTTCCATCTCCTCCAAGATCTCCCGAGTTCCCTGTTTACTTGGAGAGCTCACCCACTTCCTCAACTCACTCGGGTGAGTTACTCTTAGTCCAACTCGTGTTTGTGTTGAGTTGTTTTGCAATTTATTTGTTAGGCTGAGGTATATATATCTACTCAATGAGTTCACCTTGCCATTTTATTTCCCTAGCTCATCTCATGTCTTCTCAATCCTATATTAGAAACATCAACCCATACTTTGTGTTTCTCCCATCGAGCTCGCCTAAGTCATCCCTCGTGAGCTATGTGCAAGCCATGCTATACCCACTTGTAATTTCTCTTAGCATCATCCTTACATGGATCCTTTTCTCCCTAAAACCATGGATCACCCTCTGTCATGAATTCCCTTAGTGTTCACTATTGTATGTGGCCTCCCCCATTCATGATCGTCCTATCTATTTGTGCCTCTACTCATTCGTTTCCATCGGGATCCTCACCATTTTCCCATTGAAAAACCTACCTTCTCCTACCACATTTTCTTAGAATCCATGTCAAGCTTGTTTTCCTACGTGTCTAACCCGAGCTCTCATGGATTTCCCATACTTGGATGTTTCTACCGACTCCTCATCATTTTAACTGGCCAACCCTATCCCAAATGCCCTGTGATTTTCTCTACCTTTTGAGAGAGTTTTATACCCAAATCACCATTTATCCCACCACGAACCACCTCATTGAGCAACCCACTACCAAATCCCTCCACCTACCCACATCGAGCTCACTGAGCCCCATGTGGCTCATCTGGTCTTCCTTCCACATTGACCGAACCTTCTCCTTCCCTCCCTTTTCAATTCAAAAGCCCAATTTTTTAATAAAGCTTAGTTTTTAAGACTAAGGCATTAATTAATTTAACATAGGGTTCTTTCTTAAAGGGAGGTGTGTATTTTTTTTATTAGGTCTTATTGTTAAAATAAGATATAGTTTAATAATTTTAAAAGGAGGTCTGTGTTGTTTTATTAGGTCTTGATTTGTTTTAATTAGGATATAATTTAAATTTTTAAAAGGTAAACTCATTTATTCTTATTAGGATGTTAATTTTTATCAGTAACCTAAACATTTTAATTTCTCTAACCCTTTTATTTATTTTTCCATTTCAGAATTAAAAAAATTGGGAAAAATTATTTTGAAATTAGGGTTACAAGGCATTTTTTCCGCTAACCATTTTGTGGGAGTGTGTAGATTTTTTGGATGTGTAGGTCCCATTTGGATCCCTTTTGGTGTTTTCAGGTGGTTTGTTGCATGTTATGGAGTATTTCTTTGTGTTTTGGGCCCTTATGACTTGTTTTGAGTCATTTTTACATTGTAGTGTTCTTCTTCACTTGCGTGCTAGTAAGCGCATCTCCGCCACAACCTTGTGGTAAGATAGCCCCTTACGCGACGCGAGATATTTTTTCTCACAAAAAACTCTATTTTTTCCTCTTGTTCTGATGAGGAATCCTCTCCTCCTTCTCTTGGATTCCTTTCAGAGAATGATAAACCTCTTCTTATCCCATCAGACATTAGGTAGTCTTGTTCCTAGCTTCATACTATCATT
Organism: Taxus wallichiana var. yunnanensis; assembly: GCA_018340775.1. Classification (NCBI taxonomy): domain Eukaryota; kingdom Viridiplantae; phylum Streptophyta; class Pinopsida; order Cupressales; family Taxaceae; genus Taxus; species Taxus wallichiana. Next base: position 339,960,476 of record CM031236.1, read on the forward strand.
ACATCTACCTCCTTTCCACAACTAGTGTGTGAGGATTCTTCCACTCCTCCTCCTTCATGTGTTGATGATTTACACCTGTAAAACATTACTCTTCTGTTTGTCAAGCCACCATTTTGGGATAAGTATATGCGTAACTCGGTCATCTTTTTTGCGGTGGCTACTTATGATGTAATACATGGAGTTTCTCTTCCTTCTATAGGTGTTCTAGAGGATTCCATCTCCTTTATTAGGAGTGCCCCTTATAGGAATTTCATCACTTCCAATATTTTGGAGACCATCATTGATATAACTCCTCTTGTGGATCCTCTTTCTACTATTGTGGGGGCTGTTTCTTTTCCTTCATTTTATATGGACATTATTTTGTGGATGTTCCCCCTCTTACACTCTAACAATTCTACTTCTATGACATTACCTTCAAGTAACTTTGCACATGTTTTCTAGACCTATGTCACATTTCAAAGTGGACTAGATGTAAATTTCTTCATCTGTTACCTTAAGTTTCCTTTACGGAGTGGAAACTTCTGTACTCCATTTATGTCCTTATTAAAGGTAGGAAAACTTCTTGATAAAAATGGACCTTCTTCATTCTACAGGAGGAAGACCACATCATCAAAAATATTCTTGGAGACTTCATAGAGTTGTAGAATTCAGATCCATTGTAGGAATCTTCATCGAACCCTTCACCGAGGCCTTATATCCTTAATTTTTTCTCTCGTCTTGGGTGAGGTCAACTCGCACCTTCACATATTATTTGGTTTCTACAATGTCCTTCCTCTATTATCTTCTTATTGTTCTAGAAATATTAATGTTTGTATATGGATACCTCATCAAGCCTTTAGTTGTCGGGACCCATTTGACACAATTTTTTAGGTTGTTTAGGGAGTCTTCTATCTCTTGTAAGTGGATGTTTTTCCCATTGGGTTTCCTCCATTACTTGAGATCCTTGTTGTACATGGGTACCTCATCGACGTAGCTTCGGTACCCATTTCTCATTTCGACTTACCTTCATCAGCCTAAGTTATGATGAATGGGGTGTTGGTGTGGGGTACTTACCTTGTCATCTAAGGGAATTGTCCACATCACTTGGTGAGTCATCTCACTTAGGTGATATCATAGGTCATAGGTGTCTTAGGGGGTATGAAAAATATAATTATTTACATCAATGTGTGTCAGTGTGTCATACATGAGTTACTTTCCATTTCTAGAACGTAACTCATTTCTCCCTTATGGAGGTATGATTGGTCTTGCATTGGGAGTTATAGAAAACTCTTATTTGTACCTTATTTTCTGATCTATCAGAATGAGTAGAGAATTTTTATTTTACATGCACATTTTCATGGTTGAATGCTTTCTTACTACATGGAATTCCATCACTCTTCTATTCAAGTGCAACTTAGATGATGTGTGCACCATATCTCTTGATTCTCGTTCTTGCATTCTCTCACAACATTAATATTGATTGATGAATTTAATTTGGTTAGGTTCCTTGGGAACCATTAGTTTCTTCAAGAAGCTAAGCACGGAATGGTTTATGCATTTTTGGTATTTTAGTTTTTTTGTTTCAAAGCTTTGCATGGATATTTTTGTGGGATTTTTTTCTTTATCTCATGCATGATTAATTTACAATTGTTTGTTTGGATACTTTAGCATTTTTTATTTAAGACATTGTGGAAACATTCAGCTTGTGTTTTTCAATCATTCGGTTTGGAAATATTGCAAAGAATATTGGAGTAAACACATGCATGGGTTTCTTTCTCACATTATTTTCTATTATTATTATGAAATATTAGAATTATGTTTTGGTCAAGTGAATCTAATTTCAAACTAGAGATGAAATGCATTAGATTTCAAGGGAATTTGTTTGACATCTTTTTATTTACTAGTGGAATACATTTTTGGTTTTGGTATTTTATTGTGAAAATTGGTTTTAAAATGAGAAATTTAAATGTATTATGGATCTGGTTTATTAATAAAATATGAACACATTTTGGGGTTTTGATTTATAAGGAAAACTTGGAAAATAAATAGGGAAGTATTTGAATACATTTCTTGGGTTTATTCGAGAAATTTGGAAAGGAAATTGTAGTTGTTTTTAGCTCTGTAGAGCTCTACTGTATTTTAATTTTATGAGTAAATTCCCATTTGTGGATTGATTGATTTCAACTCATTTAAAATTGTGTGGTTATCTTCTTTATCTGAAAACATTTTGTGAGATATCATGCAAGTTTGAATACATTCTGGTTTTATGATGGGCATATGTATTTGGTTCTATTCTTGTTACTTTGATGAGAATTTTGTAACTTCAACGTTTTGGACCATATAGGTTTGGTCAATAATGGAAGGTTAATCACAACCCATATAGAGATTTTCTGTATTTAATAGTTTTTAGCTTCGTACTTTTTGTTAACATTGTTTACTAAGATATTTTAGAGCATGATTGTTACAGATCTCTCTATCTCTCTCTCTTGAAAAACATTTTAATAATGGGTTAAAATTATGAATTTGGAGATAAATTGTTGGGCTCGTGGAATATTGACTAAGTATGAAGGCATGTGGGCATGTGGGACACCAGTTATAGAAGGGCGCGCAAGGTAAAAGTGTGCAAGAGGAAGAGTTAAGGAGGCATATGGTTCACACGGTGCACGAAAGGAGATTCGGGACTTAGCCGACTTAAGCAACAAAGGAAGAACATGTGAAAAGCATGATCGGTTGCGTGTGGATAAGATGTCAGCCTGACAACAGGTGGCCCATGAAAGAGTATGCCAGCAAAGGAATATTCTAGAAGACCATCATGAGATGGAGTGGAGATCTCGTGGTGAGGAAACATGCTCATTTGAAGGACCACATTCGAATCTTGGCGATGGATCCGAGGGTGTAGCAAGGTGAGTTGGCAACATGGGAAGGTGATAAATAAAAGTGCATGTGGATCAGAAGGGGGATATACAAGGAGAGAACGAGACGTATATTGAGAGAAGAAGGATATACACATAGAGAGAGAGAGAGAGAGAGATAACACGGGTGAAGCTCTGCAGGATTACTGTGAGTGGAGATCTGATGTAGAAAGGAATGTACTAAGATTAACATTGTAATTTATTTTTCTTTTTGGCATAGTTATACAAGCCTAGTGATGTGCATGACTGTGGTCTACCCTCTATGGCTCTTTGTAATGAAATGATGAATACAATGAGGTTACCTATTGCAATTAGATATGAATATCAGTGGGTTTTATGTATATTTTGTTCATAGAAGTTATCTTTCCTTTCATGCTATGAATGAATGATTGTATCTTTCCTTATGTTACAATATATGTTATGGAGTCTATTAAAACACTCGGTCTGAAGAAACTATAAGGATCTGGAGGCTGTTTTGAGCCATGTGATTCTTGTATGTCTAAACTTCTTTCTGTATACTCTTACACTAATCATAGATAAATGCTTCCCATTAAAACTCACATAAAAGAGAGACTCGGCACCCGTGTGTGCCTCGGGTGAGCGCTCAGCTTCTGCTGGGTGATAGGCTAATGTGCATGGGATTCCTTCCTTTTATAGTGGGAGTAAAATTGACTACATAAATATGTTATGGTTCATTGCTACTTTTGTGTAGTTTCAACTCATCTCCGTGCTTGATTCTTATAATTATTTTAGCTCTTATTGAACATGACTATTAAAATATGTCTATAAAAGTGTTTTGATGTTGGTTCATTAAATGAAATATAGGTGAGGAAATATGAATGATATAGTTTCTTATAAAGAAATGACAATTATTATTCTCCCTTTACATACACTACTGGAATTGGTAATATGATCTTGGAAAATGAAAAGAAATGGAAAATAAACTGGGTAACTTAGAAACTATTCAAAGAGAACTCTTAGTTTACATTAGTTTAAATTAAACTCCCTTGTAAGCATAGCTGTAATCATATGATTAAAAGTTGCTTCTTGATATGTTGTCATTATTATTCCTATATTCAACACATTCTATTTGGAAATGAGATATGAAGTTTGGGCAAAACATAAATGAACTTGTTGGTTAGATATAATTTATTCTATGAGCTTGATTGATAGCATGTTTCATTCAATTCAAGGATATTTGATGTAATATAAGAGTCAAGTGTCTTTGGCTCCACCTTTGATGTTGTTGTTATCATTCCACTTGTTAAGTTTATAGATGTAAAGGTATGATTTATTGTTATTTAGAATCTTGAAAGGAATGAAGGTTTAATTATACAAGAATTGACTTTTATTTAGTGAACTATTGTTTCAAATATTGGATTATAGAAATAAAGGACAACATTAGTATGTTTCATTATCATCTAAATGTTAAGTTTAACAGGATGGTTTCATATAGTGAAAGTGAACATATTATTTTTATATAAATATGAAGTATTATTTTTATATGTGTGAGATAGAATTCTTATAAACTAAACTTTTTATAATTATAACATATTGATTATGAATAAAATTGATAATAACTTATTAGATTATTTCATTATGATTACAACATGGAATATGAGTTTGTAGACTCATGCAAGTTCTTATGAATTGACCCATATCCATCTCTCTCCTACATATTATAGGAAAGGTTTTCATTATTTGTTAGTGTAGGATTTATTTTCCTCACTTTATTTGTATTATCCTACTCGGGATATTCCACCGATTTGGAGTTTCCCTACACTTATGGGATATGCTTGCTTAGGTGTAAAATTGATCACACTGTTTTAGTTATTGGTATTTACTACCCTTTGCCACTTGTCGATGACTAGAGATTTTAGGTATGGAGGTTACCACTATTCTAGGTGGAGATTACCATGATTTTAGGAGGAGATTACACATTTTAGGAGGAGTTTGTGGGTATATGTCCTATTTTTAGGTTTCCGAGGTTTACACGCATGTATAATGCATATAAAGTTTTGGAGATTATTTTTTGGTATGCTTTTTAGGTATTTTTTATTCCCTTAAGCATTGTTGTAGGCTCCCTAGAAGATTTATCTAGATATAGAGGTTAAGTTGCAAACATGTGAAGGGAATTTTCACCTATTGTAGTGGTTTGCATGTATGCTCAAAATTGCAAAGTGATTTTTTTTCGAACAAGATGTGTTTCATACCTGCAAAATAGTTTCCAACAAAATGTACATGCATTAAAGATCCTACTTGAGTTATTGATTTAAGTCCTGTGGTAGAGCTGTTTGCTACACTTATATCTATAGTAATTTAAGGGCCATAGTTCAAATATCCTTCATCCAACATGACCAAAACATATTTATAGACCATTATTGGGTTCATCTCTCCCCACCTCTCTTTTTTTTACTAAAATTATTTTTAGTAAAAAAGTGCATTTCAAGTTTTATTGCAAATTCATTTAAAACAGGGCTTATTTATAGGAAATATTAATTCTAAAACTTGTGATTGGTAGCTCAAAAATGAGTGCCCCTTTTTGTAAAAGTAGATTATTTTTCATTTCCCATGTGTTGGTTGGAAAAATTTTTGTTAGAAAAATAATCAACAGCTTTGGGGACAACAATCCCTCCTCTTAAATGGGGAGGTTCCTTTATTGAGCCAAAAATTGGAACTCTAAAATATTTACAAATGTAAGTACTAATTAATTTCTATAAGGATATTGGTGAACATGAATGTCCCCATGATTCTCAATACAGAAGACAAAAAGAACTAGGAAAGTAGAAGAATTACAACAATAAAATTATGACAAGGCATATTAATTAGAGATACACAGTTAAAACTAACTCATCAATCAATGATATGTAGATCCTCCTTGGTTTTATAAGATTCCCTCCTGAAAGTATGAATGAAAGAAATAAGAAACAACACTTTCAGATAAGAATACTATAAATCTTATCATACTCCTGCATGTAAATGGAATTTAAGAACATATATGCTTGCATAGATGGAAACTTCACAGCACATAAGATGCAAATTGAATCAACGTTCATCAAATGTTACTTAATAAAAGAGAATACAAAGTTTAAAATCCTAAATAAAGAAACAACTATATCAGTTGAATCAAGAGAAGGAGAATGAAAGAACAAGAAATGAGAGAAAGAGGGTTATTATTTTATATTGAAAAATCTATATCTATTACATACAAATGCACTAATTTCTAAACCCTTTTACAAAGAAAGTGAAGCATTATATAAGAAATTGGGAGGAAGTAACTACCTCAACTAACTAGATATCTTAATTAAGTGTAAAAAAATTAATTAAATAATTTACACAAAAATGAATTTATATTACAATATTAATTTTCATATAATAAAGCAAATTATAAAATATAACAACTAGTGATATTAAGAACTAGAGGAACAAAAGGAAAAAATGATGCAAGAACTTTGAGTTTTGAAACATGCATCCAAAATTTGGTCACCATAGTTGAAATCTATGTATACTTAGGGATGATGGTGTTTGAAAGATTAATTAACCAAGTTCAAAGAGAATATTCCATTTATTTTGATGTTCCACCATATTGTGCAAGTTCTTTTGCTGCCTCAATGTTGATATTATTAAGTTTCGATAATTCTTTAATTCTTTCCTTGTTGACTAATTTATCTTTGAGAATATTATCTTTGATGAGTGTATTGAATTATCCTTTAATCTGATTAACAATATTTATCTCCAATGAGTTGTATTTGAATAATTTACAATGAAGGGCTCTGACTCTTCAAACAAGTCATCTTTTAAAGATTCCCCTTCTAAACTACATTTCGTAATTTAGTGACATCTTCTTCAAGGAATCTTATCCTCCATTCCACACTGAAGGTCCAAGTTCTAGACAAATTAATCTAAGAATCATTGAAAATATTCTCAGAAAGAAGAATTTTATCATCCGTGAGAACCATAATTCTAAGGTCCTTGATAACGTCAACACAAATATTAATTTCCTTGTCAATGCCATCAACACTTGAATTGATTTGTTCCTAAGATAAAATAATATTGTCATATATATTGAATTATTCATCAATGAAATCCAAGTAAGAAATAAGAATTCCCTCTACCCAAGCATTTAAAGCCTTTCCAAAAGTGGAATGATTATAAATTTCTATGATTTATTTCAAATCAATTCTATCGATAGCTTGATAGTGGGTGGGAATGTATATAGAGGAGTTGGGTCCAATGGATTACTTGTAATTTATCCTCTAGCCACTCCTAGGTTTGATTCCCTTTTTCAACTTTCTCAATAACCTTAGAGATAAATTCTCTAAGATTATGTACTTTACCCTCCGATTTGATTCTACCGGTGAGATTCTTGTTAGCACAATATCTAACAAATATAAATATTTTTATTCTTATCCTCCTTTGGTATATAAATTTATAAGAATTTATATCTCCTAGAATCCTAAACAAGATGAGAAATGATCTTTTATTTCTTTTGAAGAGGAAAAGTACGAAGGAGGGGAAAGCACTACATAAAACTTAGGGACCTAAATTTAGGATTGAGCCTTCCTCTTTCTACGGTCAACCTTAGGTTGAATCAAGGTAAATGAATCTCTAGAGGATGTTTCAGAGGAGGAAATGCAAGAGTAATTTGAGAAGTTGGAGATTGAGAGAATAGAACCTCAACACTAGAATTTAAATAGAGGAAGAGGGTATCCTTACATCTAGTTTTGGCCTTAAAACTCTTGTCTTCCCTAGATCAGGTGTAGATACCTCAGAAACATCTTCCTCTTCATCACTTTCCTCAATTTATTCTTCCTATCATTCTTCAAGTTATTTATTCTCCTATCCTTATTCAATTTGTTTCTTCTCACCTACCTCTTCTTCTTCATTCTTTGTGCTTGATCAAGTGCTTCCTCAAGTCCACACTCCCACATTTTCTCTTTCTAAAATCATTGTCTAGATGTTTCTACTTTATTCTCCACCTCTTTGGACTTATCTTTCTTGGTGTAGACTTGTTGGTTTGAAAATTTGTTGGATGGGAAGATCGTGGGGAAACAGCCAATAGTGTGCAAGGCATATAGCCCCTCTTTGAGACAAAGCAAAGTTAAACCGGTTTATTACTATTCTACAGCGAGAACCTATGCAAGTCTTACAATATTCTACCTTCGGGGGTTTGGGATCTCATCCTAGTAGAGGTAGTTCGAATGACAAATGGAAATGTGAGAGGGGAAGAACAGAGGAAGAATAGATCGAAGGGAGAAAAGAAATGAATGCAAGATAGAAGCAGTCATAAGGTTTATGCTTTGGGTTGGTAGTAAACAAAGCCAAAATTACTTACATAAACAAATAAAGCAATACGATGAAAAAATGACAAAAGCAAGAAAGAATCCAATAGAAAAGGAACACATATCTAACTTAAGAGAGATCCAATGCATGTAACACATAAATTCAGCATAAAGTCTCAATGTATGTATTAATATTTTATGTTTTAAGAAAGTACAAAGTCTTTCTCTCCTCACTTTTAATTTTTTCGTACAAAACTATCCACCACCCGGAATACAACAAGTATTCCATTATTTAAAGGAGGAGGAGAAAAGAATAAAAAGGAAGCCAACCACTTATTTACAAAATATCTAAAAGTCAAAAGTTGACTTTAGGGAAATTTTTAGGATGGCATCATCCCATGGTGCAACATGGATGATGTCATCGCGTGTGCCAACATGCTTTTAAATATTTTACAAAAATGGAAAATCCATCCTGGAGGAAGCTATTCATCATCATCTCTTGGCTTGAATTTAGCTTCTGGCTGAGGCTTAGGAGAGTCAATGTGGCACTATGCCCAATACTCTGCAAACTTGCTGATCATCTTTTGAAGTTGGTATTGATCAGGACCCTGGAAATGGTCGTGAATAACCTCGCAAGTTTCCTTCTCGATCTTGAGCTTTTCAGGAAAGTCAGTGAACTCCTCATTTTCTTTGATCAAAAATTTGATGAAGTCACGACAGGCTAAGAGGTTGTTGATGGACTCTCAATCGAAAGTGACCTCTTGCGCCAGACCTTGAGAGACAATAGCCTTAAAGTGCTGAAATGTGTCATCTGCTTCTCTTAATTCATAGGATGTTGTGAGCAGTCTAGGAGACATATTTGAAACTATTTTCTCCATGTTGTGTAGTGCTTCTAAGGCTTCTTCCTTGATTTTTTCGATTCTTTCCAGGATGAATTCCATTTGATCGACCCGGTAATCTAAAGTGGTGAGAGCTTTGTAATGTGCTTACGGGTGATCGATAACATTGACCTTTAATAGGTCATCAGCTAAACAATTGACCATCATCTGGAATGTTCCTTGCTGTAACTTAGCATTATCCACTCCACAGAAAGGGAACTACTCCCTGTAGCTCTTTATTTTCCCGAGTTATACCTTGGTGCAGCAAGGTGAACTTTCCAATTATTTCCTAACCATCCTGGAGGATCTTCTCAATCCAGGATGACATAGCTATACCCTATTCAACAATCTTTATGTATTCATTTATCTTCTCCTGACTGGGAGCCTGAATAGGTTCCGCGGCAGTTGCTGAAGGTACTTTGCTCATTTTCTACAAATATTGGAGGATATGTTGGATCTGCTCTTCGAGTATTCTCTTTTCCTCTTTCATTTCTTGTAGCTTCTTATAGAGGGCATCCATGGCTGATACGGCTTCTCCTTGTAGAATTTTTGATGATGTTCCCATTGTAACTTGCATCACTGTGAAGGTGTAGGAGACATATCTTCCTTCTTCTTTATGGGATCCAGATAGGATATCTCCATGACCCTTTCTCCCAAGGCAATTTTGAGAAGCGAGTTAATGCTTTTTGATTCTTGAGTCTGCTTTTTTTCGGTATGAGAGAAATCCATAGCTACAATGGGGACCTTTCTCTTGTGTTGACTCGGGTGGTCGAGATCTAACCGGGACTTAGGGGAGTGGGGCTGGAAGAAGAAGAAGAAACAGGGGAGAAAGGGGAAGCAACTATAGTGGACTTGGGGAAGAAAGTGGAAACACTCGGTGGCAACATGGATAAAGAATCCGATGTGCTAGTGCTTACAAGGCCTGAAGTCACTACAAGAGAGGAGAAAGAGGTGGAAATGGAAGGGATCTATAGTTGGATGGAGGGAATACCAGGTAATAGATCTGCAAGGGAGGAAAAGATGGAAGAAGTGGGAGATGGAAGGGAGGAAGACGGAGGAGAAGAAACAACCAAAGGAGTGGTTACCTAAGGAGGAGGAGGGAGAGGAGTAGAAGAGGGAATAGAGGGCACCTCCATAGTTGTAGCTATGACAACATCCTGAGTGGATGTGTCCGTTGGAACATTTGTCACTTCTTCTTTTCCTGGGGACACTAAGTCCACTATTTACTTTGAGGTAGAAAGAGGGCTATCAGGAGATTTCTCCTGCTTGCTTGATTCTCCAACTTCATCCTTTCCTTTTCCCTTTGGCATGTGATCTGGCTTTGGAGGCACTCTTCCAAAGGGGGAAGTAGTGAAATCCACCCCAAGGTAGATGAGACATATTTTGGGATGATGGCCACTCCATAGTGGATTATCTCTTCCAGTGCCATCCGGGAGTGACCCTTTCACCTGATTTCAACTTTGTGGTTGACATCTATCCATATGTCCTCGATCTCTAAGACATGGATGGGATCGATCTTTGCCTTGGGGAGGTAAGCCCGACAGTTGAAGGTTGGAATTGTTGGAAAATCATACTTTAGGTTGAGCAATTCTAGTTCTGCAAACATTTCTCGGGCTTTACCCAATGAGGCGCAGGTGTATCTACCAATTGTGAGGGGGAAATGAGTCCCACCGTCTTCCTTTTCATACATTTCTCATGATATGTAATTAGTTTCCTTGAGAGCTCTAGAAGGATCAGCTTGGGCCCTGCGTACCTTGGTAATCTTGTTGGTTCTCCCAGGAATTTGGCAGCCCTAAGATATGTGAAGGTGGGGAATTGTGTAAACAAAGCCCCCCATTTCTTTGGCGAAGTGACCACACTCATGCTGGTCTGACCATGTCTCATGTTCAGCCTCATTAGGCAGATCACCTCATAGAAAAAGGCATCATTGATCTTGTTGAATTGGGTGATACTGACCTCAAGCATTAGCTCCTGGTAGTACTCATATATCTTGACCTAAGGCCATATCTCGCTTTGAATCAGTCTTGGATACTCTCTCTTTGAGGCAGTGGTATATATGACATAAGAGTTCATATAGAACCTCCCAGTCATTGAAACATGTTGGAGTTGCTGCGAGATAGTATCACTGATAATATCTCCCCAGCCGAAATGTTACTCAGGCACATTCTTGCTTATGGTCTCTAAGTACCTGAGCATCCATTTGTTAAAGTAGTGGGCATCATGAAGTTTGAAAACTCTGCTGAGGAAAGTGATGGTGTCACTTAGCTCCTCTGAGAAATCGCTATGGTGGATGGTGGTGGCCATCCGCTCGCCACCTTTTTGTTCTTCAAGTAAACCTCGTTCATCATCTGCATGCACTTGTCCTCATTATTGGTCCAAGTCTTTATGCAGTCTTCTCATCTTACTGCCACATACTAGCTATGGTGAGGAATGCCTAACATGACTTGAAGTTCGGGCTATGAGGTTAATGATCACATTGCCCTCTTTGTCTTCGACACATCTTGTGTCTTTATTGTAACAACGGGCCATTATCATGATGAACTCATTATTGATAGCACTTACTGGAAGACCTGCTACAAAATGTAGCCCGCTGCCCACCAGTTTGTCCATCCATGGGCTACTCGGTAACTTGTTTGGTTCTAGCCCAGAAATAATCCATATCTATGTGCCCAAGCTCTGAGTCTCTGATGTCAAGACTACACTCTACAAGTGAGTAAGACATCCTAACTCTACGATATTTGTATTTCATTTTCTGCTCTGTCAACTTTGCTTTCCTTTAGACTTAGTTGGCTTCTTGCTTGACGAAGACATGTGTGAGCTCGAGGGTAGCTACTTTGTTTTTTCTATATGGAGAATCAAAGAGGTCTAACACGGAAGAGCCATCTCAATTTGTCATGCTATCCATAATAACAACTTGCAAACTGAAAATGATCAATTTGAAAGCCTTTGGGCACAAGCCTTGACTTCGGCTTCACCTGTAGGCCTGTAGAGGCTTGAATTAGCAAGGCACACTCTTGAGGGGTGTTACATGATAGAAGGTAGCATAAAAAGTAGCGGGGAACATATTAGCTATATATAACAGGTAATGTTGGTGTTGAGGAAGTTGCGCCAGTGCGCTAGGAAAGTGCTTTGACAAGGCATAGATTTTCTTGATGTCACATGCTCTTTTGGTGCACCTGGTGCCCCCTTAGAAATGTTGCATATAGGTTAGGCACACCAAGAGTTTGGCTTGCACAACACGAGTTTGGTTTACACAACATATAATGTTTTTGTTATTATATTTGCGCCAACTCCCATGCTTTTTCAAGATTTTTCTATGCCGGGACGGATTCATGTTGCATGGGTGGGAAGTGCACCTATGACATGACTATGTGGTTTTTGCAACATGAAAGGACTGACTTGCCAAAGAAAAAAGATCGCTTTTTGCATTGTTTGATCTCTTTTCCCTTTAAATAATGATTTTCTCTCCTTTTTAATTTTTGCAAAGTGTCAAAGAGAGGGCTGGTGGGATTTTCAGCAAGGCGAGATCCTTCTCGATACAAAGGATGGTTTATTCAGAGGTAGAACCTTCCCGGATTTGAAGATACGGAAGGAGTGGGAAAAGGGGTTTTCGGTTGGCTGATTTGGTTTGTTAAATTCTTTTTAGGTTCATTATATTTAATCACCTAACCTAACATAAAAACCACAAGCAACAACAAGATGGCGAAACCACTTACAAGGATATATATATATATATATATATATATATATATATATATATATATATATATATATATGATGACAAAGGATAGATGTGGGATCCAAGAGCACAAGGAATGACACGTGAGGCGAGACGAGGGATAGCTGAAAAGTGCATAGGAAAGACTTTTCTCAATTTTTAATTCGTGAAAATGACAGGTTGAATGTGCCTATATATAGAAAAATGTGCATTTATTGCGCCACCAACCACCTTTGGCGCGGTTGGTGAAGTGTCGACACGGAGGTTTTAGTGCCTATGGCGCACTTAAGATGATGTCAACATAACGTTTTCAGCACCAAGGAGAAAAGGGGGCACACATTCTTTTGTGTTGACACATCAATTTTCACACCTTAAGTGCATTTCTTTGGCGCAGGTTTGAGGATGCTGGCATGTAACTCTTAGCGCCTTAGGGGTGTAACTCTTGTCATGTTGACATGCCTTTTAGGGTGCCAAAGGATCTTCAAAGGGGCACACTTTTCTTGATGTTGCCATAACTATTTTTGCACCCAACTCAAAAAGGATGAAAAAGGCTAAGTTCTTAAAACTTGATTTTCGGAAGGGAACCTTTAGGCCATTTTGAATGTTAATAGACCTTTTCAGGGGACCAAAATGAAATTTTGGCATGGTTACCTGTAAAATTGCCCTGTCAACTTTACAAAACAACTCGGCTTTGTTTGGGGACTATCTTTAAGTGAAACTTAAGGGTAGAGAATTCCAATCTCCATGTGCCTATCCATTGGGTTACAGAGAGTCAAAAACAAGGGTGACCAAAAAGAAAGAAAGGAAACACACAATAAGAAGAAAGCAAACACACAATGAAAGTAATTTGTACAAAGAAGAGAGGAAGCTCTACTTCCTGAAGAGCTTCAGATGTTTCCCGCTATAGGGGAGTGGGAGCTCAGTTCCATCCAGATACGAGAGATAGAAACTATTCTCTCTATTAAGCTGCTTGATTTTGTATGGCCCTCTCCAAAGAGAGTCAAACTTTCCGTGCATACCTTTTGGCTCTCTTCATTTGTCCCACAGAAGGAAAATATCCCCTACCTGGAAATCTCTCTACTTGGATTTCTTGTCGAACAGTCTCTTGACTTGATTATGATGTTTGGTGATCTTTTTGACCACTTTTACTCGTTTCTCTTCAAGTTCCGTTAGGTACATAATTCTCTTTTCCAGAGAACTTTGAAAAGTTTCATCTTCAAAAGCTCTTGCCAAGCGTAGAGCAGGAAGTTCCATGAAGATCTCTTTGGAGTGATACGATCCACCCACAAAGCATCATATAATGACTTGTGCGGGACCACCGGTTTTCATCAACTAGCTTTCGTATGATGGTTACGAGGTTCTTGTTGCTAGATTCTGCTGACCATTTCCCGAGGATAGCAATCGAGGCGTGAGGCAAAGTTATCCCATATCCATAGAAAAAACCAATAACTTCTCGTGAAGAGAAGTTGGAAGCGTTATCAACAACGATTTTGTGTGGAATGCCAAATCTCACGATGATATTTTCCTTGATGAAGTTGTAAACAACTTCAGAAGTGGCATGTTTGACAGGTATGGCCTCCACCCATTTGGTGAAGTAATCTATTGCTGTTAGGACATAACTATGTTTGGCACTCGATTGGGGATGGAGTGCTCCAATAAAGTCAATTCCCCATTGCTTGAATGGTTCATCAATAATGACGGGCCTGAGGGGAAACGCAACCAACTTTGGTTTGCCAACAAACTGTTGGCAGAGTTCACATTTCTCTACCCAGGTGGCTGTATCCTGAAATAGCATTGGCCACTAGTACCTGGCCCAAATGATCTTATGTGCTATGACGGAAGAGGAGAAATGACCACCGTAGGCCAAGTCATGAAAGCTTTCTAGTAATTTTACCTACTGCGGCTTGTCAACACATCATAGGAAGATGCCATTAATTCCGCACTTGTACAACCCATTATCCCAAATGACATACCTTGCCGCCCTGAGCTTCACCATCCGCTTTTCTTTTTTTGTTAGGTGACCTTAAAAATCACCATAAGTGAGAAAGAAAGAAATGTTTGAATACCATTCATCATTGTTCATGACAAACATAACCATGGGTAAAGAATCCACTTTCTCAAGTTTACGTTGTTCTTCATCAACCTGAGCAGCTTGCTCCTTAAGTGGTTCTGGGTCTTTATTTTCAGCCATAAGCTGACATAGGCCCTTACCTCTTACCAACTTAGTTGGTTTGATGTCCAAATCATATTCTTGGACCTTTGTGATTCAATTCCCTCATAGGCTCCCTAACTCCTGTTGAGTCAGGATATACTTAACCGCCATGTAAAGAACCAAGACTACTGTATGAGAATTTAATATGTAGTAGTGGAAGTTCTTGACTGATTTTACTACAGTGAAGGCATGCTTTTCTAGTTGTGACATCTTTAGTTAATGAGGCTTGAGGGGAGAACTCATGAAAGAGATTAGGGATTTAACATCCTTAGAATTATTTTGCATTAAGATAGCCGATACAAAGATGCATGGACACATAAGCTGTACATAATGAAATCCTTGGAGAAGTCCGGACATACTAGGACAGTACATGAGCAACTAAGGCTTTTATATCTTCAAATGACATCTTGCCTTCTTTACTCCATTAGAATGTTTGTGACCCTTTCATCATATTGGATATATGACGAGTCTTCTCAAGAAAAATCGGGAACAAAGCACCTGAGAAAATTTACCTTTCTGAAGAAAGAGTGAAAGCCAGTCTTACTTGTGGGCAAGGTAAGGCTCTGAATATCCCCGACTCTTTGAAATCTATCTTCGTGCCTTCTTTCCTGATAACGTGTCCTAGTAGTTTTCCTTGAACCCAAAAAGTTGATCGCTTAGGGTTCGGAGAAATTACTTGTTCTCGGCATATAATCAACACTTGCTCTAAATGATCACAAAGTGATCACTTCATTTTTTAGAGAACACGATCAAGTCATCTAGGTAAACTACGATGACCTTTCCCATTATACCTTTGAACGTGAAGTCCATCGCATGTTGAAAGGTGGCACCAACATTGGTTAAACTGAATGACATCCTGCTGTAGGTGAAGGTGCCCCATGGAGTGGTGAATGCTGTTTTGAATTGGTCTTCAGGCGTGACCTCAATCTGATTGTAGCCCGAGAAACCATCAAGCATGGACAACATCTCTGAACCGGTTACTACCTGCAGAACTTGATCCATTATGGGTAGTGGATAATTGTCCTTTAAGGATGCTTGGTTCAGGTTGCGAAAGTCTACGCATATGCATATTTCACCATTCTTCTTCTGCACAGGTACAATATTAGCAACCCATGTCTTGTGATGAATGGGGAAAATAATTCTCGCATCCAAGCATCTTCGAATTTTAGCTTTGAATAGTACACGAGATTTTGGGATTGTAGTGCCTTTACTTTTGATGAAAAGGCTTAACATCGTCTTTGAGTGGTATGTCATGTTGAATTTCCTTAGGCTTAAATGACTTTAGATTGGCATAATACCATGCCAATACATCCATATATCTCTTCAACAATTTGACAAATTTCCACTTTTCCTTGGGTGTACAACACTTCCGATGTTCTGAGGCATCGAGGATGTTCTGTAGTGCCCAAATTGTCAGATTCAGTTTCCGAAGAAGAGTTGGGATCATCCTGTCACCGCTTCTTGACAAAACGGTCATGATTATCAAATAATCATTCTAGGGAAACTAAACCTTTCGGGATCTTATTTCCCTTGAGCTGAAATATGCCTTGATCTTCTGCTAATTCTTGTGCTTGGCCCGTGAGAGACTCATGACATGTAGAAGTTGATCCATTTAAATGGAGCGCTTTGAAATTTTCAGCTTTCTCCATGAAAGCGATAATCCGATTATCATTGTTGAATATCCGCCGGTGTTGTGAATTATCTGGCACACTTGGGTAGAAAACTACCTCAATGGTATATGTGTCTATTTTTAACCCTGGGTGAGGTAAGATGAGAGAGGTGAGACAACCAAAGAATCATCCATGTCGTTCGAGCTCACGGAATGGCTTCAATTGAGAAAGCGTTGAACTCCTCGATGCTATCCCACACTACGTTGCGGTAGTGTTTGAACCTATCATTTTTCACTTGGTATATGCCTTTCACTTGATTGACAAGTAGCTCAAAGCATCACCTTGTACTTTCAAATTCTTGATTCCCATTTCCTTTGTAGCTTTCATACCAAGTATCAAAGGTTCGTACTCAAAAGTGTTGTTGGTATTGAAAAATGCAATTTGAAGGAAAGAGGGAAAATCTCCTCTTTAGGAGATATCGAACGACACCAAGCACCACACCCACTTGTTGCATAACTACCATCGAAATGCAAAGTGTCCATATCTTGTTGAGGTCCTCTTCTGGATGAGAACCTCCATTTTATCAGAGTCGGTGGATAAGAAGTAATTCCCCATCCTTGATGATTCGAAGAGAATTTGGGACTTGGGGTTGTCAGAGTTAGTGACCAGATATTTCTTTTGTGATTCAGGTTCCAACGTCTACATTACTCCTTTGATAGGGATTCTAGCTTTGGATTAGTCCATATGGATTTCTCTACTAACTTCTCTGTAAAAACTCCTCCCTAGTAATATCCCATAGGTGGATGGAATATCAGCTACGAGAATAGTCATTTTAACTCTTTTCTCCACGAATGATGTGATTGCAAGCTATGCATCCTTGATCTAACCTATTAATGGTACCTGCTTGGTTTCCATGGAGTAACACCTTCCGAAAGGTTTAGTGAGTGTGAGGCCCAAAGCATGGCTGACCTTTGCAGGCATGATGTTTTCAGATGCTCTATAATCAATTATGCAGTTTCTTTACTTGTGACCATTAATCAAGAGAGAAAGGTAAAAAGGTTCAATTTTACCTAATGTGGACGTCGAGGCAACATTTATGCGGGACATAGGAGGAGTGGAAATAATTCCTTTTGGAGAAATGGGGTGAGAGATGGTAGCTTGACTTTGAATATACTTGGTTAATCTAACAAGTTGTTCGAGGTTAAACTGAAGGTACTCAGCTTTAGACATTTGGATCTTGGTCCTTTTGGCATGATCAACTATATCGAATGCCATAAGATCTTTTCATGACCTCATACTCATCAACATTTTCCTCCCAATAGTCTTCAAATGCAGAGTTATGGTAGTAATTCAAACTGAGATTATTACTAATGAAATTATTACTATCAAAATGAGTTATAGTTTGATGAGGATGAAATTTGAATGGATAGATAGTTCATTCCACATTCTAGGCATCAAGAGTTGTCCTGCATGTATAATTCCCCAAAGTGATGGGAAATTGTATACTAGAAATATTTTAATCTATACGGGGCTTATGAAGGAGATCTAACTTCCTACATATCTCAACCAAAACTATCTTATCATTGAAATATGTTGGAAACTTGTATGGATCTCCCTCATGTTAAAAGAATAGATACCAAGGGGGTGAATCAGTCTTTGAAATCTTTCACTTAATTTACCATAACATTTATTTAACATTTAAACTAAGCATTCAACATGCATAACAACTTGTGAGATTATTTGGTGTTCAATATCTAATCATAAGAATTGTGAATAAAAGTAGAGAACACATGAACATCATATGAAAGTGGGAAATCCTCAAGGGGAATAAAACCCCCTAAAAACTCTACTAATATTACTCATAAAAAATAAATTTCATGAATATTACACATCAAGTGATTTTTTTAGTGAGACACCAATCCCGAAAGGAGCACCATCCCCTAGTTTAGTAGGGAACCCACCCTCTAAGGAGGATGCAACCACTTAAGATGAATAAGAACCCACCTAGCAACTTGAAATGGATGATAACTAAAGATATGTTGCTACAACTGATGGTGATCAAAAATTCAGATCCATACACATCAAATGCTCTTCAAAACACACCTTCTCTTACCTCGCTCAAATCTGCCCACTCATATGTTTATTAGGTAAATTTACCTTGTATACTTACTCTTTAACTCTTCTAAGACCATCATACCTATTATTGAATTTGATCTTGAACTCTCACAACTCTTCTTTCACCTCCTATAGCTCATTCATTTTATCCTCTTCTCGGCTAGTCACAATGAGAAAATATAACATGATTTATATACATGAGTCTAGATTAAGACACCTCTAGGTCAGACATGACCATATAATTTAGTCATACCAACAAAAAAACATCTAAAATTGCATATAAATCATTTTAAGAGACCCAAGTAGGTCAGTAAGGGTCACACCAATAATAACTAGCGCACACATCTCTTCTAGGCTCAAAATAAGGTCTTCTTGCTCGAACGAATGCATCATGAACATTAGGGACACACTCTAACTTTTTCAAGGCTCCAACAGCTCCAAAAATGTAGGGATAACCTCTCAACATCACCAAAAAGGATGAGAATCTCTGCATTAGCTATCTCCACCATGAATCAAGCTATCCTAGCTAGGTCTTCAAGTACCTAGAAATCAGTCCCATAAAACAAGAAACCTAACATAGAAAAACACATCATCAAGGTGTAATTAGTATACCAATGGAAATTTATTTGAGTCTAGTTTATGTAACAATTCCCTCCATTCATCAAAACATAACACAAGGCATCCAACTAGCTCAATCTCTGAAACAGTTAAAAACTACCAATATGGGCTCAAGAACCAGTCTTGAGAAAACCATACTCAAACATATTTAAAAATCACTTCCAAGATCAACCACCACCTAGAAAACATCAAGGAAAATTATACCAAAATGATGAATCACTAAAAACATATGTCATTTGGATAAAAATAACCAAGTACACTTGTTTCAGTCACCTATCTTGGAAAGCCTAATAGGACCAATTAGGCCATTAGGGATTAAAAAGAAACCAATTATTCATACCATTCCAGGAGATAAAACAAATCATGTCAGGTGTAAAAATATATTCATGAAAAATAAGCTACTCCATGATGCAAAACAATCAAACTCACCTCAAACCCCAAGACTAGGTTTTAGCCCTTAAGGCCAAAAGTGGTAGGGTGACTTGGAGGACCCATATCTTCAATTTTCTTTACTTGTACCTACCTAAAAATTTATATGGAAATCTATCACACATTTAAAGGTATCTAGAAAAAATTCACTTCTTTTCCCGAAGCTTCCACATCATACCTAAAACTGAAAATCTTCATAAAACAAGGGTTTTTCTCTACCTTCCTAAAATAAATGGAACATGAAACAACCACCATCAGGAGCCCTGAAGATTCCTCTTTAAATGTGAGTCATAAAATATACCTTTCCACCTTATTTGGAGACCATACCAAGTAAATATTCCATATTGATCTGTTATGAGGGTTTAACCAGAGTTTAAGACATACTTACCTTCTTAACATTTGTTCATAAAAGTTTGACTATAAAATCAATCCATTTTTTTGCAAAAAACTCTTAGTTTAATAAAAAATAATCCCTAAAATCCACATGGCCTCTTTAAAAGTGTGTGTTATTTGGTAAGCATATGATATTACCTATCAAGATGGTTTTTATAATCTCAAAAGCTCAGTTTTGCAAAAAGTTATTTTCTTGAAAATTCTTCACTCCCTTGACATGAAATTTGACCTGAAGCACTATAAAAACTCATCTAACTATACAAAGTATAAATTTTATCTTCACACTCTAAAAATATTCAAACACCGTGACTTACCTATGTCTACATGCCTTGTTCTTACTATCTTACTTCTCAAGGACCTTATACATGCACTAAAAAATTGAGATATGACATGATACTCCTTAAAAACATGATATAAACCTAAAGATACACTCCACATGCTTCAATAATTCTTACCTACTCCATTTACCATGTTACACATTCATGCACCATGCACTGAGTCTAAGAATAGGCTTATCATGATCTGAATCAACCATGACTTCACAAGAATTGAACTTTTGACAACTTACAGACACTTACACACCTATACAACATCATGTTGACCATGATTTGAACTCATGCATAACTCATACATCCTTTGGAGTGCTTATACTAGATGTACCATGCCTATAATTCAAGACATGACAACAAGATTGGACATTACCAATCAACCTTCAAGCTTGAATTTTATTGAAACCTCATGAAGACACCTAGAATCCCTTTTCCATCAATGAAAACACCAAATACATAATGGCCAAGAATCCCCCTTTTCATTGATGACAACCACCTTCAAAAACATTGATGGCAACCATGAATGAAAACACCTACAAGACCTTATTTTTCATGTTTTTGAGTGTACTCTCCCCTTTTACATATATGAAAAAGGATGCATGATAAATTTGACATGATTTTTTTGACAAGACACAATGACAATAATACACAAACTTAATTACTTACTCACAAGCTCCCCTTTGGATCGTACTCTATTTTCTTGTCTTGAAAAAAATTAATGAGATCCATAAAATTGATAGAAGCATGCACATAGGTCCCTATGAGATGACATCCTCAAAATTTTAGCTCCATACCTGTTATAAACCTTCTTATAGGATTTTACCATGCTAAATCCACAAATTTTTCCTCGAAATACTATGATATCAACATTTAGGACCATGAGTCCTAAAACACTCCCTCAAACCAAATTTGTCAAATTACTCATTGTAATAGGAGCATGCAAAGCATATGAAACATCACCTTATGACTCCCCTCTCAACATCTTAATACCCTCTAACTACTGTGTAAATATACAAGCACATACCTCAACTAAAATCCAGAGAGATCGAGTCAATGTCAACACCAAATACCTAAAGCGACTCTTGATGTTTTCAGTCTTCTTTTCATATCTTCTCATCTCATTAAAACATATGGCTAACCCCCTTACAACTGTACTTACAAAAAAAAAAAAAAATCTTCCACAATAGTCCTTTTTGATACCAAGACATTATTGAAGGTCAAAATTATCTATCTCTATTCCATGATGTATTCAGACTCATGTAGCTCATCACTACAATATACCATAGCATACAATACCTTGTTATGATGCATTTGCTCCACAATACTTGTCTTGCAACACTTATAGGTCCATTTATTAATGATGTTGAGCACTCAATATCACCCTCAACTCATGCACTCACATCCAACTTCTTGAAAGCATCATACTCAAGAAAAATCAGACAATCTTCTTCTTACTCTAGACACCAAAATTGGGTCATACTTCCATTAAAACCTCATTAATTAAATTAACCATATCCTACCCATTTATATCCCCTAGTGCAAATTTTAATTGAATTAATTATCTTAATTAAATTAATTAATATTCTCACTTAACCACCTCACCCCAGACCTAACTCACCTAGCCACCTCACTCAAATCACCCACTCAAATCTCATTAATGACCTAATACCAAGTCTACGCCTATCCTAACCAACTAGGAATTAGTCTAAACCTAGACTTAACTCCTATTAACAAACCAAAAAGGAATCCTACTCATCCCTCCATGATCTATCACTAAAGAATTAGACAAATATTGGAGACCATGCCAAAAGTATCAATAATCGGGCTATTTTTGGCCAACCTAGATATTCCCTCCTTGTGAACCATTAGTTTCTTCAAGAAGCTAAGCATGGAATGGTTTATGCATTTTTGGTATTTTAGTTTTTTTGTTTCAAATATTTTCATGGAGATTTTTGTGGGATTTTTTTCTTAATCTGTGCATGATGAATTTATAATTGTTTGTTCGGATACTATAGCAATTTTGTTATTTAAGACATTGTGGAAACATTTAGTTGTGTTTTTCGAGCATTCGGTTTTGAAATATTGCAAAGAATATTTGAGTAAACACATGCATGGGTTTCTTTCTCACATTATTTTATATTATTATTATGAAATATTAGAATTATGTTTTGGTCGAGTGAATCTAATTTCAAACTAGAGATGAAATACATTAGATTTCAAGGGAATTTGTTTGAAATCTTTTTATTTACTAGTGGAATACATTTTTGGTTTTGGTATTTTATTGTGAAAACTGGTTTTAAAATGAGAAATTTAAATGTATCCTGGATCTGGTTTATTAATAAAATATGAACACGTTTTGGGGTTTTGATTTATAAGGAAAACTTGGAAAATAAATAGGAAGTATTTGAATACATTTCTTGGGTTTATTTGAGAAATTTGGAAAGGAAATTGTAGTTATTTTTAGTTGTATAGAGCTCTATTGTATTTTATTTTTATGAGTAAATTCCCATTTGGGGATTGATTGATTTCAACTCATTTAAAATTGTGTGGTTATCTTCTTTATCGAAAACATTTTGTGAGATATCATGCAAGTTTGAATACATTATGGTATGGTTTTATGATGGGCATATGTATTTGGTTCTATTCTTGTTACTTTGATGAGATTTTTTAACTTCAAACATTTTGGACCATATAGGTAGAGTGCAGTTAATAATGGAAGGTTAATCACAACCCATATAGAGATTTTCTTTATTTAATAGTTTTCATCTTACTTCGAGCTTTTTGTTAACATTATTCACTAAGATATTTTAGAGCATGATTGTTACAGATCTCTCTCTCTCTCTTGAAAAACATTTTAATAATGGGTTAAAAATTACGAATTTGGAGATAAATTGTTAGGCCCCTGGAATATTGACTAAGTATGAAGGCGCGTGGTCACGTGGGACCTCGGTTATAGAAGGGCATGCAAGGTAAAATTTTGCAAGAGGAAGAGTTAAGGAGGCATATGGTTTGCGTGGTGCATGAAAGGAGATTCTGGACTTAACTGATTTAATCAACAAAGGTAGAACACGTGAAAAGCATGATTGGTTGCATGTGGATAAGATGCCAGCCATGTAACAGGTGGCCCAAGAAATAGTATGCCAAAGCAAAGGAATATTCTAGAAGACCATCATGAGATGGAGTGGAGATCTCGGTGGTGAGGAAACATGCTCGCTGAAGGACCACATTCGAATCTTGGCGATGGATCTGAGGGTGTAACAAGGTGAGTTGGCAGCATGGGAAGGTGATAAATAAAAGTGCATGTGGATCAGGAAGGGGGATATACAAGGAGAGAATGAGACGTATACTGAGAGAAGAAGGATATACATAGAGAGAGAGAGAGATAACATGGGTGAAGCTCTGCAGGATTACTGCGAGTGGAGCTCTGATGTAGAAAGGAATGTACTAAGCTTAGCATTGTAATTTATTTTTCTTTTTGGCATAGTTATACAAGCCTAGTGATGTGCATGACTGTGGTCTACCCTCTATGGCTCTTTGTAATGAAATGATGAATACAATGAGGTTACCTATTGCAATTAGATATGAATATTAGTGGGTTTTATGTATATTTTGTTCATAGAAGTTATCTTTCCTTTCATGCTATGAATGAATGATTGTATCTTTCCTTCTGTTACAATATATGTTATGGAGTCTATTAAAACACTCGAGTCAAGAAACTACAAGGATCGGAGGATGTTTTGAGCCCCTGTGATTCTTGTATGTCTAAACTTCTTTCCTGTATTCTCTTACACTAATAATAGATAAATGCTTCCCATTAAAACTCACATAAAAGAGAGACTCTGCACCCGTGTGTGCCTCGGGTGAGCGCTCGCCTCCGCTGGGTGATAGGCTGATGTGCATGGGATTCCTTCCTTTTATAGTGGGCGTAAAATTGACTACATAAATATGTTATGGTTCATTGCTACTTTTGTGTAGTTTCAACTCATCTCCGTGCTTGATTGTTATAATTATTTTAGCTCTTATTGAACATGACTATTAAAATATGTCTATAAAAGTGTTTTGATGTTGGTTCATTAAATGAAATATAGGTGAGGAAATATGAATGATATAGTTTCTTATAAAGAAATGACAATTATTATTCTCCTTTACATACACTCTTTGGAATTGGTAATATGATCTTGGAAAATGAAAAGAAATGGAAAATAAACTGGGTAACTTAGAAACTATTCAAAGAGAACTCTTAGTTTACATTAGTTTAAATTAAACTCCCTTATAAGCATAGCTGCAGTCATATGATTAAAAGTTTCTTCTTGATATGTTGTCATTATTATTCCTATATTTAACACATTCTATTAGGAAATGAGATATGAAGTTCGTGCAAAACAAAAATGAACTTTTTGTTAGATATAATTTATTCTATGAGCTTGATTGATAGCATGTTTCATTAAATTCAAGGATATTTGATGTAATATAAGAGTCAAGTGTCTTTGGTTCCACATTTAATATTGTTTTTATCATTCCACTTGTTAAGTTTATAGATTAAAGGTATGATTTATCATTATTAAGAACTTTGAAAGTAATGAAGGTTTAATCATACAAGAATTGACTTTTGTTTAGTGAAATTTTGTTTTAAATATTGTATTATAGAAATAAAGGACATCATTATTATGTTTCATTATCATCTAAATATTAAGTTTAACGGGATGGTTTCATATAGTGAAAGTAAACATAATATTTTTATATAAATATGAAGTATCATTTTTATATGTGTGTGATAGAATTCTTATAAACTAATTTTTTTATAATTATAACATATTGATTATGAATAAACTTGATCACAACTTATGACATTATTTAATTATGATTACAACATGGAATATGAGTTTGAGACTCATGCAAGTTCTTATGAATTGACCCATATCCATCTCTCCTACATATTATAGGAAAGGTTTTCATTATTTGTTAGTGTAGGATTTATTTTCCTCACTTTATTTGTATTATCCTACTCGGGATATTCCACCTCATTTAGAGTTTCCCTACACTTATGGGATATGCTTGCTTAGGTGTACACTTGATCACACTGTTTTAGTTAGTGGTATTTACTACCCTTGGCCACTTATTTGTTGACTAGATATTTTAGGTATGGAGGTTACCACTATTCTAGGCGGAGATTGCCATGATTTTAGGAGGAGATTACACATTCACCTCCTATACATATATATCTTGCATTATTCTATTTGGTGTATTGAGTTGGAGCTATTTATAAGTTATTAAAATTATCTCTCTTGTATTTTTTTGTAATTTTCAGTCTTGTATGTGTGCTTTATTTTGTTTTACAATAATTCACGTCTCAAATATTTCACTGTGAATTCTTCGAACAAAAAAGTTTGTGGTGCTTCTCTCGATATGGTACGATGGTTGATCGGTATTGAGCTTGTCTAGTTATTATCTCGTATGTTTATTTCATTTGAGGTCATCATTTGCAAGGTATTTGGGTGTTTCTAGTGTTGGTTTTGCCTAGTTTTGGGTATATGTCCTATTTTTAGGCTTCCGAGGTTTACACGCATGTATAGTGCATATAAAGTTTTGGAGATTAGTTTTTAGTATGATTTTTATTTATTTTTAGTCCCTTAAGCATTGTTGTATGCTCCCTGGAAGATTTATCTAGATATAGAGGTTAAGTTGCAGACATGTGAAGGGAATTTTCACCTGTTGTAGTGGTTTGCATGCATACTCAAAATTCCAAATGGATTTTTTTCTAAAAAGATGTGTTTCATACCTGCAAAATAGTTTCCAACAAAACGTACATGCATTGAAGATCCTACTTGAGTTATCGATTTAAGTCCTACGGTAGAGCATTTTGCTACACTTATATTTGTAGCTATTTAAGGGCCACAAGTGCAAATATCCTTCATCCAACGTGACCAAAACATATGTATAGACCATTCTTGGGTTCATCTCTCCCCACCTCTTTTTTTTGCTAAAATTATTTTTAGTAAAAAGTGCATTTCAAGTTTTATTGCAAATTCATTTAAAACAGGCTTATTTATATTAAATATTAATTCTAAAACTTTTGATTGGTAGCTCAAAAATGATTGCCACTTTTTGCAATGGTAGATTATTTTTCATTTCCCATGTGTTGGTTGGAAAAATTTTTGTTAGAAAAATAATCAACAACTTTGGGGACAACAATCCCTCCTCTTAATTGTTCATATTGAATCACATGCATGGTGATTTGGAAGACATTGCAGTATTTTTGTTACTAGACTTGCACTAGAAGGAATGAATACATTGGAAAATAAGTAGCTTTGTATTTGTGATGCGCCATATCAACTCATTAGAGGAAACATGTATAATTAGTCATGTGATGAGAATAGATTTTATCTATCATACCTTGATGGAACTTAACTTCTTCTACCTTGATGGAAATTAACTTCTGCTACCTCACGGTGGGAATCATCTCAATCTATTTTATTATCGGTAGTGCACGTCCTTCTTGCATTGTATCATAGTTTGATTTTTGTTGCGTGTTTCCTTTTTTGGTGTGTTTATTTTCAGTTCCTTTGATTTTGTTTTTTTTTTGTTTTCATGTTTTTTATATGCTCTTTTTGACTTCATAGCCCAATGGATTAACACTTTATAGATCTAGGATTCCTCTTTCTTCAAAGTATTAAAGAAAGTCCACAGTTGGAGCCAACTCTTATCTCATTTTTGAGTTTATTGATAAAATGGGATAACCAATCAAAAATTTCATGAACTGTTTATGACCCATTTTTCATCCAAGGATTGCTTTAAAAATTCCTTATTTGATTTTTGAAGTGAATTTTGGGGTTTAATTAACATGTTGCATGTTTATGCTATGTTTTTTCCACCTAAAAACTCGACACACTTCAGATTTCTAGTTTCGTGTTTCGAATGCATTGGAACATCTCAACCTCAAAACACATGCAATGTGTTTCATGTTTCTCAAAACCGAAACCAAAAACAACGACACGTGTTGGACATTCAGATTTTTACATCAAGACAGGGAAAATGAATTACATGTCATGTGTTTCTTGTTTTTTCGAAGTTGAACCCCGACCCTTCTCCAATTGACTTTACATCAGGTTTTCAAAACTGACTAAACGATCACATGAGATGTCACATACATTCAAAAATTTCCCGAAGTCAACACCATAAATGATAGGATAGAATTTTTTGGTCCACACGTGTTAGCCTATGTGTAATAAATGTAAGGTTTTTTAAATAAGGAGGTTTTTTATGTCATTTGTACCTTTGTAATCCCATTGCCACTCAAATTTCTATCCTTCTCTCACATCTCAAAAGTTTGATTAGCATTTTCTTAGAGATTTCAATTGTTTTTTCTTGGATTTCAAGTGTTGGTTCACCTTTCAGTAAGTGATCTTCCTTCTCGATGAATTGTATTAATTTTTTTAAAGTTTTATCTTGTTGAGGAGGCATTTTCCATTCTTCAAATATTTCTTACTCCTCATTTTTTAGTTTTTGTTTTTTTATCTTACCATGGGAAGTGGGAGTCTTTTTGGGTTTTATAACTTGTTCATTTTTGGTAAGGGTTTCTAATAGAACAAACTGAAAAATATCACTTGATGGATTTTGAACTAAAATTACATGTTTGGTTTTTACATGCTTTGGAACAAGTTAATTTTTCGATAAAGTATTGCATATTTTTATCCTTACCAAGCAAGTCCAAATCTCTCGTAGTGTTTCGGGTTTTGGTTATCGCCAAGAAAGTCCATTTTTCTAACCCATGTGTCATTTTCTCAAGTACGTAACAAGATCAAACCCTCGATAGTGTATCAAGTTTTTTAAAGTATCAAGAAAGGTTTGAGTTATGAGCCATGTGTCGTTTTTGAGTTGATCAACAGGTCAATTATCCTACCAATGTGTTGGACTTTAAGGGGTGTATAATAGGAGGTAAAATCCAAAGTTAAATTAGGGGTTTCTAAAAGGCTTTACATATTTTCTTTAGTTCCTCATGTTTTATTCAGAAAAGGAAAAGGAAAAAGTAATCATCAAAGGAAATAGATTATAAATATCAAGGAATTATGCCTCCCTCTAGCATTAAATATAATGTTGATATCAAAGACATGGAGATAGGGCACATTAACATGGATGAATTTTGGAGCAAAGTACAAATTTAATTAAAAATTCATGGATACATAGAATTTGTGCAAGTGTTCTATCTTTAGCATCCACCTTTTCGGTCTCGCTTAATGTCTTGAATTCATTCTTGCATCTTCCAACGACTACGACTTAGACACAAGGTTTTTTCTAAATAAAGTAGGTGAGGTGGTTATAAAATTAGACACAACCTACTTTTATGAAATATTTAAACTCCCAATTTATTTGAATACATAAGTAAAAATCCTCAATCTTCTCAAAAGTCCTAGGATCAAGACTTGGATGAATGTGTCAAGACTTGTAAACAAGAAGTACCTATTGAAGGCAAAGCCTTTTATATCTAGGTTTCCCAAGATTTTTCCTAGGAGTGACTTTGTTTTGGAAATAAATGATATCAACACACTCCTTAGTAGAGTGTTTGGGCTCCTAGATGCTAAGAAATTCCATGGATGGATGTATCAATTTATCTCCATCATAAAAAAGAATGAATAATTCTTCAATTTGGGAACATATATAAGTAAAAATATTGACACTTAGCTGAAAGAAGTATTGAATACTTTAAAATTTTATATGATTTCATACGTTAACTATGCTACATATGGAATGAGGCATTACCATGGGTTGAAGACAACTGGTTCAAGGTCCTCTGATCATATTTACAAAGTCTATCCTTAATTGTGTTTAAAGGGGAGTCTAATGCATTTCAGGAGAGTCAATGATGCTTTATTTTACAAAAAATTTTGTAGATTGGAGCCCAATATTTATAAGAAAAGGGTCTCGAGATGCTTTGCATGGAACACGGTGTTGAAATGGGCTTACATCCTTTTGTAATTTTGGAAATTCACCTATCTATAAGCCCACAGTGTTTCAGGATGTCTAATGTGTCTTTCCAAATACCCAATTGATAAATGGACACTCATGGAGTTGGTTAAGAAAATTATGTATTTTCATAAGTTTCAAAAAAGAAATCATAATGTTACGGTTTCCTTCCATATCTATAGTGGTTGGTATACTTGTTCCTTTGTTATCAAAGCTAATAATGTGATTGGTGAAATGCAAGGAAAGATTAAGAAGACCATGCCTCTAAGGCCAAGATTTGGCTATCATGGTATACTAAAAGCTCATAAAACAATGCAATTTCATGTTCCACACCTCAAGGATATATGGATTGATTGTAGGAATGAGGTGACAATCAAACAAAAGGATAAAATCAGATTGATCGTGGATGAAATAAGAACATTGGATCTGTTAATATTCCCAAGATGTTGTTGATGAAGGGAATATTGTAGATGCCATGTGTTGGGCCCTTATCATAGCTTCCAAATCTTAAGGGCGCGTAGGCACACATGGCCGGAGGAAGTGCACAAGTTGAGGCACATAGGGTAGTATTCAAAAGGCTTCTTAGAGAACCCAGGGCGTGTTCGCTGTGCGAAGAAAAATTAGGGACTTAGCCATTTTTGGACTTTTGGACAGGACACATGAAGAACGTGTTCCATTTGGATAAGGTTCTAGCCTAGCGACAGGGTGTCCTAGAGGGAATATACCTTGTGATAGAAAGATCTAAAAAGTTAATCATGACATGGAGAGGCATGCGCCTAGGGCGACCCATACCTTGACACTTGGGGCCAGATATGAGGCTATAGAGGAGTTTGTTAGAGCTTAGAGGCCTATTTATACATGTACCCTTGGAAAAGAAGAGAGAGAAGTGAGGTAGCAGAGCTCTGCAGAATTACTACGAGAACTATGGGATGAAAATGGGTACAAGAATTCTAGTAAGGATGTAATGGGGAAAATGGGGAATGAAATTTTTGTTTTGTGGGAATACATGTATGAATCTAGAGATGGCGCATGACTATGGTCTGCCCCTCTATGATACTTTGTAGCAAGAATCTAAATAAATATGATAAGGTTACCATCATGTTTACATTAAGATCTCCTTCTGTATTATCTACATGTTTTTACTCTACTTTTGATCTTGTATAATCCTGGACCTCACTTGAATGGTTAAGTATATTAGTGGATTTACAACTCTTGGTTCTATTATTTCTGTTGCGTGCTTTATTTCTATTATGACTGAAGGGGTGTAGAAGTTGTCTTGAGCTCTATAGCTCTTCATGTCTATTAAATCACTAAGTCAGAATCATGAACTATGCCTTCCACTAGACTCACATAAAAGAGAGACTCGGATCCCTCTTGAGTACCTCGGGTGAGCACCCAAAGACCCGCTGGGTGATAGGCTAGTGCACATGAGGTTCCCTTGTTCTTAGTGGGTGCAAAAGTGACTACATCTTGGTTCTCGTTTCAGGACCTCTTTTCAAAGTTGTAGTGGAACATGACATATATCATGATCTCTACAAAAAGTGATGGCGGAGTGCTTAACACTTGAAGGTGTTGAAGATTGGTTTAAGAGAACTGGAGGATGAATTCTCTCAGAGATTTAGTCTTGGACACGGGTTTGATACGTAAATATGGGTGGAAGACACTCTTTATCATGAGTTGTACTAAACCTTCTTCTACTATTTCCCACTAGAGTTATTCGAATGGCTCTCAACTTATACATCTAGATCGGTGTGGCATTATAAATCACACCCTTGGACCCAAGAAATGTATCAGAACCTGTAAGATGTTGATCTAATGTGGACCTATGCTATAGATCATTAGTAGAAGGGAGTATTGACTAGCTGCACTCTAGAATATGCCATTTCCACGTATTCCTGTCTAGAAGTTGCTGAGTTTGAGTTCTTGCGAGAGCCCAGGGATCATTTCTACATGTTATTCCCCTTACAATCAAAATCTTGATGGTAACCATGGGCTTAGAGGCATTTCCTATGGCAGTTAAACTACCTTGAGCGCTAGGTGAGGATGTCAGGTTGGGGAAGGATGGCTTATCTAACGACCGAACAGAAAGGGAGGAGAGACGGCTCAAGTATAATGAAGTGTGTGAAAAGGAGATTGATAGACAATACAAGATTATAATTGGGTTATGTAGCTAGACATGGTGGAAAGGTGTTGAGGTTCACGCGGAGGATGTGGAAACCGAATAGTCCGTGGTACCCTATCTTGGTAAGCGCGGGAGAAAAAACCTTGCGGCTTCGATGAGATTCCATCGTGCGAGAGAGAGAAGAGTCATTGGCACACATCGACTTCACCCGGTGACCAAACCTTTGCACCTGGTTTGTTCAAATGATGGAAAATTACAATTGATCCATTTTATATCAATGGAAGCAACCGATCGGTTCCTAGAACATACAATTTCTCATTTGGGACTTCGATGGCTTCACACACTATTTCGGTATTTGGTGGAATGTTTGGGCAAGGCATGTATATAGCTGGTTTTGGAAGCACGTTAGGAAGTGGTTGAGGAACTATGATTTGGAGTGGTAGTAGTTCATAAACTTTTGGCATGTAATTTAGTGGGACAATGGGAGTGTTCAACATGACAAACATAGGCCCTATACCTAACACAATAGGATTTGGATGTGGAAGTGGTGGAGCTGGTGGCTCAGGATCTAGTGGATCCGTGGAGGAGGAAACACCAGAGGAAACCAAGGGACTAGATCGGGAGGGCAGGGGCCTCAACCACCTCCTCAAGTCTTTTTGAGATGTCTCTACACTTACCAGATTATAGTGGGATAGAAGATGCTACGGAGCATGTGCATAAGTGTGAGCTGCTATGGCACGTGAAGGGAATCACGACCCAAGATCAAAAGGCCAATCAATTTGTGACAACCTTACAAGGATGTGTACATAGTTGGTATAGAAAGTATGACCCTCATCAGATTGTTGTGGATTATACCGCACTAAGAAATGCATTCTTGGTGGAATTCCACATACCTGAGTTTGAACAAAAGAGCATTATCTCTCTCAAAGAAATCCAATAGGGAATGGCAAAGAGCATGTGGGAATATGATGTGCATTTTAAAACTCTATTATCTAAATTGTCTTATGATATCCACCCTTCACAACATGCTCAGTGGTTTATCAAAGGATTGATCACACCATTTAGGAGAGCTTTATCTCATAAAACATTCACAGACCCATGTGAAGTGTTGGAAGATGCTTTATGTGCCGAGGTAGTTGGTAGTGTTGACACTAGTGTTAGCCCATTTCGGAGGCTCAGACTGCTACCATGACTAAGAAATTTGATAAATTATCCACCAACATAGTTCTAGAGATTCGCAGAGGGATGTGGTGTATAGATTATAACGTAGAAGGGCACACGAAGGATAATGGTGGGATATGTACTCGGAAGGTGGTACATGCTGTAGCAGTAAACTGTGAAATATGTCATGAGGACCATGATGTAAGTAGGTTCCCCTTGTTGCAACACGTGATCCACAAAAATGTATCTTGTTATTGTAAAATATGTACCTCAACCACACATGACACCAAGGATTGTAGATTGATTGACCATATTCATGAGGTAATTGATCTTGGTGTTGGTCAAACTGGCATTGCATTGAGTGCGAGAGATGGATATGCATGTGGAAGAGGTTTTCAGGGAAGATTTCATGGTCATGGTAACCACAGAGGAAGAAGTGAGTTCCCATGTGGGATGTGTTTTAATTGTGGAGCCACAGACCATTATAAGCGCGAATGTCCAGATCTTCTACAATGCTCTTGGTGTGGAAAAACATAAGTACAAAGAGTGCCTAGAGTTATACAAACATATGAGTCAGCAGTACTAGAAGGATAAGGGCGCTGCTATGGTGAGTATTAAGAAGGATGACATGCAATGGCTTCCATGAGTAATACATGAATCAGAACTAGAGCTTGTTATGGTAACAACAAGGGTGGAATCTATGCGTGTAAGGGAAGTGCCTAGGCATAAACCTATGATTTCAAGAGAAGAAGTAGTACATGGGAAGTATCCAAACTTGGCTCACCAGAAAGAAGTCTACCAGGAAACCATGGACATAATTCAAAGTTTACAAGGGGAGATCTAATGCTTAAAAGAGTAGACTAGAAAGTATGAGCAAAGGAGAACCATAGAAGCACTAAGGGATGACTTGGATGAGGTTAAGGAGGTGTGTAAATTACTGAGGTAGGAGAATATTATTCCCTTGCTAGGGGCATGGTTGAGAGAAAAGGTGCCACGTGTCGGGGAAGAACATGAAAGGTAGATCCTGCATGCAAACCTCCCACCTCATAGCCTTGATTATGACAAAGAGATTACCCTAAACACAGTAGTGGATGGATGGTTACTTAGCAACATCCTCATTGACATAGGTGTGGAGGTTAATGTTCTCACTTTGGATTCCTGGCATCAAATGGGAAGACCTATATTACAACCATCTTCAAATGTGTTGTATATGGCAAATAAGACAAAGGCAATGCCCATAGGTGTCTTGAAGGATGCAACCATTACCATTCAGGGGACTAGGTTCATTGGGGATTTTGAAGTCTCGGCACTTGCCGAGGTAGATAATTTCTGAGCTCTACTTGGGTTCCCATGGTGTTATAAGAATAATGCATATCTCTAGTTTAACAAGGGGTACATAAGCTTTGAAAACAAGGAAGAGTGGGTACTTATACCACTGGTTGATGGGAACTCCACCCCCTATACTGAACCCCTTGGGGAGGAAGTCCTAGATAGAATATATGTGTGCTCCATAAGAGATCCAGAGACCATCCACCCTACGGAATCCAGTCATCCAGTTTGATGATGCTCAATATATCAGTGATACTACTAGTATAACATGTAATAATTGGGTGCATGGGACTTATGAATTGATTGGTGGATATCTGAAAGGATCAGTAACCAAGGTAACAACGACACATATAGTTCGGCACCTGGGAGGGAAGGCAATAATAAAGTATTCTAGGGATGCATACCTTGAGGTCTTTTTGAGAGAGATGGAAGCTCACTAGAGGGAGGACGAGTGACGAAGTATGCTAGGTTATGTTTTGATAGGCACATCAGCAAGGTGGTGGGCCATGCATAGTGAGAACTTATTGGAATGGCATGCAATTTGAATTGTGCTCACTGTCCGATTCTTGAAAAGTAACATACCCACTGCTATCAAGGATTACAATGGCAATGGACCTGCCTCTTCCCACATCCAGGCATGTGAGAGGGTTTGGGGAGAAGCCACAGAAGGTTTACCACCCTCCCTTTGGGTGCACAAGCTATATTCGAATCTACAAGTTTGTGTGCATGTTTAGTATATCCATTTCAAACACGCCACCAAATAGGAAGTCGGCAAGAATTAGTGGCTGACTTGGTTCACACATTTGAGTATCAAAGTACCAAGCAACCAGTTGATGAGGCATTGCAGACTATCAAACACCTCACTCTAGGGGATTGTGCCATGGTAGAAGATAGGTTAGTAAACTTACTTGGTGGACCTAGCTTAGAAGTGTCGTTCAAGAGGAGGAACCAAAAGACATACAATTCGAGCACGCGTGTGTTGCAAAGGATAAATGAAAGATGGTATACATTGTTGATGGAGAGGATATGGAAAGCCTAAATGTTGACCATTCGGTTGGGGCACATGAAGTAGTTGATAGTGTGGATGCATGTGCGCACGCATATCATGAACCACTCAAAACCAAGAAAGTTAACATCGGCTCGGAAGAGGAGCCCAAGGAAGCTATCATTGGGGACTACTGGTTAGAAAAGGAAGTATCAAAGATCATTGATCTCTTGCATGAATTTGAGGATTTATTCCCGTGTGGATACCATGAGTTGAAAGGCATCCACCATTCATTGGGGGAAATGAGGATAAAGTTGAAAGATGGTGCGTGCCTCGGTTAGGAAGAGGCCTTACAGGATGAATCCCAACATGCATGTGAGGGTTAAAGAAGAGCTAGACAAGATGATAGCATCTGGTATCATTGAGGCTATGGAGGAATCAGAGTGGATAAGTCCAATGGTGATCAACATAAAGAAGGATGGGTGGATTAGGATATGTGTGGATTACAGGGAATTAAACGTTGTTTGTATCATAGATCCTTTTCCCACCCCCTTTACTGAAGAGATTTTAGAAGGAGTTACTGGGCGCGAGGTCTATTCCTTTACGGATGGATTCTCCAAATATCACCAAGTAAGGATTTCCAAGGAAGACCAAGAAAATAAAACTTTTGCCACCGAGTGGGGAAGCTTTGCTTACACGGTCATGTGCCTGTTGTATTTTCATGCATAGTGGTACAAGCATTTAAGGACTTCATCCACAAGTTCCTTTAGGTATATTTGGATGATTGGATAGTGTATGGATTGGTAAGGGACCATTGTGATAACTTGAGGTTGATGTTTGAAAGATGTTGGCAGTTGAGGATCTCTCTCAACATCAAGAAATGTATCTTTGCAGCTCCTTTTGGAATTTTGTTGGGACACATCATATGTAAAAAGGGCTTACTAGTGGATCCCGTGAAAGTTGTAGTTATTGTAGGGTTAGGGAGCCTACCTAAAAAAGTGTAGTGCATGAATTTCTTAGACACACTTTGGGTTCTATAGAAAGTTCATTAAGGGATACGCCAAAATCGCCGCACCTTTAGAAGTAATGCTCAGACACAAGAGTGCCTTTCAATGGGGAGAGGCATAACAGAGGGAATTTGACACTCTAAAAGAAAGGCTTATCACCGCACCGATTCTACTATTCCCATCCTGGGATAAACCTTTCCATGTCCATGTGGATACCTCTAGTAAAGCAATGGGATCCAATCTTGCTCAACTAGGAGAGAGGATTGTTGATCATCCCTTGTGTTTTGCAAGTAGAAAGTTGACACCAGTAGAATAGAATTATACAACGACCGAGTGCGAGGAATTTTCAATGATCTACACACTCCACAAATTCAGAAAATATCTACTGGCAACTCCCTTCATATTCTACACTGACCATATGGCCTTGAAGTATCTACTAAACAAAGCAGTGTTGCAAGGGCGCATATGCCGTTGGGTACTTTTATTTCAGGAATTTGAATTCAAAGTGGTAGTAAAACCGGGAAAGAACAATTGTGGGCCAGATCATTTATCAAGTAAAGATTTAGGAGAGGATGCACAGAGTATCAAGGAATCCATGCTAGATGCACAACTATTTAGGTTGCGACACACACACCTTGAAGTAGAAGACATTTCTATTTTTCTCAAAGAAGGTGTGGCACTCGAAGGGATGAATGCTCTGGAAAGGAAAAGGTTATCCATACACACCACACCCTTCATGTTGATCAATGGGGATTTGTATAAGATGGGCCGCAATGAGGTTTTGCACCAGTGCGTATTAGAACATGAACGCATAGCTATAATAGAAGAAGCCCATGGTGGGATTGTTGGAGGACACTATGCAGGGAATGCAACCACGTGTAAGATCCTAGTCGCTAGACTATGGTGGGATATGATTCACTAGGATTGTATTGAGTTTTGTAAGGCCTATGACCACTTCCAAAGACCTCAAAAACGGAAAAAGGGACAAGATGCCCTTGCGCCCCATTGCCAGCGTAGAACCTTTTGAAAATTGGGCAATAGATTTTGTCAGACCAATCTCACCAGACGCGTGAAGGACTAACTCACGGTATATCATTACCTGTATTGATTATCTGAGAAAGTGGGCAAAGGCCGTGCCCACTAAGCATTACACCACAAACCCACTATTAGATTTTGTGGGAGAACATTATCAGTAGGTATGGGTGCCCATTAAGTTTAACAAGTGATAGGGGCACTCACTTCTTAAATGAAACAATTAGGATTCTATTGGTAGAATTCATGGTAGCCCATCACAAGACTACCCCTTATCACCCTCAGGTAAATGGGACTGCAGAGGCATTCAAAAAAATCCTTAGTCACACATTGACTAAGATATGTGACGTGGGTAGGTAGGATTGGGATGACAAGGTATCAACATTCCTTTGGGCATACAGAACAACATATAAAAGGTTGAACAAGGCCACACCATTTCAACTAGTGTTTGGCATGGAGGCTGTTTTTCCAGTTGAATTCATGTTACCATCTCTGCGTATAGCATGCATGGAGGGTTGGATGATGAAAAACATTGGAAGAAAGAATTGATGAATTGATAAAGTTGGATGAAAGGTGCTCACTAGAAAGATGGAGCCAAACAACTGAAAAAGATAAGAAAAAGGCATGGCATGACCACCACATTAAAAAAATAGTTTGAGGTTTGCGGATGGTATTGTTATATGACTCAAATTTTCTACGCCATCCTAGAAAATTGAAGGTGCATTGGTTGGGTCCTTATATAATTTCATACATCCTTGATTCAGTGCACGTGCGATTAAGCACTTGGATGGAAAAAATTACTGGACACTTCAATGGGAGTAGGCTGAAGCCCTACTATAAATAATGCTTCTTGGTGTTTGTAAATAAGGTAGTTCTGCCAATTAGTTTAGCATTTCCTTTTATGATTTTCCTTTCTTGTTTTTCCCTTTCGCGTTGTTGTCTTGTTTTGTGCCTTGGGCACCGGTAACCTTATTACTTTTTGACTTATGAATGCGCAGAGGACCGTGCATCGATTTAGTGTGGGGTGAGGTGATAAAAAGAGGCATGAAGTTATTCTATAAGAGGATTGGGTTGGTAGACCGTTCGAACTAGCCTTGTTGAAAAGATGCATTAGGAAGGCAGATGGATGACAAAATAAAGTTACATTGGAAATCCACGTATAAAGGAGAAAGTGTAAAAACACGAGGTAGGCAAAAGCAAGAATCATGAGGATGGAAGAGGTGCCTTTGGAACTAGTAACACACATGCAAGAGTTTTCTATCAAGATGGATTGTCTCGCACGCTAGAAGGTTGAAAAGGTGTTTGCGCAAGGATTGGGTATGGGTGAAAAAATTTTGCGTAAGGATTGGGCGTGCAAGGAAAAGAGCTGAAGTCAGGTTTTTTTGAAAAATGCCACATTAAATATTGTCGTACAGTGGTAGGTATCCTAGCCTTTAATGCGTAAAAGTGAGAAAAGCTATAAATATAAGGATGCACAGTTCATTATTTTACTTTGCGAAAACAAGGAGAATGATTTTCTTTCAAGAGCTAGGGTTTTGAGAGCTAACTCGTGTGAAGGAAAATCTCAAAAACTCACACGTAATCGAGTATCGGATCTACAAACCAGATCGTGAAGTGATTCACGGGTGTGGGGAACATTGTGAAAGAACGCTGTGATCGAAGGAGGAAAATCAGAAATTAGGGTTTTTACTCTAGGGCACGGGGCATGTGAGGAAAACTCTCAAATAACTCAAAAGTAACTAGGGAATGAAAGAAAAGGGTAAAATGATGGCCACAAAACCAATTGATAATCCTACAATACAATCCAAGAAGGGAAAGGGTAAGGGAAAAGGAAAGAAGAAAGAAGAAGAAATCCCTTTGGATACCAATGAGGAATGATACTCAGAGATGCAATACCGGTATGGGATTTTGCTAGGGCAAGAGTGGGAGTCCCACATCGGATGATGACCGTAATCGATTACAAAGTCACCAATCAAGTATAATTACGAAGGAAATGGCGCTAGAGATGGTGCACCCAACAAAAAAACAAACACCGACGAGATGCCAATCTACAAAGTGACGTAGTCCAGTAAAAATGGAGAAGGCAAGGCTTCTCCAACTTTACAAGTTTCCATACTTCGGGAAGCCCGAGTGCTGTACTCAATGGTTAATGACGTGTGTACATGAAGATTTCTTCTATTTTTTGGGCACAATATGTGCATAACCCCGATTAATCTCACACTTTACAGGCATAAGCTATAAAGGGAACACGATCTTAGATGACCTCTAGGATGAGGAGGCGATTAAGGAAACCATTGCATCCCCAGATTATAAGAATGGATTAAGGTACTATGATGTCACAAATATCGTTGATTCGGTGATGAAAATGGCTATGCACCTCGTTTCCAAGTTGAATGGACAAGATAGATGGACCCAGGTGAGCAAGCCTTGTTTGAATGTCTCTGTAAGAAGGTCGCGGAAGGAACCATGTACAATATCTCCTAGTACATAGCAGATGAGATCATAAGCAAAGCACGGAGAATGGAGGAAAGATATTGTTTGGGAACATTCTATTAACCATTGTGTTCTTAGAAATCGGGGTGCCGGATGCATCTGATAAGTTCATATGGGAGTACCCTGATGAAGACCCTTCACCCATGCAGACAGGTTCCAGAAGTATACTTGTGAGTCAATGATATGGGTACATAAGGTGTGCTTGTATAAATACTACACGTGCCTTAGGAATGCATTCAGGGCTGAATGGTGAATCCCTGAGCAACTCCCCATGGTGAATAAAGGAGAGGTAGAGTTCACGGTATACCAACACTTCTACATTGGCAGATTCATCTTGGTGGATGAAAATGGAGTCCCTAGTTCAAACTTCCCTTCTCATTTACTGCCCAATTTTTCCAAGCAGGAGTGAACAGGTATAAGGAGTTGAAGAAGTTAAAACTCAACCTATACACCCTTGATAGTGAACATAGAGAGATGAGAAAGAAGCTGGTCTACCCAAGGAAGCACACGTACGTTGAAAGGTACGTGTCACAGGATGTGCACATCGTAAGGCTGATGACCTTACCGATTGCATAAAGTGCTGCTACCAGAATCTACCTACGCATAAGGCAAAATTTTGAGAATGGCGCGTATATAGAGAATGAAATATCCATCCCAGATGACCCCATGGGAAGGAAGAATCTAGTTCCAAAGTGTAAGGAGAAAGAAGAAGAAGAAGAAGAGAAAGAACAAGGGGTGGTGGAAAGGTATAATGTAGGTACCGCGGACTGGGTACCTATGTCAAGAAGAAAAGGAGAACGATGGTCGGGAAAGGATCTCGAAGCCTCAGTAAAGCCACCATCCTCTCAAGAAACTTCATATGAAGAAAAGAAGATCCCCGACTCTGGAGTTTTCTGCAAGGGAAGAAGAACAAGGAATGGAGGAACAAGAGGGTCGAAGATGCGAGACGACTTGAATGCTTATCTAGGAAAAAGGATGATGTTGAAGGGGAAGAGTTGGAGGTGGATCAAGAGCCAATTGATGTCCATGACTCGAGAGGAGAGGAAGCAGAGGATACAAATGATGCCTTCATCTTTGTAAGGAGGAAGGGCACCCAAAGGGAGGAAGGCACGCGTAGTGAAGAGAGGAGTGAAGGAGCCGTGACAAGGAGCCAGATATGCCCAAGCTCACTCAGGAGGAGGTGAATGAGAAGGTAACAAGGGAGGTAGAGAAGATAATCAATACCCTAGTCAAAGATGAGTTGGAGCATAGTACGGAGCTAGTGCTCGGTGAATTCAAAGAAGAGCAGAGGGAGAAGAGTGTGGGTAGCACAAAAGGCCTAACTCTTTCGGTAACTGTTCCTAAGGGCATGTGCACAGGAAGTAAATGCGCAGAAGGGGGAAGAACAATGATGGGTTATATTTATGACCCCAAAAAGTTTTTCATGCGCATTTCCAAAGTATGTGCCCACCAAGGAGCTCACCACCATGGATTCCTTTGACCCTAAGGGTGGATACCCATGAACGAGGAAGATGCTATTATGGGCATTCGACTCCTACCTCGATGAGCCTGAATTCGAGATTAACCAAGGATCATTATTAAAGTTGTCTAAAGGAAAGGGGGGTAACCCCATTGTAAAAACATAGTAACTATCGGATGAGCAAGTGTGTAACACTCTCAACAAAGTCTCTATGGAAATCAAGGCTAGGCTCTTCGGTAGGAATGATAGGGTTAGAGTCTTAGAGGACCTGTTGGAAAAGAGGAAGGAAGAAGTGGTGAAGCTAACGAAGGATCTCAGCCTTGAGAAATTAATCAGTGCTCAACTGTAGAGGGAGCTTCAGGAGGAAAAGGCCAGGGTACACAAAGTTTCCAAGAATGTGGAGCTCATATCCCAATTGATTATCATGAAGCACCTGGACCTTAACCCTCCCACGCAAAAGTATAGATCCTCCCTAGAATGTCTAGAGGACTTGACTCGAGATCCTCACCATGGAGAGGCAACCCTTGGCATTAGAGTCGGCAAAAGAGGTAGCAACGTGCTTGGAGAAAGAAGACAAGTTGAAGGTCATCGTGCTTGTGTTCGAATAAAACAAGGTTCTCGCTGACGTAAGAATAACTACACAAACTGCAGGGTCACTTACAAACATTGCACAAATCAAGAAAAAGTGACAAGCATACTGCTTGCCAGCGATAAAGTTGAGCTGAAGGAATTCAGAGAAAATAATAAGGGCAATAGAGCCAAGTGGGAAAGGATCATAACCAAATTAGAAAATAAATCCAAAGTCATTAAGAACCGGTGAGTCTCAATCAAAACCCAGCTAAAAGAACTATACAAGGTCATCACAAGGAAGATGGATGCCCTAGAAGATCATGCTAAAGAACTGGAGACTGTGGTGGAAACCATTACCACACAAGGGGAGGGGCTAACCTTTGATGAGGTGAGCACCTTGGTTGGTGACATCTACACTAAAGCGCAGGAGGAAGTCAGTGCTTGGAGTACACTAGAGGCCGACCTCCAGCAAAATTTTCCCCTTCTTCTTCTTTAGGAAATTTTCCCCTATTCTTTCTCTTCCCCATTCTTTATTCTTCCCCCATTCTTTTCCAAGGCAAGGCCTTGCATTCTTTTTGTACTGCATTCTTTGAGAAGGTTCCTGAGGGTGGAGAATAGGTGAAGTGTGGGGTAATGTTGGGCCCCTATCATAGCTTCCAAATCTTAAGGGCGTGTAGGTGCACATGGCTGGAGGAAGTGCACAAGTTAAGGCACATAGGGCAGTATTCAAAAGGCTTCTTAGAGAACCCGGGGCGCACACGCGCGCGAAGAACAATTTGGGACTTAGCCATTTTTGGCCTTTTGGGCAGGACACATGAAGAACATGTTCTATTTGGATAAGGTTCTAGCCTAGTGACAAGGTGTCCTAGAGGGAATATACCTTGTGATAGAAAGATCCAAAAATTTAATCATGACATGGAGAGGCATGCGCCCGGGGTGACCCATACCTTGACACTTAGGGCCAGATTTGAGGCTGTAGAGGAGTTTGTTAGAGCTCAGAGGCCTATTTATATGCACACCCTTGGAAAAGAGAGAGAGAAGTGAGGTAGTGGAGCTCTGCAGAATTACTGTGAGAACTATGGGATGAAAATGGGTACAAAATTCTAGTAAGGATGTAATGGGGAAAATGGGGAATGAAATTTTTGTTTTGTGGGAATACATGCATGAATCTAGAGATGGTGCATGACTACGGTCTTCCCTTTGTGATACTTTATAACAAGACCCTAAATAAATATGATAAGGTTACCATCATGTTTACATTAAGATCTCCTTCTGTATTATCTGCATGTTTTTACTCTACTTTTGATCTTGTATAATCCTAGACCTCACTTGAATGGTTAAGTGTATTAGTGGATTTACAACTCTTGGTTATATTATTTCTATTGCATGCTTTGTTTCTATTACGGTGAAGGGGTATAGAAGCCATCCCGAGCTCTATAGCTCTTCATGTCTATTAAATCATTAATTTAGAATCATGAACTATGCCTTCCACTAGATTCACATAAAAGAGAGACTCGACTCCCTCTCACGCACCTTGGGTGAGCACCCAGTGCCCACTGGGTGATAGGCTGGCGCGCATGAGGTTCCCTTCTTCTTAGTGGCTACAAAAGTGACTACACCATGTATGAAATATGGATGGTGATAATGTGGGATTTCATCCGATTTCTTGATCCATCTAATAATTCTCCTATACTTAGGATAAATCTACTCAAATCCTCATTTAGAATAATGTGTGGTTGTATTCACGGGGTATTAAGCCCAAGGATCCAAAATTTCCATAGTTACCTATCAAATCCATGTCGAAGTGGGCCCCTCTCATGAGGAAAAGGATAAAAGTGGAATCCCCCTAAGAATGTGAAATTCAAGTTTGTGAGTAGTGGAGTTAAGCCCCATCCTTCATCATCTGCCATCCCTACTTCATCTATGATGGCGATCGAATCTCCTTACCCTTCACATGCCAAGGAATCACAAGTGAGCACTTGTATTTACTCATCCTATTCCTTCTTCCTCTCTCATCACTTCCTTAGTCCCTATTGTTACCCAATAACCTATGGTGACCTCTCCCATTTCCTCTCCCCATCATGTTCCTCTTTCTTCTCCTCATCCTACCACGTAGATATCAATAACCTCTTCATCAATACCCATCTTCTCCTCCTTCACCTTCATCCCTAGATATATCTTTCATGGAAAGTGTTTTCTCATCCTTTTCCCCTCTTGTGAGTGGAATGGGTATTAATTTGGGATTTTCACAAGTCAGTCATATTTCATCCGCTTCCAAAACTTCATTTTCTATCCCTCCTCCTCCTCTAACATCTTCTACCATTATCACCACCACTATTTCCACTCCCTCGTCCTTGGTAACCACTTTTCTCACTCCACCAAGTTCTACTTTGATGAAAAAATATTTCCCCATAGGATCCTTCTTCCTTGTTACCCTCTTGGTTGACAAGTCAAGCTCCAAAGAAGATGAAGAAATTTGTTTCTCTTAAGGCCTTTGATTTCAGTTTTTAAAGCCAACACATTCCATATTGGCCAAGAAATCCAATACTATTTCACATATCACTTTGTTGATGCATCCATTTAAAGGTTCATAGAGATTTTTGTTTGATTGCGAGAAAAAACCAAGGAGAACATTACGGCCTTATATTATCATATC
The DNA here is from genome assembly GCA_018340775.1 of Taxus wallichiana var. yunnanensis. NCBI lineage: Eukaryota > Viridiplantae > Streptophyta > Pinopsida > Cupressales > Taxaceae > Taxus > Taxus wallichiana. Next base: position 340,004,726 of record CM031236.1, read on the forward strand.
ACAAAGGTATACCTTGGGATGGTCACTACTGAAGGTGTTCAACATGATACACAAGTTACTATGGATAACCTTTGTATAAAACTTAGAGAAACTAAAGCCTCCAAGGATGATTTAAAAAAGGTTGTCTGATAAAAAAATAGTTTGATCTAGCCCTCCACACCCACATTGATCTATATCCCATCTCCTAATCCTAATCCAATCCATTTTGATTTTTCAACTGTACCTAAATTGGATAAAATCAATTAGAAAGGTAGAGCAGTGGAGGATTGGATTCAATGTCTCTTTTTTAGGGAAAAGGGATAATCAAGGGACGTGGTAGATTCCTACAACGTCAATAATGTGAAAGTGGAGGTAGCTAAATTAAATGTAATTTTTTTCAAAGAAAATGGTAACTAAGAACTAACTTTGGAAGCTCTTAGTGAGATCAACAATGTTAAATCAGACATCTTTATTAAATAAGAAATTATAGAGGATGTCTATATACCTTTTGAATTATGCAAATCTATTGAATTTTGAGTTAAATTTATCTAGGAAGCTTGTGATAAAATGTAGAAATCTAGGAAGAGGTGGTTGATGATGCTAATGATTTGAAATAAGAGTTATTCAAGGTTTTTAAGAAATTTTTAGATGGCAGTTTGAATATTTTACTTGCTGATGTCTTGTTCAAATAATTTCAAGGTTTGGCTGAAAAATAATCATGTACTGAGATAAATATTTTGATTTGGGAACTATTGATGAGTTAATTTTATGTGAAAATGTCTTATGTAACTTGTCTAAATTGATCAAGAAGCATCAAAATCTTCTAGGGAAAGTGGTTGATTTCATTAAGGCTTGTGAAGTGTTAAACCAATGCCCCGTGGACCGAGAGGAAAAGAAAACTCGGGATATGATCAAGAAATTCTAGGAATTTTGGTCAAAGCAAGTTGAAGTTGAAGAAGAAAAAGACAAGTCTGATTGAAAGATCTATCATGTCATTTTTGTTTTACTTTGACATGTATTTTTCTAAAATGTCGGGACATCTTTTGAATTTGTAAGGTTAACTGGGTCTTTGTGCAAGAACTAGTCAAATGAACTCTTAATTCATATTTACTATTTTTAGTATGTAGTTCAATTGTTTCCTTATTTTTCTCCTCCCATTATCTATAAATGTAAAATTATTTGGCATTGTAAAGGGTTGGATGTTTTTATATGAATTGGATCTTGAAGTTGAAGTGATATAAATAATTTTTGTTTTCTATTTCATTATTGAATAATATTAAAGATATCTTTTACAAACTTTGTGTTGTGGATGTATCTTTTTCATTTGAGGTATTGTTCTTAAGTTCAATGCACTAAATGGTTCTTTTAATATCTAGTTTATTGAATCTACAACAAGTTATTACTATCTGATCACGTGTGATTATATTTTGATCTACATTTTCTTAAGTGAAAGCACGTTCCTATCTATTCTCTTCTTATTCTTCTAAAATTACTCATGTCTATCTTCTTCTTCTCTCTTTACACACATTCCTTTCTAATAAGAATAAATCTATTGGGATGAGATCAAACCATGAGGTTAGTGTAGATATTGTAAATATTATTTTGCATGCATTATATTAGTAATAAATAGGGTGCCTCCCTTTATTTGAGGAGGGAATTTGTCCCACATGCTGTGGTTGAACCTCATATTTTGTCTTTGAAAAAATATCCAACCAACAAGATGAACTTGTGGTTCATCTCTTGGCCTGAGCCTGGGACCGAGGAGCATAATAATACATTAGAGACATGAGAGACACACTTAAGTTACATGTGGAAAGAGAAGGAAAATGGGAAAATGGTGTACCTCATTGATAATGAATAAGTAGAGAACCTGAATAATAAACATACAAAGGGTGCACATGAAGTGATGGATTCCAGATATGACAAAGAACACATATACCATGTACTATGAACATTAAGAAGGTGAATATTGGAACTGAGGATGTGCCTAAGGAGGTTATTGTTGGATATTATTGGTAAGAACTAGAAGTTATGAAGATCATAAAGCTATTGCATGACTTCCAATATATGTTTCAAGAGGTTACCATGAGTTGAAATGTGTACATCCCTCATTGGGAGAGATGAAGACTACTTTGAAAGAAGGTGTGTGTCCCATTTGGAAGAGACATTATAGAATGAATTTGAACCTATGCATGAAGGTAAGGAAGAAATTGATAAAATGATTAAGTCTAGAATCATTGAACCAATTGAGGAATCTGAGTGGGTTAGCCCCAAGGTGATCGACATCAAGAAGGATGGAAGGATAAGGATCTACATTGACTACAAGGAACTCAACACTTAATGTTTCATTGATCCTTTTCCTATGCCATCCATAGAGGATATACTTGAAGGCATTACATGGCATATAATCTATTCATTTATGGATGGATTTTAAGGCTATCACCAAGTGCACATTGTGTGAGAAGATTGGGAAAGAAACACCTTCACCACTAAATGGGTAATCTTCACATATACTTTGTCATGATTTTTGGTTGAAGAATACGCCATCAGTATTCTTGCGCATAGTTGTGAAGGAATTCCAAGACTTTATTCATGAGTTCTTGCGGGTTTATCGGATAATTGGACCAATTATGTACTGGTGAAATATCATTATGATAATCTAAGGCTCATGTTTGAAATATGTACGAATTAAGCATCTATCTCAATTTTAAGAAGTGTATATTTTCCACCGCTTTTGGTATTTTACTTGGGCACATCATTTACAAGGATGTATTTTTGATAGATCTAGCTAAGATTGCAGTCATTTTGAGGCTACAAAGACCATCCAATCAGAGTGAAGTTTTTATATTCTTGGGGCCCAATGGTTATTATAGGAAATTTATCAATACATATGTAAATATTTCCACACCCCCGTAGGAATTGATCAAGGCCAAATTAAATTTTAATTGGGGTCACATGTAATAGTCATAATTTGAGACATTGAAAGATAAGTTTAACAATGCACCTATCTTGTGCTTCCCTTCATAGAAAAAACTTTTCCATGTACATGTTGATGCCTCTAGCATGGCTATTGGTGTATATTTGGTGCAACCAAGAGAGGTTAATGTAGATCATCCCATATGCTTTGCAAACATGAAATTAACACTAGCCGATCAGAACTATACAACTACTGAGAATGAGGGGTATTCTCCATGATCTACATGCTTCAAAATTTTTGACACTACTTATTATCCACACAACTCTTATTTTATATAGATCATATGACATTGAAGTACTTGGTCAATAAAACTGGTTTGCAAGGGAACATCTGCTGGTGGATACTCCTTTTTTAGGATTTTGATTTTAAATTTGTAGTCAAGATAGGCAAGAGAAACATGGGAGCTAACCATTTGTCAAGGATCAATTATGGAAATGATGTGAAGAGTATTGAAGATACTATTCTAGATGCACAAATGTTCATATTGAATCACATGCATGGTGATTTGGAAGACATTGCGGTATTTTTTGTTCACTAGACTTGCATCAGAAGGAATGAATACATTGGAAAATAAGTATCTTTCTAATTGTGATGTGCCATATCAACTCATTAGAGGAAACATGTATAATTTGGGAAGATATGAGGTCTTATACAGATGTGTTTTGGAGCATGAGTGTAAAGCCATTATGGAGGAAATAGATGAAGGCATCGTAGGAAGAAATTATGTAGGGGAAGAGACTACGCAAAAGATCCTTTTATCTAGTTTATGGTGGGAGACATTGTAAAAATATACCAAGGATTCTTTCAAATCATGTGATCATTATTAGTGAATTGGAGAGCTTAGAAATATAGGTGAAATTCCATTAAGTCTTATAGCGAGTACAGTCTTTTGAAAAGTGGGCAATTGATTTTATAGGACCTATTACACTACCTATGTGTAGGACAGGTACATGCTACATAATCAAATGTACTAAATATTTGACAAGGTGGGTAGAGGCTGCATGTACAAAATATTACACAATAACAACAACAACGAGGCTCATTTGGGAATATATTATCACCATGTATGGATGACACTTAAGTTTAACAAGTGATATAGGGACTCATTTCTTAAATGAGACTATTAGAATTTTATTGGTAGATTTTATGGTGGCACGCCATAAGACTACCCCTTATCACCCCTAGCCTAATAGTACTATTGAATATTTCAACAAGATCTTGGGATAAACATTAAAGATTATTTGCAATATAGGAAGAAATGAGTGGAATGATAAGGTGTCACATGTTCTTTGGGCATATAGAATAAACATATAAAGAGTTAAACAAGGTCACACCCTTTCAGTTGGTGTTTGGTGTGGAGGTTGTACTACCTGTGGAATTTATGTTACCATCCCTACATATTGCACACGTAGGTGGATTAGATGATGAACATCCCATGGATGAGTGCATTGACAAATTGATACAATTGGATGAGTGATGCACCATTTCACGATGGATTCAGAAGATAGAAATGGTAAGAGAAAAGGCTTAACATGAAAGGAACATCAAGAACAAGTCTTTTGTAGTTGAAAAGATGGTACTTCTATACCACTCCAATTTTATGTTCCATCAAGGGAATTTAAAATTTCATTGGTTGGGACCATTTGTAGTGACCAAGATAATCGAATTAGGCACATGTCAATTAAAAGAACTAGATGACACCATGTTTCCTAGTTACTTCAATGGGAGTAGGATGAATCCCTACTATAAATAATATTCCTTTATGTTTGTAATAATGAAGTGTTTCCACTTAGATTATATTTCACTTTCATGTTTTTTCTTTTCTTATTTTGTTGTAATATGTACGTTCACCATCAAGAGCTGATTACTCTTTATTGAGTTGATGTGCAAAGAAGCTGCACATATTTTTAGTGTGGGGTGAAATAGGCAAGGTTGTGCGTAAAAGATATTGGGATGTTGGTACTTGGATTGGAGTTAGTTTAATGGTGCACGCGGAAATTTTGAAATAAGGTTACTTGATGGACATATATTAAGGGTGCACAAAAGTAAAAATAAGGTCTTTGTAAGTGCTAGGAATGATGGCGTCTAATGGGAATTACTCAAGATTTTGAATCCACATGAGAAAGAGGTGTAAAATCTAACACGAAGGAGGTAGCACTAAGACAAACTACTTAGTATATGGTGCATAGGAAGATGGGTTGTAGGATGGGAAGATGCATGCAAGGATGTCTGATCTTGAAAGTAGTGGCACATTAGAAGGTTGTATGATTGGCGTGTGTGGAAGAAAGAAAGAAAATGTTTGGAAAAATTAAAAAGCACATTTAATGCTTTATCGGTGGTAGGTGAGGAGAAATTAATGTAATATTTTTTTGGAAAACTATAAAAGGAGTGTGGGTGAGCTCATTATTACCTTGCATATTGAAGAGTTAGAGTGATTGAAAGAGTGACTAAGTACAAATTGTGTCTACGAAGAGCTTGTGAAAAAGAAATTTGAGATGAATTAGAGTAAGTTACACATGGCCAAATTTGGAATTACTTTGGTGGAATGAAGAGCATGAAAGGAATGTATGAGGGTTTTTCATACATAGAGGTTTAAGGGTTTACATTTTAAGAGCTAGGGTTTGAAGAAAAATGATTTCATAAAATTTGAAGTTACAAAACTAGGGCATGGGGTTAAATTTTGCAAACCAGAAAACCAAGAGGATAAGTATAAGGATTTGGAGTTGAATACATGATGGTTGTAGCATGTTGGGTAAGTGTTATCATCATCTAGGGAATAAATTTTATAAAACCTTCAAGTTTGAATTTCGGAAGAATTTGGGAAAGATAACCATGGAACCAAAGAAACCACCAACAATATCAACCAAGGGTAAAGGTAAGGGAAATGGAAAATATAAAAATCCCGAGGTGGAAGATGTGCTAGAAGAGTGTTTTTTAGAGATTCAGTACCCTAGAAAAGTGATAATAGGGAATCCATGGGAGTCACACTTGACTAAGGGAAATATTAGTGACTAAAATCATTACTTGTAGGCATACGATGCTAGAATAAATAGGGAGGTGATGAATAAAATAGACCAAAGGACTGCAGAAGGGTATTTGGTCTATAATTACATAATACAAAAAGACTTGGAGAGTGCTAGAGTCCTTCAACTATATGATCTACCATTCTTTGGAAAGTCGAGTGATTGTACCAATGGTTGATGTGGCACATCCATGATTACTACTTTTATTTTGTAGGGAGAAGAATGTGCATTACCATGTAACTAATTGGAAGAGTTATAGGCTTACGTATTTTGAGTTTTGAGATAGATTGTTGGATGGAAAAAAGGGGATAGGTGTTGGGCACGTGAATGTAGGGTTTTGGAAGAGCGCACGATGCTACAATATGACTAAACTACCAGAATCAAGAGTTAGATGTTTCTATTGGTAAGGAAATTTTTGGAGTTAACATGTTGGGCACAAAAAGACATGAAGACTTGTAACACATTTAATGGTATTTTAGGAGAAAGAATTAGTTCGAGAACCATGCATAGTTTAGTCTAATAATAGGATTTCTACTCTAAGTTATCTATAGGAAGTCTATTGTTAGAATACTTGCATGTTTTGCATCCTTTGGTAAAGGTGCATGGTTATTATTAGTGTGTGACCTATTTTGAGATAGTGCATGGGAGGTGAAGGGAAAGTCCCCACCCCTATATATATATGTACGTATTTATTTTCACGGTCAAGAGTGTGTCAATTTGTAGAGTTATCTTGCTAGTTTTGCTCTTGCATAGTAAATATTGTTATAGTAATGTTTAGTTCATCTTACATATATTCTAAGATCTAGATCTGGTTTATGAAATATGTGTTTTTTACTATTGGTTATGAATCTAAATACCTATATGCACCATTATGCTAAGATTTTATACAAGAAACTCTAAAGAGGGACATGGTACCTTTGTGTGCTTTAGGTGAGTACTCAGCTCAGGCTAAGTGATGTGCCAATGTGTCTAGTTTATTTAAAGTGAATTTTAGGCTGCATCATTGGTTCCATTGCTAGGACCTCTTTCTAAGCTATTTTGAGGATTTTGTGTGATGAAGACATATCGGTTGACCTTAGAAAGTGTTGAGGACTGGATAGTAGATCTAGAAGAAAAGTACACTCGAAGATTCAAAGACTCTTGTATCTCGAGTTTGACACACATGCATGGGCTGAGTAGAATTTGTATGAATGCTTATAGGAAATCTTCTTTGCTATCTTCCCCATAGAGCTATATGAGTGGATGTTTTCTTACACATCTAAAAGGAATTAGAGATTCCAAAATTTTTCTAGATGCGATAATAATTTTAGTATCTCTATGATGTTGATATGATGGATACTTGGTTACGTGGTGTTATGGATATATATATATATATATATATATATATATATATTAGAGTAATCAATTAATAATTACTCTCATCTAGAGGTATTGTGTTTCACTTTTCTCTGTTACCCTAGGGGATCGTGTTTGCATGGAATTCCACTGGTGATCAAGATCTTGATGGTAACCCTAAATTTGGAAGAGAATTTGATTACTAGATAAACTCCACCATGCACGGGGAAAGTGTAGGTGCAGTGAAGTATGTAAGACCTAGCAAAGAGAAAGGAAAATATAAGAAAGGTATCTTAAGTTTAATAAGGCACATGAGAGGGATTTAGAGAAGCAATGTGAGGTTTCAGAACAAATGACATTGTGGAGAGAGATGACTTGTGAAGGATTTGGAGCTCACGTAGAGGACATGGAGCTAGAGCATTTGGAACTCCCCATTTGGGAAATCATGACAGGGAACCCTCATCTACCTCTTACGAGATTGTACCAATAGAGACAACATTTTCTATAGGTGTGCATCGAATCTACACCGGAAACCTTTCCATTGCGTTTGGTTTTCTAGTTTCTAGTATAACCAATAATCAACAAGCTAGTTTGGGCAGTAGAGTAGAAGAGGTAAAGTTGACTTATCAATAGGATCAAGATTAAATCAAATAGCAAGTACATTTATGGCCAAGTAGACGTCTTCTTTGTTATTTTGAGGTCCGGTTGGAGGTACCTTTTTAGGTGCATCATTATCATAGAACATAAGTGCACGAACTTTGGAATCACATATGAGAGTAGTACAAATTTTTAGACTACGGGAGATAAATTTAGCACTACTATTGGGACAAAAGGAAGTGCATCTTATGGTTTAATTCCTATTACAGGGGGAGGATCAAGAGGCACCGGGGCTCAAGATCTGGTTGTTCAGTGGATATGGAGGTAGAGGTAACACATGAGGTTCTAGATTTGGTGGGAATGGTCCTCATCAGCCCCAAAATATATACATGGAAATTTCACTTTGTCTCCTAGAGTATATGGGAATAGAAGATGCTACTGAGCATGTCCATATGTGTGAGATACTATGGAACGTAAAAGAAATTACCACTTCAGAGCATAAGGCTAGTTAGTTTGTAACTACATTTTAGGGATACGTGCACAACTGGTACATGAATTTTGACCCTAATCAGACTTTTCTGGATTATACGGAGTTACAGGATGATTTCTTTAAAGAATTATATATCCATGAGTTAAAGTAGAAAAGTATAAGCATGCTCAAGGATATCAAGAAGGGAACCACCGAGAGTGTACGATAACATGATGCTCATTTCAAAACACTCTTTTTAAACTATCATATAATATCCATGCAAGTCAAAGCATACACATTGGTTTATCGAGGCCCGATCACACTTTTTAGGAGGGTGCTCTCACATAAGACTTATACATACCCGTGTGAGACACTTGAAGTAACTTTGCACACCGAGGTAGTCATGAGCATAGACACTGAAGTGAGCCCATTCTTGAGGCTCAAATTATGACAATGGATTTTTTTTGGAGAAACTATCAGCCAATACAACACATGAGACACATAGTGGAATTTGGTGCACAGATTGTGAAGTAGAAGGGCATACTAAGGATAGTTGTTCTTAAAGATCAGTGCACTCCTTATTGCTGGATAATGGGATATGTCATCTAGATCATGATGTAATCCATTGTCCATTGTTGCAACATGTGATAAGAAAGAACGTGTCATGTTACGATAAGATTTACTAGTCCACAACTCATAATACTGAAGATTGTAAATTGATTTATCAGATCCATGATGCCATTGACATTAGGGTATGACAAACTGGAGTTACAAATAACTCTAAGATAAAATTGAGCAACATGATCATGATCGAATCAAAGGCACTATGATCATAATGAAGGGAACTTTGAGGGAGGTCATGGTAGAGGTCGAGGATAGCATGATGATGGATTTAGAGGATGAGGCCGAGGTGGTGGATGAGGTGAGTTCCTTCATGGAACATGTTATACATGTGGATCTCTTGACCATTACATGCATGAGTTTCCTCAAAACATTACTTGTTCTTTTTGTAGAAATAATCATAACTATGAAGAGTTCCCGGACTTATATGAACATATGAGAAAGAAGAAAAAACAAGAGAATAAGGGCGTAGGGATGGTTATAATACAATGCGCCGTGGAAAATAAATGGATTCCAAAGTGAGCATCGAATCCTAGGTTAGTACCTATGAATATTACTACATGTATCGAGGTCATTTGTGTGTGCCAAATAAATATTACAAAAGAAGCCTACCATTACTAAGGACGGGGTTTTACATGAAAAATACCCAGACCCTACACATTAGAAGGAGGTTTATCAATAAACCATGAAGGTACTTAGAAATTTGTAGGGTGAAATATAGTGTTAAAAGGAATAGTCACGAAATTTGGAATAGAAGAAAGCAGTGAGACTTTCCGGTTGGATGTTGATGATCCGAAGGAATTATGTACGATACTATGCCAGGAGAACATTATTCCATTACTAGGGAGTATGTTAAAAGGAAACACTACATGCGTTGGTATTGAGAATAGATGATATATTCTACATGTTAATCTCCCACCTCATAATTTGGATTATGACAAGGAGATCACTCTAAATGCTATTGTGGATAGATGGCTTTTGAGAAATATTTTGATTGACATAGGTGCGGAAGTGAATGTGCTTACCTTAGATGCATGGGTTCAGGTGGGTAGACCTCCATTGTAGCAATCTTCCAATGTACTATATATGGAAAATTAGACTAAGGCTATGCCAATTGGGGTCTTGAAGGATGCATCCATTACTATATATGTGGCCAAGTTCACTAGAGAATTTGAGGTCTTAGCACCTAGAGAAATGGAAAACTTCCCATCTCTACTTAGAGGCCCTTGGTGCTATGCAAATAATGTTGATCTACGATTCAATAAGGGATATATCAATTTTGAGAAAAAGGAAGAATGAGTTATTATCCCTTTGACAAACAAGAAATATGCACCTTATGTTGAGCCCTTAAATAAAGAATATCTAAATAGAATTTATGTGTGCACCATTCGAGATCCATAATCTCTTGAGCCATCTAAGGAAGGAATTCTCCATTAGGATGATGCACAGATCCATCAATGATACTACAAGTATTTCCTATGAAAATTAGGCACATGGTACCTATGAGATGGTTTTGTGAGAGGTAAGAATCACAAATACATGCGTAAGTAGGCCGTGTTGTGTTAGGTGGTGAGGAAACAACCCCTGCACCTCGTACACTAGTGAAGGAAACCTTGAGTTATTCCTACGGGCTATGGAAGTATAGTGGAAAGATTAGGTGGATAGAAGGAATATGTTAGTTTATATGATGGGAAGGATAGCAACGCATTGGTGGATGGTTCAAAGGAATAATCTCATAAAATGGAGAGAGGTAAGAATTGCCCTATCGAACGGTTTATAAAAGTATTTCACCTACTCAAATCTATGAATATCATGGTAATAATCTTGTTTAACACCACGTTCAATAGTGTGTGAGAATCCGGATAGAGGGGAAGGAAGTTTACCGCCTTTATTGTCAGTTCACAAACTTTATTTCACCTTGGGAGGTGTGCACATGCTTGGTATGTTTATGTAGATTTGGATAGAGAGACTAGAAATTTGCAAGAATTGACTACAAGAATGATCCAAACCTTTGAATACTTCTTTGCTAAACCTATGGTGAAAGGGGCATTACAGATTATGAACTACTTAATTATGGGAGATAGTGCAAAGGATGAAGAACTCATTCAGTAGTTATTTGGTGAGTCACACCTAGAAGCATGTTTTGAAGAGGTAGATGAGACAGGATGCAGAACTACTTGAGCATTCTTGCCTAGAGGAGAAAGAAAATATAGTCTACATGGTGGATGATGAAGAGGTGGAAAATTTGGACATAGATCATTTAGAGGGTACGCACAAGGTCTTAAATAGTATAGATGAGAAGGTGTGTGCCTACCATGAACTTATGAAGACGAAGAAAGGATACATTGGAATAGATGATAAAATTAAGGAGGACATAATTGGAGATTACTAGTATGACTTTGAAGTGGATAAGATAATTGAGTTACTATGTGGTTTCGAGGACTAATTTCCTATGACATAGCATGATATGAAAGGAGTGCATGAATCTTTGGGAAAGATGAAAAATAAGCTAAAGGAAGGTGCACGCACAATTAGGAAGAGAACTTATAGGATGAACCCTAACATGTGTGTAAAATTTGAAGAAAAATTGACAAGATGTTGGAATCTGGCATTATTGAGCCCATAGAGGAATCAAAGTGGGTTATCCCTATGGTAATCATCATAAAGAAAGATGGAATAATCATGATTTTTGTGGACTATAGGGAGCTGAATGTTGTATGTGTGATTGATCCTTTCCCTACACTATTCACTGAAGAACCAAATTGCAATTCATAATACATTGTATAGATTATCTTACAAGATGGGTGGAAGCAGAACCTATAAGGGATTGTACAATGAAAACAATAATAAGGTTATTGTGGGAGAATATCCTTACTAGGTATTGATTTCCTTTAAGTTTGAAAATTGATAGAGGAACTCATTTCCCTAATGAGACCATCAGGATATTATTGGATGAATTTATGGTTGCCCACCATATGACAACACCTTATCAAACTCAAGAAAATGGGATGTTGAGGATTTCAAAAATATATTGAGCCAGGTTTTGAAAAAAATTGATGTTGGAAGGAAAGATTGGGATGATAAAGTTTCTACTATGCTTTGGGCATATAGAACAACCTACAAATGGTTGAATAAGGAAACACCCTTTCAGTTGGTGTTTGGGACAAAGGTAATTCTGCCCATGGAATTCATGTTACATTCTTTACGTATTGCACATGTAGGAGGACTAGCTGATGAGAAAACATTGGAAGAAAGAATTGAAAAGTGGATATAAATGGATGAGAGGGACACAATAGCACGATGGAGTTAGAAGCAAGAAAAACTAGGTAGAAGGCATGGGAGAACATGAACATGAGGGAAAAGAAGATTAACATTGTGTAGAAGCTACTTCTTTATGATTCATAGTTTCGCACTACCCAGAAAGCTAAAGGTGCATTGGTTGGGACCGTATGTTGTCACTCATATACTTGACTTAGGAGCTTGCCATCTAGAGGATCTTGATGGAACACAATTTCTTGGTTACTTCAATGGGAGAAAGTGAAGCCCTACTATAAATAAGTATTCTTGGTGTTTGTAATAAGGCATTATTGCCATTTCGATTAGATTTCCTTGTTGTATTTCCTTTAGATGTGTTTCCTTCATCATCGATATGCTTTTTTAATTTAGTTATGTGTTGTGTAAAAAGTGCGTTTGCATACCGAAGCTTGTTGTAATCTAAAGTGTTTATTTACGTAGAGGATTTGTAACATTCCCATTTTAAGACTAAATAATCATAATTTATAACACACATTCCATGCCAATCAATCTCATAACAAATAACCATATGCAATTGTAAATGGCTTGGTGAACTACCGAGTCCGATCTCTCATGTTATTTCAATGTATTGGATACTAAGTATACATGGTTCTCTTACCCTTTTCTAGGTATTGAGTGTTCTGTTTAAGAGACCTATCTAAATATTTGTTACCAATATTCATCTGAAATCCCATTTATTAAACTAGGTGACATAGGAAAATGAAACTAGCAGCTTGCGATACTTTGGCCAAATATTTCCAACATACTATTCATGTTACTATTCCTAGATGACATACTCATCAAATGGAATACATCCTTCACCCCACTCATCTGTTATCTAGAATGGTCTTCACTAACTCCTATCAGTCCACTTGTTCAAGGTTTACCCTAACCAGGTTAGTAACATAGTTTGGTATAGGGCCCCACTCATGGTGACTAAGGGTACATAGACATACTCAATCGACCTAAGTCAATTAGATGTGTCTAGTTATCCTAAGTCATCATGAGTTACCCCCTGTACTAAATCATGTTCCTAACCTGACCTAGAGTAAAACTAAGATCAATTCCAAGTTTATGTAGATCTAGATGATTCAAATCTAAAGGGTTTTGTAACATGTCAACTACAACATTATATCCTCATGAAGACCCAAGTCTTCATGAAGGTACAATTTTGTAGTTGGTGTGTGCCAACATCCAATGGAATTACTCATCTCGATGTACATACCTAAGCAAGAAGTTAATTACCCAATTATTTTTCTTAATTAAGGTTTAATTACAAAGCAACCCTGTTGAACCCTAATTTCATTAGCCCTTAAGGTTGACATCCACAATTGAGTGGTTAATGTATTGTAGAAACTTCATGATTTCTTTTTATTCATTAACTTCCTACTTTAGGATTTAGTTAATTAAAACAAACAACAACATCAATAAGATTTACTTATTATACCACAACCATTCTTAGCTTGTTTAAGTTCCAAAATAGGTTCCATTATAATAGAATTCATTAAGATGAAGTCTAATTAATAAATTTTTGTATTTACCTTCATTTTCTTAAACCTATCAAGGTATTGGTCAAGAGGAAGTGCCTTCCTCTTTCTTGTTATGAGTTAGGGTTCATTGTACCCTTTTACATTATACAAGTCATCATAATTAATTTTCACTTTCATTAACATCTTTTAATAAACCATAGTGACTTAGATAAAAGAACATCTATGCATGCCAACTTAATAAGATGCATTTCAATAAAGGGATAGTGTATCTAATTTCCTTCCATCTAACTTATTTAATGCCAAATTAAAATGGTTCCATTCAGATAAGAATATGAGAAAATAAAGATAAGATTACAAATTTCCTTCACAGAATGCACAAGAGAATGACACATCAAGTACAAGTAACTCTCAATATTTTTCAATTCATCAAAGTGAAATACACATTTTACAAGACCATGCATTTTAGACATCTTTCATGTCAAACAACATCAAGCTCAATTAAGAAATACAACTTTTCCTCTTTCAATACATTTCAATAATGAATCATATTTCTTCATAAAAGATCCAGTCTTTAAGTAACAAATAACATCATAAAATTTATTGTCTTCCTTTATCACTTACAAAGTCCATCTGCAAAAATTGCTAGCATGGGTCAAGTTCATTGAACTGAGCATGATAAGCACTAAGCATTAAAATGATGTGCTTTCAACTAACTGTTTCATAAAAAGAACTCTACTTTTATGAAATCAGTAAGGCAAAAATAGATAGATACATCATAAAGAAATAACAATCATAAAATAAAGAATAAGGTGATAAACCAAATTAACATTTAGTAAAGATCATGATATAATCAACACTCTTTAGCCATTGATTTCATAAGGAATTATATCAGATAAGTAATATTTCATCCTAATTACTTATCTCATTCTTACTATAGGTACTTATAGTTTATTTCTTACTTCATTCAATCTAAATTCCAAAGATAGACACTAACTCTAATATTTCCCAAAATAGAGTTATTTTTTTAAGAAGCAAAGATCCATCATACTCAACATTAACATGTTCCATCATAAAACATCTTCTGCCAAGCTAATTCAAACTTCATGAAAGGTTTAAGGTTGAGCCATCAATATCATAAAAATAAGAGATTCCTATTTCAGATGCTACATCCAAATTTAAAGCTCAAGATATAGCCTAAGTCTTAAGTTAGGCCACAATAGGTTAGAAATAGGAAATGTATTTAATTGATTACTTACACTAGACATTAGTCACACATTACCAAATATAGTTTCCAATCAACAAAATCAAGGAGAATAAGTAAAGGATTATCTCCAACTACTCACTTTACAATCCTATTAAGTAATAAAAACTGAATCAATTATATCCTTAAAAAAGAGTAAACGAAGAGGAAAAGAAAAAGAGAGAGAGAGAGAGAGAGAAACAACTCAGAACTTCCCTCAGAGTTCAAGGAGAACAATGTTACATTCCACAACTCAGAGAAGAGAGAGGACAAAATATAATCTCCTTCACATTTCAAAGAAAACAGTGATGAATACCTTAACTCGAAGAGAAAGAGAGAAAGAAGTCACAACAAGAATGGGAGAAGATCCCATTATTATTTTCCAAGAAAAGAAATACATATCAGAATAAAAAATAGATATAGATCTAATCAAGAGATCTTTAAACTCTTGTCAAACATTGAAAACATAGAACTAAATGAAACTAGACCGAATTATGTGACTACAATATGTAATTTAGATTCGGAGATGAAGTTCTCTCAAATAAAAAAAAGAGTAGTAATAGTAGTGCATTAGCTACATCTAGAAAGAGATGATTTGAATGAATTGATTAAGCAACAATACATGAAGTATCAACAACCACTAGACATTCCAATTTATCCAATCGTAAATAGCTCAGTTCATATAACCCGAGCTTAGCCATCATTTCTAAAAAAAAATACAATATAACAATCAAGTTAACACTTACTCCCATCTTCACAGGGATAAAAGAAACAATATTCAGTAAGAAGAGAAAGAACCCAACCTGATTCGAACATAATAAAGACACAACGTAAAACAAGGTGACTCCATTACATGTGCATGAGTCAGTCTCAAGTGAGGAATAGAATAATCAAATTTATTTCAGTCTATTCCTCAAGACAGTCTCGACTGAACTAATCAATATTTCACCAAGACATTCAAACTCTTTAGTATTGTTCACATATCAAAATAAACGTAAGGATCTAAGAAAATCCCTCAAGCTGAACCGATTGGTTAGTTCCGAAAGCATGAAATGTCATCCCAGAAAATATGCATATACATTCATTAATTCTTTCCCAAAAATCATGAAAACATGGTATTTAACAAACTTACTCTCAAACAGATTCAATCAAGAGGTTCATCTAGGTCAAGAACAGGTAAGTTATTAACAAACCATCTTCTAACTTACAAGTGCAAACAACAAGGTCGACATCATGCAAGTTCAAGAAGGAGCTAACTTGTATAAATCAAATTTCCAACCCAGATAGAACCAACACTCAAAATATCTTCCATTAAACAAGAACTTCTATTGTCCAAATTTAGATCAGTCTTACAAGAGGTTCACAACCCAAAACGTATAAAGTTAGAAGAAGAAAAACTCATTTACAGTTATATTCAAACAAGTTTGAATCCACAAAATCATTGAATCCAAGAAACCATTTTAACACATCTCAAAAGAAGTAACTAGATTCAAAACAACTAAAGTTTCAACTGAGAATAATACCTTTCTTACCCCCCAACAGGGGAAGACAAATCTAGATCGAATCTTATAGCAAACAATGTTTTCCCTTAACTCATTTTTGCACAGACAACAAGATTCACACAAATTTTCATCATTCCAGTCCCAACAAAGTTAAAGCATGATTCACCACTATATTCAATAGGGAACAAACCCGCATTCCATTTTATCTAACAGAGACTCTTCATCAGAAAATACAAAGAACAATTCAAGCATGAATGCAAATAACCATCATAAGAATAAAAACCATTTGTTTCCAAGAGAAGAGTTGTTTTAATGAAGACATTTAGTAAAAAAGAACAACTTAATGGATAGAGCCTATCATGCCTGATAGAGCTTCTATTGATTTGCAGAATATTTCCAACCAAGCCTCCCACAATATTTTCTTTTTCCAAGCAATCAACAATTCCAAACATCCTATTACCTCTTATACTTCCACAGATCAAAAATAGCTCAGAGGTGCCAAAAATAGTGAAGGATTGAAAATAGAACTGCTTGGTTCAAAGAACCCAAAATCTCCATGTAGAGAAAAAATCACCAAGATAAAATGACCAAACAACCTCTCAAAAATCTACTTGCATGTCTTCCAAGGTGGTTTCTTTGCCAAGACCAAGACTCATTAATGCAAGGACAACCAACTCTCCCGCCTATTTCTCCACGCCACCACCATCCAAAATTGGTGAGCTCTATTTCAACCCTTGCATGCATTTTAATTTTAGAGAAGATGCCAACTAGACATTCCCTTAACTCCTCATTCCATGCCTCCAAAACTGGTAAACAGAGTTCATTAATTCAAAAATCAAATCACATTAATGCCATAGAAATCGACGCCACCGACTCCCATTTTCCATGCAACCCTTTAGGTTCCCCTTTAGCTTAGCATTAGTTTAGGTTAGATTGACATTAGTTTAGGGTTCAACCTTAGCCTAGGTATATAGTATTTACCTTAGGTTATTTCCAAAACTTTCCAAATTAAACATGCCAACATAGGTTAAGACATAAACCTTAGTAATAGGTAATTATCATTTTCCTTAGGTTATTTCCAAAACCCACAACCATAAAGCATACCAACTTAGGTTAGGATGCAAACCTTAATAGTTTGGTAATAGGTCTAAGGTAGGTCCAAATTACCTTAGGTTAGAATCCAAATAGGATAGAACATTACAACTTAGGTTAAATGATTAGCATTAAACATCTTGACCAAGGTTAAGGTATTCACCTTAATAGCCCATAAATAGGCCTTGATCTTCTTATTATGCTATTTAGCATCTTAAACAAAAATATTTATCAAGAAGACCACGTTTAATACTTACCGCATGTTATAAAGTAAGGACATCATACAGAAGGGTCCTCATATTCATAACCAAAACAAGACTCAGTCCACATTACCTTTTACTTCAGAATGTTAGTTTATCAAAATGATTAATAATGGAGAACTAAAGCATGCCTTGGATCAATGGAATTGATCCAAGGTTTTTTGTTAACATATGGTAAGTATGAAAACAACAATATAGGTTCACAACCTTTCGAACATAAGGAAGAATGGCTTCATTTCAAGTAAATAGAATTACAACAAAATGAATCCTTGTATAGTAATAATTTATCCATTGCAAACATGATTTCCAACAGTCAAAAGAATACACCTTCCTAAGAAAAATCACATGTCAATGTTTGCAATGTCAAGAGGAAATGAAATCAAGGTAACATTTTGTCTAAGATGTTACATACTTCCCTCCTAAAAAGAATCATCATCCGATGATTAACTTAATCAAACAATTTGCATCAAGGAAAAATCAAATTATTATACTTCCATTCATATGTTAAAAACAAAACTGGATTTTAAAATTCCATAATCAACATTAAAAGTAGTTGTCCATTTTAAATAATGTAATGTCTCCCAAGATTAGAAGATTTATTGACATATCAAGAATAAAATATTAAAATTTTATCAGTCAACAGAATCAATTTGTTCAAACAAGTATGGAAAAGTAGTTTTCATATCTTCAAGATTTTCCCAAGTTACACTCTCCTTGTTAAACTGATCCCACTGGACCTTACATTGGCTTATTTCATGATTTCTTAAGTGCAATTGGTGAGTTTCCAGCACTCGTATGGGTTTAACCATGATTATTCCTGGGTCTTGGACCTATAAGGAATTCTAATTTAACACATGTGATAAATCTAAAACGTATTTCTTAAGCAGAGAAATATGGAAAACATCATGCATTCATGATAAAGTAGGAGGTAAAGCTAAATGATAAGCTACAGGGTTGATTACTTCAACAATTTCAAAGGGTCCCACATAACGAGGTGATAACTTGGTAGCCTTGCCAAAATTTATAGAACTCTTTTTTGGTTTAACCCGAAGAAAGACCTTCTCACCAAGTTCAAATTTCTTATCAACCCACTTTAAGTTAGCATAACTCTTTTTCCTATCTGCAACTTCTTTCAAGCATTCACGAATCATTTTAACTTGTTGTTCCATCTCCATAAGGATTTCAGGTCCAATTACCTCTCTATCCTCAATGTTGTCCCAACTAACATGGGTTCTGCATTTCCTTTGTATAATGCTTCGAAAGGTGCCATCTTCAGAGAGGTGTGATATGTGTTATTATATGCAAACTCAACTAATGGAAGGTACTCTTCCCATTTATACTATTGATCCATGTAATACATTCGTAACATATCCTCTAAAACTTGATTAACTCTTTTCTATCCATCCATCCATTTTCGGATGATATGCAAAAACTAAAATTCAACTTAGTTCCTAGAGCTGCATTAAGTGTTTGCCAAAATCTTGACATCATTCTTGGATCTCTATCCGATATGATCAACTCAAGTACTCCATGTAATCTAAAAATCTCATGCATGAATATTTTTGCTAAAATAGGTGAATCATCCTTAAGATTACCAACAATAAAATGAGCTACCTTTGTTAGTTTATCAACAACCACAAGAATAACATCATGTTTATTTCTTGACATAGGAAACCCTTGTACAAAATCCATGCTTATCACTTGCCATTTATACTACGGTATGCTGTGAGGATACAATAAACCAGCTTGGATGCATATGTTTAGCTTTTAACATTGACATTCTAAACAGTGTGTCACAAACTCAATCACATCCTTTTTCATCCCTTTCAGAAATATTGTTGTTTTATATCAGCAAGCATTTTGTAATGCCAGGGTGTCAGAAAAAGGTGAATTGTGAAATTCAGCTAATAATTTATTTCTTAAATCATTTAGCAAAAGGTATGTATACCCTATTTTCAAACCGTAAGATTCCTTCATTGTCAAAGTGAAAACCTTTATATCTCACATCATTTGGATCTGCAGCAAGTGTTGTCTTTACTTGTTGAAAATAAGAATCAGATTCCATAACACTTTTTACCTCATCTTTAAACTGAGTTCTCAATGTTATAAGAGCAGAAATGTGCTTCCTACGACTTAGAGCATCTACTACTCTATTTTCTTTGCCTTTAATATAACTTATGTCAAAATCATATTGAGATAGAAATTCTAACCATCTTCGTTGTCTTGCATTCAGATTTGGCTGAGTAAAAATATACTTCAACCCAAGATGATCAGTTTTTAGTTCAAAAGGTTTACCAAGAAGATAATGCCTCCATACTTGAAGTGCATGAACAATGGAAGCAAGCTCTAGATCATGTGGAGCATAATTCAGCTCATGTAACTTGATTTTTCTACTTTCATAAGCTATGACATGATCCTTTTGTAATAGAATACCTCCGAGACCCTCCAGGATGCATCCATTACAACAATGAAGTCTCCATTAGGGTCAAGTACAACCAAAATAGGTGTTGAAGTTAACTGATCCTTTAGAGTTTTAAATGCAGATTCACATTTTTCATTCCATACAAATTTCTTATCCTTTTTCTGTAATGAAGTTATTGGTGCAACAACTTTGGAGAAGTCTTTAAAAACTTCCTATAGTAACCAACAAGACCCATGAAGCTTCTAACTTCATGTACATTCTTTGGTGTAGGCCACTCAGTTATTGCTACAATCTTAGAGGGATCTACATCTACTATCCATTCTTGCTTATAACATGACCCAAATAGTGCACTTTTGTGTCATAGAAAGAACATTTAGACAACTTACCAAACAACCATCTCTTCCTCAAGATTTCCAAAACTATCTTCAAATGCTCATGGTGTTCTTCAATGCTTTTAGAGTATATGAGAATATCATCCAAGAATACAAGCACAAATTTGTCCAAGTATTCTTGAAAAATATTATTCATTAAATTCATAAAAGTTGCAGGTGCATTTGTTAATCCAAATGGTAAGATTGTGAATTCATAATGTCCATACCTTGTTCTAAAATTTGTTTTATGAATGTATTCATATTTTATTCTTAACTGATGATATCCATATCGAAGATCTATTTTAGAATACACTAATGCACCATGCATCTGATCAAACAAGATCATCAATTCTAGGAAGTGGATATCTGTTCTTAATCGTTGCCTTGTTTAACATCCTATAATCGATACACAATCTAAGTGTTCCATCTTTCTTTTTCACAAAGATTACCGGTGCTCCCAAGGTGAGACACTCGGTCTAATCAAGCCTTTAGACAAAATTTCTTGTAACTGTGCCTTAAGCTCTACCAACTCAATAGTAGTCATCTATAAGGTGCCTTGGAAATAGGCTCGGTTCTTGGTTTGATCTCAATAGTGAATTCAAACTCCCATTTGGGTGGAAGACCTAGTAACTCTTCGGAAACACATCACTGAAGTTTTGTAACAGTGGATATCTTTCCATGAAGTCACTACTTTCTTTATTAGTTTCAGAAATTTTTACTACATATAAGGTGTAGCCTTTGTTTTTGGCCTTTTAAGTTGCATAGATGACAATTTCCTAACTAAAATCTCACGTTTTACACCTTGAATGTCTGTTGTTTTTCTGCAGATCATCCAAACAACTAATATGTTTTTCAAAATAGTCAACTTTTTCCTTATGCTCAACTAGCCAATTAACACCTATGATTACATCATAAGACCCTAAAGGAGCAACATAAAGGTCAACCTCAATGGAAAAACTAGGCAAGTCAAGGACTGCTCCAAAAAGACACATACTAACTGTATGAACAACATTATTTCCATAATGTACAACCCATGATTTATCCATTTTTCCATCTTTTATTTTTAATTTCGATGCTAATTTAGTAGAAATAAAACATTTAGTAGCTCCAGTATCAAAAAGAATAGTTACAGGTATGCCAAATAACTTACTTGGAACCTCTATGGGTGTGACTTGCTTTTCAATCCTTTTGTCAGCCACTGCAGCATGTATCTTGTGATGTTGATTATGGTCATCCTTCTTCAAAGGACATTGGTTTGTGTAATGATCCTTTGCCACAATTGTAATAGCCTCTACGGGTCCCTTTTTAGGCTCAAATTTATTTCCATCCTTAAAGTTATCATTCTGACCTCCATAGGACTTCTATCATTATTATTGTTCTTGACAAAGTTATTTCATACATTAGCAGTAGGTTTATTCGCTATTGTTTTTTATTGTTGTTATCCGTTACAAACTTATTTTTCATACCAAACTTCTTCCATGGTCCCTTCTTAGGTGCAAGAGACGATGAAGAGTTTGGAACTTTCTTTCTGATTTCCTCCTTATGAGAAGAGATTGCTTTCAATTTTTGTTCTACCTTATGGATTTTTCAACAACCCCTTCCATAGTGGTTGGGTTGTGAACATCCACCTCTCCTCCTATAATGGGATTTAATCCCATGATAAATTTTCATATCCTAAACTTCTCGTCAGTTTGATACTGAGGTACATACTTAAGGAGTTTAGTAAACCACTCCCAATACTCTATTACAATTAATTTTCCTTGAGATAAGTTCTAAAATTTAGTCATTTTCTAATCATAATAAAGTTGTGGTAGCCATCATTTGCCTAAAATAACTTTTAAATTGATCCCAAGTAATATTTGTTTCATCAATGTTTAACTCATCCTTATGGTTGTCCCACCATGAAGATGCTTCATGGGAAAGTTGATATGCTCCCCATATTGCCTTAGTTTCCTCCGAGAAGTTCCTTATTGCAAATTACTTCTCCATTTCATTGAGCCAATTCTCAGCTCCATCTCCTAATGTGGTTCCATCAAACTTAGGTGGACTTATCCTTTTTATATCATTAGTGAGTTTAGCTACCAGCCTTGCCTTTTTATTTTTAGGATGATCAGGTATGTTTGCATTATTGTTATCAACACCTAAATTTCCCACATTAGCATTGTCCACAAGAGGTGGCTGATTGTTATTACTAGCATCTTCTTCCTCCTCCTCATTTCCCATTACTTGTTGTTCAAGTACATCCAAACGATCTCTTGTGTCCAAATAGGAAAGCAAGGATCTCATCAAGTTTTTGGGTAGTAGCTACTTCTCCACCAGGTGGTGGGTTATTTGTAAGCATTTCCTCTTGTTCTAACCATTTTCTGTTAACAAGAAAATTTAAGTTTTATCATATTATGGACACAATAGGTCCAAGAGCTGCAACCTTTAGCTTTGATACCAAGATGTAACATTCCCATTTTAAGACTTTAGAAACAAGGGAAAAAATTATATAATATAATGTTCTATGTTCTAAATAATCATAATTTAGAACACACATTCCATGCCAATCAATCTCATAATAAGATAACCATATTTAGAACACACGTTCCAGTAAATGACTGATGAGATAACTCGATCTCTCATCTCATGACTCAGTTTCTAACTACCGATCTCTCATGTTAACTCAATGTATTGTATACTAAGTATACTTGGTTCTCTTACCCTATTCTGGGTATTGAATGTTTTGTTTAAGAGACCTATTTGAATATTTGTTACCAATATTCATCTAAATCTGTTTCTTAAACTAGGTGACATAGGACAATGCAACCAAAGACCTTGCGATACTTTGGCCAAATATTTCCAACATACTATTCATGTTACTATTCCTAGATGGCATACTCATCAAATGGAATACATCCTTCACCCCACTCATTTGTTATCTAGAATGGTCTTCACTGACTCCATCAGTCCACTTGTTCAAGGTTTGACCCTAACCCAGGTTAGCAACATAGTTTAGTATAGAGAACCACTCACGGTGACTAAGGGTACATAGACATACTCAATCGACCTAAGTCGATTGGATGTGTCTAGTTATCCTAAGTCATCATGAGTTACCCCTATACTAAATCATGTTTCTAACCTGACCTAGAGTAAAACTAAGATCAAGTCCAAGTTTATGTAGATCTAGATGATCCAATTCTGAAGGGTGTTGCAACATGTCAACTGCAACACTGTATCCTCGTGAAGACCCAAGTCTTCATGAAGGTATAGTTTTGTAGTTGGCATGTGCCAACATCCAATGAATTACCCATCTCGATGTACATACCCAAGCAAGAAGTTAATTACCCATTATTTTTCTTAATTAAGGTTTAATTACACAACCCTATTGAACCCTAATTTCATTAGCCCTTAAGGTTGACATCCACAATTGAGTTGTTAATATTGCAGAAACTTCATGATTGCTTTTTATTCATTAACTTCCTACTTTAGGATTTAGTTAATTAAAACAAATCAACAACATCAATAAGATTTACTTATTATACCACAACCATTCTTAGCATGTTTAAGTTCCAAAACAGGTTCCATTATAATAGACTTCATTAAGATGAAGTCTAATTGATAAATGTTTATATTTACCTTCATTTTTTTAAACCTATCAAGGTATTGGTCAAGAGGAAGTGCACCTTCCTCTTTCTTGTTATGAGTTAGGGTTCATTATACCCTTTTACATTATACAAGTCATCATAAATAATTTGCACTTTCATTAACATATTTTTAATAAATCATAGTGACTTAGATAAAAGAACATCTATGCATGCCAACTTAATAAGCTGCATTTCAATAAAGGGATAGTGTATCTAATTTCCTTCCATCTAACTTATTTAATGTCAAATTAAAAGGGTTCCATTCAGATAAGAATATGAGAAAATAAAGATAAGATTACAAATTTCCTTCACATAAATGCACAAGGAGAATGACACATCAAGTACAAGTAACTCTCAATATTTTTCAATTTATCAAAGTGAAATACACATTTTACAAGACCATGCATTTCAGACATCTTTCATGTCAAACAACATCAAGCTCAATTAAGAAATACAACTTTTCTTCTTTCAATACATTTCAATAATGAATCATATTTCTTCATAAAAGATCTAGTCTTTAAGTAACAAATAACATCATAAAATTTATTGTCTTCCTTTATCACTTACGAAGTCCATCTACAAAAATTTGCTAGCATGGGTCAATTCATTGAACTGAGCATGATAAGCACTAAGCATTAAAATGATGTGCCTTCAACTAACTATTTCATAAAAAGAACTTTGCTTTTATGAAACAAGAAACCAAACAGATAGATACATCATAAAGAAATAACAATCATAAAAGAAAGAACAAGGTGATCAACCAAATTAACATTTAGTAAAGATCATGATATAATCAACACTCTTCAACCATTGATTTCATAAGGAATTATATCAGATAAGTAATATTTCATCCTAATTACTTATCTCATTCTTACTATAGGTACTTATAGTTTATTTCTTACTTCATTCAATCTAAATTCCAAAGATAGACACTAACTCTAATATTTCCCAAAATAGAGTTATTTTTTTAAGAAGAAAAGATCCATCATACTCAAGCATTAAC
The DNA here is from genome assembly GCA_018340775.1 of Taxus wallichiana var. yunnanensis. Classification (NCBI taxonomy): domain Eukaryota; kingdom Viridiplantae; phylum Streptophyta; class Pinopsida; order Cupressales; family Taxaceae; genus Taxus; species Taxus wallichiana. The sequence continues at coordinate 340,030,027 of CM031236.1, forward strand.
ATGTTCCATCATAAAACATCTATCGCCAAGCTAATTCAACCTTCATGAAAGTTTTAGGTTGAGCCATGAATATCATAAAAATAAGATATTCCTATTTCAGATGCTACATCCAAATTTAAAGCTCAAGATATAGCCTAAGTCTTAAGTTAGGCCACAACAGGTTAGAAATAGGAAATGTATTTAATTGATTACTTGCACTAGACATTAGTCACACATTACCAAATATAGTTTCCAATCAACACAAGTCAAGGAGAATAAGTAAAGGATTATCTCCAACTACTCACTTTGAAATCCTATTAAGTAATAAAACTAAACCGATCAATTCTTTAAACAAGAGTAACATAGAAGAGGGAAAAGACAAACAGAGAGAGAGAAACAACTTAGAACTTCCCTCGAGTTCAGGAGGAGAATAGTGTTACATTCCAAAACTAGAAAGAGAGAAGACAAATATAATCTCCTTCAGATTTCAAAGAAAACATTGATGAATACCTTAACTTAGAAGAGAAAGAGAGAAAGAAGTCACAATAAGAATGGGAGAAGATCCCATTATTCTTTCCAAGAAAAGAAATACATATAAGAATAAAAGAACTGATACATATCTAATCAAGAGATCTTTGAACTCTTTTCAAACATTGAAAACATAGAACTAAATGAAACTAGGACCAAATTATGTGACTGTAGTATGCAAGTCAGATCCAAAGATGAAGTTCTCTCAGCATAAAAACAAGAGCAAAGTAACAATAGTGCATTAGCTACATCTAGAAAGAGATGATTTGAATGAATTCGATTAAGCAACAATACATGAAGTATCAACAACCACTAGACATTCCAATTTATCTAGTCATAAATAGCTCAGTTCATATAACCCAAGCTTAGCCATCATTTCCTAAAAACAAATACAATATAATAAAGTCAAGTTACCAATTACTCCCATCTTCACAAGGATAAAAGAAACAATATTCAGGTAAGAAGAGAAAGAACCCAACTGATTTGAACATAATAAAGACACAACGTAAAACAAGGTGACTCCATTATAGGTGCACGAGTCAATCTCAAGCGAGGAATAACATAATCAAATTTATTTCAGTCTATTCCTTGAAGAAGTCTCAATCTTCGATGAACTAATCAATATTTCACCAAGACATTCAAACTCTTAAGTATTGTTCACATATCAAAATAAATGTAAGGATCTAAGAAAATCCCTCAAGTTGAACCGATTGGTTAGTTCTAGAAGCATGAAATGTCATCCTAGAAAATATGCATATACATTCATTAAGTCTTTCCCAAAAATCATGACAACATGGTATTTAACAAACTTACTCTCAAATATATTCAATCAGGAGGTTTGTCCAGGTCAAGAACAAGTAAGTTATTAACAAACCATCTTCTAACTTACAAGTGCAAACAACAAGGTCGACATCATGCAAGTTCAAGCAGGAGCTAACTTGTATAAATCAAATTTCCAACCCAGATAGAACCAACACTCAAAATATCTTCCATTAAATAGGAACTTCTATTGTCCAAATTTAGATCAGTCTTACAGAGGTTCACAACCCAAAAATGTATAAATTTTAGAAGAAGAAAAAATTGTTTACAGTTATATTCAAACAAGTTTGAATCCACAAAATCATTGAATCCAAGAAACCATTTTAACATAGCTTTCAAAAAAGTAACTAGATTGAAACAACTAAAGTTTCAACTAAGAATAATACCTTTCTTACCTCCCTTCCAATAGGGGAAGAAAAATCCAGATCAAATCTTATAGAAAACAATGTTTTCCCTTAACTCATTTTGCACAGACAACAAGATTCACACAAATTTGTCATCATTATAGTCCCAACAAAGTTAAAGCATGATTCACCACTATATTCAACAGGAACAAACCCGCATTTTTTTTATCTAACAGAGACTCTTCATCAGAAAATACAAAGAACAATTCAAGCATGAATGCAAATAACCATCACAAGAATAAAAACCCATTTGTTTCTAAGAGCAGAGTTGTTTTAATGAAAACTTTAGGAAAAAGTAAAATAACTTAATGGATAGAGCCTATCATGCCATAATAGATAGTTTATTGATTTATAGAAGATTTCCATAGAGCCTCCACAATCTTTTCCTTTTTCCAAGAAAATCAACAATCCCAAACATCCTATTGCCTCTTATACTTCCACAAGATCAAAAATAGCTTAGAGGTGCCAAAAATAGTGAAGGATTGAAAATAGAACTGTTGGTTCAAAGAACCCAAAATCTCCATGTAGAGAAAAAATCACCAAGAGAAAATGACCAAACAACCTCTCAAAAATTCCTCTTGCATGTCTTCCAAGGTGGTTTCTTCGCTAAGACCAAGACTCATTAATGCAAGGATAACCAACTCTCCCACCTATTTCTCCACGCCACCGCCATCCAAAATTGGTGAGCTCTATTTCAAACCCTTGCATGCATTTTTAATTTTAGAGAAGATGCCAACTAGACATTCCCTTAACTCCTCATGCCTCCACCAAAACTGGCTAAACAGAGTTCATTAATTCAAAAATCAAATCACATTAATGCCATAGAAACCAACACCACCGACTCCCATTTTCCATGCAACCCTTTAGGTTCCCCTTTAGCTTAGCATTAGTTTAGGTTAGATTGACATTAGTTTAGGGTTCAAACTTAGCCTAGGTATATAGTATTTACCTTAGGTTACTTCCAAAACTTGCCAAATTAAACATGCCAACATAGGTTAAGACATAAACCTTAGTAATAGGTAATTATCATTTTCCTTAGGTTATTTCCAAAACCCACAACCGTAAAGCATACCAACTTAGGTTAGGATGTGAACCTTAAATATTTAGTAATAGGTCTAAGGTAGGTCCAAATTACCTTAGGTTAGAATCCAAATAGGATAGAACATTACAACTTAGGTTAAAATCTGATTAGCATTAAACATCCCGAAAAGGTTAAGGTATTCACCTTAATAGCCCAAATAGGCCTTTGATCTTCTTATTATGCTATTCAACATCTTAAACAAAAATATTTATCAAGAAGACCACGGTTTAATACTTACCGCATGTTGCAAAGCAAGGACATCAGTAGAAGGGTCCTCATATTCATAACCAAAACAAGACTCAGTCCACATTACCTTTTACTTCAGAATGTTAGTTTATCAAAATGATTAATAACGAGAACTGAAGCATGCCTTGATCAATGGAATTGATCCAAGGTTTTTTTGTTAACATATGGTAAGTATGAAAACAACAATACAGGTTCACAACCTTTTAAAAGAAGGAAGAAACATTTCAAGGAAGAATGGCTTCATTTCAAGTAAACAAAATTACATACAAAATGAATCCTTGTACAGTAATAATTTATCCATTACAAACATGATTTCCAATAGTCAAAAGAATACACCTTCCTAAGACAAATCACATGTCAATGTTTGCAATGTCAAGAGAAATCAACGTAGCAATTTTTCTAAGATGTTAAAGAAATAAACTCATAAGTGACCATAAAGGGAATAGGATTTGAAAAGTGATGAAAAATTCAAGAGGATTTCTCAAAGTTAAAGACCATGTGAAAAGTGGTGAACACTCAATATAACTCAAGGAGGCTCACATTGGATAAATACTTTGGCATAAGGAGGCACATGGAGAGGGTATCTATGATGGATAAGTAGTTGGCACACCAAAAAGTTATGACTGAGGCACAAAATTTTGAGGCACGAGAGATTGGGGCATAGGATAAAGAGACACAAAACATGCTCAAAGGGAATTAATTCCATGTACGGTGGTAGGTGGGATAATTAAGGAAGGGGATTTTTGAAACTTGTAATAAAAAATGATGTTTTCAATGACATTTTTACCTTACATGTTCAAAGAAAATTGTGAAGTGTGAAGAAGAGTTGAAGAAAAGGAGCATTCTGTAGATTGTTCATACCTAACAAGATTCGAAGCATGTTGATTGAGCATCTAGGTAGAGAAGGACTCGAGCATTGGTGTGGGTGCACAACGAAGGGGTTTAAGCATGATTTGGGTCTACAATAGCTAGGGTTTCACAACACTTGTGGATTGGAAGGAACAATGGCACCATGAAAGGCTCCAGTTGTGGAAAAGGAATATGATGAACTAGTAGAGGAATGGTGGTAGAAATGATTTACCCAGAAGAGGTGATCGATGGGTGGCCATGAGAGACAAAAATAATGTAGTGTAGGGTTTCCGACATTAACCACCAAACCAAGAAATGTGTAAAGGACATTACAGCAGAGGTTTATAGGAAAACTAACTAACATTTAGCAGACGACACTAGAGTTTTAGACACCTCCATGAAGAGGTTACTCGAAAGCATGGGGCTATGCAAATCCTAGAATTTCCCTATTTTGGGAAGCCCAAGAAATTGTACCAGTGGCTCATGTCACACATGCATGAGGACTTTTATACTTTATGGGTAAGAGAATGAGGATCAACACCAAGATGATGGGAAAGGTGACGGGGTTGCATGACTGCGGCGAAAATCACGAGAAATTTATCGATGATCCAAATCCTACATGGCTAGAGAACATCCTAGAATAGGAGGAACCAGAAGATAGTGCCAAAATGGTTCATACAAGTAGATTTATATAGAAAATGTGCACATCCAGAGACAATGGCATAGGAACTTCACAACCGATAAGGAGATCACCACGTGTAATTCTGTGAGAGGAAGAAGAAAGGATAAAACACATAAAATATGTTTTTACGTAAAGGATAGTGAGGAAGAGTCCCTCAACAAAGTTCATTCGAGAAGGAGGACACCCCTAGCATTGAGATGGAGGAGGATAAAGATAATAGGGACCCGGTAATATATGAAATTGTTGATGACAATATGAGTACCCATGAGCAACACTCAAGTGAAGGGGAACATAACCGGTGGGGATACAAAATTCCTAGAATGCCCCACACTTGAAGGAGAAGAGAAAGAGGGAGACGTAGACTAACATGTAGGTGATATTGTGCAAGTAGGATGTAGGTGTTGTGGTACAACAAGTCAAGGGTGCATATGTTCATGAGGGCATTGGGAACATATAGGTTGACATGAAGATGAAGAGGTGGTAGGTACTCAAAATTTGGGATACTTGGATGACCAAGAAATTTTTTTCCCTCTTCGAGCACCCTTCCTAATATACAATTGTATGGTTGGGATTGGATGGACCCAGAGATGGCCAATATGCACACTCACAAGAAATTATCATGGAGCATGTAGACTCACATGGATGAGCCTAAATTTGATGTTTGTGAGGAGGTGTGCAACTCAAAGAAGATGAGGAAAGTGCCAAATATGCGCCATATGACCATCAAACCCACACAATTTTCTAATGAATAGGTGAGTAATGCATTGGTTAAAGTGTCCACTGAAGTAGCATGCTAGAATATTGATAAGGCAGCAATAGTACGGGTGCTCTTGGAAGATAAGAAAGATAAGGATAGAGAAATCAAAAGACTCACCGAAGAGTGGGATAATGTAGTGGCTAAGGAAAAAAATGTCAAAAATATGGCCAAGCAGATTGTCTAATGAAATCTTGCAGAAAAGGCCTGATTTTTAGGAGAAAGTGTTAGAGGAGTTCAAGTTGGAACTGCAACACCTCCATACAAAATCTCTTTTTATTTTAGAGGATGTACCAAAGATGCCTACTTAAACCAAAGGATGCTACAAAAGAAGAATCTAGGGTCAAGGATTTAATTGAAAGGAAGATATCCAACTATGAGGTTGTTTTGTAAGCCTTGCGGGATGAAATGAAGAAGGCATATTTGGTTTTGGCCATGTGTACATCACTTGATAACTTAGTTTAGGAAAGAATGAAAGTAGAGGAAAATGAATTTTTGTAGGCGGTAACTTATAAAAACTCTCGAGCACAGAATGGGTTACCCTAGTAGAAATAAAATGTGAAGCGATTAGATCTGCAAGGAAAAAAAACATGGATTGAATCAAGAGCATTGGGAAGCTCATTGCTGCAAAGATGGATGTCATGGAAGGAATGGTCTCAGGTATGGCTAACATCCTTAGAATTTTGAAGAGTGAGGATGGAAACATGACTCTAGATGAGTTATATGGTATAGTCGTAGACATCCCTGATAAAAAAAATATAGTGCTCAAGGACTAGTATGAATTTGAGGGGGAAATTCAAAGTGAATATCCAAAGTTCATTCTATTAGAGGAGGAAAAGGGTCCAAAATAAGATGACTTAATGTATTCTTTATTCTTTCATTCATTATCCTATATTATTTGGAATGACAAGGTGATTACCCATTTCCGAGGTAGAAATCCATTTTAGTGTGGGGTAATGTTGGATGCAAAAAAAGGGGGTAAGTTGTGGGCGCGTGAATGTAGGGAGCCTTTGGAAGAGCGTGTGACATTATACTATGGCTGAAGTACCCAATATTAGGAGTTAGCCGTTTATGTTGGTAAGGCTATTTTTGGAGTTAGTGTTACGGGCACATAAAGACATGAAGAATTTCAGCACATGCAATGGTATTTTGGGAGAAAACATTAGTTCGAACACCATGCATAGTTTAGTCTAATAATATGATTTTTACTCTAAGTTATATATAGGAAGTCTATTGTTAGAATACTTGCATGTTTTACATCCTTTTATAAAGGCCTTTGTTATCCAAAATGCGCCCGCTCATTTTTGTGGCTAACTCCTTGTGTTCTTACCTCTCTTGTGCCTCGTCTCCATTTTTAATTTTTAGGCACTCAAATCTTTCTAAAAATGGCACCATTGGATAGAGCTCTTTCTCAACTTTCCGAGAAAGTTAAAGTTTTCCTCCTAACTCCATGTATTTTTCAAGTTATGGCTCAATGGAGTTTTTGTGGGAAATTTTCCCTTAGGAGGCTCGCTGCCAATAGGAAAGCTGCCACATGGCACTGGGTGGCGGAGCATGGGTAAAATTTGAAATTTTTTCCAAAGAACAAACGGGTAAAAAAATCAAACTTTTGCCCGCCGATCTGATTTTGGCCTGTTTTTTCCCTAAATTTTCAAATCGCCATATCTTTCGATCCAGAGCTCAGATTTTCACGTTCTTTATATCAATGGAAAGATGGTGAAATTATCTACATGATTTTGGGGTCAATTTTGAATTTTGGTTGAGTTTGGAGAGAGAAAATCAAGAAACACCTCTGGCACGTGGTAATGGCCAGAAATGACGTTTCAACAACCAGTTTTAATGCAAAATGGGTCGCATTCTTCTTCAGCATGGCCAAAAATGTCAGGGCATGGGTCTGTAAGGATGCCCATGTTGTTTTAATGCATCTTCATTCAATGGGGAATGGCTTCCACATTTTTACATGTTTTCTCTCTCCTGGGCTCGACCCATGCATTGTAAAAGCCAGATTTGGCTCATTTTTTGAGGTGGAACATTTTTTTGGATAGCAAGCTTCTTCTTTCACCTTCAACAAGTGATTTTTTCAAGTATCAGACATTCTTCATGATTGTAACAGGTTTTTACCTCTTTGATGTTGCAAATGCAAGGATTTTGACAGTGAAAAATGACAGTGCAGACTCTGTGATCAATTTTCAGTCCTTTGTTTGTATTGTCTTGCTTCATTTCAGACCTCTAATTGCATCTTATCAGCCTGTGTATGATGTTTCATGTTGCATTTTATGAAATTGTGTCAATTTGCATGAACAAGAAGTGTTCACCACTCCTTTGGTGTATCACCTATTAGTTTAGTTTCAATTTTTGCACTTTCTATCTCTGTCTCCTTGGAATTTAGAGTAGGATTAGGATTCAAACCTCTACAATTGTGCAAATATGAGATCCGATCGAGAGGAGTTTGAGGAACCGAGTCTCTAATTTGGAGATTCCTCTCTCATTTTACAAGTCCCACACTTGAGAGAGATTTCAATGTTGTGCAATCACACCTGGATTCTAAAACATCAACTTAGAAACCCTGATTTGCATCCGAAGTGCTTCTGCTGATTTCAACAACAGCTTTGACATGCCCAGTGGGGACTGATTTGCAATAGTTGGGGCATCCTTTGATATTGTGGAAAGCATTCAAAATGACAAGGTACATCCAAACATCCATGTGATTGTGAGGCCTTGATGCTTGCGGATAACAATGTAAGTTGGCAAGTGTTTGAGAATGACCGAGAAAATCATCCATTTCTTACTGAAGAAGAAGTGAGTTCTCGGCTAAAAATTAGGAAAAATTGGAACAATGAGTATGGTGACTATACGCACCCAAAATTGTAAGGTATTGTACTACGTAACACCGTGACAAGTTCCCCAATGATGATACTGAGTCTCCTCGCAAGGTTTTCGGGATCGAAACACCCTCGAGTATGCGTTAACATCCCGCATTCCCGCTTAGCCCCCACGTCCTTTGTTTTCCCCTCTTTCCCTCTTTTCTTGGCCTTTTGATCTTGATGACAAAATTGCCACCTGCAGGGGTGGATCTTGCACGCATTTTCCAGAAAGTGTTTTGACGCGACTCACGTAAAAGATCAACGTTTCACTAGCTTTCCTTGCCGACTTGGGCATGCATTTATGTTTTTGGTCCCCTGGAATAGTGTTTGGCCATTGTTTATGGTTTTTAGAGTTCAGTTTGGTTTTGATCTTTGGGTGAATGAAAGCTATAAATAAATGGTTTGTGCACAAGCAAATGGTTTGCCCCTCATTCACTTTCAAGCTCTCATTTTCATAGTTCAGTCTTTTGTTCTATTTAGAGCCATAGTTTTAATTCTTTGCATGCTTATTTAGCATTATCCAGCTATTGGTAAGCCACATATCCAGCTTGTGCAAACAATGTTGTTGTTTTATCCATTCCATTGGAGTAGAATAGCTTAGGAAGCCATTAAAGTTGCAGGTTTTGCTCTTCAAGCAGGGTAGTTTGAGTTACGGTCACTTTATGTTGCATGACTCATGATAAAATCCCGCTTAGGAATTACATAAGCCAAGCTCGTACTCTTGTGCTATCCCTCTCCTACTCGCATTTTCGATCAGTATTACGAAATTTGTCCTTATCCCAATATCTATTTCATCGATGTTGGCATTACACGCTTTTTTGGATCCATGTGAACACGAAAGAACAAGGAGATCACACTGAGGGGACAAGATCACACACACCATCGGATTCGCCACTATTCTGCGTAATCCAGGTATTAACTTTCAAAGTTCTAGTTAGAATCATATCAAATAAGGTAGTTAATTATTTCATTTCAGTAATTTCTATTCTCGTTATTACGGGAAGTCTGTGAGGATTGATAGTTTCGGAGAAACTATGATTCACTCCTCACTTCTGAGGTAGGATCAAGAATATTACAAATAGATTAGGAAAGTTATTGCATTATTTAGAATAAATCTACAAATTACACAGACAAATAACTACACTCGGTTATTTTGTTTGTTTTAAGTTGTTATTTAGTTGTTATTTCTAGATACGTTTAAAATAGCTGCTTTCCTTAAACTCTTAAAAAGTTAAATGCAAAAATAGAAGTTATATATGTTTTAGTTTTATTCCACGTAGTTAGAATTTGCTTTATTACAGTTAGATTTTAAATTTCACTTTGTATGACAATCACGGGACCTCGGGAGCCCAGGGAATACATATTTGAGCCAATCGTGCCTCAACCAAACCTCGTCACAGCAATAGTTGACATAGACCAAAACCTCAGAATACAAGTATTCCAAACAACAACAGATTTACAACTGATCAGTTCTCAGTTGAGAGGGTTAAACATAGAAGACGACCAAGCATACATGTTTTGGTCAAATCAACCGAATTACAGATTACCCTAGATAAACATTCACATGACTGTAGAAGGGTTCGAAAGAGAACAAACCTTTGGTTGTGATCCTTTGGTCCCATAGCCAGGTGCAGGAGACACTCTCACAGACATAGATACTAGTCTAAGGATCCAGGTTGCACGAACGCCTGTGAGATATTCTGAGAAAATCACGCAGTTGTTGGTCCTAAACATAGAAGCTGAGAAAGCATATGATTATTGGATACTAGGAATCAGGACTTGATTTCGTATATGACCATAACAGAACCACAACAACCAAGAGTCTACGGTTGTGACCCACAAGTCCCACAGCCTAACGAATCCATAAGTCAATCAGATATAAACATTGGCCTATGCACACTAGTATTCCAATCCACTCCACTTCCACCCATCATCATCGAAAAATTGTCCTTACTAGATATAGCACTAAGGAAGCTAGAGAATTCGGACTAGGCCAGAGAATCGTCCGTAGAGTCAATTGTTTCCACCATCCACCATATGACCTTGTCTGGAGACGTACATGAAACTATCCCAGGTCATTTTCCACGTATTCCATAACCCATAGATCGAATCACGCTAGAGCTCGATATTGATTGGAGCCTTTGAGCAGTCATCCTTACTGATCGATCTATCACACCAGTCCAAGTTAGAAGGGCTTTCTTCACCTTAGATTCACAAATTCCATTAGTGCGTGTCGAAGACATTAGAATGCCTAACTAGTTTGTCTACATCCCACGCATATTCCATCCCCATCAATTTGTCTCGGCACGACCTCGGGAGGTCGGGTATGCGGAAAAGAGTTACTTGTAGATTCCCACGCTCGCTTGTCACTTTTACAACGTACAATGACCAAGTGGGGTACAGTGAGAACTAACAAGCTACCTAAGGGACTTATCAATTTGGAGTCCATTTTCAATCCCAATGATTAGTTTAGGAAAGAGAAAGCAAACATTCAGGTCAAGAGAGAAGATTCAGTATCCATCTTGGTGGAAGAGAACAAACCATTACAAATTGGAAAGATGACAACTGAACAAGAAAGGTATGAGTTCATACAGCTATGTCAAGAGTTCCCTGATGTGTTTGCTTGGAGCTATGAATATTTGAAAGGTTTCAATCCCAAGTTAGCTCAGCACACCATTGAGTTGGATCCAAATACTAAGCCCATCAGGCAGAAACAAAGGCCAGTCAATCCACACATGGAACCTCTCATGAGGAAGGAATTGAACAAGTTGATTGAGTCAAGAATCATATTCCCAATCAAGCATTCTAGTTGGGTTGCCAACTTAGTTCTAGTCAGAAAGAAGAGTGGAGAGATCAGATTGTGCGTTGATTTTAGAGATTTGAATAGAGCATCTCTCAAGGACCATTACCCACTTCCTTCTATGGAGCAGATTTTACAAGTTATTGCTGGCTCCGAAAGGTTTTCATTGCTTGATGGCTACTCAGGGTACAATCAGATTATGGTGAAGGAAGAAGATCAGTTCAAGACAACCTTCACAACCAAATGGGGAACTTATGCATACAAGAAAATGCCATTTGGGTTGTCCAACGCTAGAGATACCTTCTAAAGAACAATGGACATGGCGTTCAAAGGTTTGATTAACAACATGGTGCTGATATATCTTGATGATATCACTGTTTTTTCAAAGAATGCAGTAGACCACCTCTCTCATTTGAGACAAGTCTTCCAAAGGTGCAGGAGATTTGGAGTGTCTTTGAATCCTAAGAAGTGCATCTTCCTAGCACATGAAGGAAAGCTCCTTGGCCATATTGTCTCCAAATAAGGATTAGCAATTGATCTAGAGAGAGTTGAAGCCATAAGAGCACTACCATTGCCAAGCCACAAGAACGCACTTTAGAGTTTCTTGGGGAGAATAAATTTTGTTCAGAGGTTTGTCCCAGATTTTGAAGCCCTTGTCAAACCTATCACCAAGATGTTGAAGAAAATCATGGCTTTCAAATGGACAATGAAGGCAAGGAGAGTTTTGAAGCAATCAAAGAAGCCATCTCTCAAGCACCAACTCTCATCAACCTGGACTTCTCCAAGGATTTCATCCTCTATGCATTTGGGGGTAATGATACCATTTCTGCCATTTTAGTACAGTAGAACAAGGACAATGATGAGCAGCCAATTGCTTTCTTCAGCCAAAGCCTAGATGAATATGAGGTGAGATATTCTTTTATTGAGAAGCATGTACTTGCGTGAATCGAAGCTTGAAGAAATTCAAGCATCTAGTCTCAAACAACAAGGTTCAGTTGTTGGTCTCTCATGCGGGAGTAAAGGACTTCCTCCTCAACAAGGATTTGAATGAGAAAAGGGTAGGTTGGATCACTCGTGTCATGGAGTATGACATTGAGATCAAGGTCACCAAGCTGGTAAGAGGAAAATGATTGTGTGAGCAGCTGATTCTGGGAAAGCAAAAAGGAGTATGCAATAAAGAAGAGGCTATTTTGACAGTTCAAGACAGCCATGTGCAAGGTAGCACTCAAGAAGAGGATAATGCTGTCCCCACTCCTTGCTGGACCCAAGGTATAATGCACTTCCTAAGCACAGGCCTATGCCCTCTAGAGATGAACAAAACCCAAAGAAGACACTTCAGATTGCAGGCTGTCCCATATGCCATAGTAGACGGTGTTTTGTTCAAGAAAGATGTGAATGGAGTGCTGCTAAGATGCATTAGCACAAATCAGATTCATAGGGTGTTGGAAGAGTTCCATGGTGGACCAGCTGGTGGTCATTTTGCACCAAGAGTGACAGCTCTAAAAATCATGAAGGCTAGTTATTATTGGCCCAAGATTTTTAGTGATTGCTTTGTGTGGATCAAAAGGTGCAAGAATTGTGCATTCTTCACAGGTAAAGAGAGGCTTGCTGCCCTTCCATTGCATCCAATTTCAGTTGACCAGCCATTCATGCAATGGGGTTTGGACTTCATTGGAGTCATTAATCCCAATTCAAGCCAAGGGCATAAGTGGATTTTGACAGCCACAGACTACTTCACCAAGTGGACTGAAGTAGTAGCACTCAAGGAAGCAAATGAGTCTAGCATCTTAGACTTCTATGAGGGGATAGTAACCAGATTTGGCATACCTGCTACAATAATCTCAGATAATGCATTAGCATTCATTGGATCCAAGGTGACTGAGTGGGCTATCAAGAACGGGATCTACCTAAGTACTTCATCAAACTACTACCCTCAGGGTAATGGCCAGGCTAAATCTACAAACAAGAACTTGTTGAGGATCATTAGGAGGAATCTTGATGAGAATTAGAGGTCTTGGCATACCAAACTGAAATCAACCTTATGGGCTGATAGGATAACTCCCAAGAGATCCATAGGTAACTCTCCATTTAGGCTTGTTTATGGAAGAGAGGTAATCTTTCCCATGTCACTTGAGTTGCCAACATTGGAACTCATGAAGCAGTTAGAGTTGCTAGAGTTTGGGCCCATGGAGGTGAGATATGCAGAGTTGATGGAGCTCTAAGAGATCAGAGATCAGGCATCCCAAGCAATGGAGAAGGATCAAGCTTTGATCAAGAAGACCTTTGATAGGAAGGCCAAGAGTAGATCTTTCCAAGTTGGAGATCTAGTGTTAAAATGGGATGTAGATAGAGCAAAACCGGGAAGGCATTCAAAATTTGATGCCATTTGGAGTGGCCCATACATGGTCACAAAGTGTAAGGACAGAAATGCCTTCCAATTGTCTTCATTGGATGGCGAAGAACTGCAGATTCTAGTCAATGGAATCTATCTAAAGCATTGCTACTAAAGGGAAATTCTCCACCTTGTAAATATTAGCTTAGGTTTTCATTCCTCCAAGTGCTTGTGCACATTGTTTTGTTGTAGGTTGTTTTGCTTTCCCTAAGTGCTTTGGCACAGGCTTGTTGTCCCTGGAGATGTTTTGCAGTCCTTGCTTCCATCAGGTGATATTCCATCTTCCTCCTTGCAACATTCTAAGTCATTTGGGGTTCCAAACAGAAAATTTTATGACTCCATGCCCAATGGGCTACTTCAGGAAACTGGTATCTTCATCTAGCAGGCAGATGACCCCTCTGAGTCACCAAAATTGTTATCCAAAATGTGCCCCTGCTCATTTTTGTGGCTAACTCCTTGTGTTCTTACCTCTCTTGTGCCTCAGTCTCCATTTTTTTATTTTTAGGCACTCAAATCTTTCTAAAAATGGCACCATTGGATAGAGCTCTCTCTCATCTTTCCAGAAAGGTAAAGTTTTCCTCCTAACTCCATGTATTTTTCAAGTTATGGCTCGACAAAGTTTTTGTCGGAAATTTTCCCTTAGGAGGCCCGTGGCCAATAGGAAGCCACCACATGGCACCTGGAGTGCGGAGCGTGGGGAAAATTTGAAATTTTTTCCAAAGACCAAACGGGTAAAAATTCAAACTTTTGCCCGCCGATCCGATTTTGGCCTGTTTTTGCCCTAAATTTCCAAATCACCATATCTTTCGATCCGAGCTTGGATTTTCTGTTCTTTATATCAATGGAAATCTGGTGAAATTATCTACATGATTCCAGGGTAAATTTTTCATTTTGGTTGATTTTGGAGAGAAAATCAAGAAACACCTCGGCATGTGGTAATGGCGAAATGACGTTTTTTAACAACCAGTTTTAATGCAAAATGGGTCGCATTCTTCTTCAGCATGGCCAAAAATGTCAAGGCATGGGTCTGTAAGGATGCCCATGCTGTTTTAATGCATCTTCATTCAATGGGGAATGGCTTCCACGTTTTTTACATGTTTTCTCTCTCCTAGGCTCGACCCATGCATTGTAAAAGCCAGATTTGGCTCATTTTTGAGGTGGAACATTTTTTTGGATAGCAAGCTTCTTCTTTCACCTTCAACAAGTGATTTTTGCAAGTATCAGACCTTCTTCATGATTGTAACAGGTTTCTGCCTCTTTGATGTTGCAAATGCAAGGATTTTGACAGTGAAAAATGATAGTGCAGACTCTGTGATCAATTTTTAGTCCTTTGTTTGTATTGTCTTGCTTCATTTCAGACCTCTAATTGCATCTTATCAGCCTGTGTATGATGTTTCATGTTGCATTTTATGAAATTGTGTCAATTTGCATGAACAAGAAGTGTTCACCACTCCTTTGGTGTATCACCTATTAGTTTAGTTTCAATTTTTGCACTTTCTATCTCTGTCTCCTTGGAATTTAGAGTAGGATTAGGATTTAAACCTCTCTGATTGTGCAAATAATGATCGATCGAGAGGAGTTTGAGGAACCAACCTCTAATCTTGAGATTCCTCTCTCATTTTATAAGTCCCACACTTGGAGAGAGATTTCAATGTTGTGCAATCACACTGGATGCCTGAAACATCAACTTAGAAACCCGATTTGCATCCGGGGTCTTTGCTGATTTGCAACAACATGCACATGGCTATTTTTAGCGCGTGTCCTATTTTGAGATAGTGCATGGGTGGGGAAGGTAAATTCTCCACCCCTATATATATGTAATGATTTACTCTGTTAAGAGAGTGTCAATTTGTAGAGTTATGATGCTGATTTTATCACGCACATGACTCATTGAGATACTTATGTAATGGAAGAAGCACGTGTTTTACGGTATGTAATAATATGGTTCATATTGGCTAGATAATTATATCGACCATGATTAAATCTTGTTCTTGCATAGAAAATCTTGTTATAGTCATTATTTAGTTCTTCTTACATGTATTCTAAGATCTATATTTGGTTAATGCACACTTTGTGTTGTTTACTATTGGTTAAGAATATGAATACATATATGCACCATCATGCTAACATATTGTATAAGAAAATCTAAAGAGGGGCTTGGTGCCTTTGCATGCTTTGTGTGAATTCTCATCTCATGTTGAGTGATGTGCCAACACTCTTTGGTTATTTACAGTGAATTCTAGGCTACATCATAGATCCAAATTTGGAGAGTGATACAGGAGTAGAGGCCATTGCCACTGCACTTGATTATAAAATGTGAGGTTGCACAATGGATGTTGTAGGTATAAGTGACCCAATGATAAGAATCGCCACATACCTTTTTTAGTTACAAGTTGTGCACATCTTAGAGGTGGTTATATGTAAATAAGAAGTGGCTACATATATGCTTACAAAATGATGCATAAAACAAACAATAATATTGTGAAATTCATTACCAAAGGAATCATTGAAGAAGTAAGGGTGCAATAATTCAAAGGTGAGAAGATAACTTGGGGCACTATCTTACTCTTAATAGTATTTTAGGAGATAAGGGTACCAGATGGGCCTCATGACAAGTTATGGATATAGCCTAAAGACAAAAAGTCCCCCAAAATGATATTTGTAGAGTACACATGTGATGGAGGCATCACTAATGCGTATAAGCTCCAAGTGGATAAGTGGTACATGTAAATGTGTGAATCATTTGAGGATGAGTGACGTGTACCGAGGGAGATACCCTTGATTTTGGATGGTAAGGAAAAATTCTCAGCTCATCAACATTTTTTCTTGGGAAGGTTCTATATGAGAAGTGGTGAGAAAGGACCATGGTGCAATATTCCATTTTACTTCACAACTAAGTACTTCCAAGCATCATTTAACATGGTCAGTGATGCATGAAAGATATTTTTTTATGCAAATAAGTAGGATTTTGCATGCCACACATTTTTTATATGCTTATAAGTTTACATGTGTGGAGACGGAGTTTGACAATATGGAAATCACTCCTATGAATCTTATGGTGGGGAAGGACACAACAAGGGTCTATGTCTATCTAAGACCCAAAATGAAGAATGGAAAACACATCAATGAGGAATACCTTAGACTTCAAAAGTTACCAAAGGGAAAACATAATGTGATCATAAAGAGAGTGTGTGAGGATACCCCTCAAAGATAAAAAGAATAAGAAAAGGACAAATATGAGGAGGAGGTGGAAGAAGAAGAGGAGACTGAGTTAGACCACATTGAAAAATAAAGCTACCGATAGGGTACAAAGGATAAGACATTGGTGCGGGGACTTGGAGGCAACAAATAAGTCTTCTAGGATTACTCCAACCAAGACAAGCCTAGAAAAAGAAGACAAATCCTTATAGGAGAAGAAGGATAAGGTTGGTGACCACTTGAATAAAGTGATGAAGAGACTTATGTAGAAAAGGTCATACAAAATGGGGATTTGGTCCATTCGAGGAAGTTTCTAAGGATTAGACTATACATCATGATGCAGAGGTACATAATGCACATGATAAAGGCCTCAAGGGAGAAGAGGAAAGGAAAGGTGATAGAGATCCATCTAGAGAAGGCATGAGAGCCACAAGTGGAGATGGGGGAAGTGCACACTTGAATGTTGAAAAGAAGATACCGACAAGAAATATTAGTGGAGGAAGGAGGAAAAATGAGGAGATCTTACAAACTCTGTAGATGAATTATATAGATGATCATACAAAGGTGTTGTGAGCAATATTCTAGATCATAGTGCATAAAAATGACCTTTATGGATGGTAGGTAATTGAACCTAAAGGAGCAACAATGTGAACTAAGAAAATTCTTTTCTGGAACGTGTAAACTCACATAGAGGATATTGAATTTTAAATTAACAATGAAGCATATGCCATAATCAAGATGAATAAGGTACCATGTATAGTCCTCACAACTATTAAGACCATGACGTTGACCAATGAGTAGGCCAACAATGCTCTGAATAAAATGGTAGTGGAGTTAGCACACATAAATTTGGACAAGGGGGCCATTATTAGGGTATTATTGGAGGATAAAAAAGATAAAGAAAAAGAGGTCCAATAACTCATTGAGAAGTTGGGAAAGGTAGAGAAACATGCAAAATATGCTTTCAAAAAAGTTGCTCACATTGTAAATGCAATTACAATAGCATCCCTCGAGCGGGAAGAGAATTCAAAGGATGAATATCCATCATAATTGTACTACTTGGAAGACTTAATAAGAATGTTATTATATGAAAATAAGTATGTATAAGGGTCATTAGAGGTAGAGTTGGATATAGATCCAGAAAGGAACAAGGAGGCTATGACACACAAAATAGTTGAATATGAGGTGTAAGCACCATGGTCGAGGATGCGATAAATAAGGAAGGATTTACATTTGAGAAAATTCAAGACCTTGATCCCATACTCAAAGTGCACACCACTAATGAAGAGACTAAGCTTAAAGTAATTGATGGCTTCTAAGAAAGATAGTAAGGTTGGGTGAGAAGAGATCATGGCTGAGATTACACAAAAACAAGATTTTATTAAGGTCATGAGAGATACATTCGAGGTAAGACTCAAGTAACTCACCTCATTGGTTGAACATAAGATGGATGCATTGGAGGGTATGGCATCTAGCCTTGTTGGAATTATCAGGGAGTTGAAAAAAATGGTTGAATAAATGACCCCGAGTAGGTTACGAACATTACCGAGTTGGTGCGATTGAGATGCAAACTAACTTGTAGGGTGGGAAGAACTAGAGAATATTGTGAATACTGAGAGTTCTAGAACTACTCCATCCATCCCAAGAATAATTTGAGTGCACGTATAAGAAAAGTTACATTCTTTGTTGACATGTTTTATGAATAACATTCTTTGGTCTTACATTATTTGATTCATTATTTTATGCATAACATTCTTTGGTATTAGATTTCCTTATTCCTTAATTCATTGAAGACATTATTTGTTGACATGTTTTAGAGGACAAACAATATCCTTGCTATGGGGTAATGTAGGTCGAGAAAATTGACTAAGTACAAACCGGAAACGTAGAGGCTCACATGTAAGGGTGCATGCGGGACAAAGTAACACACAACGGACACACACAATAGGAGAATAGGTTAGTGTGCAGGTTACGTGCATGCATGCATAAGACCAGGGACTTAGACAATTTTCTAGAGAGGTTAAAAATACAAAAGTAGAGTTGGAGTGTCACTCAAGAAAAGACCAGAAATAGATAAAAGCATGATGAATTGGTGGTAAAACAAGGACAATGAAAGAACATGCGGGAATAGATAAATATCACGCATGGAAGAGGTATAATAATAGAATTAAAGTGTGTTGTATAATTGGCTTAATCTTTTGTTAACATAGACTGTTAAAATCATGCAAGCTCTTTGTAAGAAGGCTTATTATTAGGAATGTTAATGTAGGTGGTGAAGGAAATTCCCTACCGAGTATAAATAAGGGTAATGCATTATTGTTACGAGTAGTAAAAATAGAGAGTGGGTTGGTTGGAGTTAGAGCTTAGAAACCTAGGGTTTTAGAGTTTGTATGAGGGTGTGCATGGTCTAGCACATGGATTTACTAGGTAACATTGTAATCATCTAAACTATTATGTAATGAACTATTTTAGTAATGGATAATTGCTTATGGTTTGTCAAGATCATTGTGGTTGAACATGGTTTAATTAGTATTCATATATTTCTTATTATCTTCCATGGATGATTTCCTTATTATATGTGTTTTCATATCTTTATGCTATGAAGTATCAACTTGAATAAATGATTATGAATATGAACATGCATGCTAACATCCTGATAAGAAAATAAAAGGAGGGAATTCATGGTTGTGCATGCTTTGGTGAGCTTCTAGAATTATCTCGGTTCAAGTGTCAATGTGTATATCTATGTTTGGGTAATAAAAGACTACAACATGCTTCAATGGAAGAGTGGCCAACATAGGTCTTGAATAATTTTTTTGACAAGATTCACACTTTAAGACCCATGTTTCACCAGATTTTTGATAAAATCAATGAAAGCAGATAGAGGGTGATAGACAAGGAGGAATACATGTTTCGAGGTTAGTTGAAGGTTATGCACATGTTTCGATTTCGATCCAGTGATCTGTGTGAAGAACTTCCTTTTGGCTAGGAGGAACTACCTATAAATACAAAACAAGACCACAAGAAGAATATTAAACAATATATGTCAGTGGACTGCCTAGCGTGTGCTAGATCTAGGAAGTGTGATACTTCCTAGATGGTTTTCAATCCACTATTTAATATAATTTAATGTAAGAAATAATGTAAACAAATAACATCCTATTGTAGTTGATATGATTTAGGCATCTCATTCAAATACAATAAGAAAATCTAATCTAACAGGCATGGTTATGATCAGATCTGGAGGTTGGGTAGGTGTTTTTAAGTTTCTACAAGTTTAACAAAGGTCTAATGAGGCCAAAATATGCCCGTTAAATGTATAATAAATGATCTCATCTTACTCTCCTTTTTTATTAAGTTTGACTGCATTTTGTGACTTTTGTTTAATCTAATATAAGTTAGGATGTAATTATCCATCTTTTTTGATTATTATTCTAACGTTTAAAATATCTATAATTCCTAACAAAGTGTTTTGGAAACTCAGTTTTGTAATAAAACAGGTCACAAATAGGTAGAAGAACAAATATGAAGTGGATTGCATGTTTTTGGACGCATTGCATCAATAAGGTTTAGTTCCGAAACTGCCATACTTAGTTCCAAAACTCCACCACGCAATTACGAGTTATGTCACTTAGTTCCAGAAACTTTGGACTTAGTTATGGAACTATAGTACCTAGTTCTAGAATTAATGGAATTAGTTTTGGAACTCCTACAGATAGCTCTGGAAATCTCTCGGTTAGACCTGGAATGATTTCCTTTAGTTCCGGAACTCTTCTAAAGTTTGAAACCAATAAGAATCTATTCCAAATGGCTGGTGATTTTTCAAATCAATGATCCTATCAATCAAGAGTAGATTAGAATACTTCCGACTCTCCATACTCATAGATCCAGGATAATTATCACACAATTGTATGACCAGCCATGTTCCAATTCAACATCTATTATGGGCACAATTTAGTTCCATCGTATCATTGGAACAGTTATAACCATAAATGCACCCCTGGAAGAATTATATATATACAAACCTGCAGATAGATTAGATAGGAATATAGATATAGAAAAAGAGATAGATATAGATTGATATACACAGATCCAACATGTTTTTGTAATGTAGAACATTTTATCAATAAAATAGCCATTTCTATTTTGAGAGAAAATTAAGTTGTCCAATCCTATTTTGAGGCAGAGTAAGGGCCCACTCCTCCAAGAACCAGGATCCTCATTTTTGTTGGTATTTATATTTTTAGAGCAAATAGTTTAGATCTGTTAATTCTATATCACTTTCAATTCCTTAAGTTAAAATCTGTTGTAGAATTGTCCCTACAGGTGTTCTAGATTAAGTTCTTATTTCTTTGCAATCATTTTCCAAGCATTCTCAATTTTTTTAATTTATGTAACGTTTGTTTATTTCCAGCAATTCATTTATGCAAAGTGTGTTTAATTCCAACAATTGATTTCTATAAAGTGTGTTTACTTCCAACAAGTTTTCATAGTTTGATTCCGTTAATTCTTGTAACCAAGAATTCCTAAAGACATTGAAAAGATCCCCCAGAAAATATAAAATACCTACAATCAATTACTAGATCACTAAGATTCTTCTTGTTGCATATAGTTTTAGACATACCCTTGGTTTGAATATGACATCAACATAGAGTTGATTAAATTAAGGGAATAATGACACCCATCATTTTTGGTGCCATTTCCAGGGATCACAACTAGTTAGAATTGTCTAATTAGGTGTCAACAAGAGTAACAATCATACATTTAGTAATTAAAGAAATCTTCCCTAGGCTATCACAAAATTTATGAGTAGACCAAGAGACTCCAAGGATAGATTTCCCCCAAAAATATCTGAACAAGAATTACCATCATCCTCTAGTTTAAATAAGGAAGTTGACTAAGAATTGGAGGCACCATTATCCCCTATAAGACAAGAAGCAGAATTGCCACCTTTGGAATTCTTAGATCAGTCACCAAAAGGAAGTAGAACTTTTAGGAGAAGGATTATTTCTCAAGATCCATTTAGGGTAAGTTTTGATTCTCAATTGATTATTCAACCTTCAATTCTTGATTTTTCACCTTCCCCAAGGCATACCACATACCACATTGATTGGGAAAGAAGTTTAGAAAATACTTCAGAAATGGCACGAGAAGCTGAAAGGGAACCTGATAGGACCTTTACTTATCCAATTCAATTAGATGATGATGATACACCAATGAAAAATATTTCACTTGCACATTTACCCACATTTAGAGGGATGTCATCTGAGGATCCTGACCAATTTTTGTTTGAATTTAAAATACTATGTCAGACCTATGATTATAAGATAGATAATCAAAAGCTCAAGTTGTTTCCATCCACCCTGAAGGATGCAACAATGAGGTGGTTCATGGGATTAACATCCAACTCTATTACCACTTGGGCACAAATGGAAACTTCCTTCCTAGACAAATATCAAGATTACTGTAGAGGAAGAAATAGGAAGGAAGAATTTTTCAAAATCAAATAGGAAGAGGATGAAAATATGGAAGATTATTTGGACAAATTCCTCTTTGTGAGTAAAAGATGTGGATTTTTACTTCAAGAAGAGTTAAGTAAAACAATTTTTCTTAAAGGTTTGGAAGATGAATCTAGGGAATCTCTTAACTTGATAGGAGGTGGAAACATTGATCAATTAAGGATGAATGAAATTAAAGACATTTGTAGAAGCTATTCCAGAACAAGGGGTGGACCTAGGAAGGGAAAATCAGTGAAAAGTTTGAATCTAGATATGAAAAAACTAATGGATGAATTAGCAAACTTTAAAACAAACATTTTAGTTCAATTAACCTCTACTATGGATGGATTACAAGCTAAAGAAAATGTCAAAAATGACACATTAGACATGTATTTTCCTATATGTAAGAAGAATCATGCAATAAGGGAATGTCCTTTGGATAAAATAGAAGTATGTCTTATCTGTGAATCTAAAGAACATGATATTCATGCTTGTTCTCTTCTTCCACTCCTAAAGAATCAGCTCAAACAAACCAGTACATCATCCACAACAGAAGAATTGAATTTTGTCTAGAGATAACCTACCCAAGGACAATTCATGCCAAGGTCATCTCCTAATCCTTGGATGATGCAGTGTATTGGGGATAACCACCTTGGGCCCCTCAACCAACTTGGAATCCCAAGATTGGGTAGGTTAATCTTGGTATGCTCAAGGACACCAACAACCATGGACTGGTCAAAATAACCAGTATGCTTGGTCACAACCTAGATGGATCCCTAATAACTATGCTTAAGGGAAAACATATCCTAATCAGAACTGATAAGCCATAATGGGATATCCACTAAAAAATTCACATGCTGAAAATATAGTCCAAACGCAAATACAGGAACAAACGATATGAAAGAAACCCAAGAAACAAAAAAACAACTCATGTCTACGAGAATATAACTAGAAAAATCAGTTGATCTAAATGTCATGGATTGTAAGGATATTCAAACTAGATCTGGAAAAATAGTTAGCATTCCACCTATTATCATCACTAAAATGACAGAAGAAACTAAAACCCCTAGTCTAGTTGCCCCCAAGAAAGATGAAAAAGAAAGAGATAAGGAACTAGAAAGAAACTCTACTGAGACTCCATTTCCGCATGATTTAAAGAAGCTATAGAAATCAAGGAATCTAAATTGGTGTAGGAACTAAGGAGACTGAATATTGAAATACCATTATTGCAAGCAATCAAGGATATTCTAGAGTTGAACAAGTTAATCAAATTGTTATGTTTAAAAGACCTGGAAGAAAGAATAAGTACCCCAAGACTATTAAGGTATATGGAAAACTTGTTGATTTATTAGCAGGAAAGATCCTGCTTCCCAAATATGGAGATCCTGGAAGCCCTGTTATTTCTATCTCTATAGGGAATAAAGATATACCTAACGTCTTGGTTGATTTGGGAGTAGCTATAAATGTAATGACCGTGGATACTCTGAAAACATTACCATCAACAGGTATATAACCTACTAACACCATATTGTAGATGGCATACTAGTCTATAGAAAAAATAGGAGTTATTGAAGATGTGTAATTTATGGTGGAGTCATGGAAATATCTAGTTGACTTCCTTATCTTTGGAGCAGAAGGTAAAACACTTGGTTATCCCATTATTTTGGGTAGACCATGGTTAGCTTCTGATTGTTGCCTTATTTGATTATTAAAGGTCAGGTGATATGACTATTTCAAATGGTAAGAATTCTAAGAAAATTTTGTTCTATCCCCTTGCATGATTTTTTGTTGAAAATCAAGAGCAATTATGGTTGATAATCCTGATATTAATGAGAAAAATATGTCTTCTTTGGATATGATAACATTGCAGGATCATGTACGAGAAATAGAATATATGATTAATCAACCATTAAATGTACACCAATTGTCCTTGGAGTAGTCGGGAATAGTTTTGGAACCTACAAAATTAGTTTTGAAACCTGTAAAATCTATTTTGGAACCATCACAGTTAGTTTTGGAACCATCACAATTAGTTTTGGAACCACACCAACAACAATTCCCTGCAAATGAAGATAATTTCACTCCGGAGGAATGATATTTCTCTTGGGGAGAGGAAGAATTTGTAGCTTCAGCTTCACATATATCAGGAGATGATGAAGAATTTCTGGAAAACAATAGTGACGAGGAGTTCGACCTACAACAAGATAAGTATCATAACTCTTCCTGTTGTCCTTTGTCCAACATTCTATCTCAAGGAAATTTTGGAGATGTTGCTACATATCATATGTTGTTACCACATGCATGTCCACTAAATAATTTAATGGAACCCTTTCAAAAAATTAGTTCATCATACACTAGAACCAAACATGTTGAGATTCAATTGGGTAAAATTTTGAATATTAATAGTTGGTTGAAGAATGATGAAGAAGCTAAACTGTTTGATGTTCTGAAAGATCATACTAAATATTTTTCTTGGGACTATAAAGACATGGAAGGAATTCATCCAAGTATCTACACCCATCACATCTATACTAAAAAAATTAAACCAGTTAGGAAACCTCAGAGAAGGATTAATCCAACCTTAAGGGATATAGTCAAACAAGAAATTGAAAAACTATTACAAGTAGGTTTTATCTACCCTATCTTAGATAGCCAGTGGGTGTCTCCTCTTGTAATTGTCCCTAAAAAGAATGGAAAATGGAGAATTTGTGTTGACTATAGGGAACTAAAAAAAGCCACACTGAGAGATTATTTTCCCTTACCATTCATAGATCAAGTCTTAGACAACCTTTCAGGTAAATAGTAATTTTCCTTCTTGGATGGCTTTAGTGGATACAATCAAATCAAAGTTGTTGTTGAGGATCAAGATAAAACTACATTTACATGTCCATGGGGTACCTTTTCCTATAGGGTATTACCATTTGGATTATGCAATGCTCCAACAACCTTCCAAAGAGTTGTGTTAGTAATTTTTGCAGACCTAACAAATGATTGTGTAGAGGTATATATGGATGACTTTACTATGCATGGAGATACATTTGATGATGCCTTGAAAATTTTGGACAGAGTATTGACAAGATGTGAGCAACACCACTTGTCTCTTAGCCATGAAAAATGTTTGATGATGGTTGATGAAGGGATTGTATTAGGACACCATATTTATAAACGAGGAATTTAGGTTGATAAAAAAAATTAGAATTATTTTGGACTTACTGTTCCTTAAACGCCACGAGATATCAAGTCATTTTTAGGACATGTTAGGTAATCTTGTAGATGCTTTATCAAGGATTTTAGTAAAAAATTTGCCCCCATATTTAATTTGATTACCGAGGAATGTGAATTTATTTGGGATGAAAAGTGTCAACATGCTTTTGAAGAAATCAAAGAAATATTTATCAGTGCCCCAATATTGAGAGGACTTAATTGGGAAAAGTCTTTTCATATCCAAATAGATGCCTCAAATAATTCCATTGGTGTAGTTTTGGGACAGAAAGATGAAGAAGGGAAAATGTATGCTATCAATTACCTTAGCAAAAATCTTACTCCCACTGAAAGAAATTACACCACCACTGAAAAATAATTTCTTGTTGTGATATATGCAATTAATAAGTTTAGACATTACATTATAGGGTACAAAATATTTTTACATACAGATCACTTAGCAATTAAATATTCAATGAACAAACTAGTGGTTAGAGGTATAATAATTAGATGGTTATTTCTTTGACAAGAATTTGATATTACCATTGTGGATAATCCACTAAATTTTATGTGGTAGCTGATTTCTTGTCAAGACTAACCACTATATGGGAGCAAGATCTAGTCAAGGATAACTTTCTAGATGAACAATTGTTTGCTATTTCAGTGATACACCATGGTTTACTTGACATAGAAAATTATATTTCAATAGGTAAGTTTCCTCCTTCTTTAACTAAGAAAAAATAAAGAATTTAATCAAAACCAATGCACAATTCAAATGGTTAAATGGAATGCTATTTAAATGTGGTCCTGATTTGGTTTTACGCAAGGTGTGTAAGAGAAGATGAAATCTTTGACATCCTCGGGAATGTCATGATGAACCAAGTGGAGGACACTATTCAGTGAAAATAACATCTCACAAGATACTTGGCACTGGTTATTATTGGCCATCTCTGTACAAATATGTGAAGAAATATATCAGGTGGTGTGATCCTTGTCAAAGGATGGGACAACCAACCTTTACCAATGAAATGCCTCTGCAACCTCAAGTAGTGATTGAACCATTTGAGAGATGGGGGTTGGATTTTTTTGTCCCTTTAGTCCTTCTTCACAAGGGAAGGAACATATTCTTGTGTGTACTGATTATGTGACAAAGTGGGCAGAAGTGTAGGATTTAACAAATGCCACTAAAGAAGTAGTTGCTGATTTCCTTTGGCAGAATTATGGTAAAGTTTGGAGCACCAAGGAGCATAGTTTCATACCAGGGACCAAAATTTATGTCTAATATGATCCAGGCTTTCACAATGTATTATCAGATCAATCATAGGAAGTCATCTCCCTATCACCCACAATCAAATGGACAAGCTGAAGTAATGAACAGAGAATTGGAAAACATCCTTACCAAAATAGTTGAAGCAGGTAGAAAAGATTGGGTAAAGAGACTACTTGAAGTCATCGGGCTTATAATACAATTTGGAAAACTTCAATATGGTTTTCACTATATGAGTTAGTCTATGGTAAAAATCCTTGGTTACCTATTGAGTTTTAACTACGAGACGTTGAGGACAACATTAAAGTGGGTATTGAGTTGGATGAAGCACTAAAGGAAAGAATTATTAAACTCAATGAGTTGGATGAGTTAATAATGGAAGCACTATAGTAGATAGAAATAATCCAATATCAAAGGAAGAAATAATATGACACACATATCAAGAAGAGGCAATTCAAAGTAGGAGACTGTGAATTGTTGTTTGATTCTAAGTACCAATAATTCAAATACAAATTGAGAACTAGATGGTTGGGACCCTATCCGATTGAGAAAACATTTGGAAATAGTTCTATTTAGTTACTTCCCATTGATGGTAGTAGAAGAAATCTCTTGGTCAATGGACATAGGCTAAAAATTTATAAGAAGCCTCCTACTAAGGATGAATTCTTGAGGAAGATTGAAGTAGACAAAGAATTTGATCATATAGAAGAACCTAGTTCTTCCAAAATGATCAAATAATCAGATGGATAGATCCAAAATAAAGGGAAGAGAATGAAAACTAGTAAATGGCATTCTCTTCCCCAAAAAAAAAAAAAAAAAAAAAAAAAGAAAAAAAAAGGGAAGAGAGTGAAAAATAGTAAATGGTGTTCTCTTCCCCAAGAAAAAGGTTTCTCTCAGAGATCAATTAAAAACCAACAATGGTGGTTGATCTTCTCAAATAAATGGCTAATTCAAAATAATTTTTTTTTGGAATTCTAGTTGTTTTTCTAACTGTTTTCCTTTTGTTTCACTTTTTAGGAATGATGAGTCATCATGACGGAGGGATTACATCATCAAGGATGGTAATTATGTCTTTAACTTATTAAAGGTTAGATTAAAAGTTTGCATGTGTGATTAGATTTGATTTAAAAGTTGATATGATGAGTCATCTATTGTACATCATGATTAAAAGTGAGTAATCATGAGAAAGATATTGATGGAATAAATTGGCGGCATAGTTATAATGAGTTATCATTAGTGTGGAATCAACAAAGTGAAAACTAGTTGCAGAGAAACTTTAAGGAAGAAGCAACAAATTAGGTTTGCATTCGCAGCTACAACACAAAAGTTCCGCAACTAAGTATAGTAGTTCCATAGCTAAATTTGTCAGTTTCGTAGCTAAGTGAAGAGTTCTTCAGCCAACCCACACAAGATTAAAGGAGAACAAATTTGAATCACCTCTATATCATGGGGATTAAAAATAATTTAGAACCAGAGGATGATACCCAACTCATTGCAGATGAAGAAGTGGCAACTATCTTTCAATAGGAAGGATGGATGGAATTTCTGAGGAAGTTCCCCAAGTATAATGATGAATTGGTAAGAGAATTCATTATAAATTTAGAGAAATCTAGGAAAAAGGTTAGAAATGTTTTCATTCCTTTTTCTGTGAATACAATAAGTAATATATCTGGACTACAATTTATGCATGTCCCAAACCTTGTTAGAGGGACATTAAAGGACTTAGTTGAAACCTTGTTGAAAAAGAGGAAAATGAACCCCAATATATTTACAACATGAAGAAAATCATAAAAGGGGTCAAAAGGACCAGATTTCCCAAACCCTTTGACAAATTGGCATTTTGGATAGTCAAGTATTTAACCTGTGATGGCCAATTCGGGTCGGTAGGAAGAGAAGTTCTGAAGATCCTCATATACCTTAGATATGGAGCTATAAAATTAGAATATATAATAAACCTTCCAAGGTTTATTTTGACTCCATCCATGCAATGGCCCAGAGGTATTCCTGGGGTGTGGGAATAATCAGACATCATGGTTTAGTGCATTTAGTGTGCCAACACCATTTTCTTTCAAATAAAAATAGAGAAGAAATATGGGAGAATTTTTTTAGCAAGTTTAAGTAGAACCCGATATTCTCAAGAGAGTAATAACAACTCCTTCTGCTTCTGTAACTAATTTGGAAATTGATGCCATTGTAGAGGAAAATAAAGAACTAGGTGGAGAGAAAATACCAAAAATAAGAAGATCTGGAAGGACTAAAACTACAGAACCTACTGTGCCTTCTAAATAAATTCCTTCCTCTATAGTAGCTACAGGAGAGCTAATATCTGTCTCTAACAGTGATAGTTCACCTAGGCAAGAGAAAGAGGTGAAAATCGAAGAAGCTCTAGGAGGAGATCCATTTTTGTAAATTTTGAGGATCCTTAAAGAAGGAGAATTCATAAAAGGTCTAGAGAAATTCCAGAGGATATGGAAGATCAAGAAGGGATGGAAAAGGAAGCTACTGATATTTTGGGCAGCATGGCCATGACTCCTCCTGAACCAAGCCAAACAGAGGTAGAAAAAGATGAGAGATTTGAGGAAATTTTTTTCCAAGAGGTGGGTGAATCAAGTAGCACCATCACATGAAGAAGATGAATTGGCATCTTGTAAATGGGAAGGAAATCCCCTCTAGTAGTAGAAGAATACTTAACCCCTAAGGAAATTTCAGAGAAAGAAGAGAAAAAACAAGTTAAACAGGCTCTATTTTGTCCAGAGCATAACTCATTATTATAGAAAAGGATGAGGAGTTGAATTTTCTCAAACTTAAATTGGAACAAAGAGAAATGGTTATTGAGGAATTAATAACTCGACTTATTGACAAGGCGAGGAATTAACAAGAGTTAAACAAAATATAATGGAGAAAGAGGAAGAATGTAAAAATTCCGAGAAAACAAAGCTGCTTTGTCAATGAGTCTCTACACAAATTGAATTAACTTATTGGCCACTTAGACAACTATGGGATGATACTTATAGAGAACTCAGTGAAGCCAAGACATCCAATGAGGACTTGAAAAGAAAGATAGAAGAAGAGAAGAAAGCAATAAAAGAATGGGAATAAAATTTTTACAAAGAAGAAAACGAAAAATTTAAATATCTTGTGAAAATACAAATGGTTTGCATGATGAGTGAGAAATTGCTTGCATGCAGGAGACCTTCTCCTACATATAGTGTGTTTTTGGAGGAACAATTCATTCACTGGTAGTTGTCAAGGATAACATGTGGCCTTCCACATGAAATAAAAGATGAAGCTAATTTCACGGCAGCCTATTCCTTAGCCAATGCAGAGCAGAAAAATCTTCTCTGCGAATTCTATCTCTACAATTTCATGCTGGAAAAGAACTCAGGTTTTATGATCAATTTGTATGTAGGGGAGAGCCAGCTTAATGCATTTGTTTCTATTCTTCAAAATCAGATTGCATGGAAGGAGAGGGAGTCAGAGCATCTGTTAAAGGCTAGTTCATCTGGTCTCTGTATGAGGATTCATTATGGTAAACCATCTGCCTTTGCTACACATTTTAGATCCCATGCATTTGATAAAAGGTTCAAGGAACCTTATCTTGCCAATTTGCAGAGAAGTATTAATGCCTTCACCTCTTATGAAGAAGAAATTTTTGAAGATATTTATGAGGCATGTTTGAAAAGATGGGAATTTCTCATAGTGGCATTAAGAAGAGGGGAAGTAATATCTCCCACAAAATTAATCTGGAGTTTGCATAGAGAAAAATCCTTATGTACGCTAATTCCTCAAATCAATGAAAAGCACAAAGGCATATGGATGGGAATGAGAATAATACCTCCACTCCTTCTTACCCCCATGTCACCATGGTAGAACCAAGAACCAAAAGATCCCACTGAATTTGAGGCATGGTTGAAGAAGGTAGAAGCAGGAGCATGGTATAGTACCTCCGAATTAAAGCATTAGGATATTTAGTTCCAGCCATTTGACCTAAGAAAACAAATGGAATGAAGAATATATAACCCTAAATTTGAAGATTAAATTTTGTAAAGGGAATTACAAACAAGTAAGTATGGGGGAAATGATGAGGCTAGAATATGCCCGTTAAATGTACAATAAATGATCTCATCTTACTCTCCTTTTTATTAAGTTTGATTGCATTTTGTGACTTTTGTTTGATCTGATATAAGTTAGGATGTAATTGTCCATCTTTTTATTATGATTCTAATGTTTAAAATCTCTGTAATTCCTAACAAAGTGTTTTGGAAACTCAGTTTTGTAATAAAATAGGTCACAATCAGGTGAAAGAACAAATATGAAGTAGATTGCATGTTTTTGGAAACATTGACATCAATATGGTTTATACGGAATTATCATACTTAGCTCGAACTCCACCACACAGTTGAGAGTTATGTCACTTAGTTAGGAACTTTTGAATTAGTTATGGAACTCTAGTACTTAGTTCTAGAATTATCGGAATTAGTTCGGAACTCTCTGTTAGACACGGAACAATTTACTTTAGTTACGGAACTCTTCTAAAGTTCAGAACTGATAAGAATGCATTCCAAATGGCGGTGATTTTTCAAATCAATGATTCTATCAATCAGAGTATATTAGAAAACTTTCTACTCTCTATACTCATAGATCCAAGATAATTATCACATAGTTGTATGACCAGCCATGTTCCAATTCAACATCTATTCTAGGCATGATTCAGTTCCATCGTATCAGTGGAATAGTTACAGCCATAAATGCACCCCTAGAAGAAGTATATATATACAGACCTGTAGATAGATTAGATATAGGAATATAGATATAGAACAAGAGATAGATATAGATTGATATACAGATCCAACATGTTTTTGTAATGCAGAATGCTTTATCAATAAAATAGCCATTTCTATTTTGAGAGAAAATTAATATTGTCTAATCCTATTTTGAGGCGAGCAAGGGCCCACTCCTCCAAGAACCAGGATCCTTGTTTTTGTTGGTATTTATATTTTTAGAGAAAATAGTTTAGATCTGTTAATTTTGTATCACTTTCAATTCCTTAAGTTGAAATATGTTGTAGACTTGTCCCTGCAGGTGTTCTAGATTAAGTTCTTATTTCTTTGCAATCATTTTCAATTGTGTGTTTATTTCTGTAATGTTTGTTTATTTCAAGCAATTCATTTCTGCAAAGTGTGTTTACTTCCAAGGAAAAGTGTGTTTATTTCTAGCAATTCATTTTTGTAAAGTGTGTTTACTTCCAACAGGTTTTCATAGTTTGATTCCAATAAGGTTTTTAACCAAGAAGTCCTTAAGACATTGAAAAGATCCCCCAGAAAAAAAATACCTACAATCAATTAATATATCACTATGATTCTTCTTGTTGCATATAGCTTTAGAAACACCCCGGCTTGAATATGACATCAATAGAGAGTTGATTAAATGAAGGAAAAATGACACCCATGAAGGTCTAGTAAAGGTTACAAAGGGTTTTGGGAAATTTGGGATCAGGTATTAGCTCACTATCTTGAGTTAGGTTATCGACACGAGAGACCAATGTCGGTGCAGGTGTGATCGGCATTTACGATTTAGCTATACCATGATGATGGTTGAGATGGATTTAAGGGTAGAATAATTAAATGTTTGAAACAAAGGTCCGAGTTTTCTCTGTGTCTACACAAAGAGATGGAAAGGTATATGGAGTGGCTTCAGGTAGTGTATATAGCTTGGGTGAGGATTTGTTGAGGTTTTAGGGGCGATAAAGTCTACTTAGTGAAAGTTTGTTAGAAGATACAATAAGCGATGTCGGTGCAGTGGCGATGCCGGTGAAGGGGAAATCGATGATGATCCAAGTGATTGGCATCGACGGGAAGAATGGTGGAAATAAAATAAAATTGGTTTTGGAGCTTCTCTGTGATTGCATAGAGAATGGAAGAAGGATGGTTAGGTTCGTAAAAATGCTAGGAAGGCTCAGGAATGCCTAGGAGTTAGATATGGGGAGCTAAACGGTTGTGGGTGGTTGGATGGGTGGATTGACAAGAAAGTGGGGATGGTGGAATGCAAAGAAGAATAGGATCTAATTAAATAGAGATAAAGAAACTACAATCTAAGTAAGTATAAAATGATGCTAGACAAAAACACACTTACTTGTATTTGCAGGCCTAGTTGGTGGAGGATAGTGATGGTTGATCTACAAAAATGGTAGTTAGTGTAGCGGTAGTGCTTCCTATAATTTTAACATGAATGCAAATGCCTTAAGACAAGTCCTAGTGTTGGCTAGGGGAATTTGGATGCTTAAGAAGACTGCGGTATGTGCTTGCATTCAGCTCTCTCTCTCTCTCCAAAATCGAAAAGTGATCCAATCTCTCGAAATTTCCAACCTCTCGAACATGGTTACTAAAATGAATATATGGTAGCAATGATGATTTAGGTTAATCGGAATTGATTTAACTTTAGCTGGTGTTGGTTACGGTAGGAAATCCTAGGTTTTCCTAAATAGAAGATCTTGGCTAGTTTTGCCTATTGGTTCAGGTCTAAAACGGTATTTTGTGCTTAGATAAGTGGGCATGTTATTAGAGAAATAATAGGTATCGATTTTAAGGTTATACTCGGTCTTGGTTAGTTATGGTAAGTAGAAATTGAGTCTTAGTTAAAATAAATATGCTAAGAATAGGTCCATGATGAGGTGTCTAGGTGAGGTGGTCAAGTGAGGATGTTAATTACATTAATTAAAATAAATTAATTTAATTAATCATATGCACTATGGGCTATGAATATGTAAGGTATGCTTGATTTAATTAACGGGGTTATAAGGGTGGTACAACCTATTTTTGGTGTCTATATTTTACCCCCTTTTATCATGTAGCTTATATTGGTAAACAACACTAAAAACAAGAAGTTATTGCCCCATGTGTGGGTGAGAGAGGGGTTACCCAAAGTGTGGGTGAAGGTGATCCCCCTTAAACAAGGAACTAATGAGGTGTTATACGAAGTCAGCGAGTGGTTTTATAAATGTGAAGTTGGTGTAAGTGAAGGTAGGTGGGGAATGGTATGTGTCCTTAAGGAAAGGGTGATGGTCAATTTTGGTTATAAGTAATAGGCCATGAAAAATTGGGTAATGGGTAATGGAAATTTAATGCACACACACATATAGACTGCCAGCATGGTACTAGTTGGAAGAGCTTGCAAACTCTACATTATCCAAGGTCGATAGGTTTATCAAAACAAGGGTAAAGTGATTCAAGTATCCAAGGCATAGGATTTGGTTTGGAAACACAATGTAGGTCAGTGTAATAATGTTTAAGTATGTTCGGTACACCAAAGGTTTGGTCGGGATAAATGACATGGCAATAGGAAAGGTATGGTTGGTAGGGTAAAACAACATGGGTAACAACATCATAAGGTATAACGAGTACACAAGTCCAACGGTCACAAAAAGTAGGTTCAGGTCGGGGTATATAGGTTAGGGCATGGGTAAGGCCAAGGTGAGGTTGTTAGGCTAAAACAACATGGGTAACGACATCACAAGGTATAACGAGCACACAAGTTCAACGGTCACAAAAAGTAGGTTTAGGTCAAGGTATATGGGTCCTGACATGGGTAAGGCCAAGGTATAGATAATTTGAGGGGTATATGGGGTAAAGTGGGGTACGGGTTATTAGGGCGGGTGGTGTAAATGGGGTAGTGGAAGGGGCAAAGTATGCCCCAACCGATAATAAGGTCGGGTGGGAGGTAATGAGGGCATTAGAGTAGGAAAAATGAAGAGGGGAGTCCAAATGGGGTGTAGGCAACATGACCGATATCGGTCATGTGAAACCGATAATGGTCTATGTGAACTCGATATCGGTACACTAGGGCATGGAACCAATGTTGGTTAGGTTGGACCGATATCGGTTCACCTTTCGATGGGTTAAAACGTAAAACCCATGGTAAAAGTGCTCATTTGAGAATTTTAATGTGGTGAAAATGGCTTTGGAGGAAGAATAGTCAAACGAGTTGTCAAGGAAAATGGGATCGAGGTGTGAGTTGAGGCTGATTAGGTGAGAGGTGAGTGGTTTTTGGAGTGAGGAAGATGGGTCCACGTGATCGGGTGGAATGAGTTGATTCACTGGAGGATTGGGAGATTAATTTTAGACATGGTGGTAGCGAGAGGGAGTGGCGGAGGTCCACCGGTGCATAGACCAAGGTTCCGGTGAGGAGGAGGCAACGGGATGAGGTAGGTTCCCACTCTTATTGTGTATTTTGAATTGAATTTGGTGTTAAAATGAACAAATGGGGGAAAATTAAAAATTTGAAAATGTGGGTAAAATGAACTAATTTGGGTATGGGGAGGGTGGAATGTAGGCTAAATAGGGGTAAAAATGAATTGGGGTAAGGTTTGGGTGGTGTTTGGGTGGGTTTAGGTTATTTTAGGAAATTTTAGAATTTTAGGGCTGTGGGGTTTGAATTTGGGGTTGAACAAGAAACCAATGCTAGTTTGGGGTCGGCGGACGTCGATTAGGAATTTCTAGCATCGGTAGAGGAAAAACATGACCAATTTCGGTCTGAGGACCGATGTCGGTCATGGGTGACCGACATCGGTCACTTATGAAAAGGTGATAAGGCCAAAATAGGTTAGATGCAGAGGGAAAGAATGGGGTGGAAAAGAGAGGGTAGGGTAAATAGGTAAAAAATGAATGGAGTAGGGATATAGGAGGGAGAAAAGTAGGTGGGTGAAGGAGAGGGTAGGTAAACATAGGTAGGGGATAGGTGGGACTTAGGTCATGGTGGGTACAGGGTTTGGGTAAGTGGGAATGGGATAAATAAGTGGTCGGGGATAAAGTAGGAACATGATAAATGCGTATGGGGTAGCAGGGTGTAGAATTATGTTGTTGATAAAAAATGAATTTGGGCCTTGAAATTATTGAGTTGATTGGTTATAGGAACAACAACAATTGACGCTATAAGATAGAGTACCACCCCTACTAGGGGAGTTGAGGTGTAGTGTGACAGGAGGAGTGGGCCCACATGTAGGAGGTAGGGCTGATCGGGGTCAGGTGGTATAGATGGATCTGACAGATCCTAGTCTCATGGTCGCTCTCATCAATAGATGGGATGCAACGACCAACACATTCCACCTTCCTACCGGTGAGATGATGATCACGTTGGAGGATGTCTACAGGATTTTATGGCTGCCAATTTTTGGGGAGTTAGTTTATAGTGTATTCACGGATAACACATTTGAGGTGATGATTGAAGTATTCAGTAAGATGGCTAGTGATCTAACCAAGCACATTGTGAACTTGGTGTATGGGGCAATGTATGTCACACACCCACAGGAGATGTGGCTAGCCGTGCTTGGTGCTAGTGAGAGTACGGTGCTATGCACTTACCGATTAAGAGGGAGGTCATTTTCCTAGGGGTATAATGGGAGTTTTATGAGACATGATTGAGGAGAGGGTCCTCTTTGCATGGACACCAAATTATTTGGTACAACTATACAAGGAGTTGTGGGGCTATCAGAGGATGTGTCGATATGGTGTGTGTTGTAATTTCCTGCTACATTATTGGGCCTATGAGCACATTGTGGTAGAGAAACCATGAGGAATTTTAGTAGAAAACTAACATCATGGGGAGGTAGAGGGTAGGATTCAGATGATGGGTGGTCCCAAGAGGTCGGCCATGAGTAGTAGAGGTGTTACATGATGTGGCACATTACATGCAGGAGTTAGAGGGACTATATGTAAGAGACATAGTATGGTAGCATTATGTTGGCTTTCCAACATCAAAGGCATGATGTGAGATCTATAGGGGAGACATACGGACAAGCACGAGATGATCCCACTAGACAGAGTCTGATGATAGTGCAGACTAGTGCAAGATGTGGCACCACCATTTCCACAATATCAATGGAAGGATGTGGAGAAGCCTTTGTCTCCACCTTGCCCCACAGATCCAATAGGTCAAGAGGAGTTACCAGTGGATGGAAGGATAGAAGGTGCATGGGTATCAAATGGATATAGACACTAGTGGGCATAAAAGTTATAGGCAGCACCACCGCAGTCGGGGTATCCCGCCTTGATGACTATGATAGTGTAAAGAGATGCACTACATGGATAGGTGGTAGTGCTGGTAGTGCAGTTGACACCAACACATGTAGAGGTAGATCCACCTTAAGCGGGTAGGTGACTATACTATAAGGGCAGTTGACTTTTGCCTAGGTACATGTCACATGGTTTCAAGGCTAGTTGATCACTACACAGATTAGGTTATGGCCCTAATTGCCTAGGTTATAGTGCATGAACCTCCACAAGCTTAGGGGTAGGGTCCCATATCACGAGATAAAAACAAGATAGGGTCTCATGGTATAGGGAGGAGGCCAAGGTACACAGTACAAGGTTTGAGGAAATCCCTAGTAGGATAGAGCTCATAGGTTACTATGAGACATATGGCACCACCTTAGATGGTGCCGATGGCGATGTTTAGGGATGCGCTAAACGAGGGACGATATTACCAGATCAATTGATGACCATCGGTATAGATGTACCCTCCAATGCATAGTGCATGGCATAGTAGGCATCGGCTGAGAGGATGAGATCCCACACCCATAGTGTAAAGAGTACAAAGGACCGACGAGCCTAGAGACCGGGGTTAGGGTGAGGCTACGAATTCATGAAGGCCGGACCAGGCCGAGGGCTAGACAGAGACTAGAATGAGACCCATGCGAGGTGGGGAGATTTTGGAAGGGCACCAAATAGGCTAAGAGGAGGAGACAAATGAGACTAGACCTGAGGGTCTCAGGTGGGGTGAGGACTATTTCCTTTGTATGATAATTATTTTTGAGATTTTGATATATATATATATATATATATATATATATATATATATTGTCCTACGAGCGAAGATGGTGAGGATGTACATGAGAGTTTTGAGATTACTGGTATTTATTTATATCTATGTATATATGTATTTGTTATTATAGGTTATTATTTATCCTTTTATTTATTTATTAGGATAATTCTTACACTTTTGTTAGCCCTACACTTGTTGGGTTATCTTGCTTAGGTGTACTAGTTATGTGGAGTTAGCTTACTAGTATTTTGGAGTTAACTTAACTACCAATATCAGTTAGTGGGAGTTCTTCACCACTGATTTAGGTAGTAGTTACACTTCCCTCCTCCTATATGTACATCTTTCTTATTGAGTAATTCAAGTCATTGTATTGTAATGTATTGAGCATTATAAATTATGATGGAT
Source organism: Taxus wallichiana var. yunnanensis (assembly GCA_018340775.1). Lineage (NCBI taxonomy): Eukaryota > Viridiplantae > Streptophyta > Pinopsida > Cupressales > Taxaceae > Taxus > Taxus wallichiana. Next base: position 340,067,809 of record CM031236.1, read on the forward strand.
TTCCATGTATGGTATTTTAGCTCTTTTGTTTTACAAATATAATGTGTTGTGCTATTATTATCCGAGGTCATGTATTGGAATAATATTATTATCATTTCTTTCATGGTATCGAGAGATATAGATGATGTAGAAATCCATCTGTAAGTTTTTATTTGCAAGCAAGGGTTTATTGTTTTCATGTATTCAGAATTTGTTAGCACTTTTCTACAACATACATTTTTATGCAAAATAGAGTGTGCCATTGGATTTGGAAGGTGCCAAAACCATATAATCAACTTTAAAGTCGACCATGTTTTGAGATAGTCAAATATGGATGCATATCTGTACCCTCTAGGTGTATTCTTTTATCCATTGGATATAAGTGTGTACCTTTCGGATACATTTTTACCCTCTGGATATTTTGGTTTTGGATGTAGTCTTTTATCCATTGGATGTAAATATGTACCCTATGGGTGCATCCTTTTATTCATTAGATATAAGTGTGTACCTACTAGATGCATTCTCTTACCCTCTGGATATTTTGGTTTTGGATGCATTATTTTATCCTCTAGATATTTTAGTTTTAGATGTAGTCTTTTATCCAAATGGACACGATTTATACCTTCTAAATGCATTCTTTTACCCTCTGGATATTTTGGTTTTGGATGTAGTATTTTATCCATTGGACGCAGATCTGTACCCTCTGGGTGCATTCTTTTATCCATTGGATATTGACATGTACCCTCTGGATGCAATGATTTACCCTCTGGAAATTTTAGGTTTTGGGCACGGATTTTATCCTTTGGTTGCAATTCTGTATCGTGTGGATGCACTCTTTTACCCTTTGGACATTTGGGTGTCATGTGTACCTTTTAAAATAACATCAGCATTAAAATATTATTTTAATAACAAAACCTTCTAGAGCTCATAACTTTTGATTCATAGCTCGGATTAAGGTGTTTTTTTAATAAATTGTGTATTTTTTCAATATCTACGCATTGGTGACATTTTTATACACATATTTCAAATGTAAAATGTACTATTACTCATTGTAATATTTACATGCACTTAATTAGAAAGTGTCAAATTTGGGAGGGTGTTGTAATCACTTGTGGATGCAATTTGAGTTGAGCCCGACGTCCTAAAATTTTGGGTAGTGCATTCTTATATCTATGGGTGTATACATTTATATCTCTCTTGTTTATTGAGATATTTTAGATCTATATTTTTGACACTTTTTTTGCCATGTTGTGATTGTCTTATGGGGGACCTATTCTAGTGAAGCCTACTATTAGTTTGTGAGTGTTTGAGTAGTTGATTTTGGAAACTCATATAGATATGTGGTGTCACTCTACCCAATATGCAATATAGGAGGGTGTGGTATTGATACTAATTCTTTGGGTTTCATGTCCCTACCTTGTTACATGTTGATACCGATTCTTCGGGTTTCATGGCATTTCCTTGTTACCTTGGATTTTTCTTGGATCATGACACTCCTATGTATTTGGATCTCATGTCCTTACCTTGTTTCCTTGGTTATTGTTGGATTTTAGCACACCTATTTGTAGCATTTGATCAAATTATGTTTGGTATTTTTTTGCACTTTTGACATCACTCCATTGACAGTCTCCTTGTATGGATTTATTCTGGTGAATCCCAGTGTCAATTGTTTTTGAGTTCTATGATCGAGCAGTGGATTCATACCATAGTTCACACTACACTTCTTTAACATTGTATGATTTTTGGATCCGATCTTCTTAGGATATATTTCACAGTGGGATTTTTCTCTCTCTACTTTGTTATTACTGGTTTTGGGTACCTTGTGGTGTCCAATTTTTCCAGTTATTATACGTGGGTACCTCATAAGGTCTTGTTGTCGAGACCCACCTTATTTTTTTCCCACATTAGCTATGCTTATGGGAGGGTGTTAGTGTAGGTTATTATTTATCCTTTTATTTATTTATTAGGATAATTCTTACACTTTTGTTAGCCCTACACTTGTTGGGTTAGCTTGCTTAGGTGTACTAGTTGTGTGGAGTTAGCTTACTAGTCTTTTGGAGTTAACTTTTTACCCAGTATAAGTTAGTGAGAATTCTTCACCATTGATTTAGGTAGTAGTTGCACTTCCCTCCTCCTATATGTACATCTTTCTTATTGATTAATTCAAGTCATTGCATTATAATGTATTGAGCATTATGGATTATGATGGATTTCCATATATGGTATTTTAGCTCTTTTGTTTTACAAATATGATGTGGTGTTCTATTATCATTTGATATCATGGCTTAGAATAATCTTCTTATTGTTCCTTTCAGTATTTTTATGCCCTTAACCTATTGCTTATATTAGGATATGAGTAGCCGACTTGTGGCTTACCATATCATTTTATTATATCATTTATACTTTCTCATGCTTAGTAGGTTGGCCTTGGTGATGGCCATAACATATGAATAGTATATATAGGGGATTGTAGGTAGTAGTTCATCATCATTTGAGCATTTGAGTATTATTGTATGGTTTGGAGGTTGCCCCCTCGAAGTGGTGAAGCTATTCTAATTACATATTGAGATCATTATTCTAGAATATTGTGTTATTTTGTGTTATATTTCTGCTCATGATCTGAATTATACAAGTAATTTCATTACAAGTGGTATCAGAGCTGCAATCTGGGCCAAAATTAGGGCAAAAAAACCCTAATTTTTGTTTCCACCATATATTGCGAACCATAGCGAATTGGTGGGAGATATTTTTACCAGAGTTGAGGAATATTTCAAGGTTCCCAAAACATTTCAGATTTTTTTGATTTTTTTACAAAAGTTATTACAAATTTAGGTTTTTCATAAAATCACTCCCTAGGGTGCAAATTGTGGAATTTTTTCAAATTCGTTACATTTTCGGAAAGAAAAAAATATTATTTGGGGTTTTTTCTTTAAGTTTGTTTATATTTTTCTGAATTTGTATCAAAATCTGAAACCCTAAAATTTGACCATGATCCCTACATCCTACTATTTTGGGGCATCATGGTGGGGCCTTCCACAAGAGGAAAAAAGAATCCCATCACTCCAGGTAAAACACCAGAAAAGGATGAGATATTAGTTGAGGATTTGGAGACAGAAGATATAGCTACAAATTCCTTAGGGTTAGGGTTTACTTCGACAGACCATAAAGTAAGCCAACTTGAGTTTAACCTGAGAGACCTCGAATCTTGGGTGGCCAGAAAAGAAGATGTGGATAGGATTGGACAAATATTGGAGGATTTCATGCAAAAATTTAGTACACATATGATGGGTAATCATACTTATGTCAATCAAGGTGGATCCTCAGGTCAACATAAGAGACACATGAGCCGATTGGATCTTCGAGTGTGCACAATCCACATACGAGCACTCTGCAGCCCTATACTATGTTTCCAAAAGTGGAGATGTGTAAGTTTGATGGAAAGGATCCACTCAATTGGATCAACCAAATGGAGAATTTATTTAAACTACATTAGATTCCATCAGGAAAAAAGGTGACCATGGCAGCTTTGTATCTCAAACCTGACCAATTCGTCTGGTATCGATGGTTATGTGCTCAAAGGCAAAAGAGTGGTCTCAATGTTACATGGACAATATTCACTGAAGATTTGTAATTACACTACAGTTCTAGTGTGTTAGATAATTACTTCAGCCAATTAGCAAATTTGAGATAGACAGGATCTATTAAGGATTACATTCATCACTTCCAAAACCTTTCTCTGCGGGTGGAAAATATTACTGAAGAGAATATGAATGACCTATTTCTTGGGGGTCTTAAGGATCACATTGATCATGAGGTGCGTATGTTTAATCCTCATAAGGTTTCTGATTCGATGATTATGGCAAGAAGGGTAGAGGAGAAATTTGTTTCAAGTAGGAGACAACATTTCACTTATACCAGAGATCACAACACCTTGGCCCCAACAATCCCTTGAATAGTTATATTTACATCTCAAAAAATTGAAGTAAAAAAGAGAAAAAGGGCTAGGTTTTAACTATAATAGTAAATTTGGACCCGGACATAAATGTGCTGAAAAGAAGTTGTTCTACATTGATGGGCCTAGTGAAGATGAAGAGAAGGATGAAGATTCAGAGTCAGAGGTCTTGGTTGAGCCAGAGGAGGAGTCAGGAGATCCTTAGCCAATGATCTCATGCCATGCAATTTCAGGTATTAGCACCCCCCAAACCCTAAAGGTGGTTGGATTCCTAAAAAAATAGAGGGTCACAATGTTGATTGATTCAGGAAGTACTCACAACTTTATCAATCATAAGTTAGCAGTGTGCCTAAATTGTTTCATTTATCTAGCTCTTGAATGTCAAGTAATGATTGTTGATGGAGGTACTGTTACTTGTTCTAGAAAATTCCATAGCATTAAGCTTGCTATGGGAGATTACATACTAAATAGTCCCATGTATGCCATTTCTATGGGAGGAACAAACATTGTGTTAGGGGTTCAATGGCTTACCACTTTGGGAACCATTGAGATGAACTTCCAAGATTTGTTCATGTGATTTCACTCTAAAGGAATGACTTTTGAGCTAAGAGGCTTAAGAGAAAAGTCTCCACAAATAGTAAGTTCTCATCAGATGCACAAAATGCTAAAAAAGGGTGTAGAGGGATTTGTGGCACAACTTTTTTCATTGGAGGCTCATCCTTCTAAGGATATTATACCATCAGATATGCAAGTAGTGTTGGATGCACACTCTGTTGTATTTGAAAATATACCAAAGGGCTTACCTCCAAAGAGAGATCATGATCATGCTATTCAGTTATTACCAGGAAGTCAACCACCTAACATCAGACCTTATAGGTACCCATATGTACAAAAGAGTGAAATCGAGAAGATTGTATAAGAGATGTTGGAAGAAGGAATCATCCGTCATAGTTAGAGTGCTTATTCTTCTCTAGTAGTGATGGTATGGAAGAAAGATGACATGTGGTGCATGTGTCCTGATTATAGGGAACTTAATAAGTACACAATCAAAGATAAGTTTCCTATTCCTGTAATTGATGATTTTCTTGATGAGTTGCATGGTGTTGTTTATTTTACAAAGCTTGATCTTCATTTGGGATACCACCAAATCAGAATCAAGGATGAGGATGTTCATAAAACCACCTTTCGGACACATGAAGGCCATTATGAATTCCTGGTAATGCCTTTTGGACTCACAAATGCACCTTCTACATTTCAAAGTTTGATGAATTATATTTTTAAGTCATTCCTAGAAGTTTTTCTTAGTTTTTTTATGATATATTAATTTATAGAAAAACATGGGAGGAACATTTGCATCATGTAAATAAGGTTTTGGAAACCCTTGAGAACAATGTAAAGCTCTCTAATTTTTCTTTTGGACTCAAGGAGGTTGAATATTTGGGTCACATTATCTCTCATAAAGGGGTTAAAGTGGATCCTATTAAGATCAAATCCATGATGGAGTGGAAGGTTCCAAAAATCCTAAAGAATCTACGAGGATTTTTGGGGCTTACATGTTATTGCCGAAGATTCATAAGGCATTATGGAAGCATAGCTGCACCTCTCACATCTTTATTAAAGGACTCATTCCATTGGAGTGAGGATGCAACCAAAGCATTTGAGAAACTAAAGGAGGCCATGTGCACCACTCCAGTCTTGGCTACTCAAATTTTTCCAAAACATTCATTGTTGAATGTGATGCATCGTGTGGGTATATGGGTAGTTCTCATGCAAGAAGGCCATCCTATTGCCTTTTGAGCTATCAATTCAAAGGTAAGCATATTTCCAAGCGAACTTATGAGAAGGAAATGCTATCCATACTTCATGCAATAAAGCAATGGAGACCATATCTCATAGGAGCACACTTTAAAGTGAAGACAAATCATGATATTCTAAAATACTTCGTGGAGTAGTGTTTATCATCGAAGAACAAAAAAATGGGTCTCCAAGATGTTGGGATGTGATTTTTAGATTATCTATAAGAAAGGTAAGGAGAATGTAGTTACAGATGCTTTGTTGTGGAAAGATGAATCAAATGTAGCCTTGTTATGTGCCATATCCATATTACAGGAAGATTGGATAGATGAGGCAAGGTCTGAATGGAGAAATGACCCAACCAAAACCTCATTCATCATCTCCAGAATGATCCAAGCATATCTAAATTTTTTTTACTAAAAGGGGATGCTTTATGGTATAAAGATAGACTATACCTATGTAAGAACTCCACTCTTAAAAATAGGATTCTATCTGAGCTTCACTCTTCTCCAGTAGGGGGGAAATCTGGATTATTGAAGACTTATCATCGAGTCAAACAAGATTTCTTCTAGGAAGGGCTCAAAGGGGATGTCCAAAAATTTGTGGTAGAATGCATGGTTTGTCATCAAGATAAGGGTGAAACAGTTCAATCCCTAGGTCTTCTACAACCTCTATCTATTCCTAGACAGCGGTGGGAAGAGGTTTCCATGGACTTTATCAAAGGATTCCCTAAATCTCAAGGAAAAATATTCATCATGGTTGTGGTGGATAGACTCACCAAATATGCTCATTTTTGTGCCTTGGCACACCCATTTGTTGCAATCACGGTAGCAACAACCTTCATGGACATAGTTCAGAAGCTTCATGGGACACCGAATATTATAGCAAGTGATTGAGACCTTATATTTACTAGTAATTTTGGACTAATTTATTCTCATGTCGGGTACTCGGTTAGCTCGTAGCTCTTCTTATCATCCCCAATCTGATGGGCAAACAAAAGTTTTAAATAAGTGTTTGGAGGGATATCTCTATTGCTTTACATCAGATAAACAAGCAAGATGGGTCCAATGGTTGCCACTTGCATAATGGTGGTATAACACTTCCTTCCATACTTCATCTAAAATGTCTCCTTTTTGGCACTCTATGGGTACCATCCACCATCCATCACATCATCATTGAGAGGACAACCATGGGTTAGAGCAGTAGAAGAACACATTCGAGTATCAACAAGAGTTCCTCTCTATTCTCGAAGGAGAACTAGGTCATGGCACAAAACCACATGAAGAAACAGGTTGATCAACATCACACAGAAAGACATTTTGAAGTCGGTGATTGGGTTTTTGTGTGGTTACAACCATATAAGCAAATGTCTTTGAAAAAAAAAAAAAAGGATAACAAAATTTCACCAAATTATTATGGCCCCTATCAAGTATTGTAGAAGATTGGTACTGTAGCATACAAATTAGAACTTCCACAATCAACTAGAATACATCCAGTCTTTCATGTTTCTTGCCTGAAGAAAGTAATTGGACAGAGAGTATCAGCCCAAATAGTGTTACCTGAGCTCGATGAGGAGGGGAGAGTCATCTTGGAACTTGAATGCATCCTTCAAACACGCACTAAAAGATTGAGGACATGAGTTATTACTGAGTACTTGATCAAGTGGAAGAATATGGATAATGAAGATGTAACATGGGAAGATATGACATTCCTACAGCAACACCTAGAGCTTCTCAACATTGGGGACAATTTTGCATTATTTTTGTTATATTTCTACTAATGATCTAAATTATACAAGTAATTTCATTACAGTATTGATACACAAACTCTCCCATTTATATATTTGATAATGTTTATTGAATGGATGATGTAGCTATTTTTAAATTTCCTTTTTTATTGTGTATTGATGGAAACTAGGTGAATTAGGCATGACTAAGTTTAGGTCATTTAGGCATGGTTGAGTTAGGTATAGGCACAATGGAGTCGGTATAAGCATGGTGGGGTTTTAGGTCAGTTAGGTATGATTTGGTCATGTTGTTAGGTTTGATTTAATTTCCAAGTTGTTGTTTGTATGAAAAATAAATGACGATGTATGATATGGTGATGTTATAAAATTGTAGGTATGTATGTTTTTATTATTGTGTTATTTCCAAGTTTTTGTCAAATGAAAACTAACTAAGGTAGAATGTGAATATAAAAATAGGGGAAAATTGGTTAGGGTAAAGAGTTTCTGAGATAACCTCTAAGGGCCCCATGCCCTCGGAGCGTTGTCTACATAGCCCTAGTGAAAAGGGGCCTCGGGATGATGTAGTTCTCCCGTAAGCTAGGGAAGAATAAGATGAGGATAGATGAATGGTTCAGTAGGTTTTAGGCATATCTTGAGTCTAGGTCATCTAGGAATGGTTATGTTTAGGTGATTGTAGGCATGGTTGAGTTTAGGTAATTGTAGGCATGGTTGATTTTTAGGTCAGTTCGGCTTGGTGATGTTGGTGAAAGAGGAATTCTTAAAATGTAGGTGTCGATGATCGATCTGTATAGGAGAATCAACAAGTAATGAAGAAGGTGAAGGGTAAGAGGTGACTAGAAGAGCCACCTAATTGGAAGAACCATAACAAGTCTACCATACCAAAGGTGGGATTATGAACATAAGACCCTAAAGGCGTTGCATGATTGACTATGATAAGGGTGAAGAAAGTCACATGATCATGAAATATCATTTTTTTAGAAAGTCCCTTGAGAAAGTGGGAAATTGGGGTTAAAAGGAAATGAGGTGAAAAAATGTTACTTTTAGTGTAACTTGGTGTGAGACAACATGCCTACTTGGCAAGAGACCCAAGATCAAAATAGGAAAGTCCATGACAAAAACGTTATCATTTTCTCTTCTTGCTTTTGTTTTTGACATACTAATCGATGCGGGAAGTCTATGTGGGATGATTTTATAATCTCCTCGAGGTTTGTGTGAAGCTTATCAATGTGAGAAGCTTCTAAATATTTTGTTTTATTTTTGTAAGAATAGTCCCTTTTATGATAGACTATGTGTAGTATGGCTAGCTTTGTATAGTTTTCCTTCAAGGAGAAGTCTATTTATAGTGGAGAGATAGAGAGAAGAGATGTCCCTTTTGAGGGAGTCATCTCATTTCTGGAATTTTGACTCAAGGAGTTGAATCCCATTTTACTTTTTTGCTTTTGGAATTTTAAGTTATGGACAAGACTATAGAGACTGATAGGTTCTTTTGTTACAGATAAAACCATAGCACACACTGGCTAACTATGAAAGAGATGGTTTAAGTAATGAATGACCATGGGATTCCATCTTGAAAAAGATGAAAATTATCCTTGAGAATCATGCCATGAGTAGAGTTGTGGTACTCACATTGAAGATAAGTCTTATTAGGTGAGGGGTAATGACATGATTCTTGTTTAGTCATTGATCCTTAAAATAGGTAAGAAAAAGGTGAATGGTTCATTTAATTGATGAAGGTGATATAGGAATTGATTCAATAATAGAATGGTTGAATATTCAAAACATTGAGGGGCTCAGGTTTGGTTTTACCTTCAATTGAAGACAAATGATAAGCACCTGATCCATAGGTATGAGTAATAATATAAGGTTCAAGACAATTAGGAGCAATTTTTCCCCATTTACTTTGATTCTCTTTTGTTACATTTTGACTTTCCTTTAGGATGAGGTCACCGACATGGAAGGTTTGCTCATGGACACATTTCTCATAGGCATGTTCGATACGTTTTTGATAGATTTGGATATGTTCAAGAGCATTAATATGATGTTTATCTAATAACTCAAGTTGTGCTAAATGGTCCTGTTGAAAGTCATCATCGTTTAGCATGTCTTGGAGTGAGATCTGAGAGAGATGGAATCTAGACATTGAGAGGAAATACAACCTTGGTACCATAGACTAGATAGAAAGATATGGCAACAGTTGAAGTTTGAATACTAGTACAAGTAATCCCATATGGTGAAAGGAATGTGCATATGCCAATCCTTCCCAAAGATCGTTAATTACTTTCATAAGAATTACATTCAAGGTTTTATTGGTTGATTCTACTTGGCCATTTATTTTTGGGTAGTAAGGTGAAGAGAAACTAAGTTGAATGCCAAAGGTGTCACAATTTTTCATAAGATTTTGTTTTTGAACTATTTTCTATTATCAGTGATGAGACGGTGAGGAATGTTGAATCAACAAATGATGTGATGATTAATGAAGTCACATATTTTCTTTGCTTTTGTAGAAATAAGAGGTATTGCTTCAAACCATTTAGTATAATATTCATTACGGTAATAATACATTTATGACATTGTGAAGAATGGGGTTGATTTCTCCAACAAGATCCAAACCCCATTAAGAGAAAGTCAAAAGGTATCGTGTGACCTGTAAGGCCATACTAGGCATGTGATGAAGACTAGCATACTTTTGGAATTTCACACAATGTTTGACATAGTCACAAAAGTCACGGTTAAGGGTGGGCCAATAATAGCCTAGGCGAAGGATGTGTTTAGTGACAACTAGGCCACTGAAGTGACCTCCAAAAATTCCGTTGTGAACTTCCTTGATGGTATAAGGAATTTTAGAACTTGTAAGGCATCGTAAGAGAATACCGTCAAAGCCATGTTTATAAAGAAGACCACCCATGATGACATAGTGAGAGACACTTTTGAGAAAGGTGCATTGTCCATTACGAGTAAGATCTAGAGGCAGAATGGAAAGGGAAAGGTATTCTGCAAACTGCTTATACCAAAGGTCATGTGGGTCAAGTGCAATAGTTCCGACGAAGTTGACATCTCAAAATAAATAAGAAGGTGATTGCAACCTTTGTATTGTGACAAATATTTTGGAGTCAACAGGCGAAGCGGGTATCCGAGAAGCCGGGAAGGCCATGGTATCCTAAAATTTATAAGCGAGAACATGGGGTGGTTTTAAGTTCATAATTGTCAAAGGTATTCGTAATTAAGTCAACATGGTGTTTATACTTTTGGAGTATTTTATTACAACACTAGTATATACCATTGACTTTGGGCTTCATATTCGGTGATATTGTTAGTACAATCAAAATCTAGTTTCAAAGATAAAGGCATAGGTTCACCATCAAGAGGAATGAGGATAACGCCTGCACCACCCCCACATTGACATTTGGAACTATCAAAGAATAAGGTCATTTGGTAAATGGTATCATCCAAAGAGAGGGTAACAATGGATTCATCTAGGAAATCAAAGTTAGAGGATTGATTTCAGAGAGTGTGCATCCGTAAGTTGGCGTGATGGTTTTTCCCTTGATAATTTTTTTATGGATGAATTTGAGTTACAAGTCCTGGAAGAAGCATTATCTAACACACAACACACTAATGTAACATTCCCATTTTAATACTTTATAAATAAGGGAATTTTTTTACACAATGTTCTCTGTTATAAATAAAAAATAATTTAGAACACACATTCCATGCCAATCAATCTCATAATAGATAACCATATGCAGCTGTAAATGACTCGGTGAATTACCGATCTCTCATTACATGAATCAGACCCCAACTGATCTCTCATGCTTGTCTCTAAGTATTGAATACTTTTATGTATACTACATATACTTGGTTTTCTTACCCTAATCTGGGTACTGAGTGACCTATTTAAAGAACCTATATGAATATTTGTTACCAATATTCATCTGAAATCACATTCCTTAAACTAGGTGACATCGGACAATGCAACCAATAGTTTGTGATACTTTGGCCAAATATTTCCAACATACTGTTCATGTTACTATTCCTAGATGACATACTCATCAAATCGGAATATGTCCTTCACCTCACTCTTGTTATCTAGAATGGTCTTCACTGACTTCTATCAGTCCACTTGCCCAAGGTTTGACCCTAACCCAAGTTAGTGACATAATATGTTATAGGGAGATGCTCATGATGACTTAGGGTATATGGGCATACTCATCGACCTAAGTCAACCGAATGTGCCAAGATACCCTGAGTCATAGAAAGCTACTTCCTATTCCAATTCATGTTGCTAGCTTGGCCTAGAGAGAAACTAAGTTCAAGTCCAGATGTGTGTAGATCTAGATGAACTAATGTGGAAGGGTGTTGCAACATGTCAACTACAACATTGTATCCTCATGAAGACCTTGGTCTTCACGCGGTACAATTTTGTAGTTGGTGTGTGCCAACATCCGGCAGAACTACTTCATCACAATGTACATACCCCTAGGAGGTCATTAATACTTAATTAATTTTGGATTAATATTTGAATTACGGAAACCTTGCCCAACCCTAAATCCAACACCCCTTAAGTTCTTCATCCATATTTGATTTAATTAATATTAAATAACTTCATTAACTCATGATCGCTTTTATGTTCTCAGTAACTAAGACATGTCGAGCCATTATCCAAAAAAAAACAACATACATTACAAGGTTAACTTAATGTAACTTAATTGTTCAAATAAGGTGCAACAACCATTCATGTTCAACTATAAAACAGACTCCATAGAAAATGATTTCTGAGTGATGAATGATTAAAATTACCATTATTTCACTTTACATTCTTTTGAGAGAGGAAGAGTCTTCCTCTCTACATGGTTATGTGTTAGGGTTTATCATACCTTTTATATCTTTCACACTTTCTATAGTTTAATTATATATTCAATACACATCCCATTATCATTATATATTATTTAGATAAAGAATGTAATCTTATGCAACTTAACAAGTTGCTTTAAATAAAGAGAGAGATTGAACTATTTCTCTTCATCCAACTTATCAATGACAATAGAAATAAGAATACAAACAGATATGCCAAATATCATCAAGATAGTATTCCAACTACCTTCATAAATGTACAAGAGAATTTACACAACAATTCGAAGTGAACCTATAATATTTTCAATTCATCATGATAAAATACACAATTTACAAGACTATGCATCTCATACAAACTGCATGTCAAACAGTACTAAGATCATTAAGAATACAAATTTTTCCTTTTCAATACATCTCAAGAATGAATCAGAGATCTCTTTAAAAGATCCAGACTTTAAATCAGCCAATACATCATAAAATTTATTTCCTTCTTTTATCACTTACGAATTCCATCTGCAAAATTGCTAGCATGGTTAGTTCATCGAACTGAGCATGATAAGCACTAAGCATTAAAACAAAGTGCATTCCACTAATTGTTCCATTAAAACAAATCTTCTTTAATGAAACAATTAATGTAATCATCCAAATAAATCATAAGTAATAACATCCATAAAAGAAGCACAATAATAAATCTGATTTCACTTTATAGGAAGAGATCATAATATAATCAGCTAATCTATTGCATTATATCATATAAGTATTGACCCAAACAATTACTTATTTATCTCAAATAACAGTTCCTATCAATAATTGTTTCATAATTCTTTCTGAATTTGAAATACAAAACCAACTTCACTATAAAAACAAAATAGTTACTTTCAGAAACCAAGACCTTCTTATTCATCTTTACAAAGTTTCAAGAAAACATGTACGGTCAAGTTCATTCTAACATAGTAACATTTATAGGATGATTCATCCAAAAATAAAATAATTAAGAGATTCTCAATTCAGATGTGGCAGTCTAATTCTAGGTCAAAATATATATAGCCTAGGTTCTTGATTAGGCCTCTTATTACATTAGAAAATATATTTCCCAGCCACAATGTTTACCTCAATTTAACTGAACAACTATAATAAAGTAGTAACAATTAATACTTAATTACCTTAATAAAAGTAATGTGTTTGATTCTCTTAAACCTATAACAAGGTTTATCTAAAGAAAGGAAGATCAAACTAGAGAGTAAACAATTTACAACATCCTTATCATTCGGTTAAACTGAATTCCCATATGCATCTTTAGACAAGAAGGGTCAACATCCTACCCTACAATTTTCTAAAAATGAAAATGGAGAGCTTACCACTGAGAGTGGAAGAGAAAGGAGTTATGCCAGAAGAGGATTCTATTATTCATTCAAAAGGAATGAGGTTGTAAAAGAATCAGTAGAGATAGTTCCCCATACCCCCAAATCTTTTAAGATAAAAAACTCAAGTGTGGAAAGTACATGACCGCTTACATATATAATTCTATCTTCGAATAAACCATCCAAGAGTTTCACCTGTTAAAGAAACATCAATTGTTAATCATTTACTTAATTCATACCAAGAAGAATGTGAGAAACAAGACAGTTATCATTCACATCCAAATCCTAAAAGTGTTAAGGACAAAATATCAAACTTAAGACAACCGAATAGAGCTAAGAATGGTAATAACAGTATCAACTTGGAGAAAACCGTCTCAAAATATAACTTCAACTATCTACTGATAACTCAACTTCCAAATTTTTAAAGGAAGATTCAAACATAAAACTGCACTAGAAGAATTCATCACTACTGTATCCATAGTTAAATTCCAAGACCATTATAAAACCCAGAAGTCCTTTCAAGAGTTTCGAAAGAGGATACTAAAACCAAACAACAAGTTTAAGTCAACCTTTCCTTCTATTTCCTCACGCATTCAAACTGAAGCCGTTAATCAAAATACCATATTGACTCAGCTCCCTATCAATTTTAAAGTTTGAAGCAGTACAGAAATAGAGAAAATCATTCCTTCATGGTATTTATGAAAGTTTAGAGTACAAAATATAGATGATTCCAAAACCTCCTTCACCCATTAACTCTCTTTTTCTAACACAAGTTTGAGTTCATACTACAAATCAAAGTATACAAAACAGTCCCGAAAAGGAGTATTTAAACTTCTACAAACAAGATACGATATAGGAGAGTATTCTTCTACCTTCCACAAACAATCAAAGACATTTAGTTTGAACAATGCAGGTTTACCTAGAACAGAAGCAACAAGATATCCATTCCTTACCTTCATACAAGATTGTGTTCATACAATAAGACAAAATGTATACCCATACAGATCACAGAAGGAGTAATACCACTTTAAAACTCAAATATGCAACTAGAGAAGAGTATCCATTTACTTTTCTACCTTCCGAAGAGATTTCAATTCGAACTCAAGACAAAAACTACTTACTTAAACTCTTTTTTGGGAAGACAGTCTAGTATATATATTTCCATCAAAACACTAAAGTCCTGATAGTTGCAAATGCATTTCATCATTTTAACTCATTCAGAAAGAACACCCAAAAACAACATTGTCATGCAAGGGTCCCAAAACAAAAGCACAGAGATTCTTTCAACAAGAAAGCAAATAACCAAAACAAAAATAGAAAACATTTATCTCATGAGAGAAGAATTGTTTTAATGAAACATTTAAAGAAACATAAGAAATATTAATGGATAGAGCCTATCATGCCTGATAGTGCTTCTTCCGCTTTGAAGAAGACTTCCAGCTGAGCTTCCAACTCTTCTTCTTTTCCAAGAAAGATCAACAACCAAAACTTCTTTCCCAAATGTCTCATATACTTCCCTTTAATCAAAAATAGCCACAAATTGAAAGTAGAACTGCTGGTTCAAAGAACTAGATAGCTCCATGCAGAGAAAAAATTGGAGAGCATGAATGACCAAACAACCTCCAAAAAATCCACCTACATAGTTTCCTAGGTGGTTTTCTCACCAAAAATGAGACTCATAAATGCCATTAATTCCCAAATTCCCACCTATCTCTCCATGCCACCGCCATCCAAAATTGGTGAATCCTAATTCAACTTTTGCATGCATTACTAACTTTAGTGAAGAATCCATGTAGAATCCCTCTAATTTACATGCCTCTTCCTAAATTGGTAGTACATTGTCACATTAATTCAAAAATCAAATCAACTTAATAACTTAGGAATCGTCACCAACCTCCACTTTTCCATACGACCCTTAGGTCCCTTTTCCTTATTTCATTAGTTTAGGGTAGATTCCCTTAGTTTAGGTTATGACCATAGGATAGTTTAGAAGTAATAACCTTAGGTTTAAAAACATTTCAATAAGTAAATTTCCACCTTAGGATAGGTCATACTTCACAACCATATAGTATTAGGTATTAGATTAGAAATAGACCTAGCATCACCTTAGGTGGTTCCCTCAACTTAGAACATGTAATTTAGGATAGGATGCTATCCCAAATAAAGTAGACATAGATAGAAAAATAGGTACATCTACCTTAGTTTAGAATCCCATTAGGTTAGATCTCTTAGGTCTAGGACTTAGATTGTTCCTCAATAGTCCTGAAGTAGGCCTCATTTCACTTAACATTGTTAAGCATCCTGAAGAGATCATTCAAAAATATCTCGAGTACATAACATACAACAGAATGCAACACGATCTTTCAAGAAGATAAAAGAATTTGTAAACATACTAGAATTCATTCCATTATGTCCTCCAACCTCTAAATGTCAGTTTACCATTCAGATTAGGTAAGAAGATTTAAAACATACCTTGGATCAATGGAATTGATCCAAGGATTTGTTAGTAAAAAGATAAGTTTACAAAATTCATTTACCAGATTACAACTTATCTATCTGAAACAAAAATGGATTCTTTGCAAGCAATATCATTTCAGCCCAATGAATCCAAGAGTAGAAATGATTTATCCATGGAAAGCATGATTTCCAAAAATCAAAGGAATACTACTTGTCTAGAAAAATCACATGTCAACGCTTGCAATGCAAAAGAGGAAAGATAATAGTTTTTCAAAGATGTTAAAACCGATCTGGTAGGGTTTAGCGTACATGTAATGTAAGGGGTCAGTATTGGTGATGACAAAGGTTTTGTGATTGAGTAGGTAATGAAAAATTTTAGTGGCAAAAAAACTAAGGCTAAGCAGAGTTTTTCGGCATGGGTGTACCTGGTTTCGTAGTCTAAAAGAGTACATTTTATGTAATATACCACTTTCTCTTTGGGTTTGTCATCATGATGAGTGAGCATGAGACCTAAGGAATGATCAAGAACAAAAATGTATAGGTAAAAGGGTTGGTCATCCTTAGGAGTAATTAGCACTTTGGTGGTTAGAGAAAGTATTGTTTCAAGGAGTCAAAGGATTTGTGTCATTCATCATCCCATTTGAAGGAGACATCCTTTTTGAGGAGGTGGTGAAATGGTTAGCAACAGGTTGGAAAGCTGTAAAATAAAATGATGAATAGATTATAACTTTCCTTGCAAACTACAAAGTTGGAGAAGGTTAGTAGGTGGAGGAATTTTGATAATAGCCTTGATTTTAGTGGGATTGAATTCTATGCCACGTAAAGAAATGATGAAAACAAGGAGCTTTTCTGAGAGCATAGTGAAGACACACTTCTTAGGTTGAATGTGAACACAATACTTTATGAGGTGGTCAAAGATGGCATTAAGGATTGTAAGGTGTTCAGCCTGATGTTTGGATTTGGTAAGAAGGTCATCTACGTAATCTTCCAATATGTGATGCATTATGTCATGGAATATATAAGTCATAACCTACTGATATGTAGCACTAGATTTTTTAAAGCCAAAAGGCATGACTAGATAGAAGAAGGTATCCCAAGGAGTGATAAAGGTGGGTTTTTGTTGATCTTTTGGGGTGAGTAATATTTGGTTATAACTTGAGAAACCATCCATGAGTGATAACATATCATGAAAAGTGGTGAGATCAACTAGTTGGTCAATACTTGGTAGAGGAAAGCTGTCTTTGGGGAAGGCTAAGTTGAGGTCATGAAAATTGGTGAAAATGTGAAGTCTCCCTGTCACTTTTTTTTATAGGAGTGATGTTAGAAATCCATTATGTATAGTCAATGGGTAGGATGAAGGAAACCGAGAGAAGGCACTGAAGTTCTTCTTTGACAAGAAGGGAAATGTGAGGATACATTTTCCGCAGACTTTGTTTTATGGGTTTGGCTTCAAGAATGGTTACAATATTGTGGACCACAATGTTTGGGTCAATATTGAGCATATCAGTATAGGACCAAGCAAAAGCATTACTATGATCCTAGAGGAAATAAGTAAAATCTTCTTGTTCAGTAGCATCTAAAGATTGGCCTATCTTTAGAATGTGTGGGTCATCCTGAGTGTTAATATTGACTTCAATGGTTGATTCATTTAACATGGTTTGTGTCTTAGAAGGAAATGATTGGTGAATATAAGAATCTTCCGCACTAAGGTAGGTGAGGATAGAATCATCATCTTGACATTGAATGACATTAATAGATGGTGTATCATCATCGATCATGTTAGGATACATGAATGGAAGAGAAGAGGGAGCCTCACCATCACGTTGATAAGTCAAAGGTCCCAAGGAAATGGTGTTCATGAATTTTTTTAGGAGGAATGGATTCTGGATCCATAGACTCCATGGGTGAGGGTGGTGACGTTGGTGAACAGGGTGGAGAAGGTTTGTCATCCTGAATGAGTTCAACATGGGCCTTCTTGGAGGATAGTTCAGTGAAGCTGATACCACTGTGGTCTTTGTGTTTATGGGTGGTACATGGGATGATGGTATGACGACCTTGTTCATAAAAACCAAATCCAAATCCTTTCCATGCACAATGGTGAAGGAAAGTGTGGGAAAAGTAGTGGTTTGTGAGATATTGGAGGTTCGATGAAAATGGTCCTATTTGGGATGGATATTTGGGTGAATAGGTGGAATTATCATGTCACCCATACGTTAGGTTGGTGTGAAGGTGGGGATGACCATAAGGGAAGACCTATCCTATGTGATACTCATAATGAGGATGTTGGCATAGGTTACCATAATTTTGTAGTGTAAGGAATGTGTTTATATTGTAAAGGTGGTACTCCCCGAGAGTGAGGATTTCAAAAATACCCTCTAAGTGATCCAGTAGTAGATATGTGGGTAGTGGGAATATATGAATTATTAGGTGATTGCCTAAGAAGGGTATTGGTTTTTGGGAAGTAGATGGGTCAGTCTGCAAAGGTTGTGATAGTAATAGGAATAGAATAGTTAGGTGTGGGAGAGGTGGTGGCAACATTGGTGGATGGGGCTATGGGTGAAGGAGAAGTTGCGATAGTGGTAGATGCCTTAATTGGTACAAGGACATCGTTAGGTCAGTACAACATGTTATAGGTTTTGAATGGTGTCAGATCCATTGGGATTGTATAGTTATGTCCTTCATGTTCAAATTTTACACAATGGTGTAAAGTTGAAGGAACACAACCCATGACATGAATACAAGGTCAGCCAAGAAACAACTTATACTGGAAATCCCCCTCTAAGATGTAGAAAAATTTCACGACAATGTGAGGGCCCACATGAACATGAAGAATAATGGTGCCAAGGGTGGAAGTGATGGCATCATTGAAGGAGTGTAGCATAATTGGGTTATTATGCATGTAATTTGAAGGGATGCACATTTGATTGTATGCATGGGAGGAGATGATGTTGATGCTAACACCACCATCGATCATAATGTGTCATACACATATATTATTGATATAGATGGAGATGAAAAGGGTGGGATCAAGGTCATTTGATTGGAGAGGTACAATCTCCTCATCAGAAAAGCTAATGGTGGTAACCTCGATGAGTGGCCATGGGGGTAGAAGAAGGATATGATTTAGTAAGAGATGCCATGTGGTGAGGGGTGATAATGGAAGCTCTTGGTTTGGGTCGTTAGGTAAAACCTTAATGGATTGTAAAACCTCCATGAGGGCTTGTCGATGAGATTCAAAGGTTTGGATGAGATTGTATAAAGATATTTTTAAAGGGGATTGGTGTAATTATTTTATCATTATACAATGGGTGACCCTATTATAAATAGGGTATGTGGGTCCTCAAATGGTGATTTTGGGTGCGGGTGCACAAGGTATATTAGGAACATGATTAGTCAAAGGGTTAGTTGCTCTTTCTTTTCCTTTGTCCTTTTGGGCACTAGTGGTAACTTGGATCATGTTAATACGAGGAAAGAAGTAGATGGAGAAGGCATGTCATGAGTAGTATAATGACATGATCGAAAAAAACTAATACAGGGTAAGAACCTTGAAAAATGAGTAGAGAACACCGGCATTTAGGTGGTGGTTTGGCCAACTTTATGATATAAACCATGTTGATCTTGAATTTTGGAGGTGGATAAAAGGGTTGTGGAGGTGGTGATGTAGGTTGACGAATAGGTAGCTGGTAGGGATGTATGGTGATAGGTGAAGATGGAACAAGGTCCTCATCAAGAATACCATCGTCATCAAAATTTTCTTCAGGAGGACATAATTGGAGGAGAATGGTTTTGAGAGCCTTACAACCCTCTACATCATCTCCGACACACGATGGTAGGCACAAATTTTAGTTTTATCAAGCCCTTTTGGTTTTGGTTTGAGGGTGTAGTAAGGTCTAAACGACAATAATGTGATGACCGAGGTCTCTATGGGGCTAGATAAAATGTTGGCATAGGACCCGCCAATGGATCACGGTGGGAAGTGAGTGTGGGTGATTGTGGTGGAAGAGTTATTATAGGAGGTGGAATAGGTTTGAGCATTGGTTTGGTTGGTGGTACTGTCTTAAGTTTTGATGTTATCTGCTTGGTTAAAGTTATGGTAAAATAACAAGAAATGGAAGGTGTTGTTGGTTTAACTACCCTGTTAGAGGGTAGTGGTTTCTTGCCCGTAGTCATTTTTATACCCTTAAAACAACATTCTAATCCCATTCACACCTGACCTATCACCTAGTGGATGCTAGGCACTCACCCTAGGCATGCATGGGCATCAAGCCCCTCCTTTATGTGAGTCTTGTGAGAATACATCATCTATGACAGATACTTAAGTGCAAAAGAATAGAAAAGAACCATGCATTCTTTATGAGACCCTAGGATGAATTATCATATTAATACATCTATTCAGATAGTGAAAGAGGAGTATTAATAAACATATAGAAATGATTCATAACACAAAGGAACTGCATTAGACTTATGATGATGAACACATATATGCTTTAGAATAGAACCTTCTATTCATTTTAATGAGCTCAGTAACCACATTACATTCATTAAGGTCATAACAGACCAATATAATAATGCAGAGAAAGGTAAAGCATAAAAACTATACTATGTCCTTCACATTACATGGATAAACACATAACCATCCCTCTAAATATGTCATCACTCCTATATTTACTCTAATACCAACCAATAAAATCCTCCATTATATTTATACAAAGCTTCACCTTTCTTCCACCACATCTACTACACTTATCACATTCTCTTCAGATCTCTCTTACTACCCACACATCTCTATATATAGTTTTTGCTTTCAATTCCATGCCTTCGAGGTAACAGATCGGCTGCCAAGTATCCAAGTGGTCCTCCCATGGAGCATGCCTCCTTTGATCCAAGATCTACACTTTTCGCAATGATGTCCTTTTGGATCCTTCCATTGCATGCATGGAATATTCCATTTTTGATCCTATTTCCACCAGGATAGCACCTTATCCACTCCACATGCTAGACGGGTCACGCTTTCCTCATGTGTTGTCTAAAAATATGAATATGGCTAATTCCCAACACCATCTTATCTTACATGTATGTCATGTGTTCTACTAAACCCTACTAGAACCCTTCCTTGCGCACCTTTAACCCTTGGACCCTTCTTCAAATATGTCCCATGCACCCATGCACCTTCTTCTTACTTAACCAATATTTTGGGGCCCAACATCACCATACACTACGCATGTTCTCCATCCTCAGAAACAATTCTCTTCAAATAATAATGAAGGGTGGGCTTGGAATAGGGGAGAAAGAATTAAGGAATGAATAATGGGGAGAAAGAATGATAACAATGCTTATTTTTGAAGGAGGAGAGAGAAATCCTTCCCTATTTCTACCTCAAGATTTTCCCAAGCATCAACCTCATTCTGCACTTGCTGACAGAGGTCTCCAACTAAGGTGCTCACCTCCTCAAAAATTAATTCCTCCCCTTTGGCACACATGCTCACAACAATAATTTCCAATTGTTTACCCAAGTCCTTAAGTGCATCCATTTTGTAGGTGATTTGCGGGTATAACTCCTTTAGCTAGATTTTGATTAAGCCTCGTAAGGTCTTGATAGCTTCTGACTTCTTTTCTACCTCATCTATATTTTATCTCTTTCTGTCTTATTTCCCTTATTATTTTCTTGAAAATAATTGAGTTCCATTTCATGTGTGGCGACTAGAATGCTTGCCACTCTATCTTTATCAACGCATTTTCATATGCAGCTTCGGAACTTATGTGATGGCCTTTACCTTTCTGCAAGGATTCTAGTATATTGAGCAAAAATATCAACAACCATCAGCCTTCTCTTCTTTCTCTTAGCACACCAACACTTATTCTATAGACTCTAAGGTAAGTGGCCACCTTTCCATTGTCAGGATGGAAGTCAAATGCTCCAGACACTACAAGGTTGATTCATATTTCTACTTGGGTGGTGCTAGGTTAGGATGATTTAAAATAATACCACCCGTAATCATTTTAATCATCTTGTGTAGCTAAATGCACCCTTGATTTCTCCACTTTCAGTTCACACTGAACTACGTGCTTTGATAAGATCTTCCTTCTTCAAGTCCTTTCTCTTATCAACAAGCTCCTTCTCCTTCTCCATATCCTCCACTAGGAATCTCACTCTTTTTCATTCCTTCCAAATAGTTTGGCCTCAATCTCAATTGAAACTTTGTTGAGTGTGTTGCAGACTGCTCATCCGATAATTATTGAGAATTTACCAAGGGATTTACTTCTTTTGTTTAAGTACCTTCATCAATAATCTCAAACTTACCTCAAACTCAGGTTCATCCACGTGGGACTCGAATTCCCAAGATAACATTTTCCTAGTTCGAGGATATACACCTTCTTTATCAAACAAAGACATAGCTAGAAGTTGTTCCATTAGTACGGTGCTTTGGAATCACACATGTAGCACCTTTCTTGGATCATAAATATATCCCATTCCTTGTTATTATGCCACCACTACACCCTTCCCACATGTTTGCGCATCTTTTGGGAAGCTTACCGTCAAGTTGGGATTCCCACCCATTCTCGCCATATTCTTTTCGACACTTTCTTCTTCTATCTCTTTCAAAATATCATCTCGCGCTTTAATCTAACTCTTTCTCCACCAAATCCTTAATGATGCCTTCCACCGCTCTCTACGTGGATTTCTCCATTTGTTCCTTGTTGAGGCTTGGGTTTCCTTTTTTTTGGTGCTTATCTCCTAGCTCACCCCCTTGCCTTGATCCTTTGTTTCTTCCTCATCATTCTCCTCTTCATATTTCTTAACATTCTTCTCTTTATCTTCCTCTTAAAACTCATGTATATCATACAACTGGATGGTCTTGACCTCCTTCGGGATCATCGTCATCCTTGTCGCCAATGTAGGCATCTAAGATTTTTGTCTCCTCCAAGTCTGCCTCTTCTGCAACCTTCTGCTTCTTCCTAACTGGTGATTATAGTATAGGAGATTCTTCCTTCTCCTTCTCCTTAACAAACGACCTCTTCTTTGTTGATTCTTCATATGTGATGGGATTTTCATGCTCCGGTGCCTCTTCTTCTAGGGTCTTTTCCTTGATTGGGGACTTCTTTCTACGGACACGTAAGTGCTACATTTCATGGCTACTTTGAGCACCCACTAATTGTGTGGTTTGCACACTTGGTGCCTTATTCTCCTGCATCTCTTCTCTTTCCCTCTTCTTTGTCACTACCTTTCTTTTACCTATGGGATCTTATGGAATGGATAAATCACTCTCCGAGATAGGAACCTTTTTGAAACTTAGGCCGTATGTGAAGATATACCCTTCTGCTGCCCTTTTGGTGATCGGTAGTGTTAGTGGCTTCATTATTTGTACTTTGTGAGAGAAATACTTCTCCAAATACGTGCACTTCTTAGGGTATATGAGATTTTAGCACATCTCATGGTGATCTTGGTACACCTCAGTAAGGTCAAACCTTATCATTTTAGCCTCCTTGAACCGGTTGACCCCTACTTGGAAGTATTACATGGTGAAGGAGAAGGGTAGCTTGCACCATGGGATCTTAGTCCCATTTGTCAAAGTAACCTTGCCAATGCAGAAATGTTGATAAACTGAAAACTCTACCTCTCCATCCATGAGCATGGGAAACTTCTCTAGGATCCTCCACTCTTCCCTGAATGTGTCATGCATTCATTTATACCACTTCTCTAGGCGCGCCTTATGAGTGAACATCATGGTTTCACAAGTATACTTTTAGAAAATTTTCATGAGCGAGGAGTTCTCTTATGGATACTCCTAAAAAAAATTCTCTGGCCCATATGGTACTCCAATCTCCAAGAAGATGATAGTGAGGAGGACATTTCTCAATAAGACATTTTCTCCTTCTTGTGCTATACTTATGATCTCATCTAAAATAAATTAAGACAAGTTATAGATGGCCCCTTATGATATTTTATGACATACATTCAACCATGCCTTTTTCACTTGCATCCATCTTTCTTGATCATTAAGCTTGGTGACCAAGCGCGCGGCCATCCTCATAATAGGGTCTAGAATTTCTACAATGTCAAAGTACCACGAACCCTTTTTGTAGTCATAAACTACTATTGTTTCCTTGATAGCCTCCTTATCACTCAAATCGTCATCTATGGATTCCCCTTCACAATTCAGGCTAGTGAATTTGGATATCAACTGTGGTGTTATGCGCATCTTATGGCCTACAAAGTAGAAATGGTCTTCATGCACGTGTGACATTAACCATTGATATAGCCACTCAGGCTTGCCAAAGTAAGGAAACTCATACAGTTGCAATATCCCTACCTTTTCCAACTTTACTTTCACCTTGTCATTGTAAATTGGCATTCCATCTGGTGTCCTCTTGTTAGTTGGACGAACTATCTCCAATGCCATTTATTTCTCTATAGTTCTCATGCAATGGTTGTAATCACTCACGGTCATCTATCTCAACTAAGACACCCACTCGTTTCCCAACAACACTCCATATGGGTACTGCATTTATGCATACCATTCCTCACTGGAGCTCACAATGGTAGCATTTTGTTTTCCTTTTCCCTTGCCCTTCTATTTCTTTAGTGAAACGTTTTCCTTCTTTGGTGCCATTCTTTCTATTAGTTTTAAATTTGAAAACTCTTTTCTCTTCTCTACTACTTTTCTTAATCTTGAAACTCAACTCCTAGAATAAATCCTTCTATCTCTCGAGCCCTAGCTGCCAAACCCTAACTAGGAAAATCCTTCCACAAGATGGTGCACTTCAAAAAAACTTTTCTCATGCCCGTGTACTCCTTCCTCCTAGTTTGCGAGATCTATTCTAGTCACTCACTTTTATTTATAGGATTCTTCATCCTTCACACCAATCTGTTTGAATGGCCTAGTTCGCAAGAGTGCTTCAAATTTGTAATAGAAAGGTATAATAATGACTTACCCAACCTCACATTTATAGTTTTTTCTCCTCTACATTAATAAATGCTATACCACCTACCAATTTACTTAAAATTAAATGCATATTTTTCCACTAGGCCAACTTTAAGTTCCCTTACCCATGTGCCACATCTTGCGTGAAAAACCTTCCATAAACTTGGCATGCAAAAATATAAAACGATCAAAGAATCTTACGCATGTGTCTAGAATACCAAAGGCACTTCTTCTGTCATTACCTTATTTTTTTCTGCGCGTATGTCATGTTCTTCCTTCTCTCTTCATCCTTTGTACATGTCTTTATTACAACCTTCTTGACACCATAATTCATTATCCACCATTTCCCACGTGCTTTATTGATCTTACGCGCTTCCTTGTACTAGGCCACTCAATTTATACTATGGCCTTATAATCTGATTTGCATTACTCCACCCCACACTAAAACAGATGCGCGATCCTCTGCAAATACACAACCTTAGAAAATAATGTGGTTACTGGCACACAAGGTACAAAATGAAACAAAATAAAGAAACAAGAAATGAGAAAGGGAAACACAATAAAATACAAAGAAATAAAGGGAAATTCTAAGCTAACTGGCAATACTACCTTATTTAGAAACACCAAAAAGACTTATTTATAGTAGGGATTCATCCTACTCCTATTGAAATGACCTGGTAATCTCATCCCATCTAGCACCTGTAATTGGAAAGCACCTGAATCAAGGATGTACAAGATGATGTAAGGTCCCAATCAATGGAATTTGAACTTCCCAAGATGGCACAAATATTTGGAATCATATAACAACACCATCTTCCCAACCTCAAACTATTTGTTTTTCATGTGATGATCATTCCATGCGTTTTGTCTTGCATTTTCTATCTTTTGACTCCATCTAGTAAGTGATCACCTTTTGTTTAACTCCATCAACTTATAAATCCTCTCTTGGTGCTTGTTCATCATCTAATCCTCTTGTGCATGTTATACACAACAATGGCAACATGAATTCTTCCAATAAACTAACCTCCACACCAAACACAAATTGAAACAATGTGGCTTTGTTCAACCTCTTTTAGGTTTTCTTGTATGCCCATAGAATAATTAATACTTTTTAATCCCAATATTGTCTTCGACATCACAGATCTTGGTCAACATGTGACTTAGTATTTTGTTAAATGCCTCAGCAGTTCCATTCACGTTTGGATGATAGGGGTAGTTTTGTGATGGTCCACTATAAGTTATACTAATAGAATCTGTCTGTTTCATTGAGAAAGTGTGTACCCATATCACTATTTAATCTTAAAGGAAAACCATACAGTTGATTATGTCCTCCCATAAAAATATAGTAGTTGTCACTACATTACAATCCTTTGTAGGTTCTACCTTTGCCCATAGTGTCAAGTAATCAGTGCAAGTAATGATATACCACAAACCAATCCTTTGTGCAGATGTCAAATGGGCCCTACAAAGTTGATTCACCATTTTTCAAACATTTTAGCACTCGATTATTAGTCACAAGGGCATTTCATCCCTCTTTCTAGGTTTTCCAAGGTGCTTGAAATGGTCATAGGCCTTACAAAACTCAATACAATCCTAATAGATGGTTTCCAACCAAAGCCCTATGAGTAAAATCTTTCATGTGGTATAATTTCCTTCATAGTGTCCTCCTGTAATCTCACCATGCACTTCCTCTATAATTTTCACATGGCTCATGTTCTAATATGCATCAACTGAGAACCTCATCATGTCCTAACTTATATAGATCTCCACTAATCAACATATAGGGTGTGATGTGTATTACTAACTCGCTTCCTCTCCGAGCCTTCATCCCTTAGGAACCACACCTATTTTCAACAATACTAGGATATCTTCAAAGTCGAGGGCACATGCCACAACCTAAACATTGTTCATCCGATATTGTATCCTTAATGCTTTGTGCATCCTCCCCTGAGTTAATCCTTGATAAGTGGTCAAGTCCTGAATTACTTTTTCCTGGTTTTATAACCACTGTGAACTCAAACTCTTGGAATAATAGGAACCAATGACATATGCGCCCTTGCAAAATGGGCTTGTTCACTAAGTACTTAAATTCCATGTGGTCTGTGTAGAATATAAATGGTGTTGCCAATAGGTACTTCCGAACTTGTGCAACACGTAGATCATTGACAATGCCTCACACTTAGTAGTTGTGTAATTTTGTTATGTTGGTGTTAACTTTCTACTAGAAAAACACAAGGGATGATCAACAATCCCCTCACTAGGTTGTGCTAGTAATGCTCCCATAGTTTTCCCTAAGGCATCAACATGCACATGGAAAGGCTTATCCCAAGAAGGAAAATGTAGTATGGGCGTAGTGACAAGCCTATCCTTCAAAGTGTCAAATTCCCTCTGTTGTGCCTCTTCCCAATGAAAGACACTCTTGTGTTTTAGTAATTATTCTAAGGGAACAAAAATCTTGGCATACCCCTTGATGAATTTCTTGTAGTACCTTGAATTCCCAAGGAATCTTCCCACCGCACTTTGACTAATAGGCTCCCTAATCCTACAATAACTGTAACTTTGGCGGGATCCACTAGTAAGCCTTCTTTACATATAATATGTCCCAATAGGTTCCCAAATAGAGTAGCCAAGACATATTTCTTAATGTTAGGGGATATCCTCAATTGTCAACATCTCTCAAACATCAGTCTCAAATTGTCACAATGGTCTTTCACTAGCTCATATATAGTCCAATCATCTAGGTAAAATTGAATAAATTTATGGATGAAGTCTTGAAATGTTTGTACCATGATGTGCAAGATCACAACATTCACATTATTCAATCCAAAAGACATAAACATGTAGGAAAAAATTCCCCATTTAGTGGAAAAATTTATCTTTCTCTAGTATTCCTTTGTAATCATGACTTGGTGATACCTTGAGAACCCATCTGTGAAAGAGTAGACATCATGCCTGGATACTCCCTCCAAAATTTATTCAGTAAAGGTGGTTGGGAAAGGATTGATTACACATACTGCATTCAGATCCATGTAGTCAACACATATTATTATCCTCCCATCCTTCTTGATACTGATGACCATTGGGCTTATCCATTCGATTCTTCCACTGCCTCAATAATACTAGATGCTATCATCTTGTCTATTTCTTCCTTGACCCATACGTGTAAATTTGGATTCATCGATAAGTCCTCCTTTGAATTGGGTGTGCACCTTCCTTCAAATTAATCTTCATCTCCCTAAAGGAATGGTGGATTCCTTTGAGTTGATGGTACCTATGAGTGAAAAATCCTAGAACTTGCACAACAGATCAACGAGCTTGAAATTTCTTTTTCTAACCAATAGTCCCCAATGATAGCTTCCTTAGGTTCTTCCTCTATCCCAATGTTAACCTTATTTGTTTTTAAGGGCTCATGGTAGGTGTGTGCTCACTCATCAGTGCTATCTATGACTTCGCATGTACCTTCAGAATGGTTAACATCTAAACTTTCCATTTCTTCACCATCTACTACATAGACCATTTTTCCTTTTTCCTTTTCCATGCATGTGCACTCAAGCTATACTTCCTCGATTCTTCTTCATTGAGGTGCATCTCCAAATAAGGCTCACCCAACAACTCTAGTAGCCTATCTTCTACCATAGCACTATCTCCCATTGTAAGGTGCTTGATTACTTGCAATGCCTTATCCACTAATGGCTTTGTACTTCGATACTCGAAAGATTAAATGAGATCAACCAAAAACTCTTTCCAATTACCTATTTGATGGAACATATTTGAATGAATATACCATGTGCATGCACAAAATTGTAAGGTGGAATACAACTTATGCACCCATAATGAAGGTGGTAACACTTCTATGCTTCCCATCTAAGAATTTTCACACGTTTGGACATGAAATGAGATGGTCTCTTTACCATGGTAATCTTGTATGATAGTGGGCATTTTTCTCCTAGAAAACCTTACAAAAATGCAAATATTACCTCACGCCATTCTAGGAGGCTCTCACGATGTGTAGCCTACCGGTGCGCTTATAGTTACGAGAAGGTCATAACTAAGAATTCCCCTTCTCTCGTCCTCATTCTTCAACTGAGCCTCCATTTTTTGCAAGTACATTTTAGGGTATGCTCCTCCAGAGTAACTTGGAAACTTCTTCCCTCCCAGGAACTTGACTGAGCGCACCTTCATTAACCTTGTTATAGATCCTTTCAATTGTCTTCAAATCAAGTCATAAGTTCCATGTGCCTAATTGTCACATGACATGCTAGTGGTATCACTCAAGGAATGGGCATCTTCAAATTGAATAACTCCCTTAGTGGGATGAATTATCTCTGAATCTCTAATGGAGTGCACATAGATTATGTCAATGACTTCCTCTCCTAAGGGCTCAATATAGGGTGATGACTTCCCATATTTTAAAGGTATAATCACCCTTTCTTCCTTGTTCACGAAAATGATATACCCCTTTTTAAACTATAGGTCGACATTGTTTTTATAAAACCAAGGGCACCTAAGTAATGCTAGGAAATTATCTGCCTTAGCAAATGCCAAGAATTCAAAGTCTCCAGTGAGCTTAGCCCCTTAAATAGTTATACCTGCATCCTTTAAGACTCCAATGGACATTGCCTTTGTCTTTTTCTCCATATACAACACATATGAAGATGGTTGTAATGTGGGTCTTCCCATTTGATGCCAGACATCTAAGGTAAGAACATTGACCTCCACTCTCGTGTCGATGAGGATATTACTCAGAAGCTAGCCATCAAAAATTACATTCAAATTAATCTCCTCATCATAGTCAAGGCTTTGAGAAGGATGGTTTACATGCAAATCCTACCTTTCGTGCTCTGCTTTCTCAGCACGTGGTACCTTCTCCTCGACCATTCTCCTAGCAAGAGGAATAATATTTTATTTCCTTAATATCCTACATACTTACTTGAATTTATCCATGTCATCCTTCAGAGCCTCAACATTCTTCCTTTGCTACAACTTCTTTGATTGTTCCTTAAGACATTGGATCTCCCTTGCAAACTCCACATCACATCCATAGTCTCTTGATACACCTCCTTACGATGAGAAGGGTCCGAATACTTCCCATGTACCACTTCCTCTCTTGAAACTAGTGTCATTTGTCTTGGCATCTCTTTGGTGCATGTGGCCTCTTCTCGCATCATCACCAATACATGTTTTAGTCTTGGCTCATATGCCACTCTTAGCATCCACTTTGTGAATTTCCATTCTTGATGCTTACCATCCCAAAGACCTTTTTCCTTCTCGATGATGTTGGTTCATATGCTCATCTGAGATATGAACACTCTTTGTACTTATGTTTCTTCCCACACCATGAGCATTACAAAAGACTAGGACACTCACACTTGTAATGCTATGTAGATCCACGATTATAACAAGCTCCTCGTTGGAATTTACTTCGTCCTCCACTACGATTCTTATGAACTATGAAATCCTTCATGAAAACATATTCCACACACTCCTCTATCTGCATGCCCTTCATAGTGATGATCATCATCCTTGGAACTACTTACAAGACTAGTCTAGTGCACACCAAGATTAATAACATCATGAATCGATCAATCAATCTGCAATCCTTGGTATCATGGGTCATAGAGGTATAGATATTGCAATAGCAAGAAACATTCTTATGGATTGTGCACTGTAGTAGAGGGAACCTACTTGCATCATGATCCCCATGGAAAATATCACAGTCTACCACCATGGTACATACCGAATTCCAAGGGAAACTATCCTTTGCATGCCCTTCTACTTCATAATCTATGCACCAAAGCCCACTATGAACCTCATACGCTGAGTGTGTAGATGGTTTCTCCAACTAATTGGCCATTACAAAAAAATTGAGCCTCTAAAAAAGGAATAACACTAGTATCAATGCTCCCAATGCCTCAACATGCAAGGAAACTTCCAAGGACTTGCGCAGGTCTGTGAAAGTATTGTGTGATAGTTCCCTTCTAAATGGTGATATACATCCTCCAAAAACCATTGAGAATTTTGATAAGGGTGAATGTCATAGGATAGTTTTGACAAGAGATTCTTGAACCATGTGTTATAATCCCACACACTCTCTGTCATTCCTTGTTGGATCTCCTTCAAGGCACTAATGCTCTTCTGATCAAATTCAGGGATATAGAACTCTGCTAGTAAGGCATTTTTTTATTACAGTGTAGTCTACCATCATTTGATGGGGTAATATTTCGATACCAACTATGCATGCACCCTTATAACATCGTTGAAAAATTATTTACCTTCTACTCTGGGATAGTGATCACTTTCACACGCCATAATAATTCACACTTATGCACATGCTCTACAACATCTTCAATACCCTTGTATTTTGGTAAGTGAAAAGACATCTCAAAAAATACTTCTAGAGGTGGTTGTGGCCCTTATCCTCAAAATCTAGAGCCTTGGTTTCCTCTGGTTTTTCCTCCTCCACCAGATCCACTGGACCCACTAGGTCCTATTACTCCTGACCCACCAAATACTCTAGATCCACTAGGTCCACTAGGTACTCTACCTCCTACACAACCAGATCCACCTCATGTATCCCGAAAATGGCCTAAAGTGGTTGTGTCTAGTGTTCCCAACATCACACTAAAATTTACACCGATGGTTTGTGATATTTTCCCACTTCCAATTGTGTGTCCCATGCCACTCCTAGAAGAAATACCCAAACCTTTTTTATTTTCACCTTATCCATAAATTCCTCCAAATATCGGAATGGTTTTCGCAGCCATAGATGTTATGAACGAGAAACTATATCTCCCGTGCGCAGATTGGTTACTCCCATCGATACCAAATGGGTTAAAAATAATTCTTCATTTGATCTAGAAATCCAAGTGCCGGGGTTGGTCTCGGGTGGGTTCGGATGTGCACCAATGAATCTCCTTTCTCCATGTAATGAAATCTCATCGAAGTTGAAGGGTCCCACACTTGCCAAGATGGGGTATCACAGCTGCTCAAGTTCCACGTCCTCTGCGTAAACCTCAAATCCTCCCTGCAACATCTTCCTCCATAGATCCATCACCCTTGTAACCTTGCATTGTCTATTCATCTCCCTTTCACAATATTTTCTATACTTGAGTCATCTCTCATCCCTTTCTTTTTCAGCCACAATGATATCTGCCATCTTCCTCCACCTTATAACATTCCCATTTTAAGACTTTGAAAATAAGGGATTTTTTTTTCATAATGCTCTCTATTCTAAATTAACTTACTTTATAACATACATTCCAAATCCATTCAATCTCATAACAGAAACCATATACAATTGTAAAAACTTGGTGGAACACCGATCTCTCATTTCATGACTCAGTATCATACCGATCTCTCATGTTAAATTAATGATTTGTATACTACGTATATTTGGTTCCTTTACCCTTTTTGGGTATTAAGTGTTATGTTTACGAGGCCTGTGTGAATACCTTTTGCTGATATTCATCTTAAATCTTGCTTCTTAAACTAGGTTATATAAGACAACATAACCAACAACTTGCGATAGTTTGGACAAAGATTTTAAACATATTGTTTATGTTTATATTCCTAGATGACATACTTTTCAAATGGAATATATCCTTCACCCCACTTGATATGTTATCTATAATGGTATTCGCTAACTTTTGTCACTCCACTTGTTGAAGGTTCAATCCAAGCCAAGGTTAGCAACATGGCACGGTGTGGAGGATTGCTTACGGTGATTAAGGGTATTTAGACATACAATCAATCGAATTGCATCGATTGGGTGTGTCTATTCATCATAAGTCAATTTGAGTTGACCTTGACACTATATCATTCCCTTATCCCTACCTAGGGTAGAACTGTGATCAAGTCATATTTTATGTTAGTCTAGATGAACAAACTCGAAAGGGTGTTGAAACATGTCAACTACAACACAATATCCTCATGAAGACCCTAGTCTTCCCGAAGGTACTTCCCTATAGTTGGCATGTGTCAACATCCATATGATATTTCCTCATCTAGGAAAACATACCTTATATAAATTTAATGACTTATTAATTATCTCATTATAGATTAATTGTAGTTACCCTACCGAGAAACTAGGTTCTTTTAACATTAGGGTTCTAAGTTAAAAACTACAATTAGAAGTAGGTATGCAAATACACCTACCCCTAATCATTTCATAAGATATGTTTTTATACCATTAACATTCATATTTATATTTTATATAACAGATCCATCATACATTTAAGTGATGTTTTCTTATTTACTTACCCAAGTCTTAGCTTACTTAAGTTCTGAATAAGTTCTTTTTATATTAGAATTCATTGGAATGAAGTCTAATCCCAATTATTTTATTTTTCTTCATTCCTATTCAAGTTAAGGAACTAATAAAGAGAAAGCATACCTTCCACTATCCAAGGATAACATTCAGATTTATTCCAAAAAGGTATTTAAACAAGTCTATGTTTCATTACATGGAAGTTGTCTTCCCTTTTTCTTATAAAGGGGTAAATGTTCATTTATAACCCCATCATTTATTATAAGTTACTATCATAGCTTTATTCACCCAAAAAAATTGATTTAATATATCCATAGTGATATAGTTGAATATTCATGCATGAATGTCAACTTAATAAGTTACATTTCACTAGAGAGGGTAGTACATCTAGTACCCCTGATCTCTTATTCAATCTATTCCAACCCAAAAGGGTATGTTACTAATAGAAAAATTAGAGTAGAACATAACATTTCCATTCATAGAATACCCCAAAAGGATTACACATCAAGTACAAGAAAGTCCACAAATATTTCATTCATCAAGATGATTCATACATTATAAGTCCAACCACTTTATACATTTCTAATGTCAAACAAAAATAACAAGATCAATTACAAGTACAACTTTATTTTTCCATCAAATACATTTCAATAATGAACATATTTTATCATAAAAGATCCAGTCTCTTTGGTAAACAAATGTAACTTCCTATAAATCTTTTCTCCTTTCATCACTTACGAATACCATCTACAAAATTTCTAGCATGGGTTAGTTCATTGAACTGAGCATGATAAGCACTAAACATTAAAATGATGTACTTTTAGCTAACTGTTTCATAAAGAGAACTCTATTGTTATGAAACAGTCCTGAGAAATTCAGAAAGACATACCAAAAGGAGTTACTATACATAAATAAGAGAGATAAAAAGTGATAAACCATAACATAAGTAAGAATAGATCATGATATAACAACTTCAACCTTCTATACTATTGTCATTCATAAAAATAATTAAACAATAATTCAGATAAGTAATGTTTCATCACAATCCCAATATGATTTTCATACATTACTTTACATGATTCTCTTCTCAGTTAAACCTATTTAACATAAGAAGAAAACTATCCTAACTATCTTTTAGGAATAGTTCAACAGTAGATAAAACAACAATACATCCATCTTGACATTTCTTTCACCTAAATTCATCCTAAATTCTGAGATGCCAATAATCCAAATTAGAAACACAAGAGTAAGTTTAGGATGATCCAAATCACATAATTTAAATGTGTTACTAATTTAAATATCCTAATACTCAATTTCAGGATTAGAACCCAATTTCAAGTCAAAGTATGACATTAAACAGAAATCATCGAGTGTAAGATCAAATTAGCATGTAATTGGGATTAAACACACAACCCCCATAGAGAGACAACATTACCAAAGTAAGTCAAAATAAAATAATGAAATAAGTTAACATTCAGCCTCAACTCAATCAACCATCCTATTAACCTAAGCTTCATCTATACTACCCTAGCACAACCCATACTTAATTCTACAATACAGTGCCGGGAGATTGCATAATGAAGTAGACAAATAGGACAACACCTTCTCCAAGTTTGAAACATAAAGAAAATTGAAGGAGATTACTTACTCAAAGTTCTAAGCATGATTAGAAAGAGAGAATGAGATAACCAAGAATATAAAATAACAAGTTCGGTCTTTCTTCGCCTCACACAAAATCCCA
This sequence comes from Taxus wallichiana var. yunnanensis, assembly GCA_018340775.1. Classification (NCBI taxonomy): domain Eukaryota; kingdom Viridiplantae; phylum Streptophyta; class Pinopsida; order Cupressales; family Taxaceae; genus Taxus; species Taxus wallichiana. The sequence goes on from CM031236.1 coordinate 340,102,881, forward strand.
AATAGAGAACTAATCAAGGAAAAAATTGAATGAAAATAGTCAGAAGAAGGGAAGAAACAAAGAACCATAACATCCATTACCTTTCATCACTCAAAGGGGATAGAAAATATAACATGTAAATCTATAAGATAACAAATAACCATTTCCCAATAGACACATCGAGAGAAAAGAAGAGGATTACCCAAAGGGTTAGTCTACACATTCCTCCCGACTTAGATCAAGTAAGGGAAAGGAAGAACGCAATGTGATTTAAAGAAATGAAAGTCACCATTCTTTTTCATCAAAATAATAATTGTCTAAAATCTAAATGAGCTAAAAGCGAGTTTGATGGCCAAGATCAAAGATCATGTAACTAAACACATCAAACAATGTCCATAGAACTATTCAAACGTTCAAGTTGACAACAACAACTGTAAAATAACATGAAAATACCTAATATAATTTTTCTTTCTTAGCAACATTTGCCTCAATTTCAGATGTTACCCAAACACTCAAAATAATAGAAACAGAATGACACTTCCCTTATGAAGCTTCCAAGAAAATTATACTTGTAAGAAATAATTCCTTACAAGGAGCTAACAAGATTGAACTTACTAGTCCCTCAATTAAAGAACAAAAAAGTTTGAGAAAACCCAAACATATGAAAAATCCATTCCATGCATAAAATTAGAACAATAAATATTTCCTCAAAAACCATAGGGGACAGAATCTTGAAATGGGAGGGTAAAAATGATAACCCAAAATCACAATATCTGAAGTGATAAGGAAAAATACATGATCACAATTTATTTAGCCTTCTATAAGAACTTAGAAGAATATGCTAAAACCTAAATTCCAAAAGTTTATCCTTCACATAGATTCATGCAAGGTCAAACCATCAAACAAGTTATTAAGACAAATTAGCACCTGAATTCTTTCCACTATGGTGAGATAAGATATGCTACAACAAGTCCCACACATTTAAGCAACCGGTCAACTTAAAAGTTTACACAGTTCCAAATGAGATCAAAAACAACTTCGAAATCAACTCAAGCTCATGCAAAAGGATACAACATAACCCAACAAGTCAATCAAGAGAAAAGGAAACCCAGGTCACACTTCCCTCTTACTAGAGGAGTTGAAACAATATTCATATAAAAACATCACAAAAATAAACACATGTAAAGATGATCTAAACAACCATGCAAAAACCAGATTGTTCCCAAGAAGAGCAGAGTTATTTTAATGAATCAATTAAGTAAAAGCAAAACAACTTAATGGGTAGAGCCTATCATGCCTAATAGAGCTTCTCCTTCACCTGATTTGTAGAAGATTTCCAAACGAACTTCAACAACCTCTTCTTCTCCACGCAACATCAACCAACTTCCACCACTTCTACCTTCTTCTTATAGTTTTACAGAGTCCAAAAATAGCTCTATGCAATGCAAAAATAACAGTCATGCAAGAATCAAACTGGAGGTTTGAAAATCGAAAAACATCATCATACGAGCTTGAGCTCGAAAATAAACTGAAAATGAATTTAAAATCCCTCCCTTTTTCCATGCCACAACCATCTCCATATTTGGTGAAGACTAAATTCAAATTTTCATGCAACCAAACTCGGTGGAGGTGCCAACTTAGCCTCCCCTAATTTTTCTAATGACCACGCCAAAGTTGGTAGTAGGAAAAGTTAAGAAAACATTAAATATAATTTAATATCTAGAAACTAATGCCACCGACCACCCAATTCCCATGTCGTTCCCTTAGGCTCCCTTTAGGTTAGCCATACTTTAAGTTAGGAAATCAACATAGGTTCTTAGGTAGGTCCATAGTATTAGTCTTAACATTCTAACTAACAAAAGATCATAGAGACATAGGTTAGACTTAGCTCTAGGACATATTTACTAACATTTAGACATAGATACAATAGGTTCCCATTCGAAGTAAACATTGCATGCTAACAAAAGAAGAACCAGTCATGACATCTACATTCAACCTATAACAGGTTCTAAAGACTTCATCAATTCTATAGCAGTACCATCAATCTAGTGATCATCTGAACTAATAGACTTGGTCGTTATGACCACAAAATTATGAATTAAAATCATACCTTGGATCAATGGAATTGATCCAAGGTAATGTTGTTCTAAAATAAGAGTTTATTAAAATAGAAACCAAATTTCTCAATTCAAGCAAAAACTAATTTTACATAAGGAGGTGGGTTGCTCTTATTAAATACAACAAAAACACGATAGAATGTACCTTCTCAATGGATGAATTATTTTCTACTACAAACATGATTTCCAAAGTCATAAGAGTACACCGTCATAAGAAAAAATCACTTGTCAACGTTTGTACCTTCTAAAGTAGAAATCATCATAGGTACTAGTCATGTTTTGAGCCTTTACACACCCTAGCTTCCTAACCCAAAGGTGCTCGGAGAAACCTAGCCAGAGCCATAGGGAATGTCTCTAAACTTAGGGTAATGACCAAGATATTCATAGCCAAAGGAATAACACACAAAAATGATCCTCTGGGATCCCTCAGAAACTTGAACTCAGTAACTTCTAGGAAATAATACGTAGAAATGACATATTCTAGAGTATAATTGGTTAGCACTCCTTTCCACCAGTGATCAACAACACATGTCAAAGTTGGATCTACATCTTGTAGCCTCTAGTAATCATCTTGGGTCCATACACATTATCTTTAGTACCAGCTCAATCTGGATGTATATTCTGAAAGCCATTCATATAGTTCTACTAGAAAACAACAGAAGAATGTCTCATACAACTCATGCTACAAGTTATCTTCTACCCATATACGTGCATCAAACTCAAGTCCAAAGGCCGAATCTTTGAGAAAACTTGTCCTCTATGCTCTTGATAAATGCTTCAACACTTTCCAATGTCATATGTTCTATCATTACACGTCACAGGGACCAAGATGTATGCCATTTCTCACAACTTCAAAAATAGGTCCTAGCAATGGAACCAAGATGTAGTCATTTTTATACCCTTAGAACAACAGTCTAATCCCATGCATGTTGACCTATCACCCAGTGGGCACTGGGTGCTCACCCGAGGCATGCGTGGGCGCCAAGCTCCTCCTTTATGTGAGTCTTGTGAGAATACATCATTTATGACAGATACTTAAGTGAAAAAGAATGGAAAATAACCATGCATTCATTCTAAGAACCTAGGATGAGTTATCATATTAATGCATCCATTCAGATAGCAAAATAGGAGTATCAAACAACATATAGAAATGATTCATAACACAAAGGAAATGCATTAGAATTATGCTCATGAAAACATATATTCTTTAGAACAAAACCTTCTATTCATATTAATGAGTTCAGTAACCACATTACATTCATTGAGGTCATAACAAACATATAATAATGTAGAGCAAGGTCATGCATTAGAAACTATACTACATCCTTCACATTACAAGGATAAACACATACCCATCCCTTTAAATATGCCATCACTCCTATATTTCCTCTAATCCCAACCACTAGAATCCTCCTTTATATTTCGCAGAGATTTTCCTTTCTTCCACCACCTCTACTACACTTATCACATTCTCTTTGGATCTATCTTCTACTACCTACACATCTCTATATATAGATTTTTTCCTTCACTACCATGCCTTTTGAGACAACAGATCGACCTGCAAAGTGTCCAAGTGGTCCTCCAATGGAGCATGCCTCCTTTGATTTGATCTCTCCATTCTTTGAAATGATGTCCTTCTGGATCCTTCCATTGCATGTATGGAATATTCCATTCTTGATCCTATAACTGCCAGGCTAGCACCTTATCCACTCCACATGCTAGATGGGTCATGCTTTCCTTGTGTGCTTTTTGTAAATCCAAATATGGATAAGTCCCAACACCATATTTTCTTATGTGTGTGCCGTGTGTTATGCTAAATAGTGCTAGGACCCTTCCTTGCTCACCTTCAACTCCATCGAATTAAAAATTTTGAATGGGAGAAAGATTGGAGGAAGGTTTGACTTGATTAGATGAATGGGATGGACCATCTTTGAGAACTACTTGCATTGGAAGATCCTTTGGATTTTAAATAAGTTTTTGGGGCTTTAAAGATGAAGAAGCATCATTTGACTTGAACACGACATTTTTGTTTCACAATTGGATTTTCTTTTCTTTAATGGCATGAATTTCCATCTTTCACGTCATGGTAAATGATTCGTCGAAGGTATGAAAGGTTTTTTGATAAATTTGGTGAGATGTATCCGGCAAAAGACCTAGTGAAAAACTCTATAATCTCAACTTGAGGTAACTGGAATGTTAATTGGTTGATAAGGCTTCGTCATCTAGTAACGAAATCGTGATAGATTCATCATCATACTATCTTGTCGAGTATAGGTCAATCATGCTAAATTTTTTAACGAAATTGATTAAGAAGTGGTATTAGAATACCCGAGCCACTTAGTTTTGGAGTAGATGGAATGTCTGGGTAAACCACTATACCAATCTAAGGCAGGTCTTGTTAAGGACATGGGGAATTTCCGTAGGAGTAAAGCATCATCATGGGAAATTAGATAGCACCCATGTTTAAATGACTACAAGTGTTGTTGTGGGTATTATTTCTTGTTGAAATGGTTGAACTTGGGAAATTCCCAATGTACAGGACATGTGAATGGGGATAGATAGATGAATACGCTCATTATATATTTCATCATAAGTTAAGGAGTTGTGATAAATGAAAACTGATGCTTCTAATGTTTGCATCTTTTCCATCATCATCCTAATGAGGTCATTGGTGGGTTATGAGGAATGGGTGCCTCCTGTAGTAAAGGGAGGTTGATGATGGGTGTATGATGTGGATGACATCCCAGTATATGGGGGTGCCGAATATGAAAATTGTAAAGGGGTAATATATGCAAAGGGATATATCCCAAATAAGTGATAGAAGGGATTATTAGTTGCTTTGGTGATGTGTGTAAATAGGTGGGGTAGTCATAACAACTCTCATAGTAATTGGGGGTAGAGATTGTGGGATGGAAAGGATGAGGTTTTGGAATGGGGTGTGGGTTTCGACACCATGGGTGGTTGTGATGTAACTGGTACATACAAGGTAAAGGGTGTAGATGGGGCCATGCTTAAGGTAGTTGGTGAAGGGATGGTTGACACCATGGGTGTGATAGATGTCATTGGTGTAGCAGTTATAGTGGATGTGGGGTCCAGTTGAGATACCACAGGGGGTAAGGTGGATGAAGGAAATGTTGAGCTAGTGTTTCTTTGACGTGGAAGTGGGGGCAAGGACATGAGGGACAGAAATGGGCATGCCATATATCAATCGGTCCCGAGGAGTCCCGCATGGAGTATTTAGCCGTATTATTGTAGGGAAACAAGATTCTTTTCAAGGAGTCTTGTGAATTCCTCACCTGTAATCGATGGTGACGGTGAGTTGGATCCATTGGTGACAAGATAGAAGATGGTGATGGGCTAAGTGGAAGTGGTTAAAGGATAACTTGAAACACAAGGGAATTATATTGGATGTGAGTCAATACCATGTGAATTTAGTGTATACCTACTATAATGTACTTTGTTAAAAATATAGAAAAACAATAGAAATGCGAAGGATAGATTTTGGGAGGTGAACTTGGTCGGTGTTCTAATTAAAAATTAGAACAGAGGAATCGACGATGGTTTAAATAACCGATGATGGTTAAAGGGGGACCGATGATGGTTATAATAATTGATACCGATTTACTGTGGGAAATCAACAGTTTTAGCAAATGAGGCCAAAAAATGATGAAAATGAAATAAGGAAATTGTATGTGACAGTGATTCTAAAATTATGGGGATTTGATGATGTCTTGAGAACTTCAAATAGAATGAAGAGGTGATGAATGATTTTTTGAGTAAAATGAAAAAGAGCTAGAAACTGACACCGGTTAGGTAAACTAATGATGGTCAGATGGAAACCAGTGATGATCATTGGACCGATGCCGGTTATTGTGAAATTTGAAGAAGTGAAGAAAAATTGGTTTTTGTGAATTAAGTCAGATGGAGTATCAACCCAAAAGTCTGAGGATGATAGTATTAGACCCTGACACACTCGAAACAATCATAATAATCCAACTATGATGGTGGAGTGTGAAAGGAAGAGGAAAGTGGAGAACGTAACCTCATAACTCAAAACACAACTCAAGAAAAAGCTAAGAAAAACACACAATCCTATAAGTGAATTTTATGTGTTTAGCTTATGCTATTAAGACTGACTTATGAATTCAAAATAGAGTTTTTTTGGTTGGGAAGGCATCCTATGAAGAGGCAAATTCTAAAGGGTGGTTTCAGGTTATGTTTTGGTGGGGCGGTCCTTTCTCTGAGATAATGAATGGACAAAGAAACCAGCTGGGTGCCCACTATCAATCCTCTAATCATGTGATTGTTGACAACTTCTTCTAGGTAAGGTGTTGTTTAAGAAGATGTGTGAATTTTTATTTGTGTAGTTTGACAAAGAGAAAGAGAGAGAGAGAAGAGAAAGTGCTTCTATGATTCAATTATGTCAACCATCAGCTAGGCATGAATTCCAGCATATAGGTTGCCCTTAGTTTTTAATGTGAGCTAAAATGCAACATACAAGGATGAAATGCAACAAATTTTAGAACCCAAATCGACAATTAAATTCAATGTAGAAAATGATGAATAGGTCAAGAACATGTTCTTTCACTACTATGCAAATGCAGGAAGAAAGAAATGATTCATTTTAAACACCAAATCACAAATGTCATTTAGACAATTAGAAGAAAAGAATGTTACCAGGGAGAAGATTAAATGTGTATTTTTCAAAAAGAAAGAAACACACAAGATTTCCCTATATGAAGAAAATGCAAAGAACCCAAGAGAGGGTCCCACCGAGCGTGCCAAAATGTTTCACCAAATTCTTGATAAAATTAATGAAATAGATAGAGGGTGATAGGCCAAGGAGGAATACCTATTTGTGAATTCGGTTGAAGGTTGTGCACACGTTTCTAATTTCCAATCCAGGCTGGCCGTGAAGAACTTCCTTTTGGCTAGGAGGAACTACTTATAAATACAAAACAAAACCATAAGAAGAATATTAAACAATATATGTTAGTGGACTGCCTAGTGTGTGCTACATCCGAGAAGTGTGATACTTATTATATGGATACTAATCTAATGTTTAATACAATTTAATACAAGAAATACCTTAAAAACAACATCCTACTATAGTTGATATGATTTAGGCATCTCATTCAAATACAATAAGAAAATATAATCTAACATGAAGGGTTATGATCAGATCTAGAGGTTGGGTAGGTGGTTTTGAGTTTCTACAGGTTTGACAGAGGTCTTGTAAAGGTTACAAATGGTTCTGGACAATTTGGGAGTAGGTATTAGCTCTTTTTCCTGAGTTGGGTTATCAGACATAGAGACCAACACCAGTTCGGGTGTGGCTGATGATGGTTTAGATATGACCGACAACGGTTCAAGGTGGATAAGGGTAGAATAGTTAAATGTCAGAAATAGGGGTCCAGGTTCTCTTTGTGTCTGCACAGAGAGATGGGGAGGTTTGTGGAGTGGCTTTAGGTAGTGTATCTAGCTTGGGTGAGGCTTTTGTGAGGTTTTAGGGGTGATAAAGTCAACTTAGTGAAAGTTTGTCAGAAGATACGATGAACCGACATCGTTACGGTGACCGATGTCGTGAAGGGGAAATTGACAATGGTCTAGGTGACTGGCATTAGTAGGAGCAAAATGGTGGAAATCAAATAAACTTGGTTTTGGAGCTTCTCTGTGATTGCACAGAGAATGGAAGAAGGATGGCTAGGTTCGTAAAAATGCTAGGAAGGCTCAGGAATTCCTAGGAGTCAGATATGGGGAGCTAAATGGTTGTGGGTGGTTGGATGGGTGGATTGACAAGAAAGTGGGGATGGTGGAATGTAAAGGAGAATAAGATCTAATTAAACAAAGATAAAGAAACTAAAATCTAAGTATAAAATGATGCGTATCAAAGACACACTTGTATTTGTAAGCGATGGGTGGAGGCTAACGATGGTTTATGTCTTTAAACCGGTAGTTAGTGCCATGGAATTTTTCCTCGAATGTTACTATGAATTTTAATGCCTTCAAATCAGTCATGGTGTTGGCTATGGGGCATTTGGATGCTCAAGAAGACTCTGGTCTATGCTTGCATGTAACTCTCTCTCTCTCTCTCCATGTAACATTCCCATTTTAAGACTTTAGAAACAAGGAATTTTTTTTTGCATGATTAATGTCCTCTGTTCTAAATACATAATTTAGAACACACATTTCATAACAATCATTCTTATAGCAGATAACCATATGCAATTGTAATGACTCGGTGAGCAACTCGATCTATTCATTCCATGACTCGGTGAACTACCGATCCATTCATGTGTAACATTGAGTTTTGAGTATTCTACTGAATACTCCATATACTTGGTTCTCTTACCCTATTCTAGGTTTTGAGTGATCTATCCAAGGAACCTACTGAATACTTGTTACCAATATTCATCGGCATCACGATCCTTCGACTAGGTGACATAGGACAACGTAATCAATAGCTTGTGATACTTTGGCCAAAGATTTCTAACATACTGTTCGTATAACTTATTCCTTGATGACATACTCATCAATCTAGAATACGTCCTTCACCCCACTCCATTATTATCAAGAATGTCTTATACTGACTTCTATCAGTCCCCTCATCCAAGGTTTAACTCTAGTTCAGGTTAGCAACATAGGTCATGTTATGAAGAGGCTCGTAAAGACTTAGGGTAAATTGGCATACTGGGTCAACCTAGGTTAACCCCGTGTGCCAAGGTACCCTGAGTCCAAAAGGGCTACCTCATATCCTAGCTATGATACTAACCAGTCCTGGAGGAAAATCTTGATCAAGTTCAAAGGTGTGTAGGTCTTGACAATCAATGCAGAAGGGTGTTGCCACATGTTAACTGCACTGTTGTATCCTCGAGAAGATCCTAATCTTCTCGAAGGTACAACCTTATAGTTGACGTGTGTCAACATCCTACAGAATAACCTCGTAAAGATGTACATACCTCCAAAATTTTACATACGTTAAGTTAAATTTGGGTTATTAGATGACAATTTGGCAGCCTAACCAACCCCGAGTTCAATACTCTTAAGTTCTTTTTATGTATCGAAATCAATTAATCCTAAGAACTTTAATTAACTTAAGATTACTTCCAGATTTGTTAGTTTTAACCTAACAACCCATTATTCCAAAACAGGACAGCAACAACTTATGTTCCATTATTTTAAATAACTCAACCAATTAAGGAAGTGTAACCGCCTACTTAGGCTGAAACATGTCAGACTTATTGTTCTTAAGTCTTAATGATTAACCCTCATACCTTCCTCTTCATAATTACATTCTAGGGCTCAACACACCCACAATGTCCTTTATAATTACAATGGTTTTAATTATAGTTTTATTTCACATAACAGGGTATAATGAAATTCTTAAATAAGATTGTTGTGTTCAGCCACTCATTTAACTTCAACTTACTTAGGAAGTTCATCTAAATTCATTTTTATAATACCATTATGAATGTACATCCAACCATATAGATAATAAGAAGTTTATCCTCAAAACAAGATAATTTACACAATCTATGCCAGTAAATCTCCATCTTTCAATTCATTTAAAACTTATACATTTACAACTTATGCATTTTAGGCATACTGTGTGATAGCAACCTATATTCAGAATGAGATAAACTTTTCTTTCTACAATACAACCTTGGGAACAAATCAGAATTTCATTTACAAGAATCAACTTAGATCAGCCAATGCATCAAGTAAGTTTTTGCCTGCTTTTATCACTTACGAAGTCCATCTACAAAAATTACTAGCACGGGTCAGTTCAATGAACTGAGCATGATAAGCACTAAGCCTTAAAATGAAGTGCAATCCACAAAATGTCCCAATAAGAACAACCCTACTTAAATGAACCACTAATAGTTCATGCCCTAAGCATATGTAATATTAATAAAAGAAGATTAATACTAAGGCAGAGTTAACAAATGGAAGAACAGAGTATACTCTAAAAATTTTGTCCTTCCACTTAAAGTATAATTGATCTCATCGATTATCTTTATAAAATAATAATCACAACATATCATTATTTCCAATCTTGCCAATTATATTACAACCCTTATCCTTACTAAAAGATACGGGAAGAGTTTTCAGCATACTCCCATTAAGATGTTTCATCCAATTGTCAAGTAAAACAAAAGAGAAAACATCTCTGTTATGCCCAAACACTTAACATCCAAAAAGGTAGAAACAGATGCATATCATAATTTAACTATTCCTCTTTAAGGTTTACTACTTTAAAATCCAACATTTTTAAAGTATTCATCAAACAGATTCATATAAAGGTAATCCTAGAAAACATGATAGATTATCAGTCAACTATAAGTTTACCTATCATAAAATGATCCCAATCTATAACCAATTTTACAACTCAATTAAATAGTTTTACTTCCTTTTTAAACATACAGTTCATGTTTAAGAAAGAGTTCCAAGAAAAGAGAGCTAGAACAACATCAGAAAAGAGATAACCAACTGATACATCTTTCTCAACTTTCCCAACGTAATACATGTTTTCTACTTTCCGGTAGAAACATTTTAATAATGCAACTCATACACATCCCACAAATGGTAAGGTATTACAGTATATCCCTGAAGACTTATTATTCTTTCATGGTACCAAAATAGTCTTCAGATAAGAAGAAATCATGTAACCATTTTCTTTCTTAGAACCCATTCACTATCTACAGAAAAATTCCATCTATCTTACCTTAAATTCTCCCCCTTTTTTAAGAAAAACTTGGCAACAAAACAGTGATGTTCAAACACAGTCCGTAATCAATTTTAAAATCACTATTTACTTTTCAGACTTGACATCCATTTATTGAGCTCAACAAGAAGTAAGAAATCTGGTTTGGTACTCACCCTCTAAACTTCCCGATAGTCCAGGTAAGGCAGAACTATCCCAATAACGACAAGTTCAACAATAATTTAAATACAATTCATACTGAGTAAGACTCAGATTTTAATCCCGAGCTCAATGAAATAGACACAACTTCCTCAAAGGCTCGAATCATTCAAGTTGAAAAACCAAGTTAAGGTAATCAATGATTCCCTCTAGTTATAAGTAACCAAAGCCTATAATAGTTGAACCGATACATCGCTCAGATCACCATTTAATTTGAAGCATCAAGAACAAATTGCCTGTACAATATTGCTTTACCGTATTCAAATCACGAATTCATACCTACCCAATTACCGTATTACTAAACCGATTATAATGAAATACTTATAAACAATTCAGAGTCAAGAATAGGTCTTTTAAATTCATTCATACACCTTTCAAACCCTATTTCCAATTTCAAATAGAATGTAATAAACTTGACATCGTTAAGACTTAACGACTTCCAAGTCAGGTTCATAAAGAGTCTCCACAAACCATTAATGTGGTCAGAGAATAAGATTTCACAAGCACCATGCTAAGAGACTTGAGTTACAGTCTAGTTTACCCATAATAGCAAACACAATTTTAGTACTGTTCCAAAATCAACCGAGTTTTCATAGGAAGAAACACAACACTAATCCATATACTATTTTTCTTGTGCATGCAAGTTTCATTATCAGTCAATGTTCCTCGCAAGAAGAATTACAAACTAAACCATATACTAGCCTACACACAAGTGCCTGTGAATTTAAAAAATAGTCAATATACTATGTTTTCCTGTGCATGCAAACTTTACAACAGTTAAAGTTTCCCAAAGTGATACAAAACAACCCATCCACAAATTTATTCACAGTCCAATTAACCATGAGATAAAACACTAACATCCTAAAGCAGATAATCTTAGAAATGATTTCATTCACGAAATGAGTATTCAACCAATTAGCTCGAACTAGTTTAAGAGTTTCCAAAAGTTACTAGAGTTGCTTACCCGCTTGGGTTTATAAACACAATAATTTGAAACAACTCAATGAATACGAAGATTTCATGTAACAATAAAAACCACTAAAGAAGTCGAAACCAATCAACAATTTCAACCACTGAGGAAGTACTGTGAAGTTTCGGTTTTTCTCACATATTCACAATTCCGTTGTAAAAGAAAAAGCAATGCAAACAAGCTTCCAACAGAATCAAGTAAAATCCAGATTCAACCAAACACTAGTTTATACAAAACCCATAAATCCATATTCCAGATAAAGCATGAAATGCACAAACACTTCAGATCAAAGTTGTTTTCATAAAAACATTTAGAGGAAGCAAGAGGTTTTAATAGTTAGAGCCTATCATGCCTGATAGTGCCATTGTGAACTCAAAGAAGACCTCTGATCGAGCTCCTTTCTTCTCTTCTTCTCCACAATAGGTCAAACAACCAAAAATTCTTCCACAATGTTTTATATACATTCCACAAAATGAAAATAGATCTGAAACATCAAAAATAGCCATGCAATGAAGCTTAAACTGCTGGTTCGAAAAACCAGATTGCATGAAGAGTGAAAAACGGAGCACATGCGAAATGAAACAACTCATCCAAAATCTCGTTGGCATGCCTACCAAGGTGGGTTGGGCTCGACACCCAAATGCATTTAATTCCATTAACTCCAAGTTTCCCACTCAGTCCTCCTTGCCACCGACCACCAAATTTGGCGAGTGCCAAATCAAATTTAACAAACATTTCAAACTTTAGTGATGCTTTTGCCACCTAGGCTTCGCTAACCAACTAATCCTGCCAAAGCTGGTAGTCCGTATGCCTTACAACCTTATCACTTAACATTAATTCCATAGAAACCATTGCCAATATGTATGCGACCCCCTTTAGGTTCCAATTCATAACCACTAACTTAGGGTAGATTAGTGGCTTAGGTTAGGTCTTAGGTAATTTAAAATTTATACCTTAGGATATAACACTAACCACTAACCTTAGTATAAGCCCTTAGCAATTAGGTTAGGTAAACCCTTAGGTGTATAACAAAAATACATAGTTTAGGAACTAGGTTAGATCACCCATAACTTGGTAGTATTAGGTTCTAGGTTAGATTATTATCTAGCAACCTTTCCAGGTTTTGTTTGCACCAAGCTAGGTTAGGTTTAGAAATTGTATCAAGTACCATAGCTTAAATAGGAATACCTATATACCTTACCAGGCTTAGGGTCCCAGTTCTCTCCAATGCCATAAATGGCTGAAAACCCAATTATGACTGTAATGACCTGCCGGGGTCGATTCCTAGAAATCCAACGAAACTTTCCACAGAATGGAAATATTTTCATTGAGGAGGATTAAAGAACTTATATCTTCTAAGCTTAGTCTAAAACTTAATAATTCATGGAATGCCAATTTTATCAGTTGTTCATCTTGAATAGATTTAAAACATTCCTTGGATCACTGTAATTGATCCAAGGATGAGTCATAAAGATAGATAAGTTTACAATTCTCCTGAAATCAGATTGCACTCATTTATGAGAAATGAAAGAAATGAATCCAGGAAACATTCCAGTTCTATCTAAGTTCTTTTAAGAGTAGAAAATACTTTAACCATATCAAGCATGATTTCCCATAATCAAAAAGAACATATCCATATAAGGAAAATCACATATCAACACTTGAATGCAAAGGAGGAAAATAACAACAGTTAAGGGTGTTACACTCCAAACACAAAAAGTGATCCAATCTCTCAAAATTTCCAACCTCTCGAACAAGGTTACCAAAATGAATATATGGTAACCGACAACGGTTTAGGTTAACCAATGTTGGTTAGGGACAGAGGAAATCTTAGGTTTGCCAAAATAGTAGATCTTGGCAATCTTTTTGCTAGTTCTACCTATTGATTCAGGTCTAAAACAATATTTTGCACTTAGATAAGTGGGCATGCTATTAGAGAAATAATAGGTATCTAATTTTAGGGTTATACTAAGTCTCGGTTAGTTATGGTAAGTAGAAATTGAGTCTTAGTTAAAATAAACATGCTAAGAATAGGTCCATGATGAGGTGTCTAGGTGATGTGGCTAGGTGAGGTGGTCAAGTGAGGATGTTAATTAAATTATTTAATTTAATTAATCATGTGCACTATGGGATATGAATATGTAAGGTATGGTTAATTTAATTAACGAGGTTATAAGGGTGGTACGACCTAATTTTGGTGTCTACAACTCATTTAGTTGCATCCTTAAGCAAGGTTGGCCAATAATAAACTCCATGTAGAATGAGCTATCACAAAATAAGAGAAGTTTCCTTGACAAGATTTATCATGATAATCTCTTAACAACCTCTTATGTTTTTATTTGTCCACACACCATAAGAATTGACCATCAATTACTTTCTTGAAAAGGGAGTTCACCTAAATAATGTACTTATTAGCTTGAAGTTGTTAAAGTATTTTCATTGATGAAAAACCTCATTAATGAAAAGTGGATGATGGAGTGGAGTCATATCATGTTGAGGATGATGATGACACTATTATTCAGATTTGTTCTGGTGATATCAAGCTGTTTGGTGAGGATTACTTATTCTAAAGCAAGCCTATTTATGTGACCTAACCAGCCTAGGTGATAGTGCATGGTGGTCTAAGCTTCTTGCTAACTTAAGAAACACGTTGGCATGTTAGAGAACATGTTTTGGGTGTTCTTAGGAACTCACATGAGCCTTAGGGTGTAGCTTCAAGTTAGTGACCATGTTTTACGGTGCACATTTAAACTAGGTATGGTTGTTAGAATGAATGAGATTGAATTATGGATCTATATGAGGTCATGGATGCATATGGAAAGGTGTATCATAATTTAGCAGGTATTTTAGGGCATTTTGGAGTGTTTCTATGATGAGTTATGTTATTTTTGTTGATCCTAGCCTCTATTATGCAAAACCCTAAGGGATAACTATGCAAATGAGATAGGATGGAGAGATGGAGAGATATTTGTGACATGGTGATGATTATATATGTATGTAGCATGTTTTATGGTGTAGTGGGAAAAATTTAGGTTGTCTTGATGAACATTTTACGTGTTATGATAGTTTTGGTGAAACAAGGTCAAGAATAAGGTCATTTCTAGCTCAAATTGGGTCTTCGATGCTCACCCTGAATTATGTGCTTTGCATGGGACCTTGTGGATTTTAAGGATGTTTATAAATTTATTCTATAAGGTTTCACAAAAATAATGAGGTCATTTCATCATCATAGTTTTATGAACAAATGTTAAGAAGGTAAACAACTTTTTATGAGTTTGAAACCCTAGCTCAAAAGCGGTAGGAGAGATAATTATCCTAAGTGGAATGAATTGATTGATATTTATTTTATGAGGATTGTAACATGTATAGGACACCTTAACATTTCCGTAAATCTATGGAATAACTTATGGTGATGAGTGGACCCCACTAAAACATGTCAGTTTCTGAAGAAGTTCAATTTGGGACAAGGTTGTCTAAAAGAGTTACAAACTAAATGTCCATTATATAAGGTATATGAGTTTTTATTTATTTCCATGATTTTAGGTCATGATGATGCTGATAAATGGTCAAGTATGATTCATTTATTTTTATTGATTAAAGGGAAATTTTGGGGCGGTTTCCCATGATTGTAGAGACCAACTTAGTTAAAGGCCTTCCACTTGGAATTGGAAGGAGTTACAATATGTTATAGAAATTTAATTCAGATTTATTTTCAGAGGTATGGGTTTTTGTTATTATGAGTTTATTTTATTTGGTTTACTGAGTCGATTTGTGAGCAAGGTGATTTCTTTATTTTTAGGACAAGATTGTTTTTTTCTAAAAGATTGAGTTAGTTAGTGCATGAAATGAATTAGGTGATGATTTATATGAAATTTAAAGTGAAAGGGATGAATTTATAATCCATTTATTCCATTTTTATGCCTTGAAAATGTTAGGAAGGGTGTTTACCAGTTGCATTTGTAAAACTATTTTTTGGGAAGCTTTATTTGGTGAAGGAAAACGATGATGTGGTTTGAACATATGATTTTTTCATGAGATATAAATTGATTATAACTATTATAAATGTTTTGGCATTTCCATTTCATGGTCACATTTCATGGTTAAGTTCATTATGAGGGGTATTGATTCCCAAAGGAAGATTCATGTTACTGGAAATAGGTGCTTTGTGAAGGCAATGAGCCCTTTGGGCCCATTAAACGGAATAATTTGATTGGTTCATGTAAATTGTGAATATGGATGATTTTAAAATGTCATATTCCACATGTGTGGTGATTTTTAGATCTTTACTAAAAATATTTTTTTGTTAGAGGATTGTTTTCATTTCAATTATGGGATTTTGAGGTTTTTTGGTGCATGAATGAAGGGTTTTGGCTAGGCTAACCTACTTGGGTCACTTGTGACTATTATGATAAATTTTATGGGATTTTTTAATTTTTTTAATGGTCGATACAAAGGAGAGAAAGAAAACTATTTTGAATTTCAATGAAGTAGAGGGTATAAAAGTGAAGTTTTGGGTATAATGTTGCTAATATTTTGGAAAACACTTTTATATTCTTTTGAAGAAATTTTTTCTACAAATAAAAATCCCTTGGGAATATCCCAAAACCCTTATAATTTCATTCAGTTAGTATCGGTGTTATTTTCATGAGGTGGATTTGAGCGAAGCAAAGGATGGTGAAGTTTCCTTGATAATGAGTTGATGAAGGAGGGAAGAGTTGGTGTCATGTGTTGATTGTTAATTTCAGATCATGTTGATGTCATTACCAGGTATTTGAAGTATTTTTCAGGTATGATTATGAGATGAAGTCTTATGTAAAATAGGAATATACTCTTGTGTATTCAAGAGGCATAGTTGATTGCATTTATATCACTTGATTATATCTTGTTGTTGTATTTATGAATACATAATTTGTTGTGATCTGATTTGAATATGAATAAATAAATCATTTGAGTATATTTTTTTCCTTATTGATATGTATACATGAATCCTTTCTTTGGTGAAGTATATTTCATGGTGAATTATATCTAATTGTGATCAAGCATTAATGTATGTGTTTCATGAGGATGTGTGTTTGATGTTTGAAGTATAAAGAGTGAAAGATTTTATTGGGGACTGATTCACCCTCCCCTCTCAGTCATTGTTAATTCCAATAATACTTAGTAGCTTGGATTTTAATGGCCCTTTTCACTTTGGTATTAAGATTTGTGGTACATTCCCCATATGTGAGAAAGTGGGAAATGTTGAAATACCATTCATCCATGGAATTTAGGAATAGAACAATGCACATTTCGATAGATTCACTATTACCCAAGTTTTCTTATAAATTTTTACAATTAGCTGACACAAACCTCATCCTTGGACCAATTTAGTTGGCTTGATATGTATATCATACTCCTGAACCTTGGTGATATAGTTACCTCTCTAAGACTCGAATTCTTGTTGAGTTAGGATAGACTTCACAACTATATCAAGAACAAAAACAATGGAATTTGAATTAAGAATATAAAATTTGAACTGTTTCACATCCTTGACTATAAAAAAAGCATGTTTCTCAAGTTAAGAATGTTTCAGCTCACAAGACTCAAGCATGTATCTCATAAAATTAATTGGCACTTCATGACCTCAAAACTATTTTAGACTAAGATAGTAGATAGGGTATATTATGAGACATAACAATAAATAATGAAGTCCTTGTAAAATTCAGAGAAAATTAGAACATGGGTAATTACAATAGCCTTTTTATCTCCTCAAAATATTTATTTCCCTCTGAAATCCGGTGAAAGGATTACTTCTCCTTCATCATGTTAGCTATCCTTTGAGTTAATTTAGAAAAATATGGAATAAATATCTAAGGAAGTTGATTTTTCTAAAGAAAGAATGAAATCCTTTCTTAATTTTAGGAAGGGAAATCTTCTAAATAGCTTGAAATATTTTGAGATCTATCTTTATTCCCTACTTTAAGAAAATACGACCAACAACTTCCCCTTCATGACTCGAAAATATACTTCTTGGGATTGAGAGAAATTCCATGATCTCGCACCGTTGGAGAACACGTTTAAGGTCTGAAAGTAATCTTCCCCACTCTTAGATAAAATGGTAAGATCATCCAATTAAACTATAATAAATTTATTCTTCATATCTCCAAAGTTTAAATCCATATCTCTTGGGAAATTTACACCTATTTTGGATAGGCCAAATGAAACTCTCCTATAAGTAAAATTACTCCATGGAGTTGAGAATAAAGTTTTTGTTGATCTTGGACATCTAATTTAATTTTGTTTTAACCTTAAAATCCATCAAGCATTGATAACATCTATGAACCATTCACGATTTGCAAAATTTGATCCATCATGGGAAGATGATAATTATCTTTTAGATAATCTTGATTTAGATTGAGGAAATGTACACAAATCCTTATTTCCCCATTCTTCATTTGTACAACAAAATGTTGCAATCCAAGTTGAATGATGAATGGGAAAAATGATGTTAGTTGTTATCAATTTCTCAATCTCTTGATAAATTGTTCCCGAAATCTTAGGATTATACTATCTCTGTTTCTTCCTGAAATTTTGAATACCCATATTCAAGGGAATTATTGGGGCTCAAAATTCTAACCATCCTAGATCGGGATGAACTCAACTTTTAAGGAAACATGGGAGTGTATCCAAGTTGTTGGATCTTGTGTGCTTGAGATAGACCTCTATAGAAGGATGACTTCCTCTACCTATTTCTACTACTAAAAATAATCCTATGAACTATATATCACTACTCTATGATTATAAGGGACCACGGTGAGGAGGAGATGCATGAAAAGGGAAACCTAAGATAAGGAAAGGTGATAACACTAGAAATCGAGGGATGAACACACTAATCTTTAAGTGAAAATGAAGGAAAATGTGCATCGAAAGGGAAAAAATGTGTGCCACACTATAAAACGCATTCATGCATCCATTTTCATGGAGAAAAATCATAAAAAGAATGGGTAAGGAACATAAATATGCACATAAAACACATAATGCAAAGGAAAGACAAGTAGACGTAATAAAATGTGAGCTAAGGTAGATAATAACAACAAAAAGGATTTAATTGCTCCTAAATAATGTACGATTGATTATAATGATGAAGGAGGAAAGTATTCACATACAAAGAGCCAACTCTAAATGTTTGCAACTCAAATGATAATGATCGAGCTCGATCAATGAATTAAGAAAACTAAATGGGAATAACATTTTACAATGAGAATTGCTCTAAAATTTATAGAAGAAAGAGAGAAGAGGAGGGGATGGAGAGGGAAACTCGGATTCAAACATCTAACCACCAAGAACTAGCAATAAATGCCTACAAATCTTCATACAAGACTATCGATTCACCTCCCCTTGTCTATTTTTCTTGTGGAAGAAGGAAGGAGATCAAATCAGATTAAATTTGAGTGGTTGGGTTGACTAGATGTGTGCATTAATGGCTTGACTGATGTTTCCCTATTTTCTTCCTAACAAATCCTGCTAAAAATATGATTTTAAATAGATTAGAGCATAACCCATGTCAAAATCTCTCCAACAAGACCAAGAGCGCATGGATCGAGCCATGTAGTAGAATTTCGATGATTTTAAGTTTTATTGTGAAAACTAAACACATAATGACACATGTCAAACTCGATAAGTTGAAGGATTCGACTAAATGTTTGCTTGTTTTTCCTTTTTGCCATGTTTAGCACATTGGTTTGTTACAAGAATTCAACACACTTTGATAGGTTGTGTGTGGTGCACTCAATATGACAACTTGCCACGTGGAATAATGAATTGGCATAGGATATTGCACTTGGCATGCATGTGAGCAAGGGACATGAGAATGGAAAATAAGGGTGTGCAAAAATGATGCACACGAAGTGGGAAAACAATATGTATACCTGAAAATGATAAAACTATGGTAGTGGGGGTGTGACATTCAAATGAGGAATGCGGGGTGGTAAGAAAGGAAAGGGTGCATAGAGAAATCATGTAGGGGACAAATGAATTTTATGACATGTCGAGGGTGCGTGCAAGGAGTGTGCATTAAGCGAGGGAAGAAAGTGAGCATGCAAGTGTTACATGTGAAGGGAAATGAAAAGAGATAGAAGAATGAAGAGAAAAGGTAGAAGTGTGCAGAAAATGTATAGGAGGGAGTGAAGGAAGAATAAGGCACAAGGAAGTAGGAAAGGTGCATAAGGGAATGTGGAAATCTTGAAACAAAGAAATGTGCCAAGGAAACTACCGGAGTGCGTGTAATCTGAAATCCTAAAATTCAAAGTTAGAATGAGGAAGTAAGTTGTCAAAATAATTAGGGGAGTTATTTTGGATAATAGTTTGGCAACTTTTGTGGCTATCTTCGTACTAGATAAAGCGAGATATATAACCTTAAAGCATCCATTAGGCATAGAGCCAACCTAGAAAACATGATGTTCCGATCTACAACTTGAAGAATTTCCCTTGATGCCACTTGAAGAACTATCTAAACTTTGAACAAATGCTACTCTCATGTGAATAATTTTTTATTTCAATTTTTTGAGACTGGAAAATTTTGCATAAGCTTGTAGATACTACCTTGATTGCTGGAAATTTTGTAACTAAATTGTTACCCTAGAAGAAACAAAATAGCACGTGCATATAAGCATGTGAGAAGAAAAAACTATGTACAAACAAGAAATGTGCATGGATTGCACTTGGAGGAATGAAACTACTCTAGTATGTGTTATCCAAATTCACCCCCCAGGGTTAATTCGATAACATACATCAGAATTCTCAAGTCCCAGGCAAATTGATTGATCCAGGGCAAAAATCATGTTTCCAGGGTCCCCTCAGATTTTTTCTAACTTTCCTGTCCAGGAGGAAAAGAGCAAGTTCTGAGGAAAGGTGAAAAAAGTGGCAAAAACAAGCTTGGGACAGGAAAAATCGTGAAAATTGGCTAAGTCCTAGTCCTCACAACAGTAGGGACGTGAGGGACATCGAGACGCGGATCAGCCAAAAAGCCTCCAGGCGGCCCGCGAAGCAAAGGGACATCTGGGATAGAAATATGCGGTGGACGCGGAAAGCTGGTTGGTGAAGGAGAAGAAAATCAACTAACTGCTTTGGGACATGTGGGACAAAGGAATGTGAACCGGCCGAACCGGGTGAATCGGAAGAATTTTTCCTAGACGATCACGGGAAGCAAGTGGGACAAATGTACACGAAGGATGCGAACCGCCGGATTCGCCGAAAGCAGGGAAGTTTTTGCAGGACATCAGACATCGAAGGGACAAAGGGACGCGTGGGACGTGGATAGGACAAAGGAGCGTGGGGAAAGCCAATCAAGCAACGACACGTGTCATCGGACGAATGACTATCAAGGAAACCATTTTGGGTGGATCAAGAGTTTTTTTCCCAAAGCAGTATGGGACATCAAGGACAAAAAGACATGAAGGGCGAAAAAAGCGGCGGAGACCCGCATGAGACCAATCAAATCACGACACGTGTCACGGGGAAAAAGGTCCAAAAGTCAAAAGGCAAGGTTTCAAGCACTAACCCGAGCCAATAAAAAGAGGACACGTGTCTAATGAAGCAGGTAAGGAGAGAGAATTACGCATCCAATCAGCGCTTGACACGTGTCATCCAGGTGGCAGAGCGCGGGAAAGATTTTCAAAACGCATTTTCACCTGTTTTGTGCCCTAAATCTTCAGATCAACATATCTTTCGATCCAGAGCTCGGATTTGCACGTTCTTTATATAAACGGAAAGCTTGTGAAATTATCTACATGATTGTGAGGTTAATATTGAGTTTTGGTGTAGTCTAGAGAGAGAAAATTGAGAAATGGCTCTGACGCGTGTTCATGGCCAGAAGTGACATTTCAGCGACTAGATTTAATGCAGAATGGGTCGCATTCTCCTGTATTCCAGTCAAAATGATAGGGTATGGGTTTGTAAGGTCCCCCATGCCATTTTAATGCATCTGTAGTCAAGGAGGATGGGCTCTCATGTTTTTATACATTTTCTATCCCCTGGGCTCGACCCTTGCACTGTAAAAGCCAGATTTGGCTCATTTCTAAAAGGGGAACATTTTTGACATAGCAGACTTCTTCTTTCACCTCTAGCAAGTGATTGAAGCAAGGATCAGACCTCTCCAAAGATTGTAATAGTTTTCTTTTACCTCTCTGAGGGTGTAATGCGTGTTTTTGACACTGAAATGATAATGCAAGCTCTGTGAATGGGTTTCAGTCCTCTATTTGTATTATTTGCTTCATTTCAGATCCTAAATTATACCTTATCAGTCTGTGTATGTTTTATGTTGTGAACTTTGGTCTGTGTTTATTTACATGACAAATATGTTTCACCACTCCTTTTGGTGCATCACCATCTTTAGTTAGTTTCAATTTTTGCACTTCTACCCCTGTCTCCTTGCAAGTTAGAGTAGGATTAGGATCTGAACCTCTGTAGTTTTGCAAAATATAGATCTAAATCAGAGGAGTTTGAGGAACCAGCCTCTAATATGGAGATTCCTCTCTCAGTTTCACAAGTCCCCACACTTGGAGAGAGGTTTCCATGTTGTGCAATCACACTGGATGCTAGAGTGATCAACCTAGAAGCCTGATCTGCATCCAGGGGTGTTGTGAGTCTGCAACAATAGTTTTGGCATGCCCGGTGGGACACTAGAGGTCTCATTTTTATTGCAGCAAAGTTGATATGCATCTGCTGCAGTTTTCTTGCTTATAAGAGCTATTATTTGCATATCTGGCGACTCCAAGGGGAAGAATCAACTGGTTTCAGTAGTGCAGGCCTGAAAACTCATGAGAAGAATCACCACAAGGTCAAGAGTTGGAGAAGAAGAAGTGCTGTTTGAATACCTGCAATTATCTCCAAGAAGAAGGAAAAGAGGAAGAAGGATTCAAAGGTCTCCATCTCCACCAAACAGAACTCTCTCAACTCCTCCACAGTAGGCCTTTCATTCGAGTATACAAGGGTTTTAAGACCGATTAGAATGGCTCGAGAACAACCCCTACGTCAACTTCACGAGTAAAGCAGCCCACTTGCTCTCAATGCACAACATCCAGTTCCTATTGCAGCCTTGAAGAACATTCCCTACTTCATTGGAGAAAATCAGACTACTCGGGTGATCATGTTAAAGATATTGCTAACCTTTGTGCAATCCATGAAATCAATGAAATGCAAGTGGTGTCAAGTTCTTGGCATCTTCCTTCAAGGGTAAAGCATTGCGATGGTTTAGGAGCCTTGGAGATGGTTCTATCACAAACTAGAATCATTGTGTATTGCACTTCATGAGCAATTTGGAGAAGGGAGACAACTTGTCTCTTTTGGAGCAGTGACAACTATCAAGAGAGCTCCCAACGAGCGGTGGTGACTTCAACTTCAGATTTCAAAGGTCTTGGGATAGGATTCTAGTGGCAGTTAGGCCAACAGTAGAAGGTGCTTTTCTATATTACCTTAAAGCTTTGAATTATGATATTTCTATGTTAATTCAATCTATGGGAGGCACAACCTTACCTGCTGCTTATAGCATTGCCATTAGAGCGAAAATTGTCTTATTCAAGCTGGTAAACTGGCTCCTAGGCCTCCCATGCCCTTGTATCCAAACTTAGAAAATCCAAGCACTAGTCAAGCACCCACTTTGGCTCCTATTCCCACCCCTAGAAATCAAAGTTCAAATGAAACTTCTACTTCATCCTCTAGTACTTCAAATGAACTCCAAGAGGTCATGAAGCAATTGCAAAATTTGGGAAATGAGCTGGTTACTATCAAAAGACAACAAGCTCAAAGTGCTAGACCGTATCAGCCTCAAGCACAGTACCAGGCTAGGCCCCCATACCAACAAAATAGGTCACCAACTCAGGTTGCAAATCAAAATCAAAGCCAAGTAAGGCCTCCCGCTAATAGACCATTTCAGCCCTATAACCCTAATGTTGTATCCGCTTCTAAAGCATTAGTGCCAGTCCAAAATAACATGGCCCAAGAATATGATTGGTGTTTCCCATGTAGTCAGCCACATAACCAATCAATGTGCTTTAATGGTGCATTAAATCAAGCTCTAATGGTGCAAACCATTGGTGTGGAGGGTGAAAGTCGACCATGAAGGAGATCAAGCAACAAGAAGCACCTCAGCAATCAGGAACATCCCGAATGAAACTACTCTTGTCAATTGCAGTGAAGATTTATGTGGCATGAATCAAATACCCTCTCAAAGTGTTGCAGCCAACACAAGGTCAAAGAGGAGAAATTTGGGTGAAGAACAGCCATTGGCCCCAAGTAGTTCACGACCTTCTATCACTCCACAAGGTGTTGGCAAAATGCAGTTCCAAACATGCAAGGAGCACCCAAACCAGCTCCTAAACCAACTCGGATGCATTGTTGCTGCCCGTGCAAGGAATGAATGTGCAAGCAAGGGGACAACAAAAGGATACTTCATCCCCATTGACATCATTGATCGGATGAAGAAGACAAATGTAAACATATCAATGTGGGAATCCTATCCATCCCGGGCCAAAGAGATTTGCTACAAGCTGCCATGAAGGACTTGGTCAACTTCAAATCAACAGGTCCAAATGCAAGAGAAGGTACTCACAAATGCTGCCCGGCTGAAGGAAATCATGGAGGACAATAAGGTAAAATGTTGAAGCCCCCTCCATTTTATGTTTCATTGATCATAGGAGACAATTTAGTACATAATTGCATGATTGACTCGGGGCAAGTAGCTCGGTGATGCCCAAGAAAATAGTTGATCACTAGGTCTTCAATATGAAGTAATATCTAAAGGGGTAGTGCAATTGGATGGGACAACAGTAGAAACTGTGGGAGTAATTAAAGGTTTGAATCTTACCTTGCATACATGCCCCAACGTTACCATTTTACAAGATGTGTCAGTGATAGATTTGCCACCACTCTTTGCCCTATGTTTATCAAGGGATTTCACAGCCAAAATTGGAGGCTACTTATCTGCTGATTGGTCACACATGTTGTTCAGAACAAGATATGGTACTAAGGTCACAATCAGATCCGAACCAATTGCAAACTTTCATATTGAGCCTCATACTCCAAGCCAAATCAATGCCAACTATTCAACATTTGATCAAGAAGATTATCCAAACACGATGAAGCTGACACCAAGGTTGGAAGCATCCAGATTTGACTCTTGATGAATGGGCAAGCAAGGTGCATGCTTTTGATCCTACCGAAGTAGAAGAATCGAACTAGGAGTCTATTGCATACATGAAGAAAACCAACCTATTCCCTAGCATCACCAAACCAAACCATAAGGATGACAATGAGGTATGGAAATTATTTTTGATGGATCAAGGAGTAGGTAAGTGCGAGGAGGAGCTATGCTTGTTTCACCTCAAGGCATCAAATATTATTCAACTTTTCATTTCAGTTTTCTTGTTCAAACAACATCAGCTGAATATGAGGCTTTGATTCATGGACTTCATTGGGCTAGGAAAAAGGGCATAAATAACTTGCGGTGTTCGGGGATAGTGAGCTGATCGTCAATCAAGTCGAGGGGACAACATGTTACAAAGAATGACCTCTTTGAAGAACTACTGAGAATAGGGTATGGGACCTCATTGAGGATTTTGAAGCTTTCAACATCATGTCCATACCTAGGAAGAAAAATGAAGCCGTGGATAGGCTCGCAGCAGTTGGAGCAACGTTTGATGTGGTTGACAACATCAAAAGGGAAAAAACATAGCCACATATCCATGTGATTGTGAGGCCAGTAGTTCCAGATAATAATATAAGTGGCGGTGTTTGAAGCGATCAACGAGATCATCAATTTTTTACAAGAAGAGGTTGAATTCTCAGCTAGGAATCAGGACAGACTAGAGCAGCAGTATGGGGATCAAGTAGTGCAGCTGCAGACAAACAAGCTTCCCTAAGGGTTTAGTAACGTTGGAGTCTATCTTAACCCTAACGACCGAGTTCCGTAAGGAAAAGGCTAACATACTGAGTCAAGAGAGAAGATTCGAGAGCCAATTCGGTTGGGGAAGGCAAAACATTCAAATTGGTAAAGTGGCCCTTTGAGTAGGAGAAATCAGATTTCATACGGCTTTGCCAAGAATTTCAGATGTCTTCGCTTGGAGCTATGAAGACTTGAGAGGATTCAATCTAAATTTGGCATGACATACCATAGAATTGGATCCGAGATGCTAAGCCCATCAGTGCAAAAGTAGAGACCTGTTAACCCTCACATTGAGCCTCTAATGAAGAAAGAGCTAAATAAGCTAATAGAGGCAAGCATTATATTCCCGATCAAGCACTCAAGTTGGGTTGCTAACTTGGTTCCAGTCAAGAAGAAGAGTGGAGAAATCAGGTTGTGTGTGGACTTCCGAGACCTCAATAGGGCATCTCTCAAAGACCATTACCCACTTCCTTTGATGGAACAAATATTGCAAGTAGTATCCGGTTCGGAGAGATTCTCTCTCTAGATGGCTACTCGGGTATAATCGGAGGTAATGGTGAAGGAAGAAGATCAATTCAAGACAACCTTCACAACCAAATGGGGACCTATGCCTACAAGAAAATGCCATTTGGGCTATCGAATCTGGAGCCACATTCAAAGTGAGCTATGGATATGGCATTCAAAGGCTTGATCAACAAGATAGTTTTGTATACCTAGATGATATCATTGTCTTCTCAAAGAATGCAGTGAGACCATCTCTTTCACCTCGAGGCAAGTGTTTCAGAGGTGTAGAAAGTTCAGAGTGTCTTTGAATCCCAAGAAGTGCATCTTTCTTGGACACATGAGGGGAAACTTCTAGGCCATATTGTCTTGAAAGAGGGATTGAAATTGATCGAGAGAGAGTTGAAGCCATAAGAGCATTACCATTGCCAAGTCACAAGAAGGCTCTTCAAAGCTTCTTGGGAAGGATCAATTTTGTCTGAGGTTTGTTCCAAATTTTGCAGCCCTTGTCAAGCCCATCACCAAAATGTTAAAGAAAAGCATGGCTTTCAAGTGGACAACAGAAGGCAAGGAGAGTTTTGAAGCAATCAAAGAAGCGATCTCCCAAGCACCAACTCTCATCAACCCAGACTTCTCCAAGGATTTCATCCTCTATGCATTTGGAGGTAATGACACTATTTCTGCCATTTTGGTATAGCAGAATAAAGATAATGTGAGCAGCCGATTGCCTTTCTTCAGCCAGAGCCTAGATGACTGCGAGGTGAGGTACTCTTTTATTGAAAAGCATGTACTTGCAGTAATCAGAAGCTTGAAGAAATTCAAGCATTTAGTCTCAAACAACAAGGTCAGTTGTTGGTCTCACATCTTTGGAGTTAAGGACTTCCTCCTCAACAAGGATTTGAATGAGAAAAGGGTAGGTTGGATCACCCGTGTCATGGAGTATGACATTGATATCAAGATCACCAAGCTGGTAGAGGGAAAGGATTGTGTGAGCAGCTGGTTTTGGGAAGCAAAAAGAAGTATGCAATGAAGAAGAGGCTGTTTTGATCGGGACAGCCATGAGCCAAGTGGCAATCATGAAGAAGACAATGCTTTCCCCACTCCTTGTTGGACCCAAGGTATTATGCACTTCCTAGGCATAGGCCCATGCCCTCCAGAGATGAACAAGACCCAAAGGAGACACTTCAGATTGCAGGATGTCCCGTATGCCATTGTTGATGGAGTTTTGTTCAAGAAAGATGTGAATGGAGTGCTGCTGAGATGCATTAGCACAAATCAGATTCAAAGGGTGTTGGAAGAGTTTCATGGTGGACCAGCTGGTGGCCATTTTGCACCAAGAGTGACAGCTCTAAAAATCATGAAGGCTGGTTATTATTGGCCTAAAATCTTCAGTGATTGTTATGCATGGATCAAGAGGTGTAAGAATTGTGCATTCTTCACGGGAAAAGAGACTTGCTTGCCCTTCCATTGCATCAATCTCGGTTGACCAGCCATTCATGCAATGGGGTTTGGACTTCATTGGAGTCATTAATCCCAATTCAAGCCAAGGGCACAAATGGATTTTGATGACCACTGAGACTACTTCACCAAATGGACAGAAGCAGTAGCACTCAAAGAGGTGAATGAGTCTAGCATCTTAGACTTTTATGAGGGGATAACAACCAAATTTGGTGTACCTGCTACAATAATCTTTGATAATGCATTGGCATTCATTGGATCTAAGGTGACTGAGTGGGCTGTCAAGAACGGTATTTACCTAAGCACTTCATCAAACTATTACCCTCAGGGTAATGGCCAAGCCGAGTCTACAAACAAGAACTTGTTGAGGATCATTAGGAGGACTCTTGATGAGAATCAGAGGTCTTGGCATACCAAGCTGAAATCAGCCTTATGGGCTGATAGGATCACTCCCAAAAGATCCACAGGTAACTCTCCATTTAGGCTTGTCTATGGAAGAGAGGCAATCTTGCCCATGTCACTTGAGTTGCCAATGTTGGAACTCATGAAGCAGCTGGAGTTGCTTAGAGTTTGAGCCCATGGAAGTGAGGTATGCAGAGTTGATGGAGCTGCAAGAGATCAGAAATCAGGCATCCCAAGCAATGGAAAAGGATCAAGCTTTGATCAAGAAGACCTTTGATAGGAAGGCCAAAGATAGATCTTTTCAAGTTGGAGATCTAGTGTTGAAATGGGATATGGATAGAGCAAAACCGGGAAGGCATTCAAAATTTGATGCCATTTGGAGTGGCCCATACATGGTCACAAAGTGCAAGAACAACAATGCTTTCCAATTGGCCTCATTGGATGGTGAAGAACTACAGATTCCAGTCAATGGAATCTATCTCAAGCGTTGCTTCTAGAGGGAAGTTCACTACCTCTGTAAATATTAGATTAGATTTTCTTTCCTCTAAGTGCTTGTGCACATTGTTTTGTTGTAGGTTAGTTTTGTTTTCCCTAAGTGCTTTGGCACAACTTGTTGTCCATGGAGATGTTTAGCAGTCCTTGCTTTCATCAGGTGACATTCCATCTTCCTCCTTGCACATTCTGAGTCAGTTAGGGTCCTAAACAGAATATTTGATGACTCCATGCCCAATGGACTACTTGAAAGTGCATTGGTCTTTTCACCTAGCGAGGGTAGGTAACCCCATTGAGTCACCAAATTGTTATCCAAATTCACCCCCCAGGGTTAATTGATAACATACATCAGAATTCTCAAGTCCCAGGCAAATTGATTGATCTAGGGAAAAAAATCATGTTTCCAGGGTCCCCTCAGATTTTTTCTAACTTTCTGTCCAGGAGGAAAAGAGCAAGTTCTGAGGAAAGGTGAAAAAAGTGGCAAAAACAAGCTTGGGACAGGAAAAATCATGAAAATTGGCTAAGTCCTAGTCCTCGCAATAGTAGGGACGTGAGGGACATCGAGACGCGGATCGGCCGAAAAGCCTCCAGGTGGCCCGTGAAGCAAAGGGACATCGGGGGAAAAGTACGTGGTGGGCCGCGAAAGTCGGTTTGGCGAAGGAGAAGAAAATCGACTAGGACATTCGGGCTTTGGGACATGTGGGACAAAGGAATGCACTTTGGGAACCGGCCGAACCAGGTGAATCAGAAGAATTTGTCCCGAGGCAGTCAGAAGCAAGTGGGACAAATGTACGGAAGGATGTGAAGCCCCGGCCGGTTCGGCCAAAATGGGGAAGTTTTGCCTTTGGGGGCGGTTGGGACAAAGGACGCGTGGGGCGGATAGCCGAAAAGCGAAAGCCAATCAAGCAACGACATGTGTCACCGGCCGAATGACTATCAAGGAAACCCATTTCAGGTGGATTGGAAGTTTTGTCCCAAACGATGCAGGACATCCGAGACAAAAGATGCAAAGGGCTCGAAAATCAAGCAGCGGACCCGCGGACAATCAAATCTTTACACGTGTCACGGGGAAAAAGGTCCAAAAGTCAAAAGGCAAGGTTTCAAGCTTTGACCCAAGACAATAAAAAGAGGACACATGTCCAATGAAGCAGGTAGAGAGAGAAATTACGCATCAATCAGCGCTCAACACATGTCATCCCGGGTGGCGAGCGGAAAGATTTTCAAAACGCATTTTCACCTATTTTGTGCCCTAAATCTTCAGATCGACATATCTTTTGATCCAGAGCTCAGATTTGCACGTTCTTTATATCAACGGAAAGCTTGTGAAATTATCTACATGATTACAGGGTTAATCTTGAGTTTTGGTGCATTCTAGAGAGAGAAAATTGAGAAACAGATCTGACGCGTGTTCATGGCCAGAAGTGACATTTCAGCGACCATATTTAATGCAGAATGGGTCGCATTCTCCTGTATTCGGTCAAAATGATAGGGTATGGGTTTGTAAGGTCCCCCATGCCATTTTAATACACCTGTAGTTAAGGAGGGATGGGCTCTCATGTTTTTGTACGTTTTCTGTCCCCTAGGCTCGACCCTTGCACTGTAAAAGCCAGATTTGGCTCATTTCTAAAAGGGGGAACATTTTTGACATAGCAACTTCTTCTTTCAGCTCCAGCAAGTGACTGAAGCAAGGATCAAACCTCTTCAAATATTGTAGCAATTTTCTTTTACCTCTCTGAGGGTGTAATGCGTGTTTTTGACACTGAAAAGATAATGCAAGCTCTGTGAATGGGTTTCAGTCCTCTATTTGTATTATTTGCTTCATTTCAGATCCTAAATTATACCTTATCAGTCTGTGTATGTTTTATGTTGTGAACTTTGGTCTGTGTTTATTTGCATGACAAATATGTTTCACCACTCCTTTTGGTGCATCACCATCTTTAGTTAGTTTCAATTTTTACACTTCTACCCCTGTCTCCTTACAAGTTAGAGTAGGATTAGGATCTGAACCTCTGTAGTTTTACAAAATATAGATCTAAATCAGAGGAGTTTGAGGAACCAACCTCTAATCTGGAGATTCCTATCTCAGTTTCATAAGTCCCCACACTTGGAGAGAGGTTTC
This sequence comes from Taxus wallichiana var. yunnanensis, assembly GCA_018340775.1. Taxonomy (NCBI): domain Eukaryota; kingdom Viridiplantae; phylum Streptophyta; class Pinopsida; order Cupressales; family Taxaceae; genus Taxus; species Taxus wallichiana. The sequence continues at coordinate 340,133,760 of CM031236.1, forward strand.
CATGTTGTGCAATCACACTAGATGCTAGAGTGATCAACCTAGAAGCCCGACCCGCATCCGGTGGTCGTTGAGTCAACAATAGTATGTGCATGATACAAAATGACAACTTAATGAAAATTCTTGAGATATATTCCATTGACTAGGATTGGTAGTGCATCTCCATCAAGGTGAGAATTTTTTAATGATTTAGCCTCTTTATAAGAATTGATGGTATATGGGCCACTCCAAAGTGCATAAAACTTTGAATGATGCCCTGGTTTGCCCTCGTCATCATCCCATTTCAATAATAGATCATCTATTTTGAATGCTTGAGGTATATCCTTTCTATCAAACCACTACTTGGTCAATCTTGATGTTGTTCTAACTTGATTATGGTAGTATTTCTCAATTCTTCAAGTTCAACCAGCTTTGATATTCGATTTCTCTCTAATTTGCGCCTCAAATTATAGTTGTTGGGCTAACTCCAACAAAGGAAATTATCTCCTCTGAGATTACAAGTGTTGATATGTGATTTCTTTTGAAAAGATCTTTGAGAAGTCATGCTTGATATGAATATGATTGGACTCTTTTATTTCTTTCATTTTACACCTGAGTTTAATCTGATCTTGGAATGAATTATGGAGTTATCCATCTATAAGACCTAGCCTTGGATCAGTGGTATTGATCCAAGTGGTGCTTTAAGCTTATTCGTGATGAATTAAAATTATAGACCTTAAGCAGGTTGCAAGGTCTGGATGCATTGAATAAGCTAGTCTGGAGTATAACTCAGGCTGATCATGTTAAATGAATTGGTTCCCGATATCGTAATATATCTGGAAGGTCTTGATCGTGGACCAGGTAATAATTCAGTTACATATAATTCAATAGCCATTTGGCAGTGCAGGAGTGAACCCTGTTCGTGAATGTATGTTGTAGGTTCTTTTTCTGAGCATATGAAATGTTAGACCTAACTGGATTTATTAAGGTTAGTAACCTAAAACTAAACTTAACCTAGGGGTTAGATTAGTGTTAATCTAACCTAGACCTAGGCTAAGAGCTAATGTTCTAAGTTAGTATCTATGTGCTAAGAGGTTAGACTAGGTGTTATCCTAAATCCTAACCTAAGTTACTAACCTAACTATTGAACAAGGAAGAAAGGGGACCTATGGAAGGGTGCGAACCATGGGCGGTAGTTTCTATGTCATTAAATGTATGGATAAGTATGAAGGACAGGTAAATTGGTGGAAGTTTTAACGGCTAGCAAGAGCCGACGTGGCAGAGTCGCCAAAGTTAGAAATGGTCTTTGATGTGCATTTGTCCATCGCCAACTATGGCGGTCGGTGGCAATGGAGATTTAGCGGGAAATTTGGAGTAAATGCCATTTATGAACTCGGTCTTCGAGCTCGGGTTTCACGGGAAGGCATGCAAAATGGAAAGTTAATGGTTTGTTTGGTTTTTCAAGCGCTCCGGTTTTCCCTCTGTCGATCACTTGGTTCTTGCTTTTGTCTTCTTGGTGTTGCATGGCAAGTATGAGTGTAACTAGCTCTTTTCTCTGGCAAGGAAAATTTATAAGTCATGGAAATAGCAAATTTTTGTTGGTGGATCTAACTTGGAAAAGGAGGAGAAGGTTCGAGCTCTTTCAGTGGTCTGCTTCGAAATTTTAAGCAAATAACCAGGCATGTTAGGCCCTAACCTTTAAAAATCTTGCTTTCTTTCAAGTGATTTCATTAGAACAACTCTGTTCAGATGATTTTTGGATTCAGTTGGTTTTTATGATAAGTTGTGCGTGATTTTGTTGCTATATCTTCTTACTGGCTCGATTTTTCAATAAAACCCTTAACGGGTGTGTGTTGTGTTTCGAACTGTTGCACTATCTTGTTGGGTTTTGCATTTCGGTTAGAATTAAAGAAATGCTTGCAAGGAAAAATACACGAATTCGGCTTGTGGGAGTTCATGCATTGTTTTCTTGTTTGATTCAGTCGATACCTTGTTGTTTTCACTTGTTGAGAAGGATACTGTTGAAACTCTTGAAGGTGCATGATATATCAACTTCTGTATATGATATGTCGTGGGTAATATACGTTATTGATGCTGTTGAACTTCATTAAACAAAATTACGTCTTGTTTTCTGAGGAAGTACAGTTGTGAATGCATCTTGTTATTGAATACTTGAGTTGATAGTATTTTGACTTCTGAAGGAGTTTCTGATGGAGAATATTACTTGGGTTCGACTTATTTTAAACCATTGATGCGTATGTTATGTTTTCCTCTCTGTGTAACTTAGAGCGGATATTGTTTTTTTGGGCTCAGTTGGAATCCTTGTTACTTAACCAGTATTTTGCTTCTGTATAGGCCTGAACAGTGAATATTATCATTAAAATGCATTCATCTTGTATAGCGGCTTCTGTAGAAGTTTATTTGTAAAATACCACATGGGTAAGACCTCTTTTTTATCCTGGAGGCGTATATTATGTTTTCCTTCTGAATTTTCTCAGTTGTGAATACTGTTGTGAAATTCTTGAGTCGTGGTCTCATGAAATCAATTTCAGTATAAACCTGTTTAGAGCATTAGTGGTATGGATACAGTTAGAGAATTGAAATGATGCGAAGTGGCTTGATTTTCGATTTAACCTTCGCTATACATGTATAACGTTCGGACTCTTATTTTAATTTCTCGTGTTCCTTCTGTCTGTCGTTGTGGAAAGTAAAGGAAGAGTTTTCTTTTCATAACTTACTTGGTTGAGACCTTGTTGAAATTGTTTCCTGAAAAACGACTCCTTTGTTAGTCATGGTTGTGTTATTTTAAATTTTGTTCCAGTTAATGAGGTTGTGCGTGTTGTGTGGATTCAGTACGAATATCTCTACATAGGCATAGGGAAAACATCATTTGTTTTAATGTTGTTGAGCCTCTCGGTTGACTGTGATAAAAAGGTTGTTTTTTTTTATTACGGCCTTGGAAACTAAGTCCTCGCAGAGTTTTAGTTGGGATGAGATTGAGCTGTACGTTGCTGGGTGGAATTGTAGTCGTGCTTGTGCATAGTTACGTCTTCTAATAGTATGAATATCCAGTCTTGAGCTTGACTGAACTCAAGAGCTGATTTTGTACCTCGACAAGCGATGACATTGGATACTCTTCTCATTTGTTGATTGTATGGAAGGTTATGTGGGTCTGTTAATAGATTTTCATTACTGTCTTGGCGCGAAATCTACTGTATTTCTTGGAGGCTACAGGAAGTTGTTATAATCCAATTCTAACAAAACTGTGGTTCTTCTTATGGTCTCGTTTGACTTATTCGCATGCGTATAAGGTGAGTGCTTACTCTTAAGGAGACGGTACAGTCATGAGCATGATTGGAAGGGAAATATGAATGACTCGTTTTCTTTCTCTTCTGTTGTAAAGTATATGTTGATATAATTTTTATCTAACTGTTGGAACTGTTTTTGTTCTATCATGTTGATGGAATCATGAAAGGTTATTCATTTATTATGTTGAATATATTATGATGTTGTTGTAATGGGATTCGGATGGATAGTTGGTTAGATGTATTTGTCTTCTTGGGATTTTGATGAAATATTTGAAAGGTATCTGAGACTATTTAGTGACTATAATATGAGCTCGTTTATAGTCATGTTGTTTTACAAAAGCATAGTCTGAAATGTGTTTACTTGTTTGGTGATTTGATCTCATTTAAACAGGGTGTTTAATGAAAACAATTGATGGATTGCAATTGTTTTAAGAGTTAGTGCTTATCATGCTCAGTTCATCGAACTGACCCATGTTGACAATTTTTGCAGATGGATGCCGTAAGTGGTAAAAGCACGCAGATCTGATAGGATGATCAGATTGTTTAATTTGATTTTATGTTGAAATACAGCTTGATTTTCTAAATGTACTATATGAGGAAAGATGTTCTTTTTCCGTAGAGTATTGTATCAAGTATGCTGAATGCATAAAATGTATTTGATTAGTTTTGAAAGGAATGGAAATTGATATTTGTTACTTATGTGTTTGTATTCTTATCTTGATAGTTTGACCTTCTTCGGTTCAAATATCTTGAGAGCATTGTTATTATTGTATAATTTGGAGACTTTTGTGATTATCAATGTAAGCTTGCAAGAATATGTGACTGAATACTTATGATTGTTTAGCAATTCTAGTGTGTTCTATCTAAAGCTAAATTGAAATATAGATCACTGTCTTACTGGAAACTAGGGTTAAAATAAACCTAAGCAGGACGCTAAACAAGCTGAATTAAATTATTAATTCCTAGTCTTGATTAAACCAGGACAACGTGTAATTGGAATCTTAATCACTATATCTCGATACTTATAAGTAAGATATAAGTTCAGTTATGAGAACTGAATTAAACCTAAATGGGGTTCAGATGGCAATCTCATGTGAAGTTTATGAGTTATTGTCCAATTTCGTTGATTTAGAATTATGTATATTCTATGAACTCCTTGATGGAACCTTAGTCTTAATAACTTCTCTGTGTAAAGGGTTTTATTAAGAAAGGTCATTCTAAGGTGAGGAACCCAGGGATCGGGAAAGGCTAACCTTAGGGGAACGTCTTTTAATATAATTTAACTCAGCGTATGTAACACTTTTTAATAAGTAGATCTTTTCGAGGCGGATTTAAAGGTTGGCACAAGTCAAGCTCATGAGGGTTGTACCTCCGAGAAGGTTAGGATCTTCTCGAAGATACAACAATGCAGGTGTCTTGTGACGACACCCTTTGCATTGATCGATAAGATTTACACCTTAACTCGAACAAGTTACTCTGGGACCGATTAGAAATGTGGTCACGTTATAAGGCTGCCTAGGAGACTCGGGGTATCTTGACACACTGGTTTAACTAGGGTTGACCCAGTATGTCATCGTATCCCTAGTCCTCGGGAGCGTCCATATAACGTTGTCACCTTACTAATCCATTTCGAGTGAATAACTTGGGATAGGAGGGACTGACAGAAGTCAGTATAAGACATTCTACATAACATGAGAATGGGGTGAAGGACGTATTCCAGATTGATGAGTATGCCGTTAAGGAATACGAGACATAAGCAGTATGTTTCAAATCTTTGGCCAAAGTATCGCAAGCTGCTGATTGCGTTGTCCTGAGTCACCTGGTCTAGGGATGAGATGCCGATGAATAATGGTAACAATTATTCAGTTAGGTTCCTTGGACAGAGCATTCTGAATCCCAGAATAGGGAAGAGAACCGTGAGAGTGAAGTGTTTAATGAAAACTCCAACTCTTATTACTCATGAATAGATCGGTAGATTACCGAGTCATGGAATGAATAGATCGGAGGTACTCCGAGTCATTACAGCTGCATATGGTTATCTGTTATAAGAATGGTTATTTGATTTGTGAGTTCTAAATTATGTATTTAGAACCTGGAAGCATTTATCAAAAAAAAAAAAAAATTGACTTGTTCTAATGTATAAAATGAGGATGTTACATCTTGGTATCAGAGCTGAAGGTTGCAGCTCTTGGGCCTATTGTGTCCATAATCTGATAAAACCTGAATTTTCTTGTAACAGAAAATGGTTAGAACAAGAGGGAACGTTGTGAATAATGCTCCACCTGAAGGAGGGGTGGAAACAACCCAAAAACTTGATGAAATCCTTGCTGCCCTGTTGGACACAAGAGATCGTTTAGCTGTACTTGAACAGCAGGTGATGGGAAATGAGGAGGATGAAGAAGCTGATAATAACAATCAGCAACCTCCTGAGGACAACCCTGACATGGGAGTTGATGTTAATCTTTGGGAATGCACTGTCCAACCGAGAAAACAAAAAGGCCAGGTTGGCAGCAGAACTCACTAATGATATAAAAAGGATAAGCCCACCTAAGTATGATGGCACCACATTAGGAGATGGAGCTGAGAACTGGCTCAGTGAAATGGAGAAGTACTTTGCAATAAGGAACTTCTCAGAGGAAACCAAAGCTATTTGGGGAGCCTATCAGCTTTCCCATGAAGCATCTTCGTGGTGGGATAGCCGTAAAGCTGAACTAAACATTGATGAGACCAACGTTACTTGGGATCAATTTAAAGGCTATTTTAGGCAACGTTGGCTGCCACAACTTTTCTATGATCAGAAAATGACAGAATTTCAGAACTTAGCTCAAGGGAAGCTAACGGTAACTGAATACTGGGAGCGGTTTACAAAACTCCTCAAGTATGTACCGCATGATATCAAAAGCGCGAGAAGTTCGAGAATATGGAAATTCATCATGGGATTGAATCCCGTGATAGGGGAGAGGTCGATGTTCATAGTCCAACCACTATGGAAGGAGTTGTTGAAAAGGCCATAAGGCAAGAACAGAAATTAAAGGCTATTTCTGCTCATAAAGAGGAAGTGCGGAAGAAGACTGCAAACCCTTCTTCAACCTCTCTTGCACCCAAAAAGGGACCATGGAAAAAGTTTGGAAACAAAAGTAAGTTTCCAGGGGATAATAGTAAGAAAGCAGTGGCAAATAAACCTGCTGGAAATGTAAGGGATAATTTTGCCAAAAATTATAACAATGGGCAGAAGCCCTATGGAGGACAACGTGACAATTACAAGACTGGAGGCAATTTTGAGCCTAAAAAGGGACCTGTAGGAGGCTGCTACAATTGTGGCAAAGACCACTACGCAAATCAATGCCCTTTGAAGAAGGATGATCGTAATCAACAGCATAAGATACATGCTGCAGTAGCAGACAAGCAAGCTGAAAAGCAAGTGACACCTATAGAAGTTCGGGTAAGTTGTTTGGCATACCTGTCACTATTCTTTTTGATACAGGAGCTACTGAATGTTTTATTTCTAATAAACTTGCTTCTAAACTTAAAAGAAAAGCTGGAAAAATGGATAAATCTTGGACTGTACAGTATGGTAATAACTCTGTTCATACAGTGAGTATGTGTCTTTTTGGGGCAGTCCTTGACTTACCTAATTTCTCCACGGAAGTTGACCTCTATGTTACACCTTTGGGATCGTATGACATTGTCATCGGTGTCAATTGGTTAGCTGACCATAAAGCAAAGGTAGATTGCTATGAAAAGAACATAAAATGTTTAGATGATCAGCTGGAAACAACAGAGATTCAAGGTGTGAAACGGGAAATTTCAGTTAGAAAACTGTCAGCTATGCAGCTTAAAAAGGCTAAAAATAAAGGATGTACCCTTTATGCAGTAAAGATATCTGAATTTTCAGAAGAAGATGATGATTTCATGAAACAATTTCCTCTATTACAAAGTTTCAGGGATGTTTTTCCTGAGGAATTACCAGGGTTACCACCCAAGAGAGAATTTGACTTCACCATCGAAATCAAACCAGGAACAGAACCTATTTCCAAAGCACCTTATCGGATGACTACTACAGAGTTAGTTGAGCTTAAGGCACAGTTGCAAGAGCTTTTGTCTAAAGGTTTGATTAGACCAAGTGTTTCACCTTGGGGAGCGCCCGTAATATTTGTGAAAAAGAAGGATGGAACACTAAGGCTGTGTATTGATTATCGGATGTTGAACAAAGCAACAATCAAGAACAGATATCCACTTCCAAGGATCGACGATCTATTTGATCAGATGCGTGGAGCAGCGGTTTATTCTAAGATAGATCTTTGATCTGGTTATCATCAGTTAAGGATTAGAGAAGAAGATATTCATAAAACAACTTTCCGAACAAGGTACGGACATTATGAATTCACGGTTCTACCCTTTGGATTAACTAATGCACCCGCAGCCTTTATGAACTTAATGAACAATATTTTTCAAGAATATCTGGACAAGTTTGTACTTGTATTCTTGGACGATATTCTCATTTATTCTAAAAGCGTTGAGGAGCACAATGAGCATTTGAAGATAGTTTTGGGAATTTTGAGAAAAAGAAAGTTGTATGGTAAGTTATCCAAATGTTCTTTCTTTGATTCAGAAGTTCACTATTTGGGTCATGTCATAAGTAAAGAAGGAATTGCTGTAGATCCTTCAAAAATAGTGGCAATAACTGAGTGGCCTGCACCAAAGAATGTGCACGAAGTAAGAAGCTTCATGGGTCTTGTTGGTTACTATAGAAAATTTGTTAAGGATTTTTCTAAAGTAGCTGCACCAATAACTTCATTACAGAAGAAGGATAAGAAATTCATATGGAATGATAAGTGCGAAGCGGCTTTCAAAAGTCTGAAAGACCAGTTGACTTCTACACCTATATTAGTTGTACCAGACCCTAATGGGAGTTTTACTGTTGTAACGGATGCTTCTGGGGAAGGCCTTGGAGGTGTTTTGCTACAAAATGATCAAGTCATAGCATATGAAAGTAGAAAACTTAAGTTACATGAACTGAATTATGCTCCTCATGATTTGGAACTTGCTGCCATTGTTCATGCACTTCAAGTCTAGAGACACTATTTACTTGGGAAACCTTTTGAGTTGAAAACTGATCACTTAGGGCTGAAATATATTTTTACTCAACCTAATCTTAATGCCAGACAGAGAAGATGGTTAGAATTTTTATCACAATATGATTTTGATATTAGCTATATCAAAGGGAAGGAGAATAGAGTAGCTGATGCTCTAAGTCGTAGGAGGCACATTTCTGCTCTTATAACATTAAGAACTCAGTTCAAAGATGAGGTAAAGAGTGCCTCAGAATCTGATATTTATTTTCAACAAGTAAAAGCAGCGCTTGCTAGAGAACCAAAGGATATAAGGTATAAAGGTTTTCATTTTGATAATGAAGGAATCTTGCGTTATGAAAACAGGGTATACGTACCTATGCTGAATGATTTGAGGAAGAAGTTGTTAGTTGAATTTCATAATTCACCTTTCTCTGGACACCCGGGAATCACAAAAATGCTTGCTGATTTGAAACAACAATACTTTTGGAAAGGTATGAAAAAGGATGTTATTAATTTTGTGACTCATTGTTTGGAGTGTCAGCGGGTTAAGGTAGAACATATGCACCCTGCTGGACTGTTATATCCTCATAGCATACCGCAGTACAAATGGCAAGTAATAACCATGGATTTTGTACAAGGATTACCCATGTCCAGGAATAAACATGATGTTATCCTGGTAGTTGTAGATAAACTGACTAAGGTAGCTCATTTCATCGCTGGAAATCTAAAGGATGATTCACCAGTGCTGGCCAAAAGATTCGTACACGAAATTTTCAGATTGCATGGTGTACCAGAATTGATTATATCTGACAGGGATCCAAGAATGACGTCAAGGTTTTGGAAAACGCTTAATACAGCTCTTGGAACGAAACTAAACTTCAGTTCTGCATATCATCTGGAAACGGATGGAAAAACGAGAGGGTAAATCAAGTGTTGGAGGACATGTTGCGAATGTATTGCATGGATCAACAGTATAAATGGGAAGAGTATCTTCCATTAGTTGAATTCGCATACAACAACACTTATCACTCATCTCTTAAAATGGCACCATTTGAAGCACTTTATGGAAGAAAGTGCAGAACTCCTGTTAGCTGGGATAGTGTTGAGGATAGAGTGGTAATTGGACCAGAGATTCTCACAGAAATGGAACAACAAGTTAAGCTGATTCGTGAACGATTAAAGGAAGCAGCGGATAGACAGAAGAGCTATGCTGACCTTAAGCGGATTGATCGCAGGTTTGAACTTGGTGAGAAGGTTTTTCTTCGTGTTAAACCCAGAAAGAGTTCTATAACTTTTGGCAAGGCTGCCAAGTTGTCACCTCGATTCGTGGGACCTTTGAAATTTTGAAATAATCAATCCTGTAGCTTATCGTTTAGCATTACCACCTGCTTTATCTCGCATGCATGATGTTTTCCATATTTCTTTGCTTAAGAAATACGTTTCAGATCTGTCACATGTTTTAAATTGGAATTCCTTGCAGGTCAAGACCCAGGAATAATCGTGGTTAAACCCACACGAGTCTTTGGAAACTCGCCAATTGCATTTGAGAAATCGTGAAATACAACAATGTAAGGTCCAGTGGGACCAGTTTAATGAAGAAAGTGCAACTTGGGAAAATTTGGAAGAGATGAAAATTGCTTTTCCTTTTCTTTTTCAATAGAATGAAATCTATTGACAAAACATTTCTTTTATGAACTTATTTTTACAAGTTTATATGAAAGCCAGATGGAGGCAAACATTATTCAGGCTGAATAAAATGTGTTGTGACATTGATTTCTGGAACTATTCAAGTTGGAAAATAGTCGCATTGTTTTGTGAACTAATAAATTGGTTGACCTGAAGGTTAATCGAATATGTAATCATCGGGATGATGAATCTTTTAGGAGGGAAGCATGTAACACCTTGGACTGTAGTTACTTCCTCCTGAGCATACAAGTGTTGATATGTGATTTCTTTTGAAAGGATGTGTTCCCTTGATTGAGAAGTCATGCTTGATATGTACTGTATCTTCTTTGCAAATTGCAGATCTTTGACTGAGTCGGAATATGATTGGACTCTTTTATTTCTTTCATTTTACACCTGAGTTTAATCTGATCTTGGAATGAATTATGGAGTTATCCATCTATAAGACCTAGCCTTGGATCAGTGGTATTGATCCAAGTGGTGCTTTAAGCTTATTCGTGATGAATTAAAATTATAGACCTTAAGCAGGTTGCAAGGTCTGGATGCATTGAATAAGCTAGTCCGGAGTATAACTCAGGCTGATCGTGTTAAATGAATTGGTTCCCGATATCGTAATATATCTGGAAGGTCTTGATCGTGGACCAGGTAATAATTCAGTTACATATAATTCAATAGCCATTTGGCAGTGCAGGAGTGAACCCTGTTCGTGAATGTATGTTGTAGGTTCTTTTCTGAGCATATGAAATGTTAGACCTAACTGGATTTATTAAGGTTAGTAACCTAAAACTAAACTTAACCTAGGGGTTAGATTAGTGTTAATCTAACCTAGACCTAGGCTAAGAGCTAATGTTCTAAGTTAGTATCTATGTGCTAAGAGGTTAGACTAGGTGTTATCCTAAATCCTAACCTAAGTTACTAACCTAACTATTGAACAAGGAAGAAGGGGACCTATGGAAGGGTGCGAACCATGGGCGGTAGTTTCTATGTCATTAAATGTATGGATAAGTATGAAGGACAGGTAAATTGGTGGAAGTTTTAACGGCTAGCAAGAGCCGACGTGGCAGAGTCGCCAAAGTTAGAAATGGTCTTTGATGTGCATTTGTCCATCGCCAACTATGGCGGTCGGTGGCAATGGAGATTTAGCGGGAAATTTGGAGTAAATGCCATTTATGAACTCGGTCTTCGAGCTCGGGTTTCACGGGAAGGCATGCAAAATGGAAAGTTAATGGTTTGTTTGGTTTTTCAAGCGCTCCGGTTTTCCCTCTGTCTGATCACTGGTTCTTCGCACCAGTCTTCTTGGTGTTGCATGGCAAGTATGAGTGTAACTAGCTCTTTTCTCTGGCAAGGAAAATTTATAAGTCATGGAAATAGCAAATTTTTGTTGGTGGATCTAACTTGGAAAAGGAGGAGAAGGTTCGAGCTCTTTCAGTGGTCTGCTTCGAAATTTTAAGCAAATAACCAGGCATGTTAGGCCCTAACCTTTAAAAATCTTGCTTTCTTTCAAGTGATTTCATTAGAACAACTCTGTTCAGATGATTTTTGGATTCAGTTGGTTTTTATGATAAGCTGTGTGTGATTTTGTTGCTATATATATCTTCGATCTTGGCTCGATTTTTCAATAAAACCCTTAACGGGTGTGTGTTGTGTTTCGATCTGTTGCACTATCTTGTTGGGTTTTGCATTTCGGTTAGAATTAAAGAAATGCTTGCAAGGAAAAATACACGAATTCGGCTTGTGGGAGTTCATGCATTGTTTTCTTGTTTGATTCAGTCGATACCTTGTTGTTTTCACTTGTTGAGAAGGATACTGTTGAAACTCTTGAAGGTGCATGATATATCAACTTCTGTATATGATATGTCATGGGTAATATACGTTATTGATGCTGTTGAACTTCATTAAACAAAATTACGTCTTGTTTTCTGAGGAAGTACAGTTGTGAATGCATCTTGTTATTGAATACTTGAGTTGATAGTATTTTGACTTCTGAAGGAGTTTTTGATGGAGAATATTACTTGGGTTCGACTTATTTTAAACCATTGATGCGTATGTTATGTTTTCCTCTCTGTGTAACTTAGAGCGGATATTGTTTTTTTGGGCTCAGTTGGAATCCTTGTTACTTAACCAGTATTTTGCTTCTGTATAGGCCTGAACAGTGAATATTATCATTAAAATGCATTCATCTTGTATAGCGGCTTCTGTAGAAGTTTATTTGTAAAATACCACATGGGTAAGACCTCTTTTTTATCCTGGAGGCGTATATTATGTTTTCCTTCTGAATTTTCTCAGTTGTGAATACTGTTGTGAAATTCTTGAGTCGTGGTCTCATGAAATCAATTTCAGTATAAACCTGTTTAGAGCATTAGTGGTATGGATACAGTTAGAGAATTGAAATGATGCGAAGTGGCTTGATTTTCGATTTAACCTTCGCTATACATGTATAACGTTCGGACTCTTATTTTAATTTCTCGTGTTCCTTCTGTCTGTCATTGTGGAAAGTAAAGGAAGAGTTTTCTTTTCATAACTTACTTGGTTGAGACCTTGTTGAAATTGTTTCCTGAAAAATGACTCCTTTGTTAGTCATGGCTGTGTTATTTTAAATTCTGTTCCAGTTAATGAGGCTATGCGTGTTGTGTGGATTCAGTACGAATATCTCTACATAGGCATAGGGAAAACATCATTTGTTTTAATGTTGTTGAGCCTCTCGGTTGACTGTGATAAAAAGGTTGTTTTTTTTATTACGGCCTTGGAAACTAAGTCCTCTCAGAGTTTTAGTTGGGATGAGATTGAGTTGTACGTTGCTGGGTGGAATTGTAGTCGTGCTTGTGCATAGTTACGTCTTCTAATAGTATGAATATCCAGTCTTGAGCTTGACTGAACTCAAGAGCTGATTTTGTACCTCAACAAGTGATGACATTGGATACTCTTCTCATTTGTTGATTGTATGGAAGGTTATGTGGGTCTGTTAATAGATTTTCATTACTGTCTTGGCGCGAAAATCTTGTATTTCTTGGAGGCTACAGGAAGTTGTTATAATCCAATTCTAACAAAACTGTGGTTCTTCTTATGGTCTCGTCTGATTTATTTGCATGTGTTTAAGGTGAATGCTTTGCTCTTGGAAAGACGGTACAGTCATGAGCTAGTTCTGAGGGAAATATGTATGATTCGTTTATTTCTCTTCTGTTATGAAGTATAGGTTGATATAATTGTTTATCTAACTTTTGGAATTGTTCTATCATGCTGATGGAATCATGAAAGGTTATTCATTTATTATGTTGAATATATTAGTCCGTATGATGTTGTTGTCCTTGGGATTCAGATGGATAGTTGGTTAGATGTATTTGTCTTCTTGGTCTCTAACATTTTGATGAAATATTTGAAAGGTATCTGAGACTATTTAGTGACTATAATATGAGCTACGCGTTTATAGTCATGTTGTTTTACAAAAGCATAGTCTGAAATGTGTTTACTTGTTTGGTGTTTTGATCTCATTTAAACAGGGTGTTTAATGAAAACAATTGATGGATTGCAATTGTTTTAAGAGTTAGTGCTTATCATGCTCAGTTCATCGAACTGACCCATGTTGACAATTTTTGCAGATGGATGCCGTAAGTGGTAAAAGCACGCAGATCTGATAGGATGATCAGATTGTTTAATTTGATTTTATGTTGAAATACAGCTTGATTTTCTAAATGTACTATATGAGGAAAGATGTTCTTTTTCCGTAGAGTATTGTATCAAGTATGCTGAATGCATAAAATGTATTTGATTAGTTCTGGAAGGAATGGAAATTGATATTTGTTACTTATGTGTTTGTATTCTTATCTTGATAGTTTGACCTTCTTCGGTTCAAATATCTTGAGAGCATTGTTATTATTGTATAATTTGGAGACTTTTGTGATTATCAATGTAAGCTTGCAAGAATATGTGACTGAATACTTATGATTGTTTAGCAATTCTAGTGTGTTCTATCTAAAGCTAAATTGAAATATAGATCACTGTCTTACTGGAAACTAGGGTTAAAATAAACCTAAGCAGGACGCTAAACAAGCTGAATTAAATTATTAATTCCTAGTCTTGATTAAACCAGGACAACGTGTAATTGGAATCTTAATCACTATATCTCGATACTTATAAGTAAGATATAAGTTCAGTTATGAGAACTGAATTAAACCTAAATGGGGTTCAGATGGCAATCTCATGTGAAGTTTATGAGTTATTGTCCAATTTCGTTGATTTAGAATTATGTATATTCTATGAACTCCTTGATGGAACCTTAGTCTTAATAACTTCTCTGTGTAAAGGGTTTTATTAAGAAAGGTCATTCTAAGGTGAGGAACCCAGGGATCGGGAAAGGCTAACCTTAGGGGAACGTCTTTTAATATAATTTAACTCAGCGTATGTAACACTTTTTAATAAGTAGATCTTTTCGAGGCGGATTTAAAGGTTGACGGCACAAGTCAACTGCAGGGTTGTACCTCCGAGAAGGTTAGGATCTTCTCGAAGATACAACAATGCAGGTGTCTTGTGATGACACCCTTTGCATTGATCGATAAGATTTACACCTTAACTCGAACAAGTTACTCTGGGACCGATTAGAAATGTGGTCACGTTATAAGGCTGCCTAGGAGACTCGGGGTATCTTGACACACTGGTTTAACTAGGGTTGACCCAGTATGTCATCGTATCCCTAGTCCTCGGGAGCGTCCATATAACGTTGTCACCTTACTAATCCATTTCCGAGTGAATAACTTGGGATAGGAGGGACTGACAGAAGTCAGTATAAGACATTCTACATAACATGAGAATGGGGTGAAGGACGTATTCCAGATTGACGAGTATGCCGTTAAGGAATACGAGACATAAGCAGTATGTTTCAAATCTTTGGCCAAAGTATCGCAAGCTGCTGATTGCGTTGTCCTGAGTCACCTGGTCTAGGGGATGAGATGCCGATGAATAATGGTAACAATTATTCAGTTAGGTTCCTTGGACAGAGCATTCTGAATCCCAGAATAGGGAAGAGAACCGCGAGAGTGAAGTGTTTAATGAAAACTCCAACTCTAAAACCCACTTGTGTGCATCAAAAAAACATAGTAGGCCAAAAGTATCCTTCCTTAATGATATTCAACACTCTTTCTTTGGCATCTAAGTGTCCACGGAGAATTCATCATGAAATTTTGCTAACAGTTTATCAACCTGTGGGCCATTAATACATCTTAGCATCACACCATCAATTAGAATGTCTAAGATAGATTGCAGCCTCAGATGTCTTCTCTTTTATTTTTCAACCCATGAGGGTTACAACAAAAGAAAGACAATTTATCATGTTTTCCATCCTGATACGTGTGCTACTATTTTTAATCTATTCGGAGTTGAGCATGCGGAGATCTTCATCAAGAAACAATGAAGTTTCTTGCTCATTATGCACATCCTCAACAAATTCCTTCAGAGCATGTTTCCTCTAAAAAGCTTAGTGGCTTTGATAGTCACATCATACTCCATGATTTTGGTCACCCATCTAGCTCTTTTCTCACTAATTTCTACTCCCATGATGAAGTATCTCACACCAAAGTGTGAAACTAACACCTTGACATGATTTGTGGCGAGCATACTTTTGAACTTTTTGAGAGCGTGCATGATAAAAAGACTTATTTTTCCATGTGACTCTATTTCAAATCATAATCCTTAATTTTTGACCAAAGAAAGGCCTTTGGCTGGTCTAGTCCTTGTTCATTTGCTTATGTCAAGATAATATAAACACTCATATCATCTCTATAAGCATAAATGATAAAATCCTTTGAGGTATCCATATTGATGAGTGTCGAGCACAAGAAATATCTTGGTGGATATTTTTGAATGTCTCTTTTCCTTATGATTTCCATTTAAATAAAATATCCTTCTTGAGCTTGAGGGTAATGGGCCTTTCCATTCCTGCAAAGTTAGGAATGAATCTCCTAACAAAATAGAATTTTCCTAGCAATGATTGTAGGGCCTTTTTGTGAGTTGACAAGGAGAGATTAAGGATGTTGGATACGCATTAAACATCAATAACAATGTCATCCTTAGAGAACATATGGCCTAGAATCTTACCTTGTGTAATAATGAAGTTGTACTTCTTAGGGTTAAGAGATACCCCAAATTCTTTTCATCTCTTAAATACTTTCTCCATATACATAGTGTGATTTGCGTTGTGCTTTGAGAAGACAATGATGTCATCCAAGTAAACTAGGATGAGCTCATCAATATATCCTTTGAAGGAAATGTCCATGGCCCTATGTAATGTTATGCTTGTATTTGATAAAACAAAATGCATTTTTGATAGGAATAAGTACCCCATTTTGTTGTAAATTATGTTTTGAATTGACCCTCTTCCTTGACCATGATCTGATTAAAACTAGAGTACCCATCCAACATGTAGAATATCTTTTCTCTAACTATTGTCTACAAAATCTACTCCATGGAAGCAAATGAATAATGATCCTTCAAGTATGCATGATTCAAATCTCTGAAATCAGCACAAAGTCTGATTTCACCATTCTTCTTGCACACTGGAACAAGATTCACCCCATAAGTAGAGTATTTGATGGGAAATATTATCTTGGCTTTAATGAGTTTGGATAACTCTTTCCTTATAAAGGTCTCTATCTTAGGATTGGTGGGCCTTAGATTTTTTTCTGATGGGCCTTATACTAGGATAAAGGTCAATGGAGTGTTGAGAAATAATTTGATCAAATCCTTTAAGGTCTTCATACTCCCAAGATATGATATCATTGTATTTTTGACAGAGAGAAATGAAGGTCTAGTTTTCATCTTGCGTGTAATATTTTCCAAGCAACAAATATTTTTCGAGCACAATAGTGGTTGTAGTACAATATTCTTGCATATTGTGTATGTTAATTTTTTCACCCTTGAACTCATCACTAGGGATAAAAATGTGCTCCAAGGTGACCATTCATTTAGGAAACTTATTTTTCTTGAGTTGAATCACTTAGTAACTATAGATGGCATGTAAGTCAGCTTACATGTTTGAAGAGATCTCAACTTTCAAACAATTTCTAGCTAGTTTAACTGTCTAGAATGGATGAGCTGACCACCAATTTGATGTGCTTCCTGATCCCTTAGAAAATATCCTCATTTGGCAAGAATTGTGAATAAAGGGATTACATCCGATCTACTTCTTTGTTAAACTTACTTGGCACCAATTTCATATTGAGAGCTTCAAAACTCTCCAAGAGGTCCCAAACTCTATGTTTGTTAGATTTTAAAATCTTATTTTTTGTGGTGCACCTATTTGTAACCTAGTGGATGACCAATTCAATGTCACCAAAAATATGTAGTGCCTTGATCTACCTCTTTTAACCAATGAGATTACCATGGACTAATGCTTCATATTCTGATACATTGTTGGAGCATGTAAACTACAACCTGTGCATGAAGAAGAATTTATCATCCCTAGGGAAGATAAGAACAACACCTATGCCTACCTTCTTAAACAAAAAAAATACATTTTCCACAGTCCATAAGTTTCCTCATTTTTATTGAGCATGCTAGGCAACACATAATATTTTTCAAGGATGAAATAAGTAATAAGACTAATTTCAAGAGCTATTTCATAGGGATCAAATTCATATTCCTCTTTCCCCCATTCATCTAATAATAGATTAGGTATGGAAGGAGGAATGGGTTGTTCTTCTAAAAAAATTTCTTTGCCTACTTAGATTAGGAAATTATCTTGGAGAGGGGATGGGTCATATGACTCAACATGATAGGAAAATATAGGCTCAACCTTTATGGTAAAATGAGTACCATACCTTGTTCTTAGCAACATATGAAACCAATAAGAAAACAAATAGCCACCCATATTGGAAGTGAAATCCCTTGATAAACAACAGGAAAACAAAGGGGTAGGTCAATGAATAACACATCTTGATTTATAGATAAACCTTGATATGCATGAAGGGTTAACCCAAGATCCTTGATGACTCCTAAAGTGGTGACGGTCAATACATCAAGTTGAAATACTCCTTTGGACATAGGGATATACTTAAGACCTAGAACATCAACAATTTTCTTTTTCATGACAAAAGTACTAGCCCTTTGAGTCAATCATATAATTGTGCTCAAGGTTTTTCCAATTACCAAGGACATATAGAAGGGTGGGGTTTTTATTATCTTGCTTACTTGCATCTCCTTTTCTTGACAGATGATGACAACTTGAGGTATTTGGAAAACTGTATCAACACATGGGATTTTTGCTAAAGCTTCATGAAATAGGTCTTCTTTGAGAAGGAATAGCCAAGGCATGCCACATTATGACATTCACATTTTTCTTCTTCACCTAGTCCAAAATCATGGATAATATTTGGGAGAAAATCTTCCTAAAATAAGTAAGATAAGACTTTGACTCAATAATAGATCTCTCTCCATGTTTTTGGAGACAAAGATCTTAGTTGTTATGATTAGATTAAAGATAAGATAGGATTCTATCTCCAAAAATAAGAGTTGGTTGGATGCATAAATTATAAATGCAACCTTCCACACTCAGATATGTAATGTTTTACCACCAAGAAATGAATTTGTTCTTTTCTCTCTAATATTCTGCAGTTTTGAGTTAAGATCTCAAAGCATGGTTTAAATCCTCTTCCAAGGAATGATCTGGCCACTCATTCTAAGGAAGATGGATCTATATATTTGTGTTTTTATTTTTAATAATTTTTGTTTATTTATTTTTCTGTAATTATCATCTTGTTGTGTTGTTCTTCTCTTTGTATTGTAACATTCAGTTTGTTGTAAACTGTAGGTGTTTCATTTAATTTTGCTTATTTCCAATTCAAAAATTTCAATTTATGCAAGTGTGTTTTATTCCTGCAAGTGTGATTTCCTTTATGCAAGTGTGTTTACATTTCTTCAAGTGTGCATTTAAATTTATACATGTGTGATTTCAATTTATGCAAGTTTGGATTGTGTCTAAGGGAGTTACTTTCTAATATCTTCTTCTCTTAATGCATATCGCCTTCAGACACCAAACTAGATTGACATTATTAATGGTGAGGATTGAAAAACCTCATCACAAGGCCTTTATTTCCTCATCCTCTTTTTTCTTTGTAGGAGAATAATATGTGGATAAAAAATGGGATTTTTTTTAGGAATGGGGGCAATACGAGGATGAGATGCTAAAGGGATTTCAGAAAACAAGGGCACGAGTGGTCAAGGGATACTTTTCTAACTTGGATGAGATAAATTTTTCCCTAATGGCTATAACATAGGCATCAGGAAGTTGCGTGCCACCCATAGACTATATCATCACTACAATATCATAATTCAAAGCTCTTAAGAAATAAAGGAAGGAACCTTTGGGGTTGGTCTTAAGAGAGATGGAATTCTATCCCATGTCTTCTAAAATCTGAATTTGAAATCAGCCATGAGCTCATTGGGATCTCTTTTGATCATTGTGAGTTATTCTAATAAGGATATGTTTTCATCTTTCTCCTTGAAATGATTGGAAATCATAGTGCCAAATCCTTCCTAGTTAGTGATAGAGGCAAATTGTAAACCTCTATAACAATGAAGCTCTCTTCCTTTAAGTGAAGATAAAAACAACCTTATAGCTACATATTCTATAACTAGGTGAACAAATCATACGTTTGCAACATCTTAAATATGATCAATAACCGTAAATTGGTTTTCACAAGTGAAGAATGGTATACTTTTGAGTTTAACCATTGGTTTATCATGTTACGTAGCAACAACCAAATGAATACCATCTGTGAACTGAAAAAGGGTAGATTTCTCGTGGCATTGTATGCAGAAAGGGTCTGAATACCCTGGTAGAGTGCACTGAAGGTCTACCAATAGGAGGAGTATATTATGTCCTATGTGTAGAAGATGGATATGTGCATGCATAAGTTTTCTAATTCTTCTTCTGGGAGACAATTGAAGATATTTAAAATATTCTTCAAATTTAGTGCTTTATCTCATGTGTATCCTTCTCATGAAAATGGAGCACATAATGTTGAAATAAATAGATCTAAGTGTTGAGAGTCACCAGATGTGTTTCAAAATCCTCAAAAGGATGGAAAGCACTAAGTTACACACCATAAATTAGCAATGATTAAATTTAAGCATTTAATATTGGTCCCACAGGGCATGCCATAATACTATTTGGGTTCAAAATTGCACCAGTCCTACATCATGATGAACTAGGATTTTGAGGAAACATGGGATTGCCTCAAAGTTGTGGAACCTTGTGCGCTTGAGACAAACCTCCAAAGAAGGCCAAATTCCTCTACCTATTTCTACTGCTAAAACTAATCCTATGAAGGGAAATGCAACTATCTATCACTACTCTATGATTCTAAGGGACCAGGGTGAGAAGGAGATGCATGAAAAGTGAAACATAAGCTAAGGGGAGGTGATAACACAAGAAAAATTTGAGTAAAAATGAAGGAAAATGCACACCTTTGAAAGGGAAAAATTGTGTGACATAGTTTGAAATGCATTTGCACATCCATTTTCATGGAACACAATCAGAAAAGGTACCCAAAAGGAACATAAAAATGTGCATCAAACCAAAATGCAAAGGAGAGGAAAGTAGATGCAATAAAATGTGAGCTAAGGAAGAGAATAACCACAAAAAGGATATTATTGTTCCTAAATAATGCACAATCGATTACAATGATGGAGGTAAGTATTTAGATGCAAAGAGCTAGCTTTGAAGGCTTGTAACTCAAAATGATAAAGATCGAGCTATGAACAATGCACTCAAAAAACTAAAGGGGCCTAACCTTTTACAATTTACATTTTCTGCAATTTATAGAAGAAGAAGGAGAAGATGATGAGGGGGGTTAATGAAACTCGGATTTAAACATTTAACCACCAACAACCAACAATGAAGGCCTACAAATCCATCTGCGGGACTATCGAGATGTGCCTCCCCATGTTTATTTTCCTTGTGGAAGAAAGAAGGAGATTAAATCAGATCAAAGATGAGTGGTTGGGTTGATTTGAATGTGTAAATTAATAGCATGAATGATGTTTCCCTATTTTTATCCTACCAAATCTCGCTAAAAATCTGATTTTGAATAGCTTGGAGCATAACCCACATCAAAAACTCTTCAACAAGCCTAAGAGTGCATGGATCCGAGCCTGTAGTAGATGTTATGATGATTTAAAGTTCTATTATGCAAACTAAACACATAATGACACATGGAATTCTCTTATAAGTGAAGGATTCGATTGAATGTTTGCTTGTTTTGTCTTTTTCCCATGTTTCATGCATTGGTTCATTGCAAGGATTCAACGAACTTTGATAGGTTATGTGTGACACACTCAATCGACGGAGTTTCCAAATTACATAATGACTTGGCGTAGGATATTACACTTTTCAATCATGTAAGAAATGGACATGAGAATGCAGAAAATGAGTGTGTAAAAGTTATGCTCATAGAATTTGGAAGATAATGTCTATACACGAAAAGGATACAAGTATGCAAGTGAGGGCATGACATTCAAATTAGGAATGTGTGGTGGAAAGAAAGGAAAGCACAGAGGTGTGAGAGAAAATATGGAGTGGATAGATGAATTAGAAGGCATGTTAGAGGGTGCATAGTGGTGGGGGAATAAACAGAATGCACAAGTGTTACACACAAAGGGTAAATGAAAAGAGATAAAATAATGAAGGAAATTTTTTGAAGCGAGTAGGAAATGTGCAAGGAGTGAAGGAATAATAAGGCATAGGGAAGAAGTAGGAATGGCATGCAAGGGAACATGGAAGAATTGAAACCAAGCAATGTGATAAGGAAACTAGCGAGAGCGCGCAACCTAAAATATTGAACTTGAGAATCAGAATGAGTATGTAATTTGTCAAAATAACTAGGGGATTTATTTTGGATAATAGTTTAGTGACTTTAGGGGCCATCTTCCTCTTTGGATGAAGGATATTTTCATCCTTAAATAATCCATTGGGAATGGATTCATCCTAAAAAGCATGAAGTTTTGATACGTAACTTGTAGAACTACCCTTGAAGTCACTTTAAGCACTTTTAAGGCAACCTGTGAACATCTGCTACTCTCATGTGAAGATTTTCTGATGTGAATTTTATGATATTGGAAAATTATGCGTAAGATTTTGGAAACTTCCCTATTGCTGGAAATTTTGCAAATGAGCAGTCACCCTTGAAGTAACAAAAGACCGTAGGTAGAGAAGCACATGAGAAGAAATAACTATTTACAAGAAAATAAATGTGCGTAGAGTGTAGTTAGAGGAAAAAAATACTCTAATATGTACATGATGTAGAAGCACAACTTAATAAAAATTATTTACATATATCCCATTGAAAACTTGAATGAGTTAGCCTCTTTACAAGAACTAATTGTATATGGGCCACTCTAAAGTGAAAAAAACTTTGAATGATGCCCTGTTTTGGCTTTGTCATCATCCCATTTCAAGAATAGATCACCTATTTTGAAGGCTTGAGGTCTAGCCTTTCTATCAAACCACTACTTGGTCAATCATTGATGTTTTTCTAACTTGATCATGGTAGAATTTATCAATTCTTCAAGTTCCACCAACTCGTTATTATGATTTCTCTCCGATCCACGCCCTCAAATTCTATCTTTTGGGCTATCCCCTATAAAGGAAATCCAAGTGATAAAGGAACTATGGCTTCTTTTCCATAAACAAGCATGTAAGGTGAAGTACCTATTCCTTATTCACCATGATTTTATCTGCTTTCGAAGCACTTGCTATACCTTTGTGTGCCATTTCCTCACGGTTGATATTCATTGTTTGTTTCATGATTTACGATTAGGTTCTTATTCGTAGATTATACTAAGTCATTTCCCCTAGGGTAGTAGTTGGAATAAGTATTCAAATATATTCCAAGGCTAAGAGCCCAATAAAAATTATTGTACTAAGGAAGGCCTTTACATTATCAGAGATAATGGTCGAGGAACATAAAATCTTATTACAATACCTTCAAGAAAGTCAAGGATGAATGACTTCATTGATTCCTTGAGAGCGAGAGATTCTATCTATCTGGTAAAGTTTTATATAGCTGTTAATACCCACTTATGACCAATGCTCAAAGGATGGTTGATCATGCCAATGAAGTCCAATCCCCATTATGTGAAAGGCTGATCCACTTGTATTGGTTGGAGGAAGCACTGCGCCGAGTTTATTTTTCTAGTAAAGAAATTACATTATTTTCATATCATGACCCACTTGTGTGCATCGAGAAAACATAGCGGGGAAAAAATTATCCTTCCTTAATGATCTTAATTACTATTTCCTTAGATGTGAAGTGTTCACTAGAGAATCCATCATGAAATTCTACTACCACTTTATCAATTTACGTGCCATCAATACACCTTAGACACACCATCAATATTTTTTGAAGAAAAGACCATCAACTACAATGTATGGGATAGAATGTAGCCTAAAATGTCTTCTCTTTTCTTTATTCAACCCAGGAGGGTATGTGCTAGAAGAAATAAAATTTATCATGTTTTCCATCTAGGTGTGCACACTAGGATTTTCAAATTTTTCGGAGTTCGAGCATGGGAATTCTTTATCAAGAAACAATAAAGTTTCTTATTCATTACGCACATCCTTAGAAATTTTCCTATAGAGTGTGTTGCCTCTAACAAGCTTAGTGGCTTTGATAGTCACATCATACTCCATGATTTTGGTCACCCATCTAGCTATTTTCTCACTGATTTATGCTCCCATGATGAAGTCTCTCACACTAGAGTGTGAAACTAGTACCTTGACATGATTTTTAGCAAGCATACTTCTGAACTTTTTGAGAGTTTGGATGACGGAAAAGACTCATTTTTTCTAAGTGATTGTAATTCAATTCATAATCCTTTAGTGTTTGACTAAATAAAGCCACTAGCTTCTCTAGTACATGGTCATTTTCTTATGGCAAGACAATAACAACACTCATATCACCTCCATAAGCATAAAGGATAAAATCCTTTGAGTATTCCAGATATATGAATGTTGGAGCACAAGAAATATCTTTCTTGATATTTTGAAGCTCTCTTTTCCTTTTACTATCCATTTAAAGACCATTTCCTTCTTGAGCATGAGGTTAATGGGCACGACCGAGTCCTTGAAGTTTAGGAATGAATATGCTAACAAAATTGATTTTCCTAGGAATGATTACGGGGCCTTTTTGTGTGATGGAAAGAGAGAGCAAGAATTGTGGATATGTTCTCGGGATCAATAACGATGCAATCCTTAGAGACCACGTTTTCCATAATCTTACCTTGGGTAAAAAAATTACACTTCTTGGGGTTAAGAGATACCCCAAAAGTTCTAAATCTCTTAAATAATTTCTCTAGATGCATCATGTGATCTACTCTCTTCTTTGAGAAGAGAGGGACGTCATCCAAGTAAACTAGGATTAAATCATTGATATATCCTTTGAAGGAAATTTCCATGGCCCTCTATAACATTGCATTTGAATTTGATAAACCAAAAGGAATTTTTGATAGCCATAATTACCCCATTTGGTTGTAAATTTCATTTTGAATTGATCTTATTCCTTGACCATGATATGATTAAAACCAAAGTACCCATCCAACATAGAGAATCTCTACGCTCCCACCCACGTTTGTAAAATATGCTCCATGGAATAAAAAGGATAATGATCCTTCAAGCATTCCTTATTCAAATATTTGAAATTAACAAATAGTCTAATTTAATTGTTCTTCTTGCACACTAGAATAAGATTCGCCACCCAATTAGAGTATTTTATGGGAAATATTATCTTGGCCCCAATGATTTTGAATAAATCATTCCTCATAAGGGGATTTATCTTTGGATTGACGGGCCTTTTCTTTTTTTGTTGGGCTTGATACTAGGATAAAGTTCAATGAAGTGTTGAGAAATACTTGGATCAAATCCTTTATGGTCTTCATACTCCCAAGATTAGATATCTCCGTATTTTTGACAGAGAGAAATGAATGCCTAATTTTCATCATGCACACATTCTTTTCCAAGTAGCAACTCTTTTCCTAGCACGGTAGTGACAATAGTGTAGTCTTTTTGAACCATGCATATGTTCTTTTCTTCACCCTTGAACTTATCACCAGGGCTAAAAATGTGCTCTAGGTTGACCAACCATTTAGGAAACTTATTTTTATTGAGTTGAGTCACTTGGTCACTATAGCTGTCATACAAGTTAGTTTGCACATTTAAAGAGAACTCAAATTCATTTTGGATAAATTGGACAATATGCTCATCGCTTTCAAACACTTTCTAGCTGGTTTTATTATCTAGAATGGATGGCTTGACCAATAGTTTAATGTGTTGCATGTTGCCTTTAAAAAATTCCCGACTAGTAATAATTTTGAACAAGGGATTCCATTTATTCCCCTTATTTGTTTAGCTTCCTTGGCACCATATGCAGATTGAGAGCTTCAAAATTCTCCAAGAGGTCTTAAAATCTATTTTTGTAAGATTTTAAAATCTTATTCTTTGTTGTGCACCTATTTGTAGCCTAATGGATGACCAATTTAGTGTCCCCAAAAACATGTAGTTTCTTGATTTGCCTCTTTTCGGAAATGATAATACCATGCACCAATGCTTCATATTCTACTAGGTTGTTGAAGTATGCAAACTATAACCAATGTGCAAAGAAGAATTTCTTATTTTTAGGAAAATTAATGTTCACATTGTATTGGGTAGTTACCGTATGGTAAATGGTTAATAGTTGTTTGGGTGGTTAGTCATATATATTGTTGAAACAACAATATATCACAAATAGATTATAGGTTTGGTTATTTTGTTATACGGGTTATTTGTTAGTTTAGTTTCCTATTAATTAGGAAAATGGATTCCTATTGTAATGGATATATAATAGGTAGTGTAATATTCTAATGGGTATGGTGAATATAAGATCATTTTGTTTGTGAATTTTTTTTTGTACCTTCTCTCATCCATATGGGAGATAAGAACAACTATGCCTGTCATTCCTACTTCTGGAACCATCAAAGTAAATTTTCCATAGTTCAGAAGTTTGTTAATTTTTCATGAGCATGCTAGAAAAAACATAGTATTTTTCAAGGACGAAATAAGCACCAAGACCGGTTTGAGAGTTCTATCATAGGGATCAAATTCATAGCAATATTTTTCCATTCTTCTAATAATATATTAGTTATGGAAGGAGGAATGGGTTGTTCTTCTAAAAATTAATCTCATTCTTGGACTTCTTCGATTATGTAATTAGCTTGGAGAGGGGATGGGTTATATGACTCAAAGCATGATAGGAAAATATAGGCTCAAATATTATGGTAAACTGAGTACCATGCCTTGTTATTAGAAACATAAGAGACCAATAAGAAGAGAAATAGCCACCCATCTTGGTAGTGAAATCCCTTGATAGACAAATGGAAAAAAAAGGGGGCGGTCAATGATTGACACATCTTGATTTATGGTTAGACTTAGATATGCATGAAGGGATAACTCAAGATCCTTGATGAATCCTAGAGTGGTGATATTCAATCAATCAAGTTACAAGACTCCTTTGGACATAGGGTTGTACTTAAGACCCGAACATCGGCAATTTTATTTGGCATGACGAAAGTACTAGCCCCTGAGTCAATCATACAATTGTGCACAAGGTGTTTTCCTATTATCAAGTAAATATAGAAGGGTGGGGTTGTGATTATATTTCTTACTTGATTCTCCTCTTCGACATATGATGAAAATAACTTGAGTTCCTTAGAAAATTGGATCAACACACGATTTGTGCCACATCTTCATGCAACAGTCACAATATGAAGGAATAGCCGAGGCATCCCACCTTGTGACATTCACATTTGTATTCTTCATCTAGTCCACAATGTTGAATAGAAGACCCACAAACTTGTGTATTTGAGGCACAGTAGCATCTCTTCTTGATTGTTCAGGTGTAGAGCCTGTGGTCTTAGCTTACACAGAGGTTTGACCTACCAAAGTAGGGGCACACACCAGTTCAGTTGAAGAATCACATGATACCTCATGCATAGGGATATGTGTGTCAGAACTATTGGAATAATTATCATCCTTTGATTCTTACAAGGTGGCATTGTTGGCAAGAACTAAAGGCTACATGATAGAATCTAACATTCTCCTCTTGTACCTCATATTGTTAGCAACCTATGTGCATGGGCTATTTGAGCTATCCATAGTTTGGTTGATTGTATAGAAGTCCTCATCACTAAATAACATGAGGTTGGTCTCAAGAGAAAATTCTGACACTTCTTCATTTTCTGGTTCATGTACGCTAATGGAAGGCTCAAAACTTGAAGCATTCTCATCCATGTAGGCCTATGCAAATAAGGAATTTGAACAATTGTATTGAATGTGTGGTAAGTTGCAAGGAAATCACCATTTTGTCTCTTGGATCATGTTGTTCTACAATATAACTACTATTTTTCTTGTGTTAGGTCTTTGGAAGGGGTTACACATGATGAAATTTTTACAAGGAATATGTGCATTGGTTTTCCATCTATCACCTTGTTGGTTCTTCCATATCTTTGGTTAGGAAAATTATTTTTAAAGGGCTAATGGATCTGATTAAATCCTTGATTAGAGTTGTTTCTCAAGGCTTACGATTGCTGTTTATCTAAGGATATGACCTTATTGGAAAAATTTCTAATCAAGGCCTTTATTTATTCATCCTCCTTTTGCTTCATGGGAGAATAAGATGTGGAGGAAAAAAGTTGAGATATTTTCTTAGGAATGGGGAGATAGAGGGCTGAGGTGCTAAAGGGATTTTAGGAAACAAGGGCTTGGTGGTCTAGGGGATAAGTTTCCAGCTTGGATGAGACAACTTTCTTCCCTAATGGCTATAGCATATGCATCAAGAAGTTGCATGCCACCCATAGACTATATCATCATTGTAATAAAAGAATTCGAGAGATCTTAGGAAGGAAAGGAAGTAACCTTGAGGGGTTGGTATTAAGATTTCTAGAATTATATCCCAAATCTTCTAAAATATGAAGTTTAAATAATGTATGAGATCCATGGGAGCTCTTTTGATTGTTGTGAGTTGTTCATAACAAGAGGAGACATTGTCAGCTTTCTCCTTGAACTAATTGCAAAGTGCAGTTCCAAGCACATCTTAGTTAGTGATAGTGGAAAGTCTTAAGCCTATATATTGTTGAAGTGCTCTTCCTTTAAGTGAATATGCAAGCATATTTACAACTACATTATCTTCCATATCTAGGTGTATAGAGCATATGTTTTGCAATATATTAAATATGTTCAAGATAAGGGTAACTTGGTTCTCAAATGTGAAGAATGGTATACTTTTGAGTTCAGCCACTTTGGCATATCATGTTTACAACAAGAGATAAAGGACTTGTAGTCATTTTTACCTATCTACTAACTTCTAACTTCATGTGTTCCGACCTATTAGCCAGCGAGGCACTTTGGGTGCTCACCCGAGGCACGTGTGGGTGCCGATCCTCCTTTATATGAGAATTATGAGGAGATCTCGCCGTTGTTAGAGGATTAGTTGCAGAGAAGTGAATATTCATGTAAAATCACAACATGAGCTATCATATCTTTGTACCCAAACATTTAATATCAAGAGAAACATCTAACATGAAATACAAAGAACATATATGCCATAAAATATAAGTAAATAAACCTAGGGTTTGCATCCCTAAACTAGATATTTAGAACAAATCCATATATTTATATAGATCATAGTATCAGTGACCAAAATACATTCAAAAGGGTTGTATCATACAAAATATATCAAGACATTGATCTAACCCATATATCAGAGGTCTTAGCTATGCTTTCTTTATTAATTTTTTTTTCACAAACCCATCCCTTAGACATGATAACATTCTGCAGTCATCTAATGAGAACCCTAACTCCTAGGGCATAATATTTTCTATAGATCTTTACTTTCCTCATAATATATGTCTTCCATCTATGTCTTCCTTAGTGTGTCTTCTTTGGTGTGTCTTATTTTCTTCTAAGCATCTATATTTATAGCACCAACACCCACTACCATGCCTTTTCTCAAGATTAGATCGGATGCCAAGTGTCCATGTGGTCCTTCAATGAAGCATGATTATTATGTTTTGAGCTCTCCACTTTCTACAATGATGTCTTCTAAGAATATTCCATGCATGGAATATTATTTCCTTGACCACCAAGTCTTCCAGGTTAGCACCTTATCCACTCGGAATGCCTAGTCGGGTCATGTTTTCCTCAAGTGCATCCAGAATATTGAATATGGCTAGGTCCTTAGACAATGTGTATTACCTTGCATGCACACCCCAATTTCTCATAAACCCTTGTTCTACACACTTATCCTCATGTTCCCTTCTTCTTATTGGTCCCACATGATCACGTGCCCTTTGGCACTTAGTCAATATTTTGAGGCCCAACATCACCCCACACTAAGCTTGTTCTCCATCCTCGAGAAACATACTACTCCTTTAAATAATAATGAATGGTGGAACCTAGACAAATTGAATGAATAAGTAAATAATGGAAGAATGAATAATATAAGAAATGAAATAATCAAAGATCTTGCTACTGCTACAAGAGGAGTGAGAACTCCTTCCTTATTGTTACCTCAATTTTTTCCTAAGCATCCACCTCACCCTACACCTGCTGAAGTAGGTCACCCACTAGAGCGCTTACCTCCTCAAAACTTAGTTCATCTCCCTTAGCATTCAATGTATCTACAATCCCTTCTAGTTGCTTGCTAAGGTCATCTAGTGCATCCATTCTACGGGTGATCTGGGGATACAATTCCTTAAGCTGATTTTTAATCGATCCTCGTAAGGTTTTGATCACTTCCATATTATTTTCTACCTTGGCTAGGATCTTATCCCTCTCCACCCTATTTCCTTTATTCTTCTCTTGGTATTCCTTCAGACCCACCTCATATGTAGAAACTAGTATGCTTGCTACCCTATCTCTATCAACATAGTTATCATACACAACCTCAACCATCCACGCGACAGTCTATATAGTGGAAAGGAGCTCAGAATATCATGTCACTATCTCCCTGATATTTTGCTTCTCTTCCTCATTTTGGTGTGCCAATGCCTCTTCTACTGATTCTAGAGTGAGCAGCCACCTCTCCATGGTAAGGATGTAGGTTAAGTCTTCCAAGCATTGCAAGGTTGACTTGTATTTCTTCTCGGGCGGTGCTAGGTCTGGGTGTTTCAAAGTGATGGCATCCATGATCATTTTAATCTTCTTATACACCTTGTGCACCTTAACCTTTTCCTCCCTTGGTTTTTGCCTTAACCGTGTATTGATCAGCTCTTCTTGCTTAAGATTCTTGCTCTTCTCAATGAGTTCCTCCTTCTCCAGTTATTCCTCTAGTAATATTACCTTGTCATTCCTTCTGAAGAGTCTCACCTTAACTTCAATCGATACCTTATTGAGGGAATTAAATATTTTCTCATTGAATAACAATTGATCGTTTATTAGGGGGTTCACTCCCTTGTTATCTAGTATCTTCATCAGTTCTCCTTGGCTGACCTCAAACTCGGGCTCATCAACATGGGACTCAAAATCCCAAGATAAAATCTTCCTCGTTTATGGGTACATACCTTATTCTTTGAATGAATACCATGCAAGGAGTTGGTATTTGGGCATGGTACTCTAGAAGCTCCTACATATTACTTAGATCATTGATGTAACTCATTCCCTACTCTGTGCCACCACCACACTCTTCCCTCTTATGTGCGCTACCTTTAGAAAGATTACCGCTAGGTTGGGATCTCCACCCATGCTCTCATAATCTACTTAGATCATTGATGTAACTCATTTCCTACTCCTATGCCACCACCACACTCTTCCCTCTTATGCACACTACCTTTGGAAAGCTTACCGCTAGGTTGGGATCTCCACCCATGCTCCCATAATCCTTTTATATGCTTTCCTCCTCTATTTCCTTGAGAATTTCATTAGTGTTACACTCCACCTCATGCTCCACCAAATACTTTATTATGCTCAATACTTCTCTTTTTGTGGCCTCTTCTATCTACTCCTTGGTGAGGCTTGGGGTCCTTTGATCCTTTGTATTCACTTCCTCACTCTCCCCTTTTCCTTGAGCACCTTCCTCTTCCCCATACTTTTCTTCATTTCCCTCATCCTCAAAGTTGTGCACATCATACATAGGATGGTCCTAAGCCTCTTCATGCTCATCATCATCTCTCTCACCTCTATAGGCCTCCAAGATCTCTATTCCTTCTGATTCCACCTTCTCTGCTACCTTTTTCCTCTTCCTAACTGGTGATTCCAGTATAGGAGACTCTTCCTTCTCTTCTTCTTTAGTAGGAGACTCCTTCCTTGGCAATTCTTCTTGTGCAAGAAGATATTCTTGCAATGATGTCTCTTCCTCGGGTTATTTTTACTTTTCCACAATGGGGAATTTTTCATTTGTGGTGTGTGCTTGGATTTGTGCCTAACTCTTGTGTGCCCATAAATTGTGTTGTTTGCACACTTGGTGTTTTTTAAAATTTTCACCTCTTCTCTTTCCCTCTTCCTTGGCTTTACCTTCTTCCTCTCGGTGGGGTCTTAGGGATGGAGAGATCATTCTAAAAGTAGGCTTCCTTCTCATGCTTGGGCTTGATGCATAGGTATACCCTCGCCGTGGTCCTTCAAGCAATTGGTAACATCATAGGTTTTTTCATGCGCACCTCATGGGAGACATACTTCTCCACATAAGCATGCTTCTTGGGGTATAATAGCTTTCTACACAACTTGCGATGGTCTTGGTCCACCTCGTTGAGGTTTAACCTTAGTCTTTTGGCCTCCTTGAAGTGATTAACCCCTTCTTAGAAATATTACATAGTGAACAAGAAAGGTATTTTACACCATTGGATCTTAGTCCCATCTGTCAATGTCAATTTGCTAGTGCAAAAGTGCTGGTAAATAGTGAACTCAAACTCTCCTTGCACTAGCACTGGTAATTTTTTAGGTACCCTCCATTCAGCCCCAAATGTGTCGCACATTCTCTTTTACCATTTCTCTAGGTGCGCCTTGTGAGCGGCCGTTATGGTGTCACAAGTGTATTTTTCAAATATCTTTTTGGGGAAGGATCTTCATCTAGATATTCTCATACAAAATTCTCTAGCCCATTGAGCACTCCAGTTTGAGAAGATGATGGTGAGGAGGACATTGCCAAACATGATATTTTCTCCTTCATGTGTGACATTGATGATTTCTTTTGTAATGAAGGCGGACATGTTATAAATGGTTCCTTCTAAAAAATTTCAGCACACATTTAACCAATCCTTGTTTATCTGTGTCCACATCTCTTTCCCATTCATCTTAGATACCCAATGCATGGCCATCCTCATCACTAGGTTGGAGATATCTAAGATATCAAAATAACACGAGCCCTTATTATAATCATAAGCCTAAACTATCTCCTTAATGGATTCCTTTTCCTCCAAGTCATCATCTAATGACTCCCATTTGTAGAAAAGGATGGTAAAATTAGATATTAGTTAAGGGGTTATGTGCATTCTTCATCCTGTGAAGTATAAGTGGTCCCCATGTACCTTGCGCAACATCAACCATGTGTATAGTTTCTTGGGTTTTCCAAAGAAGGGAATCTCATAAAATTACAGCAACCTATCCTTCTCCACTTTTACCTTCACTTCATTATTGTAGATTGAAATCCTTCTAGTGTCCTTTTTCCATCGGGAAAACTAGTTTGAATGTTATCTCTTTCTCGGTGGTGCTTGTGTGATGGTTGTAATCACTCACTACCATCTTCCTTACATGGGATACCCATTCCTTTCCGAGAAACACATCATCTGGGTATTGCATCTTTGCATACCACTCCTCATTGAATATGGTGGTGATAGTCTATTCCCCTTTTCCCTTTCCTTTCTTTGGTGAAATATTTACCTTCTTTGGTGTCATCTTCTTATTGGGTTACTAAAAAAACCTCTTCCTTACTCTCAAATTTGTGGCTTATCTTCACAAAAAATCCCTTTACTCCCATGCCCTAGTTGTAGAACCCTAACATGGACAATCCTTCCACTAGATGATGTACCCTTATGAAAATTTTCTCCCTATGCATGAGTACTTTATCCACTCTGGTTCACAAATCACACTAGTCCCGCACTTAGATTCTCACAATTTTTCCTTCACACAAATATTTTTCATGGATGCCCTAGTTCACAAGAGCTCTTCTTTATCATAAATGCAAGGTAATAATAATGTATTCCAACCTTCTACTTATAGCTTTTTCTTCTCTCTGCATGATAAATTCTATACCACCTACTACGTACTTTTGTAATAAAGGTAGATTCTTTCAATAAATCCAACCTTAAGCACTCTTACCCCTGCACCCAATCATGCGTAAAAAATTCTTACAACCTTCTGACATGTAAAAAACCTTACTGATCGAATATCCTCACACACACGCTTGTAGCTCCGAAGGCACTTCTTCTATCAACCTAATTTTTTCCCTTACCTACCTCATATTATTCCTGCCCTTCTCATCCTCTGTACATGGTCTTTGTAAATATTTCACGACATAAAAATTCCTTATGTCCACCTTTTCTACATGTGCTCTTCTACACCATGCACTTTTAATCGAGTCCACAAAAACAAAACTACTACCAACTTCCATTTTACTTCGCATTAATCCACCCCACACTAAAATAGATGCACAGTCCTCTGTGCATACACAACCTTTTAAAATAATAAGTGGCTATAGGTGCACAAGACTGCCAAAATACAACATAGAGAAAAGAAGAGACAATGAGAAAGCAAAACATAGGGAAAAGAAATGCATAAGATGTAACACCCTTGACAATTGTTATATTCCTCCTTTGTATTTCAAGTGTTGACAGGTGATTTTATTTTAAAGATGTGTTCTTTTGATTGATGGAGATCATGCTTGATATGGATAAATATTTTTTCTATTAAGATCATTAGACTGAAATGGAATGGCTTCCTTGATTAAATTTTTACTTCTTTTAGATGAGTTGCAATCTAGTTTAAAAGTTGCAAACTTATCTCCTTATCTGACTCATCCTTGGATCACTAGGAATGTTTTAAATCTGCTCAGTTGAATGAAGGGTAAATTGACATTCAATAAAATTGAGGGACATATCGGACTAAACTTTGTTGTTACAAGTTCTTAGATTTTGTGTGAACATGTTTCCATTCAGTTGTATGTTGTGCTTGGGTCTTTGGAGATCGATCATGGTAGGACATTGTTGACATAAATGAAATGCAGCCTATTCATGACATTGGAAGGATTCGAGAATCCTAAAACTACAAGATTATCCTATGGAATCCTAAGCTGGGTAAGAATATATATATATATACTACCTAGCTATGTTACTTAATTGATTTTATTTCTAACCTAAGCCTTGTGCTAAGGGAGTATGCAAAGGTTACTAGGCTATTTAATTTAACCTAAAACCTAATGCTATAAGATTATGTGATGATCTAACCTAATGCCTAAAACTACTATGTTGTGAATTAATCTAACCTATGTGGAAACTACCTAAGGTAGTGTGTAAGGCCTAAGGTGATTAATTCTAAACTAACCTAAGTTCTAAAGGATCTATCCTAAGCTATTTCAATGGGAACCTAATGGGTCACATGCATCAAAGGTGATGGTTCTAATGGCATTTAAGTTGTTGATAAGGTTTTTAAGGCATAAAGTACTGCCAGTTTTGGCAGGGGCTAGTTGACTTGGTGGAGGCTTATGTGGCAGTTTCACTAAAGATGGAATTGCATGTTAAATGTGAATTGGCACTCGCTAGGTTTGGGAGGTGGTGGCAAGGAGAGTTGAGTAGGAAAATTGGAATTAATGGAATTTATTGGTCTCGGTTTTTGTTCACAAACCATCTAGGAAACTTGGAAGGTGGATTTGTGGGAGGTTGTTGGTTTTTGCATGCTTTCTAGATTTTCTCTACATGGAGCAAACTGGTTCTTCAAACCAGCAGTTTGACTTGCACTTCTTTGCTATTTTTAACTCACCTGGTCTATTTTCAATCATGGGAAGGTATATGAGGCATTCTGAGGAAAGTTGTTTGTTTGTTGATCTTTCATGGAGAAGAAAAGGAGATGGAGGTTTGTCTGGAAGTCTCCTTTGATTTGGCAGAAGCGCTATCAGGCATGATAGGATCTAATCTTTAAGATCTCTTGCTTTCTTCTAAATGTTTAATTAAAACATGTAGACACCTAAAATTGGTTACCTAATTTCATGTCCCCACGTTGGTTTACCTTCTCGGGTAACCTGGGGCACATTTATATCACCACTTCTCCCTTAGGGTATTGTTTAATATTTGATTTAAACATCTATCCTAAGTTTATTTCACCCCATTATGTTTTACCCATAGATAATTAAATATTAACTATTTAATTACACTTTTTACATGTATCTTAACCACTTATCTACCCCATATCAATTCCTAACCTCCCATATCTATTTTATCCATCTATCCCCCCTATTTCTCCTCCTCCCAAACCGTGCAGTAGGATATTTCCCATATTTGAGGTGGAAGGATTACTTTCATCTTTCCAAAAATCATCCTTTTTGGCCATTTCGGGAGTCTATTACCCGATCGGTGCCGACCGGTACTCGGTCGACACTGATTTTTTTGAGTGGTGCCGATTACCAATACGAGGTTAGAATTCAATTGGTTAGCAGAAAGAGCGATAAAGAGTTCGAATATCACGCTTGAGCATTATCTATCGAGTGAAAGCTAATTCTATCCAAATCAATCCCTGAGAGGAGTACCATTACTCTGCTCCTACCACATCGACATCGCAAGCCTCCATTGATCTCTTGGTGACTCTGCTCTTGCGTCTAGTGAAGGTGGAGCTTTGTCAGCATCCCAAAGGCTCCTGCAGATCTAGTGGACATTGACGATCTAACTTTCATTTTCATTTCTCAATCTTCCTACAATTTTCCCCTAGTCGACACCGACCGGT
This sequence comes from Taxus wallichiana var. yunnanensis, assembly GCA_018340775.1. Taxonomy (NCBI): domain Eukaryota; kingdom Viridiplantae; phylum Streptophyta; class Pinopsida; order Cupressales; family Taxaceae; genus Taxus; species Taxus wallichiana. The sequence continues at coordinate 340,169,741 of CM031236.1, forward strand.
GACAGTCGATGTCAATTTTATCTAGTCGACGCCAACCTATCTCATTCGACGCTGATTTTCCTAATCAACGTCAATCTACCTGAGGCAGGTAAAAGAATTTAGGTAACACAAATCTAGCATTGTTTTCACAGTTTCTTGTTTTCTATTGATTTTTGTCTCTATTGTTTACATTCTATCTGTCATTTTTAATCAAAAAAATCTAGACATTTACTTACATCTTTTATCATGTATGCTTCTTTCTTTAATTGAAAACATGGATTGACATCGCCGAGGAGCTTATTACTTCTCGAGACACGCTTTGGGCGGCAGTCCACCCAAATATCTTTTAACATTGTCTTTTTCTATCAAGAATCTGTGTCTCTGGAGTTTCTCGGATCTACCTTGCAAGATTTCTCATATGTACCCATCTTGTCTACATCGGCTTTCTTTTCCATCTACATCTTTGGATATTTTCTTATCTATCTGTATCGATTTCATTTTAGTTTTTAGGGTTTTTGTGTTTAGTTTAGTACATTAATTTGCATAGGTAATAAGCACGGAAATTCTTGATCTACATTACAGCACACCCGGTGGGACTCAACCAAAGTCCCTTATTAGTAAGTTCATTTCTTTTCCAGTTTTGAGCTTTTGTTTTGTTTCTTCACTACTTTAAATCGAGTTCTCTGTAGCATTTCTTTCCTTCATTTTGGTCTTGCTTTTTTCATTTATAATTTGCAAAGTTAAAGTTTCTTCTTTCTTGCAAAACTAAATTGCAATTCCTATTTCAAAGATTAATAAATATTTCATTTGATTTCAAGATTGCATTTTGATCCATCTCTTTATGCAAAACTTGTTATTTTCTTGAAAAATTTTTAGTTCCTTGAAATAGAAATTTTCATTGTACTATTATCTGGATATATCTTTCTAGATTTGTTTGTGTGTTTGCTTAACCTTTTCTTGTGGAATACTTTGATTGTTCATGGGATTGTTCGAGGGAAGAGCTCAACAACGTGCTTTTGAAGTCCACACACCTTGGAGAGATAAATCTACGAGATATTCCTCTTTTATGGTGTTTTCTCCTTTTTAGGAACTTAAAAAGAACTTGTTTGTTTGTTTTCTATCACATTCAAACATTTTGGTTTTGTTTCTTAAAAGGAATTTAATTACATTTGGGAAAGAAGTTGTTTGACTTGTCTTCATCGAAATCAAACACCTCATTTTTAGTGCTTAAAAAGAACTTTTTCTTTGTCATTTCGCTAGATGTTCTTCATCTAGTTTTCAAATAGGCTAGAAAATTGATCAAAATTGGTAGTGACACTATTTGATTTTTATTTTTCACCCTTGCACATAAATCCAAAATCACTAGGTATTAAGCATTTAAACAAAAATTCCTTCCCTAGCCTCACCTACTTGGAAGTGACATCTAAGAGGAAGAGCCTACGCGGTACTCGGGCCGCGCTATAAATTCACGAAAGTTCTAGTATATATTGGCAAAGCACTTGACTCCCTTATCGTAGCGGTGTGTGAAGTGTGGGGGTAGGCCCCTATATCAAGCCACGTACCGGTCTTTTACTGAAGTGCCTTCGGGAATCCTCACCAAAACATTCCCCAAACCATCCTTAGTTTGGCTATTTGAGTAGTTCCTGTTCTAAAAAGCCTTCCCTAATATTTTCTTTCTTAAAAGCATGAAAACTTAAAAGAGATAATCACCTACACTACTTGAATTGTTTGTGCATTAGTTAGGACAATCTCCCTTTTTTCTATATTTCTGTTTGTTTATGATGGTCATCACCCAGTTACAATCTAGAAAAATGGCTCAACTGGCCCCTTCTTTATCCGAGACCACCACTAATGTGGATGTTTTGGCACCCCTCGGGTCTTCCTTGGGACCACTGTTAGTTGGTTCCCCATCTTGGTCATATAATCCTTTCTATCATCCTAAAGCGATCCCATCACATCCAGCTTCCCCCAGTCCTTCAGAGGTATCATCTGCTTCTGATATAGAGTATGTTCCTCATGGAGATCCTGAATTTCAGGTGCTTCTTGATCACAATCCGGTAGCCCTTATGGACTATCTAGTGCATAATTCTGTTCAAATATCTGATTAGGGACCACCAATCCAGCAAGTTTATGATTACTCTCACAAGCCATCTCAGGCTTTTATAGAACAGTTAGCATACTTTTTCTCACCTCGAACCATGGAAGAGGGTGGCACATCTGTGCCTCCTTTTTCTCTTCCACTGACCATGTCAACTAGTTCTCAAATGACCTTGCCTATTCCTAGTGCCGTGGCTACCTCGGCTACTCCACAACCTACCTTCGAGAGGCCCTCTTCTTTAGCTATGATGTGTGTATCTATGCTATCACATATTATTGTTAATTCTTCTATTCCATCTATTACATCTCAGGGTCAGTACCTCTCTATGAATCAACCCCCTTCTACAAGTCAGTTGGATTCTTCTTCTCATCCTCTAGCTAGCCTTTCTTCTAGTGCTCTAGCTGACGGTGACCGTTACACATCCTGCGGTGTGTCGAGCACCATTAATAACCAATCCGGCAGTCAAAAGCCTCCTTTAAACTTTGTTCCCCACCATGTATAATCAAATCAACACCCATGTTCCTCAACCCATTCCAATTCAATCAAAAGTGTAGGAGCCTACCAATCATAGACTCTGTCTTTCATTTAACCACATTTTTATCAACCACTTATCATCTCATGACTTGTTCATACGGGCTCCTTCACAACAAGTACTTCATCATTTGTCACCTGAACGCCTAGTTATTCCTCTTATCATCTTGTTAATCAGTGATGAATCCCCTGTTAACACCTCAACAAAATCTACCATTCACTTCTTATGCAGGACAAACCAACATACCTCCTCCTCAATCGGATGTTGTCCAAATTCTTTTCAAGAAAATCGCAGACCTAGAAGCCTCCATGAAAGGGGATCACCCTTCATACTCTTTTGAAGAAGTGTGTAATGAACCAATTCATCCATCGGTGGATTTTAATCCCTATCCTCCCTAATGGGAACTATTGTTCTTGGCTCACAAAGACCCCTAGATGCGGCTCGGGATTCTAGGTTGATCACTCTAGCATCCAGTGTGATTGCACAACATGGAAACCTCTCTCCAATTGTGGGACTTGTTAAACTGAGAGAGGAATCTCTAGATTAGAGGCTGGTTCCTCAAACTCCTCTGATTTAGATCTATATTTGCACAACTACAGAGGTTCTAATCCTAATCCTACTCTAAATTGCAAGGACACAGGGATAGAAGTGCAAAATTGAAACTAACTAAAGATGGTGATGCACCAAAAGGAGTGGTGAATATTTTTGTCAAGCAAATAGACACAAACCAGAGATTGCAACATAAAACATACACAGGCTGATAAGATATAATTTAGGATCTGAAATGAAGCAAATAATACAAACAGAGGACTGAGACTCATTCACAAAGCTTACATTATTATTTCCAATGTCAAAACACTACATTACAACCTCAGAGAGGTAAAAACTATTATAGTCTTTTAAGAGGTCTGATTCTTGCCTACAATCACTTACTAGAGGTGAAAGAAGAAGATTGCTATGCCCAAGAACATTTTTTTTTAAATGAGCCAAATCTAGCTTTTACATTACATGGGTCAAGCCCAGGAGACAAAAACGTACAAAAAATGTGAGAGCCCATTCCTCCTCGACTACAGATGTGTTAAAATAGCATGGGATACCTTACAAACACATACCCTGTCAATTTTGACCGAATTGCAAGAGAATGCGACCTATTCTGTGTTAAATTTGGTCATTTGAAATGTCACTTCTAGCCATGAACACGCGTCAGAGTAGTTTCTTAACTTTCTCTCTCAAGACTACAATAAAATTCAATATTAACCCTAGAATCATGTAGATAATTTCATAAGCTTTCCGTTGATATAAAGAACGTGCAAATCTGAGCTCTGGATCGAAAGATATGGAGATCTGAAGATTTAGGGCACAAAACAGGTGAAAATGTGTTTTGAAATTTTTCCCACACTCTGCCACCTGGATGACATGTGTCAAGCGCTGATTGGATGTGTAATTCTCTCTCCTCTACTCACCCGTGGGTTTTCCTTGAAAATTTTGACTTTTGATGATTTTGGAACATTTTTCACTTTTCCCCGCGCCCCGCCACTTGGGACATGTGGCATGCATTGATTGGAGGACAGGGCGCGGGGTCTTCCTTTACTTTTAGCTTTTTGGCGAAACTTTTTCCAAATTCTCTAACTCCTTCCCGAGCTCCATGCTTCCCTATTCCATTGGACACATGTCCAATTCCTATTGGCTCGGGCCAATGCTTGAAACCTCACCCTTTGAACTTTTGGACGTTTCCCCCTTGTGACATGTGTCGTGATTTAATTGGTCTCAGTCCTGCGGATTTTGCATCCCTCGCGTCTTCACGGCCTGGCTGTCCCAAACTGCTTGGGACAAATTCCTCTGATCTACCTGAAATGGGCTTCCTTGTCCCTTTTCTGCTGATGACACGTGGCATAATGTGATTGGCTCTTAGCTCCTTTGACTATCCGCATCTTCCATGTCCCCACGTCCCAGATGTCCCGGCCCGAAGTTCTGTGGCCGATCAGGCGGTTTGTGTCCTTTGCATCCTCACGGCCTGGATGTCTCAGCATGTTTGGCTTAGCGATAGTTAGTCGATTTTCCTCTAACCTTCAGCCATTTCACCTTTCCATGTCCCACGCATTCTCATGGCCGGATGTCCCTTTGCTCGTAGGATTGCTGGTGGCCTTTCGGTTGATTCGCGCCCGAGATGTCCCTCATGTCCCATTGTTGCGAGGACTAGGACTTAGCCATTTTCATGATTTTCCTAGCCCAAGCTTGTTTTTACGTAACTTTTTCACCTTTTCTCGAGAACTTGCTCTTTTCTTCTTGGACGGGGAGTTAGAAAAATTTGAGGGAACCCTAGAAACATGATTTTTCCTTGAATCAATCTATTTGCACAGGACTTGAGAATTTAATGCATGTTATCAAAATTACCCTCGAGGTGAATTTTGGATAACAATTTGGTGACTCAGCGGGGTCACTGATTACTAGGTAGAATATACCGAGTTACACAAGCGAGTCCATTGGGCATGGAGTCATCAAATATTCAATTTAGAACCCCAAATGACTTAGAATGTGTAGGGAGGAAGATGGAATATCACCCGATGAAAGCAAGGACTGCAAAACATCTCCATGGACAGCAAAGTGTGCCAAAGCACTCGGGGAAAACAAAACTAACCTACAACAAAACAATGTGCACAAGCACTTGGAGGAATGAAAATCTAATCTAATATTTACAAAGTAGTGAATTTCCCTCTAGAAGCAATGCTTGAGATAGATTCCATTGATTGGAATCTGCAGTTCTTCACCATCCAATGAGGCCAATTGGAAAGCATTGTTGTTCTTGCACTTCGTGACCATGTATGGGCCACTCAAAGGGCATCAAATTTTGAATGCCTTCCTGATTTTGCTCTATCCACATCCCATTTCAACACTAGATCTCCAACTTGAAAAGATCTATCCTTGACCTTCCTATCAAAGGTCTTCTTGATCAAAGCTTGATCCTTTTCCATTACTTGGGATGCCTGATTTATGATCTCTTGCAGCTCCATCAACTCTACATATCTCACCTCCATGGGCTCAAATTCAAGAAAATCTAGCTGCTTCATGAGTTCCAATGTTGGCAACTCAAGTGACATGGGCAAGATTGCCTCTCTTCCATAGACAAGCCTGAATGGAGAATTACCTGTGGATCTTTTGAGAGTTATCCTATCAGCCCATAAGGCTGATTTTAGTTTGGTATGCCCAGACCTCGATTCTCGTCAAGAGTCCTCCTAATGATCCTCAACAAGTTCTTGTTTGTAGACTCGGCCTGGCTATTACCCTGAGGATAATAGTTCGATGAAGTGCTTAGGTAAATACCGTTCTTGACAGCCCACTCAGTCACTTTAGATCCAATGAATGCCAATGCATTATCAGAGATTATTGTAGTAGGTACACCAAATCTGGTTGTTATCCCCTCATAAAAGTCTAAGATGCTAGACTCATTTGCCTCTTTGAGTGCTACTGCTTCTGTCCATTTGGTGAAGTAGTCTGTGGCTGTCAAAATCCATTTGTGCCCTTGGCTTGAAATGGGATTAATGACTCCAATGAAGTCCAAACCCCATTGCATGAATGGCTGGTCAACTGAGATTGGGTGCAATGGAAGGGCAGCAAGTCTCTCTTTCCTTGTGAAGAATGCACAATTCTTACACCTCTTGATCCATGCATAGCAATCACTGAAGATTTTAGGCCAATAATAGCCAGCCTTCATGATTTTTAGAGCTGTTACTCTTGGTGCAAAATGACCACCAGCTAGTCCACCATGAAACTCTTCCAACACCCTTTGAATCTGATTTGTGCTAATGCATCTCAGCAGCACTCCATTCACATCCTTTTTGAACAAAACTCCATCAACAATGGCATACGGGACAGCCTGCAATCTGAAGTGTCTCCTTTGGGTCTTGTTCATCTCCGGAGGGCATAGGCCTGTGTCTAGGAAGTGTATAATGCCTTGGGTCCAGCAAGGAGTGGGGGCAGCATTTTCTTCTTCTTGATTGCCACTTGGCTCATGGCTGTCCTAGACTATCAAAATAGCCTCTTCTTCATTGCATACTTCTTTTTGCTTCCCCAAAACCAGCTGCTCACATAATCCTTTCCCTCTTACCAGCTTGGTGATCTTGATCTCAATGTCATACTCCATGACACGAGAGATCCAACCTACCCTTTTCTCATTCAAATCCTTGTTGAGGAGGAAGTCATTAACCCCAGCATGTGAGACCAGCAACTGGACCTTGTTGTTTGAGATTAAATGCTTGAATTTCTTCAAGCTTCTGATTACTACAAGCACATGCTTCTCAATAAAAGAGTACCTCACCTCATAGTCATCTAGGCTCTGGCTGAAGAAGGCAATTGGCTGCTCATCATTATCCTTGTTCTACTGTACCAAAATGGCAGAGATAGTGTCATTACCTCCAAATGCATAGAGGATGAAATCCTTGGAGAAGTCTGGGTTGATGAGAGTTGGTGCTTGGGAGATGGCTTCTTTGATTGCTTCAAAACTCTCCTTGCCTTTCTTTGTCCACTTGAAAGCCATGCTCTTCTTTAACATTTTGGTGATGGGCTTGACCAGGGCTGCAAAATTTGGGACAAACCTCCGAACGAAGTTTATCCTTCCCAAGAAACTCTGAAGGGCCTTCTTGTGGCTTGGCAATGGTAGTGCTCTTATGTCTTCAACCCTCTCTGGATAAATTGCTAATCCTTCTTTGGAGACAATATGGCCAAGGAGCTTTCCTTCATGTGCAAGAAAGATGCACTTCTTAGGATTCCAAGGAACTCCGAACCTTCTACACCTCTGAAACACTTACCTGAGGTGAAAGAGATGGTCTACTACATTCTTTGAGAACACAGTGATATCATCTAGGTATACCAGCACTATCTTGTTGATCATGCCTTTGAATGCCATATCCATAGCTCGTTGGAATGTTGCTCTGGCATTCGACAGTCTAAATGGAATCTTCTTGTAAGCATATGTGCCCCATTTTGTAGTGAAGGCCGTCTTGAATTGATCTTCTTCCTTCACCATTATCTGATTATAGCCTGAATATCCATCTAGCAATGAGAACCTTTCTAAACCAGCTACAACTTGCAATATTTGCTCCATGGAAGGGAGTGGGTAATGGTCCTTGAGAGAGGCTCTATTCAAGTCTCTGAAGTCAACACAAAATCAGATATCTCCACTCTTCTTTTGGCCGGAACTAAGTTGGCAACCCAACTAGAATTCTTGATTGGGTATATAATCCTTGACTCAATTAGCTTGTCCAATTCTTTCCTCATGAGAGGCTCCATGTGTGGATTGGTGGTCTTTGTTTACTGACGAGGCTTAGAATTTGGATCCAATTCAATGGTATTCCGAGCTAAGTTGGGATTTAAACCCTTCAAGTCTTCATAGCTCTAAGAAAACACGTCGGGGAACTCTTGACACAGCTATATGAATTCATACCTTTCTTGTTCGGTTGTCATCCTCCCAATTTGCAACGGTTTGTTCTCTTCTACCAAGATGGATCTTGAATCCTCTCCCTTCACTGGATGTTTTCTTTTTCCTTTCTAAACTGGTCATTGGGATTAAAAATGGACTCCAAAGTGATAAGTCCCTTGGGCAGCTTGTTGGTTCTCGGCTATACTACTTGGTCACCATCTGCTTTGTTCCAACTTTTCTTGATTCTTGGTGAGAACTCAACTTCTTCTTGCAAGAAATGGATGATTTGCTGGTCATTCTCAAACACTTACCAACTAACATTGTTATCGGCCTTTGAAGGCCTCATAATCACGTGGATGTTTGGCTGTACCTTGTCTTATTGAATGCTTTCCACAATGTCAAAGGCTGCCCCTCATGCTGCATGCAAGCTTTGTCGGTGACTTGATTCTCTTTCTTGGGAATGGATTTGATGCCAAAACCCTCAAAATCTTCCATGAGGTCCCACACCTGTTCTTGTAGCACTTTGAGTAGATCATTTTGGTAGCATCTTTGTCCTTTGACCTAATTTACAATCAATTCACTGTCACCAAAGACTTGCAAGTTCTTTATGCCTTTCTTCTTTTCCCAGTGCAGTCCATTAATTAAGGCTTCATACTCAGCTGTATTGTTTGAGCAAGAAAACTGAAAATGGAAGGCTTAGTAATACTTTATACCTTGTGGTGAAATGAGCATAGCCCCTCCTCCTGCACCTTGTCTACTCCTTGACCCATCAAAGAACAATTGCCATACTTCATTCTTGTCTTTATGATCTGGCTTGGTGATGCTGGGGAGAGGTTGATTCTCTTCATGTAAACAATAAACTCCTAGCTCAGATTCTTCTATTTCTTGATAAGGATCAAAAGCATGCACCTTGCTTGCCCATTCATCAAGAGTCAAATTTGGGATGCTTCCAATCTTGGTGTCAGCTTCATCAGTGCTTGGGTGGTCTTCTTGATCAAATGCTAAGCAATTGGCATTAATCTGACTTGGAGTGTAAGGCTCAATGTGGAAGTTTGCAATAGGTTCTGACCTGATTGTAGCCTTAGTTCCGTACCTTGTTCTGAACAACATGTGAGACCAATCAGCAGAAAGATAGCCTCCAATCTTGGCTGTGAAGTCCCTTGACAAGAAAAGGGCAAAGAGTGGTGGGAGGTCTATGGTGATACATCTTGTAAAACAACAACATTTTGACATGCATGCAAGGTAAGACTAAAGTTTCTAATCACCCCAATTTATTTACTACTCTTGTCCCATCTATTTGCACTACCCCTTTGGATGTTGTTTCATTGGAGTCCTAACTAATCAGCTATTTGTTTAGGCATTAGTGAACTACTTGCCTTGGAGTCTATCATGCAATTATGTACTATTTGACTTCCAATGATAAATGAAACATAGAAAGGAGGGGGCTTCAACATTTTACCTTGTTGTCCTCCATGATTTCCCTCGGGTTGGGCAGCATTTGTTAGCACTTTCTCTTGCATCGAGCCCTCTTGATTTGAAGTGGGCCGAGTCCTTCATGGCAGCTTGCAGCAGATCTCTTTGGCCTGGGATGGATAGGGATTCCCACATTGATATATTGATGTTTGTCTTCTTCATCTGATCAATGATACTGAATGGGGATGAAGTATCCTTTTGCTGTCCCTTGGTTTGCACATTCACTCCTTGCATGTGGGCAGCAACAACTGGTATTTGAGTTGGCCTAGGGGCTGTTCTTGGCTGCCCTTGTGCATTTGAAACTGGACTTTGCTTGCCAACCATTTGTGGAGCCGTGGAAGGTTGTGGATTGGTTAGGGCTAATGGCTGTTCTCCACCCAAATTCCTCCTTTTTGACCTTGTGTTGGCTGCAATGCCTTGAGAAACTACTTGATTCATGCCACATAAATATTACGCTTGCCGGTTCACCAATGTGGTGTCATTTGGGGCTGATTCTTTGTTGGAATGTTTCTTGTTGTGATTGTTTCCTTAAACGCCCTCACCCTCCACACCAGTAGTTGTCACCATTAGTGCTTGATTCAAAGCACCATTGAAGCACATGGATTGGTTATGAGGCTCATTGCATGGAAAACACCAATCATACTCCTGAGTAATGTTGTTTTGTGTTGGCACCAATGCCTTAGAGGTAGATATGGCATTTGGATTGTAGGGCTGAAATGGTCTATTGGCAGGAGGCCTTGTTGGATTTATATTTGTAGCTGGGTTAGGTGGTCTTTGTGGTTGGTAAGGCTGCCTATTAGGCTGAGCTTTGGGTTGATAAGAAGGTCTAAAACCTTGGGCTTGTTGCCTTTTGAGAGTAACCATCTCATTGCCTAGGTTTTGCAATTGCTTCATGACCTCTTGAAGCTCATTTGGGGCACTTGGAGATGAAGTGGATGCTTCGTTTGAACTCTGATTTCTAGGAGTGGGAGAAGGAGCCAAATTAGGTGCTTGATTGGTGTTTGGGCTCTCTAAACTTGGAAACAATGGCATGGGAGGTCTAGGGGCAAGTTTGCCAGCTTGGATCAAACAATTTTCAGCCCTAATGCCGATCTTTATAAGCCATAGGGATAGTTATGCCTCCCATGGACTGAATCAACATAGAAATATCAAAATTTAGAGCTTTGAGATAGTAAAGACAAGCACCTTCTGTTGTTGGCCCGACTACCACTTTGGAATTCTCTCCCAAGTCTTTTGAAATATGAAGTTGAAATTGGTGTTTGCTCATTGGGAGCTCTCTTGATGGTTGTCGGCTGCTCCAAAAGAGACAACTTGTCTCCCTTCTCTCCAAATTTCTCATGAAGTGCAATACATGACTGATTCCGGTTTGTGATAGAACCAGCTCCAAGGCTCCTAAACCATTGCAATGCTTTCCCCTTGAATGAAGACGCCAGAATGACTTGACATGACCACTTGCATCTCATTGATCTCTTGAATTGCACAAAGGTTAGCAATATCTTTAACATGATCACTGGAGTGAGTCGATTTTCTCTAGTGAAGTAGTGAATGTTCTTCAAGGCTGCAATAGGAATTGGATGTTGTGAATTGAGGGCAAGTGGGCTGCTGCTGCTGTGAAGTTGACATAGGGATTGTTTTGAGCCATTCGATTGGTCTTAAAACCCTTGTTGAGGAAGCGAATGAAAGGCCTACCAGGTGGAGGAGTTGAGAGAGTTCTGTTTGGTGGAGATGGAGACCTTTGAATCCTTCTTCCTCTTTTCCTTCTTCTTGGAGATAATTACAGGTATTCAAACAACACTTCTTCTTCTCCAACTCTTGACCTTGTGATTCTTCTCATGAGTTTTCAGGCCTGCATTGCTGAAACCAGTTGATTCTTCCCCTTGGAGTCACCAGATATGCAAATAATAGCTCTTTTCAAGCGAAAATTACAGCACATGCACATCAACTTTTCTGCAATGAAAATGAGACCTCTAGTGTCTTCCAAAGCTGTTGTTGCAGGCTCATAGCACCCCTGGATGCAGCTCAGGCTTCTAGGTTGATCACTCTAGCATCCAGTGTGATTGCACAACATGGAAAACTCTCTCCAAGTGTGGGACTTGTTAAGCGAGAGAGGAATCTCAGATTAGATTTGGTTCCTCAAATTCTCTCGATTTAGATCTATATTTGCACAACTATAGAGGTTCTAATCCTAGTCCTACTCTAAATTGCAAGGAGACAGGGATAGAAGTGCAAAATTAAAACTAACTAAAGATGGTGATGCACCAAAAGGGAGTGGTGAATATTTTTGTCAAGTAAATAGACACAAACCAGAGAGATTGCAACATAAAACATACATAGGATGATAAGATATAATTTAGGATCTAAAATGAAGCAAATAATATAAACAGAGGATGAGACTCATTCACAAAGCTTGCATTATTATTTCCGATGTCAAAAACTTTGCATTCTGACCTCGAGAGAGGTAAAAGCATTATTCTGATCTTTGAAGAGTCGATTCTTGCCTACAATCACTTCTTTGGTAGTGAAAGAAGAAGATTACTCTGCCTAAAAATTTTTTTTTTGAAATGAGCCAAATCGGCTTTTACATTGCATGGGTCGAGCCGGGAGATAGAAAGCGTACAAAAACATGAGAGACCATTCCTCCTCAATTGCTGCAGATGCATTAAAAAGTCATGGGATACCTTACAAACCCATACCCTATCAATTTTGACCGAATTACAGGAGAATGCGACCCATTTTACGTTAAATTTGGTCGCTGAAATGTCACTTCTGGCCGTGAACACACGTCAGATCCATTTCTTAACTTTCTCTCTCTAGAATGCACCAAAATTCAAAATTAACTTGAGAATCATGTAGATAATTTCATAATCTTTTTGTTGATATAAAAACGTGCAAATTCGAGCTCTGGATCGAAAGATATGGAGATTTGAAGATTTAGGGCACAAAACAGGCAAAAATGTGTTTTGAAAAATTTTCCCACGCTCTGCCACCTGGATGACATGTGTCAAGCGCTGATTGGATGTGTAATTCTCTCTCCTCTACTCACCTGCGGGTTTTCCTTGAAAATTTTGACTTTTGATGATTTTGGAACATTTTCACTTTTCCCCGCGCCCCCGCCACTTGGGACACGTGGCATGCATTGATTGGAGGATAGGGGTGTGGGGTCTTCCTTTACTTTTAGCTTTTTGGCTGAAACTTTTGCCAAATTCTCTAACTCCTTCCCAAGCTCCATGCTTCCCTATTCCATTGGACACGTGTCCAATTCCTATTGGCTCGGGCCAACGCTTGAAACCTCACCCTTTGAACTTTTGGACATTTCCCCCTTGTGACACATGTCGTGATTTGATTGGTCTCTCGGGTCAAGGCTTTTCGCATCCCTCGTGTCCTCATGGCCCGCATTATCCCAAATTACTTGTGAAAATTCTCTCGATCCACCCAAAATGGGCTTCCTTGTCCCTTTTCTGCCGATGACACATGGCGTAATGTGATTGGCTCTCGGCTCCTTCTTGGCTATCCACGTCTTCGCGTCCCCGCATCCCGGATGTCCCGGCCCGAAGTTCTGTGCCGGCGAGATCCGGGCGGTTCGCGTCCTTGCGGCCCGGATGTCCTAGACTATTTGTCTTAGTAGTTAGTCAATTTTCCTCTGACCTTCGGCCGGTTCACCTTTCCGCGTCCCGCACGTCCTCACGGCCCGGATGTCCCTTTGCTCTGCAGACTGCCTGGTGGCCTTTCGGCCGATTCGCGCCCAGATGTCCCTCATGTCCGACTATTGCGAGGACTAGGACTTAGCTATTTTTCATGATTTTTCCTGGCCCAAGCTTGTTTTCTGTAACTTTTTCACCTTTTCTTAGAACTTGCTCTTTTCTTCTTGGACAAGGGAGTTAGAAAAAATATGATGGGACCTTAGAAATATGATTTTTGCCCTGAATCAATCTATTTGCACGGGACTTGAGAATTTAATGCATGTTATCAAAATTACCCTAGAGGTGAATTTTGGATAACGAGAACTTCCCAAGTTCTCAAAATTTCATAGTCGGGAGGATCCTCAACAACACCTATGAGCATTCAAACATGCTTGCTACCTTATAGTCTAGGATCAGGAGCTTATGCTCCGCACTTTCCCTATGTCTCTAGCGGGGCCTGCTTTAGTGTCGGTACAATAACATTTCTCAACACTCCCTATTTTATTTCTCTCAATTAGCTCAGATGTTTCTTGAAAATTTTCAATAAATATCACACATAAGATCTCGGTTATAGATCTTTATAACATTCATCAATTCAATGACGAGTCTATTGCAGAATTTGTCACTCAAGAGAGAGGTATAATAAATCAATTGTCTTTTTCCCTCCCTCAATCTCAACAGATCGATTTGTTTACTCAATCTTTTGGTAATCATATTTCTTCCACTTTAAGTATTTAAACCTTTCACACATTTGAAGAAGCCTTTATGATGGCACGTGAACTTGAGTCCCATGTCATTGAATAAGGGAAGTTAAAAATTCACTCTAAATCTAAACTAGATTTTCTCGGTTTACAAAATCAAACCCTTGCACTTCTAACAAAGACAAGAATCAGGGATCCACCAATGCCATCATATTAAAAACACCATGAGCTGATAAAACTTCTAATCAAACACCACAGAGAGACTCCTCATATTCTCGAAAAGGACCCTCATCATCTTGATCTTTTACTTCGTTGGGGGAATCATATGCTTCTATCTTGGAAAAAATGTTGGAATTTCACATGATCAAACTTCCCCCTATTAGAAATTTTGATGAGAGCCAAGAACATCCATTCTGGTATAGGGAAAATGACTTCTGTCATTATCATAGAACCAAAGGCCATGACATTGAATGATGTCAGACTTTCAAAAATATTGTCCAAAAATTCATTGATAAAGGTGAGCTCATTTTAGATAACCCAAATGCTCCCCATATTAGGAACTTGATGTCTTTAAACAATTTTTTCCCAATCATTCCCCAAATAATGAAGTTTTAGGGTCTCAAAAACCAAACACTCATACTATCAGCTTCATCTCTCTTGAAGAATCTTCTTCTAAAACTAAGCCATCTATGAACTTCCTCCCACTCCATTAAATTCTAAAATTCCACCATCTTCAGAAAATTTGTCTTTGAATATTTCTCCATTATTAGAGATGGATTCATCTCTCCCTACCTCTTTTTTTGATCTTCCATCTATGCCAGAGACAGTTTCATCCTCATCTGTCTTGTCGTCAAACATTCTTTCGATGCTGGAAACATTTACATCCCTTCGAGTTTCCACAATGAATACATCTACTTCTGTTTCTCCCATTTTCACCACAACTATGCCATTGGTAAATATACCTATAGTCGTACCAATTTCTCTACCAACAGAGGCATCTTTGATTATGACTCTTCCCATTTCCTTTCCTATAGTAGTTACACCCACAACTCTTTGTGCGAAGTATCTCCCTCACAGGGAACAACTTCTTCATCACCCGCTTCTTCCATCACCAACACTACCTTACCTATTAAGGAAAAATCTAAGGAAATAGCACGGAACCTAAAATTTTGGTTCGTGAACTTAAACTGAAACAAATAAAGTATAATGTTGCATCAACAGTACCACATCATCTCCTTCCCCCAAAAAGGTTATAATCACCTTATTCGGTTGAAGTTGTCACCATTCCCAAAAAAGGAAAACCAATATTTCAGACTATTAAAAATCTTTGTGCTTTTCCTTAGAAATATCTCTCCACACCTCATAGAAGATTGGATTTATCCACTGAGAAGGTGTTTTCTTCTGTAACACCATCAAAACCATCATCTTCTTCTATAATACCTTCTTCTCTAGTGCCTCGTAAAGGAAATTTACCCACTAGAAAGGCATCACCTCTTTTATCAGGACCATCATCTTCATCACCAAAAGCAAAGGCACCCTTTGTTCCTCTTTTGGGAGCTCATCCCTCATCTAAGTTAGTCTTATCTAAATCATCATTTGTTTCAACCAAGTAGCATTCTTCATCTCTAAAGACCACAATGCTTGTCACATCTTCGTTCTCTTCAAAATCTATCTTAGGATCTCCTCCTCCACCAAAATAAATATTTCCTCACTTACTTCCATCTTAGGTGCCCAAGGCTGCTTGTCCCAAAGTCCAGAAAAGAAAAACGATCCCTAAAAAGACTATCAAACCAGACATGCAAATTCTTTTACCGTAGCGATCTGTTGAGGCAACAGAGGTGCCTTCGTCATCTCTATTCTCATCTTTGTCTCTTTGGATTCTATACTAAAATTCTTCACCAAATTATCCAATATTCATCCATATATCTTCCTCCGATTAAACCCTATAATCCAAAAGGAGTAAAAACTTCCTGGTTTAACTCGATTCAATTTGTGCTTGCCACCGCACTCTAGGACATGACACCGAGGGATGTAAATCCTTCCAATCTATCGTGAGCGGTCTTTTGGAAGAAAATGATCTTCTACTAGAAGAAGAGGAGGAAAAAGTATCTCCTATCATCTCAACCACATCTGAGCCTCAACGATGCACTCAGGCCTCTAGTTCTATTAATTCCACTCCGGATGGTCTTCTACCTTCTCAAATTGGCACGATTCATATCGCCACTAGAACACAACAGTATGATAATCTATCATCATCTATGTCTCGGCCACGGGTTGTCATTTCTGCAACCCCTGAAGGAGTTCCTCCTTCCTCATTAGCCTCGAGACCTCGGGTCTCTATTCATGCTTCACCTCGGGCTCAGATTCCCATGTCTATTGAGGAAAGTGTTATGAAACAACTTACCCATGCTCTAGTCAAAATGTCTCTTTTTGACCTCATTCAATCATCTCCATAGCATCGTTAGGATTTGATTGATAATCTACGTCACATCGCAGTGAATTCTGATGAGCCCCAACCTTTTGAGATGGTTTTTGGACTGAATAGACCATCAACGGCCATTTCCTTTGAGGATTCTAAAATTCCTCCCCTTTCTTCTAAGGATCTAGAGGCTCCCCTCTTTATCACAATTCAAATCAACAACACTACATTAAAACACACTATGATTGACAGTGGTGCTGCAATAAACATCATTTCCTCTCACACATTTGAGAAACTTAAGTTACCAAAGAACGTAATGTCGCCACTGCCTTTTGCCCTTCGATCATTTAATGATCAGCTGACGGTGACTTTAGGAACTGTGGTCCTGCCCATTCGGGTGGGTAAGAAACTGCTTCACGAGATTTTTTACATTGTTGAAGGAAAATTCCACTACAACATGATCCTCAGACGTTCCTGGATTCATACAATGCATTGTGTCCCATCAACCCTCCATCGATGCTTAAAATACTAGCATGAGGGCAAAGTCTATAATCATCCAGGAGATCCTTTTCCTTCCCCACAGTGCGACATGACCACAAGATTAGCCCCTCTAAAGGAGAATGCTAGTTCTCCTGATGAGGCCTCATCCTCTTCCATACCTATAACAAAACTACAAGATTTACAAAATCTAGAAGAAACATTACAAGTATTTTTTGCTAGGAGAGCTTCCTCTTCTCTCTTTTGATGCCCATCTCAAACCTAATAATTATGGTAGACCGGACAAGCAACTTGAATATCAGCCAAGTCTTGGTCGTGTCGTCACCATTGGTCTACCCAATCAACATACTAAATTCATTTACGGTGGTCTTGATACACCCACTATCACCGATTCTCACCTAGAGCCAAACCCTATTCAAGGTAGGGTTTGATTGTTCTAAAATCCCACGTTTGCAAAAACTTATTCATATTGATGTGCATGGAATGGATTTGGCTTGGGAAAATATGAGCAGGGGTATACATGACCTCGCTTCTATTCCAACTCTTAAACCACATCAAAAATTTGGTTTAGGATTTAAACCTCTCTCAAAAACCACCATCACCATTCTCGATGAGCCTCTCTCTATTGAAGAACCATCTTCTCCCGCCAAGTCAAAAGCATCACTTGATGTGGATGACACCATTTCCATCCGCCTAATTTTTTTAGTCAATACCATTTCCATAGGTCCATTGACCTATAAAAATAATGGTGAATCCAGTTCCATACCATTAGTCTACCCTGAAATAATTAGAGACGACTCTCCCACTATCAACACTATTCACTGTATACGGATGATGATTCTATTCTCACCTATTTGGGGGTAGAGGACTCTTATCTTCCTAAAACCATTCCTTCTGACATGTCTACGCTTCTCAATGAAGCCCTTTCGACCTTAATATAGGGACTTCAGAAGACCCCGACATCATTAAGGTCGGCCGATCTCTTAACCCACAAGAGTTAGGATGATTTACCACATTTCTTTCCAACCATCACCAAGATTTTTCTTGGTCATATGAAGATATGCCAGGACTATATCCTGATATTGTGGTCCACAATATCGTTACTCTTCTAGAAATCAAACTAGTTAAACAAAAATTGCGTAAAAAGCACCCTCGTATAGTCCTTATTGTCAAAGAAGAGTTGTAGTGCTTGCTTTCTTCTAATCGCATCCAACCCATTGATTATCCACAATGGGTTTCAAATGTAATACTTGATAACTAAAGCTACTTTGGGAAAATTCAAATTTTTACCAACTTCAGGGATCTTAATCTCACTTTTTTGAAAGATGCAGTTTCCCTCTACCTAATATCGATGAACTCATGTATTTAAGCTGCAAGTCACGAGATGCTTTCTCTTATGGATGGTTTCTCTAGATATAATCAAATTCTCATCACACCGGAAGACTAGCATAATATTTCTATCATAACCCCTTGAGAATTTGTTTGTTATCGTGTCATGCCTTTTGGTCTTAAGAATGCAGGAGCAACCTACCAACGAGCAATCACCTACATCTTCCATGATCTCTTACACAAAGCGTGGAGGATTGTGTCGATGATCTCCTTGGTAAATCCAAACATTGTCAGGATCATCTTTTCATTCTTGTACCTCTCTTTGAGAGGCTCATTCATTTTGTCTTCACCTAAATCCATCTAAATGCGTGTTTGGCATGCTCACTTTGGAAAACTCTTACGCTTTATCATTTCTATTAGGGGCATTGAAGTCGATCCCACAAAAATAAAGGCTATCCTTGAGATTCCTCCCCATCTAACTTAAAACAACTCCATGGTCTTGAGGATGCCTTGATTAGTGCATCATTTTATCTCACAACTATCGGACCATTGTCAACCTTTTCATCATCTCATCGTAAGAATGTGAATTTTGAATGGGATGAGCATTTCCAAAATAAATTTGATGATCTCAAAGCTTATCTTCTTTCTCCACCTGTGCTTACACCTCCACACAAGGGGAGCCATTCTATCTTTATATTTCGTGACTAACCACACTCTTGGAGACATGATCTTGCATCAGGATGCTAACGGTAAAGAATAAGCCATATATTACATCAGTTGCACTCTTCATGAGTATGAAACATGCTATTCTGAAGCTAAAAAATTATGTTATGCTCTCTTCTTTGCAACCTCTAAGCTTCGTCACTACCTCCTTAATCACATGACTTATATTGTTATGAGTATCAATCCACTCAAGACAATGCATGCGAAACCATATCACAATGATCGTATCACTCGTTGGCTCATGCTCATGTGAGTTTGATCTCGAATTCATCTCACAAAAATCTATCAAGGGTCGGTCATTACGGATCAATTAGGTGATACTCCTCTTCCAAACACCAAAATTCCCCTTGCTCAATTCCTAGATGAATGCATTCAACAAATTGATTTCAATCTTTCCCCGTTTAAAATGAAACTCTTCTTTGACGGGTCCAGATGTCAATAAGGGGGAGGTGTAGGTTTTTTCATGATTCCTCCTTGGGGTGCACATATCCCTGTCGCACACAAACTTAATTTTGAGTGTACCAATAATATGGTCGAATATGAAGCTCTTGTTTTAGGTCTTGAGAATGCCATTACTATTGACACTCATCATATCAACATCTTTGGTGATTCTGAGTTGATCATTAATCAAGTCATGGGTGTCTATCAATGCAAAAATGATATTCTTCAAAAATATTGCAATATTGATCTCTTTCAACTTCAAGATTTTGATAAATTTACTATCCAAGATATCCCTCACACTGCGAACTGATTTACAGATACAATGGATTCTTTAGCCTTGTTTATTCCACCTTTTACCGAAGACTCATGACTTTTTGTGGTTGTGCAGCATTTAGATCAACCCTTTCATCTCGGATAGTTGACTTCAATCAACGCCGTCACAACCAACACTCAAGATGAGTGGTATCGACATATTTTTGATTATCTATCATGTTCAGTGCTCCCTCCTGATCTGACGTCCAATGGTAGAAGATATTTTATCCTTCTCGTTAATCACTATACTATTCTAGGTGAAATCCTCTACAAACGTGGTTTTGATGGTATTTTGCTTCGGTGCTTCAAAACCCCTAAATCATGTAAAGCCATCAACTAAGTCCATGACGGTATATGTGGTGGACATTTTAGTGGCTTGGCTATAGCTATGTGCATCTTACGTTTAGTTTATTATTGGCCTTCTCTTAATCGATTTTTGTTGCAAATACACTAAGAAGTGTGTCAAGTCTCAACAACATTCCAATCTTACACATATCCCTAGTAAGGCTTTGCGTAAGTTGTAACAAATTTGTGGCCTTTTTCTCAATGGGGTATTGATCTCATCGGTCTCATCAATCCCTACTCTTCATAGCATCATCAATCTATCATTACTACCATAGAATACTTCACTAAGTGGGTGGAGGCTATTCCTCTTTCATCGACCAAAGCTAAACCCATTTTTGATTTTGTCTATCAACACATCATTTTTCGCTTTCATGTCCCACACAAACTCATCACGAGAAAATGGTAAATCTTTCAAAAACATCAATTTTTAGAACCTCTTTTACACTTTCAATATCAAACTCATATTTTCTTCTCCATACTATCCCCAACCTAACGGTTAGGTGAGGATTCCAATAAAAATTTGCATAATATCCTCGCATGAGGTTACTAGTCGATCTAGGTATTAGAATCTACATATCCCTTTTGCTCTCTAGGCTTATCGGACTAGCATCCGTACTCCTACCGATGCTACTCCCTTATCTCTAGTCTATGGGTCAGAGGTTGTCCTCCCTTTAGAGGTCCAAATTCCGTCTCTTCGTGTTTCTCTCAAAGAATTTGTCTCTGATGAGGACTATTGTCAAAATCATCTAACATAGCTTGAGTTGCTAGGTGAGTGGAATCTCAATGCTCTTAAGCATCATCAAGTCTATCTTGAGCATGCCAATCGTGCTTATAACAAGCACTTACAACACCGTGACTTCAAAGTTGGTGATCTTGTTCTCAAAGAAAACCAAAATGTCACTACACTAGAAAGGAGTTAGCGTGGTAAGTTCACTCCTAGCTGGATGGGTCCATACGTAGTCACTCATAAATATGGGTTTGGGACTGAAGTGGAGCCTCTTAATGCTTTCATCTAAGGCCCTTTTATTGTTAATATCTATCTTACGTGATCTTAGTCACAAAACCAGATTCTTTAACCATATGTAACTAGTCATGTATTTCGTAGTGATTCAAAACCATGTGGTTCTCCGCGTTATGTCTTTCCTACCTTAAATATGAGTATCGCAGCTATACTCATGGAATTTTTCTTATGGATATGTTCCTCCTCATGGTAGGAACACCTTAATCGCTACTTCCTCTGTCCCAAGTGTCTATCTTAATCGAATCTACTCGGGGCATGAGTACATGTTTTTATACATTTTCTTCCCCTCTATCTGATCTATCTAGTCTAAACTCAGCTTCTTTCAAAAAGCTCCAAAATCTCCAAAAACTCCAAAAGCTCCATAAGCTCTAAAAAAAAAAAAAAAAGAAGCTGCTATCCTAACATTCCAAAATATAGTGATCCCTTGAAGGACAGCTATGCATGCCTTACTAAATAAATCAAAAGTATAGACCATTCCCTTGAAGGATGGATATCATCAAATTCAAAATACTGAGACCACTCCCTGGAAGGATGACTACTTATTTCATGGAATTTTCAAGGCTTCTCACATTTAATCATCCTTTGCAATAACAAACTTCCTTTTCGGCCGGTTTGTTCACTTTTTATCATCATTGAAAGAATTCTCATATCAATCGGTCTTTCTATGTCCGGAAAACTTCCCACATTGATCGGTTTACTCTTCTATCAAAACAAAAATCATAAAGTTTGAGATATAAGACCTTTTCGATCATATGGAGACCCTATTTTCCCAATATGAGTACGTATTTTTTCTTCGTACATTTTGAAAAGATACATACTTACTTCTCGTTCCATTTACCTCCTAGATCTGGTTTTTGATGACTAGTGTCAGGTTCATTTTATTTGTATCTACGGCCTTATGTGCATCATCTTTCGGTTTCCTACCAAAGTCTCTATTTATGGTCGGTTAGGGGCCTAAGTTATCATTCTTTTTCCTATCTAGGTGTATTTATTTTTATTTCTAAACAAGGATAATATCATTACATCCTTTGCTATCACAAGGAACATTTCCCTTTATTATTTGTTGTTCATCCAATTAAATTGACATTTAACATGTTAATTTAGTCAAATCTATCATCTATCTATGCTCATCTCATCTACTTCATCTAAAAACATCAAAGCAACATATATCATGTGGATCCATCTATCCATCTATCTATAACATGTTAATCAATTATTCATCCATGACAAATCAAAATTAAAACACATCTATCTCTCTATATCCTCATTTGTTCTCCTATCTTACGCATGTGTCACCCGTCACACATTTCCCCATCATTACGTCTTTCTTTTTGGTACTTGTACCTGATCACCTTGCATAGCCTCACGTGCGTCTCACTCATCACTCAACTTTGCTTGTTATTACCCACAGGGCATCTCATCATTATATCTTTTGCATGTGCCACCCATAGCACACTGTTATGCCTAGTCTAGCAGCATTTCTATTACAAAGTCTAATGTAGTGGCCATATGTCAATTTTCATGGTGGCTTTCCTCTCAAGGTGTCACTTCATCCTTCTTGTCTAAGCGTTGATGCTTGGCTTGTTTATTTGATTGTTGTTATGACCTAAGTGTTGCCTTTTGGCACATATTTTTGATATTATCACCCATTTCGAGTATGTTCCTGTCAAGGGTCACTCACATTGTGGTAGCTTAAAGATAGCGGGTCTGAAGGAACTAATGTCATACGCTGCTGAGACCATCTAGTTATCCCTACCCTTTGTGTTATTCTTTATTTGTTGCTATATTGCAGCCCTCCTTCCACTCACGGGTCAGTAGGTACTCACGTCGTCTCATACGAATACCGTCTAGTCAACCCTACCAATGTGAGTTCCTTAGGTTACGGCATTTTTATTATTTTTGTGCATCATCAATGATCGGATCTACTCCATACATCTAGCTAGGTCATCCTACATTTTCATCTACCTTTTTCAAACTTGGGATCGATTTTTCTTTCAGGACCCATCCCATCCCTAGTTTGAGGGGGATCACATCATCACTTTTTCTTCCTTCCTTCCAACTCCTTGTTTTTGTCTTTCAACTTTTCTTATCACAAGTTACTCGACAAAAGGGGAAAAATGTAAACACCTAAAATTGGTTACCCAGTTTAGTGTCCCCCGTGTTTTTTTACCTTCTTGGGTAACGTAAGGAACCTTTATATCACCACTTTTCCTTTAGGGTATTAATTAAATATCTAATTAAACATCTATCCTAAGTTTTTTGTACCCCATTGTATTTTATCCATGGATAATTAAATATTAACTATTTAACTATACTTTTTACATGTATCTTAATCGCTTATCTACCCCATATCAATTTCCAACCTCCCATGCTATTATTATCCATCTATCCCACCTATTTCTCCTCTCCGGAACCATGCAGCGGGATTCCTCTCATATTTGAGTAGGAGGGATACGTTTATTATCCCCACAATTCATTTTTGCCACTTCGGGAGTGTGTTCCCTGATCGGCGCCGATCGTTTCTTGATCGACGCCGATTTTTCTGAGCACCGTCAATTTTTCTGAGTAGCGCTGATTTTATCTCGGTTGGCACCGATTATAAATTTACAACCTGAGATCCTCTCTGGTTAGATTCAGGAGCTGGTTGCTTTGAGATTGCTTTCGTCTAAGCGATTAAAGAGATTAACAGAGGAAGAGAGTGGGTTTTGTGTAGTTTAATCCCTAAGAGGTGCATTGTTACTTTTTCCGTGGATCTATAGCTCTTATGGGTCTCCCACTACACGGCCATTAATCATCAATCAAGAATTTTCAAAATCCATCAATTTCAACTTCGGATCCTCTTTTTCTAGCTTCAATCTCTACTTTTTGATCAATCTTCAGTAATCTGATCTCACGTCCAATCCATTTTGCTTAGTTTTCTTTCTTCTTTTACTTTCGCCTTCATGCGCTTTATGCATCCAATCGACACGACTGAACCAATCAATTCCGATCAGCATCGATCGATGCCAACCAAAACAAATGACGCCAATGTTTGTAATCGACGCCGATTCACCCAATCGAAGTTGATTGACTGCGACAGATGTAAAACAACTCGGGTAACACAAATCCAACATTATATTCACAAATTCTTGTTTTCTATTGATTTCTAACTACTGTTTACATTCTGTCTGTCATTTTTAATCAAAAAAATATAGACATTTACTTACATAGTTTATCATGTATGCTTCTTTCTTTAATTGAAAACGTGGACTGACATCCGCCGAGGGAGCTTATCTCTTCCCAGACCCGCTTTTCAGGAAGTCCACCCAAATATATTTTAACGTTGTCTTTTTTTGTCAAGAATCTATGTCTCGCAGGTTTCTCGGATCTTCCTTGCAAGATTTCTCATGTGTGCCCATCTTGTCTACACTGGCTTTCTTTTCCATCTACATCTTTGGATCTTGTCTTATTTATCAGGTATCGATTTCATTTGAGTTTTTCAAGGTTTTTGTGTTTAGTTTGGTACATTAACTTGCATAGGTAACAAGCGTGGAAATTATTGATCTACATTCTGGCACGCTTGGTGGGACTCAACCAAAGTCCCATATTGGTAAGTTCATTTCTTTTCTTGTTTTGAGATTTTATTCTATTTCTTCTTTGTTTTTCATCGAGTTCTCCGTAGCATTTCTTTCCTTCATTTTGGTCTTATCTCTTTCATTTATAATTTGCAAAGTTAAAGTTTCTTCTTTCTTGCAAAACTAAATTCCAATTCCTATTTCAAAGATTAATAAATATTTCATTTTATTTCAAGATTGCATTTTTGATCCATCTCTTTATGCAAAAATTGTTATTTTCTTGAAAGTTTTTTAGTTCCTTGAAATAGAAATTTTCATTCTACTATTATCTGGATATATCTTTCTAGATTTATTTGTGTGTTTACTTAACCTTTTCTTGCGGAGCACTTTTCTTGTTCATGGGATTGTTCGAGGGGAAGAGCTCAACAACGTGCTTTTTGAAGTCCACACACCTTGGAGAGATAAATCTACAGATATTCCTCTTTTATGGTGTTTTCTCCTTTTTAGGAACTTAAAAAGAACTTGTTTGTTTGTTTTCTATCACATTCAAACATTTTGGTTTTGTTTCTTAAAAGGAATTTAATTGCATTTGGGAAAGAACTTGTTTGACTTGTCTTCATCGAAATCAAACACCTCATTTTTAGTGCTTAAAAAGAACTTTTTCTTTGTCATTTCATTGCTAGATGTTCTTCATCTAGTTTTCAAATAGGCTAGAAAATTGATCAAAATTGGTAGTGACACTATTTGATTTTTATTTTTCACCCTTGCACATAAATCCAAAATAACTAAGTATTAATCATTTAAACAAAAATTCCTTCCCTAGCCTCACCTACTTGGAAGTGACATCCAAGAGGAAGAGCCTATGCGGTACTTAGGCCGCGCTCTAAATTCATGGAAGTTCTAGTATATATTGGCAAAGCACTTGACTCCCTTATCATAGCGGTGTGTGAAGTGTGGGGGTAGGCCCTATATCAAGCCATGTACCGGTCTTTTCTTGAAGTGCCTTTGGGAATCCTCACCAAAACATTCCCAAACCATCCTTAGTTTGGCTATTCGAGTAGTTCTGTTCTAAAAGCCTTCCTTAATATTTTCTTTCTTAAAAACATGAAAACTTAAAAGAGATAATCACCTACGTTACTTGAATTGTTTGTGCATTAGTTAGGACAATCTCCCTTTTTCTATATTTGTTGTTTGTTTATGACAGTCATCACCTGGTTACAATCTAGAAAAATGGCTCAACTAGCCCCTTCTTTATCCGAGACCACCACTAATGTGGATGTTTTGGCACCCCTCGGGTCTTCCTCTGGACCACTGTTAGTTGGGTCCCCATCTTGGTCATATAATCCTTTCTATCATCCTAAAGCAATCCCATCACGTCCGATTCCCCAGTCCTTCGTGAGAGGTATCATCTCGCTTACGATATAGAGTATGTTCCTCATGGAGATCCTGAATTTCAAGTGCTTCTTGATCACAATCCGATAGCCCTTATCGACTATCTAGTGCATAATTCTACTCGAATATCTGATTAGGGACCACCAATCCAACAAGTTTATGATTACTCTCACGAGCCATCTCAAGCTTTTATAGAATAGTTAGCATACTTTTTCTTGCCTCGAACCACGGAAGAGGGTGGCACATCTGTGCCTCCTTTTTATCTTCCACTGACCATGTCAACTAGTTCTCAAATGACCTTGCCTATTCCTAGTGCCGAGGCTACCTTGGTTACTCCACAACCTACCTTCGAGAGGCCCTCTTCTTTAGCTATGATGGGTGCATCCACACTCTCATGGATTGCTGTTAATTCTTCTATGTTGTCTATTACATCTTAGGGTCAGTACCTCTCTATGAATCAACCCCCTTCTACGAGTCATTTGGTTTCTTCTTCTCGTCCTCCAGCTGGCCTTTCTTCTAGTGCTCCAGCGACAGTGACCTTTACACATCGTTTGGTGTCAGCACCATTAATAACCAATCTAGCGAGTCAAAAGCCACATTGATGAGTTCCCCACCATGTCCAATCAAGTCAACACCCATGTTCCTCAACCCATTCCGATTCAATTGACAAGTGTAGGATCCTACCAATCACAGGGCTCGTCTTTCATTCAACAACCTTTTTCTCAACCACTTATCATCTCACAACCTATTCATACACAGGCTCCTTCACGAAAAGTACCTCATCGTGTGTCACCAGAACACCTAGTTATTCCTCTTATCATCTTGTTAAGTAGCGAGATAAATCCCTTGTTAACACCTCAACAAAATCTACCATTCACTTCTTATGCAAGACATACCAACATACCTCCTCCTCAATTGGATGTCATCCAAATTATTTTCAATAAAATCACAGACCTAGAAGCCTCCACCAAAGGGGCTCGCCTTTCATAACTTGTTAAAGAAGTGTGTAATGAATCAATTCATCCATCGGTGGCTTTTAAGCCCTATCGTCCCCAATGGGAACTTCCCAAGTTCTAAAAATTTCATAGTCGGGAGGATCCTCAACAACACCTGCGAGCATTCAAACACACTTGCTACCTTATAGTCCAGGATCAGGAGCTTATGCTCCAAACTTTCGCTATGTCTCTAGTAGGGCCTACTTTAGGTGGTAAAATAACATTCCTCAACACTCCCTATTTTCTTTCTCTCAATTAGCTCAGATGTTTGTTGAAAACTTTTCAATAAATATCACACATAAGATCTTGATTACAGATCTTTATAACATTCGTCAATTCGATGACAAGTCTATTATATACTTTGTCACTTGGTGGAGAGGTATGATAAATCAATTGTCTTTTCCCTCCTCAATCTTAACAGATCGAGTTATTTACTCGATCTTGTGCTAATCATATTTCTTCCACTTTAAGGATTCAAACCTTTCACACATTTGAAGAAGCCTTTATGATGGCACGTAAACTTGAGTTCTGCGACATTGAACAAGGGAAGTTAAAACTTCACTCTAAATCTAAACCAGATTTTTCTCGGTTTACAAAATCAAACCCTTCCACTTCTAACAAAGACAAGAATCAGGGATCCACCAATGCTATCTTATAAAAAACACCACGATCCAATAACACTTCTAATCAAACACCACGGATAGACTCCTCATCTTCTCGAAGAGGACCCTCATCATCTCGATCTTTTACTTTGTTGGGGGAATCATATGCTTCTATCTTGGAAAAAATGTTGGAAGTTCACATGATCGAACTTCCCCTATTAGAAATTTTGATGAGAGCTAAGAACATCCATTCTAGTATAGGGAAAATGACTTCTGTCATTATCATAAAACCAAAGGCCATGACATTGAACAATGTCATACCTTCAAAAATCTTGTCCAAAAATTCATTGATAAAGGCGAGCTCATTCTAGATAACCCAAATGCTCCCCCAAATTAGGCACTTGATGTCTTTAAACAACCTTTTTCCAATCATTCCCCAAACAATGACATTTTAGGGTCTCAAAAACTAAACACTCATACTATCAACTTCATCTCTATTGAAGAATATTCCTCTAAAACTAAGCCATCTATGAACACGTCAATGACGAATCAGAAATTCCTCCCACTTCGTTTAATTCTAAAATTCTACCATCTTGAGAGAATTTTCTTTGAATATTTATCCATTTTTAGAGATGGATTCATCTCTCCCTGCCTCTTTGTCGATCTTCCATCTATAATGAGACAGTGTCTTCCTCATCTGTCTCGTCGTCAGACATTCTTTCGATGCTGGAAACATTTATATCCCTTTGAGTTTCCATAATGAATACATCTACTTACTTTCTCCCATTTTCGCCGTGACTATGCCATTGGTAAATATACCTATAGTCGTACCAATGTCTCTACCAATGGAGGCATCTTGATTTTGACTCTTCTGTTTCCTTTCCTATAGTAGTTACACCCACAACTCATGCAGTATCTCCCTCACAGGGAACCACTTCTTCGTCACCCGCTTCTTCTATCACCAACGCTGCCTTTCCTATTAAGAAAAATCTAAGGAAATAGCACCGACACCTACACTTTCAATTCTGAAATTAAACTAAGACAACTAAAGTCTAATGTTGCATCATCGATCCGTAACATCTCCTTCCCCCGAAAAGGTTACAATCACCTTATGTGGTTGAAGTTGTCACCATTCCCGAAAAAGGAAAACCAATATTTCAGACTATTAAAACTCTTGGTGCTTTTCCTCAGAAATCTCTCTCCATGCCTCATAAAAGATTGGATTTATCCACTAAGAAGGTATTTTCTTCTATAACACCATCAAAAGCATCATCTTCTTCTACAACACCTTCTTCACCGGTGCCTCGTAAAGTGAATTTACCCACTAGAAAGGCATCACCTCTTTTATCAGGACCATCATCTTTGTCACCAAAAGCCAAGGCACCCTTTGTTCCTCTTTTGGGAGCTCATCCCTCATCTAAGTTAGTCTTATCTAAATCATCATTTGTTTCAACCAAGTAGCATTCTTCATCTCTAAAGACCACAACGCTTGTCACATCTTTGTTTTCTTCAAAATCTATCTTAGGAGCTCCTCCTCCACCAAAATCAATCTTGCCTCACTTACTTCCATCTCAGGTGCCCAAGGCTGCTTCTCCCAAAGTCAGAAAAGAAAAATAATCCCTAAAAAGAATGTCAAACTAGACATGTAGATTCTTTTACCTCGGCAGTCTGTTGAGGCAAAAGAGGCACCTTCATCATCTCTGTCCTCATCTTTATCTACTGGATTCTATACTAAAATTGTTCACCAACTTATCCAATCTTCATCCATATCTCTTCCTCTGATCAAACCCTATAATCCTAAAGGAGTAAAACCTTCCTGGTTCAACTCTGATTTGATTTGTGCTTACCACCACACTCCAAGACATGACATCGAGGGATGTAAAGCCATCTAATCTATCGTGAGCAATCTTTTTGAAGAAACGATCTTGTTGGAAGAAGAGGATCATGTATCTCCTATCATCTCAACCACATCTGAGCCTCAACGATGCACTCAGGCCTCTAGTTCTATTAATTCCACTCCGGATGGTCTTCCACCTTCTCAAATCGACACGATTCATATCGCCACTAGAACACAACAGTATGATAATCTATCATCATCTACGTCTCGGCCACGAGGTTGTCATTTCTATAGCCCCTGAAGGAGTTCCTCCTTCCTCATTAGCCTCGAGACCTTGGGTCTCTATTCATGCTTCACTTAAGGCTCAGATTCCCGTGTCTATTGAGGAAAGTGTTATGAAACAACTTACCCATGCTCTGGTCAAAATTTCTCTTTTTGACCTCATTCAATCATCTCCACAGCATCGTCAGGATTTGATTGATAATCTATGTCGCATCGCAGTGAAGTCTTGATGAGCCCCAGCCTTTTGAGATGGTTGTTGGACTAAATAGACCATCAATGGCCATTTCCTTTGAGGATTCTAAAATTCCTCCCCTTTCTTCTGAGGATCTAGAGGCTCCCTTCTTTATCACAGTTCAAATCAACAACACTACATTAAAATGCACTATGATCGACAGTGGTGCTGCAATCAACATCATTTCCTCTCACACATTCGAGAAACTTAAGTTATTAAAGAACGTAGTGTCACCACTACCTTTTTCCCTTCAATCATTTAACGATCAGTAGACGGTGACTTTAGGAACTGTGGTCCTACCCATTCAGGTGGGTAAGAAACTGCTTCATGAGATTTTTTACATTGTTGAAGGAAAATTCCACTACAACATGATCCTCAGATGTTCTTGGAATCGTACAATGCATTGTGTCCCATCAACCCTCCATCAATGCTTAAAATATCAGCATGAGGGAAAATTCTATACTCATCCAAGAGATCCTTTTCCTTTCGCACAGTGCGACATGACCACAAGATCGACCCCTCTAAAGGAGAATGCTAGTTCTCCTGACGAGGCCTCATCCTCTTCCATACCTACAAAAAAACTACCAGATTTACAAAATCTTGAAGAAACATTGCATTATTTTTCACTAGGAGAGCTTCCTCTTCTCTCTTTTGACACCCATCTCAAACCTAATAAGTATGGTAGACCAGAAAAGCAACTTGAATATCAGCCAGGTCTTGGTCATGTCGTCACCATTGGTCTACCCAATCAACAGACTAACTTCATTTATGGTGGTCTTGATACACCTCACTATCACCCAAATTCTCCCCTAGGGCCAAACCCTATTCAGTAGGGTTTGATTGTTTACAGAATCCCACGTTTGCAAAAACTTATTTATATCAATGCGCATGGAACGGATTTGGCTTAGGAAAATATGAATAGGGTATACATGACCTTGCGTCCATTAAAACTCTTAAACCACATCAAAAATTTGGTTTAGGATTTAAACCTCTCTCAAAACCACCATCACCATTCTCGATGAGCCTCTCTCCATTGAAGAACCATCTTCTCCCACCAAGTCAAAAGCATCACTTGATGTGGATGACACCATTTCCATCCCGCCTAAATTTTTTTAGTCAATACCATTTCCATAGGTCCATTGACTTATAAAAATAATGGCGAATCTAGTTCCATACCATTAGTCTACCCTGAAATAATTGGAGACAACTCTCCCACTTTCAACACTATTCACTGTGCAGATGATGATTCTATTCTCACCTATTTGGGGGCAGAGGACTCTTATCTTCCTAAAACCATTCCTTCGACATGTCTACGCTTCTCGTGAAGCCACTTTGTCGACCTTAATATAGGGACTCGAAGACCCTTGCATCATTAAGGTCGGCCAATCTCTTAACCAACGAAGTTAGGATACTTTACCACATTTCTTTCTAACCATCACTAAGATTTTTCTTGGTCATACGAAGATATTCCAGGACTAGATCCTGATATTGTGGTCCACAATATCGTTACTCTTCCAGACATCAAACCGGTTAAACAAAAATTGCATAAAATGCACCCTCGTATAGCCCTTCTTGTCAAAGAAGAGTTGCAGCGCTTGCTTTCTGCTAACTTCATCCAACCCATTGATTATCCACAATGGGTTTCAAATGTAGTACTAGTAACTAAAGCTACTAGGAAAATTCAAATTTGTACCAACTTCCGGGATCTTAATCTCACTTGTTCGAAAGATGATTTCCCTCTACCTAATATTGATGAACTTGTGGATTTAACCGCAGGTCACAAGATGTTTTCTCTTATGGATGGTTTCTTTGGATATAATCAAATTCTCATCACACGAGAAGACCAGCATAAGACTTCTATCATAACCCCTTGGGGGACTTTTTGTTATCATGTCATTACTTTTGGTCTTAAGAATGCGGGAGCAACCTACCAATGAGCAATCACCTACATCTTCCATGATCTCTTACACAAAATTGTGTAGGATTGTGTCGATGATCTCCTCGAGTAAATCCAAATGTTGTCAAGATCTTCTTTTCATTATTGTACCTCTCTTTGAGAGGCTCATTCATTTTTGTCTTCACCTAAATCCATCTAAATGCTTGTTTGGCGTTCTCACTAGTAAAATCTTAGGCTTTATCATTTCTATTAGGGGCATTGAAGTCGATCCCATAAAAATAAAGGCTATCCTTGAGATGCCTCCCCCATATAACTTAAAACAACTCCATGGTCTTCGGGGATGCCTTGATCGGTGCATCATTTTATCTCACAACTATTAGAATGTTGTCAACCTTTTCATCATCTCCTCCATAAGAATGTGCATTTTGAATGGGAAGAGCATTGCCAAAAGGCCTTTGATGATCTCAAAGATTATCTTCTTTCTCCACTTGTGCTTACACCTCCACGCGAGGGGGAGCCATTCTATCTTTATATTTCTGTGACTGACCATGCTCTGGGAGCCATGATCTTGCATCGGGATGGTAACGGTAAAGAACAAGACGTATATTACATCATTCGCACTCTTCATGAGTATGAAACACACTATTCTGAAGCTAAAAAATTGTGTTATGCTCTCTTCTTCACAACCTCTAAGCTTCATCACTACCTCCTTAATCACAAGACTTATATTTTTACGAGTATCAATCCACTCAAGACAATGCATGTGAAACCATATCACAATGATCATATCACTCGTTGGATCATGCTCATGACAGAGTTTGATCTCAAGTTCATCTCACAAAAATCTATCAAGGGTCAGGTCATTGCGG
This sequence comes from Taxus wallichiana var. yunnanensis, assembly GCA_018340775.1. Lineage (NCBI taxonomy): Eukaryota > Viridiplantae > Streptophyta > Pinopsida > Cupressales > Taxaceae > Taxus > Taxus wallichiana. The sequence continues at coordinate 340,202,368 of CM031236.1, forward strand.
ATCAATTAGCTGATACTCCTCTTCCAAACACCAAAATTCCCCTTGCTCAATTCCTAGATGAATGCATTCAACAAATTGATTTCAGTCTTTCTCCGTTTAAAATGAAACTCTTCTTTGACGGGTCCAGATGTCAGCAAGGGGGAGGTGTAGGTTTTTTCATGATTCCTCCTTGGGGTGCACCTATCCCTGTCGCACACAAACTTAATTTTGAGTGTACCAATAATATGGCCAAATATGAAGCTCTTGTTTTAGGTCTTTGAATGCCATTAATCTTGGTGCTCACCATATCGACATCTTTGGTGATTACGAGCTGATCATTAATCAAGTCATGGGTGTCTATCTATGTAAAAATGATATTCTTCAAAAATATCATGATATTGATCTCTTTCAACTTCAAGATTTTGATAAATTTACTATCCAAGATATCCCTCGCACTTATGAACCGATTTTGAATACAATGGCTTCTTTAGCCTTGGTTATTCCACCTTTTACCGAAGACTCGCGACTTTCTATGGTTGTGCAGTGTTTAGATCAACCCTTTCATCTCAGACAGTTAACTTCAATCAACGCCATCACAACCAACACTCAAGATGAGTGGTATCGGCATATTTTTATTATCTATCATGTTCGGTGCTCCTCGATCGATATGATATCCAATGACAAAATATATTTTATCCTTTGTGCTAATCACTATACTATTATGGGTGGAATCCTCTACAAACGTGGTTTTGATGGTATTTTGCTTCGGTGCCTCAAAACCCCTGAATCATCTAAAGCCATCCAGGAAGTCCATGATGGTATCTGTGGGGAAATTTTAGTGTCTTAGCTATAGCTAAATGCATCTTACATTTAGGTTATTATTGGCCTTCTCTTAATCAAGAATGTTGTGAATACACTAAGAAGTGTGTCAAGTGTCAACAACATTCCAATCTTACACATATCCCTAGCAAGGCTTTTTGCAACCTCGCAACATATTTGTGGCCTTTTTCACAATGGGGTCTTGATCTCATCGGTCTCATTTTATCCTGCTCTCCACATCATCATCACTCTATCATTACTGCCATAGAATACTTCACTAAGTGGGTGGAGGCTATTCCTCTTTCATCGACCTAAAGCTAAACCCATTGTTGATTTTGTCTATCAACACATCATTTGTCGCTTTTGTGTCCACACAAACTCATCACATAAAATGGTAAATATTTCAAAAAAATTGATTCTAGAACCTCATGATGCTTTCAATATCAAACTCAACTTTTCTTCTCCATACTATCCCCAAGATAATGGCCAAGTGAGGCTTCCAATAAAACTTCGCGTAATATCCTCGCAAAGGTGACTAGTTGAGCTTGGTAGGGATTGGCATCTACATATCCCTTTTGCTATCTCGGGCTTATTGGACTAGCATTCATACTCCTACTTGGTGCTACTCCTTTCTCTCTAGTCTATGGATCGAGAGGGTGTCCACCCTTTAGAGGTCTAGGTTCCGTCTCTTCGTGTTTCTGTTAGAGAATTTTTCTCGTATGAGGACTATTGTCAAAATCATCTAGCATGAGCTTGAGTTGCTAGGTGAGCGGAATCTCAATGATCTTGAGCATCATCAAGTCTATCTTTAGCATGTAAAACATTCTTATAACAAGAACTTGCAGCACCGTGACTTCAAAGTTGGTGATCTTATTCTCAAAGAAAACCAAAATGTCACTACACTAGAAAGGATTCAGCGTGGTAAGTTCACTCCTACCTAGATGGGTCCGTACGTAGTCACTCATAAATATGGCTCTGGGGCTTATCATCTATCTTCCATGGATGGTGTACTTGAAGTAGAGCCTCTTAATGCCTTACATCTAAGGCCCTTTTATTGTTAATATCTATCTTACATGATCTTAGTCACAAAACCAGATTCTTCATCCATCTGCAACCAGTCATGTATTTCATAGTGATTCGGAACTATGTGGTTCTCTGCGTTATGTCTTTTCTACCTTAAATATGAGTATCATGGCTATACTCATGGAATTTTTCTTATGGATATGTTCCTCCTCATGGTAGGAACACCTTAATCACTACTTCATTTGTCCCAAGTGTCTATCTTAATCGAATCTACTGGGCATGAGTACGTGTTTTTATACATTTTCTTCCCCTCTATCTAATCTATCAGGTCTAAACTCAACTTCTTTTACAAAGCTCTAAAAGCTCCAAACAACTAAAAAAGCTCCGAAGCTCCAAGAAAAAGAGAAGATGTTATCCTAACATTCCAAAAGATAGACTGATCCCTTGAAGGACAGCTATCCATGCCTTACCAAATAAATAAAAATTATGGACCATTCCCTTGAAGGATGGCTATCATGAAATTAAAAATACAAGACCTGTTCCTAGAAGGAAGGCTACTTATTTCATGGAATTTTCAAGGCTTCTCGCATTTAATCAGCCTTTGCGATGTAACAAACTTCCTCTTGGCTAGTTTGTTCACTTTTTAGCATCATTGAAAGACTTCCTTTATCGATCAGTTTTCTATATTTGCAAACTTCCCGCATTGATCAGTTTTCTCTTCTATCAAAAAAAAAATCATGAAGCTGAGATATAAGACTTTTTTCGATCATATGGAGACCCTATTTTCCCAATATGAGAACGTATTCTATCCTTCATACATTTTGAAAAGATACATACTTACTTCTCATTCCATTTACCTCTAGATTTAGATTTGGTTTTGATCGACTAGTGTCGAGTTCATTTTATCTATATCTATGGCCTTATGTGCATCATCTTTTTGGTTTTCTACCAAAGTCTCTATTTATGGTCGGTTAGGTGCCTAAGTTATCATTATTTTTCCTATCTAGGTGTATTACTTTTTATTTCTAAACAAGGATAATATCATTACATCCTTTTCTATCACAAGGAACATTTCCCATTATTATTTGTTGTTCATCCAATTAAATTGACATTTAACATGTTAATTTAGTCAAATCTATCATCTATCTATGCTCATCTCATCTACTTCATCTAAAAACATCAAAGTAACATATATCATGTGGATCCATCTATCCATCTATCTATAACATGTTAATCAATTATTCATCCATGACAAATCAAAATTAAAACACATCTATCTCTCTATATCCTCATTTGTTCTCCTGTCTTACGCATGTGTTACCTGTCACACATTGCCGCCATCATTATGTCTTTCTTTTCGGTACTTGTACCTGATCACCTTGCATAGCCTCACGTGCATCTCGCTCGTGGCTCGGCTTTGCTTGTTATTCCCCACCTGGGGCATCTCATCATTATATCTTTTACATGTGCCACCCATAAGCACACCTGTTCTGCCTAGTCTGGTAGCATTTCTATTACAAAGTCTACTGTAGTGGCCATATGTCGATTTTCGTGGTGGCTTTCCTCTCAAGGCCGTCACTTCATCCTTCTTGTCTAAGCGTTGATGCTTGGCTTGTTTATTTGATCATTGTTATGACCTGAGTGTTGCCTTTTGGCACATATTTTCGATATTATCACCCATTTCGAGTTTTTCCCTGTACATGGGTCACTCGCATTTGTGGCAGCTTAAAGATAGCGGGTCTATAGGCACTAACGTCATCTACTTTGCAGACCATCTAGTTGTCCCTACCAATGTGTCATTCTTTAGTTGTTGCTATTTTGTAGCCCTCCTTCCACTCACGGGTCTGTAGGTACTAACGTCGTCTCATACAAAGACCATCTAGTCTGCCCTACCAATGTGAGTTCCTTAGGTTGCTTTGCTTTTTTATTTTTTCATGTGTCATCAATGATCAGATCTACTCAGGACATCTAGCTAGGGAATCATTTGTTTTCATCTACCTTTTTCAAACTTGGGATTGGTTATTCTTTCGGGACCCATCCCATCCCTAGTTTGAGGGGGGATCACATCATCACTTTTTCTTCCTTTCTTCCAACTCCTTGTTTTTGTCTTTCAAATTTGCTTATCGCAAGTTACTTGACAAAAAGGGGCAAAATGTAGACACCTAAAATTGGTTACCCAATTTAGTGTCCCCCGTGTTCGTTTACCTTCTTGGGTAACCTAGGGCACCTTTATATCACCACTTTTCCTTTAGGGTATTAATTAAATATCTAATTAAACATCTATCCTAAGTTTTTGTACCCCATTGTATTTTATCCATGGATAATTAAATATTAACTATTTAATTATACTTTTAACATGTAACTTAATCGATTATCTACCCCATATCAATTTACAACCTCCCGTGCTATTATTATCCATCTATCCCACCTATTTCTCCTCTCCTAGAACCATAGAGTGGGATTCCTCTCATATTTTAGTAGAAGGGATACATTTATTATCCCCATAATTCATTTTTGCCACTTCAGGAGTCTGTTCCCTGATTGGCGCCGACTGTTTCTTGATCGATGCCAATTTTTCTAAGCGGCGCCGATTTTATTTCGGTCGGCGCCGATTATAAATTTATGACCTGAGATCCTCTTTGGTTAAATTCAGGAGATGGTTGCTTTGAGATTGCTTCGTCTAAGTGATTAAAGATATTATCAGAGGAAGAGTGGGTTTTATGTAGTTTAATCCCTAAGAGGTGCATTTTTACTATATCCATAGATCTATAGCTCTTACGGGTATCCACAACTACCCTGGCCATCAATCATTAATCAAGCGTTTTCAAAATCCATCAATTTCTACCTCGGATCCTCTTTTTCCATCTTCAATCTCTACTTTTTGATCAATCTTCAGTAATCTGGTCTCACGTCCAATCTATTTTTCTTAGTTTGCTTTCTTTTTTACTTTTAGCCTTCTACGTATGCATGTGCGTCAATCGACACCGACCTAAACCAATTGACGCCGATCACTGTCTGATCGATGCCGACCAAAACAAATGACGCCGATTTTCCTAATCGATGCCGATTCACCTAATCGACGCCGATCGACCTGCAGACAGGTAAAAGAACTTAGGTAATACAAATCCAATATTGTTTTCATAGTTTCCTATTTTCTATTGATTTCTAATTGTTGTTTACATTCTGTCTGTCATTTTTAATCAAAAAAATATAGAAATTTACTTACATATTTTATCATGTATGATTCTTTCTTTAATTGAAAACGTGGAATGAAATCCGTCGAGGGAGCTTATCGCTTCCTAGACCCTCTTTTCGGGCAGTCCACCCAAATATCTTTTAACATTGTCTTTTTTTGTCAAGAATCTGTGTCTCGCAGGTTTCTCGGATCTACCTTGTAGGATTGCTCATGTGCGCCTGTCTTGTCTACATCAGCTTTCTTTTCCATCTACATCTTTAGATCTTTTCTTATCTATCAGGTATCGATTTCATTTGAGTTTTTCAGAGTTTTTGTGTTTAGTTTGGTACATTAACTTGCACAGGTAACAAGCGTGGAAATTCTTGATCTACAAAACAAGTCTACTCTTTTGAGGTTCTTGGCTTGCATGTTTTATTTGGTTATTTGCTTGCTGGGTTTTATAAATCTCTGGAAATTTGGATATGAAATCCTTAGCAAAATAACATTAAGTTTGGAAACTTACCTTGTGTTAGTTCTTTTAAAAAAAAAAAAAAAAGAATGCATGCAAAACGTATTTCTGTAACTCTGCTTGTCATTCTAGAACTGGTAATTGAAGTGTTCTATTTTAAATGACCTTCGTTGCTATTTAAATATGGTTCTATGTTTGTGGGAACCTTGAGTTCCATTTGATCTTGTTGGAGTTTGTGTTTTGTTTGATCTTGAGCTTGTATTGAGCTCGTGTTTTTCTTGAGCTTGTAATCGAGCTCGTATTTGGTTTGGAACTTGTTTTTGGTTTCATGTTTGATGAAAGCTGGTGATGGAGGTTCTTGATGCTCTAACCTGTGTTTGGAATCTTGGGTAACTCTGGGACTGTTGTTGAAGCCCGTATGTGGCTCTGTACCCGTGTTTTATTCTTGTGAAATTCTAGACTATTAATGGAGGTTCGTGTTTTACACCGCACTCATATTTTGTTACTTGTATAGTTCGAAATCTTGTTTGAAGCTCATGTTTTGTTTTGAGTTAGTATTAGGGCTTCTTGTTTAAAATATAAATTGGAATGGGAACTTCATGTTTCCCTAAACCTATGATTAGAGACTTGTGTAGCTCTGAACTGTTATTGGAAGTTCGTATTTTATACTTCCCTCGTATTTAAATACTTGTGTAGTTCTAAAATTTTGTTGAGACTTCATGTTCGACTGCTCTGGTATTTTGAGTTGGGTTTTACTTGTATTAAAAGTTTAAAACTTATAACTCTTTTGTTGAACTATTGCTCAAAGAAAATTGGGAGAATAGTTGGCTGAGTTATTGGGTAGACTCTTTGAGATCTTAACTGAAAATGTCTTTGTTTGATGGATGGATTTGGTATTTCTTTTCTGAGAACTATTTCATCTTTTCTAAGATGGCAATGGAATTTTATCGGGGGTATTTTTTTCCCTCTATTTTGTGGAAACCCGCATCTTCATATCTTTTAAAATAAGTTCTGGGTTTTGTTTAAAAGAATATTTTATTACTTTAGTACTCTGAATTATTATGGAGGGATTACTTGTCTCTATTCAGATTGTTTTTGTATTATAGTACTTATTGAATCGAGAACTAATTACTCTTTTGTAATGCAATATTGAAACCTGAAAATGGGATTTCAGTCTTTGAGTTCGTTGGTACTTCTAAACATGTTTAGCTTATTGATCATCATTTTTTTTTTTCTATCTCTTGTTGGATATAGTAAATAAACCATGTGTCTTTGTAAAAGAAAGGAAAGTGATTCCTTTGGAATAGAATGTTATTTTTGGGACTGTTATGCGTATTTCATTATGATATTAGAATTGAAACTCATGTTTATTAAAGGTAAAGAATTGTAAGGAAAATGCTAGAGTGCTTTCTTCTTACTGTGAATTGATTTTGTTCTCTCTTCTGGGAACTAGCTTATGAATTTCTAAGTATGAATTAAAATCGAGAATTCATTTGTTTGTACAATAAAATGAATTATTGATTGGATAATTTGCTAATTAAGATCCCTTTCTTTCTATTGTTGGGATAAGTTCATTGGTTGAACTTTTCTTTTTGACTCTCTTATGAAATGGAGATTTATTTATGAGTTGTTTGGTCTTCCTTGTTCAAATCATTTGTTGAAATGATGTAGGAAGAGATTAGATGATTCATTTTGTTGAACAGAAAATGTAAGCTTGTTTGGCAGACTGTTTGTTTGACAAGGCTTTGCTTTGTTTGGTTTGAGATGAGTAAGTTTTATCTCTTGCACTCTATCTTTTTATGGATCCTCCTTGGATGGACTCGAGTAGAGATTAACTCCTATATGAGTCTACTTTGATTTGTGAACGTTGGTTTCAGATCTTTAAATGTTAACTTCTAACATGTGGAAGTAGATTTAGACTTGTAGGTAGACTGTTTGATTCTTTATTCCTTCTTGGATTGAAATGGGATTCTATTCTGATGAATATCTTAAATGTTGAATTTTAAGGTAGTTGTCCTTTAAATGAAACTGTTAATTCATGTTATGATTTTTTTTCAGTTTTTGGATGTCTTGTGTTTGGGAATAGTTGTAATGGTTCTTCTTCTTCTTCTTTTGCTTAAGAGTTAGATGAATCATCCTAATGAGAACCATGTTGTAAACCCTTCTTTTGTCTTAAAGCAAAGATAATTGTTGTATTCTATTATGATAGAATTGGGAACAATGAGATGTTATGATCTGTTTTTTTCTTAAGGATAATTGATAGGATCAATTAAACTTTAATTTTGTAAGGTAGATATAGTGGATTATATTATGTTCTTCTCTTGGAAGTGAATTCAATTGGTTAAATGTACTTATTTTCCATTTTTGTTATTGCTTATATTGATATTTATGATGTAATAATTGTCTCATTAAAGTAGAGTTGTTTTAATGGAACAATTATTGGAATGCACTTCATTTTAAGGCTTAGTGCTTATCATGCTCAGTTCATTAAATTGACCCATGATAGCAATTTTTGTAGATGGACTTCATAAGTGATAAAAGAAGGCAAAACTTATATGATGCATTGGATGATTTCAATCTAATTCCTTGTGAAGAATTCTGATTCGTTCTTGAGATTGCATTGAAAAAGGAAAAGTAGTATTCTTTTTGAATGAAGGTGGTTGTTATGCAATATGCCTAAATGCATAAGTTTTGTAAATGTATAAGTTATAAAGATGAATTGAAAGTTGAGAGTTTACCTATATTGGTTGTGTAAATTATTTTGTACTTGTATGGAAGAGATGGACTCTATCTTGTTGATATTCTTCATACTATTTTTATGCTTAATTGGTTATCCTTTAATAAGTTGGATAAAGGGATTTAGTTCAATTTCCCTAATCTTGGTGTAGCTTGTTAAGTTTCAGAATATGATATTTGATATCTAAACTATATAACATAGTAATGTAACGTGTGATGAACATACATTAAGAAATGTGGATATTGGGTAGGATACACCCTAACACTTAACCTGTAGAGAAAGAATCTTTCTCTTTCTTAATGGAATATAAACCAAAAAGGTTTGCAAGTATGACTACAATTTATTAGACTTCATTTTGTATGAAGTATACTTTATATTGGATATATTCTGGCATTGAAATTTTCTAAAAAGTTATTGTACTTTTTAAATAAGACATATTATAACATTGTACAGTTACGGTTAATTGGCAGTTTAACTATGTGATCAAACATTAAAAGTGACCATGAATATAATGGAGTTCTTAATGGAATAAATGAAGAAAATTTAGGAAAGAAATTATTGAGCATTGGATTAGGGATTGGTAGTGTTGCTGTAATCAATAATTAATTGAGTAACAATGTATTAACAATCCCCTTGGGGTTATGTACATCTCGATGAGGCAGTTTTTGTAGGATGTTGGCACATGCCAATTACAGGGCTATAATTTTGAGAAGGCTTGGGTCTTCTCAAGAATACAGTGTTGTAGTTGATATGTGGCATCAATCTTTTCATTGATGATCTATATCTACACCCGATAGGAACTCAGACATGAAACTAGTTTCTCTCTAGGTCCGAATAGGAGCATATTTAGGATATGAATTAGCTCCTAATGGATTAGGGTATGTTGGAACATCCAAACGAATTACGTCAATCAAGTATTCCCATTTACCCTAATCCATTATGAGCTTCTTCTTATAATAGGTTATGTTCCTACCTAGGTCTAGGGTTAAACCTAGGACAAGTGGACCGATGTAGTTAGTAAAGATCGGTCATGATAATTAAGGAGTGAGGTGAAGGACGCATTCCAATATGATGAGTATATCATCTAGGAATAGTGACATACATAGTATGTTACAAATATTTGCCAAAGTATTGCAAACTAATGATTGTGTTGTCCTATGTCACCAAGTTTAAAACAACATGATATCAGATGAATATTGGTAGCAAATATTCAAATATGTTCATTAAACAGATCACTCAGTACTGGTGTAGGGTAGGATGACAAAGTATACGAAGTATACAATATGTATTCAATACATAAAATAACATAAATAGATTGGTAGCTTATAAAGTTATGGAATGAATAAATCGGTGAATCACTGAGTCATTATAGCTGCATATGTTTATCCATTGAATTTGATTGGCATGGAATGTTTGTTCTAAATATTGCTTTATTTAGAATAGTGAACATTATTAAAAAAATTTCTCTTGATTCTAAAGTCTTAAAATGGGAATGTTACATCTTGGTATCGAGTGAAGGTTACAATTGTTGGACCTATTGTGTCCACAATTTGATAAAAATTAAATTTTCTTGTAACATAAAATGGTGAGAACACGAGGAAACACTACAAATAACCCTCCACTAAGGAAGGAGTGGTAACTTCCTAGAAAATTGATGAGATCCTTGCTGCCATGTTAGACACAAGAGATCATTTGGTTGTGCTTTGGAACAACAAGTAATGGGTAATGAGGAGGAGGAAGAAGCTAATGACAATAATCAGCCACCTCAGGGGACAATGCCAATGTGGGTGTTGATAATAAAAATGTTAACATACCTATGGAGCACGAGAACAAAAAGGCTAGGCTAGTAACAAAACTCACTAATGACATAAAAGGATAAGTCCACCCAATTTTGATGACATCACATTAGGAGATGGGGTTGAGAATCGGCTCGGTGAGATGGAGAAATACTTTGCAATAAGAAATTTATGAGAAGAAACAAAGGCAATATGAGGAGCATATCAACTTTCCCATGAAGCATCTTTAGGGTGGGACATCCACAAGGCTGAGTTGAACATTGATGAATCTAATATCACATGGGACCAATTTCAAGGTTACTTTAGGTAACGATGGATACCACCACTTTATTATGATCGAGAAAATGATTGAATTTCATAACTTAGCTCAAGGAAAGTTAATTAGAATCGAGTATTGGGAGCGATTTACAAAACTCCTTAAGTATGTGCCTCAAGTACCAAACCGATGAGAATTTTAGGATAAGGAAATTCATCATAGGATTGAATCCGTTATAAGAGGATAGGTGGATGTTCAAAGCCACCCACGATGGAAGGGGTTGTTGAAAAATCCATAAGGCAGTAACAAAAATTAAAGCCAATTTCTACTCACAAGGAGGAAGTAAGGAAGAAGAATCCCAACTCCTCTTCATCCTCTCTTGCACCCAAGAAATGACCATGGAATAAATTCAGAATGAAATGTAATTTTTGTCCGATATAAATAACAAAATCGCAACAAACAAGTTTGTTGGTAATGCACGGAACAACTTTGCCAAGAACAATAATAATGGACTGAAGTCCTATGGGGGTCTTAATGATAACTCTAAGGTTGGAATTAAACCTGAGATTAGGAAAGGATGTGTAGGAGGATGTTACAACTATGGCAAAGATAATTATGCAAATAAATGTCCTTTGAAGAAGGATGATTGCAATAAATAGCACAAGATACATGCTATAATAGTGATAAATAGGTGAGAAACAGACACACCCATAGAAGTTCCGGGTAAGTTATTTGGTTTACCAATAACTATTATTTTTGATACCGGAGCTACTGAATGTTTTATTTCTAGTAAATTAACATCAAAATTAAAAAGAAAAGCTAGAAACATGGATAAAACATGGACTGTATAGTATGGTAATAATGTTGTTCATATGGTTAGTATGTGTCTTTTTGGAGAAATCCTTGATTTACCTAACTTTTCCACAGAGGTTGATCTTTATGTTACACCTTTAGGGTCTTATGATGTAATCATAGGTGTTAATTGGTTAGCAGAACATAAGGCTAAAGTGGACTATTTTGAAAAACACATTAGTTGTTTAGATGACCTATAGAAAACAATAGAGATTCAGGGTGTGAAACGTGAGATTTCTGTTAGAAAACTATCAACTATGTAACTTAAAAAGGCCAAAAATAAAGGATGTACCTTATATGCAGTAAAAATTACTGAACCATAGAAGAGAGAAGTGATATTATGGAATGATATCCATTGTTATGAGACTTCAGTGATGTATTTCGGAAGAATTTTCAGGTCTTCCACCCAAAAGGGAATTTGATTTCATGATTGAGATCAAGCCTAGAACTGAACCTATTTATAAAGCACCGTATCGAATGACTACTACAGAATTAGCATAGATTAAGGCTCAATTGCAAGAATATTTTTCTAAGGGTTTGATTAGACCAAGTGTTTCATTTTGGGGAGCACCCGTAATTTTTGTGAAAAAGAAATATTGAACACTTAGATTGTGCATTGATTATAGAATGCTAAACAAGGAAACAATCAAGAATAGATATCCACTCCCTAGGATTGATGATTTATTTGATCATATGCGTGGAGCATTGTATATTCCAAGATAGATTTTGATCTAGCTATCATCAACTGATATATAAATCAAGGATGAGGATATTCATAAAATAGATTTTAGAACAAGGTATAGACATTATGAGTTTATAGTTTTACCTTTTGGATTAACTAATGTACTGCGGCATTTATGAATTTAATGAATAATATATTTCAAGAATACTTGGAAAAATTTGTGCTCATATTATTGGAAGACATTCTCATATATTCTAAAAGCATTGAGGAGCATCATGAGCATTTGCAAATAGTTTTGGAAATTCTGAGAAAGAGACGGTTGTTTGGTAAGCTATCCAAATGTTCCTTTTATGACACAAAAGTGCACTATCTGGGACATGTAATAAGTAAAGATGGAATTTATGTAGATCCTTCAAAAATTATAGCTATAACAGAATGGCTTGCACTAAAGAATGTACATGAACTAAGAAGCTTCATGGGACTTGCTGGCTACTATAGGAAATTTGTAAAATACTTTTCTAAGATAGTTGCACCAATAACTTCCTCACAAAAGAAAGATAAAAAGTTTTTTTGGAGTGAGAAATGTGAAATTGTGTTTAAAAACTTGAAGGAACAGTTAACTTCAACACCTATTCTTGTAGTACTAGATCCTAATGGAGATTTTATGGTGGTAATTGATGCATCCAGTGAAGGTCTAGGAGGTATTTTGTTACAAAGTGGTCATGTTATACTAGAAAAATTAAGTTACATGAGTTGAATTATGTTCCACATGATTTAGAGTGTGTTGTCATTGTTCATGCACTTTAGGTTTGGAGACATTATCTGCTTGGTAAACCAATCGAGTTGAAAAATGATCATCTTGGGCTGAAGTACATTTTCACTCAACCAAATTTGAATGCAAGACAATGAAGGTGGTTAGAGTTTTTGTCTCAATATGATTTTGACATAAGTTACATTAAAGGAAAAGAAAATAGAGTGGTTGATGCTCTAAGTCGTAGGAAGCACATTTATGCTCTTATAACACTTAGAAATCAGTTTAAGGATGAAGTAAAAAGTGTTATGGAATCTGATTCTTACTTTCAACAAGTAAAAGTAGCACTTTGCTATAGATTTTAATGATTTCAGAACAAATGTTTTCACTTTGATAAAGAAGGAAGTTTACGATTTGAAAAAAGAGTTTATGTACCTTTGCTTAATAATTTGAGAAAGAACTTGGCTAAACAGAAAGGCAAGAGAAAAAAGGAGGAGGGGGATATTGATAGCAGCCAGATTGATGATATCTACAAGAATCTGACCTCCTTAGACTCCCGTTTAGGGAAGGCCAAAACTTGACATGATTACAACATGTCCATCTTTAGGGCGATTGAGGAGTTCATTGAGCAACATGTCAAAAGTGTCTCCAACCTCAACGGTATTCTGGATACACTTTGGGGTAACGAAAAGGAAAGCAAAAGGACCATTGAGCAGCTGGATAATATTGATGCTGCCCACATGACAACTTTGGGTATGTTCCACTCTTGGAAGAATATCAAGACCAGCATTGACAAAGCTACCAAGAAGTAGTTGTAGTTGCTTTTGCTGTTCTTGTATGTTTTTATGCTGTTTTTTTGTGGTCTCTCTACTGCTTTTTTGCAGTAATTTTGTTGTTTTGTCTCGTTTGGGTAGCTATTTTTGGGCTACTTGAGCTTCATTGTAACACTTGGATTTTGATCCTTTTCTCTCTGGTTCACATTCCTATTTTGGCTCCTAGGCCATATTTTGTTCTCAAGGGTATAGTCCCTTTCAAAAAGTATTTGCAATAATAAAAAAAATAATTTGAGAAAGAAATTGTTAATCGAATTTGATAATTCACCTTTTTCTGGACACCCTGGCATTACTAAGATGCTTGCTGCTATAAAATAGAAATATTTCTGGAAAGGAATGAAAAAGGATGTTATTTATTTTGTGACACATTGCCTTGAATGTCAACATGTTAAAGCGAAACATATGCACCCAACCAGTTTGTTGTATCCTCATAGCATACCGCAGTACAAATGGCAAGTAATAAGCATGGATTTTGTACAAGGGTTGCCTATGTCAAGAAATAAGCATGATGTTATCTTAGTAGTTGTGGATAAACTAACAAAGGTAGCACATTTTATTGTTGGAAATCTGAAGGATGATTCTCCTATTTTGGCAAGAAGATTTATACACAAAATTTTCAGATTACATGGAGTACCTAAGTTAATAATTTCAGATAGAGATCCTAGAATGACATCAAGATTTTGGAAAATGATTAATGCAACTCTAAGAACTAAGCTAAATTTCAGTTATGCATATCATCTGGAAACAGATGGGCAGACTAAAAGAGTAAATCAAGTTTTAGAAGATATGTTATGAATGTATTGCAAGGATCAACAATATAAGTGGGAAGAGTATCTTATATTAGTTGAATTTACATAGAATAATACATATCATGGTTCTCTTAAGATGGCACCTTTAAAGGCATTAAATGGAATAAAATGTAGAACCCCTGTTAGTTGGGATAGCATAGAAGATAGAGAGGTAATTGGACCTAAAATTCTTACTGAAATGGAACAACAAGTTAAATTGATTCGTGAATTCTTGAAAGAAGCACTTTGGATAGGTAAAAGAGTTATGCTGACTTGAAGAGGGTTGATAGGAAATTTGAACTTGGTGAGAAAGTCTTTCTTCAGGTTAAACCAAAAAATATTTTTCTAACTTTTGGCAAGGCTGCCAAGTTATCACCTCATTATGTGGGACATTTTGAGATAGTTGAAGTAATCAACCCTGTAGCTTATCATTTAGCATTACCTCCTACTTTGTCATGAATGCATGATGTTTTCCATATTTATTTACTTAAGAAATACATTTCAGATTTATCACACGTGTTAAATTGAAATTCCTTGCAGGTCTAGGACCCAGGAATAATTGTTGTTAAACCCATACGAGTGCTTGAAACTCACTAGTTGCATTTGAGAAATTGAGAAATAAGACAATGTAAGGTCCAGTGGGACCAATTTAACGAAGAGAGTGCAACTTGGGAAAACCCAGAGGATATGAAAACTACTTTTCCATATCTATTTGAACATAATTGATTTTTTTGACTGATAAACATTTATGATTTTATATTTATACGACAATAAGTATGCCAGTTTTGGGTAGATATTTATTTGATTTGAATAAACAACTATTTAATGCTGATTTCTTGAACTATAAGGTTCTAATATATTTTGACTTATGGTAAGAAAAGTGAATGAATTGATTTTCATGATGTAAATTGTTAAAAAAAAGAGAGGTAATCATCAGGACGATGATTCTTTTTAGGAGGGAAGCATGTAACACCCTTGACAATTTTTATATTCCTCCTTTGCATTTCAAGTGTTAACAGGTGATTTTCTTTTAAAGATGTGTTCTTTTGATTGATGGAGATCATGCTTGATATGGATAAATCCTTCCTTCTCTTAAGATCATTGGACTGAAATGGAATGGATTCCTTTAATCTATTTTTCACTTCTTTTAGATGAGTTACAATCTAGTTTAAGAGTTGTAAACTTATCTCCTTATCTGACTCATCCTTGGATCAATTTCAGTGATCCTAGGAATGTTTTAAATCTACTCAGTTGAATGAAGGGTAAATTGACATTCAATAAAATTGAGGGACATATCAGATTGAAATTTGTTGTTACAAGTTCTTAGATTTTGTGTGAATGTGTTTCCATTCAGTTGTATGTTGTGCTTGGGTCTTTGGAGATTGATCATGGCAGGACATTGCTGATGTAAATGAAATGCAGCCTGTTCATGACATTGGAAGGATTTAGAATCCTAAAACTACAGGATTATCCTATGGAATCCTAAGCTAGGTAAGAATATATATATACTACCTAGCTATGTTACTTAATTGATTTTATTTCTAACCTAAGCCTTGTGCTAAGGGAGTATGTAAAGGTTACTAGGCTATTTAATTTAACCTAAAACCTAATGCTATAAGATTATGTGATGATCTAACCTAATGCCTAAAACTACTATGTTGTGAATTAATCTAACCTATGTGGAAACTACCTAAGGTAGTGTGTAAGGCCTAAGGTGATTAATTCTAAACTAACCTAAGTTCTAAAGGATCTATCCTAAGCTATTTCAATGGGAACCTAATGGGTCGCATGCATCAAAGGTGGTTCCAATGGAATTTAAGTTGTTGATAAGGTTTTTAAGGCATAAAGTACTACCAGTTTTGGCAAGGGCTAGTTGACTTGTAGGAGGCTTATGTGGTAGTTTCACTAAAGATGGAATTGCATGTTAAATGTGAATTGGAATTCACTAGGTTTGGGAGGTGGTGGCAAGGAGAGTTGAGTGGGAAAATTGGAATTAATGGAATTTATTGGTCTCGGTTTTTGTTCACAAACCGTCTAGGAAACTTGGAAGGCAGGTTTGTGGGAGGTTGTTGGTTTTGCATGCTTTCCGGATTTTCTCTGCATGGAGCAAACTGGTTCTTCGAACCAGTAGTTCGACTTGCACTTCTTTGCTATTTTTAACTCACCTGGTCTATTTTTAATCATGGGAAGGTATATGAGGCATTCTAAGGAAAGTTGTTTGTTTGTTGATCTTTCATGGAGAAGAAAAGGAGTTGGAAGCTCGTCTAGAAGTCTCCTTCGATTTGGCGAATGCTATCAGGCATGATAGGCTCTAATCTTTAATATCTCTTACTTTCTTCTAAATGTTTCATTAAAACAAGTCTACTCTTTTGAGATTCTTGGCTTGCATGTTTTATCTAGTTATTTGCTTGCTGGGTTTTATAAATCTCTAGAAATTTGGATATGAAATCCTTAGAAAAATAACATTAAGTTTGGAAACTTACCTTGTGTTAGTTCTTTTTTAAAAAAGAATGCATGAAAAATGTATTTTGTAACTTTGCTTGTCGTTCTGAAACTGGTAATGTAAGTGTTCTATTTTAAATGACCTTCATTTCTATTTAAATATGGTTTGAGTTTGTGGGAACCTTGAGTTCCATCTGATCTTGTTAGAGTTTGTGTTTTCTTTGATCTTGAGCTTGAATTGAGCTCGTGTTTTGCTTGAGCTTGTAATCAAGCTCATATTTTGTTTGGAATTTGTTTTTGGTTTTGTTTTTATGAAAGCTGGTGATGGAGGTTCTTAATGCTCTAACCTGTGTTTGGAATATTGGGTATCTTAGGACTGTTGTTGAATCTCGTATGTGGCTCTATACTCGTGTTTTATTCTTTTGAAATTTTGGACTGTTAATGGAGGTTCATGTTTTACACCACACTCGTATTTTGTTACTTGTATATTTATAAACTCTTGTTTGAAGCTAATGTTTTGTTTTGAGTTGGTATTAGGCTTCTTATTTGAAATATAAACTGGAATGGGAACTTTGTGTTGCCCTGAACCTGTGATTAGAGACTTGTGTAGCTTTGAACTGTTATTGGAAGTTTGTATTTTATACTTCCTTCATATTTAAATACTTGTGTAGTTCTGAAATTTTGTTGAGACTTCGTGTTCGACTCTGTTATGGTATTTTGAGTTGGGTTTTACTTGTATTAAAAGTTTAAAACTTATAACTCTTTTGTTGAACTATTGCTCAAAGAAAACTAGAGAATAGTTGGCTGAGTTGTTGGGTAGACTCTTTGAGATCTAAATGAAAAATGTCTTTGTTTGATGGATGGATTTGGTATTTATTTTCTAAGAACTGTTTCATCTTTTCTGAGATGGAAATGGCATTTTATCGGGGTATTATTTTCCCCTCTGTTTTGTGGAAACCCGCATCTTTAGATCTTTTAAAATAAGTTCTGGGTTTCATTTAAAAGAAGAGTTTATTACTTTAGTGCTCTGAATTGTTATGGAGGGATTACTTGTCTCTGTTTAGATTGTTTTTGTATTATAGTACTTATTGAATCAAGAACTAATTACTCTTTTGTAATGCAATATTGAAACCTGACAATGGGATTTCAGTCTTTGAGTTCATTGATACTTTTGAACATGTTTAGCTTACTGATCGGTTTTTTTTTCTATCTCTTGTTGGATATAGTAAATAAACCATGTGTCTTTGTAAAAGAAAGGAAAGTGATTCCTTTGGAATAGAATGTTGTTTTTAGGATATATTTCATTCGAGATTAGAATTAAAACTTGTGATTATTGAAGGTAGATAATTGTAAGGAAAATGGCAGTGTGCTTTCTTCTTACTGTGAATTGATTTTTTCTCTCTTTTGGGAACTAGCTTATGAATTTCTAAGTATGAATTAAAAGTAGGAATTCATTTGTTAGTACAATAAAATGAATTATTGATTGGATCATTTTCTAATTAAGATCCCTTTCTTTCTATTGTTGGGATAAGTTCATTGGTTGAAATTTTATTTTGATTCTCTTATGAAATAGATATTTCTTTATGAGTTGTTTGATCTTCCTTGTTCAAATCATTTGTTGAAATGATGTAGGAAGAGAATAGATGATTTAGTTTTGTTGAACAGAAAATGTAAGCTTGTTTAGTAGACTGTTTGTTTGACAAGGCTTTGCTTTGTTTGATTTTAGATGAGTAAGTTTTGTCTCTTTCTCTCTATCTTTTATGGATCCTCCTTGGATGGACTCAAGTAGATATTAACTCCTATATGAGTCTAATTTGATTTGTGAACATTGGTTTCAGATCTTTAAATGTTAACTTCTAACATGTGGAAGTAGATTTAGACTTGCAGGTAGACTGTTTGATTCTCTATTCCTTCTTGGATTGAAATGGGATTCTATTATGATGAATATCTTAAATGTTGAATTTTAAGGTAGTTGTCCTTTAAATGAAACCATTAATTCATGTTATGAATCTATTTCAGTTTTTTAGATGTCTTGTGTTTGGGCATAGTTGTAATGGTTCTTCTTCTTCTTTTGCTTAAGAGTTAGATGAATCATCCTAATGAGAACCATGTTGTAAACCCTTCTTTTGGCTTAAAGCAAAGATAAATGTTGTATTCTATTATGATAGAATTGGGAACAATGAGATGTTATGATTTGTTGTTTGCTTAAGGATAATTGATAGGATCAATTAAACTTTAATTTTGTAAGGCAAATATAGTGGATTATATTTTGTTCTTCTCTTGGAAGTGAATTCAATTGGTTAAATGTACTTATTTTCTATTTTCTATTGCTTATATTGATATTTATGATGTAATAATTGTCTCATTAAAGAAAATTTGTTTTAATGGAACAATTATTAGAATGCACTTCGTTTTAAGGCTTAGTGCTTATCATGCTCAGTTCATTAAACTGACCCATGCTAGAAATTTTTACAGATGGACTTCATAAGTGATAAAATAAGGTAAAACTTATATGATGCATTGTTTGATTTAAATCTGATTCCTTGTGAAGAATTCTGATTCATTCTAGAGACTGTATTGAAAAAGGAAAAGTAGTATTCTTTTTTAATGAAGGTAGTTGTTATGCAGTATGCCTAAATGCATAAGTCTTGTAAATGTATAAGTTATAAAGATGAATTGAAAGTTGAGAGTTTACCTATATTGGTTGTGTAAATTATTTTGTACTTGTATGGAAGAGATGGATTCTATCTTGTTGATATTCTTCATATTATTTTTATGCTTAATTGGTTATCCTTTAATAAGTTGGATAAAGGGATTTAGTTCAATTTCCCTACTTGTGATGCAACTTGTTAAGTTGCAGAATATGATATTCGATATCTAAACTATATAACATAGTAATGTAATGTGTGATGAACATACATTAAGAAATGTGGATATTGGGTAGGATACACCCTAACACTTAACCTGTAGAGAAAGACTCTTTCTCTTTCTTAATGGAATATAAACCAAAAAGGTTTGCAAGTATGACTACAATTTATTAGACTTCATTTTGTATGAAGTCTACTTTATATTGGATATATTTTGGTGTTGAATATTTTTTAAAAAATTATTGTACTTTTTAAATAAGACATATTATAACGTTGTACAATTAGTTAATTGGTAGTTTAACTATGTGATCAAACATTAAAAGAGACCATGAATATAACAGAGTTCTTAATGGACTAAATGAAGAAAATTTAGGAAAGAACTTATTGAGCGTTGGATTAGGGATTGGTAGTGTTGCTATAATCAAGAATTAATTTAGACTAATAATGTATTAACAATCCCCTCGGGGTTATGTACATCTCAATGAGGTAGTTTCTATAGGATGTTGGCACATGCCAACTACAGGGCTATACTTTTGAGAAGGCTTGGGTCTGCTCGAGAATACAAGTGTTGTAGTTTACATGTGGCATCACCCTTCCACATTGATCATCTATATCTACACCCGATAGGAACTCAAACTTGAACCTAGTTTCTCTCTAGGTATGAATAGGAGAATATTTAGGATATGAGTTAGCTCCCAATGGCTTAGGGTACGTTGGCACATCCGGATGACTTAGGTCAACAGAGTATGCTCATTTACCTTAAGCCATTGTGAGAATCTTCTTATAATAGGTTATGTTCCTACCTAGGTCTAGGGTTAAACTTAGAAAAAGTGGATTGATAGTAGTTAGTAAAGACCAATCATGATAATTGAGGAGTGAGGTGAAGGACATATTCTAATATGACAAGTATGTAATCTAGGAATAGTGACATACATGGTATGTTACAAATATTTGGCCAAACTATCGCAAACTGCTGATTGCATTGTCCTATGTCACCAAGTTTAAAACAATGTTATATCAGATGAATATTGGTAGCAGATATTCAGATATGTTCTTTAAACAGATCACTCAGTACCTGATGTAGGATAGGATGACAAAGTATATGAAGTATACAATATGTATTCAATACATAAGATAACATAAATAGGTCGGTAGCTTACCGAGTTATGGAATGAATAGATCGGTGAATCACCAAGTCATTACGGCTGCATATTTTTATCCATTGAATTTGATTGACATGGAATGTTTTTTCTAAATATTGCTTTATTTAGAATAGTGAACATTATTAAAAAAATATCTCTTGATTCTAAAGTCTTAAAATGGGAATGTTGCATAAGAGAAAATCGTAGGCTAAATGATAATACTACCTTATTTATAAACACAAGGAAGACTTATTTATAGTAGTGATTTAGCCTACTCCCATTGAAATGGCCTAGTAACCATGTTCCATCAAGTGCTTGTAACTAGAAAGTGCATGAATCAATGATGTATGAGATGATATATGGCCCTAACCAATGGAATTTCAGTTTCCCAGGATGCACAGAAATTTGGAATCATATAAAAAAAACCTTCTGCCCAACCTTAAATTGTTTTTTTAATATAGCGATCATGCCATTCTTTTTGTCATGCCTTTTCAGTCTTCTAAATCCATCTAGCAAGTGATCGTCTTTCATCCAACTACATTAACTTATCCATGTGCTCTTAAATTTCTTGCTCATCATCTAACCCTCCTACATGCATAATATGCAACAATGGTAGCATAAATTCAATTGATAAAATAGCCTTCGTGTCAAACACCAAGTAAAATGGTGTGGATTTATTTAATCTCTTATAGGTTGTCATGTATGCCCATATAACGGAAGATACCTTGTCATCCTAATATTTTCTTCCCACATCATAAATTTTATTTAAAGTGTGACTCAAAATTAATTTAAACACCTCAAGCGAGTTCCATTAGCTTGTGGGTGATAAGGGGTGGTCTTATGATGAACCACATGAACTCTTCCAACAAAATCCCGACCGTTTCATTCAAAAATGTGTACCCCTATCACTAGTCAAGCTTAAAGGACATCCATACTTATTGATTATGTTCTCCCATAAGAATATACTAGTTGTTATGAAATCCCTTATAGGCATTGCCTCCACCCACCTTGTTAAGTAATCAGTGCAAGTAATGATATAGCATGAACCAATCCTTCACGCGGAAGGTGAAATTGGTCCTACAAAATCAATTTCCCATTTCTCAAATGGTTTTGCGCATTGGCTATAGGTCTCAAGGGAATTTCATCTCTTTTTCCTGGCTTGTCAAGGCACTAACAATGGTCATAGGCCTTGCAAAACTCAATGCAATCCTTGTAGATGTGTTCCCACCAAATCCCTATGAGTATAATATTTCATGTTGTAGCATTCCTTGCACAGTGCCCTCCTGCAATCCCACCATGTGCTTCTTCCATTATTTCGATGTGCTCATGTTTCAACACACACTGACGCAAAACCTCATTGTGGCCTAGTTTTTATAAGTCTTCATTGATTAGCATGTAGGGTGGGGTGCATATGGATAACTATTTTATTTCCAAATTCTTCATTCCTTCTGGTGCCACACCTGTTTTTAGAAACACAACAATATATTATAAGTCATAGGGTGTGTGAAACAACCTAAATAGTTACATGTCTAACATAGCATCCTCAATCCTCTCGCGTCCTCCCCTGAGTCAATTCTTGACAAACGGTCAGGCCCTGAGTTACTCTTTCTTGGTTTCACAACAATTGTAAACTAAAACTCCTAAAAAATACCCACCGACATATTTTCCCTATAAAAAAAGATTGTTCACCAAGTAATTCAATGCCATGTGATCTGTGTAAAATATGAAGGGTGTTACCAATAGATACTACCTGAACTTATGCGCAGTGTGTAGATCATCAACAATGATTCACGATCGGTAGTGGTGTAGTTCTTCTTTGCTGGTGTTAACTTCTTGCAAGAAAAACACAAGGGGTGGTCAACAATCCCTTCTCCAGGTTATGCTAAGACTCTTGTAATTTCCATCCTTGAAGCATCAACATGCACTTGGAAAGGTTTAAGCTAAGAAGGAAATCATAGTATGGGCATAGTGACAAGTCTATCCTTTAAAGTGTCAAACTTCATTTGTTGTGCCTCTCCCCAGTGAAAGGTAATCTTGTGTTTTAGTAACTTCTCTAATGGCACAACCATCTTAGCATACCCATTAATAAACTTCTGGTAGTATCTTGTAGGCCCAAAGAATCCGCACATTGAACTCTAGCTGGTAGGCTCCCCTAATCCCATAATAATGGAAAGTTTTGTGGGATCCACTAACAAGCCTTTCTTACATATAATATTCCCGATCAAGGTTCCAAATGGAGTATCAAAATACATTTCTTAATGTTGAGGGATATCCTCAACTACCAAAATCTCTCAAACATCAATCTCAAATTGTCACAATGGTCTTTCACTAGTCCATATATTGTCCAGTCATTAAGGTAGACTTGTAGAAACTTATGGATAAAATCCTGAAATGCTTGGACCACTATGCATGAAAACACAATAGGTGCATTCTTCAGTCCAAAAGGCATGACCGTATAGGAAAAAATTCCCCATTCAGTGGAAAAATTTGTCTTCTCTTGGTCTTCTTTAGCAATTCTAACTTGATGGTATCCTAAGAATCCATCCGTGAAGGAATATATCTTGCGCCCATTAATCCTTCCGAGAATATCTTCGGTAAAGGGGTTGGAAAAGGATCAATTACACATACCACATTTAAGTCCTTGTAGTCAATATTGATCCTTATCCTTCCATTGATTTTATTGTTGATGACCATGAGGCTTATCCATTTAGGTTCCTCCACAGCTTCAATGATGCCTGAAGTGATCATTTTATGTATCTCCTCCTTAATCTTGACGCAAAGATTCAGATTCATTTGATAAGGCGTCTTTTGAATTGGGAGCACACCCTCCTTTAACTTGATTTTCATTTCTCCCAAGGAGTGGTGGACACCCTTAATCTCATTGTATCCACACAAAAATAGGTCCTAAAACTTGCACAATAGATCAATGATCTTCCAAACCTCCTTCTCTGACCAATAATCTCCAATAGTGTCCTCCTTAGGTTTCGTTTCTGAACCAATGTTAACATTAATTATTTTGAGGGGCTCATGGTAGGCATGTTCTTTCTTATTTGCAATATAAATAACTTCACATGTACCTTTAGTATGGTTAACATCCAAACTCTCCATCTCTTCACCATATATCACATAGACTATATTTCCCCTTTCTTTCTCCATGAATGCATGCTTAAGCTGCAGCTCTTCTGACTCTTGTTCATCAAGGTGCGGTTCAGATCCAAGTTCACCCAATAACTCCAATATTCTATCTTCTTTCATGGTAATTTGTCTCCTATAACACCCTTGACAATTGTTATATTATTCCTTTGGATTTCAAGTATTGACATGTGATTTTCTTGATAAAGATGTGTTCTTTTGACTGCTGAAGATCATGCTTGATATGGATAAATAATTTATCCTCTTTAATTGTAGGGATGGTATGTTGTTTCTTATAACAATATATTTCACTTCTTATGAGTAATATGCAATCTAGTTTTAAGAGTTGCAAATTTATCTTTTGCAATTGGAATCATCCCTTGGATCAATTCCATTGATCCAAGGAATGTTTTAAATCTTCTTATCTAAACTGAATGAAAAAATGACATTCATTGATTAAGAGACTTAACAAACTGAATTTGTGTTGTTGTAATTCTTTATCATCTTGAAGATAGTGCCAGCATTCAGTTTTGTGTTGTGCCCAACTCTTCTTGACTGACCTGTGCAGGGTGCTTAATGATGTCAAGGGAAACCTACTTCAGGATTTTGGTAAAAGAAATTTAAAATGTGCCCTTTATCTATACGGTCTATCCTAATAAGATTTGAGGCTCGAGTAAAATTTCCTAACTCTTTCTAAGCCACTTTACATGGGATGAAATTCTAACCTAAGTTGTAAATGCTAAGTTAGTGTGGAGGGAAATAACCTAAGGGATGCTAAGTTATTTTTAACCTATTGTATTTGGTTAAACTAAGACCTAACCTAAGGTGACAATCTATTGATAGGAGGTTATATCCTAAGGTTATATTTTTAAATTAACCTAAGATCTAACCTAAGCTAATTTCATCTATCCTAAACTATTGGGTATGAAAGGGAACCTAGGGGTTGGTTGGCAAGTGGGAGCTAAGCAGCGGTTCCTAAGCTATTAATGAGATGTGATTTTTTATTTAATAAGGCAGAGACTACTTGATTTGGTGATTGCATGGGAATTTAGTGGAACCTATGTGGAGGCATCACTAAGTTTGGAAATGCATTTTGAAGTGCAATTAGGTCTCGCCAACTATGGATGGCGGTGGCAAGGAAAGATAAGTGGGAAATTTGGAATTAATGTCATTAATATGCCTCGGGTTTGGCAAGAAATACGTCTTAGAAGGCATGTTGGTGGATTTGTTGGGGTTTTTTTTTCTTTGCATGCTTCACGATTTTTGCTCTGCATAAAGCTATCTAGTTTTTTGAACCAACAGTTTGATTTCCACTTAATGGCTATTTTTGAATTCTCTAAGCTATTTTCGGTTTGAGGAATGTATAAGAGGCACTGTGGAAAAAGATTATTGTTGTTTGATCTTGCTTGGAGAAGAAGAGGTGTTGGAAACTTGGCTGGAAGTCTTCTTCGAATTGGTAGAGGCACTATCAGGCATGATAGGCTCTACCCATTAAGATTTCTTTCTTTTCTCTAAATGTTTCATTAAAACAACTTTGCTCTTTGTGGGTAAATAGTTTTCTATTTGCTCTGGTTATTTTCTTGCTTGATAGAAGAAATCTGTGATTTTTGGATTCATGTTCCTTGCATGAGAAGGTTGTACTTGTGTGTGTGTTCTCTCTAAATTATTTAAATGTGATGAAACATTTTGAGTTTCGAGACCCTTCTGTTTGGTTTTAGTTCTGATTTTTGGACTGTATACTCAAAAATGGATTTGGGTGTATAAGCTTTGTTGGAAATTTTAACAGGAAGTCTCTGCTAAGAATGGGAAGTGTATTGTTATGTTTCTTTACACTTTCTGAGTTGGTTTTGTTGCATTGGTTACTCTATTTTATGTTTTGTAAAGGAATGCACTTAATGGATTTTGAATAGGAGTTTTGAGAAAAATACTATGATAAATTATTCCCATCTTTGGGTATCTTTCATTCGCTTTTATTGTCTTGATTGTTTATTTGATTATTGGAAACTTCGTGAGTTGTGTTGTGAAAGGAGTGTTTTAATCTTCTTTAATCTATATTTTATCTTTATGTACAGTTCGGACTGGAACTCGTGTTTTGTTGATAAAAGAGAAGTGTGGTTTGAGTTGTTACTTTGGCTTGTTTAAAAAGTGAAGGAGGGGATGAATATCCTTTTCTTATTTGAGTTTTCTCTGCCATGAAATTTTCTTTTATTAAGAGTTGTATAGTCATATTGTTTGGTCTTGAGAGACAATACGAGTTATTATGGGATAATAGTCCCATTTGACTGTAGCTCGGTTTGAGTTTTTGTGTTCAAGTTGATATGGATACGAGCTTTGTTTGACTGTAGCTTTGTATTGAGTCTTGTTTTCTTACTGAACGGGAATGGAACTGTTCAATACACTAAACTTGGTTTGGGGTTCTTTCCTTTTCGATATTTCTTTTCAGATGTGGAGAGTTCAGATTGTTTTGGTGGAACTTGGTTGATCGTGTTTCTTGTAGATCGAATTTCTTTCGTTGATATGGAAACCATCTTGTTAGTCTGATAGAGTTTCTTGGAATCATTTTTCTGTCCATTCTGATATTTGAGGATAGTATTGTTAAATTACTCTCTAAAACTAGAAATCAACTTTTCTCTGTTTGCGTATGTCATGAGGGAATTACCTTCTCAGGTCTATTTGGTTTATTCAAGTTATCCTTGGATACTTTTCGATGATATACTTCTTTTTAATTTTGTCTTTCTAGTTTTAATAGGAAAACTAATTAACTCTATTTGAGCCTATTTGGTTTTGTTATTGTGGTGTTGTTCTTATTGCGTTGTCAACTCTAGGTGGTTTTCAGTTAGGTCTAACCTGTTGAAATTGGATGGTAATTTCTCGCTTTAAGCTGTGCAGATATGGTGTGGCATACATCTTTTGAAAGTTGTATTTGTTTTTACTTAATAGATAGTATGATCCTTTCTCGATTGGATAAGGGTAAAAGATAACCCTGTATGAGTCATATCTTGCATAATGGAATGTAGGAGTTTGATCATTTACTAATATCTAAATCAATGTTGGAAACTCATAATGGTTGAAAGTGAGTTTATAACTATTTGTTCCTCTTCCTTCTTGGATTAGATTGGAATTCTTGTTAAGGAATGATTATCTCTTAAATTAATGATGAATCTGTTTCTTTATTTCATATGTATAAATAATATATGTATGAATTCGGTTCACTCTGAACCTGACTGCTATTTCATAATGAATGTTGAATTCAAGAATAGTTGTATTGAATCTTCTTTTAAATCATTTAAGTTGTTTAAATTGAGGATGTTGATCTTTCCTTTCTGAGGATTAAAAGGAAATGGAAATTATGTACTTTCAATTTGTTCTCCTTTATCTTTTTATGAACCTGTATAGGTTTGATTGAATCAAATACTTTACTTATTGTAAGTAATTGTCTAGTATTTGATATTGTTTACATTTATACTTGATGTATACCTATGGACATTTGGGAATGTCTCAATTTGGTAAATGAAACATTGATGACTTGGTATACATTCTTGAATTGTTTAGAGGTCTAATCTAGAACCTAGGTTATTTTACTTAACCTAGAGTTAGGCTGCCTTTTTATGATTTGTGAATCTTTTGGTTATTTAAGATGTAGGATGATTCATCTTAAAAGGATTACATAGTTGTAATTAACTTGAAAGGAATGATAAGAAAATATTTTATTTGAAAGAAACTCTTGACGATAGAAAAATTAATTATGTATTTCAAATTCTATAAGAATTATGGGATAGTTAAATGCCAAGGGCTGCTAATTAATGTAAATAAGTATTGGTTGGGACAATACTTATAGAATATAATGTAGTAGTTTCTGATTATATATTAGTCTCTCATTAAGTGATTGCAGATTTATATTTGTGCTTCTTTTTGGGATGTTAGTACTTAGGCTTTTTTTGTATGATTGCATTAATTTCTTCATTAAAGCACATTTGTTTAACTGAAACAATTAGTGGAATGCACCTTGTTTTAATGCTTAGTGCTTATCATGCTTAGTTCATTGAACTAACCCATGCTAGCAATTTTTGTAGATGGACATCGTAAGTGATAAAAGAAGGCAAAAACTTATATGATGCATTGGCTGATATAAGTCTGATTCTTTGTAAAGAATTCTGATTCATTCTTGAGTTGTATTGAAAAAGAAAAGTTGTATTCTTTTTGGAATGAAGGTTGTTTGTTATACAGTATGCCTGAAATGTATAGTCTTGTAAATGAATAAGTTTTTAATGATGAATTGAAAGTTGGAGATTTACTTGCATTGGTTGTGTAATTTACCTCGTACTTTTATGAGGAAGATAGAAGTTCTATCTTGTTGATATTCTTCATATTATTTTATGCTTATCTGGATATCCTTTGATAAGATGGATAAAGGGAATTAG